>OX419686.1:6755517-9155517 GCA_948474745.1 Oligia latruncula | reverse complement strand
AGGCTTGAAAAAAGTGGTGACGTAATACAATATTTTATACAACGTACCTGACTTAGGCCCTTTGTACACGGTGCCTTCGTGTCGCGCGCGATTGTATCGCGTGTCGCGCCTGTTTGTAGGAGCCTTAGGCACGGTTGTCAGTGTTGTATGGATAACTATGGAAGCTTGTACACGGGCATATATCTTCTACGGCGCGGTATATACGCCGTGTGTAAGCTCAGTTCGTCAGTGTTGTATGGATCACTAAGGAAGCTTGTTGACGGACAGACACGTTTTTTCTACGGGGCGCTTTATACGCCGTACCGTAATGAAAGCCGTGTACAAAGGGTCTTATGACTACAACACACACGTTTCATGATGCCTACATTTTATTGCCTTCACCTTTATTTTATTTTATTCTCGTTTCATTTTCCGATATAAATATTCAAGTAATATTCAAGTAGAAGTAGATAACACGTGTCTGTCAGACTTAAATATCAAAGATATAATAACTAAATTTTGACAAGATATTCTATTAGATATCGATCATAACAATACCTACTTGTAATTTGAAATATGGGAAGCTTCCACCTTTAATAATCTAAAACGCCTTGTTATCATGACACAGACAGCTAGAGAGCATGTGACTATATTTACTAGTAGCAAACATACATTTCTTTAACATGTCATGATATGGACTCTGACTTTAGAAAACACAATAAATAAGTCGATATTAAAAAAAAAACTTTTCTCCTAAATTATGTCAACTTTTTGAGAGAAACTTTATGAAATGAAAAACCTATTACATTTTTCATTGCACACCTTCAACTTCAAAATCCTACAACAAATTGAACAAGCTAGACATAGAGACGACACCACAAATAATAGTCTTTCAAAACTTAAAAACTTTCGAATAGGCATTTGATTGGTACTACGAGTAAGTACAAAAATGATAACGATTGCTATATCATTATCTATTACAGAATAGCGGGTAGCTATACATTCATGACTACGTAAGCGACTTTTTCCTATAAGTAGGCAAAAACTACACATCACCTTGTGCTACGATCCGTTCCGACGTACTCTTTTAGCTTAGTCAGCCTGAATCTCATCTTAAGATATTATGGTTTACTGTTCGGATACTCGACGCAACCCACATGGAAACGAAAAAAACCTAAGTATTGTACCTCTACACTTATTAATAGGTAAGTACCTAGTCGTGTAAGATGGTGTCTTTATACAATACTAACTGTTGCCCGTGACTTCGTCTGCGATTCACGATGAAAAGTAGCCTATGTCCTAACCATCATCCAAATCCGTTTAGCCGTTTTAGCGTGAAAGGGTAACAAACAAACAAACTCGCTTTCGCATTTATAATATTAGTTAGGATTAGGACTAGCTTTTGTCGACGTGTTTGAGGTCGGAAATTATCCCACAAGAACGCACTACCGGGATAAAAAACTATCTGTGTGACAAATTTCGTCCAAATCCGTTCAGCCGTTAGTAAAACAACATAAAGACTTTACATTTATAATAATAATTAATAAAATATATCTGGCCTGTATAGTGCGACTGCACGGCAAAGGTCTCCCTTTCAGTTTCCTTGTAAGTAATAAATAACAAAAGGTACGCTCATAAAATCAATTTTCAATTCAAACTCAAAGCATTTATTTGTATCAAATCATTTACAGGCACTTTTGTATTGTCAAGGAGTCAGTCAGTCAGAAAGACTAAGCTAAAGTTGCCCATTCCAAAGCGTAGTAATTTCCTATATAGAAAAACGGGCCAGAAACTCCATGGACACTCTTTTAAATCAATCAACTGTATGGACTAGTCATAATAAAATTCACTTTACAATGTTATTTCAGTACTTCCAACAAAATATACAAAACACGATGTTTACATTGCTGCTTCAACTATAACGTCAAATATCAATATCAGTTTCAGCTGTAAGCAAACATAACATACCTACATGATTGTAGCTTTGTATAAAAAACTTTAGGTACCTACATTAGAAAATATCTATATGAACTATATGGTATGTAGGTTATGATAGTATTTTGGCCCATATAAGGCTTAACTTGTCGAGCTACTGAAGAATATTTTCAACCTCTCAAAATGTATAGGATATAAGATGTAAGATGTTTTTCTTTGATATTTTACTTCTATACCTACACATAGAAGTAAAATATCAAAGAAAAACATCTTTTATCTCGTAACGTATTTCTTTGTCTCAAGTTTCACACAAAAGGAAGATTATAGAACAAAATTATATTTTTGTTGGCATTTTCTCTATACGAACTTGTTTACAGCCATAGTGAAAAGAAAATATAACAATGTAATGTATTCATGTGTCTATCGTGCGACTATATCGACACACGTACTGATAGTTGGAAAACATCCAGAGCATTCCTCAGTGTCCTTAATGATTGAATACTGTAACTAGACAGGTTTCTTCAGCTGTAGAGAGAACAACAAAGTCATTACACATACCTATTGCTGTCAGAATTGAATGCATATATTATCGTCATAATGTCAGTCGCAAGACCCTCCCTAATCATCTTTCACGACTTGGAGCCACTAGCACACAACATTCAACACATCATCAATCTTACAAAGGGGAGTGTGGGTATTAAATCAGTTCTGAAGTCACACACTGATTTTACAGCAGCTGTTAACTGAAGCAAAGATAAATACTTGTTCCTAATTTTAGATGGCATTTTCTTAAACAATGTTAAAATAAGGAATAGAATCTTTCTTTCGTTTTCTATTTATTTTTCCTGTTTACAGCCCCGAAGCTAAAGCTTCCAGCTGTAAACAATGAAGACTATTACAGTAAAACAATTGTCTACAAGCAGTACCTAAGTCCTAGAATGGATAATTTGTATGAATGTTAACAGTAATTAAACAAAAAAAACACTACAAATTGAAAAATAACTTTAATTTCGGAAGTCGGTGTCAATAAACGAAAATGCGGAACCAAAGACACCGACTTCCGAAATTAAAGTTATTTTTCAATTTGTAGTGTTTTTTTTTGGAAGTCGGTTGTTTTTTTTTTGTAAAAAGTTTTTATTTTTCACTTTTTAGTGGGTCAGTTTTTAATTTATCTAATTTACAATAGCCTAATGTCAACAGCTCATCACATGTTACAAAATATTGCTTTTTCCCGATGCAGGGACATTAATTGTTGAGGAGTTCTCCTGGTAAGAACCAGGAGAACTCCTCAACAACCACTCACCATACGCATTGTGACGAGCATAAATTGCTTAGCAACTGTATTAAAGTAATCGAGTCGCATCGCAACCCGTGAAATATTCTTCATTGAGTAGTTCCGATGGCCATCTGTGGTCTTCATCATCAGCTCCACTTTACCAAATGATGATTTCCGAGAGCAAATGCTTAAGTTACTTTAAAAAATACCCAAATCGCCATAGGTTTGCCTATAAAATTTGAGGGTTTCCCTCGATTTCCATGCGATCCTCTGATCAGATTCCAACTTTACGATAATGGGACCACCTCGAGAGTATACCCTTTCAAACAAAAAAATAATTTTTGGAATCGATACAGCCGTCTTCGAGTTCGGTGAACATACATAAAAAAAAAACACATATAAAGTCGAACATATAACCTCCTCCTTTTTGGAAGTCGGTTAAAAACAGAAGCGGGAGTACCGATAACTGTTTTAGAAGATTGCAAGGGAAAATGGTTTTAAGTGCTATACAAATAGCCGCTATTAAATTATACAAATGAGTACTTCGACTAAAGCAATTGCAGTGCAAAGGATTCTTGCAAGTACAATTAACAGTTTCTATTTCAGACCAGTTCTAAATTCCTCTAAAATCATAATTAAATTGACATTTCAATATCAGAAACTAAATGCATCATTCTCGCAAACCACGGCGAACGCTATGAAATCTATTCTCATTTATATCCAGCCAAATAATTCCATACATTCCTGCCGCAAATTGATTTATAACACTAACAAAGATATTGAATGATAAGCTGATAAGTTATCGAAGTTGTAATTGATATGGTTATGAAACAATGTTACTCAGCATCTACTTATCTATTTTGTGATAACCCGTTCGAACTAGGTTGGAAACTGCCTGATTACGCGGCTTATTAGTCGATTCGCACTAGGCAATTGGCACATTTTGAATGATATGCAATAAAGTACAGAAAGAAGGACACTAGCGCACAGAAGTGATAAGATTTAAATATTATAAAACGTGTATTTTTTTCTTAACTTCATTGCATAAAATTCAAAATGTGCCAATTGCCTAATAGATATTTCTGGAGTTGTCGACTCGCCCACAAATAAATTAACTTCGTGCGAGTCGCCTATAGAAAATAAAGGCGATTATGCGCGTACGAGATTGTACTGGATTACCTATCTCTAGAGTCTTTGGTCAACTGGATCCACTCGAAATGGACCCACGGGATCACTCAACCCAATCACATTTTGAATAGGTCGACTGGACCCACTGCCCAATTTCATCATTAGTAGGTACGGAGTAAAGCCGAATCTTTTAGTTTTATTTCTATGACTTAAAATATTATTCAATTAGGTATCTGCAATAGATAAGAAAGTTTACGAATCTGCAATAGATAAGAAAGTTCACGCGAAGATATGAAAGACCGAAACGTAAAAAAACAACACTCTAATTAGTGAAAGTACAACCGACCATTCACACAGAAAACGAATTTTATTCAAGTATTTTTCGCTTGACATATTTGACTTTTAGTATTGATTGATAGTCCGAGTGCAACTCCCGATCCAGTCAATCAGACTGCGCAAAATCTATTGATTGGTTCGGAACAATGTAGCACGTATCAGCACGTAGCACATGTGAAACTCAGGTGCTCGGAAAATAAGGACAAAAGTAGCGAGGTAAATGACATGATGGTTAACACTATGTATTTGCATCCTGCAGTTCCTTTGCCAAGTTAACATAGTGAATACACTTTTGTAAGTGTTTCGTTATCTGTAAGAGCCATAAAAGATAAAGATACACATTCCGATAAAGGATTTCGGTTTTTAGGAAATTGAGCCAAGAGACCGCAAGGCGTGCGTCAAGATTTGGATTAAGCGCCACAATGTACGTCACTGAAATTTCATATGAATCACGCGCTTCGTGACTAATGCGCTCAGAAAGTTGATAGTTATTTACGTTTTGATATTACTTTCAACGCGTTTTCTTGTAGCTCTGTCTGTTTTGAAAACTCGTTGTTGTCAGAGTAAATATTTAGAATTGAAGACGTCTGAGGAATATTTCGTAATGTTATGTCATTGTCGTTTATTTTTAGATATGAATAAGCCATTCCTGTATCATCTTAAAAGCAATTAATATTTGGACTACGTTAGATTACGAAGCTTCCGTGTTCTCGTTTCAATGTAGGACACACGTATTCTATGATTTATAAGTCAGGTTTCTCTATGTAGGAAACATAGAGAAACCTTTACATTTACTAATTATGAAGCACCATGTAAAGTGTAGCTAAATAAAAGTATTTAAAATAATTTTAAATATTGTAGTTTCAGTTACAGATCAAACTGATATTTAGGCTTTTTTGACAGTATATTCTTTGAAGTTAAGTATTATTGTTTATATTTCTTTATTGATTAACGATCTTTAATAAACATCTCACAATTTCAAAAGAACCCTCCTTCACAGCATTAAATTAAGTTTTACTAGAACACACCTCGGACTCTCCCATTAGCAGTCGCAAATCCCCTATTACTTTTGTCTCGGTGACCAAGCCATACAGTCGAGCTGCACCTACATTGCCACATTAACTGTGGTCTACGGCTTAGCGTGCTCAGCCAACCGTGCAAGGGAGTAATTATCCTTAATCCTTGTGGTTTTGTGTGTACCTTCCGAAGAACTTCTTGGAATAATAAATAAACATGTGCAGATATATATAGTAACCGTACCTAGATGTAAACACTGGTCTTGTGATTTCAAACGGAATTTCTAAGCTGGAATTGTTGATTTAATCTGACTTTAGGTATCTACAATAACGTACCTATATTTACAGGTACAGTCTCAAACATATTACCTAAGTATGTATAGACTTAGTGAAAACAACGATTTCCCTCATAATTTCGATCAACAGGAGATAGGAGAAACTGTTGATGGAAAGTATGAAGTGCTTTTCAGATAGAATCTTTTAACATTGCCATTGTTATAGTTTGTACATTACCTATTTCAAGATATTCAAATTTATAAATCGATACTCCACCACAAAATTGCTTTTGAATCTTGTTAGTTGTTACGTGTATCACATTTGTGATCGTGTCTGTATATGTTTTTTTTTCTTATATCCTTTATTAAGAAGATCATATTATATAAATATACAGATATAAACCTTTATTTACTACACAGCTGAAAGAAAGTAGTCATCGTTAATCAATAACGGGACAAATTAACACCACATAAAAACCTAACTTTTGGCATGTGCGTCGTTACTGCCAATTGCCGTAAAAATGTGGCAGTTAAGAGATGTCTGGCTATATCTACTTATTTATGACAACGCCGACGTGAGCCTAGTATATTTATACATCTATTGCAAACACTGTCGCAATCGTGTTGTTGGTGTTTCAGCGTGACGTCTCGTGACGTCATGAACAAGCTGACCAATCAGCAAAACATGATGGTTGACGCAACCTATGTACCTACTACATACACCTGTGTTCTCATAAGGGACAAGTAGAGTTGTCATATTTTACACACTTTTGCACAATTACATAGTATGGTTACATATAGGTTGAAATTTTAATCACCGTTTTCCTGTTAAGGGGTCATTGTACTAATCATTATGAACAACTTTTACTATTGGACCAAACATGAAATCGCGAAAAAAAAATCAGTTGTTCCCTATATTTATGTTCGCATAACTCGTCAAAATGTAGGGAAGAACTGTTTTTTTTTTTTCATGATTTCAGGTTTGGTCCCATAGTAAAAGTTGTTCATAATGATGAGTACAATGACCCCTTAAGGGGAAAACTGTGATTAAAATGTCATCCTGTATAATTTAAGAATAAACCAGTTTGATAGGTATTTCTTTTACTTTTCCTCTGACCTCAGCCCTTTTATTGCCACATACATTTGTTTTACGAAGTTGGACATTGTTACAAATTAAAATTTGTTACCTCTTACGACAATCTAGGTAGGTGGTTAGGTATTAAAATAAAAGTAAACAACACACTAAGTCATACACTGTATATTAAAAAAGGTTTAAATTCGAAATATAAGAAATTAATTAGGTAGGTTAATTTAAGTACTATTAATTTATTTATTGCCAGCCAGTTTAAATTTCGGTAGAAAGAGCTATGGGCGTGGGGAGTGGAGATAAACCCAGTACTGTTCTGTTATTAAAATTAAATATTATAAATTGAAAGTTCTAGATACCTAACCTTCCAGTTATTATAAAAACGTTACTAAATTATAAATGGGCGCCAGGGACAATAAGGGTCCCGGATCCCGGAGCCGATGAAGGTGTCCAACCATATACTTCCTGATGCACACCGAATGTCGAACCCAAGATCCTTAAGTAGAAGACCGGTTTCCACTATTGAAAACCGGACCTCAGTAAATAACCGGTTCTTATACCAACCGTATTAAATGTAATTAAATGTTCTATTATAAAAAAAAACCGTCCCGCCTGCGCTTATCGCTAGACGGACTCCGCCTGCCGCACAGTCGTCTCAGCAAGAGGCTTGCAGCTGACTCGAGGGACGGGTCTCGCGTCCAGGCCCCAGACGCTACTCTCGATCCTGGCGGCGAGACGAACCTCTCGAGGTGCCTCTCCTGGAAACGACAATACGGAGACCTAATAATATAGTTTGAAACTAATTAACATTCCTTGAGGTGACCGGGCTTGGAAATCTAGAAGGCTAGAACATTAGCCAGTAACTATAGGAGCTACGAGGGTTACCCACGTGGCTGGGCTCATTCCCTTGAACAATATTTTAATCCCGTGGTTAACACTGAGGAATCCATGATAAATAGTCAGCGGGTGAAATACTCACGGTTGATTGATGAAGAAAGCACTTGACTGTGATCGCCGACTGGCTGGACAGTTGTCTGCGTGTGCGCAATTATAATCCTGTAAGTAATATTCATGGATCACGACAATATCCTTTTAACAGCCAGAGAAGGGCTCACAGACCACTTCCAAACACTATTTCAACAAATCCTTACCTTATAAAACAGGGAACAGAATTTGCTCCTGTATCGAGCACGTCTCAATGTAAAAAGGACGCTAACTTATGATCGTCATCCTGTCATGGAGATCAGCCGGAAATAGACGGAGCATTTCTAAAATTTCCCTTATTGCAGGTAAAATGATACACCATGGGGATGAAGTTCACTGCTAATAAACATTACACCAAGATACTTAATACTTGAAAATCACTAACAACTACACAACGTGACGTTTAAACGCTGAAACAATAAGAATCTTCATGATCCAGACCAACAATCAAATTATTTTCAATTCCCAATCCTAAAAACCTGTCTAATTAACTAATTACCCCATAATCTCCATTCGCGCAGATTATGTTCTCCTCTCTGGCCACCCTCTGTCAAAGACAATCCACAGATTAAAAATTTCTAGAAATATGTCTATGCTTAATGAAAAAACTACTTTTATTTCCGCTTTCGGTTATTTAGTTTATTATGAATTTTTACTGAAAGCTGAAAATTATGAAGGATTGCTCCATACGATATTATTTCGATGGTTAGCAAACAATATGTTAAAATATCGATTAAACTACAACTGTGACTCGGCGACCGCCAGAGGTCGCCTCTAAACTGTCAAACTGACGTTCGACTGAATGACATATCAAATTTTGTATGTAAACATTGCAACTTAACCTTTCAATATTTAATCTAATTTATTGTGCAAACTTATTTAATAGGTTTTAGGAAAGTAATTAATTGTGAGAAAGTGATACCTAAAGAGTCTAGTGACAAGATTCAGTTGAAGGAATGAGTCCTTCTATCAAGTGCAGGCCAAAGTCAATTGTACAAACTACAATGAAATATAATACTCGGAAACCTCAAAATGTACTACTGATGTTTTCAGGTAAATGCTACTTTACTTATTAGTAACGCAGCTGTGTAGGTACAAAAAAAAAACAACGTAACAGTACCTCCCCAACCACCAGAGATTTGACCCACTAGGGCAAATCTCGAAGCTGGCCCTCCAGCGTCAAAGCAGACTCCAAAGGACTAAGTACGCTTACAAAAATCTACAACGTTCATGCCTGAAAACAGGAACAAAGAAAGAGAAAAAAAAAATATGGAAGCCGGTGTACGATTTATAATGGTAGTTAAGGTATATACATAAACAATACAGAATTCTTGTTACACTTCAAATATAGAGTAACAGACCGCTCTATTTAGGCGACATTGCAGTAGGCTTTTGTTGTCGGGTCTACAATTCCGCCCGTGTTATATGGCTTATTTTTAATTATCCATGTAACCTGTACGAAATATACTAATTTAGGTTTTCATTATATACTACATAAACTTACGACCTAAAAGGGTTCTGGACATACTTCAAGTATAGAGTAACAACCCGCTCTATCAGGCGACATTGTAGTATAGGCTTTGGTTAACGAGTCTACAATTCCGCCCGTGTTTTATGGCTTATTTTTAGTTATCCATATGACCTGTGTAATATACATATACTAATTCTCTTGGAACGAGTCTAATCCATTTACAAACATGTAAAAGACAAGCTCCAAAGAGAGTAAAAATGTGTAAATAACTCCTAGTCTGACCTACTATATTTATATAGGAAAGACCACCCTACTCCATCGTACACCACCTTTCACATCCTAAATGAGTTAACTACTTATAATAATGCTAAGCTGGAATAACAAAAATACATTAAAAGAAATTAAATGCTACAACGTAGTAAAAATTGGCTAACCGTCTTCCCTAAAAGGAATAATATGACGGTTATTCGGCCCCTAAAAAAACCATCTTAAACAAATTCCATCAATGCAGCCTACACGCCCGCCATTATGGCCTCCAATCTCAGGACTTTCATTATGCTGCCTTACCAGCAATCCGGAGGTTATACACCCACCAGGGGTGTCAATCCAACAACAACCACAGACTACCAACAACTTTTAAACAATCGCCTTCCCTTCTAAATATAGTTCACAAATGTGAACACAGTTAAAACCTGTGTACCACAATGAACCGCAAAAACAGTGTAAAATATATTTAGCCACTGTATTTTAGCAGCGTGCATATACAGCACCCAATGCTAAAATAAAAATCAGCAACCACAAGGCATCTACAGCCCTCAATGGTCACTGCGACCAACTACTATATACTAGTGAATTTAAATTTTTGTTTAAATTCAAGTTAAATATTTAAAAAAAAAAAATTAATCCTCGCCACCTGGCGATTTAAAATCCTTGATATGCCATGAGCCAAGGTTTTTACCGGAACTACAGCCTTCCAATTCATATACTAAGGGTGAAAGTTTTTTCCTAATAATACATCTCTCGTATTTAGGAGCTAATTTGGCCATAAAGAATTTGGAGGCGTCACTCTGGGGATATGTTTTCTTCCACACAGTGTCGCCTACCTCAAACTCCGCGTGCCTCCTACTACTATTATAATAACGAGCACTACGTTTATGTGACTTGATGAGCGCGTCCTTTACTTTATTGAAGATACTATCCAAAGCCCCTAGCTGATTGGCATATGAACTGCGGGAAGCGCAAGCTAGAGTGGGCTGTTCAACGGTATCATTGCCGAAGACATCACCACTACTAATTGCTTCTCTGCCATGTACTAGGAAGAATGGGGTAAAACGAGTAACTTCATTTGTGGAGGTGTTCATAGCGAATTGGATCTTTGAGATGTTAACATCCCAAGATCGATGATCATCCTCCACAAGAATTGATACCGCGGTCATTATGGTACGGTTATAGCGTTCCACGGTGTTCACGCTTGGGCAATAACGAGGTGTGAAGTGAACTTGAGGTATTTTGTACCTCTCTAGTAGTGAACGAATCTCATTACCCGTGAATTGCGTCCCGTTGTCTGCTATCACCGTACGAGGTATACCGTGTACCAGGAAAACACCGTCTTCTAATTTCTGCGCTATAGCCTTACCAACAGCTCTACGTAAAGGAAACAGTAAACAGTACTTCGTAAAACAGCACACGACAACTAAAAGGAATGTGAATCCCGCCCTAGACCGTGGTAACGGACCTACCAAGTCCATGCTTATGGTTTCAAATGGCTTGGAACAGTCCTTCGCATCACCTAAGAGACCGGGAGGAGGCAATTGTGAGTGTTTATATGCGGCGCACGTATCACATTTACCAACGTAGCTAATAACATCTTTATACATGTTGGGCCAGTAGTATCGGAGTGCAAGTCTTTTATAAGTTTTAAAAACTCCGAAATGTGGCGATAATTCGCCACTATGGTGGCTCCTTAATAATTCTTGACGATTGCCCTCCGGTACTACTTGCTTCCAATCATAGTCACTAGCCACCCCGAATTTATTTTTAGAATAACGGTAAAGTTTATCCTCTTTAATGATAAAGTTAGGGCACGATCTGGGCTTACTGACACATTTATCCCACAACCCCTTAAACCAAGTGTCAGTGTCGGTCACTTTAATTTCGAGCACCGGAACGCCACGAGATAAAGCATCTGGAACCACATTGTCCCTGCCTTTGCGGTGTTCAATAGTAAAGTTATAAGGTGATAACCGACAACCCCAACGGGCTAATCGACCAGATGGATTGGTTAAATTAAAGAACCATTTCAAACTCGAGTGGTCGGTTATCACTTTAAATGCAGAACCGCCTTCTACGTAAGGACGATAGTGTTCCACGGCGAAGACTACAGCGAGGGCCTCACGCTCCGTTGCTGAATAATTGCGTTCCGCCGGGTTAAGCGAACGACTGCAGTAGGCTATTGGGTGCTCCTCCCCATTGATAACCTGAGTCAGAGTGCCCGCTATCCCAAAACTGGATGCGTCACAATGAATCTCAAAAGGTTGAGAGAAATCTGGACAAGCCAATACTGGAGCAGACACCAATGCCTCTTTCAAGGTTGAGAACGCGGTTTCCGTCTCAGCCGTCCACTCAAAAGGCGGCGCTTTTTTGCTAGTACTCGTGAGTGCGTTTAAAGGGGCCGCTATCGAACTAAAGTTTTTAATAAAACGTCTATAATATGAGGCCGTTCCAAGAAACATTTTCACTTCCTTACGAGTTTTAGGGGTTGGAAAGTCAACAATTGACTGAACTTTCGACGGATCAGTGTGTAAGCCATGCTCATCCACTCTGTAACCCAGATATTTCAGTTCACGTCGAAAGAAACAGGACTTAGGTAAATTAATTGTTAAATTTGCCTGCCTTAATTTGTCTAAAACCCGTTTAAGAAGTGAAATGTGCTCCTCGAAGGTTGATGAACAAATAATGATGTCATCTAAATATACGAACACCTTATTACCAAACTCCGGGCCGAAAAGTCTGTCCATTAATCGTTGTTGGGTGGCTGGGGCTCCTGTCAACCCAAAGCACATAACTTTAAACTGGAACAAACCTCGACCGGGAACCGTGAAAGCGGTTTTTTCTTTGGATGAAACGGAGTCCAATTCGATTTGCCAAAATGCAGATTTTAAATCAATGGATGAAAGGTATCGCGCGTCCCGCAACTGGTCTAAGATGTGAGAGACGTAGGGTAGTGGATATGCATCTTGCTTGCTGACCGCATTCAGCTTTCGGCTGTCCAGACAAAATCTCCATTCCCCATTCGGTTTCGGAGTCAGTAGAACCGGGTTATTCCACGCGCTATTGCTAGGTTCCACCACTCCCATCTCCAACATCTCATCCAGCTGACGGTTTAGTTCCTTGAGGCGTTCAGGTGATAGAGGATAATAACGCTGTTTAATAGGAGGAACTTCTCCTGTGTCTATTTTATGACGCAACAGATGGGTACGTCCTAATCCTTTAGCCTCAAAGGAAACCTTTTCAAAATCTTTAATTAATAACTCCGCTTCATTCTTTTGATCTGGTGTTAATTCGTCAAACGGCTGTAGGTGCCTAACCTCCGAGACGCATGTATGACCTCTATTGTTTTTTAAATATTGTAAAGGTAATTTATTAAAGATTTTTGGTGCCAAATTAAAGGCCTTCCAAAAATCAACACCAAAAATCATCGGTGTAGTAATGTCGGGAATAATATAGAATTTAATAACCTTAGTCACTCCCATGAGAGTCACTGGTAAAAATAAATAACCCTCCACGGATGCCCGCGAATCATTGGCAGTTACGATGCTGCCCAACTGTCTATCGGCGTGTAGAGTAGCACCAGCCCTTATGAATTGTTGGCCAACATCGGAACCCAACACTGAAACGCAAGAACCCGAGTCGAGTAAACCGTAATACTGCTCATCGTATATAGAGACTGTTAAATGTGGACGACTATCGTCCGAAGTCTTATAATGTATTGTATCAACCCTTAGTGATTTTAAAAATAATTTTAAAGTTTTTAAATAATTGTCCCAATCGGACTTATCAAAATTTTGGCTGTAGTTCCGGAAATTTAGTTTTTTGAAATGCAGGTTGGACAGGACTGCTCAACCTTCTTCTTTTTACTGCACGTAGGGCACGATGGTGCACGTACGCCCTTCTTGCCGCAACGGTAACACACAATTTCCTTGGATTTACATTGTGATAACGAGTGTCCCTTAACCCTACAACGAACACAGAACAACGATCCAGAATCAGTTTGCACGGCTTCAACCCTTTGTGAACCCTTCGGGGCATGGTATGCCAAGTCTGCTGCAACAAAAGAAGACGTTGGTTTGGGCGGCTCATGGAACTGAGCCCTGCTATGGAAACCTAGCTCCAGTTGTCTACACTTCGCCTTTAACTCGACCAGCGTGTTGACAGTCATTATCGACAACCCCGACGTGTATTCCGGTCTCATGTTGTACTTGATCCGTGCTAAACGATCGCGTTCTGGAACCCTGTAGGATAGCCTATTATAAAGATTCTCCATTACTGCTATATATATACAAGACAGCTCAGTCGACCCCTGTGTTCTGTTCGTTATTTCTGAAACTAGACGCATATCGTAATCTGGCGGAGCGAAATCTGTGAGTAACTCCTTCTTCAGCTCCGCCCAATCACCAACCGACGCTTTTATTCCCCGGTACCACAATAAGGCTCCGTCCGAGAAAAGGTCTAGAGCAGATTCATGTAGGGAGGCTTCGCTAATTCCTCTGGCCTCGCAAAGCTCCTCCAGACGCTCAATAAACGCTTTCACACAACCTGAACCGTCGAATTTATGACCCAGGGTTTTAACTGTCTCTTTCCTGCAGGAAACGATGACGTCCTTCGTCTGCAAATTCGACAGTACATTCGGTGATTCCTCGGCGGAAGTAAACGACTGATGGAAGCTGGCGTTAAGCGAATCAATTTTTGCTAAATAACCGCTAAGCTGCTTGTCAACGGCTGCATAGTCGGTACTAAGATCAGTTGGGGGAGTAATCCTACTTAATCGATGATACAGGTGGAAACCTAAAGCCTTGACACGATTAAATTTTTTGAAACTGGAGGGGTACCTATCCAGTATTTCACCAATTTCTGGCAGTTTGGCCTTAATGGCTTGTAACTCTGTATTCGGGTCTATATTGGTCTCCACAATATCGTCGGAACATACTAATTTACTCAGATCCCTAATTTGAACACGTAGTTCCTCTACGGTTGAAGCTGGTTTCGCGTCTCGGACCAGTACTTCATATACGAGCTCGTCTTTGCGAAGTAAATTAAATGAAATGGGTCGTTCCATATTGTAAAGTCTTAAAAAAAATTATTGAAACTGAACTGAATTAAAAACTGGCTGTAACAATTTACAATCACAAGCAATGTGTAAATATTATCTATTATAAACGCCGTTACAAAATTTGCAGTCTTATAGATTATGTAAGTTTGTATTTTAATAATAGGCTTTTATTTCCAAGGACAATCGTCTTGGAGTTATGTTATGTATGAGACACAAGTAAAATAAAATTGTAAAATGTAAATAGCAGCAAGAAGTGTAAAAGTATATAAAAGTGTATATAACGGTACAAACATAAAAACAAGAACACGATAACAAAGGATTCCGCGCGACGGTTTTTTTTCTTAAAATTAGAATAACTGGAAGGTTCTATAAACAGCACTCTGGGTTATAAGGCACAGCAATAGACGTAACCTCTATCTCCAACTAATACACACGTTGGTCGCCACTGTTACAAATTAAAATTTGTTACCTCTTACGACAATCTAGGTAGGTGGTTAGGTATTAAAATAAAAGTAAACAACACACTAAGTCATACACTGTATATTAAAAAAGGTTTAAATTCGAAATATAAGAAATTAATTAGGTAGGTTAATTTAAGTACTATTAATTTATTTATTGCCAGCCAGTTTAAATTTCGGTAGAAAGAGCTATGGGCGTGGGGAGTGGAGATAAACCCAGTACTGTTCTGTTATTAAAATTAAATATTATAAATTGAAAGTTCTAGATACCTAACCTTCCAGTTATTATAAAAACGTTACTAAATTATAAATGGGCGCCAGGGACAATAAGGGTCCCGGATCCCGGAGCCGATGAAGGTGTCCAACCATATACTTCCTGATGCACACCGAATGTCGAACCCAAGATCCTTAAGTAGAAGACCGGTTTCCACTATTGAAAACCGGACCTCAGTAAATAACCGGTTCTTATACCAACCGTATTAAATGTAATTAAATGTTCTATTATAAAAAAAAACCGTCCCGCCTGCGCTTATCGCTAGACGGACTCCGCCTGCCGCACAGTCGTCTCAGCAAGAGGCTTGCAGCTGACTCGAGGGACGGGTCTCGCGTCCAGGCCCCAGACGCTACTCTCGATCCTGGCGGCGAGACGAACCTCTCGAGGTGCCTCTCCTGGAAACGACAATACGGAGACCTAATAATATAGTTTGAAACTAATTAACATTCCTTGAGGTGACCGGGCTTGGAAATCTAGAAGGCTAGAACATTAGCCAGTAACTATAGGAGCTACGAGGGTTACCCACGTGGCTGGGCTCATTCCCTTGAACAATATTTTAATCCCGTGGTTAACACTGAGGAATCCATGATAAATAGTCAGCGGGTGAAATACTCACGGTTGATTGATGAAGAAAGCACTTGACTGTGATCGCCGACTGGCTGGACAGTTGTCTGCGTGTGCGCAATTATAATCCTGTAAGTAATATTCATGGATCACGACAATATCCTTTTAACAGCCAGAGAAGGGCTCACAGACCACTTCCAAACACTATTTCAACAAATCCTTACCTTATAAAACAGGGAACAGAATTTGCTCCTGTATCGAGCACGTCTCAATGTAAAAAGGACGCTAACTTATGATCGTCATCCTGTCATGGAGATCAGCCGGAAATAGACGGAGCATTTCTAAAATTTCCCTTATTGCAGGTAAAATGATACACCATGGGGATGAAGTTCACTGCTAATAAACATTACACCAAGATACTTAATACTTGAAAATCACTAACAACTACACAACGTGACGTTTAAACGCTGAAACAATAAGAATCTTCATGATCCAGACCAACAATCAAATTATTTTCAATTCCCAATCCTAAAAACCTGTCTAATTAACTAATTACCCCATAATCTCCATTCGCGCAGATTATGTTCTCCTCTCTGGCCACCCTCTGTCAAAGACAATCCACAGATTAAAAATTTCTAGAAATATGTCTATGCTTAATGAAAAAACTACTTTTATTTCCGCTTTCGGTTATTTAGTTTATTATGAATTTTTACTGAAAGCTGAAAATTATGAAGGATTGCTCCATACGATATTATTTCGATGGTTAGCAAACAATATGTTAAAATATCGATTAAACTACAACTGTGACTCGGCGACCGCCAGAGGTCGCCTCTAAACTGTCAAACTGACGTTCGACTGAATGACATATCAAATTTTGTATGTAAACATTGCAACTTAACCTTTCAATATTTAATCTAATTTATTGTGCAAACTTATTTAATAGGTTTTAGGAAAGTAATTAATTGTGAGAAAGTGATACCTAAAGAGTCTAGTGACAAGATTCAGTTGAAGGAATGAGTCCTTCTATCAAGTGCAGGCCAAAGTCAATTGTACAAACTACAATGAAATATAATACTCGGAAACCTCAAAATGTACTACTGATGTTTTCAGGTAAATGCTACTTTACTTATTAGTAACGCAGCTGTGTAGGTACAAAAAAAAAACAACGTAACAACATTCGGGAGACAGAGAAAATACGACATACATTTGTTTCGTTCGACCACATACATATACAGTGATATAAGAGAGAGGATTATGTTCCTACAAATATAAAGGTCACGACATTCTAGGACCGTACTTAAGAATAGGATCCTAGATATACCTAATCTTTTTCGATGTCCGTAAAGGCATCACATTATTCCCGATATTGTCACTTGAAGTTTACAAAGCGGTCAAAATAATGAGCACTTTGCTCACAATATCCGACTGATACAAAGTGTAATGATGTCCCACAAAGTAAACAATTCTACTTAAGTCTCTGAGATGAATGGAAATTTTCAAACTATTTGTGGATATCGGGACTGAAAAGAGTCTACATAGTTTACATTGATCAGAAACCGACCCTAGACTAGCTTTGTAAGGTCCTAAGCAAAGCGATCGTCGCGGGGACACGCTTTTGTCGCGTTCATTGTGTTCGGCGAATATAAACGCGTGGTCGCGCCGACCGAGGGCGCGTTCCGGTTTTGCGAACAAAAAGTGACATATGAATGCGACGATCACGTCTGCGCGCAAACAATAATTTTGGTTAGGACGCGGGGTACCTAAGTGCTTACCTAAAGCAGCTTTTCTGAAAACTCAAAATTATGTTCATATTTATGAGAATTTTGTTTGCGATTCAATTGTGTCCACTCGAGGACTCAAGGTGGCAATTTGATATTAAATATTTATAATCCCCTTTATTTGCAAAGGAATCGATTTGATTTGCAATTATAATAAAAAAGAGGGAATACATTACTTTGTTTTGTTTACTGTTATGTCAATCATTGACTGATTTAAAAAAAAGCGTTTTCGCCTAGAAATGTTTCCTTTGCCATATTTTCAACAAAACGGTAATACATATAAAGTGTCAATAACGTGTGTGGGAGAAAAGTTACTATGGTTTCAAATAGTAACGTCTACATTACATAAATGAATTTTTGTATAAGCCATTGACCTGAAATTAAAGGACACACTTATAGGTAGGTTAGTAGGTACATCGTATGAGCAAAAGCTAAAAAGACGAACAAAACTGAAAATAAACAGCGGAAGTCATAAAAACAAATACAAATAAAAAGCCGAGAATGATTTAAAGCGCCGTTTTAAAAACTGCCGTTCTAAACTACAGACCCTTGCATTCCACTGTGAACTTTACTTCCATGGAAATAAAATTCTAAATCCCACAATACTTTGTGCATGGTTGCACCAGTTCAACAATTTGTTTTCATAAATTATACGGTGTACACACTGCACAATCACACGCACGTCGTTTCGTTTGTTTTCCACATTATAGAGTGTGCCAAGTGTTATTCCAACTTTTAAATTTAAAAAAACTTGTACCGATTTGTACGTGTTGACAACAATGGACGAACATTTAAGCTTGTTTGCCAGAAGTGTCTTTCAGCATCTGACATTTGGAATGCCTACCTCCCGGTTTTGAGCTTTCAATCCCATGTGTCATTTAGCCATCCAATCACAACAACCAGTGAGTCTGTCGGTTTGGTAGAACTTAGCCGCAAAACAACTGAGCCGATTTTGATAGTTTGGCTGAAATATAGCTAGGTTACTAAAGAATAACATATGGGTATATTACAACCCGTAAAATGAATACCTCTACATCATTATAAGTCGCGGGCACAGCTTGTTATATTATTAATAAAAACTAAAAGAAAGAAAATATGTCAAATACACGTTTTGTTGCTATTCTATTCAACATGTTAAATACTGTAAGTATCTGTGAAACTCTCTTGCATACGAGGCTACCATAGACTACAGATCGAAAAATTGAATTGATAAACAGCCAGATAATTTTAGACACTGGATAGATTCGACAACTTCACTGAGGATTGAAAATTAGCACTTACTCAACAAAAATTCACATCTGCAAAAAATATCTGTCACTTATTTACTAGCTAAGCAAACATTAATAATGAATTCTTCACATTACAATATCTCGGAAGGCGGACAGACATCCTTTTTCCAATCCATTAATTCCTTATCCAAATACTTTGGTATGTAAATGAAACGTCGGGATTGCTTTCGCTCAAACAAAATCACAGCGAAACCTTTGTAGTATAAGCATTGGAATTTTCAATAAGGCACACTGCTAACGATATCATATCATAAGTACGCGTGGCATAGGTAGAGTGGATAAGCTCTTCATCAGGTTCAAAAGCAGGCTTCACAACCTTCCCTTTGTGCCTCTCTAATGCACCTAGTATTAATTAGCTCGGTTCACTCTATTGTAGCTGACAGGAGCTCAACACCTATTGTTTGGTTCCGAAAGCAGGGTTATAGCATTTGTAAGAAGACTTTCAAAATATTATTCAAGATAACTGGTGCTGAGGGCACTTTCGCCAAAAGAGTTCCTTCCTTCCTCTTTTTGTCTCGGGTTTCTTAAAAGGAAACTGGGATATTATGTCAAATAATTATTCAATTAACTTAACGAGGATCTCGTTTTCAGAGAGGCCTTTGAAATGGCACCAGTGCAGCACTATGGAACACTACCAAAATAACACAACAGGATTTTGAACCCAAACAAGGGATATATAAAAAACATACGAGAAAATTAGTGCCGTATATAAAAAAGCCGCACAAAGTCGTGATGGACTGATGAAAATAAAATGTTGGATAGGTTTCAATTTCTGTCTACAAGTGTATAGCGAGATAGAAATGTAATAAACGTAATGTAATGTAATACAATGTACATAGGTACTGTAGAAACGATATCCCTCATGACGTTTTTATGCCATGCATGTTAAATAGTTTAATATGATTTCATTTTAAATAATTACACGTTAAAGTCCTTTGTGCTTACTAGTTCCTTTAGCAGTTCCTTTGAAGGAACTACTGACAATTTTGGATCATTAGTTCCTTTGCAAAAGCTAAAGGAACTACTGAGACTAGATAGTTCCGTTATAGCAGTTCCTTTAAGGGAAACAAACATATATGTATAATGCCGCCCGCTGCTGCCGCATACTGGCCCGTAGGTTCGCTCGTAGTAAAGATAACAAAAGATTTTTTTAGGGCATATTGCATATTATAAATGCAACCAGAACGAACGACGTTAAGAGAGACCTTATGTGAAAAAGTAATCAAAATGGAAATTGACTTAACGATAACACATAAAATAAGGTACTGTAACATTGTTCAAAATGGTCACATGTCATATCTTATTGCAAGTAAGCATATAATTAGTGAAGGTACTCGTAAGGTGTTATGTTAACGCAT
Organism: Oligia latruncula; assembly: GCA_948474745.1. Lineage (NCBI taxonomy): Eukaryota > Metazoa > Arthropoda > Insecta > Lepidoptera > Noctuidae > Oligia > Oligia latruncula. The sequence continues at coordinate 9,134,980 of OX419686.1, read as the reverse complement.
CTATCCGTAGGTATATTAATTTAACGTTTTTCCAAAGATAAAATTTAAATGGGAAAACAAAATGGCGAATGGTAGGATCTAGGTATAGGTAGTGAAATATTAGAGAAAGAAAAGGCTCCAGTTACAGCCAGTGATGTACCGTATGAACTGATTGAACATTAGGATTAAAAAAAAAACGATAGTTATAATGTGCTTGTAATGAAATGCGAAGATTTTACGATTTTTATTTGTAAGGGGAAATTTTACGACATCATATTTTAATTTGTTAATAGTTAGTTAGGTTAGGTTACTATATTTTAATAGTTCATTTAGTATAAGTAGTTTACCCAGTGTATATATTAGTATATCCTCTTTAATAAATAACTAAATAAATATAATATACTTAATAGTAAATAAACAGATACACTAACTTGGCATAAGACGAAGCGCTGCGCTTCGTCTTACTTTTGTTTTTTACTATCCACTATGTCATTACATAACATACATAATCAGCCCATAACGTTCCCACTGCTGGGAGACAGGCCTCCTCTCAGTGAGAGGGAACAGTCCGTAATCTACCACGCGGGCCCAGTGCGGGTTAGATTTATTTATTCTAGGAAATGCCGGTTTCTTCTCGATGTTTTCCTTTACCGTTTTCAGAGCACTATCTGGAATTGAGTCATTTTCGTAAAAAAAGTCCTAACATAAATGAAACGAGCAAGATTACTCTCTCACATCTGATTTTTCAATCTAAATTCTAATTCTGGCTATATACCTATAAAAAAGCCTACCCCTATTTTTCTTGAAACATTAGAAGTTTTCGTTCAAACGGAAATTAACCTCCAATGACTAGGCCGTAAGCCTTCCATCAGAGGCTTTTTTGTAGAAGATAATCGGGACTGGGTTTTAATATCCTGTCACAAGAAATAAACATTTATAATTTACTTTGCGGTCAATTTACAAAGTGAACGTATTTTAATAACGTTATCTTAGTATTGATATTTTTTGTCTACCTATATATACAATAAAACAAATATTCATAATCAAATTGATTCACACGCTTTATTTTAATTGTTTAGGTACAAGATAAGGCGTAACTTGAAGAACGTAAAAACTATTAATTATCAGTATTTTTTTTTATAAAACTGAACATTTTCGAAGCCTAAGGAATCCTTGTTAAAGTTAACTACGATTAATAGCAGCCGCATTTTTAAACGCGGTAGTAATTGTCGGCAAGGCGGAGATAACGCGGTATTAGTCACAGCTGGCGTCGGCGTCGACTCATTCACTGAACGACTGACGCCGCGACGCTCCTGAATATTTTACAGCAGCGTTTTACCATACCACTAGGTTGCGTGATTCTGTGTGCGCCAATTTAGGTGGAAGCGCTGTTTTACCCGCGTTCACACCAAGGTATAATACATGTGTGTTTTGTGTATTTTCGTCCTATAACAAGTTGTAAAGACAAGTTATAAAACTTGTCAATAAAGTGAACAAAATAGTTAGCAACCGATGTCTGAAACAATGTCAATGCATGTATGATACATGTTTTATACACGCACGACATGTTTTTGACAAGACTTATTGAAAACAAGTATCACAAATTGTTTGTGGGTGTAAAAGCAGAGTTAGAGCTCTTCGTTATTGTATATTAAACACTAGTGATTTTGTAGTGATTTTATATTAGTATTGGTCAAATCTAGTGTCAACTCATTCTCTGAACGACTGAAGCTCCTGAATATTTTACAGTGCCACACGCCACGGGATGTTGTGAAATATGTGCACGCATATAAAGGTAGAGGTGCCATTTCATAGGGCTCAGATTTTCGTAGAGTCTAGAAATGAGATCAAGACAGAGTGACAGAGTGATCTATGGGATAAATCATGAGTTACTTACATGTTTCAATCATAGGTTTTGTATTCATACAGCTGTTATGTAGCCCGCCACACGTTCGCATACAAATCCTAAAGTTGAGCACTGAAAAATATTTTCTTAGTTCGTTATTAATCCCTCAGAAGAGCAAATATTACGGTGTGATTAGTCTGTCGGTCCAACAGCCAGTTACAGAGCTATCCTCTATCTGTAGAAGATTGTTTATTTAAGTTCACAGGTATTAATATGGCGTGTTTTTCCTATACTCACATTTTCACAAAATCAGATGATTGGTACTATGATCATGGTATTTGTACCTTGGGTAAGCACACAAACTACACAAAGCGCCCGCGGCGGGACCATTACAAGTCGCTGTTTGACTACCCCTGCCTCACGTCTACGAGCTTAAACATAAACATAGCCTAGATAGACGTAGAAATTGAGCTACCTTCATCTTCCTCAATACTACCATATTTTGCGTGTTGGTACTATAAATATATTTCCAGTTTCTACCTATTTTAATTTATGATCGTTGAAGTTTTATGAGGGCTATTTCATGAGCGTTTTGCCAGCTGTACAAGACAGATGCGAGTTTTTATTGTACTGTAAACATATATTTACTATGCTAACTTAACTGTGCAAACCTCTGGCAATAGACCAATTGGTCCACTGAACTTGATAAAATTAAAGGCCGACTTTAACCTTCAGATCGATCCTAACAAAATTTAGGGATGAGTTGGCAACCAAATGTTGCTGATACATGCACATTAATAACAGCTTCAAGAGCCTTTGGAAGGAACCCGTAGACTTATAAATAAATATTGGCCGTCATGTTCAAGGTTCCCAAAATGAAGTGCGGAGAAGCGCTGAAAAAAAAATCAATAGATATTCCCGTTTATTTTACACATCTCATCCTAACTCCGCAGATGATTTTAACAACAAATTCGAGCATTTTCGCAATGGATTTGAAAGCTTAATTGGTAGAATTCATGATTTAGTCTGGGATTGTTTGATTGGTTTGTTTATTTCAATTGTAAAGTGTGTGCCGAATGAGTTTGTATTTTAGATACGATATAACTGTAATAAAATACATCTACCAGCATTTACTTTTTACAAATAGGTAGCTTCCATGAATTTACTCAGGATTGAGTTACTTAAATATGAATCATTTACCATATTTCAGGAAGAACAAAAATAAATCTTAAATTAATATTGCCGTGAAGACGTAATAAATAACAAATTCACAAACTCAAATGGCGTGTACAATACGTCAAGGGTATAAATAAGATCTTTAAAATCTCATGTATTGTTTATCGTTTGTTCTGAAACAAAGCAACATAATTTACTATACGTCCAGGTTTATACTCAACTATTTTAACTCTTGGCTGGATGAAAGCGGACTTTTATGAGTTTCAACTATCCGAACTGATCGTATTAATGTACAGTGCACAATTTACAGTACAGCGTAGATAATATCCAACATTATTTAGTTTAATGCCAATGTCGTTATTTTGTGAATAATATTCATCATTAAACCAACCGTAAAGATTATTAGGTCACTGTTTTTATTACACTGCATTCCGTATCATGGAATTTGAATAGGTCACTACAACTCATTTTGCTTTAAAACAGCTTATTTGCGTTGTTAAATTAAAACCAATTAGGTCTAGCATTATTTGCCAAATAAATTTTCTGCTAAATTAGCTAACGTTATTAAAAAATATTATTTTATGCCTAAAACCAGACGCGAAATAATTAATCTCATAACCTAAGCGGCCCAATTTTAACGTTCGCAGTGTCCACAGCTAATTAGCAATTACGGCGAGGTAGATTAAACTTTGACATAAGTTATTCATTAAAAACACCCTAGAGGCAAATACAGAAGCGGTCAGTAAAATGTTTTAGAAAATCCTTCGTAAATTCAGGACTACATGTGCTAGCAAATTCTCTTCGGGCAACGAAATAAAGACAGTTTTCAAACTGTAGATGTGTGCCAAGCTTAGACACCAAATGTGGTAGTGAAATTTCAGCTTTATGGCTGAGAAAAATCTGTGTGGAATAAATGTAGAATATGGACGATGCTGAGCGGGAAATGTTGAGTATGATTACGTTGATGTAATGGATATTAAAGTGAAAAGGTCACCGTTCACATGTGGATATAAAAGTCTGGGTTTTTCCTCGCAGAAAGTGTACCCACGAGAAAGTTACCTTTAGTTCTAACTGCGAACAATTATTCAAAAGGTATTAAATCCATACTAATACTCGTATTATAAATGCGAAAGTGTGTCTGTCTGTCTGTTACCTCTTCACGCTTAAACCGCTGAACCAAATTAGATGAAATTTAGTATAGCGATAGTTTTTGTTCCGGGAAAGGACATAGGATAGTTTTTATCCCGATATTCCCACGAAATCGACACTTATGCGGGTGAAACCGCGGGGCGCTGCTAGTATAAAATAAAGGTATTTATTTATACACTATACTAATAATATTCTTAACCCAAGTAACAGAGCAACAGTTTTCCAATGTTTTCAGTCTCTTTTATTTTTAACCTTCTACGGTTACGAACTCCCCCTCTACGCCGTAGCAATTTGTAGCAAGTTGCTACGCCCGACATCTAAATTATATTACAACATTATAAATCAACCATTAGTATCCTTAAGCATTTTGTAACGATACAAAATAAGTATCATTATCTTCAGTCCGGTTAAACCAAAAAATAAGAGTATTTTGTAACGATACAAAATAAGTATCATTTTGTAACGATACAAAATAAGTATAATTATCTTCAGTCCGGTTAAACCAAAAAATAAGAGTATTTTGTAACGATACAAAATAAGTATCATTATCTTCAGTCCGGTTAAACCAAAAAATAAGAGTATTTTGTACGTACGTACATCAGTGAATTCGGATGACCGTTTTCGGAATCTTGTTACCTTTATAGTTTTCCGGGTATCGGTTCGTCTCGGCATTTCATCGAACATCGACTTTCTGAACGGCTTTTATCCGCTACTTCCCTTTTACTACCGATATGTTACGACTGATTTTATGTAGTATGTAGGACATTTATTAGGTTTTTGACGAGGAATGAAGAAAATAGGGCCACAATCAATAATATTATAAGTAAAAAGAGGTAGATAGGTTACCTACTCAACATTCGATCTTCAAAAACAGCATAAAGTCACACTATTAGATGACAGGTGGAAGTAGGACGGTATGCCGTAATTTTCGGGAGTGAATAAAAACCTTTTTACAAAAAAAAACAACCGACTTCCAAAAAACACTAGAAAGTGAAAAATAACTTTAATTTCGGAAGTCGGTGTCTTTGGATCTGTATTTTAGTTTTTTGCCACCGACTTCCGAAAGTAAAGTTATTTTTCACTTTCTAGTGTTTTTTGGAAGTCGGTTGTTTTTTTTTTGTAAAAAGGTTTTTATTTTTCACTTTGTAGTGGGTCAGTTTGTCATTTATCTAATTTACAATAGCTTTTACAAAATATTGCTTTTCCCGATGCAGGGAGGTTAATTGTTGAGGAATTCTAGTAAGAACCAGGAGAACTGGAGCTGAGAAGTCACCCTCAGTTCCACTTCACCATAAGCATTGTGACGAGCATAAATTGTTTAGCAACCACATTAAAGTACCTAATCGAATCGTAACCCGTGAAATGCTTATTATTGAGTAGTTCCGGTGGCCATCTGTGGTCTTCATCATCAGTTCCACTTCACCAAATGGTGCTTTCCGAGAGCAAATACACGAGTTACTATAAAAAATACCCAAATCGCTATAGGTGTGCCTATAAAATTTGAGGGTTTCCCTCGATTTCCATGGGATTCCCTCATCAGATTCCGAGTTGGTGACAATGGGACCACCTCGAGACCATACCCTTTCAAACAAAAAAAGAATTTTGAAAATCGGTCCACAATTGGCGGAGTAATCGCGTAACAAACACACAAAAAACAAAAAACATACCGTCGAATTGAGAACCTCCTCCTTTTTTGAAGTCGGTTAAAAAGAGACAAGATGAAGAACTTACGGACCACGTGTAACCATTGGAAACAGTCATCACGATAAATTATCCTAACCCTATTCATCTAATCTTATGCTATCTCTTATGAGCATCTATAATGTAATGTTATAGTCATATTCTGGTCACATTGCAACCTTCACTGGTAGCTGCAACGCTAGTCTTATTGTCTGTTTAGCGATGAGGCTTGTCAGTTAGTTAATTACCTACTAAAATAAAGTCCTCCAGACTGAATTTCGGATGGTGGCTAATCTCAGGAGAGATCAGCCTTTGGCGCGGGAGATATTATAGTGCGCAGAGACAGGTGCACATCTCTCTTCCTTCACACTCATTGTCCAATGGGACGACAATCCGACAGGACCGGACAGAGATCAGGCACGGGACCCACGGCTTATCGTGCTTTCCGAGGCCCGGGGGTATTAACACCGCCAACCTCCAAACTCCGGGCTGTTACCAAGTAATTCCCAATGGATAAACCTAATAACACTTTGCTCGACCCGGGAATCGAACCCAGGACCCCACGCTCAGCAGTCGCGCTTGTGACCACGAGACCAAAGGGGCAGTTACCTACCACTAATACCATAACCTAATCAGCCTATAATGTTCCCACTGCTGGGGCACAGGCCTCCTCTCGGTGAGAGGGAGTGGGCCGTAATCCACCACGCGGGCCCAGTGCGGATTGGTAGATGTCACATGTCTTCGAATTTTTGGTTACCACTAATAATCGACGAATAACTCGTAATATCGGTTTTGTATAAGTCAAAACCTCACAGAATAGGTATATTATAATCAATTCATATCGAATTATATGAAGAAACAGTATAAATTATAATTATGGCCGCTGTTTTACGCCGCGCTGGCACCGGACCGCGATCGTCTGCTTATCGTAATAACATGTTAATTTATGTAATTAGTCCACATAGTACGTTATTGTAACTTACATAACCCTACAACGATAAGTTCCAAGAGACTGTATGCAAATTAGTTTTACATAACAACGAAACTTGAACGTGTCTAGAACGTACTGTTATAATAATTTACATAAAACGCACAAAGATATTATGGCTTGAAGAGAGCCTTTAACTATTAGAATATGTATATACCTAAAATTACACGTTATGGATTGGCACATAATTTTGTGGATTAAAAACATCCCGTGAACCCAATTTACATGTTGCCGGTTATAAGTTCATCACAATCAGTCTATAATATTCTCACTGCTGGGACACAGGCCTCCTCTCTGTGAGAGGGAGTGAGCCATAATCCACCACGCGGGCCCAGTGCGTATTGGTGGATGTCATATTATGTCTTCAATTTTTTTAGTTGTAGTTCATGCCGGTTTCCTCACGATATTTTCCTTCACCGTTTTGAGAGCAGTGCTGCAGTGGTGACGAAATTTAATACACAAAGTGCCTGCCTGGGTTCGAACTCACGAACTACAACTCTCAGTCGGGGCCGATACCATTAGCCCACCTGTGCTCAGTCATAAATTCATAAGTTCAGTTCATCTCTTTTAGTTAGAATTTTATTTTGGGCTCAGCCGAGACAAATCATTTATTGCACTTAAACCAAAAAAGCCAAATAAACCAATAAATATGTTTTTCTACCTACTCTTACCACCCGTTCTCCTGAGACGATTAATAATTTCAATAATTAAGTGTTAAAACATTGCATGAAACGCAAAGACTTCAAGCCCGTAAGTATTTTAATTAATGGTAATTTTTTGCTCAATGAATTAAGCGATTGGCAGAAAATATACTGCTTTCCGATCTCAATTAATTAACACTCAATTATGTGGTTACTCGTCTGTTAAATACGAATACCTGGTAATGGTGATATAAACGGTAATTTAAAAGACAAACATTACCTTTATTCTGAATGCCTCATTAGTGTAGTGGTTGCAAGAGCCACTGCTGGAGGTCCTGGGGTTCTATTCGCAGGTCGAACAGAGTATTATTGTTTTTAACATCAGGAATTTCTCAGTAGCAGCCAAGATCCTGAATTTTGTGCCCGGATCAGGCGTGATCGAGGTCAAGAGCTGGCCCATTCAGTAATAAAGTATGTAATAAAAAAACCCAAGCTCGCATGGGACCAGACACAAATGAAACGTATTAAACACCACTGATTAACCTTGCAGGAAATATACAGGCGTGACATAATGACGATGCTTCATTGATGTTCTCCCGGTTCCGTTTTCCTGTTCAATTCCTAGAATAAATTAAGCAGGTGTACACTGTACACATAGACTATGTCTACGTGAAATGGGAACTTCGTTTTACATTTTTATTGCTTCACGAAGCGGGACGTGCCAATTGTAGCGCGGTCAATCCGTATGTATGGTACCTATGAACGTGCTCTCTTACGTGTGGTCTGGCTTTAAAAATGAAATTTTACAATCAGTAAAAGAGTAATTGTTTGTCTTTCTTTAAGATATTATTTAGACATAAAGATATTGGCTCAAGTACTCTTACATTAATTGTTACATCTGATTTATAATACCTATATTCTTTGCAAATAAATATATTCTATTGTATTCTATTCAAGTTTCAGAGAGCAAAGGCCATTTTTTGGGCATGTAAGTACGTTGTAGTGTACATAATTTTTCTACACGTCATATAAAACCCACTTTTTCTATTACGACAGTCTTCATTCCTTGTTAAACTTTGTTAATCACATTACTATACCTATAGCGAAACAATGCCAGGAAATACCAACTTATCAAACAATGATTATATTATTATAATAAGTTAGGTAGGTACCTACTCGTCATCGGTCATCGGAAAACCCACATGTCAAATCTTAACAGAAATATTTAAAGAGCCTATTCATTATTTCGCAATAGGAAATCTGTCATAAGTATAAGTACACTCATTAGAATCCCGTCGCATCGCATCGCCTGCATGCGCTATTACTTCGTTTTCGCTTAGCGTTCTTTCTGACTTTTTCTTTTTGGTCGACTCCTAAGGGCCCTAGCGGGATATTAATATAATAGCCTTTCTCAAGAATTGCGCTATCAAATGCAAAAAGGTTTTTTTAATCCGTCTAGTAGTTACAGAGATTAACGCGTTCACACAAACAAAAAAATATACAATCTCTTCAGCTTTATTATTAATATAGATAAGACTGTTGTGTATAATGTTCCTTGATTAGAGTACGATTTTGAATATTTTACATCCCATCATCACCCTTAATTACATCGAGAGGAAGTTTGGACCCACTTAAATGTTTGAACTCGGACTTTATATAAAACGATTTATGGTCCCTTTTCACATTATTATAATGAACACGTAGGTATTTTGAGGGTTGAAGACAAAGACTTTATGTTGCAAATAGTTAATAGATTAATAAAAACGGTTCTTACTGAATGTACTTACGCAAGATACGACAAATAATCCATCAATCATTTTTGTATCATCTTTTGAGGAACTGAAACAGCATACATGGGACTAACACACACGGATAATCCGTTCGCCGATTTCCCTTAAACTCTGCTTAATAGCGTTTACGACGTACGGCATTTCATACAAACTTTCAAGCCCTTGTTTTTCGAAATGAATGAACTGATTTTAATGAAACTTCATACGCGTAAGCAGGATACAAAGGTCTAAAAAGCAACTTATTTTCGAAAATTTTCGAAAAACGGGCTTCAAAGTTTGTATGAAATGTCGTACGTCGTAAACGCTTTTAATTCCTAACATTTATCACAACAATAAGAAGGCCCTATAAATCTAACAAAAACAAATGGAGAATTTCGCGATAGTACAGGCGACAATCGTTCATCATAATAACACGCCCTGTTACTGCCCTTGTTCAACAGCTTCTTCAACTTTTAACAGTCAAGATTGTTTAAGCCTCATTTTAACTGCAATTTAAAATTTTATCACGAAGATTTTCAGGAAATAAACGTCAGGCGGAAACACACTTAGGTGTAATCTTCTCAGAGAGCCCGGGAGCCGGGCCGAGTGCAGATAACTGCGCAGAAATTATTACTTAATATGTGAGGCAGAAAGACTTTCCTGACGACGCTGACGATGCGACTATTAAACTTAAGTGATGGTGCAATTTTGAAATATCTTTTAGTGGCGTTTGACATTATTACCTGTTGTGAATTTGACAAAGTTGACGAAGCTGGTATAAAAACATACACAAAATACGCGCGTTGACGTGGAGTTGCGGACACCAGAGAGGGGCAATTCTCGTAATTTTAAGAACATTCACAGTCTGATCTGTCTCAATCTGTCAAAAATACCTAAAATATTTCTACATTTTGACAAGTTTTTGACATTTGTTTGTCGCCGAGATGACACTGCGACTAGATTTTGAACGTTTTGCTCATATTACCTACCTAAGCATAATCAGCTATAATTTTCCCAATGCTAGGTACAAGCCACCTTTTTTAAAATAAGGGCTTTGTTTTAAATAAAATATTATGTTGTTGGTGACCGAAATCCGTCGATCACATCACACATCAATTACTTATTACTTACACGGAAAGTAACTCGGTAGTCCATTATTTCCAACAACAATAGGACAATCAGTAACATTTTCTCAAAAACCTTTTCCTAGTAGTTATAATATTATGCTAATTCTGCGCTCAGCGAGAGCCAGCATCCGCTGTAGTATGCTTTATTTATACAGCACTACTGCTAGAAAAGTGGGGCTACTAATTAAAAGATTTAAAAACCGGACGAAAGGCAAATACGGAAACTGAAAAGAATGGTAATTTTATGCTGAAACATTTTGTGAGAGCTGTAAAATTATGGGAACAGTTTAACATTTTTCTAATCATGACAGCAATGCCAGTGGTGGCCCAGTGGTAACGGCCTGATTTACGAGTTGTAGGTCGTGGGTTCGAACCCAGGCAGGCGCTTTACTTTGTGTAAATAATTTCGTCAGCACTGCTCTGAAAACAGTAAAGGAAAACATCGTGAGGAAACTGTCATGACCTAGAACAAAAAAAAACGAAGTTACGTGACATCTACGAACCTGCACTGGGCCGGCGTGGTAGATTTCAGCTTACTCCCTCTCACAGAGAAGATCCTGTGTCCCAGCAGTACCAACATTATAGGCTGATAATGCTACTCATAACGCAGCTGAGGTTTTATATGCCAAAAATAGATACGATTTCTCTCGAGGATCTAAAATGTCTGCATTATTCAAGATATGCATGTATTTATTTCAATGGCTTAACCACCAGGTATTATGATACCATTCTAATATGTTACTCTTAGAGTCCTTTTTTCACTTAAAAGCGACGGCGGATAAGCTCAGGTAGTATGTACCTGAGCTTATCCGCCGTCGCTTTTAAGTGAAAAAAGGTAACCGCCTGAACGCCACCTTTCGCGTTAAGGAAAAAGCAAAGGTAATGACACTGAAAGAATGCTCTTCGTGATGTCAACTAGCGTAATTCTTATGTCGTCTAGTATAATCATAAATAAACATGTTTTACTTTAATTTGTAACTAGAACCCACGTGGAAGTACGCACACTAAATAACACTTTGCTTATAATAAACATACCTACACGAGTACACCACCCATCTATTCGCACCACAGATATAATCTGTGGCTCGCCCATTAATAAACGTCAAAGTGACTTCCCCTTTCGGGTCCGCCGCCCTTACTTAATATTAATAACTGATAAACCGTTATAAATACTTAGCTTAATTTCTTCAAACATTATGACGCAAACATTTAACGGTATGTGATGTCGAAGTAAATTAATAATGAGTTTTTTTTTAACGTAGGTTGTATGGGAGAGGTACCTACGTCAATTCTTTGGAATTAAATAGTATATACTTATTTAAGTTTTTTTTTATATTTTTATCACGACATAAGCTTTTCTTAAATGACACCATCGATATGTACAGGGTCAAATGACGTCTATCGAGTTTCGCTAGCTAATTTAATTTGACTCTGTATGTACAGTCAACAAAAGAGACCAATGGATGTTCTCGAATAAAATTTAATTTCATTAATAGAAAACAAACAACTCATTTATCACATTTTTCAGTCGACAACATCCATCGGTTTCTTACTAAACTTCAACTATATCCGACGATCCTGCATACTTATCTCTTTGGTTGACTGTACCTACTACGCACGCTGACACCTAATTCTTTTTTCTAAATTCGTTTATTTCTTAATTTTATACAATTATCTTTTAATTACTAGAAAAGCTTGCATGCCACAAAATATGCAGGTAAGTTCTACAGTCTTGCCTATCATATTAGTAAATGTCGGTACAACTTCTAATGCACCTAAATAATTTATTGACGTTGATTGGCGCAACTGTTTCGGATGCTAAATTTCTATAAACTATCCTTCGGTCTCTCAGTCTCAAGGGACAAGAACTAGAAATTGATGGACCAAAATTCAGTGTCGAACTTCTCGGTCCGGGGACAATCTATATACTAATTCAAAGACCTATATAAAATTCAAAGTCCTGATTGATTTAACAAGGCACAGCCCAAACCGCTGGTCCTGAGACATGAAATTTGGAGGGTGTGTTCTTTGTGAAGAGTAGGTATCCACTAAGAAAGGGTTTTCAAAATTCCACCCCTAAGAGGGTGAATGGGGGGAGGCGAATCGCGGGCAGAAGCTAGTACAAGATAAAACACGTCCCCACCGCGTGTTTATCTCCGAACGTATACATTCATTCTCTAAAGCCTATACCAATCCTGAGGGTGAGATATGTCACACCGTAACCCCTGTACGATGTAAACACGTGTACCATGTGTGACTGTGAACATAGTAGACAATAAAGTGACAAAATTATGGTGCTGTGACTTGACTTGTAATTTCTTAAAAGCGTCTCGCCTAATGAAGGCCGGCTGTCTGACCTGTATTTTCTTTTCAAAGTAACATTTCTACGACTCTCTCTCGTCTTTCCTAAAAGTATTCTGACATGACATTAGGTGCTGAATTTACGAACTCAACTATGACTTAGTAAAGTAAAAATTCTACGAATCATAACTTTCCATAAAGTATTCTGACGCGTCTTAACTGCAAACTCAATATGAGATTCAATTTATGAAAAATATAAATTATTTTTCATAAATTGAATCTCATATTCATAAACGTGAATAATATGTTCGTTAATATTTTTTATTAGGTAGGTTGACAATAAATAAACTACGTCGTCGGTCTTTGACTCGCTGGCAGAGCTTAATAAAAGTAGCGTCACGACTTCTAAAAAAAACCGGTCAAGTGCAAGCCGGATTCGCGCACCGAGGTTTCCGTACTTTGTAGGTATGTAAATAGTTTATCACGGGTTTTTTTTTAATGTACCTACTTACAAATTTACATTATGTGGTTACTTGCTTGCAAAAAACAGTGGTTTAAATCCGTTACATTGGGTTTAGTTCAAATGCCAAATAAACATAATTACAGAACTCGGTCATTTAGGAAATTTCGTTTAGGGCAAATTTTCGTAGGATAACTTATATCTGAGGAATCTTCTTTTTGTTACGACAGGACATCTGAGGAATAAAAACAACGGTTTGACAGCTTTTGTACGGAATAATAGGTAATAGGCCATATTTATTCACATGATAAATGTTACCTGGTAATTGAAAATCGAAAAAGATTCAACACATTGCGCACCGATTCCCCCCTATAATTTATTGTTACAAAGTTCAAACAACAAAACAAGAGAAACGTGAAAGTTAGATAAAACCTAGCGTCTCTCAAATTGGATTTAGGTATTGGCACAAGTTGTCAGTTTATCTGAAGTGTGCTCGACCAATCGGATGCTCGCGATGCTTTTCAAATAATAAAGTACTCTCATCTAATTGGCTGTTCGACTTCGACTTTAAATTGAAATGAATTGAATGAGAGTTTGTATGTGGCCACGGAAGTACTACCCCACTAATAAAAGCATAGCGAAACTGCATAATGATATATTTCCTCGTTGCCTTAAATTTTATAGCTGTCGATAAGGAACACCCATGGTGAGCAATGTTCGCTGGCAGACTGACTATGGTAAACATGCTTATTTCTAAAGAAATCTCTTCCAGCATACCTACGATATGAAAGTAAAAATATATTATTAAATTTTAAAATAAATATCACGGGAATAGTATGACTAAATTCAAAATAAATACCATCGGCATATTATTGACAGTCATTATTATTTTACATTCGCAATCCTTTTATTTTATCTTATTTTTTTTATTTTATCTGTTTTACTTTTTTTTACATAGTTTGTTAATTTTTATACATTTCGTTTTTACCTAAGCACATAATTAATACCTACTGTTATTTGGAATTTTGTATATAGAAGCTGTTGGTGTACCTTTATAAATAAATAAAAATAAAATCTATACACAAAGTATATTGAAATCATTTATGAGACATTCTGCAAATCTTCCTCATTTCCTAGCTACAAATACATATTTGATACGCAAACAAGGTTCATTTTGTTTGATCAAAACAAGTTTATACTTCATCGTTACGCGCGCACAAAACAGAACATATTGGGAAATTCGCGGCTGGTAGTTACCGCTTATGTTACCGTTCCTAACAGTATTTATTATTTGTTCCAGGTAAGTTGAGAACCGGCTGTGGATGTACGAGTAACTTCCTGTGAGAGTTACCCCGTTCCAGGTATTTGGATTTCGACACCCAATCTAACTTTGTTGCAAAATAAAATAATGAACGCCGAACAGAACTAGGTAGGAGTATTTATAAGTACGAATCAGTAACTGTATTTTGTTTCTATTGTACAGTCAGGGAAATGTATTTGGAGTTGCGTATGTTTTTTTTTTTTCGTTTTTATTGTCATATCATACGGCTGATAAAGAATGACATCATCATCTGCCTAGCCTTTTCCCAACTATATTGGGTTCGGCTTCCAGTCTAACCGTATGCAGCGAATACCAGTATTTCACATGTAGAAAAAAAAATGACAGTTGTGATATTTTACATACCTAGTAATTTGTTTAACAATAATTTTCCCTGACTGGACCTATTTGTGTGTATGTATTTCTCGTCAAATTACCCCTTGGAGCGGCACGGTATATGTATCATCATCATCTGCCTAGCGTTTTCCCAACTGTGTTGGGGTCGGCTTCTAGTCTAACCGAATGCTACTCAATACCAGTATTTTACATGGAGCGACTACCTATCTGACCTCCACAACCCAGTTACTAGGTAATACGATATCCCTTATTAAAACTACGGTAAGGCAAGGTATGTGTATGCATTTCTCATTAACCCACTATTATGCAAACGTACGAGATAATGGAATCCATATTCGACTTGACAGACTAATCAAGCGGCTGCCTACGTTACATGAATTTAGTTCAGCAAATGGGTTAGAAGTTGGGCTTTGAGCAATGACATTAATTCATTAATATCATTGATGTTATTATTATATTAATGTACATACTTAAATAAACACTTGGAGAAACAACGTACTTACACAACGTACTTAGGAAGAAACTAAAAAAAAATAGTGATCATTGCCGACCCTGTCGCACTGAAAAAAATAAGTTCGTACAACACCACATTAAAGCGATTTCATTAAGACTTACTGACTTTATACAGTAAGAAGAAATGTTTGTAAAACAGTAACTTTTAACGATTGAACATAATATTTACTGAAAAAAAGCAACAAAAAAAGGAAAACCACCCTTACTGTAATGTAAGCGAATTTCAATGGTTTGAAACCCTTTAGCTAAACCTCTTAGCTACTTAAAACTTTAAAGTTTACTGTCATGACGGTAACATTTTGCCTCAAGCTTTAACTGTTTTCGGATCAGTAAAAAATACTGTTTTGAACGTTTTAAAGCCGTTCAGGTCAATGTTTTTTTCCTTTGTATTTACTGCTTTCAATGCGGGCACAGCAAAATGCAGGAGAGAGGAGGATATTTGAGATAGAGGTTACCGTCGGTGGGAATGATGCTTTAGGTATTTATTTATTTAAACTTCTCGCTGTGTGCGAGAAGTTTAAATAAATAAATACCTAAGTATAAGCTACAAACAGCCTAAATATAAGCTACAAAAGCGGACTTAATGCCTTACGAATTCTCTACCAGTTAACCGAGGGTGGTGTAGAGATAAGTCGGCAGGTGCTCTGTTTACCAGGGGTTAATAATAATAAAAACATATTAAAATAAAAAGATAACATAATGAATTATAAATAACATGTACCTATATGTGTATGTTTTCACTGTTGAATACCGAATGGATAGACTGGTAGGATTAAAAGCCCCTACTTTCTGGTATAAAATGAACCGGTCCCTTCGTTAATAGGCACTGTCAACGGGATATGGAAACCCGATAAGTTCGTTATCACTGAAATCGCAGTTCGGCCCGAAAGCTATTGGGGTTTTGAATATTTCATAGCGCTTCACGAATCGATCATAGTGATCATGTGGGATTGGACCTGTCATGTAGATAACTTTCGCGATATAGTTTTCCTTCCTTTTCATATTACAGCCAAAAATGTTCGTCACCTTAAAAGCTTTACATTGTTCAAAGGTGTAAGCTATTTTGATATTTGTTTTCAAGTTCTTATAGTTTTGTATGCAGTAGTCTGCTCAGTGCCGTAGCTTCAAAATGTACCTATTATGTATTCTGATACGATGAAGGAAAGAATTTGAAAATTGACGAAGATATAAAATATTTGACTGAACCAATTTTAATTGTTTATTCAAATGCCAATGCACAATAATTGGAAAGAAAAGAAAGTTTCCAAATATAATCATGAGTTCTGATGACAATCGTGAAGTATAATTACAAGTTACAAAAGTACTTCAGTCTTGGCTGAATAATCACGAGCACAATGCATCAGCAGAACGAATTGTTAGAAAGAAATTAAAAAAAAGAAGAAAGTAAGTACTTACGCGTATTTATTAATAAAATATCTGGAATCGTCTACTTGAATTATTCAAGTAAAATGAGATAGTCGTGGGCAGGTAGTAGGAGTAAGCTATAAAAGTTTATTTAGAGTTTCACCCCTTTATTTATTAGCTCAACTGTGGCTAATGAGACACAATTGAATGTCTATTGTTATAAATCAAAATTTGATTTTTCAACCGTTGAGCGGAAACGTTCCTTAAAGTTAAGAGACGTTTAAACGTAAAAAAATGTATGGTTAAACAGTCGCTAATCATTACTAAACTTTAAGCAACGTTTATAAATAAGCCTCAATATCTTGACTTATTTTTTAGTTCGATTACCTATCACAGTGTTCTTATAGAATAGTCTTGAGTAAAGAAGTAATTACCTACGTAAGTAGTACCTAATCTACATACATAATGAAATAGTAACGAAAAAATGTATGTTCCGGATTGGTGCCAAAACGGCTTAATAGATTTGCCTGAAATTTAGAACAATCCGGGTAGTAGGTACGTTTCCGTGGGATACTTTCCGACATCCCCGCGAAGCCGTGGGAAAAACCTAGTCAACAATAAAAGTTAATTAAGATACCAACAACAAGCAAATAAACAGTAGAAACGTAGTAAGTACTTATACCACTAATTTACTGTCCTAATAATAGCTTCAAAGGTATCCGGGAGATCAGCCCGTAATTTGAATAATTTATTTCCGCACAAGTCGCAAGAATAAACAACACCGAATATTCTCCTCGTCTCGGGTATTTCACAAAGTTCGATTGTGTTCAGAACAAGAAGACAAATACATCTCATTCTTAGTTTTTCTAAACTAATATTATAAAGAAAAAAGATTTGATTTATTGTTTGTTGCGCTTTCACGCTAAAACTACTGAACGAATTTGGATGAAATTTGGCACATGGGTAGACCATGACCCAAATTAGATTAAAGGATACTTTTTATCTCGATATTCCCACGGGATCGAGGTTTATGTAGATGAAACCGCGGGGCGCAGCTAGTTTCAAATAAAATGCAGGAAGAACGAATAAGTTTTTCCTGAAAGTTCTGAAAACAGTTAATTGGTTTCCAAGGCTTGTGCAACAGCATTGCTTATTCACTGTAAATGTACACACAAAAAAACTTCTACCCAGTCTAAAGTTACAACCAGAATAACCTTCAGATTTACCATACGTTTTTTGAGGATTTAGTTTAGCATGACTTGCGTTTATTAATAAGGAGGCTAATGTTTAAATACATGAATAACAAGATAAATTTGCCTGGCAACGAACCTATTAGTTTATTGTTAGTACATGCTCTCAATTTTAAACGAATAGAAAAAAACACCGTTCTCTTTATTCTATGTCAAAAGAGATTCTCACTCGCATTATCGAAATTTATTGTAACTACCTACTTTGTTTATTGTACAATCACAACGAGGAAAAATTCGATTTCGCTTGAATTGTTATGAAAACAGGCCTTCCATTCCCATCCTTATCAAAAACCTTCTGTATGGACCAACATATATCTATGTAATGTAGCTGAAATTCGTTTTATTTTTACCCGACTGTGCCAGAAGGAGGGTTATGTTTTTTATGTATATGACAAGTTATGGACAGCAGTTTCAACAGAAGCAAAGTTCCTGGAAATCAAAAGAAAGCAAAAGTTGTAAATAAAAGTAGCTGGGCTACACTCTCTTTGGCCTTTACAAAACCGTGTTTATGAACTTACTAGCAGCGCCTCGCGGTTCCACCCGCATAAGTGTCGATCCCGTGGGAATATCGGGATAAAAACTACTAAATTTCATCTAAATCGATTCAGCGGTTCAAGCGTTAAGAGATAACAGACAGACACACTTTCGCACATATAATAATTAGTATGGATATATGCGAATGCATAATCATAATCAGCCTATAATGTTCCCACTGCTGGGACGCAGTACATACGAACATCTGTTCGTATTCGAACTAGTCGTTCGTTTTTGAATTTTCAAAGGGAGTATTTTCAAGAACTATTTACTCACACGTTCTTTCTTTGTTTAAGTAAGCTTAAACAAAGAAAGAACGTGTGAGTATATTCCAATATAGGGAACCCCTTGAAACCCCTATCAGTCCTGGCGCAAACGTTACAAAAAGGCTTGAACTTTACACAGCTCTTTTTAAACAGACAATGGTCCTTCAGACTTTGTTAGTGGGTGAACTTAAGAGGCTTATGTTAAAGCTTTGATATCCTATTTCCGCTATCTATGTTAAAACATACGTTTATATAACAGTGTACTGTATTTGTAATGCATGACGTTAGGGTTTAAACGTTATGTCGGCGCCCTAAATAGCATATTATAAAAAGCGTATAAAGCTACCGGGCATTGGGCAATTAACCCAGAAAAGCCTAAGAAAGTTCGTGCCCAATTTGCGATTTGAATCTCACGGGGCCCTTGAAGGTAGGTAGTGAGGTGTTTACCCACTTTGACGTTTTTGCACGAGGCTTGACTCGACCTTGAATATTTTCTAAACCGAGAAAATGCTTAATTTGTTATACTTACGTAAATTCAATCATTTGCAAATATTGTTAGGACAACGAGATGGGTTTAATCAAAAATGTTAATTTTTAAATTGTTTCAAGATTTTGAATTCCTGTCTTTTGCCCGCGGCTTTTGCGCGGTCAACGTGGATGTCTGAAAATACCCGACGGGAGCTCACTACCGGGATTAAAAGTACCCTTTGTGTTATTACAGGTTATAAACTATATGTGCGCCAAATTTCATCCAGATTTCAGATAAATTGTCAAAAATTCTTCGTTACTATTTTATTATTACATGTATAGAATAAGAAAAGAAAATAAAAAAGCATGCCAAAATGCATTAATTAATCAACAGCACAGTCATTATCAAGATCAAAACCAATTACCTAATGGCATTGACAGTTTGATGTTGTGGTAAAAAGTGCCACCACTGAAGGAATAGTGATTTATTTATGATTTAGTTGTTATTATCAAAAAAAGATCTGCCAAAAGTCAAAATTAATCAAAGGATTAGAGCCCATGCGATCGTAGCACACTGACAGCTACGCCGTAGCGTATTGTGCTACGGGATCCAGACTACACTTGACTCGTGAGCGGTGGGTTCATTTAGTTTTCAAGTATCCAGCTTCTTCTGTGCATCCAGCTTTATTCCGTAGGTACATACGAAAAACAGCTGAATGCACAGAGTAATTCGTTCAACGCCTTCTTATTTTTAAGGAATAGGCAAATTTTCATCTACACTATATCTAATCATTGCTCGATGAAGAATACTTTCAAACTGAACATCACATTTTTTAAGTACACTTTTATATAGTTTTTTGTGGAATTGTCCCAGCAAGTTCTGTCAAACGTTACAACTTTTGATGGAACAGTTTTATCCTGCTTTGTTATACGATGTTCAACGTCTATTATTGTCCGGTTTTGTAAGATTTATGCTTAAGTCTTAAGTGCACCTGTCAGCTTGCCTTGCTTAAACTTTCCATCTTTCGTTTTAGTTGTCTAAACAAAATTTTGTCAACGTCACCCTAATCCTATAAGCTATTTATTAACTAATAATAAAATACTGGTTATCTGAGTTAATTAAATTGTTTGCTAAGTAGGCTGCATCTTTATCACACTAATATTATAAAGGCGAAAGTTTGTGAGTGTGTGTGTGTGTGTGTGTGTGTTCATATGTTGTTACTTCTTCACGCTCAAACGGCTGGACCAATTTTGATAACTTTTTGTATGGAGGTAGCTGACACCCTGGATTAACATATAGGCTACTTTTTATCCCGATATTCCCACGGGATCGACATTTACGCGGGTGAAACCGCGGGGCGCAGCTAGTTATTAATAAATTAAAGTGACAACTGGAATTATGGAGACAGACTAAAGTTGTTTTTTTTTTTAATCAAAGGATTTTTAATGAATATTAATAGATTTTGTTCACCTCGGATTGCATACGTCCTATAAAAAGTTATCCCATAAAGTGCTTCGCTTTATTTTCTTGTTAAAAATATTCTTTCTAACTTATAATAAAAATCCTTTCAACAACAGATTAAAAAAAACAGGAAAATGCGTGTTTGTGCTGCTTTATTTTTAGCTGAAGCCTTAATTACACGCCATAATTTTCAGTGATTTTCAACCTGAAAGGTTAAATTATAATTACTTACAACAAAGAGTATTTTTTATGATGGATATTTTTGTATTCCGGTTGCGTACGAAACTTGATACCAATAATTTAATTTAGTTTATATTTAATATTCAGATTGCAGTTCATATACCTAGGGTTTAAAGATAAAGATTTAATAAACAATTTAACTCATTCAAAACATTCGGACAATTCACGTTTTCATAGTGCCAACTTTAAAACCTTATCTTTTCTTCGTATTCTTAGCAATTACATTTCCCTAATTAAAACAAATGCTGTTGACCCAATTTAGGCCGAAAAACTCAGCCAAGAAATGTTTAAAAAGCGTCTAAAAATAGAGTATTCCTTAACAAGCAAGGCTGTTAATTCTGCATTAAAATTTTTGTTAGTTTAGTTAAAATATTGTTAACGGTTCTCAGTAAATCTCTCATTTAAACCGTTCTACAACATCAAGCATAGCATTGATGGACACATAACATGGTAAACGATTGCTCTTTTTGTTCACAAGAACCTTTTTTCATTAAATGTATTTTTATCACGTCTATTCAAAAAGAGCTAGTGTATGCTTCGTAAACAGGGACTAAAATAGCTCTTTAATCCCTAGGGTTCTTAAACATATTAATTTGGATGACCCTCATTCTCGTTCTTTTTAATACTTTATTGTTTAAATGGCCTATTTATTTCTGTCTTAAACATATTTATTTATTAAATTAACACAACATTCAACATTAATTTACAAAAGTATCTAAGAAAGGTAGGTAAGTACTGTTAATATAAATACACAAATTAAAGGTGTACAAACTTTTAGAGAAAAATTGCATTGGTCAGAAACTTACTTTTACATTATAATAAGCAATAAAGTAAAAGTAAAATTTAAACAAGCACAAACACGCATTTTCCTGTTTTTTTTTTAAATCGGTTGTTGAAATGATTCTTAATTAAAGTTAGAAATAATATTTGTAACAAAAAAATCAAACTTCGATATAACTATCAGATAATACGTCTAGTCCTAGCCTAGCCTAGCGTGTATGTAAGGATGTTATGTCACTAGGCTCAGTGCGTACGTAACTTTAATTATTTAAGGAGGTTCATCCCACAGTAGATTGACAAAATATCAAGATAGTGACGGGATGATCATGTTACATTCTCTTTATTCGGTTTGTAACATTGAAGAACGATTTTCTCCAGACAAACACAGATTGAAACACATTAAATAATTTCTTTAAAAAGGTCTTGTGCGGTTTCACAAAGGATTTTAAATCTTTAAAGAGCTGTCTTTGATCTAGATAATGGTCGGTTCGTGCGCTACTATCTGCCATCAGACTCGGTAGTTCTTGTGTCAAGCATAGCGTTTGAATTTTCTTTTAAAATTAGCAGTTTTAAACCGTAATTATCTTGTGAAATAGTGATTGATAGGTAAGTGGCATGCTATCAGTCTATCACCTAAGATGTAAGGAGGGACTTTTGTTCTCGCATGTATAGTTTTACCTATACGTCTTCACTATATACGAGGATAAAAATGAAGAGTTTGAAAATATGTGAGTCGGATTTGTTTTTTTTTTTTTGCATTTGATAGCCTAATTCTTGAGGAAGGTCATAGGCTATTTAAAATCACAGTTCGACCCATAGGAACCGATGGTAAACAGTGAACCTTTTGTCTTTTCCTGAACCTATTCTAAACCAAGACGTTACTTATTTATTTATTATTATGGCACTCCAACGATTAATTCACATAAACATTAACAGAGAGCTTAGTCTTATTATATAAAGTACTACAGTGAACTTATCACTTAAAGGTGTGCACAGCAGTAACTTGGAAATATCTAGCTGGAAATCCCAAAAACACTGCTTTACAAGAGACTTAACTCAGGTTCCAAATCTCAACAGCCAAGGAACATTGCGTCAATTAAATGAATTCAATACTACCTTCTTCAAACAATAATTCTATTAAAAATTCCCTATGGCTAAAACCTTCAAAGATTTGCATTAAGTCAAAGTCAAATAATTCATAAAGGCACATACAAAGCACAAATACTGTAAAAGTAGATGATTTTCCTAAAATTTTAACAAGTAGGTAATAATTTAGTGTGCTAGTTAAAGTAATCACAGAATGTAAAATCAATGTCATAAAAATTATTTTAAAAAAATATTCCAACCACCCCGGTAACCACCGGTAGTCAAGGCTAAAGAAAGAGGAACCTCCTCACTATACGCGTCGTATCCAAAAGTACTACATAAAGCCTAGTCTACTAATATTATCTACCTTAAATAAATCTATAAGTAAAGTAGACAGTATCAAAGTAACTCCAGTAACTGTATACACTTTATTTGGCAGTTAAAACTAGAGAACTCAGCATCGGGCGGCAATCCTACGTGCTATGCCCATAGACAACTTTTATTTTTATTGCAAACATCCAGCTCGGCTATGGCCGTTAAATCCACGGAATAGATAAATAAGGTTGGAATGGTAATGTGGGCGGGGCAAGCGCGCCACAGTTATGATTCGACAATCATAACTCGACCGATTCATACATTCACCGCGTTCAGTGCACAGAGTACTTTGATAAGACTAGGTTCAGTGCGCGCCGGAATACTTCGGAGAACAGAACTCTGCTTAATAATGCCGTGTTGTGCAATTATAACATGTAAGACAAAAAGTCAGACCTCAGGTATAAAGCGAGGAGGTATATCTTTCCATCGGTAAGTCCAAAATAACATTTAATTACAATATTATGTGTCAAAAACATAAAAATATACTGATCATTATGAAATACCAAACATTAACAACATTATTGCAACAATTTACAAAAAATATACATTGCCCGCTGTGTACTCGCTCAATCGACACAATGACCAAGTACGCGTACAATGTACTGCATGCGTTGCGTCCTCTACACTTCAACCGTTGACGTTTCGTCCTTTGCTCTGATTGGCTGTGATGCACGGCGACTTATAAATTGACCCTCTGGAGAAACCTATTTTATTAACGTGTTATTAAGTTATTATGCTTCATCGTATGTTATGTATGTGTGTCGGATTAATTTTAAAAGTAAATAAAATTTATCTTTTATTTTGAAAGGAGAATGGACATAAATGTATGGGACGCATCCCCAGCGACCAATAATAATCAGACATAATATGTTGTTGAATAGCTCTTTTTATAACTGTCACTTGTTACTTTAGCGGTCAATCTCAATTCATTGTGGGAAAAAAGTTACAGCTTAAAGAAAAACCTGTGTAATTGTTTTAAAAAAATCTTTTAGGTACTAGTGTAAAACATCGCATGGAAAATCAACAATATCGTCAATAATATAATTTAAAAATGCTGCTGGAGGACTGAAAGGTTCATGTCTTGCGAAATCGATGTCGAAACCGTCTGAGGACCATCTGGGTCTTCGGACGAGACTAGACTTCAGCTTCAACCTTGGCAAGGTGCGCTTGGTCTACTGGTGGAGAGCTGGGAGAACACTGGGATGCTAGGCTGTTGGCTGGGCATTTGGCTTTACCAGAGTCGTCGAAAAGAACACTCTTGTCTGGACGGAGTAGTCGGAGAGTAGTTATTCGTCAGTGAAGATATCCTGTCACATCATCCTTTATTTCTAAAGTCTTTTAATCAAACCTTTTTTATGATACATGGTAGTATATTCTGTTCTAAATTGCCTCTAGATCAAACATAAAATAAAATCGATCTGTATTTTGGTACAGAGTATCTACCGAATCTATTTTATTATTTATTAATCTCGCTCAACAGAAATAATATCGGTTCCAAGGTAGTCTTATTATAAATCAATATTTGTTTAGTTCAACAATTACTGTGAAGGTAAATATTTACCGAATTTGAACAGGAATCTCGGGGATAAGTTTAGTAGGAGCGAGCGCGAGCGTCAAGTAATTTTATTTAGAAGTACTATTAGTTATTCTGTGGTTTAGAACCTTCTAAGATAATCAGTGAATATTAAAACAATACACTATTAATGCTGACTTGTTACTGTACACACTACTGTGACTAAGGGTTTACTTATCAAATCTACTTATATGTATATATTAATAAGGGCCATAGTTTTCCTGACAATATTTATATAGTACGTACATACATAAATGTAAAAGCATTGACATCATTTCAGCCCTGAAACATTCACCGCGGTTCATATGCAGACCGCTACAGTACCTACGATGTATAAATGATACAATAGCCTAGTGATTTACACATAAACAGACTAGAATAAATTAGGTAGGTACCAACATATTTAGTTCACTAAGTATTTTGTTTAAGTACTGAAGTAATCGAACTAAAAATGATACTGCAACTTGCATATTTTTTTTTATTGAATCACTAGCGACGCCCCGCGGTTTCACCCGCGTAAGTTTTGATCCCGTAGGAATACCGGGATAAAAAATATCCTATGTGTTAATGCAGGAAATGGTCTACGCGTGATTGAGTAACAAACATCCAAACATCTTCACAAACTTTCACATTTATAATATTAGCAGGATTTGTCTTACACCTTATGAAATGGCTGAAGGCATTGTGTCACTTCAATAACTTGTAATTATTTATCTGATTTAAAGAAAACGGCCAAGTGCGAGTCGGACTCGCACACGAAGGTTTCCGAAACACCGTACAATATTTTTTTTAAAACGCCGAATAAGACACGTTTTTTGTATGGACCCTGTATAATTTAATATTTGATTTTATTTTTATTATTTGTTATTATAACGGCCATACTATTAAATACTCTGTGAAAATTTTAGTTGTCTACCTATTACGATTCAAAAGATACAGCCCTGTGACAGACAGATGGACAGCACAACCTTAATAATACCCCTTTGGACCACGGGTACAGGACCCCATTGGCATCCTTTGGGTGCGTAATCCTAAAAACAGTCTCTAAAACGATCTACGGATCATGTGACCCGTGACTTACGAGTATCGAAACGCCACCTAAATAGACGACAAAGCCCTCGTTTAAACGTCACGCGCCATTTAGCGTGAAAAGTAGATATACCCTAGTAAAGACCGGTTGAAAGTTCAAACTGTAAACTTTGAAGCTGGAATGATAAAATAAACAGTACTGGCCAGTATAGCACTGCATTGCAAAGTGCCCTGCACTAGAAGTGACCAGCGTTAACAAAGAGTTCTTCTCAGAGAAAGTACCAAGCACTAATCACCTTTCACCATAATTTATTCTATTTGTTGGTATAATGGCGTGGCTAGCTGACATCAACTAATATTATAAATGTGAAAGTAAGTTTGTTTGTTTGTTACCTTTTCACGCCTAAATCACTGAACCGATCATACTGAAATTTTGCATTAACGTTGTCAGGTGCAGAAACGGACATAGGGTACTATTCATCCCGAAAAAAAGTGCTGTTCCCGAGGAAAATAACAATCCCACCAAAAACATTTACATGTAAAATGTTGCCAAGACGAGACCACATATGGCTCGCAATGTCAAAAAGTTATCAGATCTCATGTAAAGCCAAGCTTCTGACTCTACACGCCCTAACTTCACAAAAACCTTAGTCAAAATATGAGGCTTGGCCGTTTCGTTACTACAAGAACTATTGTATAACAGAAAAGTAATGATCAGTGAATAAATTTTTTACCTTACGCCCATGTGATGGTAGCGAAACGGCCAAGTCAGAAGCTTGGCTCTACATGAGATCTGATAACTTTTTGACAGTGCGAGCCATATGTGGTCTCCTCTTGGCAACATTTTACATGAAAATGTTTTTGGTGGGATTTCACATCTTTTTGAAAGTTGCTTATGAAATAAAAAAAATTTTTTTTAGGGGGTTATTTACTGAAAATCCTGAAATACGTATTTTATTATGTATAATAAGGAGTCCCTATATCAATTTTCAGAACTCTAGCATCAAAATTTGCGGAAGTCTCGTACAAACTTCCATCCCCTATTTTAAGGGGTTGGAGGGTAAAAGTTCCAAGTTTTAGAGTTTTTTGTTGTTTGTGTACTATTACTAGCTTACATACCAAATTTCAGCTTATTAGGACTTCAGGAAGACCCTTAGAATATTGATGATCATCAGTGAGTCAGTGACGAAATCGGGGTATTTTAGATATCAATAAAATCTAAAGTATAAGAGCTATGCAATTGAAACTTTATAGGTTTAATAAGTCAACCACTGACATCATATGTCGAAAATTTTGTTTATCTGGTATAATCCAAACCTAAGTTATGAAGGTTCAAAAATACTTCGAAGTGCTTCGAGAAAAGGTAGGTAGTGCACTTGCGCTTCGCTTGGCTCGTCTTGGCGGGGGCACTCCCGTGCCCCCAGATAACGTTATTATCATAATATATGGCGCCACGTGTCTTTCGAATCCAAAAGAGGACAACGTCTGTCGGGCCAGCTAGTATGGCAAATAATGTAATGTTCTATGTCTCGTAATTTTAATTACTTTGCATACCTACTATTGTACAGAATCAAGTTTTTCTAACTGAACAGACAGCTGTGCTGCTGGGGAGTTTATTGCGCCTCTTCCCAGCGAAAGCACTAGTCCGAAGTGGTGAAGGGCGGGCGTTTTAGGGGACTGTCTTATGTAATTATTGACGTTCGAAACGTGCTCATTCTCAGCTTATTTGAATAAATGACATTTGATTTTGATTTTTGACCGTATCTGTCTTTGTTGTTTAGATTTTTTATTTATTTAATTATGGCACTCCAACGACTTATTTACTAATACATTTTTGGGGTACTTTATCAATTAGACTGAATTTGTCACTTACAGGTGTACACAGCACTTAAAATGTTTTTTCAACTGAATAGAGTCATCATCTGCGTTCTCCCAACTATTCAAGTGTATATCTTCCTAGGAAGTCCCAATAATTTATACTTTTTCTTTCATCATTTCCTTCACGTGTTGGCGATTCCAAAGCAAGTCCTGGTTTCCCCTATTCTTCAGGATGTTTTCCATTACCGCTTTTATTCAGAAATATCCAAGATCCTATAACGCCGTGCTTCGAAAGTCGGATCCGAGGTGAAGCACGGCAGGAAAGTCAGTAAAAAGCTTTGCATTTTTATATCTGTATGGTTTAACGACCTATGCATATAGGTACATATACCACTATACTATGTACAAGCTCGGAAATAAATCGTACAAACAAGTTCGCGTGAGCTAAACCTATAAATGCAGCGATAAGTAAAAATAGAAATAGTGCATACACACACAAGCAAGATTTTTACTCACGATTAATTGTAGGTTTTACTGTGTATGTACTAAAATGACACTAGTTGTATATTAAGGTATGGTCAATTAGGAATCATTATCTTATAGTGCTTCTATAGTAGCAGACCTACTGTTTAAAATTCTTTTTTTTTTACAATATTTTATGATACCAACACTAAAATTTTAGACACTATCATTTTAGCCTTCTTGTAGGAGTTCCCTGTCTAATCAGCAACAGTAAACACAGCAAGCACCCCTAGCAAAACATACCAAGTATATTTTACCTAATTGTTTATTATGGTCTCCGTTGTCGTGTCACTGTCAACATTACCTGACATAGGTACCTATTGACAAATCCATGGGAATGGCTACTGAAAAACATGTAACGATATCGTGACGTAGGTCCAATGTTCGTGTTATAACAGGGGTGCATAAACCCGCACGGCTCGTAACCGCCTGCGATTTGAACGTAGAGCTAGCACTGACTAGCTTCTGTGTAACTACTACCCACAGCCCAGCACAGCCACTACAGATATTCGGACCGGTAGGAAATAGCTCACCCTTTACGCATCGCTGAATAAATCTCACCATTAATTTGAATGAAACACCCCCGTACCGTTATATTCATCTGGGCACTGTATCAGGCGGATGGAATTGTGTATACTAATAACACACAATAACATACCAAATACTCGGGTTACTCAATCTGAATGCGAATCGTTGTGATTATGGTATTAATCGTCACCGAATAGTTTGCTCAAATTACGTATTACAACGGACGATCATTTGCGATAATTTGGTTGGCCTATCGTTTATTAAACTGGCATGATTTGACAATCTAGGCTAAGTACCTAGCTTAACACTTCCGTCGAATCAGAACAGATTAATTTGGGAGACATTTACATTGTGTTCGCCCTTGTTATTGTACAGTGCCTTCGCAAATTGCGTTGGTTGACGAGGCGTAGACGGTGCGCTATAGCGGTTGAGTAGACGTAGATTCGTCGTTCGGCCTCGGGTAAAGACGAAATAAGATCAGCAGCGCACAATGTTGTATTCCAATATGTTTCAGATGGTCGTGAGCCAGAGAAACATTCGCTCTGTCGCATCCATCGCTTGCTATGTACATAGCAAGCCCAAAGTCCATAATTTCCCCGCGCCATTACATCCACATGTTTGTAACTACAATTTTACAACCCAAACAAACAATACTTTTTCTGCGCATTACCACACATGTTCACATGACCGCCTAACCACAGCTAGCAATAATAAACCAATACACGATAACATTCATGTATTGCAGTAAAAGTTAATGAAGCCAGCGATATTAAAGTTGGTATTATAACAACGCTTACACCAGTGCACGGAGAAATTTTAATTGTACAGACGCCAGCAGGTCAACCTACCCGAAACTGTCAGATTTTCCCAATCAACCTTGAACCTTATGCTTTAGCAATAAAGTCGAAAATCTATTAAAGAAATCTGACAGATTGTAGTAACTTGATGTGCTGGCGTCTGTACATGAAAATTGGTATTATTATTACAGTGTAATAATCCTGGCAATCCTGTAACGAATATTTTAATTATCTTATACCAACCTTATTTGCTGTATCAAATTATGACATACAAATTAACAGACTTAGGGCCGATTTTTCAATCATTAGATAACTTTCACTTGAAGAATAAATGTGACGTTTTGACAGATTGGCCATACAAAAACTGTCAAATTGACAAACTTATTCGTCGGATAAAAGTTAACTGGCGATTGAAAACCCGGCCTTTAGGCGTCCATTTCAGCACACATGGACATTTTCCAGAAACCATTACCTACATTGTTTAAAATATAAACAATGGAACAAACGTGGTATAGGTAAGATTTCTCGTTTTCAGAACAGTGAAATTCTTCTACAGAAATTATAAACAAACTGAAATTGAATTAACTTCCTATTTGTTAGGTACTTTTTACTTGATACTTTTCCCGGAAAAGCAAAGTTTCAATGAAAAAGCGAAAGGATTCAGACAAGTTTCCATTCAGAATCTATTAACCTATAACCTAAATCTATTAAGTATTTAGAAATGGAATGATTGATTGGATATTCATTACTGTCATTTCTGAATAATATCTAACCAGATACACAAATAAAAAAACAACAGACAGACACACTTTCGCATTTATAATATTAAGTATGGATGGATTAGTATGGATAGGTAGAAAAATCTATTGCATAAATTCACACGTATCAATTCCTTGAGGTAAGAATGTAAAAAAACGTTTTATTTGAATAATTATTAAGCTGATTTATAAAAACTGCTTCATCGTTTTCAAATAAAATGTTTGTACCTAAATATGTGAAAAGAAACGATTTATTTTAATAATATATTAAAACTGCTTCATCGTTTCCAAGCAAAATGTTTTCGTGGAAAACCCGCAGAGCCGAAAGCGGCTATTAAATTAATATTTTTTATAAAAGAGACGAAGCAAGTAAAGTGCACAACAATATTGCAACCTTTCAGCTTGAGTCGCTTAATTTTGTTTATTGCTTTCACTAGCTCAACAATATCCGCTGCAATTTGAAACAAGTTTTCAGAAAAACTTTTTGAAAAATGTCAGCCAGCCCACAAGTCATGCATTTTCACAATTTTCATTTCAACGTGTGTATCCGACGCCCGTCGGTAGAGGGTCATAGATTTTTCATCTGAACTTTTTTAATCCATTCTTTATGGCTCGAGTTTAATCGAGAGAAATATTATTTTGTCTTCTTGCATAAACTTCTTAAATCCTATTAATATCTTACACAATATAATTAATGTCAAAGTTTGGATGTTATTGAAATAACGGCCGAACGGATTTGGATTAAATTTAGCACACAGATATTATTATGTAGTTTACAACCTGGAGTAACACATTGGGTTCTATTAATCCAGTAGTATACCTACGTCCCCGTGGGATATTTGGCCGAAGGGCGAAGCCGTGATTAAAAGCTAGTGCAATTTAAATGAAAAGAACCAATATCTATCTACATTTAAACTCAAACTCAAATAATTTATTTCAATTAAACCTTGTACAGGCACTTTTGAATTGTCAAAATTAAATAGTCTGTCAGTTAGTCAGAAAGTTGAAGCTAGTTGCCCATTCCAAAGCGTAGATCTCTATGGAGAAGAACGGGCAAGAAACTCCATGGACACTCTTTTAAATCAAGATATTACAAAATCCTGGGTACATTATTCTTGTTGCTTCTATATGTGAGAACAATGTAAAAAAGACAGAAATGAAGAAACAATTCAAGACATAAGATTAAAAATAAGCCTTGGCAGTTAAGAGATGACCAGTCTCAACCGACGGCGCCCGTTCACGAACATGACGCGTGGATCAGCACCATCCAGCTCAACCATTTTGTAGGGAACCGAATGATCCAACACACGCGCCACCATCGGTGAGACATTTAAGTGAGCATGACACGTTCTCAACTGCCATGCTATTTCAAGTCAACATCAAAAAATCATAATAAACGGAAACATGGTTCTTACATTTACAAATTTTTTAAAAAATGCTTCTAAATTATACAAAACTACAGTTAGCAATTTATTTAAGAGTAAATAGAATTTTATTACCTACCAAACAGGAAGAGATATTTAATATTGAAGTATTCAACAATTAAAACTTGATTTTATAAATTAAAAAAGTTATGTTCGTAATGTCAGAAACACAAAAAAAAGAAAAAGGGAAGCTTACCATCTTAAAACGTCTCATTATGCCAGAAATGTTAAAAGAATATGATAATAGCTTCTTAAAAATTAAACAAATAGCAGAGATCTTAAAAACTGTTTCATAGTTCAAAGAAAATTATATGAACAAAAAAAAGTTTACATCTGGCTTTTACATTACATTCTATCATCTTTTATTTGCATTCTATCTGGATATTATTTTTATCAAATTTCGATTTTATAAAAAAAAATTGTATCTAAGTATGAAAGTATCATTGAATTAGGGTGTACAATTTAAAACTTAAATCCTAGTCATAAACACACTAGGTATACTTCGGTTTTAAAAACTAGTTTCCTTCATAAAAGTTTTACCTACATTTAGTCAGGTATTTACCTACGTTTAAGGTTAAAATTAATAAAAACATGAAAAACTCGACCAATTAAAATAATTCCAGGTATTTGCTC
This sequence comes from Oligia latruncula, assembly GCA_948474745.1. Lineage (NCBI taxonomy): Eukaryota > Metazoa > Arthropoda > Insecta > Lepidoptera > Noctuidae > Oligia > Oligia latruncula. The sequence continues at coordinate 9,102,768 of OX419686.1, read as the reverse complement.
TAATAATTAAAATCGATACCATAACCTATACTTTTCATATAGGTACATTCGTAGAATTTTATAAAAAGCGTTATTGCAAAGCTTTTTATAAAATGTGTTATTCTATCTAATTCTTACCACACAATTGAATTGCTACAAAAGCAAAGAAAACATTTTCCTTTTTCTGAGCTTTAGTTCAATGGAACAGCGATGACTAGCGCCACCTTGCAGGTTCTGCGGGACCTAATAGCTCCTTAGGTCCCTCTAGGTTCTATCCTAAGCTGCAAGTTTACCTTCCTTTGCCTTACATTTACTACAGTGAATCAAGCGCCATCTATGATCGCGACTGGGAATTGACGCCCACAAACTATACGAATGGCTGCGTTTTCTTCGAGTTCCACGCTGAAAATTTTCCGACCGCGCATGGCAAACGTCCAAGTTCTCGTAGGTCTGCCTAGATGGCGCTGTTACTGTGGTATAGGAAAATGCTGCTAGGAATAACCACCGCAAATATAATATTAAAAATAATAATCCGACTGCTAGGTTGACCAAAATTTCTACAAAAGTAAATAAAACTCTTTATACCCGGACTTTTTGTCTTTTGAATTTCCTACGCAAAGATTCACCTGGCTTCATTGCAATGCCCACCTTTGCGTAGGAAATTGAGCAATAGGGTAGATTATAAGCATCATAGGTACGTCCAAGCTTACCTCGCTTACTTAAGCTTTTAACCCAAGGGTATTAAGCGTCTTACGGTCACTTAATCTTAATGTCAATTGGTCCCATCCGTCTTCTCATTTGCACGCACGCAACTAATATTCCCTAGGGTTTTCAGAATATAATTTGTCTTGGTATAAATAATTTAATAAAAGCGTATAAAACTCAATGATATTTTTTCAATTTTGGTATTCTCTTTTATTAAGTAGGTACCTATATCGTCTTTAGTTAAACACAAGATATTTCCTAAAATAGAAGTTCAATATAAATGCATGCAAACACCTGCGATAAATAAGTTAATGGAACTAAGTATTTCATTATATTATGTAGTCTACTTCTACTGACTCCACGGCTTCTGAAAGATATTCTTTAAGGTAAGCTCGATATCTGCCCGTGGTATATCTTTTCATAACGATTTTAAACTCTATCTGTGTCAGTTAGGTCACTGTATTCAATGTTAGGTACCTCGTTGGTTTGTATTTTACGGACTTTGGCTGAAGAGTGTGGGTCGTCGGCCGCTGCGCCCCGCCCCCTGTTCCGACGTCACACGTGTGACGTCAGCAGCCCACCTGCTTCCGCCCCCCACACCCGCTACCCCCGGCCGGGGAATATCCGGGGACGTGGCCCCTACAGCAAAATGATTTAATCAGGATTTTGAAGTAACGAAATATAAAATTTGATTTTTAACGTATACTTAGGTAGGATTACAATTTATGCGTAGCAACGCAGATAACGAGCATAGCAATGCTCGTTATTAAAGTGCATGTTGGCGTACTGGGTTTACCTTTGAAATACAAGATTTTCTACAGATGTTTTGTTTGGCTGCGGAATTCTTATTGAAGTTATGAAAAGATGTGGCTAAGAATGGTTAGGTCACGGTGCTTAGGTGTTTAGGCACCCTATTCTTATTTTGGTTTTATAATTAAACGCAAAACAGCTTATAGCTTGACAGCACTATCATGACAATTGATCAACGTCACTTGTGCTGGTCGTATTCACACCAAGCTGAAACTTCGTTGAAAATTCACAAAGAGCTGAGAGATTGGGAGCCACACCCCCGATAACTGCAAACGCGCACCTGAAAATGCTATCGTACCTAAGTCACAATGTCGAACACACCCCATTCCACTTTATTTAACATTAACTTTTGCCCGCGACTTCGTTCGCGTGGAAGTTGTAAGGCATCACAATATACTAATAAAAATCGAACTACTCTGTAAAAATTTATGCGTGGTCATACATTAAAAATATATATATATATATCAATATGCGTCGACTTGAGAACCTCCTCCGTTTTTTCTTCGGTTAAAAAAATACAGCCCATGTTACTTGCTGATAATGTAGCTTTCTATAGGTGAAAGAATGATTAAAATCGGTTAATTATTTTTGAGTTTATCCATTAAAAAAACGACTTACATAAAATCAAATCTGTTCTCTTTAAAACATTAGTTTAGTACTAGAGAACTGCCCCGGCTTCGCACGTGTGCCATTTACATGTGAAGACCGTATTCTGTTCAAGACACGTTGTGCACAAGTTCTGAGCAGTAACCTAACAAAAAGTATAGTTCAATATATTGTTTCATTAGTATTATTAAGTACTTCTTTTTGTATATTTTTATATAATATATAGCCTATGTCTATCTGGAATAATGTACCTTTCAAATGGTGAAAGATTTTTTTAAATAGAAGCTGTGGTTTCGGGGACTACCTTAAACACAAACTCACGCAATTCTTTCTCTCTCTTTATAATATTATTATTTTACATAAATCGCATCAAACTTTAAAGTTGTACGAAGTTTCAAAATGGAGTTTACGTAGCAGGCTCGTTTGGTTGGGTTTGGGATAAGCGGAAAAACAAACAAAATATTTTAGGGAAGATCCCTTATTTTTACTTCGGTTACCTATATTTGCGGAGTACTGGGCCTTATTGACTGGAAAATTATATAACCGTAATCTGTTTTTTTTTTTATATTCTACAGAATAACCAGATTTTGAAAGAAAAACAGTTATTGCTACCGAGCTTATTTCGATTTCTATAGAAACATAAGTCCTGACAACTATTTATCGTTATTTCGATTTATTCCGTTCTGATCCAGCGAGGGTGTGTCTGTTGCTGTCAACAGGAACAATTTGAGTGCTCATTATTATTTTAATTACATACACACCAACTCACGCATATTTCCCATAGTGGTTAGGCAGAAACTACAGAGCGCCACCTGTTACAATCCTTTTATACTCCTTTTGCTTCGTTTACGTTCATAGGTACATCAGCGAGCTAATTGCGTGACAAATTAATAGTAGCACTGGCTTTCATTTTGACAGTTCAACAACATTCATTGCGTCACTTACGTTGTTGAGCAGACAAATTTTTCGAACATAGAAGCAATGGATTAGCTATATTCTTCAAAATGATTCTAAATTGTGAATGAAAGTATGTTACGCAATTAGGGTGCTGGTCATACCTACACGCCGTTTGATATATGAAACCGGTCAAGTGCGAATCGGACACGCGCACCGAGGGTTCCTTTCAAATTTGTAGGTATGTAACTACAAATTTACGGATTTCGGATTTTTTCCTTTACCTGAGCTACATGCCATTGCTTGCCAAACTTCATGATTCTAGGTCAACGGAAAGTACCCCATAAATTTTGATTCCCTTGAGAGTGTCGAAATATACATTTTTTGCGGCTTCAACGGCCGTATCTTTTTTTTACGTTAACTTAGAAGTTAGATTTTTTCACAGCTTCAAGGGACTGTGGGAACGCGCTCCCAAGATAAAGGTTCTTGACAGACAGACAGACAGACGGATAACAAAGGGATCCTATAAGGGTTCCGTGTTTTTCCTTTTGAGGTACGGAACCCTAAAAAGTAATTTCGCCCATTTGCTCCTGCAAGTAATATCCAAATATAATGGACCGATGATTAAAAATGTATTCGGTCGCTTATTAACCGCTCCGAATATGATATTAATTAATAGAGGCATTAAGTTAATTAATAGACTCTTAACCGCATACGTTGCCGCAGTACGCTTTGTAGTTAATATCAAAACATCAATAATCACACTAAGTAATATCATAAAAGCGAAAGTTTGTAAGTATGTTTGTATGTTTGTAACTTCTTCACGCACAAACAATTAATTGAATTAGATGAAATTTTGGTACACAGATAGTTTATAACCAGGATTAACACATAGGATACATTTATCCTGATATTCCCACGGGATCGAAACTTATGCGGGTGAAACCGCGGGGCGCAGCTCAGCCTCTACCTAGCCTTTTGCCAACTATGTTGGGGTCGGCTTCCAGTCTAACCGGATGCAGCTGAATACCAGTATTTTACATGGAGCGACTGCCTATCTGACCTCCACAACCCAGTTACTGAGTAATACGATAACCCTTGGTAAGACTAGTTGTCAGACTTTCGGGCTTCTGACTACCCGTAACGACTGTCACGAATATAATATAATATAATATCCACGAATGACAGGCGGGACAAACGGCTTAACGTGCTTTCCGAGGCATGGAGGGGTCTATGTAAAGATAGTCACCCATCCACAGACCAACCGCGGCAAGTCGATCGACCTGTGCGGCTGTTATTATTTAGCCAAGGGGCCTACAAACCGCGGATGATAATAACATACTTATCATCACACCTGTTTTATCCCGAAGGGTAAAACAGACGTGACTTATAGTACCTACAGCCAAATGCCGCCAGTTATGTATTAGGCCCATGTAATAGGGAGCGACCCTATTGAAATGATAATACCAATATTTTTCCTTATTACGATATTACTATATCGATCGTAATAAGGAAAAAAGTAAGTCCCTAAGTACCATCTTCATACTTCTAACAAAATTGAGGCAATCGAAATTGCTAATGACCCCGATATCCATAAAATTATTATGCTTAACTTTTTTCTCTCCGCGATCTAAAAAATATACCTGACCTCATTTTTGCTTACGGCAACGTGAAGATCTTCCAATGCATAATTATACTCGTAGCTTGATATACATTGCATACATAAATAAGGTGTACACTGTACAAGCATCGTGTACGTACTGATATTTATACTTAAAATTAAGGAAAATGCTCATAAGCTGCCTCGTCGGAGTGGTCGCAGGCGCTACTGCTGACGAAGACGTCCTGGGTTCGATGTCCAAGTTGGGCAAAGTGTTATTGGGCCACCCAATAACACATACATGGGTTTTAAACACAACTGCCGAAATGTAGGTGTACTATAGGACACCTCTACTTAACCCTTCAGAGTAAACATGCATATTATGTTATGTTGTGGTCACAAACTAAAAGTGTGTTCTTTTATTCTAGTCCCATTTTCTTTCATCTAAAGCCGCTAAGCTGAAGAGGGATTGGGCTGGCCACGTATGCCGTATGCCCAATAAGCTGTGGGCCAAAATAACCACCACATGGAGCCCTGACACAGCTAGAAGGCGTCGCGGCAGATCCCGTAGAAGATGGCAGGACGAGCTGGACAAAACAAACGACGAGTGGTCCACTTTAGCCCTGAATCGAAAGAGCTGGAAGTCTTGGGGAGAGGCCTTTGCCCAGCAGTGGGATGATGCAGGCTAACAGTAACAGTAAATATCTGGTCTCGTTGCAACAACGTAAGAAATAGCTTTGCATTTTTCAAATGCTCCTTAAGTAAAGTAGTCTGAAAAATGTTAAACTGTCTTGGAACCTGAAACAAAATTGATCCGATGAGCGAGGGCGGCGGTGTAGGTACCTCAAGTAAAAGGGAGATGGAGATATTAAATGAGGAATCTTCAATACTGGGAGGAAGCCTAAAAGTGGAACTGGCTTATTGGTAGGTATTCTTTTTTTGTAACTCACATTCATTTTTTACCGACTTTACAAAAAGGAGGAGGTACTATGTTCGGATGTTTGTATGTTTTTTTTTTTTTTTTTTTTTTTTTTTTTTTTTTTTTTTTGTATGTTTGTTCATCGAATACGCCGCCAATTGTCGACGGATTTTCAAAATTCTTTTTTTGTTCGAAAGTAGATAGTTCTGAGGTGGTCCCATTGTCACCAAGTTAGGATCTGATGATGGGATCTTAGAGAAATCGAGGGCAACTCTCAAATTTTATAGGCTCACTTATTGTTTTTCGCATATTTTATGAAGTATCTTGTGTATTTGTGTATGGTTGTCACCATCTCAGGTAGCTGGGCTGATGATGGAAGGTACAACTCCTTAACAGTAAGAAGTTACTCGAACAGGCAAGGACTGTTTTAGTAAATTGTTTTGATGTTTGATAGGGCATTTGCCACATTTGGTCTCATGATCATCAAGTCATGACCTGATGCTGCAGTCAGGATAGTCTGCAGAGTACCTAACTCCTCGACAACTAACAGCAGATATATCGTGTTTAGGCTCATTGAAAAGGGCTCGATGTGTGGATAAACGTACTGTTACTGAGGAACACCGAAGACCTGATGCTGAAGCCAGGAGCATCAGAAAAAGTACAAACCTTTAAATTACAGCACCATAGTCGTGTTTGGGCTCATTTTAAACAGGACTAATTTTAAGTTCAATGCAATGTTGACATAAGTCTGGCCTGATGCTGCAGCCAGGATTATCAGCATCTAATCTAAAAACTAATAAAAGGAGAACTCCTCAACAATTAACGTCCCTGCATCGAGAAAAGGAATATTTTATAAAAAGGCGATGGGCAAGTTGACATTAGGCTATTGTAACTTAGATAAATTATAAATAGACCCACTAAAAAGCGAGAAATAAAAACTTTTTAACAAAAAAAAAAACCGACTTCCAAAAAAAACACTACAAACTGAAAAAAAAAAAACACTACAAATTGAAAAATAACTTTAATTTCGGAAGTCGGTGGCAAAAACTAAAATACTGATCCCTAAGACACCGACTTCCGAAATTAAAGTTATTTTTCAATTTGTAGTGTTTTTTTTTTTTCAGTTTGTAGTGTTTTTTTTGGAAGTCGGTTTTTATTACGTAAAATTGAATTATTGATCATTGTTGTTAATAAATTGAGTTGCGTGTGAGTTCGTCCTGAATGCTATACGACGTGTATTGTCACGCATCAAACACAGTAAGAATGAAAAAAAAAAACTCAGATTGTATAGTGTTACCAACCAGTAGGTATTGGTCAGTGGGTCGTCTTAGGTGCAACCGCCCCTAAGACGACCCACTGACCAATACTTACTTTGGTTGTTGTATTGTTTTTTTTTTATAAAACGCTCTATAACCATAGAGCGTTTAATAAAAAAAAAAGTTCCTGACTCGGAAATGGTGCGTCGTAGGGCCATGCTTCCAGATTCTAAATGGTTTCTATGGTCAAGGTTAACCCGATACTGTAATAAAATTTATAGATTTCCAAAAAAAAAGTCCTCGCTTCATAGCGTTTAAGGCTGCACTGCAACCAAAGTATTTTTAAACGCGTCCTGTACTATTAAGAAAGTTGCAATCGCGTTTGAATTTTCATAAAATAACATAACACGCCTGTAATCCTCGAAGGGAAAGGCAGAGGTGTGCATATAGTACACCCACATTTCGTCAGTTATGTTAAAGTTCAATGTAATAAGGGGGCAAGCCCTCTTTATTATTATTTGAGTTATTTTCTTAAGTGTATATGTCGTAAATCGATTGTCGCATCCGCTGTTTTACATAACCGCTAGCCGTTTTACAAAACAGCTCGGTTACTTATAACAGCTGAATGACGTTTATCGATTTTCCATAATTCCTGAACTTTTACACGCAGAACTGCATAAAAGTTTTTCAATGCAGCGGGTGATCGATTAGAGGTTTTGGAAAACAGTGTGAAATGAGACGGCAGGTTGTAGATTTTAGTTCTAAATTTTGACGCTCGTGGCAGAGTGTCTAATTACAACAATCATGGCGTCCGAAACAGAACCATCATGTATATGTCGCAGCGACATATTATACAATTATACACATTGATACACGTACCTGGACATCCCTTTAAATGGTTGCGTCACTACATATAATTGACCGCACTCAGCAACGTTGTTGTCAACTAACCGAGTGTTGCAAAGATAAACAGAAACTACACACAGTCAACAAAGTGAACTCACCCTGTACCTCATTGAAATATTCACAGTATCCACACTGACGCAGGTTCATTACAAAGGGTATTCTTGTGTCTATTCAATAGATGTTACGCTGTGCGGTAGATATTAAGTATGCCTGGCGAGCTCTATTGTTTTATGTATACTAAACCACGTTTCCAACGTCACTCTTTTTTTATTTTTAGGGTTCCGTGCCTCAAAACGGATCCCTTACAGGATCACTTCGTTTCTTCCGTTCGTCTTTCTGTCTGTCAAGACCCTATTTCTCAAGAATGCGTGGAGGGTTGATATTAATATCAAATACGTAGTTTTAAGGTCCCTTGGAACTCTAAAAACAACGCAATAAAAAATACAGCCATTTATTCGACATATTTTGTTACTCACTCATAACCTATAAGTACTTCTCGTTAACCGAGACTCATGAAATTTGGCAAGAAGCAAGGTCTCACGGAACAAAAAAGTCCGAAAATCGTTAATAGTTTTATCACATAAAAAATGTTTTTTTGCGATTACAAGCTTACATTTTACAGACTACCCATGTTTGAAAATTGACCGTGACTTAAATCGATGTACCTATGGGAAAACATTTTTTCAACAACCACAAAGTTAAGTTATATTGTTAATAGGATAATTTCAACCCAAAATGTAACCTTTTCTTGTGCGTACTCCGATACGCACTTGGCTGGTTTTTTGGGTAAACCAGCTTCATAATGCTGCTTTATGTAAAATGAAACATACAAGTTAATTGCAAAAAAGTTCTGTTTCCCATTAAATTTTAAGTTACATTTAAAATGGAACAGTAATTGAATATCATTATCTCCTAGATAAGATAACTGTAACATATCAGGAAGTGCTGAAGTAGGTGTTACAATTTTGAGTCAAAATTAACATTCTTCTTTGTCAACATTCATTTAAAGACTTGGAGAGGCGTGACAACGATCCATCAATTATTGCTATGCAACAATGACATTATTTATCCATTATAACAGTCCCATAAGGATGCCGTATACTTTGTAGAGGTTTATATTACGTTCCTACATCCTTCTCTCTTCTGTTAACCATACACTACAGCATAACCACAATAAGACCTTCAATTTTATATACGCAATTGAATTGGTGGTTAGAGTTGTGACTACGGCCAAAGGTATCCCTTAGGCCCTTCGTACTCGGCACGGTTTCCTTACGGTACGGCGTATAAACCGCGCGTTAACTGCGCTTTGCTGCGCGTTTTAACTGCCCCGTTGGTCTCGTGGTCAACGCGAATGCTGATCGTGGGGTCCTGGGTCCGATGCCCGGGTGGACAAAGTGTAAGTGTTATTGAGTCCTTCCTTTAGGAATTTCTTAGTAACAGGCGGGAGTTTGGAAGTTGGCGGTGTGATACCCCCGTGCCTCGGAAAGCACGTTAAGCCGTTGGTCCTGCGCCTGATCTCTTTCCGATCGTGTCGGATTGCCGTCCCATCGGACTATAAGAATGAGGGAAGATCCCTCTTCCCTCTTCTCAGAAATGTGCACTATAATATCTCTCTCGCCGAAGGCTAGTCTCCGTTGAGATTGGCCGCCGCCGTGGCCGAAATACGGTCTGGTGGACTTTATAAACCGCGCTGTAGAAAAAACTTGTCCGTCAACAAACTTCCATAGTGATCCATACAACACTGACGACCGTGTCTACACTCGGCAAATAAGCCGTTGTTTTTCACTGCGAGAAAAACGTACAAAGGGCCTCACTGCATTACTTAATTGTCAGTTTAAAAATAAGATACTGATCCATACTCTAAAGAAATTCTTATGTCATGTATGTATGAAGATATTATGTAAAACAGCAAAACATGAGGAACTTTATGAATCTAATAATGTATAAAACCAGAAGAATTTTAATGTTGAACAACTTTTATATTAATTTATCTTATGAATAGTTAAACTAAACAGAAATTAATTAAATAGTGTGGTTATCACATTAGTTGCGAGCCGGTCTCAAAGAACGGCCTTTTGAAAAGATACTCGGTAATTTAATAAGCTTATGAACAAGTAAGGAACATAAGTTCTTGAACTGATTTTACATTAACTTCACAGAAATGTATTTATACGAGTGGGTGCACTGATAATTAAAATTATATTCTTTTTTTTTACTAGCCTAAGCTGTCCCACTACTGGGCGAAGGTCTCCCTCCTTCCATCTTTCGCGATTCTATGGTATTTTAATCTTTTAACATTTTATTTAAAAAAAGACATGTATTTTGATGAAAAAGTATTTGGTTTACAAAAAAAAATAACTTTGCATAAGCTACATAATTTTGTCCCAAGATCATTTTTATGCTAATTAATAAGGAAGTTGGCAGAGCAAACCGGGGAGGTTTGCTCTGCCAACTTCCGCGTATACATTTGTGTACACGTAGGAATGCGGCCTACATGCTACGTGCGTAGCAGCGTAGGCTCCGCGTAGCGACACCCGTAGTGCTACGATGCGTTAATATTAAAAGGCAATTTCGCGCTAAATTTGTGTAGTTGTACCATGCGGTACCCTTATGCTCTTATACACTCCCTACAATATTGGAAAACTTCAACTTTTGTTACCCGGCGTTATGATATCGTAAATCTAAAAATGATAGCCAGTAATACCATAAAATTGACATCATCTCTAAAATCTTATCGACAATAAAGACTAGTAATTTACTGGAAGAATAATCTTGAGTGCTTTATTTCCTACATTTGTGAACTTTAATCTTGGAACAAGACTTTATTTGTACCTGACTGTAATACAGCTGACTTTGTTTTCGTTTTATAAAACAACAAAATTACATCGAACTGACACAAATTGTTGATGAAATAACTTTCAAATCTGTTTGACCTCCTCTAGCCCGGTGAAATATTGGTTTTCGATAAAAAGGAAACAAAGCTATGCTGGGCTGGTATACCTGAGTAGGTACTCGATTCCGCGAAACTGCAGCTCAAAAATCGATTAAGTCCCAAAGCGGAGTTGAGGTCTCGAGGTGGAGGGCTCTCGTGAAGAGTTTTGGAGAATGCTGGAGGTGGGTGCGGGGCGCATGCGCGGGGCGGGGGCACGCTCTGACGTCACTCGTCGCGCCCGGGGCGTCGCGCCAGTGCCTCTCGCGACCGCGCGATCAGTCACGCGCGACTCCCGCCCTAAATCGTCTAAACACGATCACGAGCTTCCGATGTTAATTCTCTATCATAAACAAGCGGTTATTGTTCATAAACTAACTCCCTCTGGCTGCAGGACGCGCCACCGGCCGCCGCCGGCCGCCGCCACGTGCTGACGTGACGTGACAGCCACTCTGTGCTCCGATCCTCTCGCGATTCATTTGTTATGACCATTCCACACAAACCACTTATATTTACATACATGTAGATAGTGTAGCGGTTGATGACGTCTACGTCATCAACACAAAGACGGCTGTTTAAATTGAATTATAAGGGGATGGAACTAAATAAGTACATGCTTAGAACTCGACAACAATGTGGCAGTGTGATAGTGATGTATAGTGGCTGTTATTAGGCCTGCCTTGCTATGATAAGCTGCCATATTGCACACACACATACTTACATTACACAGCATAGATCACTGTAATACTAAGTTTGCATCCAGGCGTTTAATATTTAATCCTAGTGCTCGGCCACAGTTCTTTCAGCTTGTAAGTAAAGTGAGACTATCTTTAAAATACTTGATGATTTAGAATCTCCAACAGTAGCCCAAACATAAACCAATAGGGTTAATTTATTATGCAAAGCAGTACGAACACGGTAAATAACATTTGTATGTTCTACACACATAACACACACATTGCCTTATTTATTATTGGAAAGGGTTTAGGCATACTTACATTACAAGGCCTAACACATCCAGTCAGATGATTTATAGCTCTATTTGCGACTGCTTCTGAATACATATTACACTGTTTATATAAAAATGTATGTTCATTTTTACCAACAAAGTAATGCAAACATTTGTATCTTCTATCTGAAACTTTCTAAAGCTTCTGTAACAGTATATATAGAAGTATTATAAGCAAGGATTACGTTTCTGTATATAATACAATATTCGTAAGATAAGAAAGTAGAGGTTATATTGAAGAAATAGACCTTACCGCCATAGATATAAAGGCTACATTTTTGTAGTCGGTTTATCCGAAGTGAACACAAAAGGATCGGTCTGGGTAGATCGTGTCGTGGTAGTAATATCTTAAAGAAATTGATACTGTATTTATACATCCATATTTAGAATGTTTCCTTTACACAGGCAGTATCATACTGATTAACAAATCATTCTAGATATTATTGAAAGAGGAAAACTACTTTGGAAACAGTCAGTTCGATGACCTCAACATAGCAATATACATACCTAACAATGTTTTTAAATATATCTTAAAATATACCTACCTCACTTAGTTTTAAAATAACGAGTGAAACTGTAGGTAATACTTACAGAATTTTGCTCAGAGCAGGCCACAGCTGGCCATGCGGTCCTTCCTAAAATGAGACAATTTACGGGAAGATGTGGTTAAAATAAAGTAGAACGGAGCTTACTGTTTTCAACAGTATTTATTGAAGTTTCAAAATAATACAAACATTTTATTTCTCCTCTTTCTTCTCCATACTACAATGAAGATCACTGCATGGCACTACTTTGTTAAATGAAACGTCTTGTACCCGCAGATCGATTCGCGGCCGTCCCTAAAATTACTGTATTATTCATAGTACATAATGTCTTATTTAAATTAAGCTTTTAAGGTTTTAGTTATTCAATATTCCTCTACTCCTAGTTTGCCACACGTGTTCGTGTAATTTTCTTAAATGCAAACATTTAAAGCTTAGCGATTTACCTACTTCGTATGGCAGTGATTGCTTTGTTTTATCTTTTCTATCTTATAATATTTACTTAGTTGTCATGTATATATTCTAAGCTATACGATTGCTGAATTAGTAAATTGACACTACGTCAATTTGCTGTGTTATATCCATTTCATATAGTTCTGTCAAAGAACGAAAGTTATTAACGACAGATTTGAATATACGAGTATAGACAATTTAAGTAGGTAATCAATTTGCTTGACAATTCAGTAATTTCTCTGACATTAAATTTTCTTAAAGACTGCTTAAATAATTGCAATACCGGTATAGATAGCGCAGTCCACGACGACGCGCCCCACTTTTCTTCCTAATCGCTTACAGTACAACTTATTAGTGGTTAATTAGTGTGTATCAAAAATTAAAACACTAGCGGAATTAACTAGCCACAACTAGCGATTAGTAAGAAGAGTGGAGCGCGTTTTCGTGGATTGCGTTATCTGTACTACCTACAATCTACTTATTTTAAAAAATAATCCATACACCAGTAAAATCACAATTCCAATGTCAGGAAATCACAGTCAGTAAACTATTCAGCAATATCTGACAAAGGTTTCGTGTCAATGCCAAGGCTTTTATGTGTACCATTGACAAAAAGACAAACACAACAATTCACTCTGTAACTATTCCCGGAATATGACCCTCAGTGCACACAAAAGACATCTATCACTTACATCGTAAATAGGAATTCTACAAGTCAATGGCATTTTATTCGATGTTCAACAAGGAAAACCACTCTATTTTTACACTTACACGCACACACCATCATTGATTCATTCCTTTGCTTGAATGAATTCTGTGATCGATACCATTTGATTGGATGTTGGACAAGCGGTCGTAAAGTTAACACCATAGTTACACAACCTATAAATCATTTACCTTCGTTTTAAATACGTGCTTGGAATCTATCATCATTTTCACACAGAATCACTTTCTGTTGTATATAAGCCTCCTTCCTTTCTGCCATCCTCCGTGATACCGCGTCTGGAATTAAAACTTTCTAATTATTTATAGACTCTTTATTCAGAAAATAATTAAATAGATAGATTAATTATTGGGATTGTGACAAACACACGTGTAAAACGTAACCCTGTGTAGCAAACACAATGTTACCTATGTTTTACACGTGGGTAGCGCAGTCGCGTATAAATAAACCCTTCAAAATTAAGAAACATTAATTGAAATTCGATACAGAATCATAATCAGCCTTTAGGGTTCCCTCTGCTGGGACAGGCCGGGTATCTTCGAAATGGTGTAATTCACCACGCGGGCCCAGTGCGTGTTGGTAGACGTCACATGTCTTCGAATTTTTAGTTCTAGGACATGGAAGATACAGAATATCCATGTTTATCTATATTTGTAGGCACCACAGGTTTATACTGTGGTTTATATATTTAGTTACATTAATACATTGCTAGCAAGTACATAAAGTCCCTGAGCCCCATCAGTCTGACAGACTATCTGCTGGGGCTAATGCCGAAACCACTTAACGATTCTTGATGGGGTTATCGCTGCTTCCTAGGACATTTCTCGAGGGAGGCTTACTCTGATACATTAATAGATTATATACAGCGGCCCAAGCCACGATAATAACAGCCTTTGGTTGAGTTTTTGACTGTATTTAGTGAGGAAACATAGTATGTTTGTAAAATCCCTCGTAATTACTATACATCGTTCTTGTAATTGCATCATTATAAGTTCACGTTACTTCAACGACATCATCATTTCTGTTGAAATTATTTACTGCCATCTGAGTATGTCCTTAGTTAAGGCGAAGAACATTTTATTCAAATCGCAACAAAACTCCTTTTATAGCTTCAATAAAACATGAATATATTTCTGCCTGTACGGAAGACGACTTTCGTTTCATCACTCTATCCAATTTCGTTCCTTCCACATTGCCCTTGGGCTTATTACGAGGTTCAAGACGGGCCTATATATATATTTGTGCGTGCGTAAGCAGAACGAATAGTCTGCCTTTGGCTTACACACGGTAAATCCAACCCTTGACTGTTGGCCTTCCAAATTTTTAACAGGGTACCGACCTCATGAGAATGTCCTCGGACCTATATATTTTATCTAACGTCTACATATATACAATATGTAACATAACTAACGCAAGATCTCATACACCCTAATTAGAGCATTGACAGCTTAATACACTGCCCAAATTTATATTTTTTTAAAGTTAACTATTATTATTAAGAAAATCGTGTTGACCTAGCATGACTTTATGCATTTACAATTGAGTCATATTGCCAAGAAATAAGATTTTGGCTCAATCAGCGGTCAGTAGGTATGGCAAAATAATAGATTTTTTTGAAATACCTATGTAAAATGTTGCTGAAATCGATTCAGTAGTCAATTATGAACCAAGTACTTGTGTTTATTCTTTTACTTCTTGTATAATATTTACCCAAAAATTATTCGGTCGCCGCTACTTGTAGACCGTGGACGCTCCACTCTATTTTCGTGTTAATTAATTTTAATTAATTTCGTGATGTGAATTGATTGCACTACAAAGTAATTAAATTAACCATGATGTAAATTGGATTAAATTATTTAGGCTACACGATAGGTTTTCTAAATTTTTGTTGTTTACATTGATTGTTGTGACTTTACAAGGAAGGTTTATAAAGTCCAACTACAAAAGAAATGTAGGGTACAAAAAGTTGCGACAGCTGAAGTCTGTGAAGTAGGAAAACTTCGTGTTTTCGTTTCCAACAGTATTCACGTTGTAATGTAAAAAGAGACCCTCGTCTGTAGCTGTAGGTACAGTTCTTTGTGTATACATATACACTTAAAAATATGTTTATTCACATTACCTTTACGTATGAAAATGAACCTTCATTCCATTTTATTTCTTCTATACAAAATATTGGTTACTTTTACTCCATATTTAGCTTTTATTTTATTAGATGTTGTGGTATTGTAATAATTCACAGTTTTGCCACAAAAAATCAATCAATGTGCCTAGCCTTGTCCCAACCATCTTTGGGTCGGCTTCCAATCTAACCAGATGCAGCTGAATACCAGTATTTTAATGGAGCGACTGCTTATCTAACCTACACAATCCAGTTACTGGGTAATACGATACTCCTTGGTATGACTGGTTATCAGACATTCGGGCTTCTGACGACCCGTAACGACTGTCAAAGATCCATGAATGACAGCCAAGACCAACGGTTTCACGTACCTACTTTCCGAGACACGGAGGGGTCTTGATATTTAAAGACCCAACCGCGGCAAGCGTAGCTTAACCTGATCGACCGACCCGTGCGGCTGTTAATTACTTAGCCACAAGTAAAATTATTATGAAACAGTTGGTGTACAATATCTAAATCTATGTACCTACTTCATGAACTGTTTTCGAACCATACAACTTGGCACATTTACTTTTTTCTCAGTTTTGTTTTGTTGTAAGTAGATAACATAATAACAGGAAAACAAATATATTTAGTACAAGTTTGTACTTAAATATACCAACATTCTAAGCCATACTCATATAAATATATAGACACACTAGCTGTTCCCCGCGGTGTCACACGCTGCGCGGCTCCTAAGGCTCGTAGCGTGATGTTATATAGCCTATAGCCTTCCTCGATAAATGGACTACCCAACACTAAAAGAATCATTCAAATCGGACCAGTAGTTCCAGAGATTAGCGCGTTCAAACAAACAAACAAACTCTGCAGCTTTATAATATTATAAGTATAGACTAGCTGTGCCCGCGACTTCGTTCGCATGGATGTCGGAACACAATAATGTGTCGCTTAGGAAAGGTGTAAAAGGAAAAATCTTCCGATCTTGTCTGGTAACGCTTCCCTTGCCTGGGGTTCTCAACCATAGCCCTTTCGACTGCACAGCAGTCACTGCGTCTTCAGGGTTCATAATGACAATGCGACGAAGTGTCACTTTGATTTTTGAGGATAAATAAAAATGAAAGCGCCTGCTCGAGGCTGATTGTCTAACCAAATAGCCATATTATGTCCATTTTATTTTGCATTTGTTTTAGAATACAGTTAGACCGGAATAAATCGTAAAATCATACCACCATTATATCTAAAGTACACACATCAAAAGTGTCTAGGGATCAAGCATTTTTATGCGGATTTCTTGAGATTGAGATGTGGCTTTGTAATAAATTTATGATTTTATAAATTTATATGGATCCTTTTTGGTGCATTTCATAATTTGAATCAGGAACTGTGAATCAAATTCGAGTAAAAGATGAAAATCAGCTGTCAATATTTTCTCTATAAAAACATACAACGCATTGAAGACATTATTAGTGCTACTGTTTCCCTACTACTGATTAAAACCAACGTTATTATGGAGCGGCGACGTCATTTAAGCAGGGAAGAAATGCTCAGAGCCGTGGGAATGATAGAAGCTGGTTCCCGGCAACGTACTGTGGCTTTAGCTCTGAATACAAGTCAGAGTGTTATCAGTCGACTTTGGACACGTTACCGAAGCACTGGTACCGTGGCTGAGCGCCATGGAGGACGGTATCGCTGCACCACACGGAGACAAGACCGATACATTCAAATCTTAACTCGAAGAGCTCCAACAATAACCGCCATGATGTTAGCCGTGAGGCTTCATCACTCTTCAGGGAACTTAATTAGCGACCAAACAGTCAGAAACCGCTTGCATGAAGTGAACCTTCATTCCCGAAGACCGCTACGGGTACCACCTATAGCAATGCACAATCGTAGGATTCGATATCAATGGGCTCTTGAACACAGAAATTGGGCAGAAGAACAATGGCGTTTCGTGTGCTTTTCTGATGAGTCTCGTTTTGGTATGAGACCGGATACAAGACGTATACGACACTGGAGAACCCCTGGACGCCAACAGCGATTAAAATCCTGCCAGGAAGTCCATCCTTATAGTGGTGGAACCATCATGGTATGGGCGGGTATTTGGATCGGCGGAAGAACTGAGTTGATTTGGATCAGAGGCAACCTCAACGCTCAAATTTATGCTGAGACGATTGTATCAGACGTCATCGTTCCTCTACAAGTGCAAATCGGTCCCTTATTTCAGTTAATGCATGATAATGCACGACCGCACACCGCAAGAGTTGTAAGACAGACTCTCGCCGCAGCTAACATCAATGTCCTGCCCTGGCCTGCTCAGTCGCCAGACTTGAACCCGATTGAGCATGCATGGGATATGCTACAGAGAAGAGCTCTGCCGAATATGGAGGGTATCCAGTCGCAAGAAGACCTTTTTTTGTTGTTGCAACGAACATGGGCGGCCATTCCACAGCGTGATTTGGATGTACTCATTTTGAGTATGCCAAACCGATGTTCTTGTGTTGTTAGTGTTCGCGGTAGAAACACGGATTATTAATTGTTTAAGTTACCCAATAAAATTTTAAAGAAAACTGTTATTTCAGTCTTTTTTTCGAACTTTTGTGTTAGTGGTTCAAATGTCAAAAATCCCTTTATTAGGAAAATGGCAAATTTCTTTATTAATGCAAAGGTGACTTGGTTTATCGTTACTGTGACAAACGAAAACACTTTATTTGATGAATCCTTAAAGAAAATTTTAATTAATATCAATCAGGAGAAAAGTTATTGCAAAAATATATGTTGATCCCTAGACACTTTTGATGTGTGTATATCTGAGATTAGTAGGTGAAGTTAGTTTTTATAAGTCTTGTCTTCTTCTCTGCCGCTCTGCGATAAATTTAGAAATTCTTAACTTGGTATTGCAGATATCTTACATACCAATATTAAGACTTTATGATAGCGTCGAGATATCTAGAAGATAAAAAGAAGAATACATCAATGGTGTTACTCTTAAATCTTACCTACTGAAGTTTATCTGAAAAGTAGTTTGAAGTCTTTCTTAACTTATTCTGTAAACCTGTGCCCACATTTGCTAACTCTCTCTTGGTGGATAGCCATAAGATACCTTGAGGGTCGATATGGTGCATTTCCGACGTTTGGCCCCCAAACTGGAACGGGTCGGGGCCGCCATGGGATCTGGAGGCAATAGTCCTCGCGCGCCTGTATGAGTGGCGCGCGGAGGCACTACGCCAGGGGGAAAATCCGCTTCCGCGGCAAATCGGTGCGGAGCGGACAGATCTCCGGCGCGATCTCATGGCGGCATGGAAAGAGCGACTGTCGCTACCCAGCGCAGGGCACGCCGCGATAGCGGCGATAAGACCCCTCTTTAAGGAGTGGCTAGAGAGGCGCCACGGCGCCCTCACCTACCGCCTGACGCAGGTCCTCACCGGACACGGAAGTTTCCTGCACATCATCAGGCGGGAGGAAACGCCCGGGTGTCACCATTGCTAGGATCGCCCAGAGGACACGGTGGAGGTCTGCCCCGCTTGTGCGGAGCACCGCCGTGTCCTCGTAGAGGCGATCGGCAGCGGCGGCGACCTCTCGCGTCCGGCCCTGGTGCAAGCCATGGTCCGGGGCGAGAGGGAGTGGGAGGCAGTCACCTCCTTCTGCGAAGCAGTCATGCTAGCAAAGGAGGTGGCGGGATGACTCAGGGAGAGAGCCTCCCGTCCCAGCCACCGTGGGAGACGCTCCGGGCGTCGGGAGCCGCGTGACGACTCCCAGCCACCGTAGGCGCGGGCCTGCGGGCGGAGAGTAATGGGTAGCTGGGTTTTAGTCAGTAAGAGTCTGACACTCCCTTCCGCTCCACCAAGAGCGGGAGGGGTCATTTGATGATTTCCCATCCGAAAAAAAAAAGGGTCGATATGGTTTTAACCAAGACAATGGCTAAAAATTTAGTTATTGTCTCGAAGACATAATTTACAATACCTTTTTACGACATGGCAGTGCTACTTGTGTTGGGTGTGCACCTTGACGTATCGCTGCCGGCCGTAGTCGAGTCGACAGCGAAGAGTCCTGGGACGCGGTGGTTTCCTTCTGCGAAACGGTCGTCTCGCAGAAGGAGGCTGTGGAAAGGGAGAGGGAGATCTCATCCACTCATCCGGCCCGCAGTAGGCGCATCGGGCGTCGGCGGAGGGCGGACAACGCCCTCTTCCAGCCCCCCTAAACGGGTCCAGGGACGACGAATTCGGGGACGTCTGTCACACATCAGGACTTGAGCTGGCGGCGCGTAGTGTTCCACGCGCGCCTCTTTGACGTCACCAGTCGGGGGTTGCGGAAGGATCGTGCGGTCCCGCAACCCCCGGCGTAGGTGTGAGACGGAACACTGGGGTGATTTTTAGTCAGTAAGAGCCTAACAGACCTCGCCGCCCGCCCCAGGGCGGCGGACATCCTTGAAGATTTTCCACCCCGGAAACAAAAAAAAGGGTGTGCACCTGCAGAACCTATACTCAATAAATCTGCAGCCCGTCTGGAGGTGTGCGTTGAAGCGTTATCATGGTAAAGAAATTTTAAAAAAATCGAGAAAAAAGGCAAAAAACTATGAAAGTATGATAATTATGATCTTAAAACCTTATGTCACTAAGAAAATGCTTCTCTGTTAACAATGTTAGAAAGGCTGCTTGCCCCTCGAAAGAGCTCCTACATAAAGTTGCCCGTGTGTGTGTTTGTTTCGGCCTTTCTTCTCAGAGTAGTCAGATAGGAAACGCCGACTTCATCTAGTTTAAAAAAAAAAACATGATTGACGTGTAAAAGTGTTTGTACAAACCTACTTACAAAAATAAAATCATTTATCATTTATCATTGCAATCTTTATCACTCAGAACACCACATCACATAATATTATCTTACATTATCCTCACTTTTTATTTGAAATTCTTTTAGCGCCACTAATCAACCAACAATCGAAAGCGATTAACATTATATTATGTAATCATTATCATTACTTTTTCAAATAACACAGGCAGAAGTGACTGTGATAGTCATCTTATATAGGTAAGCCTGCATGACGTGATTATTCACATAATAATGTTATAAACACAATAATTATGTTTTCGTTAGTACTATAAAGCGCCAATAGATGTCATTACGTGTATCCAACTTACGTAATGAAAGTTGTTGTAGAATACTTTAAATTGATTATATCTTTTGATACAGTGAAGCGATTGCGATGAAACCAAAACTAACTACTACTCCGAGTTCTACACTATATTTGAGTATAAAAATTAACCATATTGGTTTGGTACTTTTTACGTTGAACCTGTTCAAATCAAATTTTGTCACATCCAAACAGACAAACAGACAAACCGACAAACCGACAAACCGACAAACAGACAAACAGACAAAAATTCTAAAAATTGATGAAATGGCATCTGTTGGTTATCCTATAACACCCCAACTATTTTTTTTTTAAATATTTTCAATGTACAGAAACGCCTCGTCTACAGATTTATTATATGTATAGATTTATATAAATACATGTATAGTAAAGCCACCAAAGAGTACGCAGACCCCTTTCGTAGGTTTATTTTTTCTCGAAATAGCAAACCCACTGCCACATAACAGTGGCATCTGTTATGTCAAGGTGAAGGACGACAAATTGCATCGCTAAGTTATTTATTATGAATTTTATAGCTAAAAATAGATTTTTGAGGTGTTTGATTTTAATTTTCAACATTTTAAACCATGATTTGTAAGGGTTGTGATTAATTTGCATCCATCGATTGTTATTTTACTAGACATTTATGTTTCTAACTTTGATGCCTATAAGAGTTTATGTCGCCATTATACGTGCTTTCTAAAATAATACGGTCCATGCCCAATAATGCGTATTAGCTAAGAGTACGCACCTAAAGAGTACGCATAGCTTGTGTGAAGCTAAAATAAACAGCACGCTTGGGTTTTTAAACTTTAAATTTTTATTTTACAGGACGAACAAGATGGGGAAATATAAAAGAAAATTAGTTTTTACTGAGGAAATCTTAAAAGAAATAAATGAAAAAATAGCAAGAGGTCAAAGCTTCGCTCTCTTGCGCACTCTTAGCTTGTATGAAGGGTTGTCACTGCGTACTCTTTGCAACAGAGCACCCTAAGAGTGCGCACGGGACGAGTATTATGTTTGAGACTATTTAAAATTATTTGAGATGGTTACCTTAGATTAAAGTTTAAAATTGTATTCCTGAATAACCAAAGCTTAAAATTAATAAGAAGTACAAAGTGTAATTTTCAAGTTGATTTTTTAATAAATAAAAGTTTTTAAAATGCGCACTCTTTGGTGGCTCTACCCTAATATTCATGACAGTACCTAAATATGTAAAATATATCATAAATGTACGAGTCCTTTCCAAGCAATCGTATTTACGAATTCAAAAGAGCCGCGATCTATTCTTGATGCTTTGATAAGATTTATGCTTTTAAAGAAGATCGGGTATATATAAAGACTCGGACACACGACCAATTTTATCCGGTCAAAATATCTTTAGAAAAAAAAAATTAAAAAAAAAATTTTTTTTGCCTTTTTTTCTTTGGAATTATCATTCTATTGAAGGAACATAAACTTTCTAAACGGGTATGTATTTAAACCTTAAAGTTGACGGAACATAATCTGTAAAGCCGTTGAGTTTCTAAGAAAATATTTATATTGCCTTATGTAAAACAGCGCTCACGAGATCTCTGTTGACTTTGATTTGATTATAAACCCAACCTAAACAAATTGCGATTACTACGAAATGTCGAAACTCTGCTAGTGCCCTCAGGCTGTACGCAGACTGACTCCGAGATCTATAAACGTTACTTAGCACGTACTTTGGCTAAGCGTTATTCCGGTCATAGCTGAAGTCAGCAAAATGTATATAGGTACAATACGGCCGACGTAACTTGGCGGGCCTGAACATAGGCACTAAGAACTTTCGCGCATGTTCTCTCACTCGCACTCGCCTCATGTCACCATTTGGTTCCTAAAAAATCTTACTGCGCAGCCTTCTGCGCAAAGTTCAGGCCCGCCAAGTTACGTCGGTCGTATTGTACTGACTCATGTCTTAAAGAAACTGTTCTGCGTGTGTGTTAGGGCTGATTTTTCCAACGCCAGATAATTTAGTCCGAGGAATAATTTTAAATTGTTGACAGTTCTTCCATACAAAATCTGTCATGTGTCAATTTTATTCCACTAATAAAAATTACCTGCCTATTGAAAAATCAGCCCTTAGTCAAAATAATTTTGTTTTTAGTGTTGCGCTGTGTAGCGTTGTCTTACATAATGCTGTCCGACGATACTTTACTTTACCTGTCAGTTATCGAGTTATCACACGATAAATCAGTACATCTCTATTGTGTTCAAGTACTTATATCAGATGAGATATGTATCGACTATTTACACAGTAGTGAATAGAGAGATTACTTGTTGACGCGATAAACACCAAAATATTATAGTAAATCTGTTTACTATAATATTTTGGTATGGTTTTGGTGGTTTGGGTATAATATTTTACTTGTGTTTCTATTTATGGTAATATGAAATACCTTTCAATACAGATAGTGAAAAGTAGGAATACGATTCGTAGTTTATTCAACACGACAAAAGTATCATGCAATCAACCCCTGTGAACAACGCAATATTCATATTAATACAACTTTAGAAAAAATAAATAATGTGCTATGCTATATGTATTCTATCAGGCAACGCTACGACTGACGCTAGGGATTGACACTATTGACAGCTCATTTCAAACACACTTTACCTAAGTTTTCACGGTGAGATTTTTACAGAATAGCTCTGTAAAATAACAGCTCACTACACCTAAGTTTTTACGGTGTCATTTTTACAGAATTGTGTTAACTTTACCAATTATAAAAGCCAAACAAATACAGCTTAAGGAAACTTTAACCACAGGAAACCACGTAATTCTTATCCTACTACCCACTATACATTCTTCTACTAGGTACACATTGCTTTACTTAATAAACCCAGGTGGTAATATGGCACACCGACCAGTAGAGGCCCATTAGCAACGGCGGCGACTTACGAGTTGTAGGTCCTAGGTTCTAAACCAGACAAGCACTTTACTTTGTGTAAATTATTTCATCAACACTTCTCTCAAAACTGTGAAGGAAAACCTTGTGAGGACACCGGCAAGTCCTAGAACTAAAAATTCGAAGACATGACTGTGACTTCCACCAACCCGCACTGAGCCCGCGTGGTGGATTACGGATTTTGACAGACTTGTCAGTGGCAGCAGCCCAACTGCAACCTTATTAAAATGAGAATAAAGATCACTGTGATTTGCACAGTGATGCAAAATCAGATGTAGAATAACTGTGAAAAGACTGTATGCTCTACAGCGCAGAACTTTTTCTAAAACACTATGTGTCATATACTGTAAGTAGAACAATCGACTCGTGCAAATAGTCAAGTAAACTGCATTCACAGTACACAATATGCGTGCAAGCACGTGAGGGAATCGATTAACATTCAACATGCTCTAGGTAAGAGGTGCCAAGTTCCACACGCATACTGGACTCAACAAGGTGACTCTAGTACAAATGCTTGCATAAATTGGTGACCCCTTTTCTAAGGTTTTTATATGTGTCCAGGGTGCCAATTGACGCAGGTGTCTGTACCATAGACCGAATACATTGTTCAAAAGCACACGTGCGTTGAAAGCATAATCAGCCTTTAATGTTCCCACTGCTGGGACACAGGCTCCTCTCGGGGGATCCTCTCGGCTTGAGGGAGTGGGCCGTAATCCACTACGCGGGCCCAGCGCGGGTTCGTAAATGTTACATGTCATGTCTTCAATTTTTTGGTTCTAGGACATGCCAGTTTCCTCACGATGTTTTCCTTCACCGTTTTGAGAACAGTGGCGATGAAATAATTTACACAAAGTAAATCGCCTGTCTAGGTTAGAACCTACGACCTCGTAAATCATGGCCGTTACTACTACCCCACCACTGCTCTCACTGAGCCACAACTAAGCACAAGTGCGTTGATACGTCGTGCCCAAAAAATACGTTTGCTTTTATGTTTTTGCGTCTTATCCCTCAAAGCTAAAAATACTGAATCCGAACAAGCACTCATTTCGTATTTCAATATGGCCTCAGCTGATTTGATTTTGAATATTTTTCGCCACTTGCTTTCAAAGATTCGCAATTCCTTTTGCTTCAAACATGGTATAGGGTGGTTAAATTCGTTTTTTTATACGATTTAAAATGTTTTCGTTGTTCTCGATCAATCAATGTTATCTAAGACATTTTAGGACACTACACAACAAATGATAATTTTAGCTCAAGTACATAGTAATATTGAGGCATTGCTACAATTTCAACTGATCCTATGCTATCCTAGACAGTTTTATTTTATTTTATTGTTTATTCGATACTTTTTAAACACGCGTTTCTTAAAAAAATCGGTCAACTGCTTACTTTAAGATGTAATCTCCGCAATCAGCAATCGCAGTAGCATCAAGAAAATTCTCTTTTATTTTTCTTACAAAATACCTACTAAACTTCTTTTATCCATTAACTGGGGGTAAATTGTTTTTAGATGAAGTACTTCGAAGTGTTGCAAGTTAATGGAAAAGCTTGGTACGCCCCTGTAATATTAGAAGGGGAACGGTAGGGAGTAAAGTACTGTTGAGCTACCTCCTCTTGGCTTTCTGAAAGCTAGACATTAACTAGAACATTAATCAGCAACTCGCGATCATAGTGCTCAACTCAACAATAACAACTGTTGAGCTGTACAGAAGAACTCGATAACACAGCTATTTAGAACTTTTAAGCGCTTTTATATTGAAGGGTCTCTTATTATTCGTGTTACAGTCGGAGTTATTACATAAGTTTGTTTATCAAATACTTACGGGAAATTGTCATATCATTATTGGCATATTTTTATATTTCATTCTTATTCAAACAAAATACATCTTGTCATCACAAATCGCCAATATAGTTGAATGCAAGTCAATTACTATAATCTATATACACTCAACCGTTCAACGTCGTAGCTCAGTTTCTGCAGTCACGTCACGTCTGTAAAGAGGGTACTTATTAAATAAAGTACCCCTCAAACGTTCCTAACGATTAAATAAGGAATAACCCGGAAGCTCGTTTAAAGTTAACTAGTAAAAATCTAAAACCGCAGCAATCCAACGATATCCCAAAAATCAATTAAAACAATGAAAGTTTGAACGAACAACGATACTCCTCAGCGAAATAAGTACTTAAGAAGCAGCATGTGATGGTCGAACAGTGTTCCTGTATCACTCGAAGGTTGTGTGCCCAGTATTAAGCATGGAAGGTTCGGCGTAGAGCGAGACCTGGGCGGGGGCGGCTCGCGGCGCGCGCGCTGTGATGCGATGGGCCAGGACTGGTGCTTCCGACGCAAGAGGAAGCGCAGCAGCAGTCAGGAGGACCACCCGCATCACACCCGGTAACTGTAGCACACGGTAGAATGTATGATCTGTTCCAAAAGTATCTGATGAAAATGTAAACAAATGTATCAGAAAAAGGACCTGTACCTATCAATATTAGAAGTGCCACGTACAATTTGAGTACTTTGATTTGATTATTTGAACCAGAAATTGTAATTTTAGATGTTTTCCATTTCTTGAAAATTGAACTTAAGTTTATATCCTCTTCAATGATTTTTCAATTAAAATTTTAATAATGTTATTCAAACAAAAATTGCTGGAAAAACTGGCGAAAGAAAAATACTTTTGGAACAGGCCATAGCTTGTTTTGGAGCTGCCTGATTTCTGCCCTATGTATCGGTACCATATAATAAGTCAATGATCGGTACGGTTTTATTGTTTGTTTAAGTACACGTGTTTGTTTCTAAGGATTCTAAATATCTACCTAGCGACAGAAAAGCTTATACTTTGGAGAAGAGAACTTATCGTGACCAATTGGCAAGGGAAATTGTAAAAATAAACATAAACACGTTGACATGCGAGCTTATGCATAAACTTCTCCCAGAAATCAATAACGTAGATGCTTAGTAGGTGCCACAGCGGCTAGATTTTTCTACCAATTTGCCTTCGGTTTCCGTAATATAATCTCGGCTTAGGTAATATGCTGTCAAATCCCATGATATCTAACTGTTGTGGTTGGTTGAACAAATTAGATATACTTAGCCTACCAAATTATTGAGAAATCTCTAGAGTTATCAGAGGATTGTTCATAGTTTCAGAAACCGGAAGATAAGCCCGGCAGTGAAGCTGCGTCGCGAAATTAATTTCGATTTTATGATGTCGACCGATTCTACCGCCATCTGTCGGTTGTAAGCGCCTTTTAGTTACAGGTAGGGCGTAGGGTGCTCACTGGCGGCGTTACGTAAGGTTTACGTTAAGGGTAGCTAGATGTCGTTCGCTGCCCTCTCTCTGTGTTTCTTCCGAAATAATTATTTTCCGCTCATGAAAAAATAACGTTTCATACCGATGTTTTTCTAAAAGCTACATCAAATTACGGGCGGAAAAGCAGAAGAACATTATGGTAAAATATTTTCAACTTCACTCAAGAAATAATATGGATAAATATACCGTAATTTTGTTCATAAAAATCTGCTAATAAAAGTGTTCGACCGATGCTAAATATGGCCGAAGTTAAGCGGAATGTATAATCTGACGCTAAGTAATGAATAAATTTTAGAGTTCCGTAAAAAATGTTTTAATAAGAACCCGACTTCATCTAAATATATCCACTTACAGAATAGATGGCCGTGACGTAGACGATTTTTCCGAATTGATCCAAAGCTACCTATTGAACTTCCGAAAAATGTTGATTATTTCTGACCCGTATCTAGTTTAGTCCGATTTTATTTTATTTTGCGTTGGTAGGCAAACGTGATCTGTAAACCTTTTTCCACGGCAAAAATATTCTTCCATATTTAACCAAAAACCGAAACTGCGAGGTGTGATATTTATTTTTATGCAGTTTATTCAAGCTTTTGATTAAGAACCATACAAATCCCAACAATAGCATAAAATATAAAAGCTTATGTGATAATAATTTGTGTACACAAGTAATAGTCTCTTTTGTTGAATTATGGCAGTAATTTTCGAATCCCATTGTCAACATCGTTAATAAGTAAATTGTTTTATAGCGTGTAATCGATAATTTGTTGACAAAAAAAAACCTTCATTTGCTGCTGTAAATATAAATTAGGCTATTTAGGTAGTTAATACATAACATAATCGGCCTATAATGTTCCCACTGCTGCTGCTGGGACACAGGCCTCCTCTCTGTGCTAGGGAGTGGGCCGTAATCCACAACGCGGGTTCAAGTGCGGGTTGATAGATGCCACATGTCTTCTAATTTTTGGTTCTAGGACATGCAGGTTTCCTCACTATATTTTACTTCTATTATTATTAATTTTAATCCCAACAAAATTATTGCTCAGCCCTTAAAGAATTAGAAAGTTACTGGAAGAATGTATGCCTCACATTTAATGAAACACATAAACAACGGTTTCCAGGTGATTACAGTAATGGTCTTGGTAATCGCTGCGTGAGGAAACTGGTGGTAATAGTGGTCATTGGTAATAGATTGGAGGGTCTCCTATTGGCTTAGGTAAACCCTCAAATGTGATTACCCTTCTCAGTCACCTTTTGTACCCATGGGATCAGAAAGGTTGGCCCATCGAAGCAAGCCCAGAAAAGACACTGTTTGGTTTATCACTCACACTACTACCACAAAATGTACATCTACAGATAAATGTATCCTAGATTGACAGTGCGATCAAAGCTGGGGAAAAGCTAGTATTATTCTCTACCTTTTATATAACCAGCAAAGTTTTGAAATCCACAAGGATTCATTATTTCCAACGGCACGGTCAAGAGCGTTACTTAGCGCCCAAACTCTTGAGTTCAAGGACTTTTAACTGCATATTTATGAAAAGCTTAACTTTTCATCCAAATTATTAGTCCTAATTTATTTTAAAGGGAAAGTGAAGGACTAATTTAGAGCTGACCTGAGGGGTAATTGCGTAACACACTATCAGTAGCTCATCCTGACAGCTCAACAACATTCATTGCGTATTTACGTTGTTGAGCAGACAAATTTTTCGAACATATGAAGCAACGGATTAGCAATAGGTATATCCTTCAAAATGATTCAGATTGATAGTGTGTTATCAATTAGGATGCAGTTCTGATTTGACACCGAGTTTTTCTGAATAAAAATTACTTGATTTCAATAATACTAGATAAACCGAAAGCTAAATAATTAAATCTGTTAGTCCATGGACAAGCCAGTCCAATAATACACATTAGCCTAATTTGTAAACAATCGCAGGTCGTGTTAATTGACACAAATCAATGCCTCATTAGGTACGGCACGTACCTATGTTTAAATTAACGAGAAAAATATTCATTGATTTTTAACTTTATTTCTGTCTATACTTACATAGTATCACCAGCAAGCACGAGTAATTTCCGGGTTCCCCTAGCGAATTCTTTAACTTTTAAATAAATATAAATAAGAAATAAATTTCGTTTCTTAGGTTCAGAGGTGCAGTGGTGGCCCAGTGGTAACGGCCGCGGCCTACAAGTTGTAGGTTGAAGGTCCATGCCCCGACAGGCGCTTTACTTTCTGTAAATTATTTCATCACCATTGCTCTCAAATCGGTAAAGGAAAACATCGAGAAGAAACCGGCATGTCCTAGAACCAAAAATTCAACGACATGTGACATCTACCAACCCGCACTGGGCCCGCGTGGTGGATCACGGCCCACTCCCTCTCACCGAGAGGAGGCCTGTGTCCCAGTAGTGTGAACATTATAGGTTGATTATGATGATTATGATCTATTAATTAGTATAAAACTTAATCGCTTTTCGTGTCTTCCTGTGTGACCGCTTACTTGTTCTGAACTACACAATACATTGTGATGGGGATTTCACCATTATTCAGAGAATTTATTCCGAAAGGTTTATATATGCATAATAAACTCAAAATAGTAAAGAAATCTCAATGTTTTGTCAACTCATAAAACCGTGCGAAGCAGGGGGGCGGGTTGCTAGTTTGCCTATAAATGATTAGGTAAGGCTCATTATTCAAACAAAATCGGATATTTTCTATAAAGCGGTTCATGTCAGCAAATGCTTTTAAACATAGGAACCATTTTAATATTTAGAAACAAGGTGACTATCGAAATGACGACTATTATAGAGGAAAATACATGTTGCGCCGACCACATAAATTGGGATAAGAACAGGAGAATGATGATGAGCCATTTTAATATTTATAAATGTCGTGTTTGTGTTTTGCAATCAAATATATTTTTAATCGTACCTACATAAAACGTCTACGAAGTATCTGTGTATCTTCTTCATAAAACGTTGCTTAGTCTACGAAGTACCTGTGTATCTTCTTTATAAAACGTTGCTTAGTCTACGAAGTATCTGTGTATCTTCTTCATAAAACGTTGCTTAGTCTACGAAGTACCTGTGTATCTTCTTTATAAAACGTTGCTTAGTCTACGAAGTATCTGTGTATCTTCTTCATAAAACGTTGCTTAGTCTACGAAGTACCTGTGTATCTTCTTCATAAAACGTTGCTTACTCTACGAAGTACTTGTGTATCTTCTTCATAAAACGTTGCTTAGTCTACGAAGTACCTGTGTATCTTCTTCATAAAACGTTGCTTTGTTTACGAAGTACTTGTGTATCTTCTTCGTATTAAACTGTGTGTTTGCGTTTTGTCGGTGCAGGCAAAAACGAAACCACCGGTGTGGATTTCAGTCAGTGCAGTTTTTTACGTAGTTTTATTTACCCAGAAACGCTAAAAAAAATCTCATGTGCTGCGGCTCTCGCAAAAGCCAACGGGTATTCTGAGTAATAAAGTGGGGTACACAGACTTCAAACACTTTTACTACTTCTCATTTACTTCGTACCTGTACCAATTCTAAAAAGGCTAGTATTCAAATTTATTTATTAGAATCCTAGAGTTAATACGACACTTAAATATGAAAGGCTACTTACCGGGCTCAAACCTTCCTTCTACACTTATTAGATGAATAAATACATATATAAACTCAAGCCTTCTGCTCATGAGAGTAGGCAGAAACTACAGAATGCGGCCTGCTACGATCCTTAGATTAGATTCAAAAACCTCAAAATATACCTACTTATTTTAAAAGGGTCCTGCATTTTAAACAGTGCTATAAACTTGTGCCATTTTAACGTTATCAGCGACTTGACATAACATTGAGATTATCTTTGTTATATGTACATTTAATATTAATGTATTAAACACACAAATCTTTCGGATTACATTCTCTAACTAAATGGTGAAAACCGCATCAAAATCCATTGCGAAGGTTAGAATAAAAACACTGTCACACAGACAGACTCTAAAAGCGACTATAATTTATAATATGTGTATACTTAGTTATAGATATCTATAGAACCTTGCTTCCTTTGATCGCTTGCTTAAATGCCATCATGATAATAATAGTATGCGCTTCGCTGTCGTTATTATCTTCTAAAGGTACCTACTATTATTAACTTAACCTACGATTACGTAGACTAGGTAACCACCGGGTAGGAAAAATAACAAAAGTAATATGTCAGAAGTAGGTAGGTACCTACATAATATGGAATTATTTGAAACACTTATATTATAGCTCTTCCAGTTTTCCTGTTAACTAAATAGTATGTAGGAATCAAACTTCCTATGCCTACTATAATGTTCCCACTGTTGGGACACAGGCTTCCTCTCTTCGAAAGTGAGTGGGCTGTAATCTACCACGCAGGCCCAGTGTGGATACGTAGATGTCACATGCCTTCGAGTTTTTGGTTCTAGGACATGCCGGTTTCTTCACGATGTTTACCATCACTGTTTTAGTAGTGATGAAGTTATTTACTCAAAGTAAAACGCCTGTCTGGGTTCTAACCCACGACCTGCAACTCGTAGTTCGGACCATTACCACTGGGCCACCATTGCTACCTACACCACTTGTCATAATTATGAAAATTACAAGTTAATTTTAAAGAACATTCGCTAGGAATTTTCAGGTGTGCTATGGTTTAAGGCAAAAACAACATCAAATAGACTTAAATTGTAAATATTAGTCGTTGCGGATATCCCCATTGGTACACAAGTTGTCTAAAAAAATTATAAAGCACCTACCTACCTCAAGTATTGGGATAGGTATATCTTACATCTTGATATATGGCTATATGTTTCTGGATTTTATCATAATTTACATAAATTATCAACAACTCCTACATCCTGTATGGTAAATCTTACTTAGTTTTTAGGCATGGATATATTATATCTATTTACCTATGGTGGGTACTTATAATACCTACATAGTAGCCACTGGTGATCTGCTATACAGGTATTTCTAGTGCAGACACCAGTCTCTCACAGACTAGTGTCATTTCACCCATTTCTTCTTCCATAATAGGTACTACTAGTTTCTAATATTATTTTGGCCATTGGTATATGCATAGGATTTGAAATTCAAAAAGTTTGCTTGTATGAATTTCTCTGTAGCATTTGGCGTCCTAATTTTGGCGAAAAGCTCGTCCCTTTTTACTTGCGAAACAAGATGTACTTTTTTGTTTCGCGGGCTATTTAAAAGTCCATAGTCCTCTGCCTACCCCTTTGCGTGATACAGACGTACACATTTGCTAACGACGATAGGTACCTACGACAATACCTGTAGATGGAAAACGCTTCTTCTAATAATATTAAAATAGATAATATTTTTACATTGGCTTCAAGTCAAGATGACAACAAACAAATAAATAAGCGACTTCAGATTCAAATTTATTTATTTGATTCTTAAACACACGGCATCATTACAATTGAATACTTTATCTCACAAATATAACTTTTATTCTGACTCTTTATTAATCGTGGTTATGACAAAAATATGCCTTTTCAGAGTTTTCATTCAAGATTTTTTTATTAGATAAGTACCAATAGTAAGTAATAAAAAATCTTGAATGTCCAATACTAAATCCAAGAATCACACTACACCAAGATAATCATCAGCAATTCATTTTGATATTACTTAACGAACGAAATCGATTGCCACCGTATCCGATACCTAGTCAGACATAGCTTCTAAACTAAACCAATCTAATGGTTGTAAGGTGTTTCCCAGCGGCTTGTGTGATGAACAGAGCCCTGGTGGGAAGTAGGTAATTGCATCCTAATGGGGTTAGGAGGCAATGCGATTAGCTCCTAACCTCCCATAATACACAATGACTGCTTACTATGACAGTTCGCTGCAGCGCTTTTTAATGATGTTATTCAGCGATCGCGTGTAAATCGCTTCATAAACGATCTGTTTTGAACAGATGTTGTTTGAGTCTTCAGGAATTTTTGTGACAATTTATCTAAAACGAAAGTCACGGTAAATGCATTAATAATATAAAACAACTAGTATTCTAATTATCTTCAATCTTTCAATCATGTGTCACTTTGTTAAAATAAGGAAAACTTAAAAACGTGAGTACTTTTCCTTACTAGCATCTTTAATTATTTTAATCTGGGTAAAGATGTTGTTTTAGCCTTCAGGGATTTCTGTGACGATTTATTTAAAAGGAAAGTCGCTGTAAATGCATTCTTAATGTAAAATAAAATAGTATTAAAATTATCTTCAATCTTGCATTAATGTGTCACTTTGTTAAAATAAGGAAAAGTTAAAAAACGTGAGTAATTTTCCTACCTAGCTTATATAATGGAATTCTGGAAAAGATATTGTTTGAGTTTTCAGGGATTTTTGTGACGTTTTATTCAAATGGAATACATTAATAAAATAAATTTTCCAATTATCTTCATCTTTCATTCATGTGTCACTTTGATATAATAAGGAAAAGTTAAAAACCGCTACTTAATAGGTACTTACCTATTAGGAGACTTTTTCCTTCTTAGTATCTTTAATTGAGCACTCTGGTAAAAACCAAGCTCCAATTGCAGACAATAAACAGGAAAAACTTATAACATTAGGTATTGTGCTTACTCGATATCCGTAGTGCTTACCGATTTCCTCGAAGGATGAAAACATTTTGATTTTAACCTACTTACTCGGAATCGTTAGAAAAAAGGTGCACTAAGTCTTTTTGAAAAAGTTTTCTAGAAATGGCTACAAAAATATTTGACCAACTACCTAAATCTATAAAAGCTTCAAAAAACTTAAATCTTTAAGAAAGCACTCCACAAGTTCCTAATGCTAAATGCATACACATTATGAAAGAATATTTAAAAGAAAAATTAAAACCGTAATTTTTTCATATTTATTTGTTAAGTACCTTACTTTGGTTATGAAGTTTAGCTAGCTATTAATTGTTGCCTTAATTTGTTTTTTTTTTATTGCTCAAGATTTAAGACAGTATTTTTATATGTATAATAGCCTATTAGATATACTACCTGTTCAGCTATCATCTACCTGTGTAGAAAATATTTATATACTTTGCATGGCAGCACATAGTGATACAATATTTATTTTTTTATATCAATAAGTACCAAAATATATATTATACCTAAGTAGAAAAACATTTTTTTTTATAATTATACACTGTCTGTGCTCCCGGTGTGGACTAATATTTATATATGTAATCCAGAGAAAATATCATTAAATTCAATCAAACAAAAGATCACGTGAATTAGGTAAATGCAAACAGAGAAAGACGTTTTACGTTGTATTTTACAATATATCTAAGAAAATGTTAAAAATTTTGTACCACTAGATATACAAAATTCACAAGTCTTCTTCTTCGTGTCGCTGGCACCACTGTATATTAAATCTTGCTTTTCCAAAACTTTTCCACTACCAAGGTGTTGTCGGTGGCAGCGCAGAGGTCGCGTGGACTGCATGTTTTGGGACACAGACGGCAGGATAGAAGGTGTAGCATGGTTTGTGACATAGCTCCACAATCATACCCTATTACCATTCCGTCAAGGTAGCCCGACTTTACCAGGTTGGACTTACATCTTCCCACTTGTGTCCGGAGACGGTTCAGAGACTTCCAAGTGGACCACGGAAGTTTACACCCTGCAGGGGGAGGCTCCTTTGGTTTTAGGTAGTAAGTAGGAGGGGGAAGAGTGTCCTGCCACAGTTTGCAACGGGGTCGGCCGGGTTTCCTGACAGAGACGCTGTCGATTTTAAGAAGCTGTGTCTGCTTTCTAGCCGTTGCGTTGGTAGCTGTGTGCCAGATAGTGGGTCTGGTATCAGATTCCTGTTTGAGTTTCTCCACTGCGCTTGCAACTTCTCTTCGGACTTGTGTTGGAACTATGCTAGCTGTGGGAAATAGTACACTGACCGGGGTCGGTTGCAGGCAGCCTGTAATCGTGCGGCAGGTTTCATTTAGAGCAACATCTACTTACTTAGCGTGAACGGAACGGTGCCACACTGGGCACGCATATTCGCCCGCAGAGAAGCAGACTGCTAGGCTATTAGTCCGGAGTCCCTGAGGTGAAGCACCCCAGGTGGTTGAAGTTAGGCGCCTGAGCAAGTTGTTACGGGAACCGATTTTTTTTCTTAATTTTTAAGCAATGGTTCTTAAATGTCAGCGCCCTGTCAAGGGTGACTCCCGATATCCGCGGCGTCCCCAAATGTATTTTGATTTTGTTTGGGTAGCCAGGGCGAGCTCATCAGCGTATAGCAACCTCTCGCAGTATTCAACAGTAGGTTGGTAGTTGGTATAAACCAGTTTATACCAACTACCAAGGATATTTTTTTAGGATTCATAATTCCTACCTATCAAGCAATACAGGGTTATTTTTAAATTGTCTAGCTACGAGTATTAACTCCCCAGACGCTATGGGTATCGGTGTCTAAACACGATAAAATAAAACATTATAGATTAATTAATGATTTATAAAAACTGTTTTTGAACTAATGTTTCAAGTGGCTATTATATCTACGGTCGATGACCTCACAAAAAAAATCATCAAAATAATTTCTTTTTTATATCATCAGGTTTAGATATCGCGGTACCCATCGCGCCTGCGGAGTTTAGCTAGCCAATTTAGAATAACCCCGTATATTAATATGCTTTATCCCAACACGTAAATGTATACTACAGTACTGAATTATGGCTATTATGTGACACCTAACCACTCCAAATTAAACCCAATTACCAACAATCCGGTTACATATAATCAGGATTACCAAGATTCCTCTCAGCTAATTAAATCATTATGCATATTAGGCAGTAGGGTACATTCATAATACATAGTACAATCAGACTCCGACGTGTGCCGTAATTGCATCTACGTGCATTCCCACACTAATTATCTTCGGCCACAAGCGTAATAATATGGTTGACAGTCCGGCCATTACGAGCCAAGGTAACAAGTACAATACGGTATTGTGCCGGCTCACGTGAAATATACACTGTCAATCTTAGGGCTGTATTTACGAGTGAAGCCATCATGTATTTCTATTACAGGTGTCTTTGCTAATGGCGTGTTGTTTTCTCGAATGATAATGTGTTTTCCTCGTTCCACTAAGTATATGTTAAGGTACGAGTTTTACCTTATACAGGTGGTTACGTTGTTTGTTTTGCTTAGAAAGAAAAAATAACGTTTATTTGGACACAGTTCGTGAAACAAAAAACACAAATAAAAAAGTGAAAATGTTTTAACAACAATAGTGTGTGCCTCACGGCTGCACAAAAAGAATTTCAGCATTATTGCCAGACAGAATGCTGTATGACGCCGACGCTGATGCTGTCTGAAGTTCTAGGGAGAACTTGTTCATTAGAAAACCAACATCAGCGTCACTTGTCACTACAAGTGACTAGGAGTACAAAAAGTTTCAACAACATACATAATACGTAATTTTTATACTTATAAATAAATGAATACACTAGTAATCATCACATCACACTAATGTTATAAAGGCGAAAGTTTGTGAGTGTGTGTGTGTGTGTGTTTATATGTTTGTTACTTCTTCACGCTCAAACGGCTGGACTAATTTTGATAAAATTTTGTATGGAGGTAGCTGACATCCTGGATTAACATATAGTCTACTTTTTATCCCGATATTCCCACGGGACCAACATTTACGCGGGTGAAACCGCGGGGCGCAGCTAGTTAAATATAATTCCAAGAATACGGCTAATGCACCTATTAAATATTTAACCGTACCTCCTGAAATCTTAAAAGCCTACGAGGCTACGAGTCTACGGAGCTACGGAGTTTACTATTGGAGCAAAATTGCGTAGACCTATAGAATTATTCCTCTACACTTCTACAGCATTCAAATAAGGTTTCTCTCTTATAACACAAAAGATCAAAGCAAATGTACCACCGGATGTGATGTAGGGTGCACTCGTATAAAGGGCAGTGGCACCGCGGTCAAGTTCAAGGCGCCGAGCTAAGCGACAAACCAATAAAACACAACTACTTTATACTCTACCGACTTTTAATTACATTACGAGTCATCGACCTCTATGAAAGTAAAACTAAACTAGTATGATTCGACGGTTTGTCATCACGATGGCTAAGAACATGACGTTGTTTACCGAAAAAAAAACATTAAAGCTTGGATTTGAAAGAAAAATCCATTGGAAATGAAAAGAACACTGTAAGTTTTAATGGTTTTATGTAGAAATGTTTTTAAATTTTATTAGTAGGTATGCTTCAGTATTATTTATGGGGGATGAGTGTTTATTTTTTCTGTAGAATGTTTAAGTATAAAGTTCCCAATCATAACCTTAAAATAATTTTGTGTTAGGTAAATACCATGATTATATTTTACTAAACTAAAAAATCAGGGCAATCAACTCTACCCTCAGACGATAACCCGAAGGGTGGATTTGTGTCAATGCCTCGTGGACAGGTAAACCAATGTGAAACGTAACTCTTAAAATGTAATCTGTGAAGCCTTACGAATGTATTAAACCGAATTCAGTGGTTGTGATTCGTAGCAAGCTTCAGTGAAGACGTTAGGTTTTCGCTTGACCTATATACGAACGCACTTCGCATGGTACTTGAAAGTGGCTCTTGGGTAGGCGACATAAGCACCACTTCTGCTCGGCGGCGTTGGTGACTTTCGTCATTTCCTACACAAGAGTTGCGTGCCGGCGTACGCATGCGGCTCGCCCCGTTCGACCCCCGGCAAAATGGCGGTGCCAACATGGCAGCCGCAGGATGCTCTGTGACGGAGCCCCTGTCCGACACGACGGCGACGTCGACACGATCTACCGGCGCGCTGCACACCTTGCCACGCACATCCGCTCAGACACTGCCGTCGAGATCGATTCGACGCTTGCAGCGACACGGCTCCCCTGCCGACTCGGAACGCGCGTGCAACAAGTGATACCGTGTCGAAAACTGTACAAATAAATGACGCATTGACATTGTTTTTTAGCAGTGATGTAATTGTGGGTCACATATAAATATAGAACGTGCCCTTTCAGTGAGTGGCGGCGCGGGTGAGCCAAGCAGTGAGTGACGTCGGCCGCTCACGTTCCCCGCGCCGCGCAACGTCAACATTGGCAGCCGCGTCACGCCGCCCGCGATGCACATCATAATATCTACACGCACGATCGCTTGTACTATTAGTGACATTCCATAACGTGTGTTCCATCACCACGATTTGTTGTGCTATTATGATAAGACGACCTATTGCGAGGT
The DNA here is from genome assembly GCA_948474745.1 of Oligia latruncula. Classification (NCBI taxonomy): domain Eukaryota; kingdom Metazoa; phylum Arthropoda; class Insecta; order Lepidoptera; family Noctuidae; genus Oligia; species Oligia latruncula. The sequence goes on along the minus strand of OX419686.1, from coordinate 9,064,700 downwards.
CGGCGATGTGACAATAACTGCAAACAATTCACACTTAACCCTACCACGAAAATGTTTAATTACTGTTTGTTGTACTTATTAACGATGTGAACGTGTAGTTGTCTAACTAATAACTATCGATAATGACGATAACACAAGTGCATAGTATAGAGCGCGTGTCGGCGGCTCGGCGGCGAGCCCAGTGTAGTGCGAGCCGCGCGGGCGTGTGAAGCGCGCTCCACCGCCACGTGCACGTGCGACCCATGTGCTGCCATGCTGCCGCTGTCACTCATGGTACACAGCTCCAGTTTTTGACTGCTTCTGACTGAGACTGTGCGGAGATATGCAAGTGTGAACTCGGACCGATGTTTTGGTTTCCACGGGAGTGTTGTTGGGGTGCGGGCAGGGGTCGAGGGCGGCGCGTGGCTCGATAAGCCGATGATGTTGACATTCGTGTTCGCGGTGTGGTCGGCGGCGCGCGCGCTGGGCTGGGCGTGCGAGCCGGCGTCCTCTCCCGAAGCGGAGGAGGCGCCCGTGCTGCCTCGCCTGCGCTCGGCGCGCGCCTCCAGCGACCTGTCCACGCTCAGCACCACCACCAGCTCCAGCCAGACCAGTAGTGGCGACCACCCTAAGAGGTCCACACACGTTCATTCGCTGAACAGGGACAATCAATATCAATGATATCCTTGATTGTCGCAACAGTCGTAAACAACTTATCAAACAATGAATTTCATGTACATTAACGACAAAAATTCATTAAACAGATACCATCGCATTACTTTTAAAACATTAATCACAGGGGGACACGATAAAATCATTTGATGAGACTTAGATAATGTTGATGCAATTGAGATACCTATATTTAATTATCTCGTTTATTAAAATGGTTTTAATCTACAGGTACTTATTGAAATCGGCACAATGTAGATACTCCGATAGGAGATAATTATTTTTTTATACATGACGTATTCTTATGTACAATACCTACTTGTACATTGATCGGTGATGAAGTCCGGTTGATTAAATTTACTTAGTTTTTATTATCTTTGATTTTATTTATTTTTTTTATAAAGCCGGATTCATATTACTATGTTGTGACCATAGATATCCGGTTGTGACGCTTTCTGACGCAGCGTTAGCCAATCAAAACTCTTTGTGATTTGACGTAATCCTGAACAGATTTGTTTGATTGTTGTATCCCGAGGCACGACCAAAGACTACAATATGATGCTGTATAAGGCACGACACAACACGACACAGCAATATGTCTGTGACTTTAGTCACTTATAGAACCAGAAAGTCTGCGAAACAACAAGCAAATGTTGTAAAGAACAGTCGGGAAATTATATTTCGAAAGCTATTTCAAATTGCAGGGAAATATCAATTCACACGATGTTTGTTTCTTCAGCGTCGCATGATGCAACCGTACCTTCGTTCCTTTTCTCAAAGAACAATATTTGACGCGAAACCTGGACTTTTTCAACTCCATTCAGCTGTCGGAATAAAATTTACGTAGCGAGAAACTTGAGCTTATACCTACATAGAAGCGGGTGGAGAAATGTAACAATGGAAATAATGATAATATATGAATTTTTATCCTACAAATTCTCTTTACCTATTTGTTTGCAAAATTGTCCTCTGTCTATTAAAATAGGCTCTAAAAGTAATATATAAGTCAATGCTTTAAGCCCCGTATTCTTTTCAATCGAATATCTAGCACACAGACCGGCCCTGAGTAGAAAGGTTCAATATGTGACACTCGGTGTAAAAAAGCCAACGGACCAGAATAACTTGGACATGAAAGACATTGCTTTTAACTGTTTGACCAGAAACAATTGGATACTATTGCTATTGTCAACTGTAGCCATGTAGCTGAGCTCTTAATCAATCAATGTATCAAGATGTCTGTCTTATCAAATATTTTTTCTTGTTTACATAATTTGTTTTTCAGTTCAATTGCATTGACATATTTCTGTAGTAGTCGTTGCTACTTCTAAAACGGTGCATTCCACATTTCTAAATAATTCGTGACAAATATTTTATTTAAAAAATACATGAGTTTCTTATTCTAATACTTTGAATATTTTATGAGTATTCTTACGACTGTTGTACCTATGTCAACGTACGGCTAATTTTGTGACAGCAGTAAATGATGTGCTAATGAATGATAAATTATGTTCTAAAATATAAAGGAAACTTGGCTACGAATTACATATTTACCGATACACATAACAACATACAGCAGGGGAATTAAATCATAACGTTAATATTTTATTCCTCTCACAAAAATTAAATGTATAGTAAAAACTAGCTGTGCCCGCGACTTCGTTCGCATGGATGTCGGAACACAATAATGTGTCGCTTAGGAAAGGTGTAAAAGGAAAAATCTTCCGATCTTGTCTGGTAACGCTTCCCTTGCCTGGGGTTCTCAACCATAGCCCTTTCGACTGCACAGCAGTCACTGCGTCTTCAGGGTTCATAATGACAATGCGACGAAGTGTCACTTTGATTTTTGAGGATAAATAAAAATGAAAGCGCCTGCTCGAGGCTGATTGTCTAACCAAATAGCCATATTATGTCCATTTTATTTTGCATTTGTTTTAGAATACAGTTAGACCGGAATAAATCGTAAAATCATACCACCATTATATCTAAAGTACACACATCAAAAGTGTCTAGGGATCAAGCATTTTTATGCGGATTTCTTGAGATTGAGATGTGGCTTTGTAATAAATTTATGATTTTATAAATTTATATGGATCCTTTTTGGTGCATTTCATAATTTGAATCAGGAACTGTGAATCAAATTCGAGTAAAAGATGAAAATCAGCTGTCAATATTTTCTCTATAAAAACATACAACGCATTGAAGACATTATTAGTGCTACTGTTTCCCTACTACTGATTAAAACCAACGTTATTATGGAGCGGCGACGTCATTTAAGCAGGGAAGAAATGCTCAGAGCCGTGGGAATGATAGAAGCTGGTTCCCGGCAACGTACTGTGGCTTTAGCTCTGAATACAAGTCAGAGTGTTATCAGTCGACTTTGGACACGTTACCGAAGCACTGGTACCGTGGCTGAGCGCCATGGAGGACGGTATCGCTGCACCACACGGAGACAAGACCGATACATTCAAATCTTAACTCGAAGAGCTCCAACAATAACCGCCATGATGTTAGCCGTGAGGCTTCATCACTCTTCAGGGAACTTAATTAGCGACCAAACAGTCAGAAACCGCTTGCATGAAGTGAACCTTCATTCCCGAAGACCGCTACGGGTACCACCTATAGCAATGCACAATCGTAGGATTCGATATCAATGGGCTCTTGAACACAGAAATTGGGCAGAAGAACAATGGCGTTTCGTGTGCTTTTCTGATGAGTCTCGTTTTGGTATGAGACCGGATACAAGACGTATACGACACTGGAGAACCCCTGGACGCCAACAGCGATTAAAATCCTGCCAGGAAGTCCATCCTTATAGTGGTGGAACCATCATGGTATGGGCGGGTATTTGGATCGGCGGAAGAACTGAGTTGATTTGGATCAGAGGCAACCTCAACGCTCAAATTTATGCTGAGACGATTGTATCAGACGTCATCGTTCCTCTACAAGTGCAAATCGGTCCCTTATTTCAGTTAATGCATGATAATGCACGACCGCACACCGCAAGAGTTGTAAGACAGACTCTCGCCGCAGCTAACATCAATGTCCTGCCCTGGCCTGCTCAGTCGCCAGACTTGAACCCGATTGAGCATGCATGGGATATGCTACAGAGAAGAGCTCTGCCGAATATGGAGGGTATCCAGTCGCAAGAAGACCTTTTTTTGTTGTTGCAACGAACATGGGCGGCCATTCCACAGCGTGATTTGGATGTACTCATTTTGAGTATGCCAAACCGATGTTCTTGTGTTGTTAGTGTTCGCGGTAGAAACACGGATTATTAATTGTTTAAGTTACCCAATAAAATTTTAAAGAAAACTGTTATTTCAGTCTTTTTTTCGAACTTTTGTGTTAGTGGTTCAAATGTCAAAAATCCCTTTATTAGGAAAATGGCAAATTTCTTTATTAATGCAAAGGTGACTTGGTTTATCGTTACTGTGACAAACGAAAACACTTTATTTGATGAATCCTTAAAGAAAATTTTAATTAATATCAATCAGGAGAAAAGTTATTGCAAAAATATATGTTGATCCCTAGACACTTTTGATGTGTGTATATCTGAGATTAGTAGGTGAAGTTAGTTTTTATAAGTCTTGTCTTCTTCTCTGCCGCTCTGCGATAAATTTAGAAATTCTTAACTTGGTATTGCAGATATCTTACATACCAATATTAAGACTTTATGATAGCGTCGAGATATCTAGAAGATAAAAAGAAGAATACATCAATGGTGTTACTCTTAAATCTTACCTACTGAAGTTTATCTGAATAGTAGTTTGAAGTCTTTCTTAACTTATTCTGTAAACCTGTGCCCACATTTGCTAACTCTCTCTTGGTGGATAGCCATAAGATACCTTGAGGGTCGATATGGTGCATTTCCGACGTTTGGCCCCCAAACTGGAACGGGTCGGGGCCGCCATGGGATCTGGAGGCAATAGTCCTCGCGCGCCTGTATGAGTGGCGCGCGGAGGCACTACGCCAGGGGGAAAATCCGCTTCCGCGGCAAATCGGTGCGGAGCGGACAGATCTCCGGCGCGATCTCATGGCGGCATGGAAAGAGCGACTGTCGCTACCCAGCGCAGGGCACGCCGCGATAGCGGCGATAAGACCCCTCTTTAAGGAGTGGCTAGAGAGGCGCCACGGCGCCCTCACCTACCGCCTGACGCAGGTCCTCACCGGACACGGAAGTTTCCTGCACATCATCAGGCGGGAGGAAACGCCCGGGTGTCACCATTGCTAGGATCGCCCAGAGGACACGGTGGAGGTCTGCCCCGCTTGTGCGGAGCACCGCCGTGTCCTCGTAGAGGCGATCGGCAGCGGCGGCGACCTCTCGCGTCCGGCCCTGGTGCAAGCCATGGTCCGGGGCGAGAGGGAGTGGGAGGCAGTCACCTCCTTCTGCGAAGCAGTCATGCTAGCAAAGGAGGTGGCGGGATGACTCAGGGAGAGAGCCTCCCGTCCCAGCCACCGTGGGAGACGCTCCGGGCGTCGGGAGCCGCGTGACGACTCCCAGCCACCGTAGGCGCGGGCCTGCGGGCGGAGAGTAATGGGTAGCTGGGTTTTAGTCAGTAAGAGTCTGACACTCCCTTCCGCTCCACCAAGAGCGGGAGGGGTCATTTGATGATTTCCCATCCGAAAAAAAAAAGGGTCGATATGGTTTTAACCAAGACAATGGCTAAAAATTTAGTTATTGTCTCGAAGACATAATTTACAATACCTTTTTACGACATGGCAGTGCTACTTGTGTTGGGTGTGCACCTTGACGTATCGCTGCCGGCCGTAGTCGAGTCGACAGCGAAGAGTCCTGGGACGCGGTGGTTTCCTTCTGCGAAACGGTCGTCTCGCAGAAGGAGGCTGTGGAAAGGGAGAGGGAGATCTCATCCACTCATCCGGCCCGCAGTAGGCGCATCGGGCGTCGGCGGAGGGCGGACAACGCCCTCTTCCAGCCCCCCTAAACGGGTCCAGGGACGACGAATTCGGGGACGTCTGTCACACATCAGGACTTGAGCTGGCGGCGCGTAGTGTTCCACGCGCGCCTCTTTGACGTCACCAGTCGGGGGTTGCGGAAGGATCGTGCGGTCCCGCAACCCCCGGCGTAGGTGTGAGACGGAACACTGGGGTGATTTTTAGTCAGTAAGAGCCTAACAGACCTCGCCGCCCGCCCCAGGGCGGCGGACATCCTTGAAGATTTTCCACCCCGGAAACAAAAAAAAGGGTGTGCACCTGCAGAACCTATACTCAATAAATCTGCAGCCCGTCTGGAGGTGTGCGTTGAAGCGTTATCATGGTAAAGAAATTTTAAAAAAATCGAGAAAAAAGGCAAAAAACTATGAAAGTATGATAATTATGATCTTAAAACCTTATGTCACTAAGAAAATGCTTCTCTGTTAACAATGTTAGAAAGGCTGCTTGCCCCTCGAAAGAGCTCCTACATAAAGTTGCCCGTGTGTGTGTTTGTTTCGGCCTTTCTTCTCAGAGTAGTCAGATAGGAAACGCCGACTTCATCTAGTTTAAAAAAAAAAACATGATTGACGTGTAAAAGTGTTTGTACAAACCTACTTACAAAAATAAAATCATTTATCATTTATCATTGCAATCTTTATCACTCAGAACACCACATCACATAATATTATCTTACATTATCCTCACTTTTTATTTGAAATTCTTTTAGCGCCACTAATCAACCAACAATCGAAAGCGATTAACATTATATTATGTAATCATTATCATTACTTTTTCAAATAACACAGGCAGAAGTGACTGTGATAGTCATCTTATATAGGTAAGCCTGCATGACGTGATTATTCACATAATAATGTTATAAACACAATAATTATGTTTTCGTTAGTACTATAAAGCGCCAATAGATGTCATTACGTGTATCCAACTTACGTAATGAAAGTTGTTGTAGAATACTTTAAATTGATTATATCTTTTGATACAGTGAAGCGATTGCGATGAAACCAAAACTAACTACTACTCCGAGTTCTACACTATATTTGAGTATAAAAATTAACCATATTGGTTTGGTACTTTTTACGTTGAACCTGTTCAAATCAAATTTTGTCACATCCAAACAGACAAACAGACAAACCGACAAACCGACAAACCGACAAACAGACAAACAGACAAAAATTCTAAAAATTGATGAAATGGCATCTGTTGGTTATCCTATAACACCCCAACTATTTTTTTTTTAAATATTTTCAATGTACAGAAACGCCTCGTCTACAGATTTATTATATGTATAGATTAATGTACCTACAGTATTTTAAATTATTTATTTAAATCAAAAAACTGTTTGGGAAAATGACATAGTGGACGTTAACGAACGAAAACGAAAAATAAAAATATTTTCATGAAAAAAAAGTTTGAATGGAACGTGGAACAAACAATTTTATCCGTCTCACTTCTTTCACGAGAAAATTTAATATTTAGGCCTTCCTGACAAAGGCCGACTGCGGATTTATTAACCTGACTGATTGTAAATCAAGGCTCACGGACAGTGTAAATGATCCTTTAAACCTTTTACCAGCTTTTTCCACTACCTCCAATTGCTATGCCATTTGCTGCTGACATACACCTCATCATTTTGAGCTTTATTTTACATTCGAATATTTATCAAACATAGAATCAAGACATCAATAAAACTAAATAAATGCATTGCTACGTCATACAATGAAAATTTTATATCTCGTCACTGGGCACAGCGTTGATAAGAAATAATGTCTTTCCACTGTAACATTAAAACACGTGGTTTTAAATCTGCATAGTTATTTTGGCAAGCTCCCAAACCAATAATAAACGAACATTGAAGAAAATTTCGTAAACACCCGTTGAAGTGTGATATGAGCAACAGTTCGATATTCGATGCTAAACTCACAATCACATACGACAAGCTTATACATAGCAACATAGTATACATAGATGTACTCGAAGTAGAAAATGCCAACTGTCTGCGATATTTCGAAGATGAAAAAGTTGAATGTGCATAGTCCGATGCGTCAGTGTTTATCGTGTTAATATGTTTCGAATATCTACGAACGTCCGTCACTTGACTTATTTTAGATTACATCTTTGATTATGTTGTACATCATATCATTGAACCAGGCACACAAAATTTCAAAAATATTTAATAGTACCAGTCAAATCAAGAAACTTGGGGGAATACTTATCAATACGACGTCATATTTGAATCACACTATACAATATCAAGGTAATTTGACCGGTATCTACAGTTAATTTTTAAATAAACTGTTGTCCCAAAAATGCTTCCGAACTAACAAATACGATAGTTTTATTTACTATTTCTTATTATAGACGAACTACTGCCCTATATTATTCTATCGTCGGTTGCCACGCTTGGTAATTAAGTTCTTCCAATTATTTACCCAGAAAAAACGTGTACGAGTTACTCGGTGTTTTCGGTGCCTACAGTAAAACAGGGGCTCGGCGAAAGAGCTCCAAGATAGTAAACAAATCAGCGAGAGATGGCAGCACACGGGAAAATTAAACTCAATTTTAAGTAGAGCAATCAATCAGCCTTTTGCTTCCTATAACTATGTTACTGCTATATGGAAAAACTGAGATAAAAATCTCAACTGATCAAAGTGCGAGGGAAAAAACATAGACGGTAGGAGGTAATTTTATTAACTTGTTGCCCAGTGACATAAGATGCTCTTAGTAAAATTGCCATAAATTGTGATGTTGACAATCCATTGAAAACCATCCTAAATCATAAAAATGTACGCCACGCAAATATATATAAATCGTTACCATATACACTTATTAACAACGACATCATCGAAAAGCTCTTGTTAAATAAGCAAATGGTAACTTTATGTATGGTCTTGGTGTTTGGTCTGGCTGGCTGGTGGTATCTGACAGGTAGGCATGTGGTCAGGTGGAGCGAGGCCCCGCGGCGTTGGAGTGCGAGGGGCGCATCCCGCAGACCGCTGAGAAGAACCCCAGTGTCCGTCCGGAGGCGTACCACCGGCAGGTATAATAATAGCGGGGAAATTACTCGTGTGATGCACCCTTATTTATAAAACATTGATTTTTCTTGTCTATATCCTCTTTTTTTAGGGGTCTCCGGAACACTTTACCTTAGTGTAGGTACGTACGACATAATAATATCAAAATGATTACAAATTATCATGGGTTAACGTTAGGAACATGAATATTAAAAAACAACGTTATTCAATATTCATATTTCAAACTTAAGAACTGAGTAAGATTTTTCTTTTAGTGATAAGGGGGCCTAAAAAGGCCACTTTTGCAGAATCATAAAAGGAATTAATCAAATCATTATAAATCATAATAGACAGTTAACTGTTAAGTTAATCGTATCAAATCCCATTGGTGAAGGATTTTTCAGTTATTTTTTTTTGTCTGTGCTTAAATAACAATCCAAATCCAATCCCAATCTCTTGCAACGCAAAAAAGCAAAATACGTATATGATTCTGCCAAAGTGGCCTTTTTAGGCCCCAAGATTATGTCAAAAATAGAATTGTTTGCATAAATGTTGGATTTAATTCTTTGAAGTTGCAAGTCTCTGTACAGAACGTTTTAATAGAAAAGCTGTAGATACCCATTGGAAAATATTATTTTATTATCTGCTTCACTCATGCAAGAGAAACGTGAAAATGCGTTTAATTTTTCGCTTATACAATTTGTTCTTCAGCTGCAATCCCGTTATGTTTTTGTGTTAAATGTGCATTCTTAGAACGTAACTAAACACGACAGACATACTTATTCGTGTTACACACGGCGACAATTCAAGCTATATATTTTGACTTGAGGTTGACTGGTAGAAAATGCCTCAGGCATTAAGTCCGACTTTGTACAGTATTTCTTTTACTTGTGCATAAAGTTTTAATAAATAAAATAAATATTTTCAATGTTAGCTGACCTCGCACTGTATAGGTTTTTCGTACAATGAGAAGGCAGCTTATACGGGAAATGTATAACTTGATATGACGCCGTGCGTACCACGAATAAGTTTGTCTGTCATAATATAACATGTCATAATTATTACATATGTAGACCTGCCAAGTTCTACATATGTCATTATTCCATTCGTCATTATTATTAAGTCAAAATACAAAACAATAGGTACGCATAAATAAACAAATGATAATTAATTTCCTGTTAATTGCCCTGACATTCCTTAATTATGTATGTCATGTCTCACCTATGCCAATATTGTCAGAAAGATGACACACAAATATGTCATTAATGTTCCGTCATTGTTATTAAGTCATCAAAGTACAAAACAACATCGGAAAATGTACCTTTTCTTGTTAATTCGTATGGTATCATGTTGCGTTATAAGGTGATGTAATAGGTCTAGGTGCGTTGACTCTTAGAAGATAAATCTGATAAAATCATTGGCTTCGCTTTAACCGCGGGCTGTGACAAATGCGAGGTATTTTGTATGAATTAGTTGGTATAGTGTACACAAGTATAGTGTCTATCCCCTTTAATTACAAGCGTTACTTAAAGTTAAGAGACGAGCTCATGGCTAAGTAATTACAGCCGATCGAAAGTTGAAAGCTACGCTTGCCGAGGGCAGTTCATGAATGGGTGATCATCGATTACATATCGGGACCGCTCCATATCTCGGAAAGATCGTTAGGTTAGGTTAGGTTGGAATGATCTTTGAATGACAGCCAGGACCACCGGGTTCCTGGCTGTCATTCAAAGATCATTGAGAGTCCAGTCTTACCAAGGGGTATTGTGTTACCTAATAACCAGGTTGTGGAGGTCAGGTAGGCAGTCGCTCCATGTAAAGTATTGGTACAGTTCAGCTGCATCCGGTTAGACTGGAAGCCAATATAGTCGCGACACGTCAATAAACGTATGGTTAAAAACACGGCGCGTTGTGAATGACTTTACGATGTATTTATGATGCTTGCGAACTTTGAAAATACCCTTTTATATTAATTTAATCGATAAAACAACAAAATATCATAAGGAAGAGTTTTCTTTAGGATATTTAGTGTTTAATCGGTTTTATGGTAAAATAAATACATAGGATCTCCAAAAACAAGCTCAGTGGGTAGTACATAATATGTATATTATTTATTACTCGTACTATTTTTTAAACACGGTGAACATTCCATGTCTGGGAAAAATGTTAAAGGTGAATGACCTCGTTATAACAAACAACTTTTGTGCTATGCTTTTGTCGCCAAGAAAATACTTTTATTATACCATGCAAACTATACAACCACTATACATGAGAGGTAGACAGAGGATTAGATATAATAATAATAACTATCACCAAATACTGAAGTAATCCGGTTTGGTTACCCAACCAATTGGGATAATAAATACAGTTTTCATAAACATATTGTCATTTCATTTCGAGGTGCTACAAAGCTGCTACGGATCCGCTACGGAGATATTACGACATCCGTAGGCGTAGCACTTATGAGCGTAGACGGGCTGCATTTTTTCAATACAAACGTATTTCCCTATTCTCTTCCTGGATAATGCCTCTAGAGTATCTCTAGTCTATTGAAGGCATGCCCCTGTTATTTTATTTTTTCAAAAAAATTATTACAGAAATAAATATGATTTTCCGAAAACCTAAGAAAATGCCCCGTTTTTATCTACGTAATCAGACGACTACCAAAGAAAATTGAAAAGTTTTTAAGATAAAAACAAATGATAGGGGCATAGATCTATTCTTCCTTTAAATTTTGATACTTTAATCTTAAGTAACTTTTTAGACCTTTGTATCCTGCATAAGCGTAGTTTCATTAAAATCGGTTCATTAATTTTGAAAAACAAGGGCTTGAAAATTTTTATGAATGTCGTACGTCGTAAACGCTCATACATGTGGAAATATAACTATAATACTATATTATTTTAACAAGTTTTTTATGGTATTGTGTTGATGATTTCATTTTATAAACGAATGAGTATTTAAGGGTTACCTTTTCCCCTTTTTAAATAAACTTGCGACCCACCCCTGCTGCGCACGGTTTTTACGGCTTTGCAAAACATGTAGATTTCTTCATTTTTTTATCGGATAACAAAACAAAAATCAGCTGTTTCATAGAACAGTAGGTATATTAGCTACACGGTGAAAAATGTATGAAACGGCCATTTTGTTTTAATATGCTACGTAATTTTTTTACGCAGGGGGTTCAGAATCACGTACTGAATCCACGGTAACGGGTTACTGGTCGATGCCATCCTGTATATTAATCATTTATATTATATATCAATTAAATCTACAATTACCTAGAAGCAGGTTTAATACCTCCTCAATTGTAAGAAAACGGAGAGGACAGCGTACACCTGATTGAGGTAGCGAAATCTTTATAACTAAGACAACAATGCTTTTACCCGTAATTAAGTAAACCATTCCAGTTCATTTATTACGTAAGACGATTTGAGGGGGGTCCGAACAATTTTTATTTTTTTCTTACTTGGGGGTTTTGCTGTTTTTCTTTGCAATTTAGGTAGATACCTACTGATGTTTTTTTTTTTTAAGCTTTGCCCCACACTAGGAATTTCTCCTGTATTGTGGGTGCGTTTACAAACATTTAAACTCACATACACAAACAGCCAGACCCGGAATAACTACTTGTAGGTCATACAAATATTTGTTCCATGCGGGAAACGAACCCGCGACCCGCAACGCAGCAGTCAATCGCTTATCCACTGCGCCAACCGTGCCGTGTCCCTTTGAATCTTACGTAAGATTCAAAGGGATTTTCATTCAAGTCTTATTTTTTCTTACGTAGGGGGAAGGGGGGGTCAGAAATTGGTTGAAAATGTCTTACGTAATAAATGAACAGCCTCTAACAACTAAGTACATCTTAAAATACTAGATACTTAGATACAAGTGGATTTGATGAAAAAATGTGTTTGGAGTTCTATAAAAGTTAGTTAGTTTGTAATATATTATTTTAAACATTAATTGCACTGTACAATTAATATGTATAACCATATTATCAAGAATCTCCATTGTATCACTTAATATCTTGTAATGTGTATTATACAGAGACCTCTGGCGGCGGCAATTCGTACTATACAACCGACAGCGACACAACAATGAAACTTTCCGAGCGCCTGTTGCTAAGATTTTCCAGCAGATGGCACTAGCGCCACTCTCCGTCACTTTTCCTGAAATTTCAACAGTACTTTATATAAATCACTTCGAAAATGGTTTTCCCAAGAAATGTTCCCTGCTTAATCAATATTAATGAAACCTATATTGCGTTCTTTAATGAATCACTAAAATTATTGGGAAATCCGCAATATTTACGTTTTTAGACTTTTTATTAGTAGACGCAGAAACTACGTAACACAAATTATCACGATTTGATATCGTCTTGACTCGTCGTGAGTACATTTCACGTATGTTTCTCCTACTGTGCGGTCGTTATTCATTTTACAGGAAAAGCATGCGTAGAAAATATTGGTTTATTAAATAATTTTGTTCAGAACTGGTAGAAGTTTTGCTGCAAACAAATGCCGGTGCTATTGGGGTAATTTGCGATTTATTAACATTTCCACCATAACTACGATATGATAGACACGAAGTCTATTTATAAATCAGTTTTAAGTGCTTTAGAATTTATCTCTGGCACACGAGGTACGCCACGACGAGTTTAAATCGCGTGGCGATTGTCTTATCTGAGCTTATCTGCCGATGTACTCATATGTTCAAGATTAAGACCTATTCATGACATTGCTTTATATTAATCACTGTGTGCTATTGTTTCAGCTTCGATGTGGAGAATGGGGGTGGTGCGGGAGGCGCGGGGGGTGCGCGCTCCCCCCTCGAGGGGGGCTCGCCCTCCACCGCGCTCGTCCTGCAGGCCATGCCGCAGCGCCGCGAGTCCTTCCTCTACCGCTCAGACTCCGACTTCGAGATGTCGCCCAAGTCGATGTCGAGAAACAGCTCGATCGCCAGCGAAAGGTAAGATTCTTTGAAAGTACACAAAGCTAGACGAATCTCTACCTAGCCTACATCCGAGCTACGGAACGTATCAAACGCGCCACGCCCACACGATACATGCTCCAGGCATGATACAATTGAATGCTATATTCGATACTTGATATCACTGCACTCAATATACCTTAAATCTTTCTCAACAAAACGAGTGCGCGAAGTAAGCGCCTTACACAGCTGGTGCGAACAGAATCATTTTTCCAGCAGTCCAAAGCAGGATTGTGCTGCACACAGCAATCCTTTCATATTATAGTCGAATCAGATTACCATTTTAGGTGAGCAGGATGCAAATTTCGCCTCGTCACGCATCACTCTGCAGACAAATGAAAAGAGCTTTACATTGCACAAAAAAGTCACATGATTGGGCAATTCAGTGATGTGCGAGTGAAGTGGGTTGGGAGAATTTGACTTAGATTTAATTATATTTATGGACTCATGACTCACCCTTTTGGTGATCTTAAAAACCTTACAAGGTTCACTCTTTACTGTTTAGATGTCAAAGGGCTGCAGGAACTCATTATACCTTCGTAACGAGCTGATTCGAAGTCGATTGACAAATTGATGAAGGGAATAATTTTGAAAATTAGACGCAACTTAAATTACTTCTTTAGGTACCTCGTTGTCGGATGTTCCTGTCGTAAACGTTTAGATTTCGAGAAAGGACCTGTATTAATTGAATATTATGAAAAGGTCGTTTAAATGGCAAAGTTATCACAATTTACTACAGAATGTGTATTTTTTGCCACAATCTCTATATATCCTAAAAAGATCTTGATGTTCCTATAAAGGAAGATTAATTTACAGATATCTTACCTATTTTATCAGATTCCTGCCAACATTTCATTATGCGTATTTGATAATAGTACACAAACACAATTGTATCTGCAGTATCTTTGAAGAAGAATACAATATCGAGCTTTCATGAATACTGAACACTATTTTTGAGAATAACAAACATCGACCACATTAAAACTTATCAAAAAAGTACCTATCACTTATTATGTACTAAATAGAAGTAGTCACAAAGTTAGGTATAATAATATACGTCATGTCATCACTGTAAATACAAATTATCTTTCTATTACTCACTAAAACCATAATAATTATGTTAAATTCAATTTTTTTCTAAACATTCTTGTTTTGTTCAATTATGTGTCACCACTTTAGTAGGTAATTAATTATAAACATGATCAGAGCACACATTTACCCTAAATATTTATTGAACTATTTAATATATTATCAAGTAAATAAATAAATTTTATTTATTTATCATAAGGTAAATACTTTGATTCAATACATTCCGAACCATCATGGCTCTAAATAAAACCAGACCTCATCCTTCAAGTTCAATAAAAATATTATGTAAATATTATGACATTCGTTTCGTTCATTATGAAAAATAATTAGCCAACTAGAAGAAATTTTAACAGTTTAACATAAATTAGACATTTAACTCAGATGACTAATCTACCACCATTTATTTGTTACGTTTTAATAGATTTATTATAAATTATCTTAATTTTTGAAATGTTTTACGACGTACAACTTGTTGTCCGATCTGATCTACATAATCCCCGATATAAAACTAACAATCAAATACAATCAGAAAACAAATTTTAACCAAAAGTTAGCGATAGTGAGACCATTGTTGATATGACAAAATATGGCGGGCATTGAGAAATTTTCAAAGATTACCACTTTAATCACGTCAACAAAATACTTGATACGTCGCTAGCTATCTTTTCATATCGCATTAAGTATTGCGATGATTCTAGATAATTTGTTTAGACATAGTACCTATAGTGTGTTAATTTTAACAGATCTTTCATTATGTTCTACATATTCATTTACATTGAATGTTTATGTGCCGTGACTGTTAGAGAAAATATCGAAGCACTAGCAGCAGTAGTATTCTGACATACTATTCAATGTATTACCTAATGTGTAACTAAGACATTACACTTGTCATCAATAAATGTTACTCACCGTAGGTTTTGTCGCTATTCTGAATCGCATGAAACAATACAATCAACGAAGCCTCACAGCTTCGCACACAGGACCAAAGTAAGCTTAATAATCATGTTCTATGTAAAATGTAACCGTATATGTTGTGATCAACTAACAAGTAGGCAGCTTACTCACAAGCCGCCACGTTCGGTGCCCGCATGCGAGCTCGCGGCGTGTGTGACGTCACGTGTCGCCTGTTGCTCACGCTGGCACAGCATGCAGGAGCAGCCGCGACGAACACTTCATGCTACGCCACCTCTACACAGCCTCTCACTACACTACTCTAGCACAAACTTGGTGTGTCGCTGATCCCCGCATACTTGCAAACGCGACCTGACCCGCTTAGGTGGCATAACAGTATGTGTCCTCTGATATCTTCGTTCTTTCTTTCTTTTCCTTATTTTTTAATTGCTTGCAGATTCAAGGAGGCCGAGGCGGCACAACTGGACAGAGCGTACGTATACTTACCTACGCACATATAATAGCACCACACCGCTTTATAAACTGTCTCAGTTCTCTTGGCTTACTCTCCATTCTCGCTTTCGTTGTGTTTAGAGCTTTCGTTGTTGGTGTGTGTTGTAGTGCTATGGTTTATTCCAACTCATGATACAGGTGTCAGGAGTTAGCTTTCATGCTAAGGTTTTTTTTTTGGTCGCTTTTCGTTGATTCAGGATTCAAGGAAATAAAAATTAAAGCTACATATCGGCCCTCACACGCCCACGTTTTTTTTTCTAGAGTTGTTTATGAATCTTTACGAACTTTCGTAAAGTTTATAAGTACTTAAATACATTCTAAAGCAGTATCACATCCATATTTGGCAATATTTTTTTAACAGAATTTAATTCGCATGATAAAACTTCTTACTTATAGCTGTTAAACCGCAAAGAAATATGCGAACAAAACATTTTTAATAAGTTAAAAACTAATTCTAGCAAACAAAATAAACGACAGTTGGAAATAAATAAAAACCGATACAAAAAACAAAGTATGTAGAAGATACTTTAGGAAATATACAGGTCATGTCAGAGAACATGATATATCTATGTACCGTATCACTTCTGTATATATTTCGATATCACTATACAATTCAAATATTGCATGCTTCTAACTTGATTGCTTCTACACAAGATGATCCTATTTGAAAACCAACGAATTTTCACACGAATTTTATTGGATTCGGCAGTTTCAGCCATACGTATTAGATTTCGTTCAAATAATTTTACGTAAATCTACCAGAGAGACGGGATTTAAAGATCGATTATACTTTTGTTATTGCTTGGAGATAAGTATTCGATACTTTGTTACAACTCGGTTGTGTCAGATTTATTCCCTCTAAAATTCCTCATTTAGAATAAAAGGTATCGTGAAAAGCACAAGTAGATACCTTTATCAAGCGTTTCGGAGAATAGCCGGAACAAACAGACAGACCGATAAAAATTTAAAACATTGTTTTGTTGTTATAAGTACCATAAGTATAATGCTTTCATATCCATTTATTAAAAATTTCAACAGGGGTCAGAATCATAAATACTGAATCCATTGTAACAGGTTGCGCGTCCCTGTATTCGAATTGCAACTCGATTGAAATATAGATCGACTACACCTCAATACACATACGAAAATCTCTCAGTTGATTAACCTTAACTATAATTATATCTAACCAAAATACAGGTGAGACGCAGGTAATTGATCGTTGAGTGGGATACTCGATTGACAATTCCCTAATGAGACTTAATTGAACATCGTTAAAAACAGTTTAGCGATCTCGAATCTTTTAAGCCATCTGACGGATGATGTACCTATACTTACCTACACGTTGACTCTATACAAAGGTGCTTCAATTAATTAGGTGCGGATATTTTTAGGGTCATTAATTTTCCATCTCAATTAAAAGGTTATGATCACATTTTTTTAGGATTTAAGAATTGAAAGAAAATGTCCTGTTTTAATTAATAGAATTCAACTTTAATCCTTAGTTAAAAACTTATATTTAATCATTTTTTAAAACATATACGTTATGGTATGAGCAGCATTTGGACATTCATTAATTTAATTATTTCTTTCGGTAAATAGTCTAATTATTTTGTACTTACTCAACCTTTAAGTTTATATGAAAATAGACGCGCGTACTTGATGTGCAATCACATATACAGTAGAGGATTTCTCTCAGCACTAGACTTCTTTATCCACATCTTTTTTTATCTGAACATCTCCATTATTTTTCCTAAAGTAACATTGTTTGCTTTAGAAATTGAATTTATTTCCATCACACAAAGTAATCAAACAGACTTTACTACTTATTTGTATATGTGAAGATGATTCAATACTGGTATAAACTTTGAGTACAAATAGGAGCCTTGAAGCATTCCCTGTGGGATAATCTAAATACACGATTATTTATAGAATAGCATTGTTAAATTTTCCCATAACATTGGTTTTATTGCTATACTCAAAGAATATTATCCTAATAATTAATCGTTAATGGTTTTTAAGTTTCTATATTTGAACAAACGTAATGTATATGGAGGCCTGTGGCGTAGGATACTTGTAATATTATTGTCTATAATTATTATGCTATACGTTAACCCCTTACTAATAAACGTTATATAGCGCCTGTATTGTTACACAATGTTTTGTATTCTTCTTTCGAAAGTCAAATTACTGACGTCTGAAAGAGAAAAAAACGGTGTGTATTCATCTGATATAATGCGTTTATTAGTAAGAGGGTAAAATCTAAGTTTGTGATAATCAGCGCAGTAATTGCGTACCTAACACACTACCAATTGCAATATCTTTCTGTTTGACAATTCGACAACATTCATTGCGTTTTCGAGCAGGCGAACTTTTCAAACGTATGAAGCAATGGGTTAGGAATTTCTTTCAAAATCCATCGGGTTGTGTAAGAAAGTGTGTTACGTAATTAAGGTATAGTTTAAAATGTTGGCCAAGTCTTAAATCCGGGCTCTAAAAGGCTAAGTAATAAACACAATTGGCTCACAGATTGTCAAACTCATGTCATATGATTGCATTGGCTGTTGTTATTTCAGTTAGCCCACATTCAAATTTTCGGGCTAATACTCTATCACAGAACAATATCATATTTAAACTTCATTTTCAGATAGCTATGTAGTACTCTGTGAAACTACGGAATTGGCTCGTTGTTTATAATAGAAGTTTAACTACCTACATAAAATAAACAGGTTCTCGAAAGTAGCAGCATCGCCATCATCAATATTCCACAAATACTAGTAACTTGACATGTAACACACGCGACTTGAAAGCGACTCGCACCTTGGATGTAAAATAATCGATACCGAGAGTACGGCGTACCCGGCCTGTCATATTTTTCATCTCGGCATGATGTCTTTTAGCCCTACCTTATCAGGTACCTACGCGTATATCTGATTTGTCTTTCATATTGATAATACCCTTACTGCCCCTCGATTTCCAAGTCGAACATTGATTACCGGCGCCCACCGTCGCCAGTTTCCATTAGCGCCAAATTTATCGTCGGGCGGCGTCGCGCGCTCTCGGGCTCGCACGAGGCGAGGCGCGGGCGGCCGGGCGGCGGCGGGCGAGAGAGTGGGACGCCCGCTGCGCCTCGCGGATCACGGCTCCATTGATAGTCCGCGCGGGCTGCCGGCGACACGCAACCTCATGCCCAGCGACACGCGATGCACATAGCTCTTGTACTGCCGTACTAACCCCTTCCGTCACTGAAACCCTAACTAAAATGTGACTCAAAGCATCGGTGCTATACAAACGCGAAGTGATCTCCCCTATCAACTCACTGTTCTGAGCAAAAAAACATACCGTGCATTATATCTACTTGAGTATTTGAGATTCGCGGTTGAACGGTTGGACATTGTCGAGGTCGTTCACTGATCTGACAGGTTGGCCCCGCACGCAATGCTCGAGCTTCACTAACTGCGTTTATTAATCGGTGCCAAGGATGAGGCCTAACATTTATACCTTTAGTTTTGAGAGTCGACTATCAACTAACTAGTTAAAGATTAGAAGCTTATGTGATAATAAAATATATTTTATGTTATAAACAACAGGTTTCACTTAAATACTGCTGTCGATAAGGACAACGTGATAAAGTTATCTGAACATATGTATGTCGAAGTGTTCAATCCAACAGGAGATTAGCCTGAAACATTTGTTATTTATATACCTATTGACATTGCATAGCTGGGAAGCTAGGAGTGTTTATATAATATTGAGCGAGAGTGTCATCTTACTGAGCTCGACAATAACAACAGTCATTAGTGGGCTGCGGCGCGAGCTCGGCGTCGGAGACGGTGCGAGCGACGTCAGGGCGATGACGATCGGGGCGCGATAGGTCAATCAGTCGCGTGTTCGTACGTGACAGCGTGTTATGTAGTGAGTCAGTGCTAGTGGACAGCGACACTGCGGCAGTCATGCAGCGCTCAGGGTCCCAGTCGGAGCGGCTGGGCGGCGCGGGTGCCGGCGTCACGTTCATCGCCAAGAGCTCCGCGTCGGAGCACAGCATGTCCACCGGCGTTGCGGCTGGCAGCGGCGGCGGCACGCTGCCGCGCACGCTCAGCACCAGCGTGCTCAGAATTAAAAACAGATCCACGTTTTGGGAGAAATTCTGGGACGAACGCACCAGGCGCGATGCGTGAGTAAAATTAGCTGTTTTTTCATCATCAGTTATGAAACTCAAAATATCACCATCCAAATTCCACGCGATAGCAATATACCTATGGCTTATCATGTGGGAAACAGACAGCATGCTCGAATAGTTGACACATTAGTAAAAATTGGCTAATTTAAGGAAAATTCCTATAGCACCTATTCAATTACGACTAACCTAAACTAGCAACAGCCAATCATTAGGTACGTAAAATTAGATAAGTCACAAAAACATAGACGATACTTTACACTTCCACTTAAGGACTAGTATTGAATACGTAGCGGACACGACACTAAATGTTTGAATTTCCTTTTAACATAGCGGTGTATTTTTAGACGCTGTCAAAAATAAAAGCCGCAGCCACTAGGTTATGAAATATAACTATGTAGTTCCACGCTCGTCATGAGAACAGTCTACACTGTAGATCATTGTCATAGATATATTTCTATAATCGTCAATCGCAGTTTACATGTGCCTACTTGATTGTTGTTACATTGAAAATAGCCTCATAAATCTCGTTGTTTTCTTTGCGCGGTAATTGTTTTTGTTGTACCTACTTCTAGCGAGTATCTACTGAGTACGTAGGCATTAACCTTATTAAGAATTTTCATCAAGATGCTCGCTCCTTGCTCGGTACATTCATCTAGGTTTATGTTTAGAATAATTACACGCCGACTATCTAAACTCTCCAGGGAGCGACCGCGTCAGGCGTGTCCCTCCGTGCTCACTACCGTAAAAACAAATCTACATTATTCTTCGCAACAATTAATGACATGAGCGTTGTTTGCGAATAGTTACCTAACTACAATTAGTAGGTAAATTAATTGAGCTGAGCGTGGCGTCCGTTGTGGCTGAACAAAAAGGCGAACAGACCAAAACTTCGTAATATACTCCTCGTTAAGTGCTCGTTGTAGAGTAAAAAGCATCCGTCATTTTTCCATACCAATACGTAGACATACTAAATGGATGCCTTTTTTGCTGTAAATATAAACCAACCGATGTTTTTTGGTTTTATTAATGAAAAATATTACTTGCTGTGACATTCTTACGAGCAGACAATAAAGTTTGCCGACTGAACATTTTTCATTAAGATGAACGACCAGAACACAATTACTGTATAATAAATAAAATCACGACTTCAATCTAATTGGTATTTTTCTTGCCAGGCCCCATTAGGTAGGTTAGTTACTACATCAACAATAACTAGGGTTCACAAACTGTATTTGCAAAATCTATAAAATCTATTGTTTCTGATCAAATATTCGACTAACAAATCCCGCGTGGTGGATTACGGCCCACTCCCTCTTACCGAGAGAACGCCTGTGTCCCAGCAGTGGGAACGTTATAGGCTGATTACGCTTATGCTTATTCGGCTAACCGAATGAAAGGTAGGGTGGCTACAGGGAGGGTCCAATATCAACTCAAACCACTCTTGCGTGAAATAAAACAATTAAAGGGATGGTTGGATTGTTGAAACTGTAGGTAGAATTTGTATGTAGACATCTACCGACGACGTCAGCATAAATGATAAATCCATAGGTACGTCCTGCTCCATGCAACATGCATATAGAATAGATAGACGTTAGCAATTTGTATTCACCTTCACTGCGGTATTTTACTGTAATAGCGTTCGAGCCGATCTCCTCTGCACCTACCTGTCACGTTATATAGATTACGCCCACCTGGGAAGGGCTTTTCCCGATAATTGCCAACTAAACTTAGAAATAAGCTTGAATATGTAAACCTACGCGTTATTCTAAGATCCAGGAAGTATTGCAGAAATATTGTAGTAGGTATAGATAGACGATCTTTGAGCAACAAGTCACAAAGTAGCTGAGTTTGACGTCACAACTTTATGCAGCAATATCCAATGCCCATGCCTGGCCTTTAAATCAATTTAAATTTTCAGTAAAGGTACATCAGTTCTACGATTCGAGTTATTCGATTTACAGAGCTGAAAGCTGCCCTTTGAACTGTGGATGGTGCCGTAGAATTCTAAGGTCGCTTCGATTTTGGCGAAAATTAATCCAATAATGCCAGTAGATTGAGCAAGCATAAATTTCTCCACGTGTACGTAAAAATAATATTGTATCTTAACATAAATGACGTCGGTAAAACAGGAAATCTTTTAATAAATAACGAAAACTCGTTTTGACCGATTAATATTCGAAATAAATACGCGAATTCTTGTAGCTATACAAGGATAATAAGAATACCTACCTACAAACTAAAAGTGTATAAGAATAAATTAGGAAGACCAAAACATTGTAATGCTTACCTACCTTAGTATTCTAAACTCAGAATATAGATTTAAATCCGGTTACACGCTAACCTCCTTACTGATAAACGTATTATATCAGATTAGTTACACACCGATTTCTCTCTCAGTCGTCAGTAATTTGACTTTCGAAAAAAAAAGACAAAGCGATGTGTAACTATACAGACGCTATACAACGTTTATCTCAAATATATATTTATTCAAGTAGTTTGTCTGAATATTTTATGAATATTTTAACCTAAGTCTAATCTGGGTCTTTTCTGGTTAATCTCATTTTTATTCCCTTTTCGTTGGGTATGGTGGGCAAATTCTGTAATCCTATTTAATCGGCTGAAAATAAACTACGTTCATAGAATGGTATTGAATTTTATAAAATAAAAGCTTAGCCGCGTTGCCTAGTTAACAGAGTGGGCGTTAATTGAATACACGTGGCCGGTGCAACGAACAGCCTCTAGCTTACAAATAGAATGGAAGAGATGAAAGCATTCATCAACATTTTGCTGAAAGTTTAAATGTCACTTCACATGCCGCCGATCTTTGTTTATTTGTATACTCCATTGTAGAGTTAATTAATTTAAACTCATCAGCTATTTGAATTGCGATCGTTTGGCGTTCACCGCGGTTTCGTTTACCTAACGGGATGAGTGGCTTGTTGAACTCTACCAACAAAATAACGGTTTTCGTATCAAAAGCATTATATGAAGGGATCCGATTATGTAGTGGAAATTCTCTAGCTACTCACAGTAGTCCCAAAAACTAAACTTGTTTACTAAAACGTCAAAATGATAGACGATTTGCTTGCAATGTTATGGAATTTCGCCAAAATTTATCGCAAATACCAAACATGTCGGCAGACTTAACTATAGACATCTGCTGACTTTACCATGTTTCTGCTCAAATACAAAGAAACTCCTATATGAATATGTGCAGTAGCTGCTGATAAACAGGTACATATATCATGTTATTTCCATAAGATTGGCAAGCTTTAACCTATGCCAACAGATTTTATATCAACCGTGCCAAGCAATGAAACGTGTAGATATTAATTATTTAATTTAGCAATAATATCAAATAACAAATATTAGTCATCACAATCAGTATGTACTTAATGTTCCCACTGCTGGGACACAGACCTCCTCTCTGTGAGAAGGAGCGGGCCCATGATCCACCACGCGGGGCCAGTGCGGGTTAGTACCTAGATGTCACATATGTTCGAATATTTGGTTCTAGAAGAAAAACATCGTGAGGGACGATGTTTTTCTTCACCGTTGAGAGCAATGGTGATTAAATTAAATACACTAAGTAAGGTGTCTGCCTGGGATCGAGCTCACCACCACCACTTCTCTCGTGAGTTGGGGCCGATACCACTAGGCCATCACTGCTCTACAAATATTAGTATTTATACAAAAGTTCAGTACGAGATTGATCGGAATTATCAGGCAGATAAGAAAAGTTGAACTGACTAATGAAAAGTAAACTGAAAAAACGTCCCTTTCATTTTCACCAACAACCTTGGATATCATTAAATTTCCAAGAACTGAAGACCATAAATATGACAATATTTTAATAGAATTATGAGATTACATAATACCTCATTGAGTTAAAACATAACTTTGTTGGGAACACGACATGCGACATTGTTCCACCGTGTTCTATCTGAATTTATCTTCAACTAACCACAAATCAACTGCAGCGTGTCTGGTGTCGACTTCATTATTGTGCTACTAAATTCAATTACTACGAAACGTATTAACTATTCCTTTGAACGACTGTATACAATTATACATAAGAACACGTATCTTTGAACTTTCTTAATCACGTATTGTATGAGAGTGTGGTATCGGCGCCGAAAGGTGTTCCTTCATTATTAACTTTTACCTGAACTTTATGTGAAGATAAACCCCAAGTGAAGTGCCCTTTCTCAGTTTAATACACGAGAATCCTTCGGTAGCATTCATGGGATTGATAGCTACTAAATTGAAAACAAGCTCTCACTGATAATGATAACGCACATAGGAACTCTAGGCCGCATGGAAGCATGTCAGGGGAAATAATCGTCGCCCTTCAAACTTCATGTTATACTGCGTACCTCTTGCAAAGAAACTTCACACTGCATGATTGCCTGCATTGGATTTCCCATGAGCTTGAAACACTATCGTTTGTAATGTCGTTTGTTAAATCTGCATGCTTTTATTTAAAGCGAGGCATTTCAATCTGTTTTCAACTAGTTAAAAGTTGTTTAACTACTAACTACGCATGTTTCTGGTGATTATACTTATGTCACTTCAAAATGTCTGTTAAAATTATAGCACCCAAAGCTTGTTAGAGAATATCTTAACAGTCATGAAAAGAGTCAGCAGAAAGAGGGCATTAGAGATTGACGTCAATGAAAGATCTTGCACAACAGAAAACCTACCTACCTTTTTGAGGAAAATGTTAATATCCTCAGAAATATGACGTTTGGTATCTTGCCGACGACCAAGATATTATATTTGATTCCTGTTTTCCTAAAAACCATACTATACAAAGATTGTTTTATTTACAAAAATAGAATGGGACATACGTCGGTGACGGTCGCCGATATCGTATGCCCTTTCCTTTATACCGATCATGTTTCCCCTCGCAGCCATTGTATGTGGAGATGTTATCCGAACGCACGGAACGTAATATATAGGGATAAGAAAACACGGGTAGGGTAGGTATCCGATACCGAGACCCATTGTCAATAATAAACGAGATATCGCGATTTGAAATCGATCACTCGATGTTGCATAATCGTAATTGAGTATATAGTCAATGAGTGTGCAGCTGGCTGAATGTCAATCGATTCTTTAAATTAAAGATTGAGTGGTTCCCGTGAAGTGTTGTGCACCAATAAATATTTTTATTAGAAAATTTATTTTCAAGTCTGTGAAAGCGGAATGATCTGCAATCCTTTGAATGTTTATTGATGTATAGAAAATAAATAGGATCGATGTTCAATCGTCTCCACATAGCTTTTACATAAATGAAACGAATTCTCTTTTTTCAATCACGCAGATGAATAAATTTATTCGCCGCAAAGTAAATATTATAGGCACGAGATATATTACTATTTATATAACAGTATAAGTATAAGTGTATTGTTTATAGGTATGAAATGTTATTGCGTACTTCGATAATTACGTTCTATCCATCCAAGTTCTTAATCAACTTCGTTTATTCTTATCGCCATTGCAATAACTTCTTATTATTAAATTATATGTCAGATTTCAAACATATTTGCCGAAAATTCCCGCTCTACCCAATTGCCGATGCAAAACGGACCGGGCGAACCTATTAAAAGTTTTCAACAAAGTTGAAAACTCATTGACAAAACGATCAAATAAACAACTCTAGCGGGATAAGGGTTCTGTACGATACAGGTACTCGTAGGTGGTACATAATTCATATTTTATTCACTGCATAATTACTGCTTTCAAAGTAATAGGTTTATACCCTTTGAAAATTAAAACTTTTTACACACAATATATGATTGGTAAAGTGGGGTGAACAAACTATTGACAGTGAGACAAGAATCTGCGTACATTGAGAAAAGCTTCAAAGAAAAACAAATAAAAATGAAAGGCAGTAAAAATAAAACGTACAATTTGAGTTTTATTGCATTGTAGTAAAATGTGTATTATAACCAAAGCTCACTCGTGTGTACATAGAAAAAGCTAAGCTTTACATTTTACTTTAATATTCATTAAGATAAAGGTGAATATCTCGAAGCACAAAGATCAAAGAAAACAAAATCTATGAAGAAAAAAGTTTGGTTTGGAACGATAAATAATTCACCTCTTTGAACGAATGTATTTACTAAAAGCTATCGATTCACTGAGAAATATGACGGCGGGTTGTTGGTTCTGTATTTAGCTTTACAAACAACTTTCAATATTTAGTATATGTCGAAGCATTTTACTTTAAAACGCAGTGTGTAATGTTTAAATGCAAGGTACTTACTTCCATTTAGGTAGTTCAGTAAGCAGAGGATGTCTACGTTATTTCCTCCTCCGTTGGCTACGGCTGGAACGTTAAACCAATTTTCTCCCTCTAGATAACTTGTTTAAGAGCTTTTCAGCGAATAAATCAAAACACGGGTTATTGTACAATAAACAAATATAAACCAAGTACCGAATTACCGCTTCAGGTACTCTCAAAGATTTATGAATGTTGTTTTCACTCCGGAATTCATTTCGCCCAAAGCCTATTAACAATTATGAAAATAAAACTTAAACCTACCTACATTTATGGTACGTTCAAGTTTTTTTATTTCTGACAATACGATTTAATTAAACGAAACAAGACAAACGTATCAAGTTTAGCTACTATTCTACAGGAAAACAGAAAGCTGTTCCATTGACATATTTTTATTCATACCAAAATAAGTAGTCCAAAGCTTAATCGTGTTATTTTGTAATTCAAAGGTGACCTTTCCAGCCAACGTCACCTTTGAAGCCTAAAGGAATCGCTCAAAATCTGATTAATAAAAATTCTTTGGCTTGTTCGCATTTCAATAAATTCTATCATATTATTATTATATTGAACAAAAAATGGCTTGCCTAAAAGTCAAAATTTCTAATTTGATACTAAAATAATGATGGAAGTCGTGATAAAACTAGAAATAATTTTAAACTGGCCCAGCTCTTGTGATTTATCGTGTAATTCAATTGTTTATCGGCCCAATCCCGTTTATTTTCGTTCTAATTTATTACCGACTGCCTGGCTAGGAATCATAGCAACGGGTTTTAATTTAAATGAGTACCTATCGGCCATTTTATCGCTCCGCTTTTTCGGATGAAAATCGACGGGTACTGTCAAGATTGTTCTATGTGTTCTTGTCATTTGTTTTAGTCAAAGGAATAAACAGCTATAAACTCGTTGGCTACTTATTTAATTTTATTCTGTAGACACCGACCTCTATCACTGTATAATATACGTCAGTGACTGTAGAAAAGTCCCTTATGAATAAGGTAGGTAACTATACCTCATATTACAACCTATTTTGAATAAAACTGTTTCTGTTCGAAAATGAAAGTTTTACCATAGACTAGAGAGTCTAGATGGTCGCCAAAGACAATTGTCAAAAAGTTAACCTCAAAAGTGCGGAATTTAAGTACAATGTAAAACAGAATCATTGTTTTTAGGTCTACAAAGTATGATATTGGTAAAATTGAAGTCACTCTCCACAAAACCTAGATTCAAAAGTTGAAGCTGCAGTCAAGATCTATCTATGATAATGAGGTAGGTAGTAAAATTGACTTTTAAAACTTAGATTTCACAAACAAGTTATTTTTAATTATTGTTTTCAATTCAGTAGCTCAAACATGTAGGTTTTGCTGCCTGAAATCAGTGAGCAAAATGCGATTTTGCTCACTGAGTGAGACAAAGTAACTTTTTAATTATTTTTTTCTGAAAGCCGCGAACAAAGACTACAATATGATGCTGTATATTAGACAGGAAGCTCTCTTCATTTTGTGTTGACAGCACAATTCGCCATCTAGTGTACGCGTAACCAAAACTATTACCTATAGTTACGGCTAAAGATGGTAGATGGAGCTCTATTATATTATTATTGTGTTGGAATTTTTACATAGTCGTTTAAATTATTGTTTACTACTTAATAGTGTTTTTTTAACAATTGCATAATTATTAAAAACACTAAGTAGTAGTAAACAATAATATATACGACAATGTAAAAATTCCAGATTTTTACCTGCAATAGGAATATGTATAGGAATGAAACGTAACTCAGAATATTAAAGATGAAAAAACTGTTTATTCTTATAAAAACACAGAAATACATTCAAATTAAACATTTACTACCCTAAGACGACCCACTGACCCTAACATATTAGAATCAAAATCATTTAAGCTGAGAATCAGCACTTTTCTTTCCTAGTCACTAGACATCCAGGTACATACACAACAAGAGTTTTGAGACATGATGGAAATGCAGTCAATGTTCAGTTCACTATTCACAATAATAATTATGGGTCCAAACTATAAACAGTGCTTATGCTCACTAGCGAAACAACCAGAATTTAATTTAATTGCAAATTGCAAAAGCAAAATCCGAAACTGGCACTCGCGCTGACAGACATTTGAATTTTGAATTAAAGTGTTACCAATGCAACAATAACAAATTCCCATTATTGAAATGAAAAAAAAAACTCCTTTCAAAACTCTGTTGGACTGTTGCACACACCATCTCCCAGTATCATCATTATATATTTTAATATTGTATCACAGTATTTTTAGTTTGCTACGCGTCCAGAAGACGGCGCTTGTGTAAACCGAAATTGACTTATGTTCCAAGCTGCCATAGCATGGCCGCGAATATCTTATTCAGCCTTGGGTTAATCATACAATTCGAAAAATTCACACTCTATCTCTTTCCCGCCATTAGAAAGAGAGAGAGACAAAGACCAGCCCTTTCGAAGTTCCGATTTTGAATTCGACCTCAAAGACAAACACGTTCGGAATTTCGTACTAACTAAAGAAATTTTGCAAAAAGATAATTATGTTTTTAATGCAATTTATTGAATTTTTAAGTTATTGTTGTATTTAAACGAAAATAAGTATTTACTGCAAATAAAACTGATATTTAACCTGTAAATATTTATTTCTAGTTTCAATAATAATATGTAATATAATATTTTGAATAATAAAATATCATGGGTGGTGCTATTTCCGAACACGCCTTACAAAGTGTTCTCGCTGCTGAAGTGAAAAGTTATGTGTGTTACACGAGAGCAAAGTTTTTTGCATCTCGTGCCTTTGAATCCCTCGCCACACTCAGGATTCAAAATCAGCACTCGCAGCAATAAACGACTTTGCTCTCTTGTTGCACAAATAACTATTTTACAACAATGTGTGGGTACATAGGTACATCACGGTCTAATTGTAATACATATGTAGTTAATATCCGTATAAATATGCAATTAAATTCTTTTTGTTAAAGTGTAAGAATTAACAGGATATTTACTCGTACTACTGCTGCGGTTTAGTTACATTGAGATAAATTGTTTTTAAAGTCAGCCGGTGTTTGTAAAATAAAACTAACCATACTGCCGGCTATCATCTATGTGTGCTGTGAATAAATACTCCATTAATGACTTAAGACTTAATTAACTTACAAAAAACGTTAACTTACAAAAAACGTTACTCGTGTTGTTATTTGATGAGCACATGCACACACAGACACACTGGCTGCTTGTATCGATAGGTGTAGGTAATTCTGTTTACGCGCAGTTTTCATAAACCCATTTTAAAGGGAAAGCGTCGACCTTCATTGCTGGAAATGGCGAGTGGACGTAACAATAATAAAATTGTTTACAAGTCGGATTATACGTAGCACAATACGCGGCATCGTAATCTCGAAATGAGGTTTTATACAATTTACCGTCCGTACGTGATTTGGCGTAGGTAATACAGAAAATAGTAGGTACTAAAACTGAAATTGTATCGAAACCAATCTGCGGGTAAGTACTAATATCGAAGTTGTTAAAATGACTTTTTTAAAGTATTGGACATAAAGAAAACAAGAATTGCATTCAAATATAATAGGAGGAGTTTTAGATAGGTACCTAAACTATTAATATTTGAAAATTTTAAGATAATTGCAGATATAAGATATCACAATCAAAGAAGCAGACAATACCCCATCAACTAAAACTATAATAAAAGCTATAATGCAACAACTATGAAAACGTGACCAGAGGGCTCGCTTATTTTTTACCCGACTGCGTCAGAAGGAGGGTTATGTTTTTCGAGTGATGTATGTATATTTCTTTGGCACGCTCTGTAGCCTAAACGGGTTGAGTGATTTCAGCTTGAGAGGTGCCGTTAGATTCGTCTTAATTGTGAAAGTGACACTGGGTATATCAAAATTGAAAAAAAGTTAAAATGGCCGATTTTTGGCGCATATTGTGTCTTCAAAAAATTTTTTTCTCAAAACCTATCAAGTTGGGTATCAAAATAAAGGGGTTTAAAAGGTGATTACAAAAATATATACAACTTATATGGTTAAAAGTAATTCGAAGTGACAAATCGTAAAAAAACACGTACCAAGAACTAAATCGTCTGCGAAATCTTTCGTGTGCGTTACCCGGCCAGAAAATGTCGAAAATCGTCATCTAAGTGCAATAGATAATTAGATATACACCATATACCTATATATTATATACATACTTATATATATTAGATATGTCACTTAGATGACGATTTTCGACATTTTCTGGCTGGGGTAACGCACACAAATCTTTCACAAGGAAAGGAAGCAGGCGGGACCCATATCATTTTTATTATATTTTCAAATTCAAAGGGGTCCCGCCTGCTTCCAACTTTTATTTAATTGAAAATGGGCTTGTTTTTAGCTTTTCAGTTTTTTAAATTAAGTTTTTTATTGACCAAAGAATCAACACTGCCATACAATTTGGCAATGCTGCCAGCCTCTTGGGCACTTTTCTTATTGACAGCGACACGGACGAATTTCTTGAAGCCTTTTGATTATTTCTCCTCCTTTTGATATACTTGTGCATATTATTATATTTTTTTAAGACTTGTAAATTATGTAAATATAATTCAATGAATAAATAATGCACTATGAAGAAGCTATAAAAATATACTTACTTCCATCACTCTTAACTAACAAAGTATCTACAATTGTTGTACAAGTATTTGCCTAAAGCGACCTAAAGCGCGGTCACTATCGGGCTGCATAGAACAAAAAGAGAAGCTCGATGACACAACGCTAATAATTTATTGCAAAATATGAAGCAATTATCTATTTACAAAAAATCTATTGTTTGGACTAAAAATTAAAACACTAGTGCTTTAGTATGTTGCTTGTAGAATTATCTGACAAAAAATCACAATGATTGTATGTATATTAGTATGGTTTTTATTGTGATAAGAAAGTTCTTGAGGTATCTTCATGATTTTTTCCTATCGTATCAAATTAGTTGTATTATGTTTTCACCACACTATCTAACTAGCATATATTTTATTTTATTTTATTTTATTCTGTTCGGGATACTTACAGCTAAATTAAACAATGCTCTTAAACAACATACATCTGAAGGCCATTTACAAGTTTCCACTAATAAACACTTGAAACAAAAAAGACAACAAAAAAGGTCGGTACAAAATACCTCTAACATAAATTAGGAAACAAAATAACAAAAATAACATAATAATATCCTGAGGAATATCATATATTTTTCTAATTTTGTTTACTGTTGTCGATCATATACTTTTAGGGGGATCCTGCCGTTTTGCCGAAAAGATTTTGCCAAAATATCACTACCCTAACAAATATTAGCAACCTTTTTTTATACCAATGCAATGTTTGGAATGATTTTAGTACGCACATTTTCATTTAGTCAAATTTTTACTTGGCAGAATATTATCAAGGATGTCATTTAGGCATTTGGTCTTTAATCAAATGATTTATTACAGCAAACAATCTTTAGACAATAAATATTTAGTCAAATGATTTGTTATGAAAAAATATATAAGTAGACAAAAAATTTTTTTTTTTTCATGGTTTTACTTATATAATTACTTTTTTAATTACATTGCATGGTTGAGGTCGGTCGATAGGCGACGTAGGATGTAAGAGCGAGCGAAGGGCACCCCGAGGTTCGGTTTTGTTAGGTTACTTTAAACCCTTTTCACAGAAATAGGAGCCCTGCAAAGCCGGGCTCCGTCGACATTGGATGCAAGAGCGAGCAAATGAGAATCAAATACCTTTACCTCATACACGGGGCCGATTGAAATCATAGGTAGACAGAAATAGGGGCCCCGACACGGTACTAAATATTCGGCTTATTTTATTTTGCGTAAAGTATGTTATTCCAACTGAAATATTTGGCTAAA
Source organism: Oligia latruncula (assembly GCA_948474745.1). NCBI lineage: Eukaryota > Metazoa > Arthropoda > Insecta > Lepidoptera > Noctuidae > Oligia > Oligia latruncula. The sequence continues at coordinate 9,032,242 of OX419686.1, read as the reverse complement.
TTAAAATTGGTAAAAGTACGAGTTGGTAAGCAAGTTATTTATTTATTGTTTAAACATTCACTTGCCAAACATTAGGTTTGCGTTATAGTTTTTTGTGAAAAGTTTATTTGCTATGTAATGATTTGGCAAATGAAATTATGCGGAAAATTGTTTGGGAAGTGATAATTTGGCAATTTCTTTTCGATGAAACAAGGGAGATCTACTTTTAGGCATTATAAAACTTGCGTTTTTTGCGTTTCGGTCCTGTAGTCCCCTTAATTGAGGGCAATTGTCTTTTATCTGCTCCCACAAATAGACTGATGGATGACGCCTCATAGATCAATACTACTCTAAGAATTTCAGTAATCGTGTGAACATCGAATACAGAATTAATCCAAAATTTATTAGTGTTCAACGTTCCCTGAATATTTATAAAAAAATATGTTTATGATTCTAGGAAAAAATCCAATTCATTTTTATTATTATCGAACCATAATATAATCTTCGAAGAAGAACCGATACGAAACCTGTATTGTAGAAAAAATCAATAAAAGTGTTTCTCTTTGTAGCCGTTGTCTATTATTAGCTATGAAAATTGACTGTAGCTGAATGATTGATAAGAAGAAGCGAGACAGCATAAACGTGCATTAAAGGTAGGTACTCGTAAATCAATATTATGTCTTCCACGCTATCGTGGCGTTGTGAAAGTTAACAGTAACTAGTTTCATTCATTTTGATTCTGTTATCGACAGTAGCAGTTACGAGTTTCAGTGGAGCTTTTGGTTTAGCTCCAACAACTGTGAAAGCTCCAGCAGAATGACATTTAAACTTGCGGAATACAACTTTACGGACCCTTCCTGCTGCCGTGGTGTCCAAACTAAATAAAACGTTTCCAGTTTTGTGACTATGAATGTCACGGATCCCAAACTTATTTCTTAAAACAATCCTTTTTACCTTTTTTGCTATTTTTATTTTCTAAAGTGGAAGTTTACCAAAATAGAGAAACATTTTGGTTCTCCTATTCCGGATCAGAACATTTAAAAGATATAAAACGTGTATATTTATCCGCTCAATTTAAAACACACTATAATGAATGGACCTCTTATGAATTTTTATATGTGAAGTAATTTTATATCCAATTGTCCAAATAGAGACGCCTAAAAATAACTCCAACAATAAGATATGGCTGGGGCTAAAAATACCAAACGTATAATAAAGCGAGATGCTTTAATTAATACTGTTGCATTTGCGAACCTCAACATAAATACTCTGCGAAGTACTTAATAAGAGAGATGTATTTGCAGAAAACTTGTGTGGATGCGCGGTACAAGACAAACACAATCTCGTATCACCCAACCCACCACACTTTTTGTACCTGCAATATTATAATGTCAGTCTCCAACAGAACCTGAGATGCTAAAAATAGCTGAAATTTTCTAAGCAAAGTGATAAATCCAATTTGTTACCGTGAAAGAATCAAATTAGTTGAACAGATTGCAACGGAATCCTCTAAGACTGAAAACAAAGAAAACATTGCCTCTGTAGGAGCTGAGTTCACAGAAGATGATAACAGAAGGTTCAATCGATAGTTCAAACTTACGAGTACCTTCGATATTGATACCAGGGTACCTATTTCTTGTCTAACAAATAGAGTAACATCGGTATAAAGCTGTGGGAAGCAGTCGAGAGCATAATATTGCAGTGTTAGTGTGAAACAGACTTGATGTCTTACGAAGTCCATGACCCCTGTGAGCTCCACAGTTTTTGTAAGCAAAAATGCCAGAGACGTGGGTGGATTTCATTTGTTTGTTCTAAGCAATGAGCTTAGATTTTTTATTGGACTTGTCTATTTTGCTACACTTTGTTGAGCTACAACAAAAAATATCCAGAGTATTTATTATCAATGATTGTTTAGAAGAATGCTTTAATTATGTTTTCCTTTAAAGTGTTTTTTAATAGATACGATTTCGCAAACTCTGATATTCATAATGACACGTAAAGTTCGTATTTTCCTTGACAAAAAATATCATTTGTTCTTACTTAACGTAATCAACCTATAATGTTCCCACTCCTGGGACATAGGCCTCCTCTTCGCGTGGGAGTGGGCTGTAATCTACCACGCGGGAGTGCGGGTTGGTAGATGTCACAAGTCTTCGAATTCTTAGTTCTAGGACATGCCTGTTTCCTCACGTGTTTTCCTTCACCGTTTTGAGAGCAGTTGTGATAAAATTATTTACACAAAGCAAAGCGCCTGTCTGGGTCCAAATCCACGACCTACTCGTAAATCGTCGTATGTTCTTATGCCCACCATATTCAGTTCAAATTTTTGCTTCTAGAATATTAGAAATAGGTACATGAAAATATTCGTCTATGTTCAAATTCAGGCCGTGAACTTGTGATATAACATAGGTACCTACTAGAGCGATATTGAGCTAACGTAATCACGATATTGTACGCAGGCCTACAATATGTATAAACACAAGCAAAATAGGTAATGTGAAAACTTTCCTCTCGATACTGCTAAAAGAAGTTTTGCGCCGTTCTCATTCCATACATATGTAATGAAAACATATTACACTACCCTCTTTATTAGGAAAAATAATGCTCCGCTTTGTTTATGAAGGTACTTCGTCTAAGTGAATAGCGGATTATTACCTACTTGCTATTCCCTTCTTGTATATACCGATGTTGTTCTGAAGAAATCGAGGTTATGGGCTTAAGGGCCCTACTTTGTTATAGCTAATCCAATTCGGACAAAGCTCTACAACTGTGTTTATCGCATAAAACGATTTAAGCGAATCAAATCTTCCACACCCATACGTTTACTTTAATATACTCGCTACAGTTTCTCCGGTCATAGTAAAAGGTTTTCAACTTATTAAACTTCGCTTTTACGTTTTCTATTCATATCTGATCCGTATCCGCTCCGTATGAAATAATTCCACTGCTATTATTTTATATTCCTTATAATTGAGTTAGTTCTGCTGGACAGGATGCAGTAAACGAGAAAAGTGGTCTCTCGCTATAGCCGTTCGTTAAATTTAATAGACTGCGGCTACAACTAGGCGCTACGACTAGCGGAGAGTTGAGAACTCATCTAAACGAGGCTTCCTTGCTACATACGTTAATATTCATGGCATTCGCATTAAGTCCCTCTGGCTCTAAAATGGGACATTTAAATTTAAAAGCTCCCATGTGATAAATGTTCCTTATTTATCGCATGTATACCCTGATAATGACCCCAGATGACTCTGTATGAATTGTGTTTTTGTGTAAGCTTACAGTAAATGGAACTGGGAAAATGGACAAAATGTTAACTAAATGATTGTAAACAGTCAACATAAAATAATATTGTAATTGTACTACGTAGTTCAAATACGATAAAAACATGTATTTATAACTTTTTATGTCAATGAGGAAAACTAAATAAATGAAACGGGAGAATGTGCCGATAGCTATTAATAATTAACATAAAAATACAAAGCGTCTCTAAAAACAAAACAGAAATGTAACCGAATTCTATTCTCTCCATCGTTACTCTGGGTGTTCTCTAGTAGTGTTCCTGCATAATTCCTGCTAAAGCTTAAGTCTTATGTGTCTAAAGAACAAACGAGGTACTCCCGGGTTTTATGTACAATAGCCTGTTTTATATGTAGATTTCTCTCCCGTATTCTCTCAAAACTGAAGGAAAATCTCGATTCGCGACACGTCACGCTTTGCAAACTGCCAAGTCAACACGAAATAGATTGCTAAGAATGATCTAAGCGTGACTAGTCCACAAATATTAATCCATACAAGAATATTCAACTATTTGGATATGTGAGACTGCGCACGTGCGACAGCGAACGTTAGCGTAATTTTCTGAATAAGGTACCGTTCATAACACACGTGTCGTATGTCACGATAAGTGTAGTGTTCCGCGGTAACGTATATCTCGATTTACAATAGATAATATTGTGCTCACGTACTCCAACTGGCTCGTTAGACCACGGTAAGTCAGGCGCGTGACGCTACTGGGCATGCTTCCAAACCAGCCCGCCAAATACAACGCCATCCTTACCTTCACATAACTGTCAACTCACATGATTCCTACGATTGTAATAGAATCAACACGCAGTTAAATCACTTCTTGTAGGTGTTTGTCACTATTTATTTTGGTGGATTGCACATAGCAGTAATCATCATAAAATAGTAAATGACAAAAATAGCTGACAAAACAATCGGGTACCTATACGTCACAAAATTACGTAGCTGTCTAAGATAAAAAGTCTACGATAGGTCGACGCTATTATGCAAAGAAGATGTTGGCCTACCCCTCTACCTTAACACATGGTAACCTCTAATTAAAATGGACCGCGGGTTAATTGCGTAACACACTAACAGAATGGCTTTCATTTCGACAGTTCGACAACATTCATTGCGTTATTTGCTTCGTTGAGCAGACAAATTTTTCGAACATATGCAGCAATGGATTAGCAATATCCTTCAATATGATTCAGATTGTGATTGATGTGTGTTACGCAATTATGGTGCTGAAGCATAGAAAAAAGAACAATTCTTATCTACATAAATAGAAATGAAATGCGGTTCCTTGGTAAGCGCATAACTTGAGAACAGCTGGACCGATTTGGTCATGATTTCATTTGTTTTAAGATGTTTGTAATAGTCCGAATAAGGTTTTTAGGATAAAAAAAATGGCAAAGGTCCCCGGAATATTAGAAAATACGGGGAAACAGAAAGTGTTTTTTTTTTTTGGGAATTGGAATTTGGACATTGGTATTTTATTGTTCTTCCTAGGGGGCCTGAAACTACAGAATGTTTCAGCCAATACTTTTAAGTACAATTTAATTTGAAAGAAAAGTAATACAAGAAATTGCGTGTGTCTGTATGTACTGGAATCCGTAGATAATATTTGTTCTTCGAAGTTTACTGGGAAAGTCCGCATCCACAAATGAAACTCAACTAACTAGTGATATTGCGCTTTATAGAGTTGGCAAACGATTATTTACAAAGGCTTTTATCGATACCTAGTAATACATATTATCAGAGTATTTATAGGTACATACCGGCTGACTTTTTTTACCGTATGGACAAAAACAGCCATAAACGGTAAACGAAGTAGAAGTAAATGGGAAAAAAGAGATTTCTCTTTTTGTTTCATAAATCTAAAATGAAGTTAACTTATCAATTAATACTACTACTTATTTAAATAATAATTAAAAAAACGGTGCGAGTCGGACTCGCGCACCGAATGATCCGTACTTTACGGATTTCGGATTATTTTCCTTTACTTGTGCTTCTTGCCAAAGAACATTGGCGAACTCCCAAACAAATTGTTGACATCTTTTTTGCGTCTGCCGTTGATAAACAAGTTAAAATACAGAGTTTGAATTTCTAAACAGTTTTGTCTTCAGTCATACTAATATAGGAAGTCAGGAAATAAAGATATTCCAGTTTGAAGTTGTAGAGGTTATGTTTTATCAACAAATACCTACTTACCACTTTCCACTTACCACAAATAAACTGCAGACTACGTATTTAGAATTATAAGTCTAGCCGACCCCGATGTTGGCCCATATGCGACGTAAACGTAAGTAAATAAATGCGCAGAAGAATATTAAATTTATTTAATAATCTTAGCCAACTATCTTTAGGACAGTTATAGTTATATGATATATGATTAGGTAACTAGTTTCTGCCCGCGACTTCGTCCGCGTGAAACTTCTTGCTCCCACGACCCATCCCGTCACATCGCATCACCTGCCCGCGCTATTACCAGGCCTCCGTCACTACATGTACTTGCGCGCTATAAGTGCCTACCGCCCAGCCGAGCGGTCTCGGTCCGCCGGCGGATCAAATTCAGTGCGGTTTTCGCAAGCGAAGCGCGCGCACGCCGTTCAATTTTAATAGTGCTGTTCGTTCGTATGCGTATTACGATGCCGTGTGGTGCCTTATGTGCTGTAGATGGATAGATTTTTTTATTTTACCTACACACTGATGTCTATAATTATGTTTTATCTAGGTTTCTTCCACAGTCAGCACCAATATATAAAACAAAACAAACTTACAAATATAATAAAACAAACTTTAAAAAAGAGAACCGACTTCAAAACACTAAACCGTAAGAAATAATTTCTTCTTTGATGTCGGTGCTTTTTCGATTCGTAATTAGCTGTTAGCACTAACATAAAAAAAAACAAATTATTTCTTACGGCTTAGTGCTTTATTTCAAGTCGGTTCTCTTTTTTTAAGGCTTTTTTTTTCATTTCTAGTGAACATCTCCGAAGATCATCATCAAACTAAGAAGTATTATACTTATTTTAAAACGTTCTCCTAAATGTAACAAATCCTTTTCTGAAAACCGCATCGATATCGGTTTAGCCAAACGCGAGATTATCGCGCACAAACATACATACCTACAAACCATACAAGTCAAACATCTCAGTTTGGCCTGTATGTCTGATCACCTCCTTTTTTTTAAGTTGGTTAAATATTTTATAAATGATAAAATTTTTAACTGCCACATAAAAGTCAGAACATATTCACAGTTCTCAATAACATAGATAAAAAGTTATGTTAATTTAATTTTATCGAAGAGGCAGCCCTGCGATTACTGTGGAATCGCGCGGTGCGAAGCAATCACTGCTGTACGCTTGAGCATTTAGGCGCATTTTAGCATACAGTGGTTGTTGACGCGAGGGAGTAGGCAATTATCGTAATAGGTATTGGAAATTTTCTACTGAGTGAAGTATCTGTTACGTAGTAACTATTCAGTAATCTGTGCTATTACTTCGTTTTCGCTTGGCGTTCTTTGTCTTTTTTTTCTTTTTGGTCGGTTTCTAAGGGTGAAGGTAATAACTGGGCTAAGTATCAAACATAAAAATAACGTTTCAAATCCATCTGGTAGTTTTGGAGATTGGCGCGTTCAAACAAACTCAGCTTTATTATTAGTATACAGATACAGGTTATATTTTGGGTTTTAAGGTAGGGGTAGGTCATAGGTAGGTTTAAATAAATTAAAACAAAATATATATTTTAATATTTATTCCTCATTATCCCTAACCACAATCTCATCAAGAAAAACCACCTGCGGGTGCTACAATATTTGGTTGATGTCTGGCCCATCCTAGACCGTCATCGAACAGTTCGTCTTCCAATGTATTGATACATAATTATGTTGCAGTTGACACACATGATGCGTGTAGGCCTTATACGGATTCCCATCGTGAGAAACAAATCGATGCACACACAACAAAATCCAAGGTTTCAGTTATAATCGTAATCCAAAGTCACAGAAAATTGTTATCGTATAATAAAATAATCGTATCGAAATCGTATCAAAATCCTTAGGCAAGCAGTAGTCACACAAGGAATAATAAATCTCAGAGTACATAAGCAAAAGCAGTCGATAAAGTTGAAAATTACGGAAAAGCGATGGAAAACACAAAATAACTAGACACGCGCAACCAAAGAAGGACAAGTTGTCACTTGTCAGACAGATTAAATGTCTTTCTTTTTGTTGGTGATGTTGCCATACATATTATTGTACCGCGATTTATTATTAAAAATGATGACCGCTATATTCTTAGCACAAATAATTATTTTAATTTTCACATTTCTATTCTGATGCAGACATATATTAATTAATGCAATATATAAAGCAAAGTATGTTTTGTAAGTTATCCAAGATTTTTATTACATGGCAACATTAATAACTCAGCTTAGCCAAAAGTCATGAAGTAAAGCCAGAAAAAGAAAACTACGCCATGAATATTTTTTCAATTAAGTTTTCATTAAGGATGATTATTTTGCCAGACTTTTATAGGAATTTTTAAATTATTTCGTCGGTATCTATCACGGTGACATACGTAGACGCTCAATAATTCCATCAACAATTTCCTCGGCAATGTTCTTTCATGATTCTAGGTCAACGGGAAGTACCCTATAGGTTTTGATTAGCTTGCGACTGTCAAAATATGCGGCATAAACGCCCGTATCTTTTGATTGCGTTGACTTGGAAACTTGACTTGGAACGCCACGCGTTCCTGAGAAAAAGGGTCTTGACAGACGGACAGACAGACGGACAACGAAGTGATCATAGAAAGGTTCCGTTTTTTCCTTTTGAGATACGGAACCCTAAGGAAATCGGTTAAAAAGAGATAATTTTTTGTGAAAAGATAGAAATTGCTGTGCCATAGGTTTCTTTAACCTGTTTTTGTCCTGACGATATAAAATTCAGCCGGTATAATAGTCTAGATATAAAAAGCCAATTCATTATTATTACTAAAATTATGAAATGATTTGTTATATCTTGACTTTCAGTTACCCGGCCGAAAACATTAAAGTGATTTTTATTTCTTTTCGTATGTAGGTACTCATTTTGTTTTTATCATAGCCAGCATTAATGTTTCGTCGTCGGAATGCATTAGGCTTATCAACATGAAATAGGATCGACGCAGCGCCAGCGAAGCGCGTAGCGTAAGCGTTTCGCTACGAGGTGTAGCGCGCACGTAGCCTTTAGGCGTTACTTAGCACATGTGTTTTACTACGAGGTGTATTTGCCTACGAAGCGTCTACTACGCCGCGAACACGCTGAGCATCTGAGCATACGTCCCAAAAACGCATTATTTGCTCAGTCCTCAAGCAATGTTGAATCCTTTATAAAAACTGAAATACCCACATAGATATTAAAAACACATCGAGTTTTGTATTTTTAATCGCACATTAAATTTCAGCATTTCCATATTTGCAATATATCTATTTTGTTTACGATGTTAACACAGATACGAGCTAATTCTCGGACGACCCGCTTGCGCGACGATGATGCTCAAATATTGTTTCTCATCATAACATACTCGTCAAAGAAAACAAACTCCCGTTCACCATCCCCTTTATTACTCGAAAATATTTCTTCATACATATTTTGCTCTCATGAATAAATATCCTTTATTCACCTTAAACAATTTACTACCACAGTCATATTTGAATGTTAAAGTGTTGAAGCTATTATTTTATTAGCCATTTAGAATTGTTTTAAACGAGACAGCGTTTTATTGACAGTCTTAACTTTTGTTTTTCTTTTAAGAGTAATTTAAATAATGAAATTCGGAGGATAAACGTTGGATGATGGTAATGGGCATTTACGAGAAAAGGGAGTACCTACAAGTTAAAAATAACCTTGAGGAAAACGCTGAAGTGGAAAGATTACATTATACCTACCTTCTTTGGGTGCCGTTGTGAAAAAACTGACCAAGTGCGAGTCGGACTCGCACACGAAGGGTTCCGTATCACAAGGCAAAAACGCCGAAAAAAAACACTTTTGTTGTATGGGAGCCCCTCTTAAATATTTATTTTATTTTAATTTTATTATTTATTATTAAAGTAAAAACACAACTAATAATAATAATAATAATAAGCTGGCAACACCTATGTCAACAGGTCCAACAATTTACAGTTTAAGTAATTTATTTTATAAAAGCAGTTTTGTTAATCATTTGGAAATACTACAGCCATAGCCCTATAACTTCTCAATTTTAATATAATCTTATATAGAAATAGTACTTCAATGGACCATATTTTGATACTAATAAACCAAAAATTGCCGAACCGGAGGAGGTGACATCTGTCATGTCACCTTCAACAAAGACTACAATATAATGCTGTATAAAAATGAACAAGAAGACAAAATAGGATAAATGTTGACAAGATCTGCCGCTAGACGTCTCGCACGCCTACCATCTCCGGACTCTTCGCTCAGCTCCGCCTCGCCGCCGCCGGTATCCAGCCCCACTGTGAGCGCTGTGACTACACCGACCGCGGCAGTTGCGTCGAGCTCGAGCGACGAGTATTTCTCTCCGCCCACGACGCCACCACCTGCTCGTCGACGGGGAGGACGCCGGCCGCCGGACGGCTTAGGACCTCGAGGCCCACCGGCCTCTGATAGGGTCCCAGCTCCCGGCGGAAGTGTGCAGCGCATGAGATGGACACGATCCATCAATGAAAATGTCATGCGCTCATACTATGGGGCTACAGAGGGGGGAAACAATCTGACCGCGTACCGTGTTCGGATGCTCTCTCTGTTTCAGGTGCTTGAACCAGCTGTCAACGTTTCGGCACAACGATTATCGGATCAGGTGCGTGTCATTCAGCGTAACCATATGTTGGATGACACTGTACTTGATCGCCTGCGAAGTGAAATGCAGAGTAGCCATGTCATCACTCCCCAGTCGCAGACTGCTGTATTACTACCGCAGTCTGATACAAGTCATGCTGACGAGGGGAGTAATGACAGGGCTACAAACGTAAGTACCCAATGTAATGAGGAATTGAGGAGTGCTTTGGAGGATGCGATTCAGGAATATCGCTTCATGTCACCCGAACTTAGGCCACGCTTACCTCGTTTGCCCATGCATAACAAAAATAGGGCGCTGGTGGCGGTTCTGGATTCGCAGTTGTCAAACTATTTTGATGGCTGCGAAGACCTCACCGATGCTCATTCGATTCTGTACTGCGCGGCTGCAGCGGCATGTCGTGTAGCTCACGTCAAATTTGCCAATGACTCTAGAGCTACACGACCGAAACCAGCCGTACCAGCTTGGCAGTGCAGAATTGAACGCCGTATTGGTGGGGCCAGAGCGCTCATTGGCAAACTAATCTGCTTCAGGGAGGGCAATACTCGCCCTAGAGTGATGCGCTTTGTGAGACGGGCATTCTTGGGGACTGATATCAGTCCTCAAGACTATATGTCTTGTGTCACGGAGCGCATCGACTTTCTGAAGCAGAAAGTGTATGCATGGGCGAACCGTATTCGTCGGTACAGGCGGCGAGTGGAGCGATACACTCAGAATCGCACATTCCAGAGTGATGAAAGGTGGGTTTATAGGGCTTGGGAGCGACCGGACCAAGGTGTTACTGACACGTGCCTACCGGATGATGACGCCATGTGCTCGTTCTGGCGAAACATCTGGTCGGTGCCTGTCAGTCACACCGAGGGTGATTGGACTGGGAAGATTGAGCGAGCGTGCGATCTAATACCAGAAATGGGGGTACTTACCATCAGCCCCCAAGATGTTGCTCGTGCAGTCCGACCGTTGCCTAACTGGAAATCTCCAGGGCCGGACGGGCTGCACAACTTTTGGATTAAATGGTTCCAAGGGTCGCACGCCTGCTTGGCATCCCAGTTCCAGTCAGCCTTAGAGTCAGGGTCGCTGCCCCAGTTCCTAACGACAGGAATAACCCACCTGCTCCATAAATCAGGTAGTACCGCGGATCCCAAAAATTATAGACCGATCACTTGTTTACCGACGGTCTATAAAGTTCTTACATCCATTTTGAGAACTAAAATTAACAAACATATAGACACCAACTCCATCATGTCTGTCTCTCAAAATGGATGTAAGAACGGGTCCCGGGGTACTAAGGAGCTACTCCTCATTGATATGGCCATTAGCCAACAGGTTCGTCGTTCCCGAAAGGATCTGTCGACATGCTGGATAGATTATAAGAAGGCCTATGACTCGGTGCCACATACATGGCTCATGAGGGTGTTGGAGTTGTACAAAGTAGATGCAACTCTGCGCACCTTCCTGATGTCGTGTATGGGGCAATGGAGGACGGTCCTTCGATATCCAGGATGTCGAAATATTCAGAGGAATAGCGAACCGATAAGGATCGAGCGAGGCATATTTCAGGGTGATAGTTTGAGTCCGCTTTGGTTCTGCTTAGCCTTGAATCCTCTAAGCACGCTGCTGGAGGATTCAGGTCTAGGCTATCGGCTGAGGAGAGGTGGTCAGGTTATATCGCACCTCCTCTACATGGATGACCTAAAACTCTTTGCCCCCAACAATTTGCAACTGATGGAGCTACTGAAAGTAACTCAAACTTTCAGTAGCGCCATCAGGATGGAATTTGGTGTGGACAAATGTGCGGTCATGCATGTAAAGCGAGGGGAGATTGTTGAATCCGTGGGAACCCAACTCTCGGATTCCACAAACCTTAGAACCCTCTCCGCATCCGAAACCTATAAGTATTTGGGTATGTCGGAAGCGTTAGGCATCAATGTTACTGACATGAAGCAATCGTTGAAGGAGCGCTTCTTTGGCCGCCTGAAAAAAGTACTTAATAGTCTTCTATCAGGCGGAAACAAGGTGCGCGCCTTCAACGGTTGGGTCATGCCGGTTTTGATGTACTCTTTTGGCATACTCAAATGGACTCAGACCGAACTCGACGCCTTGGATAGGAGGGTCCGTACGTTGCTGACTGCAAATCGAATGCATCACCCACGGTCATCGGTAATGAGGCTGTATATCCCGCGAAAGTGTGGAGGTCGAGGGTTTTTAAACGCTAAGACCCTCCACAATCGCGAGATATGCAGTCTCAGGGAATATTTTCTAGAAACCGACGTGGGGATGCATCGAGATGTAGTCGCCGTGGACAAGGGCCTCACCCCGCTCTCCTTGGCTAAAGAGAACTGGCGCAAGCCAGTAGTGCTTGACACTAATGATCGCATGGAGGTATGGCAGAGTAAGGAGCTTCACGGACGCTTTTTCCGGGCCCTACATGGGCCCGATGTTGATCTACTAGCGTCCGTAGCCTGGCTGCGTTTCGGTGACCTCTTTGGGGAAACCGAAGGTTTTGTCTGTGCAATTATGGACGAAGTTATGATGACGAACAATTACCGGAGATTTATTGTGAAAGACGGCACGGTTGACATCTGTCGGGCATGCCACCGGCCGGGAGAATCAATCAGACATATTATCTCCGGGTGTTCTCGTCTAGCTAACGAAGAGTACTTGCATAGACACAACCTTGTAGCCAGGATAATCCATCAGCAACTTGCTCTGAAATACAACCTTGTGGAATCGGAGGTGCCGTACTACAGGTATGTGCCCGACCCAGTTCTCGAAAATGGTAATATCACATTATATTGGGATCGATCCATCATCACTGACAGGACTATTGTTGCCAATAAGCCTGATATAGTGGTGGTGGATCGATCAGAGCGGCGCGCAATGATTGTTGACATAACCGTCCCGCATGATGGGAACCTCGTGAAAGCCGAGAAAGATAAACAAATCAAGTATCTTGACTTGGCTCACGAGGTTGTCGACATGTGGGATGTGGACTCAGCGATCATTGTGCCGATAGTCGTGACAGCCAATGGTCTAATAGCCAAGAGCCTCGACCAACACCTGAGGAGGCTCTCGTTGGGCAGCTGGATCAAGGGCTTGATCCAGAAAGCGGTACTTCTGGACACGGCCCGAATAGTTAGGAGGTTCCTCTCTCTGGAGCCCTGACCGCCGGTAGCTTGGACCCTGTTCCCGATACCGGTGGGCTACTATTTTTTATATTTTTAAATGTTTTTATATTTCTTTATACTAATATTTAAAAATATAATTTATAAGAATTTATTTGAATAAAGGAGATAATAATAATAATAACAAATAATCTGGCAACACCAATGTCAACGAGTCGTCATTTTTAACCATTTTCCGAAATTAATTTATAAAAGCAGTTTTTAGAAGTATTTTAAAATACTACAGCCATAGCCCAAATACCATATATATATATACCAAAATAGTACTTACAATGACCATAATTTTGATAAATTTTAATAAAAAATTGCCGAACCAGAGGAGGTGACATTTGAAATGTCACCTCCGATAAAAACGAAGAAGGACACAAAATAGAAAATACGAAAATGTTGACAAGATCTGCCGCCGCTAGACGTCTCGCACGCCTACCACCTCCGGACTCTTCGCTCAGCTCCGCCTCGCCGCCGCCGGTACCCAGCCCCACTGTGAGCGCTGTGACGACACCGACCGCGGCAGTTGCGTCGAGCTCGAGCGACGAGTACTTCTCTCCGCCCACGACGCCACCACCTGCTCGTCGACGGGGAGGACGCCGGCCGCCGGACGGCTTAGGACCTCGAGGCCCACCGGCCTCTGATAGGGTCCCAGCTCCCGGCGGAAGTGTGCAGCGCATGAGATGGACACGATCCATCAATGAAAATGTCATGCGCTCATACTATGGGGCTACAGAGGGGGGAAACAATCTGACCGCGTACCGTGTTCGGATGCTCTCTCTGTTTCAGGTGCTTGAACCAGCTGTCAACGTTTCGGCACAACGATTATCGGATCAGGTGCGTGTCATTCAGCGTAACCATATGTTGGATGACACTGTACTTGATCGCCTGCGAATTGAAATGCAGAGTAGCCATGTCATCACCCCCCAGTTGCAGACTGCTGTACTACTACCGCAGTCTGATACAAGTCATGCTGACGAGGGGAGTAATGACAGGGCTACAAACGTAAGTACCCAATGTAATGAGGAATTGAGGAGTGCTTTGGAGGATGCGATTCAGGAATATCGCTTCATGTCACCCGAACTTAGGCCACGCTTACCTCGTTTGCCCATGCATAACAAAAATAGGGCGCTGGTGGCGGTTCTGGATTCGCAGTTGTCAAACTATTTTGATGGCTGCGAAGACCTCACCGATGCTCATTCGATTCTGTACTGCGCGGTTGCAGCGGCATGTCGTGTGGCTCACGTCAAATTTGCCAATGACTCTAGAGCTACACGACCGAAACCAGCCGTACCAGCTTGGCAGTGCAGAATTGAACGCCGTATTGGTGGGGCCAGAGCGCTCATTGGCAAACTAATCTGCTTCAGGGAGGGCAATACTCGCCCTAGAGTGATGCGCTTTGTGAGACGGGCATTCTTGGGGACTGATATCAGTCCTCAAGACTATATGTCTTGTGTCACGGAGCGCATCGACTTCCTGAAGCAGAAAGTGTATGCATGGGCGAACCGTATTCGTCGGTACAGGCGGCGAGTGGAGCGATACACTCAGAATCGCACATTCCAGAGTGATGAAAGGTGGGTTTATAGGGCTTGGGAGCGACCGGACCAAGGTGTTACTGACACGTGCCTACCGGATGATGACGCCATGTGCTCGTTCTGGCGAAACATCTGGTCGGTGCCTGTCAGTCACACCGAGGGTGATTGGACTGGGAAGATTGAGCGAGCGTGCGATCTAATACCAGAAATGGGGGTACTTACCATCAGCCCCCAAGATGTTGCTCGTGCAGTCCGACCGTTGCCTAACTGGAAATCTCCAGGGCCGGACGGGCTGCACAACTTTTGGATAAAATGGTTCCAAGGGTCGCACGCCTGCTTGGCATCCCAGTTCCAGTCAGCCTTAGAGTCAGGGTCGCTACCCCAGTTCCTAACGACAGGAATAACCCACCTGCTCCATAAATCAGGTAGTACCGCGGATCCCAAAAATTATAGACCGATCACTTGTTTACCGACGGTCTATAAAGTTCTTACATCCATTTTGAGAACTAAAATTAACAAACATATAGACACCAACTCCATCATGTCTGTCTCTCAAAATGGATGTAAGAACGGGTCCCGGGGTACTAAGGAGCTGCTCCTCATTGATATCGCCATTAGCCAACAGGTTCGTCGTTCCCGAAAGGATCTGTCGACATGTTGGATAGATTACAAGAAGGCCTATGACTCGGTGCCACATACATGGCTCATGAGGGTGCTGGAGTTGTATAAAGTAGATACAACTCTGCGAACCTTCCTGATGTCGTGTATGGGGCAATGGAGGACGGTCCTTCGCTATCCAGGATGTCGAAATATCCAGAGGAATAGCGAGCCGATAAGGATCGAGCGAGGCATATTCCAGGGCGACAGTTTGAGTCCGCTTTGGTTCTGTTTAGCCTTGAATCCTCTAAGCACACTGCTGGAGGATTCTGGTCTAGGCTATCGGTTGAGGAGAGGTAGTCAGGTTATATCTCACCTCCTTTACATGGATGACCTAAAACTCTTTGCTCCTAACAATTTGCAACTGATGGAGCTACTGAAAATTACTGAAACTTTCAGTAACGCCATCAGGATGGAATTTGGTATGGACAAATGTGCGGTCATGCATGTAAAGCGAGGGGAGATTGTGGAATCCGTGGGAACCCAACTCTCGGATTCCACAAACCTTAGAGCCCTCTCCGCATCCGAAACCTATAAGTATTTGGGTATGTCGGAAGCGTTAGGGATCAATGTTACTGACATGAAGCAATCGTTGAAGGAGCGCTTCTTTGGTCGCTTGAAAAAAGTACTTAATAGTCTTCTATCAGGCGGAAACAAGGTGCGCGCCTTCAACGGTTGGGTCATGCCGGTTTTGATGTACTCTTTCGGCATACTCAAATGGACTCAGACCGAACTCGACGCCCTGGATAGGAGGGTCCGTACGCTGCTGACTGCAAATCGAATGCATCACCCACGGTCATCGGTAATGAGGCTGTATATCCCGCGAAAGTGTGGAGGTCGAGGGATTTTAAACGCTAAGACCCTCCACAATCGCGAGATATGCAGTCTCAGGGAATATTTCCTAGAAACCGACGTGGGGATGCATCGAGATGTAGTCGCCGTGGACAAGGGCCTCACCCCGCTCTCCTTAGCTAAAGAGAACTGGCGCAAGCCAGTAGTGCTTGACACCAATGATCGCATGGAGGTATGGCAGAGTAAGGAGCTTCACGGACGCTTTTTCCGGGCCCTACATGGACCCGATGTAGATCTGCTAGCGTCCGTAGCCTGGCTGCGTTTCGGTGATCTCTTTGGAGAAACCGAAGGTTTTGTCTGTGCAATTATGGACGAAGTTATGATGACGAACAATTACCGGAGATTTATTGTGAAAGACGGCACGGTTGACATCTGTCGGGCATGCCACCGGCCGGGAGAATCAATCAGGCATATTATCTCCGGGTGTTCTCGTCTAGCTAACGGAGAGTACTTGCATAGACACAACCTTGTAGCCAGGATAATCCATCAGCAACTTGCTCTGAAATACAGCCTTGTGGAATCGGAGGTGCCGTACTACAGGTATGTGCCCGACCCAGTTCTCGAAAATGGTAATATCACATTATATTGGGATCGATCCATCATCACTGACAGGACTATTGTTGCCAATAAGCCTGATATAGTGGTGGTGGATCGATCAGAGCGGCGCGCAATGATTGTTGACATAACCGTCCCGCATGATGAGAACCTCGTGAAAGCCGAGAAAGATAAACAGATCAAGTATCTTGACTTGGCTCGCGAGGTTGTCGACATGTGGGATGTGGACTCAGCAATCATTGTGCCGATAGTCGTGACAGCCAATGGTTTAATAGCCAAGAGCCTCGACCAACACCTTAGGAGGCTCTCGTTGGGCAGCTGGATCAAGGGCTTGATTCAGAAAGCGGTACTTCTGGACACGGCCCGCATTGTTAGGAGGTTCCTCTCTCTGGAGCCCTGACCGCCGGTAGCTTGGACCCTGTTCCCGATACCGGTGGGCTACTATTTTTTATATTTTTAAATGTTTTTATATTTTTTATATTCTAATATTTAAAAATGTAATTTATATGTGTTATTTAATGAAATAAAGGAGATAATAATAATAATAAGATTTATTTTCTCACCACAATATTATAAAAGTACTTATGTTACATGGTATCAGACTCAGATATCATTTTAATATTGTGGGAGACTGGTGCCTAAACTAAGCTCTAGGCCTGTATTTCAGGACACCAGGTCTCCGCCCTTTTACAAAAAGATACATTTAATTTTGTTATGTACTTGTACACTGACAACCAATCAACATTTTAAAGATTGATGGCTCGAGTGGAAATTTTAAATTTTAAAGTATATATGAATATAAACTAAGCTTTTGTTAATTAGGTTATTTGTGTGTGGAAGTGTGTGTGTGGGGGTGTGTATGTGTGTGGGGGTGTGTATGTGTGTGTGTGTGTGTGTGTGGAGTGGTGCTGGTATGTGTGAGTGACATGTTGGTGTGTGCATATGTTGGCGCTTTTATGGGCGTTCGTGACAGAATGATTGTGTTATTTATTATATATTATGTGACTTATAGGTAACTTTAAGACTTGAGAATGATGATGTAAGCAGGTTTGTATTTTGTATGGTTATAGCTATATCTGATATTACACCATAGAGGTAAGTATGTTTTCGGTATCCTCATAATTTAGTTGTTCTAGTAAGGCAGTAACCTTCTTTTTGCACATAGTTTTAGTGAGGTTAACTATAGGTGACATCCTGTTTATTTTATTATATAGAAAACCACCTAGGTGGCAAAAAAACCGCTTTGAAAATTGTGTAGTAGATTGGTGCATTAGACGGCGGTCTACGGGGTTGTACCGTCTTTTGCGATGTGAGGCCGTGGGATGATAGGTAAGTAATGAGTGCTGTTTTAATACGATATGAAGGATAAAGAGTTAACGCACTGTCAAGACTTTAGCCTTCTTGTATAGGAGCTCTGTGGGATACCGGTATGGCAGGAATGAAGACACCTTTAAGATAGCTCTTTGGGCTCTCTCTAATTCAATTATTGTAGTTTTCGGAGCACCTCCCCAGACAGTGATACAATAGGTTAACAGTGACTGAGCAAGGGCAAAGTATACTGATTTCTTTAACTTGTCATCAGCTACTCGTCTCAAGGTTTTGAAAATATATATTAGCTTGCGTAACCTGGTTTTAAGTGTATCAATGTGTTCCTGGAATCTAAGAGCACCATCGATTATAACTCCCAGATATTTAACGTGTCTAGTGCCTCGAAGGTGAGTGCAGGTACACATAGGGAATGCAAATCCGTTCTGTTTTAAAATCCGGATTTTTATGAACGGATTTTTGGTCCAATCCGGATTATCCGGATATTACGGATTTTTCATGAAAATAAAAAAATCTACCCATATTAGTTTGTTAATATGATGTTTTTATATTTGTGTAAATGGATTAAAATAAAAGCACATGAAAATCAAATCAAACGAGTTTTTTAATGTTTGGAATTATTCAAACTATCGTCATTAAATACCATTATTATGGTGTATAACCTGCCTCTCCGCTTAGCGTTTGTAAACTACGAGAAAGCCTTTGATTCGATCGAGACATGGGCTGTATTGCAGTCTCTTCAACGGTGCCAGATCGACTATCGGTAAATCGAGGTGCTGAAGTGTCTGTACGAAAACGCTACTATGTCAGTCCGACTCCAGGATCAGACCTCGAAACCTATCCTTCTGCAGCGAGGTGTGAGACAGGGAGACGTTATCTCTCCGAAACTGTTCACCGCTGCACTGGAGGATGTCTTCAAGGTTCTGTACTGAAAAGGGGCTGGCATTAACATCAATGGCGAGTACATAACTCACCTTGTTTGCCACTGATATCGTAGGCACGGCTGAGACCATGGAGGACCTCGGTACAGTGCTCGATTACCTCAGTAGAGCCTCCGAAGGAATGGGTCTTAAAATTAACATGGACAAAACGAAGGTCTTGTCAAATGCCCATGTAACACACACTCTCGTGAAGATCGGATACGCTACACTCGAAGTCGTGGACGAGTTTGTTTACGTAGAACAAACTGTCCATGTAAGTAGGTCCAACTTCGGGAAGCTACGCAATATCTTTTCGTCCCACATACCGCAGTGTCTCAAGACGAAAGTCTTTGACCAGTGCGTGTTGCCAGTGATGACATAAGGCACTGAAATGTGGTCGCTCACAATGGGTATTATTAGAAGGCTAAAAGTCACTCAAAGGGCAATGGAGATGGCTATGCTTGGAGTTTCGCTGCGTGATCGAATCAGAAATGATGAGATAAAATAATTAATAGATACAAATAAAAAGAAACTCTGAAGAACAAAAATAAAGACAAATAGACTCCTTGTCAAATTATTAAATATAACGTAGGCAAAAGTAACAAAACAATAATTTAACTTCACTTAAATCAACATAAATTTAGCAACGTAAAAAACTATGAAATTTTTTTAGACATTAAATATGTCCTCAAAAGTAATAAGGTATCTAAAGTGCTGTCGTTTTACCTGCTGCAAATTCGGTTGCACGTAATTCCTGCTGCGGAAAAAGCACGCTCTTATTCGACGCTTGTAGGCGGAATGCACTAAATATGCTTGTAAGCGGAATTAACGGAACGATCAAGGACGCCTCACACACTTTCTCGACCCGCGTCCCACGCCCCGCTCGCTTCACAATTTCTTTCTTTACAATTAAAAAAAAATTGAATTATTCAAAAAATCCGGATTCGATTTTCAAATCCGGATTTGGAAGCCTAGTAAAAATGTGCGGATATCCGGATATTTCGGATTACGGATAATCCGGATTGCATTCCTTAGGTACACACAGTGTTATCGTGCGGTTCTGGACAATCGTGTGTTATTATTGTGTAGGGCGCTGAGGAGTTTGGGACGTTACCATTTGCTCTAAGAGAGAAGGTCAAATAATTGGTTTTCTCCACATTGAGTGTAAGAACATTACTGCGTAACCAATTTGACACTATATTAAAGCCCGATTGCGCGTATGAAAAAACTTCGTCCCATGTATCAGCGCTAAAGAGGAGCGCCGTGTCATCTGCAAATGTTATGATCTTACCCCTGGGGAGTGTGAGCATACCCAGGTCATTAATATATATAAGGAACAGCGTGGGACCTAACACGCTTCCTTGAGGGACGCCGTATGAGACTGCTCGTTCGTCACTAATGTGTTCGTTTATTTTAACGCACTGGGTACGCTCACTCAAGTAGTTCTCAAAAAGTTTAAGTTGAACCCCTCTTATTCCCAAATTCTCCATTTTTTGGATAAGAATGGGCACAGAAACCGTGTCAAATGCCTTAGCAAGGTCTAAGAATATGCCTAGCACCTTTTCCCCCTTGTCCAGGTTGGTGACAACATAGTTTGTCAAATCATGTACTGCGTCGGACGTTGATTTGCCAGACCGAAAGCCGTATTGTGTTGGAGATAGAAGATTATGTTTTTCGAGATAATCAACAAGCCTATTGTTCATTATCCTCTCTAGAACTTTTGACAGGGCAGGCAAAACAGCTATGGGTCTATAATTGCTGACACGGCTTCTGTCCCCACTCTTGTAGATCGGGTGTATGATTGATCTTTTAAAGACTTTAGGGAATATACCTGTTGAGAGAGCTAGGTTACAAATGTATGTAAGCGGGGGCACAATGGTGGCTTTATGTTTTTTAATAATACTACTTGATATTCTATCCCATCCCAGTGCACAATCGCTACGAAGGGACATTATTAATTTTTCAACCTCATCTTCGTCTGTAGGTAGCAAAACCATTGATTGCAAGTTCTTATTATTAATAACTTTGATTGGTTCTGGTGGGCTTGTTATTTTTTCCGCGAGCTGTTTGCCAATATGAGCAAAGTAATCGTTAACTGAGTTTACCGATGTTTTTGGGGTGGGTGACAGAGTTAGGAGATGAGATGGAGCTTCTTTCTTTTTAGTCCTGTTTGTCAAATTATTTATTGCAGCCCATAGTTGCTTGGGGTTTGTTCCTGCTTTGCTTATTTGATTCTTTTCATATTCTGTTTTTATTTTCTTTAATAATTTGTTACAGAAGTTTCTGTATCTGGTAAAGGTTATTTTTAGATCATCATTATCTGGCGCTTTTTTTAATTTTTTATGCAAATTGTCTCTGTGTCGAACACAGCGAAGAAGCCCTGGGGTTATCCATGGTTTCATAATTTTTTTACGGTTAGGTACTTTGGCAGTTTGTGAATTGGTCTCTATAGCTCGCCCTATTAGATTAACCATAGTTTCTGCTGCTACATGAGGATCTCGATTGTTGTAGACTTCACTATAGTCTAGCTGCCCGAGGTCTATGTCTAACTGGTCGTGATTGACCCGTATTACCGTTTCTCTCATAGCCGTATTAGTGGTTTTCTTTGATTTGACTGAGTATTTTGTGAATATTTCAAGTGCCTACCTGTTGCCATTATTGATATCGAGCAAAAAAGGGCAAAAAAAATTGCGTTTGTTGTATGGGAGCCCCCTTAAATATTTATTTTATTTTGTTTTTAGTATTTGTTGTTATAGCGGCAACAGAAATACATAATTTGTGAAAATTTCAACTGTCTAGCTACCGCGGTTCTTGAGATACAGCCTGGTGACATACAGACGGACGGACGGACAGACAGCGAAGTCTTAGTAATAGGGTTCCGTTTTTACCCTTTGGGTACGGAACCCTAAAAATGGGGCTCATGAAAAGTGGAGGGTGTCATTAATGTACACATCAATGACCTGTTGTTTATGCTCGAGCGCTACCCACCGCAGAGTGCCCGCGACGTCTATAAAAGTATCATAATCACAACCCGTGAAATTAACGATCCTATCAAAATAAAACAAAAGAATATCAGCAACGAATGATATTTCAATAATTTTTTTATGATGACTTCGTGAAACCAGAAAAATGAAACACAGATTTTTCAGCTCTCTGAGTAACTTATAGAATTTACATCCCAAATGAATGTTCTATAAATATTTCATTAATTATATTGCCCTTTCAAACCGTTACTAACATATTCTAGCATGTACCACAAAGCCACTTCTATTAGACAAGGTAATTTGTGTGCAAGGTAAACCAACTTTAGAGAGATTAGCTTTTGCGACTTCACCTATGTAAGCTTTGCTCCTGAGGACGACACATATTATATACAAAGTAAATGATTAGATATATTAAAATAACACATCAAATACCTACTAAAGTAGTAACGTAACTACTATTAAATCTATACATATGTATAATAAAATACCTAGTCATCATCTGCCTAGCCTTTTCCCAACTATGTTGTGGTCAGCTTCCAGTCTAACCGGATGCAGCTGAATACCTACCAGTATTTTTTTCATGGAGCGACTGCCTACCTGACTTCCACAACCCAGTTACTGGTTAATACGATACCCCTTGCTAAGATTGGTTGGCAGACTTTTGGGCTTCTGACTACCCGTAACGACTGTCAAAGATTCACGAATGACAGCCGGGATCAACGGCTTATCGTGCTTTCCGAAGCACGGAGGGGTCACGGTATATAAATATGGTCACCCATCCACAGACCAACCGTGGCAAGCGTAGCTGATCGACCTGTGCGGCTGTTATTATTTCGCCACGGGGCCCCTCCATAAAATACCTAGTACGAAGAAGAATTACTGTCCGTTTGTCTGGATGTATGTTCCGGATTGGCGCAAAAACGGCTACCTACTTATACGGAGTTGGATGAAATTTCGCACACAGATAGTTTATAACCTGGATTAACACATAGGGTACTTTTAATCTCGGTAGTAGGTACACACAGCTCCATTAAGTGGTTACCCCTCCAAAAGACATGTGCGTTCAAATCCGTGATAACTGATAGGCCCAAGTTGGTTTTTGTATTTTGCAAAAACATTTTATTTTAATTAATGTATTGTTTTTGTGAATAAATAAGTTTAAGTATTTATTTTTTTAAATTCTGTTTTTAGTATCGTTTTTTTTCAATAAAACGTTAATACTTTTATTATTGCGAAAACGACAAGCAATAATAGGGTTAACATTTACGATGATTTATTCATCCTCTAAATAGACTGGAGGTTTCAAGGCCGCTTACCGTGTCACGAAACGTGCTTTTTGTTCATTATTATTTTAATATATTTTTGTATTTTGTTTTAGTAATTATCTACATAGAATTTAAAAATCAAGAAAAATAAAACACTTAAATAATCATTTAATAATATTTATTAAAACTATGATATTATTTTAAAAGGATTTATATTTTGATTTGATCATTTTATTTACAGATATATCTTAGTATACATATTTTGCCAACTGGCACAAATGGGTCCCTAGACAAGTCTTAGTGGCATCCTAATAACGCAAACGATAAAATAGGAAGAGTAGAAATATTTTAGATTGACTGTCACGTGACTTGTCATGTCGTCTCAGCATACAAATTTGACAGTCTGACAATCGACTTCGAAAGAGACAAGTTTTGAAGCGTTTGCAACTTGTCTAGGACCGTTGTTGTCAAACGTTGTAGTTATAACTTGAGTTGAGGGTATGGATTAATTTTATAAAGACAACGTATGTAGAAAATTAATGGATACCCTCAAATTATAACATCTACCGATTAGACAGGGACCTAAAGATAAAATTACTCGGACGATAGTAGATAACAATTTCATCGCAATTCATATGGGCTCACTGGCTAGTTTGTCATGTTGTAGCAGTGTAACATTTTAAAACATGAGGGGTTAGCACATACGGACGCTGTCTGTACATTTCCGTTTGATATTTTCCGACATTCACCCTTGTGAAGCCGCGGGCTAAAGCCAATTCAATATCGCAGCCACAATTTAGGCAAGTATATGAAACGTCGCCTTTACGCCATGTTAGTTTCGTCAAAGCCATCCATACGAGGAAACATTCGTCATACCTACGGATGGATTTGAACGCATACAAAATGTGCTATTTACAGCAGCTAGCATTGATACAAATCGCAACTATCCTCCTACCCTACTTAAACAAGGTATTTCTAGTAGTTTCGTTCACATAAAAACTTTCCAAACACCGTTTTTATGACCGAAACACGCGTAAAACTAACTCCAATTAGAATAGATAGTAGCCACGAAATATAGGTAAACGTTATACATTCGTTTATCATGAAAGTCTCACGCTAACGCACGGTGTCGACTGTGAAAATGGCTATTGGGCTAGGCCGCAGGTGACTAAAATCGCAAGTTCCAAAGTAGAGTAGGTCGCGTGCGGCGGTGGCTAAAATCGACCGTGAAACGCTCAGTCGCAGGCTACCTTAACTACTTAGTTACCTGCGATTTTTATCGACCTGTGTGAAAGGGGTGGCGATTTGGTAAGCGACCAGCCGCAAGGCGAAATACGATCTAGTGTAAATCCCCCATTAGCGTTGTACTCGTCTAAGTGTAGGCAGCTCTCTACTCTATAATACATGTTTCCTAGTAAATGGGAATGTAAATCACGCTCTGCATAAAGCAATATAATACAGCAAATATTGCGAAAGATAAATCTTAATTATGTACAGTGCTGTAAACTTCAATGAGTCATTGCACATTAAGTACATAAACTTAAATTGGAAATCCTCGATCCTCATTTTCAGATATCTCTCGATTGCTAATGAAGCCAATATTGATTATTGTGTAAATAAACTCCCTCTCTCGTTTACCTAAGTACTCGTATAATGACATCGGTATAACCTTGCGCTATGCACCTGAGATTGCTTCCCAGTAAAACTTTTCAAGTTAATCATGAATAACTTTTAACTATGTCCACGCAAATTAATTATTTTCAAAACTTTAAAATGAAAATTAAAAAGTCGGTATTAATTTTTCTTCTTGAAGATTCTTTGAAAGTAGGAATTAATTCATTAAGCAACAAACATGGAATAGATTCTGGACCTCCATTGAGTATTAACGAACCCTCTGCCTAATGCTAATAGATAGAAACTACAAGCCGCCTTCCCAGTTGCGCTCCAATGAATTTGTCAGGTTTCCCAAGTTCAGGTATTAAATTGTGGAATTATCTTCCTCGTCTTACGCCACCCTCTCACCACCCTTCTATAAATAAAATTTAGGGTAAGCTGGGAAAATATATTCTCAGAAATAATAATTTCATTAGCATCTAGACTAGAAACCTTTTCAGGTCCCATGGGTAGGTCGTTTAATATCTAACTATTGTTGCTTTAATTAAATGTTTTTGGCGAACCTTTGTGAATACAACAAAATTATTGATTTTTTGATGCCTAGCTTTTTCCAGCTATATTGGGTCGGCTTGCAGTCCAACCAGATGCAGCTGACTACCAATATTTTACATGGAGCAACTGCAAATCTGACCAAAACCCAGTTACTGGGTAACACGATAATCCTTGGTAAGACTAAGTAGTTGTCAAACTTTTGGGCTTCTGACTACCCGTAACGACTGTCAAAGATCTATAATGACAACGGAGACCAAACGGCTTAACGTGCTTTCCGCGGCACGGAGGGGCCTCAATATGTAATGGATGGTCACCCATCCACGAACCGACCGCGGCAAGCGTAGCTTAACCTTCGATCGACCCGTGCGGCTGTTATTATTTAGCCACGAGCACCTCAGAAATAAATAAATAATTTTAATTACATCTAAACTAAAAACCGTTCCATTGGTAGGTTGTTTAATAACTTGACTATTTTTGGTTTAATCAAATGTGTTTGACGAACCTTTGATATGAAACAAACAAGCATATTATTACTAAAGTATGTTAAGGTAGCTACTTCAACTGATGCAAAACATGAAATAAAAACGTTTTTATTACATTTATTATGTAACAGGTAAGTTAAACATCTTATTATACAGCCATTACGAAAAACATGCTGGGGGTACTTCAGGTTTTGTTCAAATTTTTCAGTATTCGCATTTAATGAGCTTACGTTCAATCGGTGAATTGTGAAATAAACCCATATAATATTCATATACATAAGGATATAGGCGTACTTTATTTTTATAGTACCATGCCATTATTTCGCTTTGACAAATGCTTTGCCTTATATCAAAATGGTCATGTACTTGTAAGTAAACAGTTAAGAAACTTGCAGTGTCAACAGAGATTATTATTTAAATTTTCCGGATAATGTATGTACCATTACGATACCTGCTTAAAATTTCTGGAAATTTTTTAAAAAACATGCAGAATTTTCTAGTACATTTTTGTTGTTGTCAACAACAAATTATTGCTGAAATAAATTCGTAATATCATTGGCTGTTGGCACTTCAACGTCTAACCTTGCATATTGTTTAATATTAAAGAGATAAACCACTATAAAGTTTTATTATATATATCCCATAAAAAACTATAGCAAAACGATAAATCAATATTTTATTACTACACACGCATTACTTTAAGTACCATTCTCAGAGAAGGTTGTTTCTGAACAAAATATATTATGCATATTTCTGCACTAACTTATAACAAGACATTCTATTCAGAAAATAGTGTAAAATATTTGAGATCATTTTATAAACTTCTAACACTTAAACTTGTATCTTTCAGCCCTTGCCGCTTTTTACTGAAATATATTTAAACACTGCGACTCACTTTTAACCTTGAGAACTTGAAAAACTGTATTCTGTAGGTATTATTTAGAATAAAATATATATATATATATCAGCTGAAAATATGTATGCAATGATATCAAATTTCCAGCCTCAAAACAGATTCCTTTTGTAAGCCGCCTCTAGCTCCTTTCATTATAGATTTGCCTCATGATTTGTTTATGCGTATTCGTAGCGATTTGCATCTTGAGTGTACATAAACAAGGTTTATTTTTGTCCGCAGCCACGGGGAAGACTTGATCGTGACGCCCTTCGCGCAGGTCCTGGCGAGCCTGCGCAGTGTTCGCAACAACTTCTTATGCCTCACCAACGTGCCCGTCTCCAAGTAAGTCATCCTTTTGTTTCTGTTCACTCCTCCACTTGACTCGAGGGAATGAAATCTTTAGATCCTTTCACTCAATGAACGAAGTAGTTTTGTTAAAAATGAGCACATAATCTTTCATAGTATTGTAAGTACGAGTACCAGTAGGTTTGAGAGACAAAGACAAAAAAATGTAAACAAATTCTGTTACCTTACATAAAAGCTTGAAGTGCTGAAAATACAAATATTTGCAATACCGTTACAGACAGGCGCTCTGGCAAGACTTGTATAAATTAACTAGAGTTTATCAAAACACAAACAAGTAATTCGGCTGATACCTACTAAAAATCATTAATTTTAACTTATCGAATTAGTTCCGCGGTTCAGCCGCGTTTCCACCCCACAACAAATTACGTGCCATTTGGATTACGGAAACTACGCAATAATTGGAATTTGAGATTGCATATCGTAGAGCGGGCTTGAAACCAGCTTACGTGCATTTGGGAAACACTACCTGAAATGTTAGGCAAGCTAGCGTTCTCCTTCCTTATGTACCGCACGATGGGAAATATGACAATTATTTTGTGCGCAATTCACCGTGAGAGTCGGTTTTGTAGTCAACAAAAAAAATAAGTTTTTGTAATAATGCCGAGTGGTTTTTTGTGTCCACAATTATAGCAGGATATAAGAACATAATTTCCTTTTTGATCAGCATAAATTTTCTTGGTAAGGGCCCTGTGTAGACTAAGTGCGTAGTACCTATATAGAAAAACATCGAAATACCTAACTAACACTAATAACTTTGCCCTACATACATATGGTGTCTTTCTCGCTATCCTCTTTGCGATCGTATCAATAAACAGCCGATGGCTTAGCTTCTTTTTATATTATTTCCTCGCAAATCTTCCTTTCCCTTGTTTTTCTTCGACAAATTTATCAACGTATGCCACTAGGTATATAAACCCCAAGTCTTCACCAAGCTTATTGTTGATCTCGTCTTCGGTAAATATTTCTTTGATGCATTATTAAAACCGTTTAAAAGGTTTTTTTTTTAATGTAAGTACAATATAATGAAGTGGTCATACAAATCATGTGAACTGAAAAAGTTTAATTTAAGTAAATAATACATATTTTGTAAATTATTCGTCTACAAATAAAGGCAATTCGACTGACTAATATACTGTTTCACTAAATTCCTAAAAATTCATTGTTTGCGTATATATTGATAGAGGTAGGTAGCCATATTTGTAATACTTTATTTCCTAGTAATTCGTGACCGTGAATACAAACTTTGATGCAAACTATGATTCATTTTTAGTCAACCAAAATTACCTTCGTTAAATTCAGTTATTCATTCAAAACAATACAATTTATAAATGTCTAGGTACTTACATGAACTCTTGAAATATAATTATGGTCAAGTTTTCTTAAGATTATAGTCTTCAAAATAAACGGCTACGTTATCATTTCTTCATCCACCTACTTACAAAGTCTAACGAACTTTGTACAACTCAGTGTCAAGCAGATTAGAACATTGTCTTACAACCGGAATATATTCAAAATTTGAGGAGTCATGCAGCTGCGTTATCCCACCTGCTACTAAGCGGAATCCTCTGACTATTACAACTACATCAAAGGCATTACCTTGAGGTATTACCTACAATATTGTAGGTCACATCCACCTGGGACAACCCTACCCGTAATCACTCCTGTCAAAGTCCTATGTGTCTATAATTTCACTGGCATTATAAGGTCGGCTTTTATTCGGAACAATGAGGAAAAAAGGTAAAGTGAGCGTACAAGGCAAGGTAATCATGGAATACCACTACTTTATAAAAACTCGTGTCGTCATTCACCTACCTGGCCATATAAATTGTCTTAACAATGGAAAATCTGCCACAAGATTACTACAAAAGATCAGCCGTTCACGAGTTTGCATTTACCATAACTACTACTAGCTTCTGCCCGCAGCTTCACCCGCGTGGATGTCGGAATCTATCCCACGGGAACATGCTACCGGGACAAAAAGTAGCCTATATGTTACTCCGTAACATCAGCTATCTGCCAGTGAAAGTCCCTAATGAAAATCCAAAATGTTTTTTTGTTGAAGGTATAGCGTATATTTTCACACGTATTTAGTAAAAAGCTGTTATTTTGATATTACAGACAGACTCTTCAATTTTATTTATTTGTATAGATGAATAGATATCCGTGTAAGTAGTAAGCCTTACTTATATAGGTATCTCGACTTCGTCATCAATGTTGATATTATCTTATGCGCGTGAGCAATACCAAGGTCTTCCTACTAAGATGTGCGAAGCTTTGAATGCGCAAAGTAACTGTGCTCAAAAATATTGGATACGTAATATTAATATTTGAAACACAGTACCGTAATAAAGTGTTGTAATAATAATCATTAAGTACATACTACCTGTTGTAAATTAACTGATAAGTTTAGGTTATCGCGCTACTCGAAGTGTGATTAAAAGCTTTCGACGGGTAGACAAAGATAGTGGCATGATGTGTGGGAAAACGCAGTTGTTGTATACTAAAGTCATGTTTGTTGCAAGAAGGCATTTGCATTGCATCAAAAGCATAAACTATCACACAAGCCAAATCTGGTTCGGGAGTTTACTTACATTGATCGAAATATTTAAAGCTCAAAATTTTTCTTATTCTTGCTGTAAGCATTATATGTCATACATTTTTTCCTCAACATTACCTACTCTTGACTAAAAAATGTGCAAGTCAATTGTCTTTCTGAAATCGCACTTCACCGCAAGATCGTGCGGTAGACGTTTCTAATTACTCATCCTTATACATAGTAACGCAAAAATATACGTCACGGTAAACGCGGCTTCTCCATTTATTATTGGTTCTGATGACGTAGGCCGTGACGTAGCCGTGTCGTCGCAATGACAAAACTGTCGGCAGCGGCTGTTCGGCTGTCGGCACGCGACCGACGAATCAGGTGCTTGCGCGGGTTGACGTCCTCGCCACGTCACCCACGCGGCGTGTCTGACACATGGCAAGCCTCATGATAAATTGATGTTTAATAAACATTATATAAAACAATATCACAATAATACCCGTTTCTAAATTAATTGATTGATATAGCAAACATGTTAGTTTAGATATAATTCTCATCCCTCAAGAATACGATGCACGGAGATAAAGCAAACGGATACCTAATTAAAAGGTTACGCCTGACGTCACCCACGGGACCTTTAACCTTTACAAACCAATAATAACTCATATAAAAGAACAGTTACGAGTGAAATTATACATTTACCGTCTACTCTTAAGAATTCATTGCCTTAATAATTGTGAAGTGACGGCTCCAATCCGATAACAAAAGATAAATCGATTTTAGGCGACACTTACAGCTTCAGCATAACTTGTTAACGATCGCAGTATTGGGTACGTATTTTCCTTGAAATTTTTCTCGGAATATGAAGCTTCAGTTTAACTAACTTCTATCCGTTCTGCGAGAGTATAGACAGGCTTTTCAATAACATTGGCATAGGATTCAGTCTATCGTGTTTAATTATTCAAATAAATTAAGCTGCCAAACGCAAGTAAACTTTAATTTACATATTGGCTTTAATAACAGGCCTGTCAAATAAAATTGTTTATTTAAATCCGTCGTTGGTTGTTTAATGGACACGATAATGGAAAATGTTTTTGAAAATACAAAGCTTATAGCGACTACTCATCAGTATTATTAATAGCTTGACAAATATTAACTCCAGGATGTCCTTGCACATTAGATGAATTAAATGGTCAACATAATATCTAAGAGGCAATTAATGTGATGGACGGCACTTCATTTTGAATTAGTTCTAGCACACATTTACTGTAATTACGGGCCTCTGTAATAAGAACTCGTAGAAAAAAATGTTGTATGGGCTACCTTTAGTAATATCGTCGTAATATATCTCGTTTTTCCTTTTTGCTACCTTTTGAAAGAGTAATTCATTCAAAAACCTTCGCATAGGGAGTCAATAAAGCAAGATAGGTGATTTTCTACTTCTGTAAACGAAATAAACAGTTGTTAATCCCATCTGTCGCGTATTAGGCCTTGACACGACCTCCCCACAGTTATCTAACACATGTCTCGGCGCTAAATTTAGATTACAAGCATCGTAGACCAAACAACACTAAACGCTTGCTTTTTCTAATTATAGGTCTGTTATTGTGATAATCTGTTAACGATCTACAATGGTTTTATAACCGTATCAGGGTAGCCTACAACAACCCTCGTTTAAATTCTTCATCGTTCATCTGTTTCATTTTGAAGTTACTATGAAGGCTCCGAAAAATTAATTGATTAATCTCGACAAAATAATAAAATCATTCATTATCTCATTAAATCAATTAATTTACCTGAACGCATAATTTAATCTTAATTCAATAATTTAAGAGAAATCAGGATGAAAAATTTAATTTGTTGAACTTATTTTTATTTAACGATATTTGTAATTTTTTCATTGTTTTTAAGTCTGGGGAAATAATAAAGCTTTATTATTATTATTATTTTTCCTCTTTTGCGGGACCTTTGGAGGGTGTACGAGGGGCCGAAGCCAACTCGCAGAGGCCCGTTAGATGTTTTTACTAAAATGAGGCGCCAACCGACTATTATCCCTGTTCGCACTATGCAAGTGCACCCAAGGACAACCCCCGGTTGGTGTAGGACTATTGCAAAACAGTGAAACAAAAATATTGGATTATGGGTTTTGGTGGCTAAAGTGAGCTGGTTATCTAAGACTATGGAAAAACTATAGCCCCTACCTGACCGATGTTCTCTATAAATTACACAGATAAAATGGCAGGGGTGACTTGCACACTCAATAATGGGCCCCCGAAAACGGTCGCTAGCACATAGTGTCGTAGCGACAAGGGGGCAACATGTCCTGAGGTGCTTATGAGGAGTGGAGAGGTATTCCACGGCTATCAGGACAATCCCGGAAGTACGGTCAAGATCCTTACCAGCATCTTACTGGAATACTTCCTTCCTCCGAGCACGTTTGCTCTTGCGAATCTCCACTCAAGCCAGCCAATAAAGGCAAGAATGAGGTGGGAGCTCTATTCCTCGTCATTGTTCACTCCAGCCGGCCAATAAAGGCAAGCCAGAAGTGAGGAACAAGACTTCTCCCTGGAGATAGGGTCCGTGGGGTCGCTACTGCCCAACAGCTCGCCACATGCTGCCCTGCGGATTTCTGCATCTCTCTTGGTCTGGCTCCTAACTCTAGACCAACAGGTCTAAAGTTAGGAGCCAACAACAACGACAAAGTAAACCCTTCCGGCACAGGCCTAGAGTTCTGAGCGCGCAAGCCCCACCACGACGTCAACGTAGAGATACGGCGGTGGGGTTATTATTATCTCCTTTATTCAAATAAATTCTTATAAATTATATTTTTAAATATTAGTATAAAGAAATATAAAAACATTTAAAAATATAAAAAATAGTAGCCCACCGGTATCGGGAACAGGGTCCAAGCTACCGGCGGTCAGGGCTCCAGAGAGAGGAACCTCCTAACTATTCGGGCCGTGTCCAGAAGTACCGCTTTCTGGATCAAGCCCTTGATCCAGCTGCCCAACGAGAGCCTCCTCAGGTGTTGGTCGAGGCTCTTGGCTATTAGACCATTGGCTGTCACGACTATCGGCACAATGATCGCTGAGTCCACATCCCACATGTCGACAACCTCGTGAGCCAAGTCAAGATACTTGATTTGTTTATCTTTCTCGGCTTTCACGAGGTTCCCATCATGCGGGACGGTTATGTCAACAATCATTGCGCGCCGCTCTGATCGATCCACCACCACTATATCAGGCTTATTGGCAACAATAGTCCTGTCAGTGATGATGGATCGATCCCAATATAATGTGATATTACCATTTTCGAGAACTGGGTCGGGCACATACCTGTAGTACGGCACCTCCGATTCCACAAGGTTGTATTTCAGAGCAAGTTGCTGATGGATTATCCTGGCTACAAGGTTGTGTCTATGCAAGTACTCTTCGTTAGCTAGACGAGAACACCCGGAGATAATATGTCTGATTGATTCTCCCGGCCGGTGGCATGCCCGACAGATGTCAACCGTGCCGTCTTTCACAATAAATCTCCGGTAATTGTTCGTCATCATAACTTCGTCCATAATTGCACAGACAAAACCTTCGGTTTCCCCAAAGAGGTCACCGAAACGCAGCCAGGCTACGGACGCTAGTAGATCAACATCGGGCCCATGTAGGGCCCGGAAAAAGCGTCCGTGAAGCTCCTTACTCTGCCATACCTCCATGCGATCATTAGTGTCAAGCACTACTGGCTTGCGCCAGTTCTCTTTAGCCAAGGAGAGCGGGGTGAGGCCCTTGTCCACGGCGACTACATCTCGATGCATCCCCACGTCGGTTTCTAGAAAATATTCCCTGAGACTGCATATCTCGCGATTGTGGAGGGTCTTAGCGTTTAAAAACCCTCGACCTCCACACTTTCGCGGGATATACAGCCTCATTACCGATGACCGTGGGTGATGCATTCGATTTGCAGTCAGCAACGTACGGACCCACCCTCCTATCCAAGGCGTCGAGTTCGGTCTGAGTCCATTTGAGTATGCCAAAAGAGTACATCAAAACCGGCATGACCCAACCGTTGAAGGCGCGCACCTTGTTTCCGCCTGATAGAAGACTATTAAGTACTTTTTTCAGGCGGCCAAAGAAGCGCTCCTTCAACGATTGCTTCATGTCAGTAACATTGATGCCTAACGCTTCCGACATACCCAAATACTTATAGGTTTCGGATGCGGAGAGGGTTCTAAGGTTTGTGGAATCCGAGAGTTGGGTTCCCACGGATTCAACAATCTCCCCTCGCTTTACATGCATGACCGCACATTTGTCCACACCAAATTCCATCCTGATGGCGCTACTGAAAGTTTGAGTTACTTTCAGTAGCTCCATCAGTTGCAAATTGTTGGGGGCAAAGAGTTTTAGGTCATCCATGTAGAGGAGGTGCGATATAACCTGACCACCTCTCCTCAGCCGATAGCCTAGACCTGAATCCTCCAGCAGCGTGCTTAGAGGATTCAAGGCTAAGCAGAACCAAAGCGGACTCAAACTATCACCCTGAAATATGCCTCGCTCGATCCTTATCGGTTCGCTATTCCTCTGAATATTTCGACATCCTGGATATCGAAGGACCGTCCTCCATTGCCCCATACACGACATCAGGAAGGTGCGTAGAGTTGCATCTACTTTGTACAACTCCAACACCCTCATGAGCCATGTATGTGGCACCGAGTCATAGGCCTTCTTATAATCTATCCAGCATGTCGACAGATCCTTTCGGGAACGACGAACCTGTTGGCTAATGGCCATATCAATGAGGAGTAGCTCCTTAGTACCCCGGGACCCGTTCTTACATCCATTTTGAGAGACAGACATGATGGAGTTGGTGTCTATATGTTTGTTAATTTTAGTTCTCAAAATGGATGTAAGAACTTTATAGACCGTCGGTAAACAAGTGATCGGTCTATAATTTTTGGGATCCGCGGTACTACCTGATTTATGGAGCAGGTGGGTTATTCCTGTCGTTAGGAACTGGGGCAGCGACCCTGACTCTAAGGCTGACTGGAACTGGGATGCCAAGCAGGCGTGCGACCCTTGGAACCATTTAATCCAAAAGTTGTGCAGCCCGTCCGGCCCTGGAGATTTCCAGTTAGGCAACGGTCGGACTGCACGAGCAACATCTTGGGGGCTGATGGTAAGTACCCCCATTTCTGGTATTAGATCGCACGCTCGCTCAATCTTCCCAGTCCAATCACCCTCGGTGTGACTGACAGGCACCGACCAGATGTTTCGCCAGAACGAGCACATGGCGTCATCATCCGGTAGGCACGTGTCAGTAACACCTTGGTCCGGTCGCTCCCAAGCCCTATAAACCCACCTTTCATCACTCTGGAATGTGCGATTCTGAGTGTATCGCTCCACTCGCCGCCTGTACCGACGAATACGGTTCGCCCATGCATACACTTTCTGCTTCAGGAAGTCGATGCGCTCCGTGACACAAGACATATAGTCTTGAGGACTGATATCAGTCCCCAAGAATGCCCGTCTCACAAAGCGCATCACTCTAGGGCGAGTATTGCCCTCCCTGAAGCAGATTAGTTTGCCAATGAGCGCTCTGGCCCCACCAATACGGCGTTCAATTCTGCAATTATTATTATTATTATTACGAAGGCTCCCGCAGACAGGGGCGACGCGACAGCGCGACGAGACTCTAATAGAACAATTTCAATGAAAACTTCATGGAAATTATTCTACCAGAATCGCGTCACGCCTCTCTGCGGGAGCCTTAAAGTTTTTGCGGTTTTTTTATTTGTTTGAGCAGCTTAATTATCGTATTTGCATGTTTGTGTTCATATAGTTTTTATTGCTGCTATAATTTGGTACGGTAACAGCCTAAGGCTGCCTTTCCACAAGAGATGTGCGAGGTAGCTGGGTGGTGCGAGGATGCGTAGCGAGGCTGTGAAACAGTGTGAGTGTTTCCACCAGAAATGTGCCAGCGGTGAAAGGTGTGCAAATGTGTAGTGCGAGGATGCGTTGCTGAGCTCGAAACAGTGTGCAACTGTGTGGCGCGAGGATGTGTAGCGGGCTAGGTGTGGTGGGAGCGGAGCGCGCGCGGCACACAACCCTCGCAACACATTCCTAGCACACATCCTTCCCTTGTTTTGAACATACAAAAACCTCGCTCCGCCGAGCCGTTTCCACTAAAACTGCGCCGAGCGAAGCTAGGTAAATGAAGTAATTCTATTGGTTCTTAACAAACACATCCCTCGCTACGCATCCTCGCACATCCCTGGTGGAAAGGCAGCCTAAACGTGGCAACCTTGTTGGAATTATCAACAGAGCAGTTTTATCGCATTCTAAATGTAGTAATAACAACAACACATTTGGTCTGAGGAATTTGAACTTGTTATGTTATGTAGCACAATCAGTAGTCTTCTATGATACCGGTTGAAGAGCGTATCGTAAAAATATCAAGCCACTCGTTTATCTTAATACTAATAAATCATGTAAACAGACGGGTTTAGTTCAAACCAGTTTAAAGCAACTATTTCTGCACATTTCAAGTTTGTGTATCTTTGAAACATGAATAATCTTTCAAAGAAAAAGCTCCTGACCTTTGCCTTTCAATCCGATTCGAAACCGATGCAGAATTTAATATCATTAGTTGAGTTTTTTTCTCAGTCACAGTAATTACTTAAGGAAGACTAGGTTTTGCAAAGATGTTTTAACGATATATTTAAGGGTATTCCTGCTATTCAGCGCAATATTGAATAACTTATTGAACCATGAGAAACCAGCGGATTAATCATTAAGTTTATCATCAGAGACATACAAAATGTCGTTGTTATATGTGTCTTAACATTTATAGCTATAATTCTGATTACTTTCAAAGACACCCCAGCTCGGACAGATGAAGGTATTACTATGTCCGTCCAAT
This sequence comes from Oligia latruncula, assembly GCA_948474745.1. Taxonomy (NCBI): domain Eukaryota; kingdom Metazoa; phylum Arthropoda; class Insecta; order Lepidoptera; family Noctuidae; genus Oligia; species Oligia latruncula. Next base: position 8,995,506 of record OX419686.1, on the reverse strand, counting down.
CGTTATTACATCTTCATGTATCACAAATTAGTTTCAAGGGTCAGAAAGGGACATAACATTTATGTAAAACGGGAAAGAAAAACATCGTGAGAGAACTGAAATGTACAGTCAGAGGAATTCATTGTTTAACACTATGTCAATTGGCCGTGTTATATCTATTTCATACGACTGTCAAAAAATGACAGTTGTGGTTTGTATAAACATACGGACGGACAATTAATTTGTTAGTCAATTTGAAAAACAGTTATCTTCCCTGACTATACTACAATCCAAAAGTTTAATGACATTTGTCACCTCCCGTTTGGTTGATTATGGCCCGCTCTCTCTCACAAAGAGGAGAGAAATTTAGGCCCCCGGCAGTAAGAACATTATAGACTGATGAATGATTATGTTGATTTATAGTACCTACAGTGTGTAATGTAATGTTGTTATCAGGCCATTCGTTTATCTTAATAGTAATAAATCATGTAAACAGACGGGTTTAGTTCAAACCAGTTTAAAGCAACTATTTCTGCACATTTCAAGCTTGTGTAACTTTGAAACATGAATAATCTTTCAAAGAAAAAGCTCCGGACCTTTGCCTTTCAATCCGATTCGAAACCGATGCAGAATTTAATATCATTAGTCGAGTTTTTTTCTCAAAGTCACAGTAATCACCTATGGAAGACTAGGTTTTGTACAGATGTTTTAACGATATATTTAAGGGTATTCCTGCTATTCAGCGCAATATTGAACAACTTATTGAACCATAATAAACCAGCGGATTAATCAATTAAGTTTATCATCAGAGACATACAAAATGTCGTTGTTTTAAGTGTCTTAACATTTATAGCTATAATTCTGATTACTTTCAAAGACAGTTGTGGTTTGTATAAACATACGGACGGACAATTAATTTGCTAGTCAATTTGAAAAACAGTTATCTTCCCTGACTATACTACAATCCAAAAGTTTAATGACATTTGTCACGTCCCGCTTGGTTGATTATGGCCCGCTCTCTCTCACAAAGAGGAGAAATTAGGCCCCGGCAGTGAGAACATTATAGACTGATGAATGATTATGTTGATTTATAATACCTACTACGGTGTGTAACGTAATGTTGTTATCGTTTCAGATCACGAAGGTCATCGGGCGCAGCATCTGCTGTTACACCACAACCCAAGAATTTAAACCCAGGAGGTGAGATTTATTCTGTAATCATACCGTATTTCTATTACCTACGCACTATTTATAACGTAAGACACACGTAAAAACAAGGCTACTAGTACAGTGGGCTGTCTTGCGTAAATTATTTTATTTTATTATGCCTGTTAACCTTTATAGTAACAATTTATTATATAATTCATTAAGGGGTTTCGAAATCGATGACATGGGTTATCGGCCGTAGTTTTAATCTTGTCAATGACAACATAATATAACCTGTTTAAAATCTTTTGCTTATCTTTATCGTGGTAAAAATAATTATATATGTATATAAGAAGAAGTCTGAAAGTGGCATCGGAGACTGAAAAGTTGTGTGGAAATCGGGTATCATGTGATGCGAAGGAATTGAATATTCCTTTTGAATATCGTCAGGAAAGTTTTGAACGTGAATGTGAAGGGCTATAAGAGTAGGTAGGAGGAAACCAAAGAAACAATGGATGGACTCTGTGAAAGATGATATGGCTAGAAAGGGAAGTGACTAACGAGATGACGACTATAGTCCGCGCGGAACTAGTTGGCCGCGCCTTAGGTATGTGAGCGGTGGGACGCAGTGGCGGGGGCGCTTTGTCATTACTCAATACGTGCGTTGCAAACAATAGGCATCCCCGCCGCCCTCACCCCCGTCCCCACCTAAGGCGCGGCCAACTAGTTTCGCGCGGACTTTAATGCGGGCCATTCACAAGATCAAGTTCACCGTCAAGTTTGCAGCGGACACAAGCGCGGCTTCAAGTCCGCTGCAAACTTGACGGTGAACTTGATCGTGAATGGCCCGCATAATAAAGAAGTATGAAAGAAAAGTCATGTTTCGCGCACCCCAAACAAATTGAGATAAGGGCAGGAGAATGGTGAGCAGAGAGTGATAAAATGATAAATAATAAATAAGATAAGATTAACCACAAATGTAAGGCATTACATTATATTCTACGAATTTTCCTAGCAAACAATCCCTGTCAAGGGGAGGATAGATAAGATACCTACATTAGTTTTAGTTTGTGGATTTTGGGTATAGCTAAGCATTTTGGTGGAGGGCCCTCTACCCCTTTCAAGTGCAAGAAAGCGATTTAGCCAAGCCTCCGCTTTAGGAAAACTCATTTAAAGGGACAAACGGCACACCGACCGTCTTCTGAGCACTTAATAATACCAACACGGACGTAGTTTTCACAAACTGTCGTTACGAAACATTGTGCGTATAACATCAATGATAATGGCGACCAGATTTGTAAGTTTTATTACTTACTAGCTAACCCGACAGACGTTGTCCTATATACATTTTAATAATTCATACAATAATCCCATAGACCCAAGATGTTCAGTTTGAAAAACTCCGAGAAAATTTTAAATTTTTTCTATCCATATTAACCTTATTCGGACGAACATTTTAAAATATAAATAGCCAACTACGACAGAAAAGCCAACTAAAAAGGTACAGACAAGACATCACACATCATGTAAGGGTATAAATTGGACAGATTATGTGTGACCTAACTTTTAATCATAATCAGCCTATATTGTTCCCACTGCTGGGACACAGGCCTCCTCTCTTGGAGAGGGAGTGGGCTATAATCTACTACGCGGGCCCAGTGCGGGTTGGTAGATGTCACACTGAGAGAAATGACATTTTGGCATAATCTTAAAATATCGTGACGTTGGTTTAAAATAGATGCGTTGTCCTAAAATATGTTGATAATAAGTCAATATTAGGCTAGAACTGAAATGTGTTAAGATGGAATCGAATTGTTTGGGTAAATCTATATTCTATACTAATATTATAAAGCTGCAGAGTTTGTTTGTTTGTTTGTTTGTTTGTTTGTTTGAACGCGCTAATCTCTGGAACTACTGGTCCGATTTGAATGATTCTTTTAGTGTTGGGTAGTCCATTTATCGAGGAAGGCTATAGGCTATTTAATATCATGCTATGACCCTTAGGAGCCGAGCAAAAAGAAAAAAGTCAGAATGAACGCTAAGCGAATACGAAGTGTTGCGACGGGGTGGGGGTACAAGAAATTTCACGCGGACGAAGTCGCGGGCAGAAGCTAGTAATGCAATATTATGATACTTGTCATCGTAAAAAATTGTAATTATAAAATAACATTGTCTTCTTCAAATAATAACACTATGTAATAGAAAATGGTCCACTGTCCCTTAGATTAGTATGATAATTATAAATAAGATTCTAATTATAAAACACAATGACAGTCACCGTAATTTAAATAGATTTCATGGTTTATTATGAAGAAGTATCTCTAAAAATACGATGACCTCCCACTAATCTACAGACGCCAGCAACATCAAGCTAGGTACTACGTCATCTTAAATGCTGTTATCATCAACATCAGTATTATCATCGTTCTTTTTGGTGAATCACTATGCTCCGTCCTTGGAGTGAATTCATCATACTTTAAGCTGAATTCACCTCTTTTATGATTGCGAGTTTTCTCAGTGCACATATCTTCGATAGCTGTTCCCCGCGGTGTCACACGCTGCGCGGCTCCTAAGAGTCGTAGCGTGATGTTATATAGCCTATAGCCTTCCTCGATAAATGGACTATCCAACATTAAAAGAATCATTCAAATCGGACCAGTAGTTCCAGAGATTAGCGCGTTCAAACAAACAAACAAACTCTGCAGCTTTATAATATTAAATAGTATAGATTCTTTTTGGTTCTAGGACGAACCTTCACGTTTCTCACGATGTTAATTTTATTTAAATTATTTTAGGGTTTGGGATCATTGAGGGTAGGTACAGTCAACATCAGATAGTGATCAAAATATCTTAGCTATCAGTTTTCAATATTGTGTAAGCTGTCAGTGTATTTATATTAATATCTGCGAATAGTTCGTTCAATGGTATCTAAGCATTCATAGTAGTAAAAGTCATAGTCATTAAGGCTGACTATAATCTTGGTTCAGAGCAGTGGTGGCCAAGTGTTAACGGACTTACGAGTTGTAGATCGTAAGTTCGAACCCAGACAGGCGCTTTAATTTGTGAAAATTATTTCATCACTACTGCTCTGAAAACGGTGAAGGAAAACATCGTGAGGAAACCGGCATGTCCTAGAACCAAAAATTCGAAGACATGTGACATCTGCCAATCCGCACTGGGCCCGCGTGGTGGATTACGGCCCACTCCCTCTCACTGAGAGGAGGCCTGTGTCCCAGCAGTGGGAACATTATAATCTTGGTTCGAGTCATATCCAAAAAAACTAACTATAATGTAGATAGAGCATTGAGGCCTTTTCCTCAAAAGAATTTCCGTTTCCAAGAAAATTCAAATTGTTCTATCTCATTCATCCTCCTTTCTCTCTTTATGATATTTTATTAGAATATTATTATGACTCGAACTATGTAAGTTTCTTACAATATGTATCCGAAACAACAGACATGTCAGTTACGTCATGCAAGAAATGAACGGGATGTATAATCAAGGAAAAACGGGAAGCAATATTTATTATTAGCAATGTTACTCCAAAATATACTCTAGTTACGGGTATTAACGTTGACTTTTCTTAATTGTGAAGATATTTTTGGCTACTATGAATGCATAGATACCATTGAACGAACTTTTCGCAAATATTAATATAAACACACTGACAGCTTACATAATATTGAAAACTGATAGCTAAGATATTTTGACCACTTGGGATGCTTATGACAATTTGAATGCAATGTCCGCGAATATACAGGGTTATTGGTAAGACATTAACAACCTCTTAATAGGTCATTGTAATCATCATTATGAACAACTTTTACTATGGGATCAAACCTGAAATCGCGAAAAAAAACATCAGCTGTTCCCTACATTTTGAACATAAATGTAGGGAACAGCTGATTTTTTTTGTTAATGTCAATGTTTTACCAATAACCCTGTACAATTGAAATTATGTTCTTCACTTGATTTTGACTACTTTGAAAGCTCCAATCTATCCGATGCTGACTGTACCAACCCACTTCCTTGGTTTACGAAAATTCAACAGTTAAATTTGAGGTGTAAAAAGACACATAACGAAGCCGAGAGTCACTTAATTGTACTCCCCGTTACTATAATATTTTTTTTGTACTGTTCCGTTTACCTGGGAACCTTCTAGTTACGGAGATATTGAAGGTCAAAATTCCAACTTTTACTGACGTTTTTTTACGAAAACAAGTTTTTAATGTTATAATATAACACAACTTTAAATACCCCCACGACCCCTGTACCGTTGCATGCACTCATAAGTACTATGTTTTGCGTGCGTTACACTGCGCACTACCGCAAACAGCAAATTTTCACACCAAAAATAAAGGTCGTTTGCCAGCAATTATTTTTGTGCAAAGTTACTTAGTTTGATCTACAAAATACGTAGGTAACGGCTATGTGATGTGTCTTTTTACACCCTGTATAATATTATAATTATAGATAACCAATATATTTCCAGAAACATCTTTAGTACCTTTCTTTCATTAGATACCAAACACGATTTTTTTTTTTCGGCAACACTTTTCATCCGGTATAAGTCGCCATGTTGGATTTTACATCTTTTTGTGATTACGTTTTGTTGTGACGTTATTATAGCTCTTAACCCGCTAAACAACATGACGATTCCCACAATACCTCATTTGTCAAAATACGACAAGTATTTTAGGAGTTGTGAGGTTGTGGGTTGTGTGGGTTTGAGGCCTGTTAAAATCATAACCCTCCTTCGGCTTTACCGTAGTCGGGTAAAAATAGCCAATTCGGTCCAGCCGTTCCCAAGTAATGCGCTTACCAACGAATATCATTTCATTTTTATTTATATAGATCCCATAACTTTGAAGTAAACCTAAAGTTAAAATTATACTATTTAACTTAGCTAAACCTAAAGTTAAAATTATACTAACTATTTAACTTAGCTGCAGACGTGGGTAGATGGTAATAACCTGCACTTGAGTGATTAAAGTTAGAATTTCTATCAGTGGAGCGCTTAATGAATTGTTTGCAACAACTAGACAAGTTTTGCTATTTTCCAGAGCAAACCACTTAATATATACGAAAGTAAAACAAAGCGCTATGACGTCTTTCAGAAGTATTTTAGTCACGGATATTTAGTAAAACACAATGTTCGGTGTGAGTTTAGAGGAGGGTGGAAATTCTTTGTCCTTGGTGCAGCAAGTTTATCTAAGGTTATTCCTATCTTGCTTATAAAGGACTACATGGGTCTGGTCATAAGTTTTGACACATATGGAAAGTTAAATAAATGACACAATGAGTTACGCATTACAACCATTTATATATCAAATGAAAGGGTATAAAATACAGATTTAAACCACATTAAAATTATTCGAAATGTCCTCCCCTTGCTTCGATACAAGCCTTCAATCTGCAAGGCCAGTCATCAATCGAAGCACGCACGATATTCATGTCAATATCGGCGACTGCTTTAATCAGGGATGCTTTAAGTGACTCCAAGTTTCGATGGGGTTTAGCGCAGACCTTCTCCTCTAAGTGCTGCCATATTTTGTAATCCAAGGGATTCAAGTCTGGACTAGATGAGGGCCAATCCTCATGCCTGATAAAGTCGATTCCACGGGTCGTGAGCCAGTTTTGGGTACTTTTCGCCTTATGAGCCGGCGCAGAATCCTGCTGGAATACCCAGTGCCTGTTTTCGAACATTGTTTGTGAAAGAGGTTCCACAATGTTTGTTAGGACTGTGTTTTGATATACGAGGGCACTGGTTTTCACTCCTTTTTCACAAAAAAACAACTCCGTTGGACCCAAATAGGACACCCCAAGCCAAACCATGAATGCCGAAGGGTGATGACCACGCTGAACACGTGGCACACGTCTGCTCGCTTCTTCACTAGAGTGTGCATACACTTTATCATTTTGTTTGTTGAAACTCTCCTCAACATTAAAAATTTTTTCGTCCGAGAAAAGTATTTCGCGGTATTTTTTTCCCGCGTACCGCCTTAACAAAACCCGGCTTCTTTCGAGTCTGATTTTCTTCAGCCATGCGTTAAGAAGATGTGCTGTTTTTTTTCTATAAGCACGCAGTCCTAGGTCTTCATTCAACACCCTTTTAACAGTAGTTCTGCTTAGTCCCATCTGCAAAGCCAACATTTTTTGCTTGCGGACAGGATTTCGTTGGATTCGCGCCTTCATTGCTTTGATGACCGCTGGAGTCCGAACAGTACGAGGTCGACCGCTCCTTTGTTTATCTTGTAATCTTGAATCTTCCCTGAATCGTTTGATAGTACGATAAATGAATCTCAGTGAAATTTTCAAATTTTTCAGCAGTTTGAAAATCTCAGTTGGCGCGTGACCGCAACGATGCAATGCAATTACTGCGACTCTGTCTTCTTTGCGCGTCCACTCCATTTTAGAAAATGAACAAAATTCCAGAAACCCTTTGTTTTTATTTTGTTTAAATATTCAAATTTCGAATGTCCATAATATTTTCCTCGGTTTGCATTCTAAATTCGAAATTTTACCTATGTGACAGAACTTATGGCCCGACTAAGTAGTTCCTGTTCTTCACTACACTGGACAACACCTAAGTAAATGCCGCAGTGTTGGATTTTCAACGTTCGGCTCGGCGTCGAAAGTTGAAAAGCCAACAGCACGCTTTTATATAGGCATTCATTGAGGTGTCGTCTCGTGTTAGATAAAACGAGCAATAGGGTAAAGCTACGGTTTCCTAGAAGAGCGGCGGCCGCCACATAGCGTCTGTAATTTACCGGCGAATGACGTCACTGGAAAGTTATTTATGAAAGTAAGTTGGTGTGTTTACCTCTGCATTTGCGATTTATTTGCCAAAAATGTAAACAAATATGAGTTTATGTAAAAATAACTTTAAATACTACACAATAAAGTTCAGTTTACGCTACAACTTCTAACATTTTTATTATTTTTTCAATAGTGCCAATCACTCTGAAATCAACTTAATTCCCATTAAAATGAAGTTGATATTTGTTTAACTCGTTTTTTGACAAGTCAAACCCATTATTTTTGACAAGTCAAACCCATCATTTTTGACAAGTCAAACTCATCTTTTTTTTTTTTGACAAGTCAAACCCATCATTTTCATGAAAGCCGTCACTACGGTCGTTATGTGGCGGGCACCGCTCTTCTAGGAAACTGTAGATTTACGCGCAATAAACTAAATATCGCAATCTAAATCCAATCAGTAGCCTGCAATCGAAGCTAATACGCACTTTTATAATTTGACAGGATATGATATCTACTAATAGCACATACGTCATAATAACATCATATCGCAGAGGACCCATTTATATCACGTGCCGTCGTTGACAGCAATATGACGTCGTATGAAAATGTAAAACCGTATACAATCTCATATAAAATGGCCCCCTGGGTTGAGGCTTACCATGTCTTTTAGGATGCAGTTTGTGTGCGATTTTTTTTTGTATCTTTGAAATTGTGCCCGTATTTAATGTATCTTTGATCCATCAATCAACTCAGCCTATCACAGTCCACTGCTGGACATAGGCCTCTCTCACGCTGCGCCACAACACCTGTCCTCCACCTTCCTATCTATGCTATAGGACGTGTCATTTGTCGAGAAAGTTTTGTCACTTACTCACTTATATCAAAGGATAATCAGCCTATATATAATATTACCTTTGCTGGGACACAGGCCTCCTCTCTGTGAGAGGGAGTGGTACAATTGGGTTGGTGGGCCATGCGGGCCCGCATGCAGTGCGGGTTGACAAGTCTTCGAATTTTTGGTTCTAGAACATGGCGGTTTTCTCGCGGTGTTTTCCTTCGCCATTTTGAGAGCAGTGGTGATGAAATAATTTACACAAAGTAAAGTGCCTGCTTGGTTTCGAAGTTTCGAACCCGCAACCTAAAAGTAAGTCGCAGCCGTTTCCACTGGGCCACCACTGCCCTCTATATCAAAGACAGATGTCAAATTCACACGAAAACGTTTAAAGTAGTGCTTTCCATCGGAAAAAACCTGATCACGTAACTATCGAAAGTGAAAAGCGTCATTTGATAAAAAAAATCACCTTACGTCTACGATTCTACGTAGACATGACATATTCAGTCATTTTACCTTATCAGTCTGTTTACCACGATATCATGTTAATAACCTTCATAAAACACATAGATACAATGTTTTACATTAATTGCCTATGTATGAACTAGGATAAAGAGGTAATCCAAAGTTTTCACAGCATTTTCTTCTTTTTTCCAGTTTATTTAACAAACTAGTTGACCCAACAGACGTTGTTCTATCAATTTTGGAATAATTCATACAATAATCACATAAAAAAACAATTTTCGCTTTTTTCCCGAATTTCCTAATTTTCCGAGCTGTTTTCCAATTTTTCTTTCCCTAAAAACCTCATTCGAACTATAACGACCATTTAAAGAAGAAAATTAACCAAATCGGTCCATCCGTTCTTTATTTTACAGATGTCAAAAAGCTTGCAGTGTCTACGAACATTTTGTTAAACAAACAATTGAATCGACACGATTGCATTCGTCGAATGCAGACGTGTTGTGGCCGCGAGTGTACGGCAGTAGCGTTTGAAAAGCAAGTACTTGGATCAATATTGAATGAAATGATTGCGATAGAGCACTTACTGCGGTGCAACTAAATGGAGACGAGCAGAGAATAGCAAATAGAGTACATTTTTTTATACTTTACGGGATGTGGCTGCTTTTCACGTTACTTTTATTTACCGTGCAGCTTTGCTCAATGTAGAAAGCGAGTCGACTATGGCACAAATAACGCCAAAATAGCTTTTTTCACAACTATTCGGTTAAAATGTTACAGGAAACGTTAATCAAACAAGACAGTAAAGTGATTGGCAAACAGTATACAGATACACTTGTGAAAACAAAATAACTAATTTTCCTAAGTAGATTACAGTTGGAATAGAAAAACAGAACACTTTCCTTCATATCCGGTCCGACTGGGAAACGCCCCCATAAACAATGAGTAGCTGCGAGCTACAGATAGCTGTATCTGAGAGTAAACAAACGGCGCAGATATTACACATGCTTTGTTTACAATTTTATCAGCAACGTGATCAATTCTACGATGCGATATAAAGAGATTACGGAGAACATTATGTCACAAGGCAAACAAACCTGTCACATTCTTAGTAATATTCGTACCGGGAAAAGATTTATAATCTTAACCACTCAATCCCGGTCATGCTACAATATCGGCCCATTACAATAGAAAATCAATTGTTTCTCATTAGCGGTGATTAGAGTTTAAACTCCAAGTGTAATAATCACATACACATCCAACTAAAACGAAACGTAACGATTTAATGGGTTTATTTGTTTTAAATGATCAAGATAAGTATATATAACTTTACTTTAACCAAATCTAAAAATAACAAAATTAAAGACAGAAACTAAAAAATTGCGTCGAAAAATTCATCCGCATGGCTGTCGACTGGTAATGTACCCAAGAGACTGGCGGCATTACCACATTGTATGGCGATGCTTAGCCTCTGGCCAACGTAAAAGCTAGCCCGTGGGTCACGGGAAGTGTCAACCAGCCGTTTCGAAGTTTCTTTAAAAAGACCATGAGCACTCAGACATCACGATTTAATTGGAAAAAAATTCTGACATTTTAATATACACAACTCTCTTCGTCTTCGGCGATGTATGCAAAGAAAAATTCTCAGACGGATTTTTTATCCTGTTGGTACATGTTTATTTATTCTGCACCTCGTAACAGGATCCATAATCCTTCGTGATTGGATTGTACGCCGCCTTTAGCAGAAGCCAGACACGATAATCCTGCGAAATTTTATTTTCCTTTATTCAATGGAGAAAGAAAAACCTACTCGAATAGTTCCGTGAGTTCTGTCAGGAAATTCATGTCAATATGTTTTGCATGGATCTTAAATATGAAATAAAGTTTTCCTCATTTATTTTCCGCTGCGGATTACAACTGTTTATATTGACAAATTTATTACGGTAAATTCGACTTTTCTCGGAAACGTGTCTTAGTCTCGCGGCCTGAATAATGTCAACAAGCAATCCTTTACTAATCTGATAACTGTAAAATATGTACATCAGACAGCTTCCTGTTTTATAAATGATTGGCACATTTAGGTATAGATAAACGTTGAACGTTGAATATAAGATAGTTGGTAAGGTAAACACACGGTTCGCATACTTAATTTTCTAGGTACCTTTACCTAGAAAATTTGAGCAAAGGCCCGGGGAAGCTAGCTTTGCCCGATTTAATTAAGGCAAAGTTGACACAACCCAGTCACCGTTGAACGTGTTAAAACATTTTGATTGCGGTTTTCGTTCCAATACAGCTGTTATATAGACTGAAATCATTACTATTGGACGAGTTTATGTCCGAGGTTGTATAAAGCTTCGGGTACCTAACTACGTTATAATTTATATGTATGTACCTAAATAAATGATTTATGCGAATATAATATTTGTTATACTTTGTTACATCAAGCAAATGTCTGATTTATATAAAATGGGTGAGCTTCGTATGATCGTCAGTCTACATCTGCTCGGTCGCACGTGTGTAATAGTGCTCCTCATTCGTGTATTTCATATGAATGGAACGGGTTTTATTCGATAACCAAAATACAAAACGTTTATTACCTGCTTGTTTTGTGCTTGTGATTTCACCTTAAAAGTTTGTATATAGTTTTCCCTGTGCGTTAATACAGGATACAATAAACCAATCAATTCTATCGAACATCATCTGTACTGATTCCATCCATAACCTCTTTAGCCCTTCCGCTGTAAATTAATATAAAAAATGACACACATTCAAATAGTTATTAATATGGTACATCGACTTTTAGAAAAAGTTTGGTTTTGTAGAGCGTCTTATCTGCCGATCAGGCTTGTGTAACAGTGCCCTTCTAAATATTGACGACCTGGTAGGTACCGTTGGTACAAGTATTTAGGTATTATTGAGATGAGGTCTAGAATACGACCTTGTCTTGCGGCTTTATGACGCATCAGCGCTTAAGTATATAAAGCTCACAGTGCCCTGTGCAGTCATTACTCATTTAACCTTTTAAGCACACAAACGTTTGTGTCAAGTTCTCCACAAAGTTATAAACAACGACAAGTTTGTTTTTTTGTCAGTAGCCTTTTTCGATTGGAAAATGACCGCAGATCGTGATAAGACAATTGTCACCTTCGACATAGTTGCCACCGTGGTGAAGGCAACTCGACTACTGCTGCAGTGTTTCGGCAACCATCACTTTGGATTCATACCGTGTATGTTTGTGTTCATATTTAGAAACTACAGTGTTTTAACACCACTTCCATAGATATAGATAGCCTTTTGAAGTGGTAAAGTGCTCCCAATCAATAACAATGTGACTGCAAAATCTGTGATATAATGTTACGTTGACTAATCTTCTGTGTCTCGTGTCTCTGTGATATTAATTAGGTATAATTATTTGCGTAGTTGTGGTCGGAGCATTACGTTGAATGTGAGTAGTTACTAGTTAAGTCTAATGCTAAATGTTTCCACCGCAAAGGAAAAATACTCATAAACCGCATACTTGGGAAAACCCTTTAAACCGACCTAGATTTAAAGATGATTAACAGTTTTGCGTAGTCTAGTATTGAAAGTTTGAGTAAATTGACTACCTACGTCATAATTATTACTCAATCCTTTATGGTAATTCGTCACTATTTTATGAACAGGTCCTATTGTATCGTCATTAATCATGTCGTCATATATTATGTTTGACGTGTTTTCTTGCAATAGAGGGGTGTGATACAGCATGTCATACCATAATTCAATATTGTTTTGAACTTTATCTTTCCTTAACTTTCATCCATATTATATTAGCACTAGCTATGTCCCGCGGTGTCGCCTGCGTTAATTTGAGGAAAAAACCTACTAAAATATATTCCATTACTTTATGAGTATTACTTACCTCATGACCAGCCGGCCTTGCAGAGTTATTTGAAAACTATGATATCTCAGATATTCATTGAAATCAAATGATTCAAGGGCAATTTTGTTCAAAATTAAATACGTGTGATGAATAACGTACTTATTTGGATAAGGATTAATACCATAGTTATAAAAACACCTTCGCAAATAATGCATTATTTTAGTTTGATTACGGAAAAGGTTATAGTAAGTCAACCCTAAAAGATAGACGTATACTTTTTTTTATAACTTTTACGCAGCTTACGCAACGACGCTCTCAAAAGGAATATTTTTTCTCGTTTTTGCAACATTTTTCATTGATGCTCTGGTCCTATTGGTCGTAGCGTGATGTTATATCTGTTTGTTTCTCGATAAACGGGCTATCCAACACAAAATGATTTTTTCAATTCGAACCGGTAGTTCCTGAGATTAGCGCGTTCAACCAAACAAACAAACAATTGAACAAACTCTTCAGCTTTATAATATTATAAAATAGATAAAACCGTCTGTCGCTTGAATTGTGATTTGAAAGCACGTCCACATATTAATCAGTATAAAAACAAAGTGTTCGCAAAGCTCTCACAATTTATAAATGAGTGAAACGTGCCGCTTCTATTTGGAGCGTGACAGGTACTAATGAGTGCCAATGTTGGCCCCGTCATGAATTGGATTCAGGACGCGCGCTGTCACTTGCCACTCACTGCTTCTAGGAAAAACGTCAAAAGTAGTCCATTATTGCTGTAATCACTGGTGATCATGCCACGGATGAAACACATCCCTTGCACCGACTTCTTGCTATACAAATTGTAGGGTTTTATGTCTTTCCTCTTATGGAGTAAGTGTGTGCACGAAGCAATTTTCCGGGATCAACGCATTCGTAATTCAATCAATCGATTATTCACCATGTAAATGATTACAGGGATTGTTTATATACCTCGTCTGAACTTTAAATAGATCATTTCAATCAAGCCGTGACCAATAATGCGGAAACGGTTTTATTTTTGTAACTATGTCACACGAGTCAGTTTTTTTTTGTGAGCTTGTTTGAGCTCTGGTCTTATTTCCATTGACTTCCAATAAATAAACTATTTTGGTACTTCCAGCTATAGGTATGTCGTTAAACAATCCAAGTTTGTGGTTTTCAAACGCTTTTGACACAATTGTGGGTGGAAAAGTCAATCCCATTTATATTATATTAGCATTTCACTTTTAAAGTGTTATTTCAATTCTGCTGAAGTATTAAGAAACGACGAATCATGAATATATATCAACTGTAGATCCTTGTGATATGCAAAGTAATATAAATATATATTTATATTTGTGATTATCATCTGCACGCTTAAGTTCTTTTACAAGTGCTGACTAATTTAGTATGCTCTAGTTTCTCCGGAGGCTGGAGGCCGTAACCATGAGCTATATCACTCCGTGCAGTATTTTCACATTTTTCATCATGTTGCCATTTGTACAGAAAACAATTTTTCCTCTGTCAGTTAAATATTTCTCATATTGTAACTGTAACAGCTCATGGCATCACTGAGACTGTCGAGTTTATTGTCAAGCAAATTGTTTGTCTTCGCTGCCATTTAGTATTGTATTCTTTTGTCCACAGAGACTACTACTACTACTGTGTGTGTGTGTACTTTGATGACAAAGGCAACAGGGAGAAATTCATGATTGCTGGTACTTAATCTTAGTTATGATCTGTTCAGTACATTATGGTACCCGAGAGTCCGCGACAAAGGCCTCGGCTCGTGTCGTGAACGAAAAATAGAAAGGTTATTAACCTTATGTTGGGTGCAGAGGTCAATGGTTCCTCGCCTTTTAATCTCGCATCCTACATGACCTCTAACATAACAATTTGCGGTAAGGTTCTTGTGTAATTCGTCTAAGCCAGGCTCATTGCGACGACCACGTAACGACTCCTCGTAGTAAACCCACGGTATCTTAAGGAACCCTTAATAAACGTCCTAAACAAACCCGCATGAAAAGTATTTCGTATTACGTTGTCGTTATTTTTGTTCAGTAGGTACATTTGGTATCTCCCTTTTCCGGATTTGCACCGAATGTAAAACAAAAAAGATTCTCGACCTCTTGGTCATACTTTTTGTTTAGGTATTGATAAGATACTGATATTATAAACAATAGTGATCTGACCAAATCTCAAAGCAATCGTGTGAATGTAGTGCAGAGGTCATGTTTTAAAGCTGTTAGTAGCCCACAGCAATATTTTGAAGACAGTTTTTATCAGAAGGAACCTTATTTCAATGTTACACAGAAACTTGAATTATTCCATCCAATGGGGTATAAAAATGAGCTTTTGTAGGTAGTCTTTATTGCTCTGTTTATCTGGAAACAGGCAAACAACACCATTTATCCCGACTGCATAAAACATTATATGCATTAAATTGTTATACAATGGAAATTATCCACCCGGTATAAATACTTATGTTGTGATTTTCTGTTTGAATGTTCACGGAATCTAAACAATTATAACTGGTGTAATTCTGAAAAGTATTTGTGGTATTTGTTACCTACTTATTGGAATAAATTTAAAAGTAATTCTTGGAATATCGGCAATACCCAGTAGCGTCGAGGAGGTCAGATAGTATTTATCTGTATTCTTATCCATACTAATATCCATACTATACTATATATACTATACTATCCATACTATAATATTATAAATTCGAAGGTAACTGTCTGTCTGTCTGTCTCTCTGTCTGTATGTTACCGCTTCACGCTTAAACCGCTGAACCGATTTAGATGAAATTTGGTACCTATAGCGATAGTTTGAGCCCCGGCAAAGGACATTATGATAGGTACGGGATTGAAACTTACGCGGGTGAAACCGCGGGGCGCTGCTAGTATAAATATATGTAACGGTAAGTGTGATTAATTGAAAATTATTAATAATTACCTCATGATTTGGTCGAATGTGATTATAAAATTGAAATTCATCACTTTTAGCAGTTGTTGTTATCATTACTCTCGTCGATAAAATAAGTAACACAATAAAATAAGACTCGAAGTTATGTGTCCAGTAGGTATTTATTTATAATACCACAGCATTTACAAATACATAACTAAAAGAAAGTACATGCCAAATTGTTTATTCTTTGTTTTTGCTTAAACCAAACAAGAACAGATAAAATAAAAATTATACAGTCATAGACTCCGCAAAATCAAAAAAAAAATGAAGTATTTTGTCTATTTCTTTGTTCAATAGGTATTTATTGATAATACCTACCACAATACTTATAGGTACTGAACTAAAATACTAAATAAACTAAAAGAAAATTAAAATGAAACAATCATAGAATCAACATAAAAATCCTAATAACAATCATTATTATTTGTTTTTGCAAAAAAGAGTTTTGTGGCACTTAGAATTGCAAAGAACGCGCATTTTTAGGGTTCCGTAGCCAAATGGCAAAAACGGAACCCTTATGGATTATTCATGTCCGTCTGTCCGTCTGTCCGTCCGTATGTCACAGCCACTTTTTTCCGAAACTATAAGAACTACACTGTTGAAACTTGGTAAGTAGATGTATTCTGTGAACCGCATTAAGATTTTCACAAAAAAATAGAAAAAAAACAATAAATTATGGGGGTTCCCCATACTTAGAACTGAAACTCAAATTTTTTTTTCATCAAAACCATCTATGGATAAGTCTTAAAAATGATATTGAGGTTTCTAATATAATTTTTTTCTAAACTGAATAGTTTGCGCGAGAGACACTTCCAAAGTGGTAAAATGTCCCCTCCCCCCCCTGTAACTTCTAAAGTAAGAGAATGATAAAACTAAAAAAATATTTGATGTACATTATCATGTTTGTTTTGAACGAGATCTAGTAAGTAGCTCGCCGGTGAAAATTTAAAAACATGATGGTACGGAACCCTCTGTGCGCGAGTCCGACTCGCTCTTGCCCGGTTTTTCTGCATTTACAGCGGTTCAAATTCAAATTCATTTATTTCGTGAACACAGGGTAAATACAAAAGGTGTTATAAATACATAAGATCCGAGCTGTGCCCCGCCAAAAGGCATACAAAATATCAAAGGTTACATAATGTCATGTGATAAATAAATAAAAAATAATAAAAAATTAATACAACAATAATCAAAATTAACAAAATTATTTAGTATGTCATAATTGGATTTAGTTAACAAGTATAATTAAAATTTGTCATTTAAATATTCGTCAACCTTGCTATTTAACAATTTGAACAGATTTCTTTTAAATTCGTTAATGTTAATACTTGAGATAACTTGTCCTGGTAACTTATTATATAGTTTTTGAGCCATTGCATAAAAACTGTTGCTATGAAATTGTGTTTTTGTTGCCAACACCTGCAATTTTTTTGAGCGCCCCGTTTTCTTTCTACAAATCTATATAAATTCATGTTGTGTTTTATGAAAATACAGGCTTCATAAATATAAAGTGACGGTAACGTTAATATGTTTAGCTTTTGAAAATGTGGCTTGCATGATTCTGTTTGTTTTATTTTACAAATCGCTCGAATACATTTTTTCTGTGCTATTAGTACTTCTTGAATCTTAGGGGCATTTCCCCAGAATATGAGGCCATACCGCAGAGCCGAGGCGACATAGCCATGATAAGCTGCTAGTACGGCGGTCTTATTCGCAATTTTACCCAGCATATAAAGAGCATATGAAAATTTACTAAGCTTTCCACAAACACTTTCAATTTGAGTTTTCCATGTCATGTCATTGTCAATATATAGTCCAAGAAATTTTGTAACACTGGCTTCAAGTATTTCACTCCCTCTATAGTTTATTTGAAACTCTGATTGTTCTTTGTGTCTTATTTTAAAATTCATAACTTTAGTTTTGTCAAGATTAATTTTAAGGTTATTAGCATTAGCGGTTGGTGTTGCACGTCTGTTGCATCGAACAGAAAGACGCTTAGTGTTAGTCATTTTTGAAAATTGATTACATTTATCGGTACTAAGGTTCGTATATATGTTAAGGTAAATGTGATTAATTGAAAATGATTAATAATCTATCGGTATTATTGATCACTGATAAAAATATGATTAAGGGATAACAGGACCTAAACGCAAAAAACGCAAGTTTTAGAAACAATAAAAGTATAATTATGATCGACTACAGTAAACAAAATCAGAAAAATATATGATATTCTTCAGGATATATGCTAGGTAGATAGTGTGTTAAAAACATAATACAACTAATTTCATGCGATAGAAAAAATTCATGAAAATACCTCTAAAACTTTCTTTTTACATTAAAAACCATACTAGTATACATACAATCATTCTGATTTTTTGTCAGATTATTCTACAAGCAACATACTAAAACACTAGTGTTTTAATTTTTTAGTCCAAACATTAGATTTTATGTCATTAAATAATTGTTTCATATTTTGCAATAAATTACCAGCGTTGTGTCAACGCGCTTCTTTTTTTCTTTTCTATGCAGTACGACTGTGACCGCGCTGTAGGTCATGTAAGCCCCTTAATTTCTTACTTTTACCTCGACTTTCGGTAATTATTATATTAATAATGATAGATTATTAATCATTTTCAATTAATCACACTTACCGTAACATATACGAACGCGTCTTGCTTGACTTTAGAAAAAACGAACTTGGTTACAATATAATTAAGAAAATACCTGAATTTTCCTATTAGGTTGGTTAGGTTAGGTTGGGTTCTTTTGTCTGGCAAACCTCAGAACCTTCTGATTTAATTTTGATCTAAGTAATTCTAACTAAATCATAAATTGATTACTGAAATGTGTATCTATGACAAGCTGAATAGCGAACACGAGGCACTAATTAATTTGTATAGTTTTATTCATATTACCGAGCCAGTACCTACCTACTCGGTAAAATTAATCTGCATATTCCACTGATCCGGCTACCCCAGCAGACTGTACTCACTATCAGTATATTTACATTCAAATAGGTCAAACTGAACTCAGACCCCACAGCATCTGATGAGACACTAATAAGTGACGCACGGGACCACGTCTGATCACACGTAAACAGCGTGAAATTAATCTATCTATATCAAATCCTTCTGTACCTAAAACAAATAGATAATAATCATTGTCATGTTTATTACAAGGTTTAGAGCAAATTCGATTAATTATTTTAACATAATACATTATGAAGAACATTTTTATCATCATTATTGACAGTGTTATCAAATTAATGTTGTATAAGCTGTGCTTTATAACTTCCGAGATCACAGATTTTGTTTTCATGTTTTTATCCTAGTACATATGTACTTAATGTTAATAATTCAAAAACATGATTGTCTGTATGTTCAAATGATTTATAGTGCGCGCGGAACTAGTTGGCCGCGCCTTAGGTTTGTGAGTGGTGGGACGGAGGGGCGGGGGCGCTTTGTCATTACTCAGTACGTGGGTTGCGAACAATAGGCAACCCCGCTGCCCTCACCGGGGGTGACCCCAACTCAAGGCGCGGCCAACTAGTTCCGCGCGGACTATAGATAGGTACTAATTTCTTAAGATAATTTACTTGCTGTTGGACAGCGACAGACCCATTGTTCTTACATACATCCTACACAGACATATCTTCCCAATACGATTTATATGCTAATGTACTTCTCATTTTTCCAGACGAAGCCTACATGAAGCTAGCCTTAGAAACCGTTGAGGAACTGGACTGGTGCCTCGACCAGCTCGAGACCATACAAACACATCGGTCCGTGTCCGACATGGCTTCACTCAAGGTCAGTACCTCTGCATGTTACAATGTTACATACATGTACGGATTCACAATGAATACGACATATGGTAACGATATTTTTACATGCACTGATTATATTGACAAGAGGTAAAACAGGTGATTGATCTTCACTCAGATAAGTCAGTGATAACGAACCGGTAAAGAAATATTTGTTTTATGACTCAACGCTGTCAATACTGAATGTCATGTAATCTGTGCTTGGAGTGAGTAAGAAAAACGAAACTTTGTCTCTCATAGGCCTGTCGTCCGCGACGCTACTCCAAAGTAACCAGTTACATTCTCAAATCACCAATGAGTAGCCAGAATGTCACAGTACGAGTATTTCAATGGTGGACTGTATACAACGCGTCTTTTTAACGCGTTGTGATTGGTTGCGTTGGTTTCAGTTTGTAACACGTTACTTTTGAGTAGCAAGCAAGCAAGCCTTCATTTGTATTTTCCAAACTAGGTGCTACTCAGTATTGTAGCCAACAGGGATGGATATTTTGGAATAGAACGTAATTTTGATAGTAATTATCAACTTTTAAATAATATTCGTTTTACTCAGAACCAGAATATCCACCTATTTAGCTACTTAACCGGGTACCAAGTAAACGACGACACGCGCATTTCACAACCTAAATCCAATGATATCAAAAACTTTCATAATGAGTTTTTCTTGTCATCAAATTTTATCTATTCTACAAACGAAACTGCAAATAACAGGAGTTAAAATTGCGGCCTTCTCTTTAAATATTAAATGTAGGTCAATGATAACTAACTATCTACATGTATCTAAGATTACTGGTATTAATAACATATAGGTTACTATTACAAAAGCAATTTACTAGGCCACTAGCCTAGAATACGCCACGCGCGAATTTCGGATCTACGTGTAAAATATCATAATCAGTAACGGTTATAAAATAGATAACGATAAAATATAACGTTATTAGACTGATATCTACAGTCCTTGCGAAACTAGAGTACATAATGTATCACACATAGTTATGTATATAGGTAAAAGCCTTGGAATTTAAAGACAATGTACTTTCATCAAACGTCTTATCATGATCTATGATGATAACTTCACGAGAATTATTACTGCCATTTATTTAGACAAGAAAATACCCGAGGCGTGCCAATCCCTACTGGCTCATCTTATATTCTTCAGAATATTGTGCATCAAAACAAATAACAATGTCTTTTGTTTCTATTTATAATATACTACGCAGAATATACCTAGGAGGAAAACTCTAAACATTCTTATAGTATTGGTCACTGAAAATACAGAAGCTGTAGGCACAAGTTTTATGCCGAAAGTTTCTATAGAAATGTATTTAGAATTAGGTACAATCCATTAATTTATCCTATGCCTCTTGGAAATGATTACTAATTGACTTAGGGCTGATTTTTCAATCGACAGACAATTTTTATTCGTGGAATAAAATTGACGTTTGTCAGATTTTGTATGGAAGAACTGTCAAAAATTAAAAATTATTCCTCGAATAAAATTATCTGGCGTTGGTAAAATCAGTCCTAAGACAAGTAAGATCTATACAAATAAATAAAATTGAAGTCTCCATTTGTAATGTCAAAATAACAACTTTTTACTCAATGCATATGAAGTACTTACGTACTTACGGTACTCATAACAAAAAACATTTTTTTACATTTCTGTCTGTTTTTTGTTTTGTTTTTGTATTTCTGTATTGTTCAATAATAATAATAAGTTTATTTTATTTTCTCTCACAATGTTTTGTAGCACTTTACAGTTTTGAACTATATAAATTCACATTGTGAGAGCTAGTGCCTGAAGTAGGTTTTAGAAAAAACCTGTATTATAGGTCACCACATTTCTGTCTGTCTGTTTGTTCCGGCTTAATCTCCGAAACTGCTGGATCGATTTTGACGGGACCTTCAGTGGCAGATAGCTGATTTTATAACGAGTAACTAAGGCTACTTTAATTTATTATTTAGAAAAAGATTTAGCAAAGACATAATATTGATTTCCGATAACCACGCGAACGATGTCGCGGGCACAACTAGTCATACATAAATATAAAAGTACCTATCCTAAGAAATACAAATTCATCGACGTATTATCATTATCACTTCATTACTTTGTAGTTCTACGATATAAAGGTCCTCTATTAATGAGAATTGCAAGTCATTAAAAATTGCCAAACCTCACTCACGTACACACACATTGTCATATTATTGCGCTGACATAAATCTTATGAGTTATGAATAGACCACGAGTGTAGCAAGTGCATCACAAACGTGATAATATCATGAATAACGATACATAAGTCTAAGGGATAATACAATAGCGATGGAAACTTACTGATAGAATGGTTAGGAGGGAAACTTGTGAATTACACACATAGGTTTTACAAATATATCGTCAAGATGTCACTCGGTTTTACAAATATATTATCGTCAAGATGTCACTAAGTGTGTAGTAGTGTTTGGTGTAGAAATGTTTCATTAGATAGTTTTAACATCTTTTATGGCTTAATTTACATGATAGAGTGACTAAATTTTAATGTAGAAGCTATTAACATAAACCGTATTCAACCATGATTTCCCTTCCAAAAATACAACCTGTAACGTTAAATGCGCAAAACCTTTAAGAGGTCATTGTACTCATCATTATGAACAACTTTTATTCCCTATTCCTTTTCCTTTTTATCCCTATTAACTTTTGGTCCCCTGACCAAAAGTGAAATCGCAAAAAAAATATCTGCTGTTTAGTACATTTTGACGAGTTAAGCGAGCATAAATGTAGGGAACAACTGATTTTTTTTTCCCGATTTCAGCTTGGGTCTCATAGTAAAAGTTGTTCATAATGATGAGTACAATGACCCCCCTTAAGAGGTTTTGCTCAATTAACGTTACACCTTGTATAAAAAGCACAGTTGTGTACAGACAACAAAAGAGTTAAGTATGCAGGATCGTCGGATATAGTTGAAGTTCATTAAGAAATCGATGGATGTTGTCGAATTGTCGATGGCTGTTGATTTCATAAATGAGCTGTTTGTTTTCTATTAATAAAAATAAATTTTATTCGAGAACATCCATCGGTTTCTTACTAAACTTTAACTATATCCGACGATCCTGCATACCTACTTATCTCTTTCGTTGACTGTACAAAGCACATCCCGGTTTTCACTTCACTTGTACCAATTGACGATTAATGTCATAGTGCCTTAAAAGATGATGCATCGGTAATTCTTACCTGATATGACCACATCATACAGTGAAATCGGTTTTGGGATTTACCTGACCAGCCTCTTCAGAGAAACAGGTTTTAAACGTGACTTACTAATAAGTAACCTAAGATAATAGTTTGCCATCAAAATAATGGAAAGCCCGTTCTCAAGTGTTTGTACAAAGAATAGCGTGCTAACGAATACTTTGAAGGTTTACCTTAATGTTCTGACTGAATCTATGTTATTATATTTAAATTCTGGTTAAATACTTATAAAGCAGTCTGTATATCATCATCTGCCTAGCCTTTTCCCAACTATGTTGGGGTCGCCTTCCAGTCTAACCCGGATGCAGCTGAATACCAGTATTTTACATGGAGCGACTGCCTATCTGACCTCCACAGCCCAGTTACTGGGTAATACGATACCCCTTGGTAAGACTGATTGTCAGACTTTCGGGCTTCTGACTACCCGTAACGACTGTCGCAGATCCACGAATGACAGCCGGGACCAACGGCTTAACGTGCTTTCCAAGGCACGGAGGGGTCACGGTATGTAAAGATGGTCACCCATCCACAGACCAACCACGGCAAGCGTAACCTAACCTGATCGATCGACCTGTGCGGCTGTTATTATTTAGCCACGGGCCCCTAAAGTAGTCTGTATATGAATGTAAAAAAAAACCTTTGTCATCATGATTTAATTTATATATTCCAGACTATCTGTGACTGTCATCATTATACGTTTCAGTCTGTTGTTGTTGGTGTTGTTGTAAACTTTTTAAACTAAATTTTTGGCTAATTTTGTAAAAGGCGTAATAAAACTTTTAGGTATAATACATCGAACACACTATAATAAGTAAAAAAAGTTACTCGTATATACAACATCATGTTCACCGCTGAAGAGCGATTCGATACAGATATAGTTTTATCACGACAAGTATTTTAAATTAGTGTCTTTATCTGTACAGCTTATGTTGTAGCAGCTATAGAACAACTTGTTGAAATTCTGCAAGTCAAATATATTTTGTTGGTTGGCTTACATTTTGAATCACGTCCCAAGTTAAATAAAAATTTCCACGCCTTCGATCGCACGTCAACGTTCAAAGCCTCTGAGTGGGAAAAGTTTTAATGATTTCTAAACCAAAAGACTTGCTTATTCATGTTATACTTTTCATAATTGACGGAATTTTGGTCAACTTTTATCAAGGTAATTTATTTTCCACAAATTAATTAGCATCCACCTAAATATTATTCAATACATAGGCCTTAAAGTCAGCACAATTAAAACGCTACATGCGTAAAGTATCAAGTACACACTTCAGAACGAATAAAGGTCATCATCTCAAATTAAAATTTAAGACTTTCGTTGCCCTTTTAGCTTTAAATATACGTAGATTCATTAGGGCCTCAAATATTTGAGGGATGAATTTTAATTAAAGGATACCATTCAACTATCAAGTTGCTTGACACTTTATTTGGACGGAGGCCATTGTATTCTGTTTCAATTGTTATTTGGTGGGACGATAGGACGCGGCTAGCTTGCATTGCACCACTTTGCACCGCTTTATATTGAGTGAGAGGCAGTTAGTTCCTGGTGGATCGATGCGATTGACGTCACAATGACGCGAACACTTTAATATTTTTTGCCCGACTACATAATGATTTTACACCTAATGTTGAAGGAGCTTTTGATACGATACTTACGTACGTAACTGTACCGATTGACGAAAGCATGTCTGTGTGCTACGCAGCAGTGTACGTGTGCTTCTTCGACTTCATCCAGATAGATGACTTTCGTTTGCTTACTTAGGTACTCTCGCTCTTGAGTACCTAATATGAATTTATTTTCAGTAGTAGCTAAAGCGTGGCTTTACATTCATTTGAACTCTTTGACTTGCTCATTTCTAGCCATCCAGCTGTGCGCTTGAACCTCAATATACTTCAATATGAGAACTTTCCTTTCCTCTATGTAAATGTCAGGGTCGGTCCTGTGTGACCTTTCAGAGCTTTGGGTAACGAACTAATTCTGGTATATGAGTTTCTTAACGACTGTGACAATTATTACTAAACCCTGGATTACTTCCTCTTTAAGGGTTTACAGTAAGCGGCAGTTGGCACTCTCAGTAGCATGTGTGCGTGACGCTGTATCATTAAAACTGAAGGGCAGCCTCGCCATACCCTCGTGAGTGACGCAAATCCCGGCCGAAAAATAATGCGCGTATAATTTACAAAACAATATTTCACAGACAAATCGTCTATTTATGGATGCAGCGGATACGCACGAACGTATCGATTCGACATTGATAGGAATGGTTTCGATATAGGTACACCGTGTAGTTTTTAAACGATGAAAAAATACGTATTACAACGGATTGATACTCATTTACTCGTTTCCCTCACCACTTCGGTTGAAAAGTATAATTTGGGCACACCTTCCTGGAAAAACTGAAGCACTTATCTTTGATGTTTTTGTTTAGAAAATGGGGTCTTAATCATTTTATTCAGAATCTCTTATAAATATAAATCAAATTTCAAGAAGAAGGAGAACTAATTTAACATCAAATTGATAGGTAGTACAAAAGCGCCGTCTTTCCTCAAGTCAATTTATGAAAGACGCGCTTACTTGGTTGGCATTCAGCTCGGATTCAGAGGCAACATTTGAAACACCAGCATCGTAAAATTACATTTTTAATTCTTCCGACAGCTACTGCACATTGTCTGGTTCCCAGCCAGCATCCTTGGGAAATACAAAGACATACAAAACAGACAGCGGTTTACAATGACGTGGCAGTTGTCACATAGAATGTTACTGCGAGAGAGAATGTGTATCAGCTATAAAATAAATCCGCGTTAACTATTCCGGTAGGTTATATAGTGAGCTTCATCACGCAGTCACGAGCGATAAAATAGTTGGATGGTGTAGTGTGTCGTGTGCGCGGGTAAGGTCCATGGACGGCAGGTGTCCCCTACGCTCGCACAGTCACGTACGCAGCTGGATCGGCGCCGTCCGCCTTGCCAGATCAATTGTCTCATGACACACTTATATCTCGAATTCCTTATCTCCAGTCAAACTGCAGATGATCTAAAAGAATTGCGCTTCATATCAAATCTATTTCTTCCGCAACCTGAAATCAAATAAGATCGGTAATACCTTTTATCTCGACCAATACCTGAAAAATCTTCCTAACAATAGCTAAACAAAACAGTGATGGCGTCTCATTGTTATCGCTACTTTCCCTGTCACTCTGATATTTACTTGAAAACTTTTCCTCCATCATATTGAACGTCTACATCCTTCACAATTCTCACGATCCGTACGATAAATAGAATGAAAATTCGCTGAATTGCTAACAGCCGCCGCGCGCCGCCTACGCGTTACAGAACGTATATTTCGCCTGAAATATATTATATTGAATGTAAATGCAATCTTCAAAAGAAAATCTGTTTTGTATAGCTAAGGTTTTGATAATAACAGTCTCACAGAGTTGAGAATAGTTCAAAAATTTCCTAAAGAATGAGAGACACCCTGTGCCCTGTGTACCAAAACTTACAAGCCTTGTATTACAAACATTTTTCTTGTAAAAAAATTCAGTATTACAAATATGTTATGTGAAAACTACACGTGTAAATTACGGGTTACAAGTGTTGTTATTTATTTAACATGTATATTTTTACACTTGTATTTGTGATTTTGTTCATCAAAAAATCCTTTGTAAGTTACAACTTGTAGAAAATCATGACAAATCCTGAGAGTGTCCGGCGACGACGCTCCATTCCGTGTTACAAGTTTGCTTAGTACCTCAATCAATTTATAAAATCGATTTTCTTTTAAGTATAAAATGTGGTCAAGTGATGCAAGCGATGAAGAAAATATTAGAATTACGGAACCGAGAACGTATTATAAAAAAAGAATTGACTACGGTCATATGCAAATGACCTATGAATTTAACTGTTTTTCTTTATTTTCTTTGCTACTCCTACTCTACTACTTCCTATTGAATACTCTTCAAATTATCAATTTTAAAATACTTAGTTTGTCGATACTTGTTTTTTTTATCGTCCCGTCCATATTAGGCACGGACAATATAGGTACAGTCGGTGACCAACATTGTCTGACCCACCCAACATTCCTGACCCACTAGAAGTGGACTAGATAATGTTGGCCACCGACTGTACCAGCCATGCGTTTAAGTAGAGCATAACTGCCCCGTTATTGGTCTCGTGGTTGCAAGCGCAACTGCTGAGCGTGGGGGTCCTGGGTTCACTTCCCGGGTCGGATAATGTATTACCTATTTGGTTTTCCAGTAGGAATTTCTTAGTAACAGGCCGGAGTTTGGTAGTTGGCAGATTAGGTCCGTGGCTCAGAAAGCACGTAAAACCGTTGAGAGGAGAATGTCGTCAAATACAGGGCGCCCTGTACCAAATGAAAAGTCCGCTGTCACAACCAAACCTAGTGTATTTGGAGGAGAATTTAATGCCCTTCCTATATTGCTAACTATTTTTACATGGATTTATTTGCCATTTACCTACTTAATATTTTGATGTTACGTTCGAGAAAATGGCGAATGAACGTTGAATGTTGGAGGCATCGCTAAGGATTATTGCACAAAGACTACGTTATGGATAAGCACCGGAACGT
Organism: Oligia latruncula; assembly: GCA_948474745.1. Lineage (NCBI taxonomy): Eukaryota > Metazoa > Arthropoda > Insecta > Lepidoptera > Noctuidae > Oligia > Oligia latruncula. The sequence continues at coordinate 8,967,841 of OX419686.1, read as the reverse complement.
TTCGCTAATAAGAATTTTAATTATATTTAAATAGTTCAGATGAAAAAAATATTGAAAGTAACGTCATCCGTGACGGCGCAACAAAACAAATATGTACGTTAAAAAAAAAAGTTTAGAATCGGTCCTCTTTTCTTTAAATTCCTAAAATGTATTCCATAATAATAATTTAAATTATGGACCGGGACCCCGTGGTCCCGAGATATGAAAAATTAAAATTAATACGACGCAACGCGTGACCTAAAGATTTTTAACACACATAAAAATATACCTAATAATAAAGTAAATAGTAAGTCGGTGTCGTGTAGGTACTTACAAAATTATCTTCTTCATTTAAATTTTTGCTACCTATATTTTTAACGTAGTAGCAACATTCGGAAATGAAGTGCAATGGCAGTGACATAAGAGAAAATACGTACAAAAGTAAATAAAAATACTTTTATTTTTGATGTCCGAAATTCTGGAATCTTTTTTATAACAAAAACGTAAAACTAATTTAAGAGACAGGAGTAATTTTATGAACTACATTTGGTTGTGACACGCCCCCTCGCAAGTTCGTACGGTCCCATGGCATTCTCCATACGAAAATTGGAAATGCTCATGATTTTATTTAAATAAATGACTACATAATATTCCTGTGTTATAAACACGTTATCATATGTAAACATGGTTACAGCCCTTGAAAGATACTTAAGTTTCTATAAATTGCTAGTTATTTTATAACAATCTACGTCACAGTACTCGCTTTTCAATAGTTTAATTATGTACATTCCTAAGACCCATTGTTTATGTAATCCTAACTTTCACTGTCGTTACTGCATCTGACAGAATGAGGGTGATCGTTACGTATAGTTTATTTATACACAAGGTGAGTTAGTATTGCCAATTACCAGGCCCTTAGGTATAGGAATATTGGTAATTAATAGCCCGTTTCTGGGAGGTTAAATAACTACCTACCTGAATGAATAGTAAACTAGCAGACTGTATAGTGAATTATTTATACGGTTGGTCATGAAAATTATTTTTAAATGTATGTCAATGCCAAAGCATTGCAATTTCCAAAGTTCACACTAAATCCTAATTATGCATTAATGGAGCATAATATTTAGTGTCGATGAAGCTTTTCAGTACAGGATGTTTGCATGAGTTTTAAATCCTGTGAGTTATGAAGGTTTCATGAAGTAATGGGGCATCTGGCAACACCGTTACCTATCTAATGACCCGGGTCGCGTGTGACGTCTGCGCCGACCTCAGGCGGAACGCCCGCCATCGTTGCCTCGACCACGAAGGTTGACGTAGGTTTCCCGCCACAATAAAACGATATTAGGAAATACGTGTTCCACATTTAAAATTTTAATTAACTGTTGTCCTCATTTCCCGTACTTTTTATAATTTCGGAAAAGTCAAGCCAAGAAATTAAACAATTTCGGAAAACTCAAACCAGGGAAAATCGCCTTTAGCATTGTTTTACCATCTTACAATACTTATTAAATACGTAATATTTTTGCGACTGTTTATATTCGATATATTCACCCAAAATAAAATAATTTGATAATGTTTTGAGAATTACGATAATGTAGGTAGGTACACTGAAGTGGATATTTCTTAACCAAAATATAAATCACACCACTCTGTGATACATTCTCTTATCTAGGGCGGCCTATCCGCATGCGCGACAAAGCCCTTTTTCTATATCTCTAATCTCAACTAATATTTGTTTGAGTTTTTATTAGGTACCACTTGGGTATAATAGAATTTAAAATGATAACAATTGAACATTATTAAACAACAATTTTAACTATAGATATACATATTACTTACTTATAAATTGACCAATTATCCAAACCGAATTAACCAACTGATTTTCAGTTAGATTTTCCCCACCCCTCAAGTCAAAAACCTATAATACAGCACTGCTTAGGACACCATACTAGTACAGTCACGAGCATAAGTATGTACACACTTGGTTTTATTCAAAGACGATTTTCTCCTTTAGTTTTGAATGAAATTTTATGTTATTACGAACAAAGTATTTTCGAACCCATAGGTTTGTGTAAAGTGTCGTATTTTAATGTTGCATTCGTTATGTCACGAAAAAATCGCAATTGAAAGTTGCCAAGTGTTGACATATTAGTGCTCGTGACTGTACAAATCCGAAGATTTTCCTTCAAATAATTTCTGTCAGTTTCATTCCATAGTCAGATTAATTCCATAAATGGATGCCAATTTAAATAGGTATGGAGGAAGATCTGAAACTGTAATAATGGAATAGGTAAATCACTGAATACTGAATAGGTAGGTAGGTACCTATCTGCATTACTGTAATAATCATGCCGTAATGAGGAACTAATGATAGTAAATTAATTGCTGCCTATTTAACGAGAAAATAAACCTATTCATTAGTTGTGACGTACTTAGTTACGACGTCACAAATAAGATCTCGCATGCCAACAATCACTGGTTTTTTTGCAATGGTCAACCGCAGGAGATGTTCGTGTACTTAACTTTTGACCGCACATTTTATTTTACAGCAACACGTCACTGGTAACCGCGATAATAATATATCAAAGTGCACGCACAATGGTCCACTGAAGGACTAAGTGCGGAAACCAAACCCATAATATAGAACATTATATCTAAGTGTGGTTAAGTAAGTAGTAATGAGTCATAGATACCTACGTAGGTATATTTAATTAAAATTCATTGATAAAATCTAATGATAGTTTCGTCTCCTTGTTGTCTGCGAGTGAATTTTTACTGTAATGTGACTAGTGACATAATATTTATGTACGTAATATTCAAGTTCAGTTCTCGTAAAATAAGAAGAAATATTTTTGGAAAAAAAAATCTACAAAATTTTAGAACAGTAAACAGTTACTTAATTAGATATAATTAGATTCGGTAACGTGTAACGTTATCATTGAAAACTAAATTTAGACATTCCGATTTGTTTCCTATCGTCGCAACGTCAATGCACGTTGCAGTGACGTCAAGATTCGAGAAGTAGTCACGGTCAACCCTGTCGTGAACTAGACATCGTTAGGTAGATAATTAATTTAACAATGTAGGTATTTTTTACGTAATATAAACACACTAGCAAAACGCCCCTACTTCGCACGGTTTATCACACGGGTATATCACTTAGGAAAATATCGAGATTTCTTTATTATATTGAAGTTTAATAGGAGTGTATTTTACGCATAAACCTTGCGGAATAAATTCTCTAAAATCTAAATGATGATGGAAACCGCATCAAAAGCCAATGTGTGGAGAAGAACAGTAAAGCGACTTTATTTTCGACTATGTTTAAATATAGAAGATACATTTAACTGAGAAAAAATTATACAGTTGATCATGTTCAAATTCACCATAATAACAAAAATCTACAAATTAACCTTAGACGAAAAATCAAAGTATTTTTGCTTCTAACATTAAATTAATTATTCAAATTACTTTGTAGGTAAGTATTGAATATGAATTATTCTTCTCCTTTATGGAAATTATATTCATGTCAAACAATAAAATAATTATGACGTAAATAAAGTCTCCAAGCCGGTGGTGGTTTTATGTTATCTACAAGCACACTGTAATTCATGAAACAGCTGTAAACGGATTCAATACTTACATATAATATTTGAAACATTATGTGAGTAATACAGTTTAACAAATGAAACCAATCTCGTCATCTCATTACTACTGATTACATACCTACTGAACTAACTAAAGTGCTGTGTAAGTATACATTATACACTATTAATATTATCTATTATCGAAATTAAATGAAGCGCATTATTATAATCTAGGCCAGGGCTGCCCATATGTTAAAAACATCTGAGCACATAACTTGACTTGTTTACGTCTATTTAATGAAATCATACATCTGTATCTTATCTTGACGCAACCGACTCTTAACTATTAGATAAGTGTCACTAATTTTAACTATTAGACAGAGTGATAAAGCTTGTAACACTGCTAGTTATCAACAATATTGACATACACTTAGTCGATGTTGTGATAAATCATAATGTTTCTATGTAACAATCTAAATCAATCGTATGTAATTCCTTGTGTTTTTAAATATAGGAAGTGAGATAATATCTGACTTTATATTGTTTTAAAATACACTTTCATTGACAACGGTGAGTGTTATGACTAGGCATCTCTTTCACTTTATTAATGAAACTTCGATGTGAGTAACAAAGCGATGAAATCGAATTATAGTAACGTTACTATGCTCGAATATTTCGACGTCATAGCCTACTAGTACGTAGGCAAAGTAAATTCCACTCAATAAGGTAAAATATTCTCTTGAGCGGGAATTACCGACGCATTCGATTTGGTAATTCTAATTAGAAATTATTACGCAGTTCAAAAGCACGACGTTTAACTGCGTGCACACACCTCCATGACTAAACGCTTACTAACATTACGCGATTTCTTTTATAGTCTTCAATAGTTAATTTCCTTAGACGCTCGTGCGTCTTAGACTATCTAAAACAAAAGACGATAAGAAAACTCTAGTCTAGAGTTTTCTTATGTGTTGAATGAGGCTGAATTCCGATCTTAACAACCCTGTTATTTATGTAGCCTTAATTTTCTATAAGTTAGGTGGTTGAGACTAAAGTTTGCAATGTACTAACCCTCTTACTAATAAACGTTGTATAGCGTCTGTACAGTTACACAACGCTTTGTCTTCTTCTTTCGAAAGTCAAATTACTAACAACTGAAAGAGAGAAATCGATGTGTAACTATTCATCTGATATAATACGTTTATTAGTAAGGGGGTAATTGTAAAGTAACAAGTGTACTCATTGTTGAAAAACCCTAATATTTCATGACCTTTAAAAAGTCCAAGTAATGAGTACTAAAGTAATGAGTAATGAGTTAAAGGTCATGAAAATAATTCAAAGTAAAGATTCAGAGAGTGACAGTCTGTATTTCCAAAATAATTGCAAAGTAACTACACTACAGCATTTTCACGTCACTTTTTCAGGGAATTTTACACCCATTTCAAACGATCCTCGTAAACATAATTTATTTGTTCCGTTATTTATAACAATAAACCTTTGTTCTCGTAATAATTCCTATAGTAACCACAATACGTATATAATGATTTCCAAGTACTTAATCTAACCACTACTCACTACACTCAACCACAACCTGGTAATCAAATAACCAACGTGTTTACTACACAAATATTGTTCCTATACTTATTACTAATTGTTCATACCTTAATACACAAAATAAACTAAGTATTTCCGGGAAGATTTTCATTCAGTGAACTGTGTTAAAAATACCAAAGGAAATTTAATTATGTATTATAATTACACAACCAATGTTTGAATGCTCATTGAACGAGTAAAAACTTAAAACAAACGAAGAAAAGAAAAATAGTGGAATCCACGCTTGAGGCGCCTGCTTTGTGTTACAGAGAAAAACATTTATACTGTGCTACATCGTTACAGTAAATGAGTTCGCGAAACTCACGGGAACTCATCCAAATTACTATTTAGGTGGCATGCATACCTACTGTTCAGCATGTTGCATAGACTGATCTCTGATACCTACGTATTGTTTACCCATTTTTACTACGTCTACAAGCCAGTCACAACAAATATGTTTCGTACATGAAATTCTTCAGCAGCATAACATTGTTATTATTTGTTTACCTATGAACTTTTAAAAGTAAGGTCAAATGCTGATGCAAATAAAATTCTAGAATAAAAAAAAAATGGTTGCCTGTAAAGTCGGTTTTACGGGCGAAGATTTTACGTGACAACGTCTTTTTCTCGGTAATTAAATTAAAAGGTTCGGTGACTCATCGTAACGTTACCGAGCGTTACACTTTTTCATAAGTGACTCCCAGCCGCAACCTAATTTAAGACGTTGTCACGTCAAAAAAACATTAAATATTGTGTACCCAGTGTACCTACCTATCATTCGTACATAACATGCCTTTCAGTTAATCAGTAAATACATAAAAATAAATGAAAGTTAACACAAAGAAAAAACATTTTCTTACATGTTACATGTCACGTTACTCATTCGAAACGTCACGAGAGATTATCACGCAGTCCGGTGTTATATAGGGATCGCTATGAACACATTTCAATCAAATTACGAAACTGGATGCCAAGTTAGCTGATATGATTGAGAGATGACCCAATCGCATCGAGAATGATTAATCCCATCCCACTTGATGATCACACGCATTTATCGCGACTATCGTCCGATCACCGCGTCATATAGGCGCGCCCACGCAGTAATCACGTCTCGACATTCGACATGACCAATATTTGACAAATATTAAATAGTTTGTTCATAATTATATTACAATATTAATCAATACTTAATATCACCCAAACGCGCCGCGTCACGCATCGGTTTCAGTTGCCATTAATTCCGTAGCGACATACAAACGTCATGTTAACGATTTTCATGTAGCTTTATTAGCGGCGTTCGTACCTACGTCATACATTTGAATAAATAATTTAACTTTCCCCAAATGTCAGCCACACCTGTTTACGGTTGATCAAAGAAGCTTTGGAAATTGGAAAGAAAAGAAAATACATGTGAAATGTGGGCCCACTCCCGGGTCCACATTTCATTGTATTTTCTTTTTTCCTTAGTTACATCTGGCCCTCAGAAGAGGTGGAGGGTGTTGTCTTTACCGGAGGCCCGGGATCAACTTTTTTAGGAAAAACCCATAATCCAGCTTTCGATTGCAATAATCCTGATATGATAAATTGTTACCCAACAAAACATAACTCATACAGTTATTATTAATTTTATCTTGTTATATTCAACTGATACTAACGCAATAATTCATCTAAGTGACGAAATGTCCAAATGTTAAAACCTTGGTCTTACACAATAATTGACACATTTTTACTCAGCCTAAAATGGCCGGTTACGTACCTCTTATTGACTACACTCCTAGCAACAGATGCTGCGTAGGTACAGTTGACGCAAGTTAATGTGCTTTAATATTTCCCGTACACCATTTTCAGTTTACAATATACTTTACCCTAAATTTGCGTCATGGTTTAAGCCATTGAATCAATTTAGGTATTTTTACTCCATTGTTTGTATCCATCCCCGCCCACATGGTCGACGTCACAGGGAAATTGAGAAACAAATTTCTCTACAAAAACCCTTAGGGATAGGTTGTGGTGGTTTGAAAGCAGGAAATACGATTTTTTATATTGATAGCCTACCGACTATGGCCTACTAGTAGGTAGGTACTTAATTAACACCTAAAGAAGAAGATGTTTTGTATAGAATTTTAGTTAAAATGAGTGTATTAGGTCAAATCTCGTTGTGTCTATGATCAAATACGGAAATGAATTTGAGGCATATAGGTTAGCGTATAAAGTATTTTCATGGAGAAATGAATACATATTTGTAGGTCTGGCTGAAAGCAGTTAAATGGCCATGGCATTTTTCATCATAAATCATGAAAGGTATAAATTACAGTGTTTTGATTTCACATAAAAATACATCAAAACGATACAAGTAAACATAACGGTCGAGTTCCTGAATTCTTTCCTAAAATATATTCCAACGCGAAAATAAACAAACACCTGGAATTCTATTTTGAACACTTGAAATGTTTTCCATTTTTCATGAATGAAAAAGTAAAACAATGACTTTACTTAACAATTTATTTACTTTGTATGTAAAATACCATTAGCTACCATGTTTACAGTACCATTCGCTTTTTAAAGATAATTTATTAACCAGTTCAGGCTTCAGACAGCATTCGTATAACCCATTGCCATTAAATATTTAGAGCCTGATCCGGATTTCAGTGACACAACAAGTTTTTTTAATTTTCCCTAGAGTGGTGACAGCATATAACTTTCCATTTAACGCACTTTACATTTCTACCATATTACGTGAATCACTAGACACGTGCAATAGTTTGCAGTTAGAATACTTTATCATTTCCATGCCACGGTCCCACACTTAGTGACCTGCTGCTCTATTCCAATTCCTTCACGCTTTAGGGACATGATATATGATTTACATTCATATTTATTCACGCTGTCTATGTTCATGCAGTTCGTGCTAGTTATCTGTAACATTTCATGACTAAACTAATAGAAATTTATTCGTAACAAGGCTTTTAAAAAGTAGGTACAGTAAAAGCATTGGAAAACGTTTTAAATTCTCTGAAGTAACGGTTTTGCGTATCTCGAATGGACCGTCCAGCACAGTCAATTTAAGCAATTCATCGAATCAATTGTGCTCGAAATCAATGGGTATGGGGCCGGTTTATGTAGCTGAAAACTAGTTCGGGTCAGTTGATACCAGTCAGGGTTTGTGGCATTTATTGGGCGGTACTTTATTTACTAGCCCTTATGAAAATTGTATGCTGTTCAGGACAACTACTTAAGTTTATAGAAGAAAAACATTTTGATATAACAGTAGCTTATTTCGCTTTGATATTTATTACCTACTGTTATATCAAAATGTTTTTAGCAAAATGTTGTAATGTGTGTACCAAAATGTTTTATTTTTGTTTCTAGCTGCATTAGGCACCTGCCTAATGTAGCTAGACATCTATATAAACTACAAGGCATTTATCTAATGACAGCATTTTAATACCTAGTGCAGTTTCGATGACTGGTTGTACAAAAACTGGCGTGCTGAACCGATATACTTTCACAGAAAATCACAATTTTTGCTAAAACTGCGGCAATAAATGTCAATGACGACTTGAACTACAAATACGCTCTGTTACGTTAAAACGAAATACTGTCTTATCTTAAAATTATGAATTCACTTTTAAAAATATCTGCTGTAACACGAAGGCAACTTCCGCATTTGGGATATAAAGTTAAGAACCATTCCGACCAGAGATCAAGATTAGTCTTGAAAGCCGATAAGAAATTGAGCAGTTAGCAACGGAATCCGTTCCAACCTCCTGCAAAGCCCTGTCCACTATCCGCTATCATGTTACTAGGTGCCTTTGATGTAATATAAAACTTTGAAATTTTATCGGCATCTTATCAGTTTGTCCAATTATTGCTATAGGTATATCGTCGGACACAATCGGACCACTCAAATCAATTAATTGAAACATTTCAACTGTCGAAAAATAATGGAGACAGGTTGCATCCGGATAAAAGCAACTCAAACAAGGTCAACTAAACCGAATCCCGTTGAGTCAGACTCGGCCGACCAATTCTCATATAGATACAATGAACGACATGCAGCTAGGTTGCTTACTAATGGTTTAGTGGGAAAGGCGGTTTTCTCTACACTGTATCAGAGGAAGCGCGAGTGACTGAATCTAGATTACATGAAGCACATTACAGGGAAGGCGGTATTTCTGTAGTGTGCAGAGCTGTGACGATAGTCGTGCTACGCTTAATACGAGGCCGCGTCGCCGCGACCGCTTCAGTCTGACGATAGCGCTCATAGATATTAGACGTTCTGAAGTAATATCGTGGATTAAATATTTAAGTTCGGAATACGAGCTTAGTTAGCAGTCTTTTTTTGTGTTTGAAGTTATATTATTTTGTGTTGTGAAATGCGCGTGTGCGCCGAGAGACAAAGCCTTCGTTTCGCGCCTGCCCGTTGGCTGCGGAGTCGCGCCGTGAATATGGCCCGCTCTATGGATATGTTGCACTTGCAGTTCAAGCGCATGCTGAACAAGGAGCTGAGCCACTTCTCCGAGTCCAGCAAGTCCGGCAACCAGATCTCGGAGTACATCTGCTCTACATTTTTGGGTGAGTGTTCATAAACTAATATTTACATACTTATATGTATAAATATCCAAAAAACTACCAAATGTTTAGGGGTCCAACTAACAAGTGGTTAATTATTCAAGTTATTAATTCTGCATTATTTTAAAATATTTATACATATATTGTATCGATAACTTGATAAATAAGTTATATTGTAGGAGTTTTATCAAATAATACGAAAGTTTTAAGATAGGACCTATAGATATGAATAGCTATACTTGCAACTTTGATAAAGACATAGATTAACATACCTGCTGAAAAAATGAGTCACGCGTGTAGTGTGTCATGTCGACACGATTGAGCACTTCAATCTGTCAAAATCTCATAGTACGTCATCAATCATAGACACCGAGGTTACGCAATGTAACCTTTTTTATTACAGTAGGTACCTACATTCTTGTTAAGTACAACGACCAACAAAAACTGCTCATGATTTCCCCAGAATAGAAACTTCAATTACCTACGATGATTTTGCGTTTAGAGTCTGAAATACATTATTGTGAATTATAAATTCAAATTCGAAGTCATTTGGAAAACACAGAACGTTTAAGACTTGTATATATGTATTATGTAATTGTATGCTGCACTCGATCATAATTGAACAGTATATGGTAATTTCTAGTAGCTCGACGAATATAATTAGAAGTAGGCTGTTTATTATAGCTACGTGGTCTGGAAATATATTAAAGTACATGACCTACTTACTTTATGGTGTGAACGTCCTCCCGCGCCCACATGTGTGACAATTAAGTATTTTTACCGACCTTATAAATATCCTAAAAGCGATTTAGCCTATCTGCATGAAAAACGGAGCGTTTCAGTTAGGTTCCAATAAAGTAAATCAGAATAACAAGTAGATGTGTGTTTGTTGGATTCAGTAAAGTTGAAGCACCTTAATACATTATGGGCTTAAATTAAAAACAACATAATTCATGTTAATATATTCTTTCGAAGTAAGTACACAACATGAGTAATAGCCATTATTCATCAAGTTGGGACAAGACGACCTTCCGCATAATGACTTTCTTTGTACGTATTATAATTCTCGCTGGGAAAACCGGGATTAAAGCGATAAATACGTGGCTAGTAAAGAAAAGCCACATTGTTACTGACATCAATTCATAAATACAGAAGATTATCCACTTAGGTAAGTATAGATTACATGACATGACATTATCATTATAAATCGCGTCACAAAGTAAACGTGTATAAATGGAGCTTTAATATGTGAAATCAACAGGTAATTATACCTAACAGGGTGATAAATAAATGTAAATAAGCGTTATCATTGGCGGTACATTCGATAACCCCAAGCCACGCGCGCGCACTTACAGCGCTACAACAACATCCATATCGATTTTTAAACCTCCTCGTTCAACTGGTACTTAAAGCTCTCTCGAAAAGGCCTACTCATTCTGCCTAAACCTGAGCAAGCCTCCAGGCACTGCGATAAATACGACATAATAATCATATAAACTGTTGTAAGCAACCACCCCACTTCCTACGATACACATTCAAATTAAAACGACAGCTATGAGCAGGGCCATTATTATAAATATTCTAGGAGAAGTTATTGAGGACGTCAAACATTTTGGACACAGATATTTAACAAACACTAGCTATTATTGAACCAATTGCCAAATGGGGACGAAGGAACTTCGTAGTACAAATTAATTTGTTTGTGCTGGCAACGACCATGACTAATGATTACGGCAGCCAAAGAATGGGCCACTGTTTTCAATAATATCAGCATCAATTACTTAATAATTTTCTATTCTATATATCAAAGAATAAAGAAAACTTCTGATCAAATTACTGCCTTGTTGTTGCAACATGGTGTGCTTTTATTGGACTCGTTAGCATCACTGAGAAAATGTTGTTCTTGCCCATCATTCAAGATTTTGTGATTTCAATGGTTAACGATCTTTAAATAAATTACCACATTGCAACAATATTATTCAAATTCTTCATTCATAGTGGTAATAATTCCAAGCTTTATTACATTAGCAGCTAAAATTAATTCATCCTTCAGGATAGAGTAAACACATTACCTACGTTACATTTCCGATGGGTCGAACGGATTTTCTTTCATCTAAATATAGAATATAGCTGCGAGTGTGTTCATCCGTTGATAAGATAGGCAGTGGACGCGTAGTACTATTTCACAAAGGTAGATAACAAGTTAATCCGTTTAATGTGATCGGATTATACTTTCATCATGTTGTTGGTCCGTTGGCCCCCCTTTAATCACCTCGCCATACCTACTGTGCAATAAATTACAATTATGAGATTATTAAAGTGGTCGCAAAAGTCGCCTAGTTCAAACTAAAAAAAATTGAATATAGGTAGGTAGTAACACAAACTCAAGATCTAGAACACAAGACACGTGAGATTTGAATTCTATAATCTTTAATTAATCATTATTTTAATGAAAGCAAGATCATGTAGAATCTACCTGATCTACATTATAGATTAATATGTAAGTAACGTTTTATAAAACTCAATAATGGTATCACACATTTTGACCCAAATCAATGCAACACCCAACGACATGGTTGTACTCCATAATGTCAGTCCTGAAAAAGATACATAGATGAAGGCCAAGTGGTACGTGAAATATATCAAAGCTCCCATCGGCATGATTGATTACTTATCTTTAGGTAATAACAAAACTAGCATGTTGACCTGAAAACGTATCAATCATAGAATCAATCATAAGTATTAATGGATACTTCACATGTTCACCCACTTTTTCGACATCGTTACCCAGTAACACAGTTAGGAAACGCAATAAAAATTGTAATCAGACGATATTGTTTATCTTACTATATCAGCGCGGCTTCTGCCAGCTGTTGGATGCTCGCTGTATTCACTAATATCCCCCTCAACCCAATTTTACTTGTTATCCATCAATAAAGTGTTGACAGCTCGACTAAAAAATCGATTTATCAGTTATTTTAGAAGCATGCTTTATTATATATTTTTTATATTCCAGACAAACAACAAGATATCGACTTACCATCTCTACAAGTGGACGAGGTTGCCGAAGCGCGTGCCAAGAAGAAAGACAAACCGCGTCATGCCGGACCAGCAACCACCATGTCACAAGTAAGTACAACACCATTTGAATATGCCATTTATTTATTATGCCCTCAACATGAATAAACTTATTTAATTAATATTTTTTCACTTTTGCTAATTTTTTAAAATTTTTGTACAGATATCTGGCGTTAAGCGGACGCTGACGCACACCAATAGCTTCACTGGAGAACGCGTGCCAAGATATGGAGTAGACACTCCTCACGAAGAAGACCTGGGTCGTCAGCTGGGTGAAATCGAGCGATGGGGTGTGGACATCTTCCGCATCGGTGACTTGTCTTGTGGACGACCACTGACTGCCGTCGCGTACGCTGCGTTTACGTCCCGGGAGCTTCTGGGCACGCTGCAGATCCCGGCGCGCACGTTCCTCGCCTTCGCCATCACGCTGGAGGAGCACTACATGCGCGACAACCCCTTCCACAACTCGTTGCACGCCGCCGACGTGGCGCAGTCCACGCACGTGCTGCTCAACACGCCGGCGCTCGACGCCGTGTTTACGCCCATAGAGACGTGCGCCGCTCTGTTCGCGGCGTGCGTGCACGATGTCGACCACCCCGGCCTCACCAACCAGTTCCTCGTCAACTCAAGCTCAGAGCTCGCTCTGATGTACAACGACGAGTCAGTTTTAGAGAACCACCACCTCGCCGTAGCGTTCAAACTTCTCCAGAATGATGGGTGTGACATATTTATCAACCTTCAAAAGAAACAGAGGCAGACGCTACGAAAGATGGTTATAGACATGGTTCTCTCCACAGACATGTCAAAACACATGAGTCTATTAGCAGACCTGAAAACAATGGTGGAAACAAAGAAGGTAGCTGGAAGTGGCGTGCTATTACTAGACAATTATACAGACAGAATACAAGTATTGGAGAATCTCGTACATTGTGCCGATCTGAGTAATCCCACTAAGCCGCTACCACTCTATAAGCGATGGGTAGCGTTGCTTATGGAAGAATTCTTCCAACAAGGAGACCGAGAGAGGGAGCAGGGAATGGATATAAGTCCAATGTGCGATAGGCATAATGCGACGATAGAAAAATCTCAAGTTGGATTTATCGACTACATTGTCCACCCACTGTGGGAGACATGGGCGGATCTAGTACATCCAGACGCTCAGGACATATTAGACACTCTAGAAGAGAACCGTGACTATTATCAAAGTATGATCCCTCCGTCACCGCCGCCAGCGCCCATTCAGCACTCACTGCCTGATGATGACCGCCCCGAACAAATTCGCTTTCAAGTAAGTTGAACTATCTTATGTTAATGTTAATTATCTATAATAGTATTCAATCTTGCCACCACTTTTTTTTTTTTTTTTCAATATTTAAAAAAATCATATAAACTCAAATCTATTTCTCATTTTTAATCTATTAATAAAAGAGAAGAAGGACAAGATACTAATGATGATGTGTTTTGTTAACAGGTGACGTTAGAGGAGGGTGAAGGCTCCGAGGACTGCGAGGGTGAGGGTGATGGCGGGATGTGACGGAAACTACTGGGAATCTGCAAGAAACTCACTGAGAAGATGCAAGTGTGGTGGAAACTCTGGCAGTAGCACGGCGCCGGCCGGGCCGGGGCGAGTCTTGTTGATAATAGTAATAATGTTGACGCTTACCCTCGAAATGGAACGATCCCGATGCATCGTCACATTTCGATCATGATTATTTTTATGTGATTATAATGCAATGTTGTTTAGAAAAATACCTAACGACTAAATAATTATGTCCCTCCAATGACTGTAACGTTCGATTGTCTAGTATTTTTACTATTGTTTCGTTTTGTCTAACCAAAGATATATGAAATGTTCTTTCGTTCACGGAGACGTTCGATAATCCCTGTAAGTAGTTAGTATTCGGTTCTTAATGAGTCGTGTAAGTAGTTATAGTCGTTGATGCCGCATAATATATATCGGCTCGACTAAGTAAGGACATTGAAAACGCTTATTAATTGGTATGAAAGGGTAATTTATATTGTCATATCATCCACGTTTCTCATATTTAATACGGGTTTGCGATAATGATGTTATTCACCAAAATATATTAAACATGATAAATATCCTAAATATAAAATCTATTTTAAGGTAAATTTTAAAAATTGCCTTTCGGAGTTGTTGTTGTGTCTTTTCTGAATATATAATATTCGGCCAGCCTCTAACTGCAGTAGTCCGTGACTGCGACAGCTCCCGGCCGACCCGATGTTACAGAACCTGCACAGGCAACACTTTGTATCGTAGTTATTGTATCATGTAATACCAGCCCTGGCAAGTACCGGGTATCGATAATCGGTATTATAGAAAGGTCGAATTCATACTTAAGATCTCTCTTCGTATTTGGTCGGGGGTCAAAAAGACACTTTACCAAATTCATCCTATTAGAAAGCTTTACTTGATTTTTGTGAACCTAAATGCACCTCATTACTTATGGAGGATCGCTGGCGATCCGTTTACTTTTCTCTTTAGAGTAATGTATTAGGTATTATTTTTGTAATGTTACGTATTTTATTCTAGTTCTCTTTACCCAAATACAAAACAAAAAAATTAGTCATGAATCTTAAAGTTTTCGTGTACGCAACTAACGGCTTGAAGTGTTTGATTAAATTGTTAAGTACTAACAAATGAGTGGTTTGCGACTAAGTTTTATTTTGAGTGGATTCAAATATCTATAATTGCTGAATTAAGTCCAAACTTATCGGCGCGCGGGCCGGGTCTTGCAATAGTAGTAGGTAATTCTGAAACACTTCGCACAACTATTTCTACTTCATCCATTTCATGCCAAATATGCTCCTTTAACAGTATAATCATATCAAACAATATCAGAATCGCTGTGCAGATCTGATTTCAACTATGTATAACAATATTTGTGTACCTACATAGATTTTTCTTGTAAGGAAAAGAGCGTAACTGATACTTTTTAAATATATATAACAACCACTGTGTAAAAGATGTAATATAAATAAGTAGATGTCTGAAAATTGTACATTGGATGGAAAATCTAGTTTTTATCCAGTTTCATGTTCGTCGGTTGCGACCTTTTCATGTTTGTGACAATGTTATATCAATTAATGCACATAGCCACTTGAGCATTCAGCTACATACTCGTATATAAACTTCGTGTAGGTACATTTACAATAATATAAGGAGGTAATACTTAATGAACCTGTATTATTTTTGCATTTCATCATCCATCTTTTTATTTTTAATGGACGATTTTTAAGAGCTGGTCTCTATTCCTTCATGTACTCAAAAGATATTTTGTTTTAAACTGATTAAATGATTTTAGTTCCTCGCACTTCACCTGTTTTGTATTTCTATCATAATGAATGTCCCCTAGTATTATTATGAAAAGTATTTTCTAAGTCATCATTTCTGTCATTCATCAGCATCAAGAAGGAAGGTCCAATGTACATTATTTTCGTAGATAAAGTAAGATTTTATCGGCGATCAAATACTACGAGCATGTGTGCATCGCCTATCTTCGAAGTGTCTGATTTTAAAACTGCATAGTTTAGATATTTGGTACCTACGTCAACGTATATATACATACATACCTACTACATTAAAAATTGGATACGCTTAACTACTTGTGTGTTATAAAATAGAAACATTACGCTTAGAATCATTAATTTTCTAATTAAAACATACGTATTTGTAACTAATTGTGTTGAATATGATATTCGTACTGCAGTAGATCTGTGTAAATCGTACGTACCCAATCTTTGGTAATTCACATAACGTGAGCATTTGCATGTACCTACGTTGTACCTTTACCGAATTGTCATCACCACTACTTTTATAATAATAACTGTACAAAAACAGGATAATTGAGCAAAATGTATAGGTATCTAGATAATGTACTCGTTGTCTTGTCTAATTTCAATGAATTTATCTAATTGCCTACCTAATGCAATAAAATGGTATATAATATAACCACCATGACATGTCGGATATGCTATGAAACCCTCATTATGTGCTGTGCTTAGTAACTCGTGATTCTACTACCAAAGAACTTTTGATAAGGATGTACAAAATGGCGAGAGTTGCTGTAGCGCATCGGACACGTCATTATACATAGTCATGTAGAATACTTGTTTTCACCAAAGGTTTTCAGTGTTGTGTATATGTTTTGTCACTATGGAGAACTATCGCTAAGATTGGATAATACCTAGTTAAATATTAATACCGAGTTAAAAGTGTGCAATGCTGGACATTTGCATTACTTATTATTTATGTTTAAAATAAAAAAAATAGCTTGTAATAGTTTAAATGAATATTTGAGTTGAATTAAAGAATATTAATGTATTTAGAATAAAAAGATATGGGAGAAAACTCTATACTCGTTTTATTTTCTACTATGAAGCACAGTACCTACCACTACCAGCCTATCTACATATATATCTGAAAGCTGCATACGGGTCCTACTTGAAACAAACACGCCAACTATTCTCCCAACAAAGTTACCAACATGGACCAACAAGACCTATAATGTGGACGGGGATTTCTCAAAGTCGAACCGTATAAAAAAAATAGGTCAATTTTACTAACAATACAAATTGTATGAAACAATAAAATAATTTAATTTGACCCAATTCCGCTGTCCATAATAAAACGAAATTCTTTTACGGAGCTTGAATAGGAGTAAAAATGGAAGAAATCTTCACTTTTATCGAAAAAGCGATCCCACCAAAAACATTTTCATGTAAAATGTTACCAAGACGAGACCACATATGGCTCGCACTGCCAAAAAGTTATCAGATCTCATGTAGAGTCAAGCTTCTAACTCTAAACGCCCTAACTTCACAAACTCTACACCTTAGTCAAAATATGAGGCTTGGCCGTTTCGTTACTACAAAAACTATTGTATAACAGAAAAGTAATGAACAGTGAATAAATTTTTCACCTTACGCCCATGTAATGGTAGCGAAACGGCCAAGCCACATATTTTGACTAAGGTGTAGAGTTTGTGAAGTTAGGGCGTTTAGAGTTAGAAGCTTGACTCTACATGAGATCTGATAACTTTTTGGCAGTGCGAGCCATATGTGGTCTCGTCTTGGCAACATTTTACATGAAAATGTTTTTGGTGGGATTTCACATCTTTTTGAAAGTTGCTTATGAATTTTTTTTTTTTTTTTGGGTGGTTCTTTACTAAAAATCCTGAAATATATATTTTATTATTTATTACAAGGAGTCCCTATATCAATTTTCAGAACTCTAGCATCAAAATTTGCGGAAGTCTCGTACAAACTTCCATCCCCTAGTTTAAGGGGTTGGAGGGTAAAAGTTCCAAGTTTTAGAATTGTTTTGTTGTTTGTGTACTATTACTAGCTTACATACCAAATTTCAGCTTTCTAGGACTTCAGGAAGAACCTTAGAATATTGATGCGTATGAAATAAAAAAATATTTTTTTGGGGGTTTGGGGGGTTATTTACTGAAAATCCTGAAATACGTATTTTATTATTTATAACAAGAAGTCCCTATATCAATTTTCAGAACTCTAGCATCAAAATCTGCGGAAGTCTCGTACAAATTTCCATCCCCTATTTTAAGGGGTTGGAGGGTAAAAGTTCCAAGTTTTAGAGTTTTTTTGTTGTTTGTGTACTATTACTAGCTTACATACCAAATTTCAGCTTTCTAGGACTTCAGGAAGTACCTTAGAATATTGATGATCATCAGTGAGTAAGTGAGTCAGTGACGAAATCGGGGTATTTTAGATATCAATAAAATCTAAAGTATAAGAGCTATGCAATTGAAACTTTATAGGTTTAATAAGTCCACCACTGACATCATATCCCGAAAATTTTGTTTATCTGGTATAATCCAAACCCAAGTTATGAAGGTTCAAAAATACGACGAAGTGCTTCGAGAAAAGGTAGGTAGTGCCCTTGCGCTTCGCTTCGCTTGGCTCGTCTTGGCGGGGGCACTCCCGTGCCCCCAGATAAGTGACTTTTCATTTATGTAATAGAAAGAGACAGAGAGAGGGATAGTTTACATGGTTTTCGAGGGTACTGAAGCCAATAGTGAGGTCAAAATGAAAATCCAAGATGGCGGCTGCAAAATATTTTAAATTTTTTATGTCCGTGACTACCGCCGGACCACCAACGCCAATCGCTTCCATATTTTGTAAATAATTAGTACTCAATTGGTACTAATTAGTACTCAAACCACAAAATTGGTACCTTAGGAGTTTTCGAGAAAATCGACTTTGAAGGTGGTCCGGCGGTTGGGCGGTAGTCACGCTCCCTTCAGCAGGACCACCATGAGCGCCGAAAAAGGGGGCACGCTACAGTTATTCTAAGTAGGTATACAAATAATTAGTACCCTTGTATGTGATTTATTTCGTAAAATAAAACAGAACTGTAACATTTGTATTTACCGAGAAATCAACGATGATAACTTTCTCGCAAATGTTCAGCAGGACCACGAATTTGAATGTTTATTCCAAGTTAGCGAAGCTTGTCGCTTTCCTCAAACCTGCATAGAAAATTAGTACCCTGCAAGATAAAATTAGTACCCAAAATTCTAAACTAGTACTCCAGTAGTTTACGAGATATACCATGCCATTGGTGGGGTGGCGGTAGTCACGGTGCCAAATTTTCATTTCAAGATTTCCCTATTAAAAACTCTGTGATATATACCCAAATTTATACAAAAATTAGTACCCCTAAAGAAGATATATAGCGACCAAAAATTCAGATTTCTAAGTGTGCTGTTTTAAGAGAAATTAGCTTTCATTTCGCTATAACTTCTTTAGGAGTACTAATTTTTGTATAAATTTGGGTAGAAATCACAGAATTTTTAATAGGGAAATCTTGAAATGAAAATTGTGTCACCCTTTGTAAAATGTTTACATACATTTTATCTGTAGTATTTATGGTGTACATAATATAGAGTATTCTATTCTATTCTTGGGTAGTTTTTGAGTTAGCTTCAATAGTAGGTACCTACGATTTTTTTCACTTAGTTTATATTGATGATGTTTTAATAACTTCCCGACACTGATATTTACATAGCAAGTAGTGTGAATTGAATTTGTGTGAGGTAGGCACAACTAAAAAGTGAAAAATAAAAACTTTTTTAGAAAAAAAACAACCAAATTCAAAAAAAAAAGTTTTTTTTTCACACAGCGATTTGAAAAGAGCCACCATAGTACTGTGTAATAATAAAATACCATTATATTGTAGTCTGTGTAAAATACCAATCTAATGACTTTTAATATCATTGTCTAATGACATATGTGTAGGTAGTTGTTATTGGTGCCGACCAGCTTCCATACGTTTTTGTCGATTCTCCTTTGCCAAAAATAGATACTTATTTCGGCCGAAAATCGGAAATAGGTCGGGCTCTAAAGACTGAGTTGGTTATTTTTTTTTATTTTTTATGTTTTTTTTTTTTTAATTTTTATTAACAACTCGCACTTGGAAAAAAAACTAATTACTTATGTAGGTACCTATGCCAAACTTTCATGAAAAGAACTAGTGGTGCCTAAAATAGTTTTCCCGTATCACCTATTGGTTACGCCGTTTACCTATCACCAACGTGTGGAATGAAGGAGAGGCCCGACTTTTGTCTCAAGTGGAAGTGGTAGGACGCGAGCTTATAAAAAGCCGCGTTCGCGCATTTAAAACTGTCATTTCGTCACTTAATCATAACCAATCAGTCAATAAGTACTGACGCACCGCTACGCTCGCCAACTGGACTCCCTCAGTCAGTTTAGGCTGGAGCCGCGCTCATAATAGGACGCCATAACTAATTTTCGTAATCCGCAAGTAACCAGCTCGCAGCCAGAACATAGACCGGTCTATTGGTTTTGCTGAGCCGTGATCCAAAAGAAGCTTCTAGAACAGAGCATCTTCGGGGCGCCCCAGAAGTCACCCGCCGCCAGCCAGAGTCAAAGGTTAGTGCTTATCTTGATTTATTCATGTTGGTGAGATTTCTCGGCTGCGTGTCCTCTGCTCATACCCATTTGTTATAGGATTCGCGATATCCATTAATCTCCGCAAGTTCTAGAATTGATTCTCTCCGCCTTCGCCCAATTTAAAAATTAAACCACCCGCTAATATTCACCCGCTTCACCATTTTTGGTCCTTCGAGCCGGATTTATATAAAAACCAGTACCTTATAAGTCCAACATAATCATAAAAATATTATATGTGTAATATACAGTAATCAAAGGAAAATAAATTCCCGTAATCAATAAAAAACAAATTACCTACATAGGTTGCGATTGTGACTGTCCGCGACTGTTGACCTTGCGCAAGGTGACAGGCATATTTTAAATAAAAACCGTTAGTGAAAACTTGTTCGATAACGGAGTGTAGGTAAACCCTAAGTAACAATGAGTTACGAAGCAAAAATAAAAATACTGGCGGCTAAGAAGCAAGCCGTATTCGCAAAAATAAATGAGTTATACGAGTCGGGAAAAAAAGTGGTTCCAGTCACTACAAGCACAAGAAGCGTACAGGAATTTCTTGCTGCAACTACGAATGTAGAAGAATTATACCGTAGTTTTAATACGCTATGCGATGAGCACAATGAAGTTGTTTTAAAGGTGGATCCAGAGTATAAAATCAGCTTCAGTGACTGGAGTGCATTTGAGTCACTTTATTCCCAGGTCAAGTACATAAGAAACAACTTGATTGAAACTCAACGCATAAAAAATCCCGAGGTACCTCCCAAAGAAACGTACTCGCCAAGACTGCCCGCTTTAGAATTATTAAGTTTTTCGGGTAATCCAGAAAACTGGCCGCTGTTCTACGAGTGTTTTAAAGCTAACGTACATGATAATAAGATGTTAACAGACAGTCAAAGAGTACAATATTTGGTAGGTAAACTTAGTGGAAATGCACTGAATATATTCGCTGGAATTATACCAAATGAGAAAAATTATGCGTCAATATGGAACTCATTAGTGTCGAAGTATCAAGACAAACGATTATTAGGGTCCATGTATTTAAACAATATACTCGACATAAAAGCGTCCACCGCCGCGTCAGATCAATTAAACGATTTTATCGAACGAATGAATTCGTCGTGGTCGGCGTTAACAGGTTTAAATATTCCGGACTTGCCTGATTTTATTTTTACGCATTTGATGCTAAAAAAGCTGGATGCTCAACTAGTACAGACCTTTGAGTTTACAGCCCGCGCTAGTGAATTACCGTCAAGTGAAGAATTAATAAATTACATACGGAACCACATCAAAATAATCGAAAGAACAGCCGCGGTACATCAAATTAGTGCGACAGAGAATAAAACGAGAAGCTACGATAAGTCACGTAATCGGAATACGCCGCGAACTACGCATAGTTTCGCGATAACGGACAACAAAACGAGTTTTTCGTCTACCTGCATATTCTGTAAAGATGCCAGGCATACTCATTTGTACGAATGTTCAGAGTTCAAGAAACTTGCCGTTAGAGATCGCTTTAGGTATGTCAAGGATAAAAGGTTGTGCGTTAATTGTTTTAGTGACAAACATACAACGTTACGATGTGCGTCAAAACATACCTGCAATCGGTGTAATAAAACACATCACTCATTACTACATTTCGATAACAGTGAAGCGGCGGTAATTAGCACTAAGCCACCTGTTGATTCGCAACCGTTATGTTTGATGACGCAATCGGCCGCCTCATTGCCAGATGCGCCGGTAAATAGCCCACATGTGGTAAACTCGACCGCCTTTTACGCGGAAAATAATAACATTCTATCTTGCACACAACTGGACAGTACTATAATATTGCCAACTGCACAAGTTTATGTGCCAATAGACGGGCATCGTTTTATAATGAGATGTCTGGTTGACAGCGGGTCTCAAAACAATATTATCACGCTTGAGTGTTGCAGCCGATTGAAATTGAAAGTTAAACCGCTAGTTAATTCGTCGCTAAAATCAGTTGGCGCCATTTCGGCACCTATACGAGGTTATGTAACCGTCACTATACAATCTCGAGTCAGTGACGCGCAGTATAGTTTAACCATGCTGGTAATCGACCACATCGCCGACCCATTGCCTAGTAGGGTAATACAGGCGTCGGCTATGGATTATTTCAAAAACTTACCATTCGCGGATGATTGCTGGAATTTACCAGGCAATATCGACGCCATATTAGGAACGCAAATGTTCGCGTTCATTTTGCTAGGTGGTAAAATAATACCCCCTCCATTAATGGAATCAGCTGATGTTAGCGTTCCCGCGGGCTCGGCACCTCACGCTATAGAAACCACGCTTGGTTACATTGTAATGGGAGAATTACCTGCGGTTACCTCCAACAATGTCGCCTGGTCCTTCGGCCCTCTTGTGAGTGGATTAAATGCTACGCTATTGAAATTTTGGGAAATAGAGGAGGTGCTGCCTACAAAGATAACAAACACAGAACATCAAGTCTGTGAAGAATTTTATAAATCCACGGTATTAAGACATCCCGGGGGTAGGTATGTCGTGTCTTTGCCTTTCAAGGTCGAACCTACCTCATTAGGTAACTCATTCATACACGCTCAACGCCGGTTAACTGCTTTAGAGCGCAAATTTAATTCGCTCCCCGCTTTACGTCACGCCTATAATGACGTCATTAATGATTATTTAGAGAAAGGCTATTTATTGGAAATACCTTATTCCTCCTCCGCTATAACTGAAGGGTACTTCCTACCCCATCACGCTGTCGTTCGGCCTGATAAGTCAACGACGAAAACCCGAGTAGTATTGGACACCAGTGCCAAAACTGACTCCGGTAAGTCACTCAATGACTATCTAAATAAAGGCTATTTATTGAAAATACCTTATTTCTCTTCCGCTGTAATTAAAGGGTATTGCTCACCCCACCCCGCTGTCGTTCGGTCCAAGATACCAACGACAAACACCCTCGTGGTGTTGGACGTAAGTGCCAAGACGGAACCCGTCAACCCGCTTTTTGTTAATTTAATGCATGCAGAACCCAAATTGCCGGCAGACCTTTTCTCGCCTTCGCTCAACTTTGGGTATTTTAAAGTTGCAATAACCGCTCAAGTTCGCAATGACCGCTACTTCTTAAATTTATTATACCGCTTTAGCGACTCAGTGCGAGCTCGCCTATTTAAATTGTTTGTCCCGCCGCGCGCCGCGCGTCTCGTTCGCTCGGGAATGACTAATGTATGTTGTCCTCACGGTAGAAACGAATTGCTTTCGT
Organism: Oligia latruncula; assembly: GCA_948474745.1. NCBI lineage: Eukaryota > Metazoa > Arthropoda > Insecta > Lepidoptera > Noctuidae > Oligia > Oligia latruncula. Next base: position 8,943,823 of record OX419686.1, on the reverse strand, counting down.
TATCTACATTACAAGTACCGCGCCATTTGGGTGTCGCGGCCGGCTTCGTAGCAAACCTAACCGCGTTTGGTGATGCTAATATGAAGGCTTACGGTTGCGTCATCTACGTGCATGTGGTGAACCCTAACGGGGTTTTATTCGCTCAGCTAGTATGCGCTAAGTCTAAAGTGGCTCCACTAAAGACTGTATCGTTGGCAAGACTGGAACTATGCGCCGCATTACTTCTAGCTAAACTTGTCCAGCAGGTACGTAGTATTTTCCATACCCGCTATCCAATACAGGATATATTTGCCTTTAGCGATTCCACGATTGCTTTATCATGGATTCATTCATCTCCTCACCGATGGCAAACCTTTGTTGCCAATCGAGTGACTGAGATCCAGGAAAACTTATCTCCTGAACGCTTTTTCCACATAAATGGGACAGATAATCCTAGCGATTGTCTGTCAAGAGGCTTATTGCCATCGCAGATAATTGATCACCCCTTGTGGTGGAAGGGTCCGCCCTGGGTCTGTCGCCCCATAACCGAATGGCCAACAGTGCCATTTGAGCCGTCCCGAGTTGAAGGTCCTATGCCTGAGACAAAGGGTCCGGTCACACTGACCGTCGTTTCCAATATGGAAGCGTCGGCACTTGTCGAACTAGCCATGCGGGTTTCTTCGTGGAAGAAACTATCACGAATAATGGTATACGTTTTGCGCTTCATTCGCAAGTTACCTACCGCCGAAGTAATTCAAGCGACAGATCTAGAAGCCGCTGAAACGGCAATCCTTCACAAATTGCAAGAGGAATGCTTTGGAAATAAACTTAAAACCATAAAATGTATAAAAACACATCTATACCGTTGCATCGGCCAGCAGCTGCTATGCTATGAGGAGCTGCTGACCGTTTTAACTCAGATTGAGTGTTTGCTAAACTCGCGTCCACTGTGTTTACTAGCGGACGAGCCACACTCGATTCTGACGCCCGCACACTTCTTAAATACAACACCACTACAGTTCTTACCTGCCTGCGAGGTTGACGCATCCGTAAGCCTCCATAACAGGAAGAAATTGTTAGACAGCTTAGCGCAAAGCGACTGGACACGATGGCATGTGGATTACCTACACACCCTTCAATTACGTCAAAAATGGAATTCGCCTGACACACCCATACAAGCTGGCACACTTGTCCTAGTACACCAGGATGACTCACCACCGCTTCGTTGGCCCACTGGCGTTATCGAACAAGTATACACTGATAAAGACGGGGTTGTAAGGGTGGCTCTAGTACGCACCGCGTTGGGAGTTTTTAAACGTCCCGTCGTAAAACTATGCCCGCTGCCTTCGCAATAATTCAACCAGTCATTGACCTAGTCACGGTCGCACCTGTAGTATTTAAGTATTTATTATTATTATATTATATCATTCCCGCTAATTACCTTCAGTTTAACATAACAATGATGCTACTTCCAGCTAGTTGGACCTCCTCTCACTTGTCATCGCCCTTAGAGTTCCTTTATGTTTTTCTTTCGAAACCCCTACGGAGTTTCAAATTTAAAACTGTCATTTCGTCACTTAATCATAACCAATCAGTCAATAAGTACTGACGCACCGCTACGCTCGCCAACTGGACTCCCTCAGTCAGTTTAGGCTGGAGCCGCGCTCATAATAGGACGCCATAACTAATTTTCGTAATCCGCAAGTAACCAGCTCGCAGCCAGAACATAGACCGGTCTATTGGTTTTGCTGAGCCGTGATCCAAAAGAAGCTTCTAGAACAGAGCATCTTCGGGGCGCCCCAGAAGTCACCCGCCGCCAGCCAGAGTCAAAGGTTAGTGCTTATCTTGATTTATTCATGTTGGTGAGATTTCTCGGCTGCGTGTCCTCTGCTCATACCCATTTGTTATAGGATTCGCGATATCCATTAATCTCCGCAAGTTCTAGAATTGATTCTCTCCGCCTTCGCCCAATTTAAAAATTAAACCACCCGCTAATATTCACCCGCTTCACCACCTATATGGATTTGAATTTCCCCATACTGTCCCAGTAAAAAAAAAACTTTCTTTAAACCTAGTTAAAATTTAAATTTTAAAATAAACCGCCACGTTCAGCATGAGATATTGTATTGGATTCCGAGGAAGTTTTATTGAATTTTTCCATTAGGCATTGCATTTCTCAGTACCTACCTAGTACTTAGATAAGGATAAGAGCAAGAGAATGATGCGGTAGCAGACCTGAGTCAGTTATTTTTGTTGTGATGGCAATTGGATTGCCCCCTTTCATATCAACGTGAGTCCCATGGAGACGCGTTACGAGTTCCGTACGTCAATAGGGAAAAACGGAACCTTTGTTCACTTTGTTGTACGTCCGTCCGTCTGTCAAGATACATTTTCTCAGAAACGGGAATAAAGTTGAAATTCGCCAGAAGGATGGTTATGTTTTTTTTTCGAGTGTATGTATGTAATACGTATGTATTTATGTATGTAGGTACCTATATTATATTTCTTTGGCACGCTATGATAGACTGAACGGCATGATCGATTTCAGCTTGAGAGGTGCCGTTTGATTCGTCTTAATTGTGAGAGAGACACTAGGTAGGTACCTACTTAGGTCAAAATTTAAAAAAAAATGGCCGATTTCGGCGCCTAATTAATTTCGAAAATTTATAGATACTTAAATGAGTATTCGGGCCAATTTTTAAGTTTATAGATCAAAGTAATCAGATTTTTTAAATAAACTGTATCCCCGCTTTTTACCCCCACAGAGGTGGAATTTTGAAAAATCGCTTGGGATGTGTTCATAACTTGACTCAAAGGCCGATACCTGTATCCCCCCGCTTTTCACCCCCACAAGGACGGAATTTTGAAAAATCGTTTGGGTAGTGTTCATTAATTGACTCGAAGATTTATTTATCCCAATTTTCAAGTTAATCAAGCCAGGCAGTAAAATCCTCCCCTGTAAAATTAACTCCCCTTTTCACCCCAATAGGGGTAGATTTTCGAAAAACCCTGATAGACGTTATTCTTTATTTTTGGTTTTAAGTATAAATACTGAGTTTCGAGTTAATCGGACCGCGTGTTAAAATTATTCTATACAAAGTTTGACACCCCCAATCCCCCTTTAGGGGGTAGTTTAGAAAATCAAAAAATGCTAAACTTCATAATTTACTTAGATAAGTATTCGTGCCAAGTTTCAAGTTTATTAACTCAAGGAATAAGATTTTACATACGAACAAAATCCCCCCATTTCCAAAAACCCCTTCTTAGTGCTCCCCTCCATTATAAAAGGAAGCGTGCGTTGATATATCACTGAGTCAGTCAGTTTACCATTTTAAATAGATAGATAACTTTTATTATGAGTGGAGTTGGTGTTAAAATTTTAAGAGGACAGCATAAAATCCACGTGGAAGAAGTCGGGATTGTAGTGCTAGTAGGCCATAATCTTCACATAACATTCTACTCTAAGTTATTTTATTTAAATCGGTCCATTTTCCACTCTATCAAAAGTTTTATTTTCAACTGCATGGTAAAGTTTCCCTTCAATCCGGAGTTTGAAATTCAAATTCGAAGCTAGTTGTATTGTAGCACTTATCCGGTTTTTTTTTAATAAATAAACATTCAATAACTGAGCCTGACTAACTGTTTAGAGCTCATGCCCAGTGGTGGCCCAGTGGCAACGGCCCCCGACTTACGAATTGTATGTAGATTGTGAATTCGAACCCAGACTGGCGCTTCACTTTGTGTAAATAATTTCAAACTTCATCACCACTGCTCTCAAAACAGTGAATGATGAAGAATATAAACCGTCCTAGAACCAAAAATTCGAAGACATTATGACAACTACCAACCCGCACTGGGTCCGCGCGGTAGGTAGATTATAGCCCACCACCTCTCGAAGAGAGGAGGCCTGTGTCCCAGCAGCAGGAACATTATCTAGACTGATTACGTATTCAACATTCAACAACTAATGCTAGGTACACAAACATGCATAAAAATTACAGGTGAGGTCGAAAGTGGTACAATATTCCGAAGATTTTTAAACGCTAATGTGATGTGCCCTTATTAGAAAGCTTATTTATTTAGCTACTCGAATATAGTTAGATATGATTTTTTCAAGCGCCTGTTTTTGTAAAAAAGTGAAAAATGTTTCAGTAGAAACAAAACGCACATAGCCTTTATTTATTAATTTCTATGCAATATAATTATTTTAAATGTGGCTAATGTTATATTTTGAGAGTTTATTATAATTTTAGCGTCAGCTCCATGAAATTGAGACAAAAAATATTGATTATCAAATGCGTAGACAGAGAATACTATAGACGCCTGCAAAGCGTGTCGCAGAAAGAGACAAAACAAAAATACGTCACATATTTAGGGTTAGCGTGTGAGGAAAAATTTACCCCACAATTTGTGAAAACTGCAACAAACTATTAATCTTTCAGATATAATTAACTAGCTGCGCCCCGCGATTTCACCCGCATGTATCTCGGTTCCGTCAGAATATTGCGATAAAAAGTATCCTAAGTCCTAACCCAGGTCATAGTTTACCGATGTGCCAAATTTCATCCAAATTTCAACCGTTTTAGCGTGAAAGGGTAACAAATAAACCAACAAATAAACTCACTTTCGTATCTATAATATTAGATAGAATTAGGATACACACTGCAGAATACATATTTCCCTTAAAAGTGGGTAATAATTATGGAAAACTTGGCAACACCAAAATTCTTAGGTTAGAATTTAATCATTGTTAATTTTGTGGTTTTTATCGATGAATATACGTATAGGGTACATTATACACAATGTATGAACACAGTAAAATATTATTGATAGCCTAGTTACTGATAAAAAGTGCTATACGAATGAAAGGACAAGTCTGGTATTTTCGTTCCACTATCACTTTTACACCTTAAAGCGCTACACCGCACCATGTTTTTTTTTTAAATGGTTGAAATATTAAGTCTAAATTGTTCACAACCTAAAATAACATAAATTAATAAACATAAAACACATAAAAACTGAATTTTACAAGAAGACGATAACAATCTGCACGATATCTGTCAAACTTTGTTTAGCAAAGTACTATGCTTTTCCTTCAAAATCGTGACACGCGCCGTGAAACAAAAAATCTCATCGTTCTGTCTCATTTCTTTACACGACATCGCCGTAACTCTCTCTTTTTCTTGTGTGAATGCGACAAAAGACATCAATTTGTCTATAGCATTCTCTGTCTACGATCAAATGCAAATGTTAGAATGACGTTGAAACGTTGAAATAAAAAAGTATAAAGTAGAAATTAACTCAAAAATATGAAATAATTTTAATTTCGGAAGTCGGTGTCTTTGGGATCTGTATTTTATAGTTTTAGTTTTTTGCCACCGACTTCCGAAATTAAAATGATTTCATAATTTTGAGTTAATTTCTTTTTGAAGACGGTTTAATTTTTTTAAATTACTTTTCATTTCGTAATTTTTAGTTGTTGCACTAGAATTTGACCAAGGTTTTGAGATTTTTTCCCTTTGACACTACACACCCGTAGCTCGTATCAATAAGTCAGGCCGTCACACTTTCACGTCTTAGTCCATATCTTGAAAATTACTGAATCGATTTTGATGAAACTTGCACTGTTCCCTAAGTTGAAGTAAATGTAAGCCAATAAAGCTTACATTTACTTCAACAGAAAAAGAATGGTCACGATCCGATTAATAGTTACGGAGATATGCGTGGACAAACATACATACATACGTCTACAAAATTTTGTATATTTTTTTGGGAGCCCTAATAGATTGTCATGTGTGAATATAATGCAATTCCAATAATATTACATACTTATGTGTCGAATTGATAACCTATTTTTTTGAAGTCGCTAAAAAAACCGTCCAATCCGCGAGGTGGAGTCAATTGTCATTATCATTGTCACGTCATTAGGGCTGCCAACCCTAAAATGTAAATAATGTTTGTAGTTAGTGATGCAAACATTTTATTTTTCAACACTCGGGCGGCCGTAAAAAAAAATGCCCAAAACCATTAAAAATAATTACCCTCTTTCAGCCCATATAGCTCAGAAGGCTGTTAAAATTTTCAATTATTTTAGTACCAAGCCTCATGCATTTATTGAACGTCTCCTTTCTTTGTTGAATACATGGTTAGCTGACTACATAACGTTTACATAACATCACATCACGCCTTTACCTATTCCCCGAAGGGCAGCGCTGATTGGGTAATACACCCACGTTTTTTTTTCACGTAGGTAAGGTCGTTTTATGGCGCAAGCTTATTAAACCGCCTAAACCGGGCACATATCTAATGAAAATGAGAATCCAAGACCTCAAGTTTTGTGCATTTTAGTCTGAGCTGAATCAATGTATTTACTTTCTTTCTCTAGTAATAAATAAATAAAGTCCTCCAGACCGTATTTCGGCCACGGCGGCCAATCTCAACGGAGACTAGCCTTCGGTGCGGGAGATATTATAGTGCACAAGTGTGCGCGCAGACACAGGTGCACTCCCTCTTCCCTCACTCTCATAGTCCGATGGGACGGCAATCCGACACGACCGGAGAGAGATCAGGCGCAGGACCATTCCGAGACACGGGGGTATCACACCGCCAACTTCCAAACTCCGGGCTGTTACTAAGAAATTCCTAATGGAAAAAACTCAGTAACACTTTGCCCGACCCGGGAATCGAACCCGGGACCCCACGCTCAGCAGTCGCGCTTGCGACCACGAGACCAACGGGGCAGTCAATAGTATAGTAATAACCGCTATTATGTAGCGTGTACTACAATATACGTTTGTTATTGCAATATGCATATTTCGATAAGCAAAAACGAATCAAATTTTAATGAATACAAAACTGGCATTAATTCCAAAAAATTAATAGCACGCCGCATGTTTATAAAACGCATTATGTGTACATACATAGCTCAATTCATAGAAGATAGTAATATTACGGCCCAATCCCCATTTTCCAATAGTTATTGCGAAACGACGCTGAACTCGCCTCGGGAGTCTGTTAAATGTACAACACAGAGTACATTATAGTATACTGAAATAGAGACCAATCTTCGGCCTTAAAATGGGTAACCGCTTACGCCTAGCCTCCAACGCCATCTGTTATCGCTAGTAAGAATCTTTACTCATCCTATCTATAACTATAGCTATATTTGTGTATACAGGGGCCATACGTACGTACATATAGGTAGTATACTATACTATTCATGGATGGTTATACTGTAGGTTATTTAAGGAATTATAAATGAAACATTTTATTAATAATAATAATATATTTATTTGCAAAAAACACGGTATAAAAAGATGGTAAAAGTACAATGTAGAACAAAACATGTTTTGCCAATATAATAATAAGCATGCAAATTTTTCAGTATGTAACTGACATTAACATTGTTTCTCAATGAAATCCTTAACACTATAAAAACTATTAACAGATAACCACTCGTAAATTTTATTTTTAAATAACTTAGTATTTAAATTTTTGAGATCATTTGGTAACATAATATATAGACGTACACACATTGCAAGGCAGCTTTTATTATATTTAGTTAACCTAGGAATCTCACTTAGTACGAGCCTGTTGGGGTCTCGTCAATTAATTATTTAATCTAATAATATTATTAATCAAAACATGTTTATTTGTGTCTTTTAAAGCACCTATTTAACTTCTTGGCTTTTATTTGCAGATTGTCCTCATCATCATCAACCTGTCTTCTCCCAGCTAATATTTTATTAATATTTTTACAGTAGTTAAAAACCATGCAACGAATGACAATGCTAATCAAATAATCAATTAATTTTTTTTTATGGATTTTACATTTTATAAATTCAAAATCAACAAATATAATTATCGCTGTTTTAATAATTTCTTTTAGATTGCATTTTTCAATGTTTTCTTTAATGATTTCATTTATTATGTCTTGCATATTCGAAATTAATTGTACTAATTCTTTGCTGGGAGTGCAAAGCCATCGTCGACCTGCATATTATATACTTAATATATTCTATCTCATTTTGCGATGATAAATCTTTTAAGCAATAAGCGCAAGATTTAAAAATTTGGGATTTTGTTTTTTTTAAGAAATATCCGCTCATATATTGAATTGGAGCAATAATGCGGGGATCCCTTTGTTTTACCTCTAGTGGGGTAAAATTAAAATCGAATATTTTTGTAAAATCGAATGTGGTGCAGGTCGACGTTGCTTTCGCATTTTCGTTAATGATGAGAGTGCAATGTATCGCAAAAGTCTCCTTCGCAGTTACCGCGGGTGTGGACATTGCTTAAATTATTTATTAAAAGTGTCGCGAAAGCAGATTCAAACTGATCACAGGTCGGGTTAGTGTTGCGACACCCTTGACTTCTCACTGCGCCAAAGAAATTTTCCAAGGGGTCCTGATTAAGGTGCCGCAACCATACTGACGACACGTTAAAATCATCTTTTAACTTTTTTAACAATGTTTGTATTCCATTCAATGTCCACACCCAATTAGTTACAGAGGGAACAGTTTCTTTTTTACCAGCCGAAGTTATAAATTTCATTGATTTAAATATTTTTATGCCCTCCACCCATGTTTTATAGTGGACAGAGTTCGGCGTTGCTGGGCCAAGTAGGGGTTTGGCGTTTTTATTTTTCATTTGGCTTCCATTCACCGAGTCAAATATATTGTCCATGAAGAGCAGCAGGTCCGCAGTTTCCTTGCACTCTGTAGGAAGTATGTTCTTATCTAAAACAAACAGAAAAAAAAAAACAATTAAATGACAATAACTACTCAATAAACAACAGAAATAATTAATGTTTTTCTCTGTTAAATAACCCAAACTGACTGAGCATAGTAGGGAAAATATAATTGAAAGTTACCAATTCAAATCTATTTATTTTAGGGCCGATTTTTCAATCTTCAGTTAACTTTTATCCGAGGAATAAAAATTGCGGTTTGACAGCTTTTGTATATAAAATATGTCATTTTGTTCTTCAGATAAAAAATATCTACTTACGTTAACTGAAGATTGAAAAATCAGCCCCTAGGGATTTTTTTAAAATTCAGAATTAAAAATATGTATGTCGTGTATAACACTTAAAGTTAATAAATTAATAAAAATAACAAAATGATATCCTAACTCAACTTAAACTATTCTCAAACTAAAATATGGCGTCGATAAATTCATCCGCATCGCTGTCGACTGGTAATGTACCCAAGAGACTGGCGGCATTCAAATCAAATCAAAATATTTTATTTCACATAAACCTACATGGGCACTTATGAAACGTCAGAAGCTAGGTGCACGGTTTCAATTGGTCGTTTCCTATGGAGAAGAACCGGCATTGCCACGTTGTATGGCAATGCTTAGCCTGTGGCCAAGGCCAAGGCAAAAGCCAGCCTTTGGGTCACGGGAAGTGTCAACCAGCTAACATTTATTCTATTATATAATGTATAAATACAGTCCTAGTATAAAATAAGCCAAACATTACCTGCTAGATATCCCATGTTAGATGCCACAGTACAGCTGAATATTTGTGAGGCGAATTTGACTTTCATTTTATTTAGTTTTTCAGGGTTGACGTGATTTTCCGTTAATTTTGGGATCAATCTAATGCCCTTGTAACCTGGGTTTTCATCATAGAGCAGCTTTAAATGAGACCATTTTGCAGTTTTTGTAACACCTTCGTTTGTGGTGTATTCTAAGTTTTTATTTAGGAGGTTATTTCTCATTCCTTTGAGAAGGTGTGGGGGGTCATAGAGAGGTATGATTTCTTGGCCATTTAGTAGAATTATGTTTTCTTTCGGTTCCTCTCCTTTTCTTAGATAGATTCCTCTGGTCTCATTAGCCAACAGTTTCGAGGGCCTGTCTATTGTTGGTTCCCTGGTCACATACTGAAGCCCTGCTTCTTGCAAGCCTGTTATTACGTCTTTAATTTGTTTCGCCAGCTCGGGTCCCTTGGTTGCACTTGATGCAAATGTGTACAAAACTGCCTGTTTATAATTATAAATTAGACCACGCACCATAAAAACTTGGGCGTGATCTGCAAATTCACCCTTTCTTTCTTGTCCATTGTCAACAAGACCTGTTATTTTGTCTTTTCTCTCCTGGTATGTGACATTGGCCTTCAGTGAGACTTCGTCAAACATTAGTACACACAGCTTTTCTTCTATTTTCATAAGGCCAGCTTTGGTTTTTAACTGAGAAAATGTTTTTGTTAATCCCAGGCTTCAGATTACTCATTTGAACTAATTTAATAAGTGCTGAGCAGGCAAAATAAAAATCTTCCTGAAAAATCTATACCCTTTGGGACTTTCCTTGAAGATCGATAAAGCGGCAATTTTTTCTTGCAATGTAAAACGTCGGCCTTTTTCTTTTTTTCGGTCCTCCCGGCATTGCATTCGCATTAATAATTTAGCAGTACTTGTGCAATTTTCAAGGGTATCTAAGACTGCAGGACTAGATGCAATTTTTTTTTTGCTGTTTTTATGTTGGCTGTCTGTTTTTTTATTTTGCTTATTTTTATTCTTGCAGCAACAAGTTTTTGATGCAATTCTTTTTCCACATTTGTAAGGAATACTTTTTTTGTAGTTTTCCTGACTACTCTCCTTTCTCCTGTAAAATAGAAACATAACATGTTATTAATTTCACATATTTTGAGTAACATTCTAAGTAAATACTGCGTGATCGAAATAGCTGCGTGTCGCGGGTTCGATTCCCGCACGGAACAAATATTTGTATGACCTACAAGTAGTTGTTCCGGGTCTGGTTGTGTGTGTATGTGAGTTTAAATGTTTGTAAACGCACCCACGATACAGGAGAAATTCCTAGTGTGGGGCAACGTTTAAAAAAAAAAAATGGGATTCAGAAAAAAAAAAACAAGTGACTAGCTATATGAATCAAACTTAAAAGATGTTAATTCAAAACAAAATAAACTCATTTATTTATGTAGTAGAAGGAAAACCAACAGCTATACATAAGGGAAGATAAATTGGATAGGCTAATATTAAAGTACCCACACCGCAGTTCACGCGACTCGCGTGAACTGCGTTGAACCCGTGATTACCGTTTATAAAATATATATTTTTCTATTTAGATAAGATACTAGCAGCGCCCCGCGGTATCACCCGCATAAGTTTCGATCCCGTGGGAATATTAGGATAAAAACTATCTATGCTATACTTACTTATACTTTCATCTAAATCGGATCAGCGGTTTAAGCGTCAAGAAGTAACAGACAGACAGACACACTTTCGCATTTGTAATATTAGTATGTAGATAAGATATTGGTCCCCAACACATCTGTAAAGCTTCGCCAACTAATTAAAGAAGACTTTGCATAATAGGCTGCACTTCAATGTACAATGAGGACAATCCATACTAATATTATAAATGCGAAAGTGTCTGTCTGTTACCTCTTCACGCTTAAACCGCTGAACTGATTTAGATGAAATTTGGTATAGAGATAGTTTGAGTCCCGGGAAAGGACATAGGATAGTTTATATCCCGATATTCCCACAGGATCTAAACTTACGTGTGTCTGTCTGTCTGTTATCTCTTCAAACTTAAACCGTTGAACCGATTTAAATGAAATTTGGTATATAGTTTGGAGTCCCGGGAAAGGACATAGGATAGTTTTTATCCGGATATTCCCACGAAATCGAAACTTACGCGGGGGAAACAGTGGGGCGCTGCTAGTATCATATAAATATCATAGTTTACATTTATCAAACTTACCTAGATTTGGCTGGTTCTTAATTTTTGGAGTACTTAAAAATGGAACTTGTTCATGCACCAAAGCTCCGGGATCTGCAATTAGTCATAATATGACTTTATAGCATGAATAAGGATGTTGCGCCAATGTTATATTATTATTCATAATAATTATTAATTTAACAAATGAAGATATACACACTACACACGACGACCTAATTGTCAAGCTATACATTTCTTGTTTTAACTGACCTCGCATTGTATAGGCTTTTCGTAGTCGCACACATGACAGCTAATACTGGAAATGTATAGCTTAATACGTCGTCGTGCCTACATATTGGAAGTTCTCAGAACTTTTGCTGGTTATCAGTGGATTATAACCCAACTATGGTAAATAATTTCAAAAAGTATTTTGTAGTCTTTTTTTATTTATTTTTTTAAATGGATTTGCTTTCGACTTTAGTCTAGGTCAGAGGTGACAGAGACAAAGTCGACGATGGAGTGAGCTTACCCAGAAGAAGCCCGTTCACTCTTACTTTGAAGAGATTCGGGTTGTATGAGTCATGGTCACAAAAAACTAGAAACTTACCAAGATTTTGTTTAATATTTTTCTTGGGTATTGTAGGATTTCCAAGTGGCATGTTATGCTCATGCACTGAAGTGTCCGGATCTGAAATATGAGTTTATTTCATTTTAACCATAAGCAAGCTAACAATGTTTTAATATCAAATACTACAAAAAATATTTAATATACAATATTATAATATATAATCTTGTAGTAAAGTGTAAGACCAACAAGTGGCCAGTTTTTTAACAATTTAAAATAGTTACAATTAACAAAGCAAGTTTATTATTTAAGTATAAAAAAATATAACATAATATCACGCCTTTCTTTCCCCGGAGGGTTGGGCAGAGGCGTACTTATAGTAGGTACACCCACATTTAGCCATGTATGTTCAAGTCCCATGTAATAGGGGGGCGAGCCTATTGCCATCAACCTGGCAGAAATCCCGATTCCGGGCTGCTACTGAGAAATTCCAGATAGAAAAACCCAATAACACCTCGTCCAACCTGGGAATCGAACTACTTGCTCTGCAGTAGCGCTAGCGACCACTAGACCAGCAAGGCAATCCATCAGTCAGTATTTATAAAAAAAATATATCAATTATATTATTTTCAGTTCTTTATGTTTCTTCTCATATAGACGAGGTTAAGAAACCTTACACACGAGTCGGGACAGAGTATGTAAGGCGAAATTTAGATAAAAACCGGGCAAAAGCGAGTCGGACTCGCGCACCGAGGGATCCGCACCATCATAAATGTTTTTAAATTTTCATCGGCGAGGCCTAAAGTCACAACTCTCTAAGACCAAGTAATCCCACTGGTCATTCAGTGGGATTACTTGGTCTTCATGAAATCTTGACATTTGGGGATTTTACTAACTTAATAAGTTGTATTACTGATTCTAATGATTATAATTCTGTAAATACATATTTGTTATGGTCGCGAATTATATTTTATTCAACGTACAACTTAATACTGACCAGCAAATTGCAAAAAACGTAAGAAAATTTGAATTTCGCGGGCTACCTTAGCGCTTCCTCCTAATGTTTTCTTTGCTAAAAGTGGCAAGGTTTATGTATTTCCTTTCACTTTTTCGGGTTTCTTAAAAGATCAAATATCTTATGGCAGTAAAAGAAAACTTCATGATGAATGATGCTCTTTATGATTGAATAAATCAGCAAAAATCTAAATTATGATTAATTAAATCAGAAATAATAAAGACTTACCAATATTTTCTTTTTCTAATACGTCCTTTTCAATGTTCATTGATGTATGCGGCACATATTCAAAATTTAAAGTGGTATCTGGAAGAATAATGCATCATGATTAATGATTAATTTATATAAATGCTTTTTACAAATTTAAGCAAAGAATGATGGGCGTTTTGGCCGGTATGTCCAATAAAAACCACATATACATCAAATGGAAGTTTATATCATAACCATTAATTTTAATTCTGAGCAGAAGGCTGTGACACCATTTTTGAGACATAACAAACATACAAACCATTTTTGAGATAAAATGTTTTGCTATGGTAATTGCTGGTAATAAGCAATAAGTTGACATACATTAGAACTCTATTTGTCATCAGGCCTGAGGCCAGGCTCCATACAAAAATGCCCATCATTCAAGAGTATAATAAGGTACCTGATGATGTTGATGGCAGCTCTAGAATTTGTTGTACTGGCTTTCTATTAACTGGTGATGTATGCGGCACATGTTCAAAATTTAAAGTGTGAGCTGGAAGAAAAATACATCATGATTATGATTAATTTAAGTAAATGCTTTTCACAAATTTAAGCATATTAAGAGTACAATTATAAATAGGTACCTGATGAGGTTGATGGCAGATCCAAAATTTGTTTTAATGGCTTTCTAATAACAGATGTAAATCTTTTCAGTACCAATGGTGCTGAAAGAAAGAACCATAAATTACTAAAGCATCAACATAAATCCAACAGGAATACATATAGCACAGTGGAGTATATTCTTTTATGTACAGTGATGATTTATACTAACCTGGCATATTTAATGTTGGAACAGCAATTTTGCCGATTTTATTGTTACGACATAGATATTTATCTTCGAAGTGTGAGTGACACACACGGCGGTACTTAAATATGCGCTCGTTTTCCAAGCCCAAGATATCACTACCAATCGCATAAAGCCATGTGTTGAAGCGTTCTCTATCGCTTTCAGGATTTGGGAACCCATGCAGCACTTGACGCGTACCTAAAATAAATAATGTAGTCCTTAAAATTGGAAAATAATTAAGTCAAGTTCCTAAACACTAATTTTGTTATACTGTCAAGATATAAATATATGTAGATCTAAGATATTAATGTACCATAAACTTAGAAATAAATAAATCAATCTAATCTAAGATCTCTAGCATTCATAAACAAATAGACTAACTATAATGTTGGTGAACTTTGGGCCGATGGGTGCTAATGGTACAGTATCAGTATGACTTGATCAAAGATGACAATGGATGATCAAGGTTTTTTACATTGACCAAGTTCAGTCGCAGTGTTTTCTTATGATGATAATACATAAGTTTGTACTGTGATGATGAAGATTCATAATAAATAGTGTCAAATTCATGGACAACTTTTATAAGCAATGGATCACAGAGTACTTTCATAAATACGGAAATTAAGGATTGATCAACAGATTACTGTATGTTATGTTGACTGGTAGATAATGCATGGAAACAAAGAAGAAAGCAAAATTATTGTTTATTCTGCACAAACAAAAAACATGGCCGCCATTGTACAACAGTACTTTCAACAAGCAAGTAAAATAACTAAAATTAAGTCTGACATACCTCCACTCTCCTTGCACTCTGTCTGGAACACAGCAGTGCTTGTCCGAAGACATGGTGCAATAACACAGATGCAATAAAAGAGTCCTATCTCAAACACTATACCAGAGTCCTGTCTCAGTTTTGATATAAAATCACACAATTCCTTTCTGGTCACAATTATGGATAAGCCGGAGGAACTTTAGCTCAACTTAACGACAAATGCAAAACGAAACACAGAAAGATCACAAAACAAATAGCAAAAATTACAGCATGAAACCGGCGCAAGCGTCAGGCATCAGCAGACATTTGCATTTGGGGTTACCAGTTTATTCATCAATAAATAGACCACTAATGAAATACTACCATCGCGTCGCTGCATTCTAGGAGTAAAGTTATGATTGATATTATTATTTTTTTTTGGAATATTTGATAGTATTTTCCAATAACAATGAAACGTCTTATTAACTAATTTATATTATTATAATCTTTGGAATTGATCAATAATATTGTCACAAATTATAATAAAATCTACTATTTTAGTAGCAATCAGCCTCACAAAATTGTCATTGTTTGATTTCTTGTAGTGCCATCTGTTGGAATTTTAGTGAACATTAGTGCAGAGCCGCCATCTGTTTTCCCTAGTTGTTATCTTATCCATCTACGTCACGATATAATCCGACAAAATAAAAAAAACACCTATCAACTTGTTCGCTTAAGGAATATTACATACGTCGTGATTTAGTATCATTGTCACTACTGCTGTCCTCAGTTTTTTGTACTAAGATTGAACCGCCTGATGTACAACTTCCCTTATTTTTCTACTTAATCTGTGGAAATATTATATTGCACTTATGTATTTATAATCTGTTCCAACAATTCGTGTCACTATTTATTTCATTGGGTAACACTAAAAATAACATGGTTTCTACTTTTGTCTCTTTCTTATTAAGGGTGAATAACCATATGCTATCCTGCTGTCACCCTCAAAATGTCTATCTTTAGTTTGTGAAACAGAAGAGAGTCGAGAGGTTAAAAACCGCTTAAAAGTCGCATGGAAATTTAGTGCCCACTTTACAATCTTATTTTTGTTTGCGAGTCCAACAACAGTTGCAATGGCCGCCGTGAAAAAGGATGAGGAATTAATTACAAATGATGCCGTTGAAAACGGTGAGGAAGAGGAACTAGATGCAGTGGAAGAAGGTGAAACTAAAGATCCCGCTAAGAAGAAGAAAAAGAAAAAAAAGAAGAAGAAGGCAGGTTAGAGCGAGTAATATTTATATTAATTCAAACATACTCATTGCTTGCGAACGTACATTACCCTCTAAATGTCTATTTTTATCTTTAGAGCGCATAGTAACAAGGCGCCTACCTACGCATAACCTGATAATATTGCGCCGTTTTACCTAATTAGCTAGGTATTGTATTTGTCATTAACATTCGTATTGAAATAATGCGCTGTGAATTAAAGAACGATAAAATGCACACATCATTTATTTATCACTTTTGACATGGTAAGTACTTAGCATAAATGTATGTAGGTATTTTTTCTAATATGAATCACAAGAATCCTGTCGGTCAAGTCAAGCATCAATTTATTGTCCATGCAAACTAGTAACCTCAGCTATAATGTTGATATTTTGTATTTGTTGTCTAATGCTCCTGCTTAATCTGCATTAAAGTTACCACCTGAGCAAAACTCCCCCTTAACTATGGTGTTTATGGTGTACAGGGTATGTACCGACAACAATAGAATTTCTATTGTGTCTGCTAATTGGACATGTGACGAGTTAACAAGTGCCTACATCAATGTGGTTCAGCCCCGTAAGTTATTGCTACAAATCTAGTGTGTTAACCACATTCAAAATGGAGATAGAAGCTGCTCTTACTCGATGGTGCATAGAATGAGAAAAAAAATGGCAGTTATCAAAAAAACCAACCACCTTATTTAACACTAAAAGTTGTGTCATTAACAATGACACCTCTCAATTAACATATTAAAAATATCGGCCACATCTGCATAATGCGTTATTTAACGCGCTAATTTACATGTAGCAGTGCTGGTGTGGCAGAAATAAACAACATGATCCTCACTAATTACTGAATAATTATTTCAATTTCTGTTTTTCCTTTAGAAAATGGAGCAAATGCTGAAAATGAATCAACTGAAGTGACAAATGCTTCAGAAAAAATAGAAACAGCTGTTGAAGATGGGGTTATAGAGGGTGATGAGAAGAAGAAAAAGAAAAAAAAGAATAAAAGCAAATCTGGCAAAGGTCCATCCAAGGAGCAGACTAATCCGCCAACCATCCCCATTGCTGAGCTGTATCCTGATGGTATGTTTTTATTGTACATAAAAATTCCTTTCCCAAGCAACAACAATAATCATAACCATAACAACAACAATAATCATAACCATAATCATGTTCCCACTGCTGGGACACAGGCCTCCTCTCGGTGAGAGGGAGTGGGGCGTAATCCACCACGCGGGCCCAATGCGGATTGGCAGATGTCACATGTCTTCGAATTTTTGGTTCTAGGACATGCCGGTTTCCTCACGATGTTTTCCTTCACCGTTTTGAGAGCAGTGGTGATGAAATAATTTACACAAAAACAACAATAATCATCATAGCAAAAAAAAAACAATTCACATTGAGAATGAGATAGCCTCATTTTTATCATTTGGTGAAGTCATTTATCACTTGTCCACATCTTTTAGTAAACATGTTATTTTATTTATTCATTTAATATCTTCAATAAAAAACAAGTAATTAAAAAAACTAAAAAACCCGACTGCGGTAAAAAAAATTAGTTTAAAAAAAACTGAAAAGCTAAAAACAAGCCCATTTTAAATTAAATAAAAGTTGGAAGCAGGCGGGACCCATACCATTTTTTTTATTATATTTTCAAACTCAAATGGGTCCCGCCTGCTTCCAACTTTTATTTAATTTAAAATGGGCTTGTTTTTAGCTTTTCAGTTTTTTTTAAACTAATTTTTTTTACCGCAGTCGGGTTTTTTAGTTTTTTTAATTACTTGTTTTTTATTTCCAGCTTTTTAGTTTACAAATTTGAAAGATTTCGCAGACGATTTACTTATGTATTAATTAGTAGCTGACCCGTAAAGTCACTCAACAGGGAACAAGAAATAATTATTTTATTTAACGTGTTTTTTACGATTTGTCACTTCGAATTACTTTTAACCATATAAGTTGTATATATTTTTGTAATCACCTTTTAAAACCCTTAATTTTGATATTTCACTCGATGGTATTAGAAGAAAAAAAAAATTCGAACTCCACAATATGGCACCCTAAATCCGCCATTTTACTTTGTTTTTGATTTTAATGTAGCCAGTGACACTCGCGCTACCAAGACAAATCTAAAGACGTATAATTTATTCAAATCCGTTCATTCGTTTAGAAGTTACGAGGGAACAAAGAATCGGACATACATACATACATACATACAGGTCAAACACATAACCCTCCTTTTGGGCTTCGCCGCAGTCGGGTAATAAAACATATACACAAGACATGACAAATAATGGGCAACAATATGAATTAAGTAGGTGTACTCCTTCACTTTACTTAGGTGGATCACGCGACGCGCCCCCATGGGTAATTTTTTTACATAGAAATTAAATGAAAAGGTGGGGAATTTGGCTCCATTTCCCACGTGTAGTGTATGATCCACCTTAAAGGAGTCCACAGCATGTTAGCTAACTATATACATACTACATTTCAAATTAATTGTTTAGGAAACTTCCCCGAGGGTCAGATAACAGAGCATGGTCCAGCTGAAGGAGTTGATGAAAGGACTGCTAAGCTGCGCTTCTCCAGTGAGGAGAAGAGGGCTTTGGATAGACTGCACCAGGACATCTATCAGGAAATAAGACATGCTGCTGAGGCACACAGACAAGTAAATTATCTAATGCTTTCTAATCAAATATGAATAATAGATTACTGTGCAGTTGTGAAGGGTGATTTAGGAAATCCAGTTATTTATTTTTGAACAGTATAATTGATGATGTGTTTTAATGTGTCCAAGAATTTATTGCCAAACGGCAAATAAATCACAATGACAATGTTTCAACATATTGTCCTTGGTCTTCATTGAATTTTGATGCAAAACAAATAATTTGACCCATCTGTATATCAATTGTAATTTCAGACACGTAAATACATGCGTGACTGGATCAAACCAGGCATGACTATGATTCAAATCTGTGAAGAACTGGAATCAACTGCAAGACGTCTGATTGGTGAAGATGGACTCAAGGCGGGGCTGGCGTTCCCCACTGGCTGCAGCCGTAATCAATGTGCTGCTCATTACACCCCAAATACTGGTAAGAATCAAGGTTTTACATTTTAGGGTAGCACAAAAGTATAATTATGGAGGATTTGCAGCTGATGGATAAAAAATGAAAACCTGACATTACTAACTTCTAATAATTAATTCCAGTAGTTAAAAAAAATTAAACTCCAATGTGTCTATTGTCTCCTAGTAGTAACTTCCTAGTTTCTTATAGCTTTCCTCCACTTGTGCTATTGTCATTTCCTAACAATTACGATGTTTTAAAATAGGTGACACGACAGTCCTGGAATATGACGATGTCGTGAAGATAGACTTTGGTACTCACATCAACGGGCGCATCATCGACTGTGCGTTCACTTTGACCTTCAACCCGCGTTACGATCCTCTGGTCAAAGGAGTGCAGGAGGCGACTGAGGCCGGGATCAAGGCTTCCGGGGTCGATGTCAGGCTGTGTGACGTCGGTGCTGCCGTACAAGAGGTACTTACACTTTCCCGAAAAACCTTCCCTAACTTCTAATAATATAAACCGCAACCATTGTACCCAAACATACATACGCTAGTTCAACAAGGTCAAATTATATTTACTTCCGAAACTTCACAATATCAAAATGTTGATAAAACAAAATATATATAATTTTCTAAACTCATGATTATTTATTTCAAGTAGGTACAGATTACAAGGTGAATGGCCGCTAGTAGTTTAGTTACTTGAAATGAAGGTCCGTGTAGTTTCGCCAGCTAATTTGACCTTTTATAATCACAATACCATAAACAATTATCTATGTTCCAGGTTATGGAATCACATGAAGTGGAAATTGATGGTACAGTGTATCAGGTGAAACCTATACGCAACCTCAATGGACATTCTATTGGACCCTACAGTTAGTATTACAGTTATTATGTTTCTGATGAAACATACATTTCGTAATTATTTTGTTCTAATCATAAACGTCTCGTCTTTTAGGGATCCATGCTGGAAAGACTGTTCCTATTGTGAAGGGCGGAGAAACAACACGCATGGAAGAAAATGAGTTTTACGCTATTGAAACATTTGGTTCAACCGGACGTGGCCAAGTTCATGACGATATGGAATGCTCTCATTATATGAAAAACTTCGACCAACAATTTGTTCCGCTGAGGTACTTACATTTATGTGATCAACTTTAAAATTGATCAATATTTGCATTCTGCATTCTTTCCTCGTGTCTATTAACATCAACAATAAATGTTTCAATTCCAGACTGCAGTCATCAAAACAGCTGCTGAACACAATCAACAAAAATTTCGGGACTCTCGCATTTTGCAAGCGGTGGCTTGAACGCGCGGGCGCTTCGCGTTATGCCATGGCGCTCAAGGACTTGTGCGACAAAGGCGTAGTGGACGCCTACCCGCCGCTGTGCGACATCAAGGGCTGCTACACGGCACAGTTCGAGCACACAATCCTGCTAAGACCTACTTGCAAAGAAATTATATCACGCGGAGATGACTACTAGCGACAGCTAGTCGCTTTGGTTGCATGTCGCAGCCAGCTTGTTCACATAAGAATTTTTAATTAAGTCAAATCACCTCAGATTGATCAGTTCAACAATAGAATTGATGTTATTTTTATTTACGATTGAAATAGTTGCTGACAAACATAATAAATACATTTTAAAACCAATATTTGTAAAAACAAGCATTGCGTTATGTCAGCATAAGCAGTGTTTGTTGAAATATTTGTTGCTTTTTAGTATAAGTTGTCGTTTTTAAACTATAATGTTCGTCTTCAGCGACGATAAACTTTTTGTTGTAACATTGTTATTTCTTTACTAATCATATACGTTAATTCGTATTTTTAATACACCTGTATTCATAGCAATTGTGTCGATATAAACGTATTTGAAATAAAGTTCTACTTGTATTGGAGGCAGTTATTAATTTAATACCCTAATGAGTACTGACCCAGTAAAATACAAAATGTATGAAATGAAGTATAAGAGGTGCTACACACTTGTTCGTGGCAAAATCACGTATGTTGCCGCCCGGCTGTGCCGCATCATGCCGACCCGAACAAGTGTTTTACTAAAGGAACAAAAGCGTCGATATACATAGGTAGGTAAGTAAAACGCGCATGAACACCACATTTCTGATCGAACTCTCGAATACGGTTATCCATACATGATCACGCAAACAATAATCGGGCAAAACACCACGTCATTATTACCTAAAATTATAGCTATACCACGTGTCACCATGGACGTAATATAATAGTGTCACTGACTGTCAGAGCCACCATCCTTGGTGGCTCTGACAGAGTCGGTGACACGTGGTATAGCTATAATTTGGTGTGTTAACAAAATTAAAATCCAGGGATTTTAATTTTTTGATTTGATAAATGAGCTGTTTGTTTTCTATTAATAAAATAAAATTTTATTCGAAAACATCCATCGGTTTCTTACTAAACTTCAACTAAGTCCGACGATCCTGCATACTTATCTCTTTTGTTGACTGTATACAGCGACCGAGGCAGCTGGTTTTGATATCAAATTGTGGCAATTTTAATCTACTTTAAAAACGTAATTTTTTTTAAACCCTTATTTTACGACTTATATTGAGAATACAAAAAAACGTTCGAAAATTTCTCGGTTTTTCGAGTGCTGCAAAGTTAGCACAGGTCTTTCTTTCGAAGCTGCAAACTTTGATATAAGCCGCTGGTAGTGGTTCTAACAACGTATTAAAAAATCAGAACTAGCCGTTAGTTTGCGATTTTAGCGATGACTGGCCTAGGTAATCGTCGGGGGATGACCTACAGATGATCTCAGAGAAGTCCTAGATAAGACTCGCACAGGCCAGGGCAGTATGGCACAAAAATGAGGAGGCCTCTCAGCAATGGGTGAATCAAGGCTGCCGGATGATGATGATGATGTCTTCAAAACTTCAACCGGAAAAGAGCTTACCTATTATCTAATATCTTCAAAATGGCTGAACAGGTATTCATGAAAGATAGATAAGAACGATTACACCAGCCGTCAGGCCTTCTAGTTTAAAAAGTGCATTGAAATCGGACTATACGTTTGGGAGCTACAATGCCACCAGACATACAGGATACATTTTTAAAGCAGTGCGTAAACTGTAACCATGAATTCAGCACATGATTCAATCACCCCTAGTGTAGAAATTTTTAATCGGTTAACAAAAAAAAAACAACTGTTTCATAGAAAAGTCCCTAAAACCTACGCGGTAGTAATGTTTGGCAGAGCTATTTTTTTTTTAATAACTGACGAAAAATTTAAACGTTGGTTTAGAATTATGTAGGTACTGAATTGATGGTTACAGTTTGCGCACTGGTTAATTTGTCCTGTTTACACACTGATACACACACACAGCCTAAAACTTGTGACACGGGTGACACCCCTCTTATAAGTCGGGCCCGAGGGTTAAGGGGTCTACAGGACCTAAAGCGCGGTCACTGTAGGGCAGAAACAGAAGCGTCATGACAGTGTCACTGACTCTGGCAGAGCCACCATCAGGGATTTTAATTTTGATAGCACAAAAAATTAGTCGAAATTTGTCGCCAAATATCAGAATTGGTCGGTCACTGGTTCAAAAGATATTAGGGTTTATATGTGTAGGTATAGTCCAAGAGCTAGATCGAATAGTTCACGAAAAAACTTCGACTAGCTCTTGGACTATACCTTACTAATTGAACTCATTATATCTCCTAAACTAAGACCCGATGCCATAATTAATACCTACTTTTAAATTAAAAGTTAGTTATGTTTCAAAACTTTATTTTTTAGGAAAACGCTAATTTATTACTATCGCAAATATAAACGATTACATTCATAATTTAAGTTTGTATTACATAATATCGATACAAAATCTTTCGCCAATAGCGGATTTATAAAAATGTATAAAATGTAATGACAACTGAATATCACTAGCATTTACCCAATATTAACTTGTCAATCACTACAAACATCTACTTCTTTCTAACACAACTTAATACAACTAAACAAAGTCCTGCTGTTTATTGCTTACTGTAAAAAAGACAAATATGAAATCAACATTCAGTCTCTTCTAATCTGTCTACATTATTTCCAAATGCTATACAAACACTTGAAAGGCCTCTTAATCGTTTACTAATTAGGTACATGCCGGTAATACATAATCTCATTAGTGCGAATCTTCAATGTGTGATAAGTACGAGTTATTGGGAAGTATGGCAATTATAACTTTAACTACTATCATTTAAAAATTGGAGTACATATGCCACAATATAATTAGTGAATAATATAATAAATAAATAATAATAATCTTGCGTGATCTTTCTGGCGTTATCTCAGCCTGTTGCCAGACTTCTCTTCTGGCATGTAAATTATAGCATTTATTAGCTTACGCCGATGGGACTTGGCTTCAACATACACAGTCAGCAAAAAAATGACTCTTAAACTACGTATTTTTTAAATGAGACTCATATAAACATAGTTCTTGCATTTTAAAGGATGGCAATGGAGAGGGCTTGGAGCAAAGTTCCCTGCGTGATCGAATCAGTGAAGATATTCGCAGGAGAACCAAGGTAGCCGACATAGCCCAACGAATTGCCGAACTTAAGTAGCAGTGGGCAGGGCACATTGCTCGCAGAACGGATGGCCAATGGGGCCGAAAGTTCTGGTGTGGCGACCCCGTACCAGAAGGCGCAGCGTTGGAAGGTCTCCCACAAGGTGGACCAATGACCCTGTGAAGGCCGCAGGAATCCGCTGGATTCAATGTGGCGACGGTTGGGGGAGGCCTATGTCCAGCAGTCGACGTATTTCGACTGAAATGATGATGATGATAATGATTTTAAAGGATAAGTACAAATGCTAAGAAATTCGATTTTAAAAGCTGAGTAGAGCCATATTGTGAGATGGGCCGATTCATGTGACAAATTAATTTCAGCTGAATGTGTATGTTAAATATTAAGACAAAACAATCTATATATACAGGCACTAAAGTAAGTACGTATATGATAATATTCGCCATATCTGACGTAGAATGACTAGACTAACGAATTTCAATTTAACTGTTCGTACTACATCTGCAAGTAGCACCTAGATACAAATATGCTATAATTTATATGATTAATAAATATTACATTAATTCAATAGGTAGTTTTATTACTTTCGATAAATTTACTTTTACAAAATATTTAATCTACATAAAAAAGTCATATAAATAATAATACATAATGTTCAGACATATCATGAACCAGCATTCAGAACACGCTACAAGTTAACGTTCAATCTATGCAATCCTGTTGATCTCATTACGATAACCAGGAAACCAAACTGATAATATAATATTGCCTTATACCAAATCGGTAAAGTATCACAGAAATTAACCATACCTAGCTAAACTATGATGTCTTCAATAATACACATCACGAAATATTACGAAACACATCAAGATTTGGTCAATGTATACTAAAATATTACGACAATGCATATACTAGTCACAAGTGCCAAGATACAAACAAATTATATTTAAATAGATAGACTTAGGTAACACTCAAAGCTTACCAAAGTATATTGAATACGAGGCCAATTAAAATGAATTATGATTAGGCCTTGAAATATTTAATTTTAATATACTAAAACGAATATTTACAATTTCATCAAATAATAAACCCTGGCAATTGTTCAGCCATCACTGGAAAATGTCTAAACCTACTTAAACACTATCTAAGAAAAACCATGATAGTTGCATCTAATAAACTTAATAGTTTACTAACTCACTGTATGACCACTTATTCAATTATCTACTGACAGTTGGAATGGAAGCTAATCTAATGTAAAGATGTTGAATATTTATGTTATTGCTACAAACCCCATACTACTAACACAGTTATCGCTTAAGAACCCCAAATAACACAAGCATTTATCATAATTTCTCTTCGACATTGCAATATAGGAAGACGAGAAACTTCATACACAAAACATGTTGTAGTACTCAAGTTCTACAAAGAGTATAAATAGAAAAATAAGTGAGAATTAAAAAGTAATTGAGATGACTTGTTTAGTTAGCTAGGTGTAGGTCGGCGCCATCGCCGTTAGTGGCCATCGAGGCGACTGGGACAAGTGCGGAGTTGCACGGCCAGTTGTAGATGGACTGCAGGGGAACATGGAGTAACTCCACCAAGTTTCTGTAGTTTGGCTCTGAAATATAATTATGTTATTTTAGGCAAACTTCATAGTTTAACTCTAAGGGCGACATTATTATTTTCAATTGAAAAATAAGATCTATGAGTCCAGTTAAATCTGCTGTCAAAATATTCGCTGTTTTAGTTGTATTGTAACTGATTGGCAATATTAAAAAAGTCAATCAAATCAATAGACAACAGATTATCATAAAAACCATTTAACCAAGAGATTTTTCATATAAACCATTTGATTCATTTACTGTTCTAACTTTGTGCAAAATAGCTAAATTTCCATACATACATGACCATCACTTTTAGGACAATAATATGAACATAATTGGCTCACCATTTTCGGGATTAATATATCCTCTGCGTATCAAGAAGTCTAGAAGTACTGGTGCACTTGTTGTCTTGAACTCGGGCGTGAGGGCTCTTTGAACACATGCCTCGGCAGATAACAATTCAAAATTCTCAACCTCACCATCAGCGTTCTGGGGCATGAAGTCCAGGGGCAACTCAAGATCGTATACATATTCTGTGTTAGGAAATAAGCCCCTTTCACTTTCGAAATAGAAACTGAAAACAATATTAGATGTATTATAGTAACTCCATCAAGCATTGTCTAACAAAAAACATATAAATGTAATACAATATAACATACAATCATACAACAACACACCAATTTCTACATTTATATCTGTAATTTATATGGTACATAATAAATCGTATTCTATTCTATACATAATATAATTATAAACTAGCTTTTGCCCCCTTAAACCACAGAATCGAATGTCCGGAATGACTTGGAGAGGGACAAAATACACGAAGACGAAATCGTGAGCTAGTTATTTATAATAAGGTTTTTTATTTTATTTCGTAATAAGTCAACAAGTGTATTATACCTAACACAGCCAGCTGGTACCAGCTTTTTCACTAGTTCGCCTTCAACAGAGGCCTCCTCGGCCGCCTCTTTTATAGTTGTCTCCAGAATGCCATAGCCCACAGCCAGCCCACCGCTAACAAAGCAATCCCACTTGCCTAAAAAATTACAAATGAATAAAATCACTCTCACACTGCAAATATTGTTAAATTCACTAACAAATTAGTATGTACAAATTATAAAGGTTAATAATAAAATAAAATGTCAAATTCTGTAAAACAAACTAAACCTTGATTGAATTGATAAGAACATTACAAATTACAATGCTGCTTACCAGGCCAAGTTTGTTTAGTGAAACTTCTCTGCTGTAACCAGATGCAAAGACCTTTTGTTGGGTGGTTCACATAACCGGTGACACTAACTCCATAATTCCTGATGCCAAACAGACACATAGCGCTCCTGTCCATTTCCAACAGACTCTCTGGGTAGCATGGTGTAGTGACCCCAAAACACTGCAAACATAACGATTTTGTCAAACTATATCTCTATAACTATATACTCCACCCATTGACAATGAAATCTCAGAAGCCGAAAAACCAACCAAAATTCAGTTTTGATATTGTAGTTTCAATTTAATTGAAAACTTGTAATGCAGTGCACTTCTTAAGGATTATGTTTTTGGGACATAAATTAGCCTATGTCCTTCCCCAGGATACCATCTACCTCCATGCAAAATTTTATTGAAATCCATCCAGTGGTTTAGGAGTGGAAAGGTGACAGAAAGACAGAGTGACTTACGAATTTATAATATAAGTATGGGATTGTCAGGACAATGACGTGATTTATGGTGAATAGAACTTTTGATAAATAAATAAGGAAACTCATACATGTATGATGTAACTAACACACATTGTAGTACAACTATAACATTAAATTATTGTCCTCCTGTTGTAGTATTTGAAGCTCTATCACTTTATGTTCTATCTACTAAGGGCTGATTTCTCAAGAAACAGATAATTTTAATTTATGGAATAAAATTGATGTCCGACAGATTTTATATGGAAGAACCGTCAAAAATTCAAAATCATTCCTGGGATAAAATTATCTGGTGTTGGAAAAATCTGCCATAAATATAAATAAATAATCTAATACAAAATTGATAACATTTTCATGAACTCTTAATTAAAATGGTTTGTTTTTATAGTGTAAATAATTAATAGTAGTGTTATCAAATATGAAAATCAGATTATACCTCATCTCTCCATCCTTTTAAAGCGCATATCTCATTTTCTTTTTTCAAATTCTGCAATACATCAGCTATCTTTGTTGTCCTCTCTTTGTAATCTCTGAATGCTGGATTTAATTCTACATACTTGCCGGTGATCCGAAATACCTGTAATTGGAAGTTAACATTATTTATTTTTATTAAATACATTTTGTATGTAATTGTATGTATAGAAGTCATTGGCACACATAATACAATATTTTTTAATCTATCACATAGTAGGTCAAAAGAAATCACACAACTAGATAGGTACTACTGACTGAAGTCAAGTAGTTAACTATAATAATATGATAACTTATTATTTTAGGTATAGAAGATATTGGCACAAGCAATACCTTTGTTTTAAATCTATCTTTAAGATAGAATACATAGTAGGTCACAAGCAATAATAAAACTAGATACTACTGACTGTGAAAGTCAAGTGGTTAATTATAATCAGTTATGATAACATATTATTTTGGGTAATTAATCGATTCTTAAATTCGTGGAGAAATTAAGTTTTACAGTGTTAGTGTAATGCAATTGACAACCCTCTGACCAAATATTTATTGATGTTTCTGGCCATAACACATTAATAAGAGAACTTAGAACTTAATTAATCAAGATTCCAAAACACTATTATTTGTTTTACTATCGAACAGTCTTTTTGATTCTAGGGAAAAGTGTACTGTGTCTAAAAAATATTAAAGTGAAGGCTTACCTCTGGGAATCTAATCAGGTACTTCATAACATCAGGGCGAATCAAACCCACTTGATATCCGGCTACTATAAACGGTTTGCATACTCCCTGATGCAAGCCTTGAACAATGCAAAATATGTAAGCAAACAGTACGAGTTGCTTCTTCGGCAGCTTGTTATTACAAACATAGGCTGCTTAAACAGTCACTCGTGTATTTCTAAACTAATACTTAATTGCCTTTTACTGGCAAACTATAGACCTATAGTCTAAGTTATGCGCAAATTGAATCACGTACCTGATAGATAAAAACAGTTGAATTTTTTGGCTAATTTGAGTAGATCGGAAATGTTGTTCTGTGCAGACGAGTACATATTTTTCATATTACTGTTCCATACAGGTTCCATACAAATTATAAGTACCGAATGTTTCTATTTGAACCTAAAAGAAATAAATTATCAGAAATGAGAGGACTGTGAGTCGGTCTTTAGTCGTTAGACGAAAAACGCTTTAGTATTGTGTCCTGTCCTTGTTCAGCAAATTCCACAATGTCCGTCTGTCACTCACTGACGAATAGAGACAAGACAACAGATAAAACAAATGACAGCTGTAGGGATGTAAATGCAGTACCAAGAAACCTAAATTATATCGATAAATGTTTACATTGTTCCAGTCTGCCTATAAAATAAAGTCAAGATTACCAGTTATTGATCGGTCCGAATAATATTAGATTCCTGAATTTAAGGAATCCTGATAGGTATAACGTTGTATTCATTTTAGATATCCAAAATTCAATTACTGAAGTTTGGTGCGCGCGATGATTATAGGTGTACCAAGTGCGCTTTTAGCCTTAAAACAGAAAGCCTAGTGTAATTATTAAAAATTTGAGTTACTTGGGAGCACCGACCAAATGACAATGATGATGACAAATGACCAATAATGGCGATGTAATCGATTTGAGCGTGCCTAATGTGAGGTTTTCTTTTTGAGTATTAAAAAAAAAATAGTTTCCAAGAACTCTGTAGATGGCGTTGTACATACTGACTACGTTACTAGATGCCAAAGCCAAAACGCTTGGAAAAAAAACGTTGCGTCACGTCACATACGCTCGACGACTGACACTTTCGTTTGCTTTCGTTTTACGATCTCAAAATTACATCCAAGTGAAATAATCAAAAAATGATGTGAAGTTCCGTTCCTTGCAGTAACTTACCAAGGTCAGCGCCATCTATCCAGCGACTAGGGAAGGGTTGAAAAAAAAAAAGCGTGAGCGCGATAACGATGTGAATCGTCATAGATGACGTCATAACACGCGCTACTATGGCCGCTATAATCGCTCACAGCGCTCACATCATCTCACATGCGTTCCGATTTAGATATTACGATTATGACAGCTGAGAGCTGTCAACAATTATTCGGAACGCCCGTGAACGCGCTCACAGTGCTTACTCAATGAAAAAACGATATTATTACAGTATTTCTTTGTATAAACACCACATTTCTTCTTCTTTGGTTAAGTGGCGACTATCAGCCAGAAGCACAATTTCGAAAATGCCACGTTAGTTTAATTTTATGATAAGATGCAAGTCAAAACAAAACACACTCACTGACACATCCGCGCACACACACTGTCATTTTTGGCAGCGCTCACGGTGATATTATTCTACCATGCCCTAGAACATGGTCGGCGTTATCGCAAGATGGCGCATGTCATGACGTCACCTATGACGATTCACGAGACATCGTTATCGCGCTCACGCTAATTCGGTACGGGTTTACAAGTTTGTAAGCACGCTCACATCGATTATTTCCTAACTCGGAACGTAGGCTCAATTCAATGAGGGATTTTCCTTTTTTTTTTAACTCTTCCCTTCCCTAGTCGCTGGATAGATGGCGCTGACCTTGGTAAGTTACTGCAAGGAACGGAACTTCACATCATTTTTTGATTATTTCACTTGGATGTAATTTTGAGATCGTAAAACGAAAGTGTCAGTCAACGAGCGTATGTGACGCATGGACGTAATAATATATTACGTCCATGATGTGACGTGACGCAATGTTTTTTTTTCAAGCGTTTTGGCTTTGGCACCTAGTAACGTAGTCAGTACAACGCCATCTACAGAGTTCTTGGAAACTTTTTTTTTTATACTCAAAAAGAACAAAAAAAACCTCTCATTACATCCCAACTCGGAATGCACCCAATGATGTTTATGTCATTGTCAACTCGGGGCGCTTTCCGAATTAGCTATAATCGCTCACAGCGCTCACATCATCTCATATGGCGTTCCGATTTAGATATCACGATTATGACAGCTGAGAGCTGTCAACAATTCGGAACGCCCGTGAGCGCGCTCACAGTGCTTACTCAATGTAAAAACGATATTATTACAGTATTTCTTTGTATAAACACCACATTTCTTCTTCTTTGGTTAGGTGGCGACTATCAGCCAGAAGCACAATTTCGAAAATGCCACGTTAGTTTAATTTTATGATAAGATGCAAATCAAAACAAAACACACACTGACACATCCTCACACACACACTGTCATTTTTGACAGCGCTCACGGTGATATTATTCTAGGGCATGGTCGGCGTTATCGCAAGATGGCGCATGTCATGACGTCATCTATGACGATTCACGGAACGTCGTTATCATGCTCACGCTAATTCGGTACGGGTTTAAGCACGCTCACATCGATTATTTCCCATCTCGGAACGCAGGGTCGATGACTCGATCGGAATCTGTCGCCTGTCTGTGATGAACTCGAGTTTTGGTTTTGGTTTCGTAGTTCGTATTTTTATGATTATTTTTTGCCTCACTCTTTAAAATTAAACATTTTAACTGCTACGGTGAAAGAGTTGAATTTTGTCGAAGAGTTTAACGATGTCGTCGGAAAGTTTTGGTGTAGTAAATGACTTAGCTCCAGTTTTTCGTCCTTACATTCAAAATGTGTACCAAGATTTGAAACTTGGTAAGTTGTGTGATGCTAACACTTTCTGTTGTATTTAAATCTAGAATTTTTTGTATAATAATGAAACTTGCAGGTTTATGTAAGACTAAAGTTGACTTTGAAAGAGTATCCGGGAATTCTGAGGGTGGTGAATGCCAAATTCGGATTGTCTTACCTTATTGTTCAAAGAAACTGAAATGGGAAATAATATTTGATGGCACAGCACCTTGGTTTGCGCCGGATTTCAGATTCGATGACGACAGTTTCCTTATGAGTGTTGATGAACAGTTTTTAGAAGAAAAAGTGCCAAGTCTATCAAAGTGGAACGAAAATGATCCAAAAGCACTTAGTGATGTTATTTCAGAACTGATTAGTTTATACAAACTTCATCAGGTAAGCAAATTAACTTACACTACTTTGTTGCTGAAAGTGCTAAAACTGGTACAAGTGGAAAATGCAGTAGCTAAACAAGAAAAAAACATTCTAGTAGGCACTCTATTCACCCAAGTAGTATGTAACTTAACAAAAAATAAAGTTGGTGTATTATATCCTAATAATAAGACATAATTAGTTGAAAAAATATGAAAGTGCTTCATTCTGTTCTAACACTTACTGCTGTTACAGATAAAAAAGTTAAATGAAGATGAAAGTTCTCGTGCCTACTTTGAATACAGTGCCCTACTCGGAGATGCTCTAACATCTGAGCAAGATATTGAAGTGTGGGTTGGCAGCCATGTAGTTGAGTTCTTGATCAGACTTAATGTTGATACATCCAGATTACCAGAGTTATATAGTGATGGGTAAGCATTACAACAAATAAGCTAGTTGAAAAGTCTAATTGTTTTCACATTCTATAAACAACAACAACGTGGATGTACTTATTTGAAAATAATAAAAAAATATATATTGTAATTTATGCTCATTGAACATTTCACATATATTATAATTTTATTAGTCCAGACAGGAGTTTCAAAGTATTTAATTTGATTTTCAGAATTGAAAAGAATCCTGGAATAGATACTGCATTATTATTGGTCAGATATCCAAATTCAACAAATGCTGAATTAATACTTTCACCAATACTCACAAAGTCACTTGGAAATATATCATTACCTTTGTAAGTATTTATTGGTTTTATAAATATTTTTGGAACCCCCAGAGCAGAGCTAGGCTCTATACCACAAAACTTTACAATTAAAATGTTCAAATTTGTAAATCTTACATGACATGTGTCTGTAGCACAAAACTCGAGCCACATAATTGTAATGGAAAATTAAGATATTACAAATATGTAAATTGCAGTAACTGGTAGATTGTAAATTGTAACTATATATACATATTTGTAATTTCTGTGATATGCATTTTTTTCTACAACTTAACAAGTTTGTAGAATTGTAGACTTGTAAAGTTTTGTGGTATAGCACCCTGATGAAAGATATCCCTATAATCCTAAATTTCCTATTGAAGATGACCCGGGTTCCTTTGGCTTGGCCATAGTGAGGTAAAAAAATACAAACTGTGGTACTGTGTTTTCTATTGAATACCATAAATAGCAAATACCCTTCTCTGTTAAGACGGCCGATTTGCCCGCCATTTTTCGCTTGAAGAAGTGTGAAGGCGGCCGAAGCGGCCGCCCGTAATGCCGCATTTACACAATCGCGCGAACCGCGAGGCGAACCACGAGCCGAATAACGAACCCGCATGTGTAACACCGCATTTATACAATCGTGCTCGCTATTCGCCTCGTGGCTCGACGAACCATTCGTATACGAGCCCCGTCGCGAACTACTGTTCACACATTCGCGGGGTGAATCGCACACGAACCACAACACGAACATGGAGGACGTGGAAATAATTGCGGCATGCGCGCTACATCTAAATATCTAATGAGTTTATACAATTATTTAGATAGGTATCCTGCGTAAAAAAGTAAAAAAAAATTCTTTAATTTAAAGTAAAAAATTTAATTTAAAGGAAAAATTCTTCTTTAATTTTAAGTTGCTGACTGGCAATCTCATACTAGTTGATATACGGTTCCATGCATCGTATATCTTTTGTCTGTCTTTATGATTGCGATGTTTTGGGTTCCAAATGAGCTCTTCCTTTTGATACAGCCGGTCGATTCTGTAAAAATCTCACCGTGAAAACTTAGGTGAAGTGAGTTTGTTTTTGCTAGGAATTGACAGTATTGACAGCTCACTCCACGCTCACTTCACCTAAGTTTTCATGGTGAGATTTTTACAGAATAGCACCGCAGTTCTAGGAATTCTAAAATTCGCCCTTCACTCCACTCCATTTTGTCTACACGTCCTGTTGGGTCGGGCGCTAGCAGTCAACTGAATGCAGGCGAATGTGTAAACAGTAAGTTCGTGTTCGCGATTCGTGCCCTTTGATTCGCGTCCGAAAAACCGCTCCCAACGCGATCACGCGAATCGCGAGGCGAGCCACGAGCCGAATAGCGAGCCCACTGTTTACACATGCGGGTTCGTGATTCGGCTCGTGGTTCGCCTCGCGGTTCGCGCGATTGTGTAAATGCGGCATAAACAGTGGGCTCACTATTCGCCTCGTGACTCGCCTCGCGATTCGAGTGCTCGCGTTGTGAAAATACTTCACCCCGCGAATGTGTGAACAGTAGTTCGCGAAGGCCCATGGTTCGTCGAATCGTTCGTCGAGCCACGAGGCGAATAGCGAGCCCACTGTTTACACATGCGGGTTCGTGGTTCGCCTCGCGGTTCGCGCGATTGTGTAAATGCGGCATAACAGTCCTTGGTTTTGACGTAAATGTACTTACAATACTATATCGATCTTGCTCAAACTTGCACAGAGTGTAGGGATAGAACAAGGATGCAATAAAACCCCTGTCAAGTATTTAATACCGCATTTACACAATCGTGCTCGCTATTCGCCTCGTGGCTCGACGAACCATGGGCCTTCGCGAACTACTGTTCACACATTCGCGGGGTGAAGTATTTTCACAACGCGAGCACTCGAATCGCGAGGCGAGGCACGAGGCGAATAGCGAGCGCACTGTTTACACATGCGGGTTCGTTATTCGCCTCGTGGCTCGCCTCGCGGTTCGCGCGATTTTGTAAATGCGGCATAAAACGAATGAACGACGATTCTAGAGACGCCTCAGTGGTCCCGCGCTCGCGCGTCCTCACGGACCCTCCACAGTTGTCGGTAGTGATTTGTGAAAATGTGTTTTGTGAGTGTATATTCTGAATGTGTTATTAAAGCTTATTTTTTCATCAAATTTGCCGATTAGTACAATAGCCAGGCCAGCAAAGTTGTACCTGTAAATGGTAATTCAAATATTTGTCTTTTAGGATGCATCAGTCAGGAGTTTTAATGGATTATGTCCCAATGGTGACAGAATTATTGAACAATAAGGTATGGTAACATACATTACTTTTTGTTTTTATTATGCTGCATGTGTCTTAAAAACATTATTCTGAGCATTTCAAGCAATGTTTTGGTCAGTGGGTCGTCTTAGGGGCGTTTAATGTTCGTGACTACCGCCGGAACACCAACACCATTCCCTTCCATATTTGGTAAATAATTAGCACTCAATTGGTACTAATTAGTACTTGAACAACAAAATTAATACCTTAGTAGTTTTCGAGAAAATCGACTTTTAAGGTGGTCACACTCCCTTCAGCAGGAACGACCACTATGAGCGCCAAAAAAGGGAATATGCTACAGCTATTCTGAGTATACAAATAATTAGTACCTACATATGTGATTCATTTCGTAAAAAAACAGAACTGAAATATTTGTATTTACCGAAAAATCAACGATGATAACTTTCACGCGCTCGTTCAGCAGGACCACGACTTTTAATGTTGATTCCAAGTTTGAGGAGCTTGTCGCTTTCCTCAAACTTACATAGAAAATTAGTACCCTGCAAGATAAAATTAGTACCTACCCAAAATTCAAAATTAGTGCTCCAGTAGTTTACGAGGGTGGCGGTAGTCACTGCGTTAAATTTTCATTTCAAGATTTCGCTATTCCTTCCCAAATTTATACAAAAAATAGTAAGAAATTATACATAGTGACCAAAAGTTCAGGTAGGTACCTGAGCTTTTGGTTGTGTTGTATTTTAAGAGAAATTAGCTTTCATTACTTTTCCATACTAAAGGTATCAAATCGGAAAGGGATCGGCACCGTATCGCCTTTCGCCACGCGGTCAAACAGGCGTCAACCTAACGTAAGCACGTTAACAAAGCGGATCAGAAGCTCCGATACGTCGACTCTGCTACGGCTAGGCGACGCCGCGCTTACGGCTCGCCGACCGCTGGTTGATGGTGCAGCAGGCACGCCGGAAGGGTGAGAGGGGCAAGGGTGGACGAAGACACGTAAGCTCGGAAACGGAGAGACGTAAGCGCGAGGACGACGAGCCGTAACGCACCGCACCGCGGTTCGTGAGCTTGTCCCGAGGCGAGGCGATTACGTTACGATTCCGATTAGTGTGCGTTGCAGTAGGGAGTTTCATACAAAGAATACTGAACGGCTCGGGTTGATACGGTGCCGATCCCTTTCCGGTTTGATATGTGTGCTATGATCTTATACCGCATTTACACAATCGTGCTCGCTATTCGCCTCGTGGCTCGACGAACGATTCGACGAACCATGGGCCTTCGCGAACCACTGTTCACACATTCGCGGGGTGAAGTATTTTCACAACGCGAGCACTCGAATCGCGAGGCGAGCCACGAGGCGAATAGCGAGCCCACTGTTTACACATGCGGGTTTGTTATTCGGCTCGTGGTTCGCCTCGCGGTTCGCGCGATTGTGTAAATGCGGCATTAAAGGTACACGTATCAAACCGGAAAGGGATCGGCACCGGGTGCGTGCGTGCGTGTTAGGTTGACGCCTGTTTGACAGCGAGGCGAAAGGCGATACGGTGCCGATCCCCTTCCGATTTGATACGTGTGCTATGACCTTAAATCTCCGCGTATAACCCAACCAAATTAAGTTGTCAATGGTATTGAGCTGTTTAGGAGATATACACTCGTGTACTTCAAGAGTACTAATTTTTACAACTCGTGTACTTTAAGAGTACTAGTGTTTTAAAACTAGTGCTGAAATAAGACATTATCTATGAGAGAGCTTTGTTATATTTTATTACTGACAAAATATTGTTTTTCAGATTAATGATTTGCTGAACAATGAAAGGTTAAAGCGAGATTTACTGGCACAACTGATTGTGAAGTATGAAGGTGCTGTTCTAGAGCATGACGCTAATAATGCAGCCTTCTTATTTGAAATGAGCAGCTACCATTGGATCTTACAGATAGATATTGGTTTGTATACTCTTCTTATTATCTGTGATAGGTTAATTAGCCAGTGGATAGAAAGTATCCTATCTCCTAATCTAGTTTAAAAAAAAATATGATTGACGTGTAAAAGTGTTTGTACAGACGCCAGCACATCAAGCTACCCGAAACTGTCAAATTTTCCCAATCAACTTTGAGCCTTATGCTTTAGCGATAAAGTTGAAAATCTATTGAAGAAATTTGACAGATTGTAGTAGCTTGATGTGCTGGCGTCTGTACAAATCTACTTACAGAAAATAAATCAGTTATCAGGTCATGGTCTACCCATGTACCAAATTCCATCCAAATATGTTCAGCAGTTTTAGCGTAAAAACGTAGCAAACACAAAAAAATCTTTATAATAATACCGCATTTCATTCAAATTTCCTAAGGGGCCTCTGCGAGTTTGCTTCGGCCTCTCGTACGCCTTCCAAAGGACTGGGACCCAATGGTCCCGAGATAATGTAAAAACATAAAAATAAATAATAATTTATTTCAGACTTTTTGTCCATAGATTTGTTAGTAACAATTATATCAGTGTAGATGTTATGTAAAATAATAATGTAACTTGTTGTAAACTTTTGACAAACTTTCATCCACTCTGTAATAATAATAAATCATTGAATTCATTTACAGGTGCTAAGTTTCCAGATAAGCCTCCAGTATTAACTCTAAGATCAATTTATCACTGCAATAAAGGAAAACCAATGTATAAAATACTCTCAGGCTGCCCATACAATAATTTTGAAGGCTACATTGAACAGCAAGTTGAACTTTTTAAAACTGAATGTGTGGGGTTGCCACCAACCAAAGAATCGCATCAATTTGTGACTCTGGAAAACTAAATTGAAGTGCATATACTATTTTATAAGTTACCTAGCTATTATAATATAATTTTCTTATTCATTTGTGAATATTATGTGTTAAGTATAAATAAAAGAACTTCATAGTATTGAACATTTTTTATTTTGTGTGCAAGACCTTATTTGAGATATTCTATAAGGATTCATCACTGTTAGTGTAAACTATGTAAGGATCCATACATGATTATGATGTACTTAATTGATATTGCTCACAGAAACACTTTGGAACTTTAGCTTTTACATTAAACATTAACATCATACTTTTAAGTGGGTATTATTCAGCCCTTGTTAAAATAGTTACTGAAATGTCGGTTCAACAGGCATAAATACCTAATACTTCTAATTATGCTCCAAATTTTGAACTATACAATATTATTTAAGACCATACTAACAATAATAAAATGATGAAGTCTGTATTAAGGTATACAGGTACTGTAACTTTGTGAATAATAATTTAGAGAAAGTATAATCACAAAGAGTTTCTACAGTGACAAACTCATGCCGACAGAAGAACCCCACAATAAAATAAATACTTAATTATTCGTAACTTCACGCAACACGCATGATCACATGCTAGATCTAATTAGTTAACTTATTGTTTTCCTTGGAGCCAATAAGCTCATAGCGATATCTCATATACATCACTTTCATCCTGTCCCATACATTATCAAACGAGTCAAGGGCAGGCCTCACGTCAAGAAGAGCAAATTCGTATTTGTTGTCAACTTCACCACCATCGTAGTAGTCGATAATGTAGCGGACATCTTGTCCACATCTGTCGACAATCCAATCGTGTCTATCGAATGGCAGCTCGTATCTGAAAACAAAAGAAACTCCATTAAAAAATTGTTCTATGTTATGGGTTTGGTTTCCGCACTTAGTCCTTCCTTCAGTGGACCATTGTGCGTGGTGTCTCAAAAACTAGGGCACCTAGCGATGGGGAAGATCTGTTTTCTCCCATATTTTGTCGCCAATTAGTCGGAATCAGTCGCCATGTCATAGATTTAATCGGGTCTTAGTTTAGGAGATATAATGAGTTCAATTAGTAAGGTATAGCCCAAGAGCTAGATCGAAGAGTTTAAAAACTCTTCGACCTAGCTCTTGGGCTGTACCTTACTAATGAGTTCAATCAGTCTAGCAATATAGCCCAAGAGCTAGATCGAAGAGTTTAAAAACTCTTCGATCTAGCTCTTGGGCTATACCTTACTAATTGAACTCATTATATCTCCTAAACTAAGACCCGATTAAATCTGTGACTTGGCGACCGATTCCGACTAATTGGCGACAAAATATGGAAAAAAACAGATCTTCGCTAGGTGCCCTAGTTTTCGAGATATAAATCTGGCCCTGCTGGGGAGACTCTCTCCAGATCGGCCACCTATAAACCCTTATATCTTTTGAACCAGTGACCGACAAATTCTGATATTTGGCGACAAATTTTTTGTGTTATCAAAATTAAAATCCCTGATGATGGCTCTGCCAGAGTCAGTGACACCCTCTGGACATCTAGACTGCATTTAAGAGCTGTCATTTTCATTATTGTATGGAATATTTACACTGGACAGCTCTTGAGCGCAGTTTGGATGTGCTGATCATATTCAGTTTAATTGGTGAAGTTGGTCCTTATTGGAATAAATCTTCAACTGCAATCAGATTTAAATACATACCCAAGCCAATTTCGTATGCGAGCCCTAGGGCTGTAGTCTGAAGCCTTGCCGCCAAAACTCTTGAGCCTTGGGTGTCCGCACTCTTTTGCATGCAATGCTTCCCATTTCAATACTTCCTGCCATGCCTGAAGAGCAATAAGTGTTATACAAAAAAATATAGTAGGGAATAATTATTTTTTACTTTCCATAAATTCATTTAACAAATATCAGTTTCATTAAGTGGCTATAACAGGGGTCGGCAACCTGCGGCTCGCGAGCCACATGCGGTTCTTTAGATGTAAAGCTGCGGCTCTTTAGTTCCATACGCAAATATTATTTATTTTATTTAAAAAAAACACGAATTAATTCAGCACAGTTATAAAAAAAAAATAAAGATGAATTTACTGACAAATTTCAGCAATTCAAAACCAACAAAACCACTCTAGCATTCATAGTAAATCCTCTCAACACAAATAGTAACGAAATCCACATTGAGCCATTTGGAGTTGATACTGGATCTCTAGAAATGCAATTGATCAAAAAGCAAGTTGGAAGAGTTGGTCCAGAAATGTATGTACGTAAGGCGACAAAAGTGGACAGTTTTCAAAGAAATGCTGCGAGTTGAGGCACTTATATTCGACGCATGGGATAGTCTTCCAGATTGTTACAGTGAGGTGAAGAAGTTGGCATTTGGAGTGCTGACTATCTTCGGAACGACATATTAGTGCGAGCAAGCGTTCTCTTGCATGAATATAATTAAAAGTAAAGTAAAAAGCCAACTAACAAATAAAATTTTGAGTCGTGTTTGAAACTTAAAACAACAAGTTATGAACCAAATTTATCCAAACTTTCTAAAACCATACAAAGCCATTGAAGTTGTTTGCTCAAATTTATGTTATTGTTTTTAAATAGATATTTTTCTTATGAATTAATAGTATAGTTTTTTTTTTATCAAAAAACTTTATGCAAGTACCTACTACTTATTGTTAGCAAGAAAAAATTTTGTGGCTCTTTTAAAAACTTTGAAGTTTTGTAAATTGTAATTTTTGACTCTTCCGATTTAAAAGGTTGCCGAACCCTGGGCTATAACATAGCAATATAATCCACTGTTGTTGTACCTACATTAATATTACATTTATTACTAACTAACAAGGAAAATTATTTGTGTTTAACAAAAATACCTGTTCATTATTGGCATTGTGTATTTTGATAATGTCATCCATATCTTTCTGTTTGATGTCTTCATTCTTCCAGCGCCAGCCTTTGCGTAACATGGCATTCCAGAACATTTGTTGACTGGGGTACACCCAGAACTCAGTGGATCCATCTGGCATGGCTCGCGGTATTGAGGACACTTGGCGTTGAGTAGGAAGTTCAAATGGCTGGTCAGGTGCTGGTTGCTGGTTGGCCGGTGGCATCTAAACCAAAACAAGAGAAATATTAATATTAGATTATGAACATTAACATTTCAAATACACACATCAACACCATCTACAAAAATAATCATAAGCATGTGGAAAATAGTATTGTGTAATGCCTATGAAGGTTAAAATTATTTTGATACATGGTTCAGATAGTATTTTTAGAAATAATTTCTAGGGTTATAACGAAAGTGATCATGGTCATCTAGGAATATGATATAGTGTGTCATTTATGAGCTAGGTCTGGCCTTGACACTTACCATGTTATAGGGATTAACATCGTTGCCATGTTGCACAGGACATTCAGATGGTTTTTTGGTTTCTTCAGGTTTTGCATCTGCTTTCTTGTGCATTGGACATTCTGGCGGTGGATTGGAATTACTTCCAATGTTCGGCAAGTTAACACCAGCCTCAGCTGATACCGAATTTCCCATTTTACCGTTTGTCTTACGTAAGATGTTAATACAGAGATAGGTTAGCAGAACATGAGCATATTTTTTTTTATGTTCGCTGGGACTACAGTAACATGCTTTAGTTTATAGTAGTGAATTATGAACTAATACATAACAATAACTAATTTCTTTGAACTATTGAAAAATTAACTTTGATTTCAAAATTTCGAACCACAGGCACACTAAACACTAAGAAGACACAGACACAGAGTACCAAAGACTAGTATTGTAATAGGTAATAGTAGTCTATGCTACAATAATAATGCTGTATCTTTTTGATAGAACTTCAAAATGTACTTGACAATTTGACAGTTTAATAGTTGACATTGACATAATTATTTATTTATTTATTAAACTTTATGCACAAGTAAAAACTGTACAAAGGCGGACTTAATGCCTTGGGCATTTTCTACCAGTCTACCTTAGGGTGATGCAGAGACAATACACAGTAGGTGCAAATACAGAAAACAACTTAGAAAATAACTAGAATGTAAGAATAAATACTTAGATACATACATACAACAAAATATAATAAAATAAAAAAAGTTATGAGAGTTAAACAAAAAAAACCTGCAACAACTTAATCTTGAGACGAATCTGCCAACTTCTTGTGAATGTGTTCTCGAGCTTTCATTTTAAATGTGAACTGATTGGTTACCGTCCTGATATTCTGAGGGAGCGCATTCCAAAGGAAAACCGCCTGGACAAAGAAAGAAGACTTTATAAAACCAGAGCGATGAGAAGGACAACGAAGAAGACGATTATTCTCTGACCGAAGATTCTTGCTGTGTGCAGAGCATAAATATTGACACAGAGAAGTCAGATAAGAAGGAGAAGTGGGTTTGAGAAGGATAGAAAATAGGGTTGTCAAAGCCCTCAACGCTCTGCGCTGCCGTATAGGTAACCACTTTAAAAGCGATCGATGTGCGGATACATGATCATACTTGCGGAGATTGAAAACGAATCGAATGCAGCTATTAAGAAGTCGGTCAAGTTTATTGAGGAGATCTGCATTCAGGTCATAGTAGCACACATCGCCATAGTCAATTATGGGGAAGATAAGGGACTGTACAAGCAATGCCTTAATATGTGATGGGAGAACATTTTTCAACCGATAGAGCGACCGCAACGTTCCAGTGACCTTCCTGCTCACAATCGCGGGTTAAAATTTCCTTTAAGTCACCAAAAATTATGGTGCGAAGAGGGGGGGAGGGGAGGGGGGCAACCCCCTCTGTACCATCCCCACCCCGCGGAACCCCATAGTTATGGAGATATCCATGGTTAAAGTTTTTAGGTTAGGTTAGGTTAGAATAGCACTATTTAGTCAAATTGGGGGGAAAGATTCCCTCTCCCCCCCCAGTTTGCCCCCTGTACCATCCCCACCCCGCGGAACCCCATGGTTATGGAGATATCCATGGTTATAGTTTTTTTTTGTATCCTATGTCGACATAGCCCCGCTTCGCGGGGCTCTATTTCTGGGTAAAGGGTTTAAAGTAACCTAACCAAACCGAACCTCGGGGTGCCCTTCGCTCGCTCTTGCATCCTATGTCGACGGAGCCCCGCTTCGCGGGGCCCCTATTTCTGGGTAAAGGGTTTAAAGTAACCTAACACAACCGAACCTCGGGGTGCCCTTG
This sequence comes from Oligia latruncula, assembly GCA_948474745.1. NCBI lineage: Eukaryota > Metazoa > Arthropoda > Insecta > Lepidoptera > Noctuidae > Oligia > Oligia latruncula. The sequence goes on along the minus strand of OX419686.1, from coordinate 8,901,174 downwards.
GCTCGCTCTTGCATCCTATGTCGACGGAGCCCCGCTTCGCGGGGCCCCTATTTCTGGGTAAAGGGTTTAAAGTAACAGATAAAAAGCACAAAACAAAATGGCGTCGCTTCACGTTCCGTTCCGCAGTGTAAACAAAAATTCGTTATTTTTTGTGTAAAAAGGTCAATGTAATTGCATAATATAGCACGGTTATTGTGCACATTAATTACACACAAAATTTAATATGTGAATATTTAAAAATAAAATTATATTTAAGTAAAAAATATGACATAAAATTGAATAAAATACACGTCTACTATCAACGAAACGTGAAATGTCTACTTTGACGTCTATCATGACAATTTATCCAACCTAAAAATTTGCTAATGGCGTGATATTTTCCAATTTGTATGGAAACTTTGAAAAATTATATCTCGTAAACCGTGAGTCTCCGCAACTTGAAAATTTGTAAAAACATTTCTATTTATGAGTACTATCTACAAAAAAAATATGAACTTCCAAATCTTTGGTACTTAATGGAAAGTTTATCCGTTTTTATGCGCGCTCCAGACGGGCCCTTGCCGCAAGGCCGCAAACCATTGACATATTAATATTACTAGAAATCATTGCCGCAAACTTCAAACGTGTGAATGATTGGCAACGGCTTGCGCTAGCTTTTGTTTTATGCACAAAAAGCGACACTATCAAAACCGTAGCAAGTACTTCAAAAGGTAGCCCGCGAAATTCAAATTTTCTTACGTTTTTTGCAATTTGCTGGGGGCTTACTATGACCTTTTATAAAAACGTTAAATTTCCAGTCAGTTCAAAAGCAGGCCTACTTCTGGGTCAGTATTAAGTTGTACGTTGATTAAAATACGATTCGCGGTCGTAACAAATATGTATTTACACATGAAATCTTGACATTTGGGGATTATACTAACAGAAGTTATTGTAATGATCATAATCATTCTTGGGGATTACTTGGTCATAATCTTCAATCAATAGATAATATATACTAGATGAATGATTAGGAACAAAAATAAGTCGCTAAAGTGGCCACGTTTGCATACACATAAACATTTATATTTCTTACTACGAACTATAGAAAAAAGTTTAATAATATTAACAAATTCAGATTATTATAAACCTTAACACACTAACATAAAGTTTAATTACGTTTGCAAATGATTAATATTTAAGTCCTTCTGTCATCGAAGCAATAAATTTAAAATGTCACTTGAAAATAAAAAGTCATTTTTATAATAAGTACAAAAATATTTATTCTAAAATGAAACTTAACTTCTAAGCAATAAGGTTAAAAACATTTTGTTGACAATTTCGTACTTACTCCTAGACGTAGTTCTTGGAATTACATTTCAATGCTTCAATGTTTGTTAGAATAGTTGGCGCGTTGTCGCAAACATTGGCCAAACAATCATAATATTTGCTAATTGATTTATATTTACTATTTAATTGTGTTACTATTTAATGAAAAACATTTAATGATAAAAACTTACCGAAAAAAAGATATTCCTTCCAAAATCTTGGTGTTACGGTGGTTATTTACACAACTTTTGAACGCACACTGAGGCATTTTGACGTCTTAACATTGGCTATGATTGGACCATACTAATTTGAAATAAGAGCACAAAAGTATTCGTGCTCGTATTTTTCGGGCCGTTTTTGAAGCGCTTATCGGGCATCTAGTACTATTATTGATCGAAGGTCATAATGAGTTTTGTTGATGTAAAGTCATCAATACTATAATAAAGTACAGTAATACCACAGTATAAAAACCATACAGTAGGTCGACGCCTTTGATCTCGTGGTAAATGCCGACAACGTCTAGACATTATCGCGACAGCTAGGGTTGTCACTTGTCTCAAGTAAACAATATTAATTTATTTGAGATCAACATCGTCATCAACAATTATCAAAATATCGTCTTTTTAACCCCCCACGCAAAAACGACGGGGTGTTACAAGGTTGACGTGTCTGTGTGTTGTGTGTCTGTCTGTGGCATCGTAGCTCCCGAACGGATGAACCGATTTTGAACCGATGGTGAATTAGTCGGAAGTGTTCTTAGCTGTTTGATGAAAATCGGTTCAAGATGGCAAGATGTATAGACTGTGGTAATACTGACCAGGAAATTGCAAAAAACGTAAAAAAAATTGAATTTCCCGGGCTACCCTGCGCTTCCGCCGCGAAATTCAAATTTTCTTAGGTTTTTGGCAATTTGCTGGTCAGTATTAAGTCAAGTACGTTGATTAAAATATGACTCGCGACCGTAACAAATATGTATTTACAGAATTATAATAATTAAAGTCATCAACACAACTCTCTAAGACTAAGTAATCCCATTGAATTACTATTTCATGAAATCTTGACATTTGGCATTATACTCACTTAACATGTATTACTGATTCTAATGATTATAATTCTGTGAGTAAATACATATTTTTACGGTCTCGAATCATATTTTAATAAACATACAAAATAATACTGACCAGAAAATTGCAAAAAACGTAAGAAATTTTTAATTTCGCGGGCTACCTTAGCGCTTCCCCCTTATGTTTTTACGTAATTAACTAACCTAACAATATCTTATAGTGACCATATTATCATCAAAATCTTTTATGTTTTAAATAAATAGATTGACTTGGCCATCGTATGGAAACAGAATGTATCTCAAAGTAATACATTTATTATTTTTAATTAATTGTTTAGTGCGATTGCCAAGTCAATCTATTTATTGAAAACATAAAAGATTTTTAATATTGATAATGGTAAATGGCTGACGAAGGCATAACAATTGCCGAAATATTACAATAGTGATCTGGGCGCTAACGGTGTCGGTATTTAATAGGGGTACAGGTACAGAAGCTCGGAGATGCAATCCCCTTCAGAAAGAAGAGTGAAATAATGTTTAAACATGTCATTATGATTTGTTCAGAATTTTGACTAATAATGTTTGTGTTCGATTGCACCTACTAAGTTTACAACAGTGCTTAATAATAAGGTATCAGAAATAAAAGATAATTTGTTTAGATATTTAGGTGTGTTGACCTAATTTTTTAATTATACTATTACTAACAAAACTATTAACTACACTCAATTTTACTTCTTAATATATTTTAAATATTTCTTGGCATTAAAGTCATCTTCAATATCATCAGTAATTTTAACTTTCTTCTTGGGCTTCCTCTTTTCTAATCTCATTTTCCGTTCTTCTTCAGTCAACTGGGATAGATCCAGAGGTAACTGTAAACACAAAAAAATACAATAATAATTTTTGTATGCCATTGCTGGTACAGATTCTAACAAACGGACATAGAGAGGTCATTATTTAATCATTTATTTAGGGTTTTTTTATTTGGTTTAATCAGTTTTGCGATGGATATTTACAATTATGTAAACCACAATAATTTTACCTAACAGTAGTCTATGACAGGCTGAATGTATGGAAAGATAACTTGTAATGAAGGTTGCCCATTGTCTAGTAGTTTATTATCATTATTTTACCTTAATTATTTTCCTGGGTTCATGGTATCTAATATTGATTGAAGCTCCGTCCGGTAGAACAACTTTAGTAGGATACATTCTACAATACAGGTCTCTGTGTATCTTTGTTACGAGAGCTACATTGTTATGTAAGTAACTTCTGGAACAATGGTTTACTATCGAAGATTTTAAGTTTAAAAGGACCTTTGCATTCATTTTTTATAATTTTCAAGACTCCTGTAGTAAACTAACCCTTAAAAAACTCCGATGACAGTACTTGACAGACATATGATGACAGCGGGTCAGTGTTACCAACCCATAACAAAATTTGCCCCCAAGATTTTTTAAAAATCCCCCTAAAAAACCCTAAGTATAGGTTCACATAGGGTAAATTTCTTTGATGCAGTTCCCAACTCCCTAAGTCATTCGTAACTCACAAAATAAAACGCATAGGTACATAGTTTGTAAAAAAAAAAAGACTAGGTACCTAAATACCTATTGCTAAACTACTAACTAAATTGTAATATTGTTGATCAGTTCCAGAACGGCATCATCATCATCGCCAGCGGTGCTACTGTTCAAAGTCCATGTATTTTTTAAATCATACATTCGTACGCTAAAGGCTTTTAACATACATATTTGCCGTAGGTTCAAACTTAACGCAAGACCCATATTCATACCCATACATACGAGCAGCGTCAATAACGCCACAGCAAACTTTTAGCAAGCCCCTAAAAATAACCCAAAAAAAAATCTGTCCCTAAAAATACCCCTTTTAAGACTTCTTCCCCCTAAATTTAGGGGGAAAACCCCAAAGTTGGCAACACTGCAGCGGGTTAGTATGTCAATGTCATGTTATATATTTTTTTTTATCGTCCTGGGTTGCTGGGACCTGGGACCTTTTTATCTATTGTGATGTCCACTAAAATCATGTTTTGATATCGGTAGTTTTACTGGCAGAGGTAAAGTAAAAGTCTTTAGAGGTTCGCGTAAGATGGCAACCACATGGCATATTTTTCTCTGAAAATTCTAACTTTAATAAAAGATTTTCTTTTTTGACTTGTATGTACAGACGCCAGCATACCAAGCTACCCGAAACTCAAATTTTTCAATCAATTTTGAATGTTAAACTTTCGCGATAACGTTGAAAATCTATTAAAGAAATTTGACAGATTGTAGTAGCTTGATGTGCTGGCGTCTGTACCTATCGATAAATAGTTCAGTAATTTACCTTGAGTCTTTCGTTTTACACATCACAAAAGATTAGAAATAAAGAATTTTCGCACACTTTATTTTTATGCAAAACTATAAAGTATATTTATCGAAAATAAAGTAGGATACGTTATTATAAAGTATGGTTGGCAACCCTAGTTACAACGGACTCCAAACGTGATTTATAGTAAGACTCATATTTCCTATCGATACTCGATAATTTGATTGACACAACCCTAGCAATGGCAGCCATTTTATGAGACAATACGAGTTGTGGGTATTTCCCATGGACTTATTCTTGTATTATATTACGTCCATGGTATTTCCAGTCCATACTTTTGAATATCAATGACATCATACTTTTTCGTAGTCTGTGCTATCAAAAAAAGTACTCTGTGCTGTGCTCGGCTGTGCTCTGTGGGCAGGCCACAGACTACAATATAATGCAGGGTACAAGCCGTGGACGTAATATATTTCTATATATTATTACGTCCATGGTATGTAAAGCTTAGAGTAAGAAAGCTATAAAGCGTGGCCACACATGAGACAAAAAACTAACTTAAATAACATTGGCTACTTATGTAGCTGCCTTGAAAAAACGGGCACGCACTGAGAGACGGAAATAGTATAGCTTTATCCTTTTCTGTTACTTATAATAAATAACTCAATACTTTATCCCTTTCTTGTGGAAATGGAATCGTCTATACTTTTCTTTGTCTAAGGGTACAAGGTATGTACTTTTCTTTGTCTAAGGTGAAAGGTTCCTCTACATATTCAATGTACTCTGTGTTCCTCTATAGTTTACTCTTTGGTAAAAGGTTACATCATAGAGTAAAGTAATGGTTACATGCTCTGCCTCTATTGCTCTGTGAATTCTGTGATGAAGTGTGGGGCTGGGCAGAGACGCAGTTACACATTGTCATAATTATCTTAATAAAGTCCGTGTCACGAAAGAAGTCTCGTAGACGGGGCGCCACTGTCGTGCAACGTAAACATAAATAATGATTTATTTATTTATCTTGACATCTTAACAGGCAAATAACAAAATGCACATTCTTCCTTATAGAAAGGTGTGTGAGGTAGGAGGGTTGTTGCAGGACTAGGAATGTTGCTATGATCTATTAATAATTAGTTCCACTTATTGCTGCGGGACTTCTTTCTTGAAACGGACTTTAGTACAACATTATCATATTAGTAGTCTGTGCACATTATTTTAGTATTTTTAATTTTTTATCTATGGTGTGGGCAGGCCCGTAGACGTAATCTTCTATATATTACGTCCATGGGCAGGCTTGGCCAGGAGTAATAGTGTTCTGTGGGCTTGGCGTTACCGTTAGCCATAGATTATACAGGATACAGGCGTTAGCTTCAGTGTTGCCAACTTTGGGGTTTTCCCCCTAAATTTAGGGGGAAGAAGTCTTAAAAGGGGTATTTTTAGGGACAGATTTTTTTTGGGGTTATTTTTAGGGGCTTGCTAAAAGTTTGCTGTGGCGTTATTGACGCTGCTCGTATGTATATGGGTATGAATATGGGTCTTGCGTTAAGTTTGAACCTACGGCAAATATGTATGTTAAAAGCCTTTAGCGTACGAATGTATGATTTAAAAAATACATGGACTTTGAACAGTAGCACCGCTGGCGATGATGATGATGCCGTTCTGGAACTGATCAACAATATTACAATTTAGTTAGTAGTTTAGCAATAGGTATTTAGGTACCTAGTCTTTTTTTTTTACAAACTATGTACCTATGCGTTTTATTTTGTGAGTTACGAATGACTTAGGGAGTTGGGAACTGCATCAAAGAAATTTACCCTATGTGAACCTATACTTAGGGTTTTTTAGGGGGATTTTTAAAAAATCTTGGGGGCAAATTTTGTTATGGGTTGGTAACACTGGTTAGCTTGTAATTTTCAGTCTATCAAAAAGTCAAAAACACCGAATATAATCAAAAAGTACTCTGTGCTTGTAATACTTGTACGAGTTTGTTGTTGGTTCTATGTGAAATTATTGCTAAATAATATTAGTCCTGAAAGTGGAAATGAAGTTTTTATAAAGCGCAAATTATCTAAACGCACAATGGGTTGCACTCAAAGTGAAATATCTCCTCAAAATGAGACTCCCAGAAAAGGATGCACTGATGTGTTGTGGCTCATTATTTATATTTTGTTTTGGATATTAATGGTAAGATATTTGTTGTATTAAATTCGGTTTATTTTGAAATAATATTAATAATGTGCAAATTTTAACCGACTTCAAAAAAGGAGGTGGTTCTCAATGATATTCGGGCTTGTCTCCGTCATAAAAACGGATTGACAATTTTTTTTTCAATGTATGCCTTAGGGGTGGTCAGGTCAATGTTGTGTTCAATGTATGCCTAAATTTGATTAACTTTGCTTGGGTAGTTTTTGAGTTAGCTTCAATGATATGATTTTTTGCCAAATAAATTGATGTTTTAATAATTTCCTGTCATTCATATTTACATGGCAAGTAGTGTTAAATGAATTTGTGTGGGCTAAGGACAACTAAAAAGTAAAAAATAAAAACGTTTTTACAAAAAAAAAATAAACGACTTCCAAAAAAAAACACTACAAAGTGAAAAATAAAATAACTTCTGAAGTCTGTGTCAAAAAACGAAAATGCAGAACCAACAACACCGACTCTAATAACAGAACAGAAGTTACTTACATTTTAATTATCAGTTCTCTGATGATTAGTGATGACTGATGATGTATCTTTTTCTCAGATTATTGTGGCTGCTATATCTTTTGTGTATGGAAATCCTCTAAGAGTTATAAATGGATTTGATTCTTTTGGTAATACATGTGGAGTGAAAAGCAATCACAAACTCACAGCAGCTCCTGTATCAGGAATTAGTACTGTGGATAAAAAATTCTTGTTCTTCATGGATGTAAAAGAACTACAAAGATCTCTTAAAATATGTGTGAAGGAGTGCCCTAATAAGAAGCTGAAGTCTATGGCTGATATACAAAACTTTTACAAAGAAACTGGATCTAATATTTGCCGCTATGACATAAACTTGAATACACTAGCAAGTAACCAGGTTATTGGGAACAGTTACATCGGACCATGCCCTACCCTGCCAGTGTTTGAGACATTTCCCCTCCTTAACAGATGCTTCCCTAAGTCAGCAAAGGAACTCACTAAAAAAGTGTTCAATGACTTCTATGATTTACTGAACAGCTGGGATACTATTGAGCAGATGCTTTCAGATCTGTACTCTTCTTGGAAAGAGATGATAATATGTGTTATAATAGCATTTAGTAAGTATAAGTACCTTTCATTTTACTAATTTATTACTAACCCATACTATCCCACTTCTGGGCGAAGGCCAGTAGTGGGATAGTACAGAGATTTTCAAAAATCATTAGTTTACTTTTTTAGCCTGTTGTGGTTCTTTCATTAAAAGTTGAAAAAATTGTATATAACACTGAAAAAGAGGGAAGCATGCTTCTATTACCACAAAAAATAATTATGCATGGCCATGAATCAAGTAGGTACATTTTTTAACAGATTATTTCAATTTGTGCACTAGTTGGATCATTGTGTTATAAATAAGCATTGTGTGGGAGCCGAGTAATATACACACTGACTCACTTTAACTGGTGATGTCACCTAGCATTGCTTAAAACAGTTGCAGTTTCTATGAATAATATGGTCTAAGTCTTTATGTAGATTCTGATTGACTATGACTCTTCTGATTATGCAGTGTAAAAAATAAAGGGAAGTGATGTCATCAATAATTACACCAATTACTGTTGGTTGACCTTTTCTAATTACATCCTGTTCTCACCTCTTCTCCACCTGTCCTCTACTTCTTGAGCATCACACTAACATTATAAAGGCGAAAGTTTGTGAGAGAGAGCGTGGGGGGGGGGGGGTTTATATGTTTGTTACTTCTTCACGTTCAAATGGCTGGACCAATTTTGATAAAATTTTGTATGGTAGCTCTCACCCTAGATTAATATAGGCTACTTTTTGTCCCGATATTCCCACGGGATCGACATTTACGCGGGTGAAACCGCGGGGCGCAGCTAGTTATGAATATTATTGAGTTGAGTTTCAGTAGTAAAATCAATTTCATAAAAAAAATTATAATATTTATTTATTAGACAACTGTTTTGGCCACAATAGGTGTTAGTAGCGCTTACTACTATTTATTCCTTAAGTAATAAATATGAATTTAATATACAATGTGGAGATGACAATAAACAATAAATGAAAACACTAACAATACTAATACATTAGGAGTTTTAGAACTATCAAATAAATCCTAACATTGAAATTAAAAAAATATTTTTTTAAACATTAAATAGCATAAAAGTGTAAAGAAAAAGAACACTATTTAAATATTGCGGCAACAGCGCGATGTCATTGACTCAACAAACATATGGCCGAAACCTGAAAAAATAGGTCAGTGTGCTGGGCACACCTTTTTTGCAAGTTTGTAAAAAATGTAACATTTGTCACACAACATCTAGTCTGATGATACGGTTTATGACTCTTATGTCTCAAGCATAAGATAATATGCATTAGTTTGCATCAGGAAATAAATTGTAAGAACAAATTTGTCGAAGGTTATTGAAGTATTGAGCTGGCAACATGTTGTGTTTAACTGCAGATGTCTTTAACCTGTTGGTACTGGCCAGTTAACAGATACATCATGTAGAAAATGTTAAAAATGAAAAATAATGTCCAGTGACTAAACTATTGGATATATTTGATTGAATTTTTGTATGCAGATTGGGAATGTCATTAGGTGTACGAAGTTTAATGTATTGCTGTATTGTCATCTCTATTTTGTATTATCAATTATATTAATTACTTACCTAAATAAAATATTCAATACATTAAATTAACCACCACTTTATGTAAAGCTTTTATTAATAATTATGAAATATAAAAAAGTCATGTATAAATTGGTGACATTCGGCCAACATGTTATTAATAAAAATGGCATTATTATACCATTGCATTAAGTTTATTTCAAGCAACTATTTTACATAGTTTTTCTAAAAAAAGAAAAGTGTTGTTGAGGAAAAATTCAAAATATCTAAAATGATCCTAAGGTTTTCCTCTATAAATCCGACATAACAGCATATTTGTTAAACTATAATTAAAATGTTTGTATAACAATGATTTAATTAATTACAAACATCCTTCTTTGTCTCTGAACTAATACATTAGTGAACACATAGGGTGAGAGATTTAATCTAAATGACTTTTGGGAGGGGCTTGGGGCTACTCCCCCTTCAATGACATCAAGTAGGTCATTCACAGTATGATTGTGGAAGGTGGGAGTGTTTGAAATCTACAAACCCCTCCTGTTTAGGCATTATCTATGCTATGGATAATGTATTTGAGTAACATGAAATATTTTAACTTTTTTGTTTATTTCTAGGCACTAACAACATAAGCACCAAATAAATTTGCTTGCTTAATATTTTTACAAGAAAATTGGCTACAAAGTACATTATATTGTTTGTTTTGTGAAGATTGTTCATAAGATTACATCCAAAAGGCTTCCGATAGTCAGTTAGGATGGATTTTTTTATTATTTTGTAATACTCAGCAGTATGTAGCTGATTATATTGTTGCGGTAGTTAGCATTAGTTAGAGTTAACTGAGGAAGTTATTAGCAATGTATCATGCAATACAATGTATGTATAGACACACCACATTCTGCAGCATATTTCTAATATATTAGTTTGCTACAAATATATTAAAACATGTATTCCAGATTTATTTTTTATTCATTTATTTATTTCTCCACTTACATCTATCCTTACAGGGAAACCTATTGCGATAGTGTACCTACATTTATCTTATCTTATCCTAACTTATTACTAACTTCTTAATATAATTTTATTAAATTTTGTAACTTATTACAAACAATGCATTCTTTGTGAACTCACTCAGAGAACAACAGAATATTATTATTATTTTATTTGTTTTTTTTTTTCAGTATGTTCTCTTGTTATGGTCTCAATATTGCATTTACTGGCAAGTCTAGTGTCATGGATATTTATGATATTGGTGTCCGTAGCCAGTGTGGCGGGTACAGCATTATTGTGGTATACATACCACGAATTGAGGACTAAGCACAAGACCATTGACACTGCATATTTGTCTGTGAGTACTATATTTAGACATTCTTGTATACATAATTAGCCTATAATGTTCCCACTGCTGGGACACAGTCCTCCTCTCTTCGAAAGGATTTGGGCTATAATCTACCACGCGGGTCCAGTGCGGGCTGGTGTATTCTAGTAATATGCATGAAATATAATATTACGTTTTGTTAATCTAGTCAAATCTAGTGCTTGGATGCGCGGCAGCTGAGTAGCAAGCTCTGGGATTCAATTCCTAGACAAAAAGTTTCACCCAATAAAATAATAATATTTAAGTAAACTGGGTTCTAAACCGTAGGCATGCAGACGGGGTTTAATATTAGGGTGATATAATACAATTAATCTAGTTGCAAATGTATGTCGCGTGTCGACCCAGATACATTTAATTAATTGAATTTTTTTTTAGGAGTCCCTCAAGAATGAAACTGCGTTTTTGTGGTATTCAATTATAGCCACTGTAATTACGGTAAGCATTGTTGTTATTTTTAACTTGTTGATAATCAATATTTTTTGGGGTCATTGTACTTTTAACTAGGTAGCTACTTAGCCAGTTATGTTGTCCTCATAATCATAATCAGCCTATAATGTTCCCACTGCTGGGACACAGGCCTCCTCTCAGTGAGAGGAAGTGGGCCGTAATCCACCACGCGGGCCCAGTGCGGGTTGGTGAATGTCACATGTCTTCGAATTTTTGGTCCTAGGACATGCCGGTTTCCTAGTTATGTTGTCCTAGCTTAGATAAACTTTTTCTTTGTGACAGACAAACAGTGAACAGAGATTACAGAGAATAAAGATTATCTTAGGAAATATTTGCTGTAAGACTAAAAAAAAAAAAAAACTAAATTGCCTTTCTATGTATAGTCGACCAAGTAGCTATAACAATTGAACCAACTTTTAAAAGATTAATTAACTTTACATTTCAATTTCAGTTTATTTTGCTGCTCCTGGTATTCGTGATGCGATCCCGCGTATCTTTCTTGGCAGCTTTATTCAGAGAGACTGCTCACTGCCTCGGCTCCATTCCCGCCCTTTTCTTACAACCTATCATAACATTTATCTTCCTTGTGCTATTTTTGGCATTTTGGTCCATAGTTGTGGTAAGTGTCAGTTTCATTTAGATTCTTATTGCTGAGCATATGATAATTGAAATTATTTTTTCAGGTATGTTTAGCCACAGCAAATTACCCTGGCATACCACTTCAAACCAACTTCTTAATTAATGGATCTACTAGCACAGGGTTTGAGACAATTAATAAAGCAGCCATGGACGCACAAAGAGGCAACAACAATTCAAGTCTCAAAAGTAAGTTATTATTGATTCTGATGTACGACTATTATCTGGTGTATTGTGTATTTTAGTCTGTGCTATTAAATGTATTTTCTTTCTTTCTTTATTGTCTATGCTAATACGTGTATCTTTACGTTTGTTTGTTTGAACGCGCTAATCTCTGGAATTACTAGTCGGATTTGAAAAAATATTTTTGTATTTGATAGCCTAGTTCTTGAGGAAGCCTATAGGCTTACTTAACATCATGCTAGGACCTTTAGGGACCGAGCAAAAAGAAAAAGTAAGAAAGAACGCTAAGCGAAAAGAAAGAAATAGCGCGGGCAGGCGATGCGATGCGACAGGATGGGTCCGGGGAACAAGAAATTTCATGTGGACGAAGTCTTGGGCAGAAACTAGTTATTGTATAAAAAGCGCTACTACTGCACATGAGGTCCTTGGTTCGATTCCGAGATAGAGAAAAGTGTTATTGAGTTTTTCCACCAGGAATTTCTCAGTATCAGTTTGGAGTCAAGATTTGTGTCCGGTAGATGACAATAGGCTCTCCCCTTATTACACCGACGAAATGTGGGTGTACTATAGGTACACCTATGGCCTAACCCTTTGAGGATTACAAGTGTGACATTATGCTTTGGTGTTTTTTCTGAATCAATTCAAATAAAACCTATTTACATTTTCTAACTCGGTTTTTTGTTGCAGCTTTTACCCTGGACGATATAGAGTTTGACCCCATGTGGGTTAAGAGTATGTGGTGGATATGTCTGATCTGTTTGGTTTGGGGCAGCGAGTTTATTCTTGGGTGTCAACAGATGACGATTGCTGGGGCCGTATCACATTGGTATTTTAGGCAAGTATACACAACTTGACGACGCATTTCATATAAGGGCGCTGTTCCACCAAATGCAAAGCGGAGAAAAGAGATGTCTCGTAACATCTTTTATGTAATTGTAAACCGTTGACGGTAAGCAGCTAGAAGGCCAATTCCCGTAATCATCTCAGCGTGATTTTCGCTGAGATGAGACTGCGACTAGATTTTGAACGTTTTTAATGTAGGAAAAATACAAGTCATCATCTGTCTAGCCTTTTCCCAACTATGTAGGAAAAATACAAGTATTTTTGACAAATTTAAACTGAGATCAGACTGTGTACTTTCTTAAAATTACGAGAATTGCCCCTCAGATGTGTAAATTACGAACGCCATCTCTCTTTTGGTGGAAACTGGTCCTAAACTCGAGAAAGACGAGCCTTATTTGATTATGTTGAATTTATTTCAGAGGGCCTAATGCTCACTCGCCTGTTTTATATTCGATCGGCAAGCTGATAAAATACCATTTAGGTTCAGTGGCTAAAGGATCGTTCTTGATAACGCTGTTCAAGGTACCTCGCCTCATTTTGACGTATTTACATGCCAGGTAAATTATATCTTAATTCTATTGTTTGAGAGTCCAGTTCTCATAATCAGTTCTTCTGCTAGTAATGATCTCATTTTTTCAGGCTATCATCTAGAGCAGAAAAAGGTTCAGAATGCGCGAAGTGTGGTCTGAAATGTGGTATTTGCTGCTTTTATTGTCTTGAGAAGTTTATTCGCTATTTGAATCATAATGCCTACACCATAATTACCATTGAGAGATGCCACTTTTGCAAGGCTGCTGGGAAGGTATGTGTTCTGTTTTTATTAATTTTCTTATATTTTTATATAATGGTTTGATTCCCCTCAAGACACGACGATAGCGCTATTCTCATGGCTCAAAGTTGTGAGTTTGTCCTAAAAGTTGCATACTATATGCAACTTGTCGAGATGAAGTTCCTATTAAACATCTCATGGACGGATTTGACGCGATTTCTTTAGGATATACATACATAGCATGACAGTATTTCCCCCATAAGATTTTTCAAGGTTAAGTTTTTTTTTTTCATTCATTTGCTAGAGTAGTTGTACTGTAACAATAGTACTCGTCGCCAATGGCTTGAAGGTCAGATTTAGTTTTTCTACATACCATTTTGTTAGGTCAATACTCTCATTGCTAAGTAACTAGAACGGTTACTCGGTAGTGTTTATTATTCAGAGGCTTAAGAGTGAGTTTTTTTCACTCACGTTCGATTGCGAGCGCGTTAGAATTTTATCAAGACCACCAGGAGGTGGTGGATATAGCTTTTTCCCATATAAAATTCTTTGCTAGCTGTTCTTCTTGGTCACCAGGCGTGAGAATGTTTACATCTATTAATTCATTATGCTATTGTTAAACAGGTCACATACCAAAGGAAAAAAATACTGGAATGACTAATTAATACTTATCTTTTCTCGTTTGAACCAGATTTTCCATTGTTATGTAAAATAAATTAAACAAAGTATGCAATCAATGTTTACACTTCATAAATGACCTCATTCTGCTACTAATATGCAGTAAAACGTAACATAATTATACATTTATGTCAGTAATAGTTTCGTGAATTTAATTTTAATTTTTAGCTGAAAATCAGCGTCAGGTGGTACACCTTGTGTTGTCATCTGACATTATGCTGAGCTGAGGCCCTTTTGGCATTATAATCTTTGTTTTCTGTTTTTATAGTTTTAAGGTGTACTTATTTTAATGTAATGCCAATAAACGCATTTTTCTTTCTTTCTTTTCTTTCTTTCTTTTAAAATTCCATTGAAATACGTGTCACTGACTCTGGCAGAGCCACCATCAGGGATTTTAATTTTGATAACACAAAAAAATTGTCGCTAATTAGTCCAAATTTGTCGCCAAATATTAGAATTTGTCGGTGACTGGTTCAAAAGAACAGAATGGCATGTCCTAGAACCAAAAAATTCGAAGACATGTGACATCTACCAACCCGCACTGGGCCCGCGTGGTGGATTACGGCCCACTCCCTCTCACCGAGAGGAGGCCTGTGTCCCAGCAGTGGGAACATTATAGGCTGATTATGGTATGGTTATGGTGGTTCAAAAGATATAAGGGTTTATAGGTGTAGGTATAGTCCAAGAGCTAGTCGAAGAATTTTTTCGTGAACTCTATACCTTACTAATTGAACTCATTATATCTCCTAAACTAAGACCCGACTATATCTGTGACTTGGCGACCGGACCTCAGCAGTAGGCTGAGGTCCAACTAATCAAGTCCATCTAATTGTGTCTTTAGTAAAACATTTCATAAAATTTTCAGGCATTCAGCACAATCGTGAACAACGCACTTCAAGTGGCAACAATAAACAGCGTGGGTGACTTCATTCTGTTCCTGGGCAAGTGCATAGTGACGGCAGTGACCGGCATCATTGGTCTCCTACTCCTCAAGCGCAACACTGAACTGCACTTCTTTGCTGTCCCAACACTAGTGATATGCATATACTCCTTCTTCATTGCACACTGCATACTTTCTCTTTATGAGGTTTGTTCCTATTATTGTTAATTTAACTTATACATTTTAATCCCCGATGGAAACAAAGGGTTGTTATAAATTTAACGTGTATTTGTGCGTCTGTGGCATCGTAGCTCACAAACAGCTGAACCAATTGTTTTTTTGGTTTTGTTCTCATCTGTATGTTATTTAAATAATAAACGCACATAAAAGTGGCGATAATAATTATAAATCTACGTTTAAAACTTACCCCTTACTTTTCCTCCACAGATGGTGGTTGATTCCCTCTTCCTCTGCGTATGCGAGGACCGCAATATGAACGCCAATGATGGCCGGTGGAAGAACACGCGTCTAGCGGAACTCGGCGGCCACAAACAAGATAAATACGACGACCAAGAGGGTGCTGAGTTGCAAGATGTGCCTGACAAGTACTGAAGCTCGAAGCCTGTTGTGTTTAGGGCTTTCGCATGTCCGTTCAGTGCCTTATAGTGGTTACAGGCTGCAAATTATTCCTATGTAATTTATTATTGCTTTATTTTGTTCTGTTGTGAAATCGCATATGCACTTGTTATACTCTCTTTCCCAGCTAGTCCCGATAGTCAGCTGTGGGGGGGCTGTTTATGAATATGTAACAGCCAACATTTTACCGCTACGTAAAAAGGATGGCGCTGTTCGTAGGGAATAGCTCCATCTCTTTCTCGCATTGGAAAGATGACTATAACACATCTCTTATACTGCATCAACATGTGCAATTTTAGCATAGCTGCAAGTGCTAACAATATTGTGTTTGTGTATGATACTAAAAAAGAGAAGCTTTGGTCTGTGTGTAGAATATTGAATGGAAATGTGGTGGTAGCTATCTCCTTTTTACTAAATTACTTTATTTTATCCAGAGCAGGAATGCTCATAACATCAATACATTTAGTCTATCTCTAGAATAATTTGTCTGTGCTTGTTCAAAACAAATGTTATGTCAGGCTCACATAACATTTGTCATACAAAATGACAGCTTACGAGCTATGAGCTATTGTCAGGTGATTAGGTGACCTTTTCGAAAAGGTCACCTTGGTTATCGATCGACCTAAAACCCAAGCGACGGAATTATTGATTTGTCGAACATCGTCGGAAATTGAGCCTATGAACATATATTTTCGTTTGATATACAAGATAAGTTGATAAGACTTCTGTTTTATTTTCAGGTGAATCTGGCAGCCTTTAGAATTAAGAAGAATCGTACGCTTTTACTCAGACTCAGTAATGCATTTCTTATTTATTATTGATATTATATGTATAGATATAAGTACATTGACACCAGATTTAAAGCATGTTCCGTGTGAATCACTACTTTTTGTGACTCTTAACTCTTCATAATAATCGAGGATGGTGCAATGTTAGTTGATAAAGGATTCATGGTTTTCCGTGTTTTTTAATATAATATTTTTCTATTAAAATCTCGATGCTTATATTAAATTATATATTATAATACTATGTTTTATGAATGTTTACATGAATTTTAGAAATGTTTATGATATGCACTGGAAATGTTATTTTTGTGTAATTTTGCAAACTACGTGTTTCGTAAAATATTTTAAAATAATATCAGTGTGATAATGTCTTTTTTAATCATGTTGTGAACACAGAAACTGTTTGGGTGTGATTGGTGTGGAAACGGAAAAATCCAGTAATTCTTCCTATACATAGAAATCTCATACTTATTGTAACCCCTAATGCTTGATGCAATTAGTACGTAAACCTACAGATAGACTTCATTTCAACCGTAAATTGCATTGCACAAATTAAGTTAGGATGAGCAATGAACATACATTTGTCTGAAAGATTAACAAGCAGGGCAGCTTTTGGAACGATTGTGATGACCCACTCTCGTCTGCCTGTAGGGCAAGCAGCTAGGTCGAGGAGTTCACGAAAAAACTTCGACTAGCTCTACCTTCCTAATTGGACTCATTATATCTCCTAAACTAAGACCCGATTAAATCTGTGACTTGGCGACTGATTCCGACTAATTGGCGAAAAAATATGGGAGAAAACAGATCTTCGCTAAGTGCCCTAGTTTTTGAGATATAAATGTGGCCCTGCTGGGGAGACTCTCCAGATCGGCCACCTATAAACCATTATAATATCTTTTAAATTTCGACTAATTTTTTGTGTTATCAAAATTAAAATCCATCATGGTGGCCCTGCCAGAGTCAGTGACACGATATTGCTTCATATAATCGAAAAATTTGTCTGCTCAACAACTTAAATATAACTGAATTAATGTTGTTGAATTGTCAAAATGAAAGCCATTACGCAGCTGTATGCAGTTTGGAATGTTGCTAAATGGGTAGGAACTATAATATTTTCCATAAAACCTGATTATGAATTGCATCATTTTCGTTATTTTGACATAAGCTTGATAGATTAAGTAATCTCGATCGCAAATGAACTAAAAGCTTTTAAATAAGTATTACTTTGAGGGTAATTTCAAGTACAATTTTTATTTTTATATTTTTTACTCATTTTTTTAGTATCTAAGTGATAAATGTTAGTTTTTTTTTAACTACATTATGTAACAAATGTTTCAATTTTATAGTCTGACACAAATGTTAAATGCAGAATTTTTATCATTCCAGATTTACCAGACTTAAAAGCGTGCTCAATTTTTTAAATCTAGTTTAAACCTTTTTTTGTTTTAAACAGACAGCATAATTTGTCATAAGGTGAATCTTTTAATCAAAATGCATAATATTGTAGCATAATTTTATTAAAGTATTATTTTATAGAATCATAACGTAATCATTACCGTCCATATATTTTTAAAATACGACTTACAGTCCGACTGTCGGCGTCGCGAGAATCGCTCCTGACACCTGTCAGTGCGGCAATTCTATTAGCGTTACATGGTCTGTGCTATTAGCTACTATAGATCAAATTCGCAAAACACTTTAATCGTTTGTATGAAACTGACAGGTGTCAAGAACGTATTCTCTCGTCGGCCGCGCACTGTATGTATCTTTGTCTATTCGTGCTTATTTGGAATCTCTAACATGATCTTAGAGTGGGGCTAAAATAAAATAATAAAGTTTTGTTCTCCATTCTGGTCTTAGAACTGCATAATAATAATAGAACAGCCCTATTATTAAAATGTTAATTTTACAATATTTCTGTTGTTTTTAAATATTCTTGTATAACATATTCTTATATTCTTGTTCAACAATCATCCAAGCAAATGACATTAAAAATATGCAATGTTTTAGTGAACACTAATTATGTAGAAGTCATTTGTTATGCTACGTTCACACGCGCGCGTTCAACTCTACATTCAACGTGCACATTCACATTCCCGAGCGTGTAAACGGTACGACCGAGCCCGTAAACGCGCCTGTGAACGTGAATGCCGCGAACCGGGCGAGTGTCGGTTTTTTGGCAAAGTTCAAAGGATGAATGTGCGGGCCCGCCTGGTGACTGTTTTCACGCGCGCGGGCTTCTTTGCAGTCTTTTTCTCCGTCGTTCATCATTTTGTTTCTTTTTCCAATAAAAATAAGTTAAGCCAAAGGATATGGCAGCAACAACACCGAGATCCTCGCTGCCCGCCATGCTGGCACTGACTGACACGACGGCGTGCGTGTGAACAGCTTGAATTTTCGCCGACCTGGGGCGGGCTGCATGCCGCGCAGCCCGCCAGGCAGCCCGCCGGGCTGCACGGCGTGCATGTGAACATAGCATTAAACGTTTACCTCAACCTAGCTCTTCCATAATAGCATCCAGGGAATCATCTATAAAAATGCTATAAAATAAAAATCAACTGTATGAAAAATAAATTTTATTATTATGATTTACCAGGTTTTTTCTTTTTAAATTGCTTCCTCTTCTTGATTTGATCAGATATTGCCTTACTCTTAGCCTTGAGTTGCTTGCGCCTGATTGTTTTATCTGGATTTGTTTTAGGTTTCTTCATCATCATGCTAAATGCTGGCTTTTTGACTTCATGGTCACTTTCTTCCTCCATTGAATTTTCTTGTTCTTCTATCTCTTCTGTAAAGCAACAAAATGGAAATAAAAATACCAACCACAAGAAAATAATTAATAAGTAGTGAAAACAATTTTTTTCAACTTCACACAATATGTATAAGATCTTAATTTACCTTTAACAACAACTTCTTGAGCCTTTTCCATGGCATCACCTTTAAAGAAGTCAGCTCCCTCTATATCAGGATACCCAGTCTCAGGCTTGGTAGCTTCATAAACAGCTTTCTTCTCAATTCTCCTTTCATATTTGCTACCAGCTTTCTTGGATACAGCTTGTCTCAATTTGGCAGGGCTAATATATTTAGCGTTTTCCCATAATGTTGCACCTCCAAAGGAACCGGAAAATATTTTTACCTGAAAAGATGATAAAAGTTTTATTAGACAGTTTTGAGTCTGGCTGTTGTGTCAAGTACATAGAATATTCCCAATCAGTAACACCTTGTTGTCAACTTTGAAAGTCGCAATTTACTAAACCTTGACTCTTGAACTAAGCATATAAAGAATTGGGGAAAAATGTTCCAATTGTCATCCTTGGAATAATTGAAAAACACTGAATGAATGAAACTTTTTTTTTCCCCAATTGTCAACAGTGTTGATGACAAGGTGTTACTGATCGGGAATATTTAAAATAAATTCAGTATTTGTATACATACAGGATTCAACACAAATCTTGGTCCAATTTCAGCCAAAGCTCCATCTTCAGACAGAATTTGATAGTTTCTGAACCAAATCCTGTTATCTAGGATCATGAAGGTGTACACATGGTCAAAGAATGGTTGACTCTTGGGATGGTGAGACGGAACACCAAATGTCTGAATGAGTAACTCCTTTAGCAGAGAATAATGTGGATCTTTTGTAAATTGTGGGTCAAATGATAAAAGAGGCCGGGATCCTCTCAGACAGTTTCCAGTCATTTTTAGTTCACCCATTGTGTAGACTGAAAAGAATTAAACAAAAATAATGTAAAACATGATGCAGTAGTTAAGGTAGGTAGTAGGTGTTAGGTAATTACAACAACATACTATTTTCAACCAGAAATTTGACACTTGGTCCGTTTGGTATGTTAGCCATCCACATGTATAGATCTCTCATCTTTCTGCCTTCAAAGAGTATGCATTTGTTGCAATTCTTCATTTCACTGATCTCATTGACTACATACAAATTTTTGCTTCTCTCCATCTTTGATTCTGTCTTATGATGTGGCATTATTTTCTTTATGTCCTCCATCAAATGCCGATGACGGTGATTAATACCACGAGCGGCGAAGACTAAAACTCTTTGCCTATTGATCCATTTTACCTGAAATTTTATTTTTAAGGTTATGTTTACATTTTCTGTGTAATTTAAGACAATTTCATAATTATGTATAAAAACAAAACTAGCAACGAAATACAGAAATCCCACTTATGTGGTTTAAATTTGGATATTCGTAAATAAATGCAATTTAAAATTATAACCTGTCTTGGTGCCGGATCATCAGACATTCGAACAGGCGGCAAAATCACTTCATTTTGGTCATCTTTCTTATTTTGAAGCACTACAGGTACTTTTTTCTTTCCACTTTTTGACTTCAATTTCACCATTTTTGTAGATTACAAACTCGTGTGTACGTTTACGTTGAAAACACAAATAGAAGCACGGTGCGTGGCTGCATGCGGTGCGATTTGCGTTTGCGATTGCGGATTGATTGATGATATGATTGTCAAGTCAAATGTCAAGTCAACCAGTAACCACTGTCAAGTTGACCACAGAACACATATTATACTCTTAGAGCAAGGAATATACTACTCTAAACCACTAAGCAATCTAAGCATATACTCCTTGAAGTTGACAGCCCCCTCTCGGAGTATTATGTTCTGTGGTTGACAGTGTCAACAACACAGACTACTTAGAGATATGGTCAACAACAACACTGACAAGATACTTCTGATAGTTATCAGTGGTTAAAACGGCCCTATTTCAGGCGTTTTATCGACATCACTGCAAAAATCGACTAAAATTTCATACTCGGAACTCCATTTTATTAGAATTTTATAAATTTAAATAAATTAAAACCTACTGGACAGGGAGAAAACGTTTCTGATGAAAAAAACGCATTATTTTATTAATAGTACAGAGCATTCTGACGTCAGCAGGACTGGTGATTTCAAAAATCAAGCTGTAAAGGGATGTTCAAAGGTTTCATTAGTAAGTTTCCATTTCCTCGTAGTTTGTAAGGAGAAAATGTTATCTAAATTAAGGCGATTGGCACACTGCACCGCATTACGCAGTGCAGTGGGGTGGGTGGTGGGTGAAACGGAGCCAAATTCCCCGCACGGAAGCGCGTTTTTATTGAATTTGTATGTAAAAAATAACGCGCGGAGGGCACGGGCACGTTATCTGCGCCCCGCTGCGTAATGCGGTGCAGTGTGTCAATCGCCTTAGATACGTTCAACACTCTCTCGACTGTTTACCCAGTTACGTAATCAATGTTAACGGATGGAATCGACCTAGACACGAACGTATAACATTATGTTTATGTATAAACTTAAGATTTAAATGTTCTACTAAACTTCCTAATAACTGAGTAGGTATGCAAATATGCTGAAGCTCTTAATTTCTCGCCTTTGGGAGTAAATTATAAATAATAGGTTTGCAGCATTCTAATATTTTATCTGGTTTCGATTTGTTCCCTATCTATCAGTATAATTTTTTGTTTAGTGTAAGACGCTACTGTCGCTGTGTGTTTCGTAAATAAAGACGTCGAAAAAATATTTAAGATGATTAAATCACTATCGTCGTTTGTGAAGTTACTAAGTAAGAATAATGTTTTGGAACAAGTTAGATATGCGTCACAAGCACTACCACAGCTGTCTTCGGTAAGAAAGAATAACTTCCCACATTAGTACATTACTTGTGTCCTGTTTATTGTTTTCATGAAACTCACTATCCATTTCAGACGACATTTAATTAATAATTTAAGTTGCACATGACGAAAAAAACTCTGGCTAATAACATTACGGTTTATCGGTAAGGGGACATTGCAGCGGAAGAGTGGACTTAAAAATATGACCTAAATACTAGCTGACCAGGCAAACTTCGTACCGCCTCAGATTTTTTTTTATTTTTTCCCATATTTTAATAATTAGGAACCCCCACGGCCGTCCCCAGAACACCCTACCAAAGTTTCGGATCATCACAATCTGACCAATGGTTTCGGAACGCATATACTTAGGACAAATATACAAACATTGATTTTTATTGAAAAGTAGGTACCTACGTTTAGTAAAATTCACAGAGGAATTTAATGCATTTAGTAGGTATTTATGGGGCCCTACCCCATAAATACCTACTAAATGCATTAAATTCCTCTGTGAATTTTACATACATTTGCTGTTGCACTTTGAATTAGTTTTAATTAACTGGGAAAAGGCAAGTTAGTAACATATGAGACTTCATCATTATCCTCCTGCCCATAAATATTTAGGTATTTAATAAATACTAAGCAAAGCAACTACTAATATTATGGCGAGATGTACGTACGCCCAGCACATCAAGCTACCCGAAACTGTCAAATTTTCCCAATCCACTTTGAACCTTATGATTTAGCCATAAAGTTGAAAATTTATTAAAGAAATTTGACAGATTGTAGAAACTTGATGAACTGGTGTCTGTACCTAATTAGCAAACACAATAGAAATTCTATTGTTATCGGTACATACCCTGTACACGCGACATGCGAAGGGTTATAGTCTTGATTGGTCTTGATATTTTTATTTTCCATGTGTTCCTTACCTTCTTTTACGTGGTGTAGGTATTAACCTACACCACGGTCCACGTAGACATTGGACCCATGTAGGTACCATAATATGGCCATCAGTGCCACGTAAACACTGGCGCCAGAGCAGAATTTCGGTTGGTTCGAAATGCAGGACGTGACTACACGTGCTGCCTGATAAATCGTCCCTTTACCTTGGTTGCTTTCCTTTCAGGAAAAATACAACATAAAAAGAAAATTCTTCGGCACGATAGAGCAATCAGATGTTGGTTACTTTCGGTCTGTACTTGGAGAAGACCGAGTGTTGACCGACGAAAGTGATGTGTTGCCATATAACATTGACTGGATAAAGAATTGCAGAGGTAGGTATTGTAACTGTTGGGTTATTTATCTTAATAAAATACCTTTACAAAGGTACCTATACGTATTACGAAGTGTATAGATAGTGAGTGATTAAATAATTGCACTTACGTACCTACAATATAACGTATTATTTTGCACTGATCCGGCTGACATTCAATCAAACTACGAATAATGAATCGTACTTACGCTAATAACTACGTTATAGCATCATCAGCCTATAGCAGCTAGTCCACTGCTGGACATAGGTAGGCCTCTCCTATTTGCACGCCATTCAACTCGTTTTTCGGCAACTCTCATCTCGCTGCTACCAGCCATCCTGCAAAGGTCGTCGCTCCAGCTATCCTGAGGGCGTTCCTATTTTACGTTTCCGATTCGCGGTCTCCATTCAAGAACACGTCTACCCCAACGGTCATCAGTATAGCATAATATATACTTAAAGCAGATATTATAGCATAATCAGCCTTTATTGTTTCCACTGGTGGGACACAGGCCTCCTCTCGATGAGAGGCAGTGGGGCGTAATCCACCATGCGGGTCCAGCGCGGGTAGGTAAATGTCACATATTATATGTCTCGGATTCTTTGAGTTGCACAATTTATAAAATTTTCAGGACAATCAAGGGTTGTACTGAAACCACGGAGTACAGAAGAGGTGTCCACAATACTGAAGTATTGTAACGACAAGCGACTCGCGGTATGTCCTCAAGGTGGCAACACCGGCCTCGTCGGCGGCTCCGTGCCGGTATTCGACGAGATCGTCATCAGCTTTGCACTCATGAACAAAATAATCAGCCTTGATGATCTCTCAGGTTAATATTTAGGTACTAATAGAAACAAAGATAGTTAGCAAAGATCTCATGATTATCTAATCCGTAACGTACCTACTATGACAAGAATTTCGTTTGACTTTTATAGGATCGTGGGTTCGATTCCCGTGTAAATATTCGTACCTATGCTTATATCTGTGGTCGCCAGACCACAATCGGATCCAAATCGGCTAAGAAGAACTTGTAGGTAAGTAAGATTGATACTACTTCATTTCAACGATAATTTAAAATTCGGTTTTCAATGATGACTTGGTACGGCTAAATAAACGTTAGCCAAGTAATAAAGCCAAGTCATCTATCCGAACCAACCAACCGAGGCATTATACAACTGAATACAACAAGTCAACAACGCTTAGGTATTATAAGTAAGTACCTACGCGTTACTCAATTGATTTTACTTGGTTACCTAATCCACACGTAACGGTTATTCGTAGAGGTAACCACATCCGTGTATTGTATGCACGTTGAGCTTATTTAAAACTACCTGCGAGTCCTGCGACCCTGCGTACTTAACATTAAGTCAATAAATCACGTGCTGTAGCCATTTTTTTTCCGGTGTTTATGCAATCAGGTATATACCTACAGTCAGTAACAATCACTTGCAGGGGCCTTAGTTTGTGAAGCTGGTTGTATTCTGGAGAATCTGGATAACTATGTACGCGATCATGGTCTCATTATGCCATTGGACCTGGGCGCGAAAGGTACCTGTCACATCGGTGGTAACACCAGCACTAATGCTGGGGGACTGAGGTTACTGCGGTATGGCAACCTGCACGGATCTGTGCTAGGAATTGAGGCAGTAAGTTTATAAAATAAACATGACTACATATTATAAAACAAAGCCCCGTCGCATCTGTCTGTAACGCGATAAACTCAAAAACTATGAAACCGATTTTCATACAGTTTTCATCAATGGACGGAGTGAATGTTTTTGTGTAAATTGGCTGAAATGTGACCATAATGCAGACTATCAGCTTCACTGGCGTACCTACACCGCGTAAACTATTAATCCACGCTGGCAAATCCGCGGGCAAAAGCTAGTTGTTTATACAACATCGCAATATTTTCTTGGATTTTCTGTGTAGCTAAGATAACAGTGATAGTATGCATGAACCTTTGACCCTGAATAACACCCGCGCCCGCGCTCTGCCTACAGAGTGGCTCTGTCAATGCACTACTCAATCTATTCTACTTGCTTTTCCTCATAGTCTTTAACCTGCGTTTAATTTTAAACGTGATTCTGTAATTCTCACGTCTAGCATCAGTCAGGCCATTGTTTGGAGGGCTGTGTTGAGCAACCGTTACGTACCTGTGAATATATATGTATATTATTATATAGGCGCACTTTCATATCAGGTTTGGTGCTTTGTCTACAAGTCCCACACATAACCCGTTTTCTCCAAATGTTAGCAAGAGATCTGTCGTATGTTTTCATTGCCCTATCTCTGCATGAATAAACTTAACTATGCTGTTTTGTAGATACTTACGGAAATGTAGGTACTAAATCAAGTAAATAGGAGTGACGTTATGTACATAAATAATTGTTTATACTGATAAAAGCATGTATGTTGTAAATAAGTATATCAATAACAACTCATGTTTGCCGTTACGTTCCTACTACTTAGGTAGGTACCTACCTACAAATTTCTTCTTCTTCAACTTCTACAAACAGATTTGGAACACTTTCCGATTCACAGTTTTTAGGGTTCCGTACCAAAATGGTAAAACTGAACCCTTGTGAGACTGTCTGTGCAGCTGGATATCTCAAGAACTAATAACAACAACTTGAAATTTGGAATAGTTTTAGATGACGTTTGTCCAACTATTTTGAAAATAAGAAAGAAATAAAAATATAATGTAGTAAGTATATTTTTTGCAACAGGGACTGAAAGGGGGTCTGAAAAATTTGCAGTGGGGCTACTAGGGCATGTGGGGTATCAAGTATCATATGAAAAAGCGCAATTTGCACATTCCCAATCATTTTTTTTAGGCCGCATAGTTTTCGACTTTTGATAAAAAAATGTAAAAAAAATACCGTTCCCCTTATCTCCGAAGTTTGCAGAGAGAAAAATCTGAAATTATTCTATGTGATAGAAGTTTATGTAAAGATTACTGAAAAAATAAAACGAAGTCTAAATAGCACACTTTTTCAGAAGTCATCAACAAAAGCTGACATAAAACTGCAATTTTCTACACCGCAGTGCCAGTGTTAAAATTCTCTGACGAATCTGAGTCTTGACGATGAAAAATTAAAAACATCATGGTACGGAACTCGGTGCGCGAGTCCAACTCGCTTTTGACCGGTTTTTTCCACTAGCTCGGATAAATTCGTATCAGTTGACAAATTCGTGGGAGGTACGAAACCGGTTTCATAAAACCACGCCAGCTTTCTTGTCTCGTATCGAGTGACATAATTACGCACAGATGCAGGAAACAAATTATCAAACATTTTGAGCTCGACCGTCTGAAAAAGATGTGTCCCTTATGAGTAGTTATGAGGGAATCTAACGGCAAACCCAAAACTAAGCCACCATGCAAATTATACGGAACTATACCGAGACCTTCAGTACCTATCACTTTTTCTCGTTCCTTCCTACTCACTGCTTCACCATCTAATATTTCTTTGTATTCTAGGTAAAAGCCGATGGCACTATCATAGATTGCCTCAGGGCATTAAAGAAGGACAACACAGGGTATCACTTGAAGCATCTCTTTATAGGATCTGAAGGAACGCTAGGATTTGTCACCAAAGTTGCTATACACTGTCCGGTGTTACCTAAGGCCGTGAATTTGGGTTTCTTTGGTAAGCACTGAGCTTTTTCGTATACTATTTTTGTTTTATTGGTACCGAATCCTATCCGCTAGTATCTATCAGTCATCTGCGGTCATGGTACACCTGTGGTGTGGATGCCATTGTTAATCTCTATTCATGCATCACATGCATGGCATGGATACCTATTTCGTTACACATCGTTGACATTATGGGGCTCAAGTAAAGTACATAACCATTCTTCAATCTTGCAGGTGTCCGAAACTTTGAAAATGTTCTGAAACTGTACAAAAGCGCCAAATCAAGTCTAGGTGAAATTCTGTCGGCATTTGAAATGGCCGATTTTGATTCGATAGACTGCACTGTGAAGAATCTTAAGCTGCCGTAAGTAACTGCAATGCAATTATGGGAACCTAAAACGCAATCAGTTATGAATTCTTATAATTTCAACAGGAACCCAATCTCAGAATACCCTTTCTACGTGTTGGTAGAAACACACGGAAGTGACGAGGCTCATGACAGTGAGAAGCTGACAAGGTTCCTGACCAGTGAAATGGAGACAGGACTTATTGTCGATGGCACTGTTGCATCAGAACCCGCTAAAATGCAGGTAATATGATAGAACAAAGGCTCGAATGGGTATTTTGGTTTAGAAAGTTTTGATGCGCCAAATAGGTATCTATCTAATTGATTGATAAAATAAAACCAATAGGACATCAATATTCTATTCTGTTTACAGACAATTTGGAACCTTCGCGAAAGCATCGCAGGAGCGGGTTTGGTAGGGGGCTACGTATTCAAGTATGATGTGTCCATACCACTGAAAAACTATTACGATCTGGTGCCGCTTTTGAGAAAGAAACTCGGTGACAAAGCCATTAAAGTCTTCGGATACGGACATGTCGGTTAGTAACAATTTTTTATTTTTATTTTGAAGTAGTAAGCGGGGGACTGGCGACACAATAAAGACTAGTGACCACCCAAAAACTAATTTTCCTCAATGTATTTGCATAGATCAACATGGTATTAATTGTACAATCAACTATCGACATGTGTGTGGGCGTCCAAGCAAAAAGGGTCCAGTAGTGGGGTACCTATGTAGTTATGACTAGATTCGGTATCTAAAATAGTCAATCACACTAATATTATAAAGGCGAAAGTTTGTGAGTGTGTGGGTGTGTGTGTGTGTTTATATGTTTGTTACTTCTTCACGCTCAAACGGCTAGACCAATTTTGATGAAATTTGGTATGGAGGTAGCTGACACCCTGGATTAACATATAGGCTACTTTTTGTCCCGATATTCCCACGGGATCGACATTTACGCGGGTGAAACCGCGGGGCGCAGCTAGTTGATAATAAGGATTTAATAAATATTCAAAAACTTGCACATTTTTTTTAACAGACATTTTTGAAGTTTAAACTGAAAAAGCTTGATTTGAGAAAAAACATTTTCAAAGTTTGATTGAAACAAAACACTTCTACTTGCTTGTTACATAGATTTTGATTTATGATTGTAGATTGAGATACTATCCATGAAATCAACTTACATAAATAGGTATTTGTAACATTACAAAATAATTAACTACAATCGAATACATAGTTTAGTAAAAATTTCCACTTCTCGGAAAAACTTGCCAAGTGCAAGTCGGACTCGCACACGGAGGGTTCCGTACCACAAGGCAAAAACACCGAAAAAAACACGTTTATTGTATGGGAGCCCCCCTTAAATATTTATTTTGTTTTTAGTATTTGTTATTATAGCGGCAACAGCCTCACTAACACTGAACTGTTAGTGAGGGTGATAGTGGTGCGGCTGATCTATTTGCAGACCATTTTGCCTCTGTGTAAAATATAATTAAAATACAAAAATACGCATCAGTAGGTACACGGTATTAAAACGTTTTTTTTTAATTCACGTACCGACCACTGGTACCTCTTTACTAAACTTTTCTCTTAAAATTTCTGGTACTTAAAAACATCATATAAAGTCATTTTCTATTATGAACTTGTACAGTCAACAAAACAGATAAGTATGCAGGATTGTCGGATATAGTTGAAGTTTAGTAAGAAACCGATGGATGTTGTCGACTGAAATTTAATTTGATAAATGGGCTATTTGTTTTATAATAATAAAATTAAATTTTATTAGAGAACATCCATCGGTTTCTTACTAAACTTCAACTATATCCGACGATCCTGCATACTTATCTCTTTTGTTGACTGTACATAATTGAGCATTAATTACTAATCAATTAAAATCGCGAAATGATTTTTTTTCACCCAACTTTACAAAACTGCGAATAATTTATATCGAAAACTAAATACCGAGAACTGGGACCCTTTTTGCTTGGACGCCTACATATCTATCATTACTACTCAACATTTTATTGTATCAATATTACAGGGGACGGTAACATCCACATTAACGTCACAGTGCCACAATACACCAAAGAGGTATCATCTCTTCTGGAGCCGTACATCTTTGAAGAAGTGAGCAAACTAAACGGTTCTATTAGTGCAGAGCACGGCATCGGCTTCAGGAAACCGATGTACATACACTACAGCAAGGATCCGTCTGCACTACAACTTATGAAAGATCTTAAACAGCTGATGGATCCTAACGGAATCCTTAACCCTTACAAGGTCTTACCCGACAAGGCATAAGATAAGATTACATTGTGTACCTGTAAATTATTAGTATACTATTTTTATAATACTATTTTGTTGTCGCCGTTCAAGTATATATGACTTAATATCTCAAGAGACAATTATAATGTAGATAGTGGTGTTACGTCATATGCCATAAGATACTTGTAAGCTGCACTGATAACGGAGCAATGAGATAAAATAAATGAAAAACAATTTATTTAAATGACTTTTATTAAAATATCCATTTATTCTTATAACATTCATAATATCACTGCAACAAAAATACAATGGAATATTATAAACATTTTCCTAATTGCTTCAAATAAATAAATGTTGTATTCCATAAATATATTCGAAAAAGGTATTCATTACTTCAATAATCAGCACAAATGGCTTAGTTTAGCAGGTAGTTTATTTATTGCTATGTAAATTGTTCTCTCTTAGCTCACTGTAGTCTATCGATCAGCAATTAGGGTCACTGGGCTTTAAATCCATTACACACACAACAAGGCATCTGTCACGCCGTCTCACTCATTTCAAATAGGCAAATATAATTACAACAACACATGACACAAGTGTAACGAATTTGGCAAAACATACTGTTCTACTCCACATCGAGAAACCATTTAAAAGTTATGAGAAAATGCAACTGGAAGTATCGATAGAACAACTCTACATGCCCTAGAAGTTGTTGTAATCTAGGTCCATAAATAGATCAGTTAACCTTTAAAGAGTAAAAATGATGCAGTTGTGTAAAATGCAAACAATGTAAAATGTTTAAAATGACTTAGTACTTGGACTGAATTGTGAATTATTGCACTAAACTAAAGAAATTTGTGCCAAAGAAATGTATTACGTAATTAAAATGAATCTTGATTGTATTCCTTACTGCGTCTAACCAAAGTAGTTTAATCAATAAAAATTACATACAATAAATAATAATTAATTCATCAGTAAAATGGACAAAATGTCATTTAAGTAAATAAAAAAATTTTCAGCCTTCTAACTTATGCAATATTATTATGTAACATTTTTCTCCAGTGGGCATTGTTTACAATGGAATGGAAGTAATTAGCCTTGTTTTTGCATACAGAAGGTATATTTATTTTACTTAGGTTTATTTCAACATTTTCTGTATTGTTTGAGGAAATGTGAAGAAACCCCAAAATTAATGCAATGTTTTTTTCTATAACATGAAATAGAAAAAAAATAATGAAGAAATTATGAGATCGCTAAACATTAGATTATAGACGAAATGTAAACAAGAAAATGGCTCTAATATGGCCGTCAAATTTAGTGGTGGGAACTAATAAAATATATTAGCTAGCAGCTTAACAGTACAAGAAAACAACAGTATTTTTTTATTAAATAAAACACTTAGGTTACCTACTTGTTTACATTTAGTCCATGTGATTGTAAGTCGGATGTGTTTACGTATAACACTGAAAATTAATAACTGGGCAGTTTATGACATTTAACTAACTTTAAACATTGTATTTTGCTTACACGTAAACACAGTTAAGACCCTCCGGAACAACAGACCAAAAGATTAAATATCACACTAAAAATAAAAATTATAAGACTTTTTTTACTGAAAATATTCTAGTTTGGTCATACATAAAGGCATATCAAATCTAAAATTAAAAAGCTTTAAGTAGTATATAATCCTGATACTTAAATCACTACGTTGGAGCACCTAAAAGTAAAGTTGTTGTTGCCCTTTAAGTAGGTAAGGTGGAAAACTGTTAGTAGGATGCATAGTTAACAGTCAGCGTATTCTCTCGCGACGTGGCACCGGCGACGCGCGCCTCGGTGCGGTGATACGCCAAGGCCTTACTTCAAACTCATATGTAAATCGTTGATAGGATGGCTACGAGGTTGATCGCTCCCATTAAATCTTTTTTATAGTTTTATATATTTTATATTTTTTTTATAGTTTTTCACCATTGTCCTAGCATAGTAGACGCAGTTTGGTCTGTGCCCCGCGAGGGAAGGGGCGCGTCGCAACGTGCGGTTATCGTTTGATTTGATTGGACATCTTGAGGAACTCCAAGAAGCCGGCCTGCATTTCGGCATCCATGCCGGTGTCCCACGCGTCGTTCTCCAGCTCCTCGCTATAATACATTATCATTTATCAATATTGTAATATACAGATTATATTATGATAAATAAAATAGGAAACCAAACCTGTTGTCAGATATAAACCTATTTCGACACTAGTTTATTCTCAGATTTCGGTTTAAAGAATTTATTTCTCAAAAAGAACAAACATAGTTCACTTAAATATGAGAAACTTAAAAAAAAAAAACATTAGATTTGATGCCACCAACCGCATCAGACTGTTTGTTTTGAACTTTTTAATTGCCGTTGAGTTTTTTTTTTGTTTTTTCTTTCTTTCAGTGTGTTCTATTTTTGGGATCGTCTCCTCAATAATACTCCCCATGGTCATTATTGTCATAATACACAAAAAAAATTAATAAGACTACTTATTTTACTTTAAATCCACCATTTTGATTTTATAATAAGCCTTGAAAAAGTTCAAAAACAACAACCATCGCGCAACCCAGACGAGTCGATAAACATGACACACATTTCGTAAGATCATGTATTAACATCCATCCAGCCGTTAGGATGCTTCGAGGAAAGCAGTCAACATACAAAGATACACAAATACACATGAAAAACATAACCCTGTCTTTACTATTTCGCAGTCGGGTAAAAAGAAGTTCGACTCACAGTATATCCTCATCGAGCGCGACGTTCTTGCCGGGCGGCAGGTTGCTCTGCAGGAAGGCGCGCTCCTCGGCGGTGAGAGTATGCCCGTCGGCCAGGTACCCGCCGTCGCTAGGCCCACCCTCCACCTCGCCGTTCATCGCTGTTACAAACCAACTTATCACACTTAATTGATGCATTTCGTGAATCATTATGCAAAATAATAGACAGACTGACTGAATTTATTAGGATCCTTTCAGGTGAAAGTGCTTGTGAATGTAAACAACTCTGATAGCGAAATAAAAGAGAGTTCAATTTACAGTTGGTGACAATTCACAGTCGTTCATATTTATCTAGTTTCACCCCCTGGAAGGATGACTAATAGTTTCAATGTCAAATGGAATAATTTGGGTTAGCTCAATTACTTTCGGAATCAAACCTGAAAGCAACACGCGCGTAAAACCGTTAACATTCATAAACTCTCTGATAGTTATAACATGGAAATAAAATAACCCAAATCTTGACGCAGACAGAAATTATATGGATTTGTATTTATGCAATTTACAGGTGAAAGTATTTGTAGTATCTACTGTCAACAGCCAAATAATAACGAATATGTTAGTCCGCGTATTCAGAAGATATCTTACAGTTCGTTTTACCAAAATTACACGACATGACTGTCGGGTATTTATATTGCTGTTTATTGTGTAATAAATTAATAAAAAAAAAAAACTGGTCTGTTTTCAGATTTGAATAAGAATAACCCTAATTCTGTGAACTTCGAATCGCATTCCCTCCCAGTCTGTTTATTGAGCGGACGGCTTCGCTCTCCACGTGCATAGTTTGGGGCGCGGGTGTCAAGCCCGACGCGCGACGGGAGCGAATCACGTGGCTCGCTGTAATCGAAGCGAGAGCAGGAACGTGACTAAAGCCGTACTCACTGAAAACGTGAACCCGACCCACGCAATTACAAATTATTAAATCCTAGGTTCTGGACGGATTTTGATGGTGTACTACGAGTTGTGACGGAAAATAATTATGTAACGTTGCTTTAAAGGTTTCTAGTGCCTAATTAGCTGAAGTCATAGCAATCTTAGATCCTTGAATATTATACGTAGGAATACATCCATTTTCCATATGACTGGTATTATTTTAAACTGAATCCCGTTTTTCACATTCCCAGTACCGTACCGTTGCACAGAGGGGGTTTCGGATCGGTCTTTTCAGAGGTAACGGTGCCCTTCCATGTGCAGATAGTGACCATCGGGGTGGTTTAGTGAAGTAAAAGGTCTAAGCCCCAAAGCCCGGGCGCCTGCCGAAAACAAAAAAAAAAAGTTGCTCACCGCCATAGTTGTACCGGCGACGGGGGTCTTGTTGTTGCTGCTGCTGCTGCTGCTGCAACTGCGGCGGCGGCGCGGGCGCGGGCTCGGGCTCGGCGGTGCCCCAGCGCGCGGCCCGCAGCGCCACCACGCCGCGCACGCACGCCAGCGACGCGCGCCGCTTCAGGCGCTCGAACGCTGCGTGCATGCCCGCCGGGCAGTCCGCATCCAGCGCTATGCCTGACAGCTGTCGAACGAGACGTTAATACCGACAGATTTCGCAAGCGGAAATGTTCCGACCTATGTCATGATTTTTTGTAAGTTGCGCTTCCACGTTGGCATCGGATTCAGATTCGTTTATCTCCGTAAACGTAGATCTAAGAATATAGTTCTTATGGAATCGATATGAACCAACGAAAGCCATATGTTCCGTACGCTCCAATACCAAATTAGATGCGTGACAGAATTTTGTGTTACTATCTACAATTTACACAAGTTAATTTTTCGAAAATACATGACTATTTTTAAATGCAACCACAATCTACCTTGAAATTTTCACGCGAAGAGCTGGCGAGTTAGACACAGCATGAGACGGGCATTCCCAAAATACGAACGCGTGTAAACTGATAAACCGAACACCAATTATGACTAACATTCGACTACCTTTGTTATAATAGCATTGCAATGTGTGTATCTCTATGTGAAATCCATTACGAGATAGAATTTACTTACCTTAATTTGCAAATTATAGAGAAAGAAACAATGGAAAGCAAAAGGGACTTAGAAGGTAAAAACGTCATGCCAAGATACAGAAGATTGTCGACTGGAGCAAAAAGCTGAAAACTTTAACCGATTAGCGCAGGTCAAAGAATGTAATTGGAAAGACATGAAATAGAGCAATCGAAGCTTATATTTTCAAAGTATTTTCCACGTAGATATTTAAATGTAGAGTTCATTGAACCAAATCACTATGATTCATAAGTTGATAACTGTCCCAGAACAAATTGTAATTTATATGGTGTTTACAATAAAGAGTCTATCAGTGTCTACGTAAAAAAAAGTTATTAAAAAAAATAAAAACCCGACTGCCGTAAAAAACTTAAGTTAAAAGAACTGAAAAGCTAAAAACAAGCCCATTTTAAATTAAATAAAAGTTGGAAGCAGGCGGGACCCATACCATTTTTAATATATTTTCAAATTCAAATGGGTCCCGCCTGCTTCAAACTTTTATTTAATTTAAAATGGGCTTGTTTTTAGCTTTTCAGTTCTTTTAACTTAAGTTTTTTTTTTTTTTTTAATAACTTTTTTTATTTCCAGCTTTTTAGTTTACAAATGTGAAAGATTTCGCTGACGATTTAGTTCTTGGTACGTGTTTTTTACGATTTGTCACTTCGAATTACTTTTAACCATATAAGTTGTTTATATTTTTGTAATCATCTTTTAAAGCCCTTTATTTTGATACCCCACTCGATAGGTTTTGAGAAAAAAATTTTTTTTGAAGACATACATACATACATAGTAGTCGTCATATTGAATTTTCACTAACGTCATGTCTTTAGTGACACTCGCCGGACTAAGAGGAATCGATTGACGTGTGAATCATGAAAATCGGCCCAGGCGTTTGGTCTGTATAGTGCTTCAAAGGAACATACAAACATACATACATACATAGGCTGATGAACACATTACCAGTCCTTTGCGTCGCGCAGTCGGGTAAAAAATACTGTAATACTCATTGCGTTCTAGATTGTTAACTCCAAAACAAACTAAATAATATTTGTGTCAAGAGCGAGTTCACTGCGATGCAGTGGGTGGGTTCGAACTCACAACCACTGGATCGCCAGTCCGACTCCTGAGCTGTAGGGCTAATGTCGCTTTAACAGAGAAAACGTTAATTATGGCACTGTCGAGTATCAGTGCTTATAGACCGTTGCTACAAGATTCTCGAAAATATTACGATACTTTTAATCAGTCATTATTTTTATCAGCCAATCAATAAATTATCTCACTGTATTTTACAACAAAAAATAGGCAACGGTTATTCCTGAAAATTTGGTAATAAATGTCAGTGTTAACGAACATAGATTACGACTTGGAAATTCTGGCTTGTGATATCAAGAATCCGACACTTGAATGTTGTTTTTGTTTTTACATGAACACCTACACAAGTCTGGTTTATTGTTGTTTTAATTCGCACGAAACGAGCCGTGAAAAACGTCAATATATAAAATGTCGGAGGTGCGGTTTTAATTTCACCGCGTCCTGTCTTCATTGCGTGCTATGTGAACATCAGTTTTTGACAGCAATCAGTGTTTGTAGTTGGTATTTCCTTTTATAACATTGCTTTCAAATTGAGTGTCATGAATACGTAATTAAAAACAATTCTAGAATAACACAACACTAACGTGAATACAATGTGTCTGAATGAGAAATCACTCAGGAAAGGAGTGAATAAGTAACCCAACCCACCGCCTCAAGTATAAAATCGTCAATGTAATAGTACTTATTTGTTGCAAGAAAATAGGTACTAACTTTAAGGAGCTGGCAGACAGCTTTGATGTTAGTTTCCTTGTTAGTGTCGAGCAGATGGAGCAGCACCTTGCACAAGCTTTCACCTAGAGTCTTGAGTCTTCCTCCCTAAAAATAAAACAACGCATTCTTGAACTGGAAAACAGCAACTACTTTATTATTCTAAACTGCAAGATTGTTATGTAGATTAGACTGAAGATTTGACCTTTTTCTATTTTGTTAAGTACCTGGTACCTGTTAGAAGGCCTACACTGTCCTCCCATACCTGTTAATTCTGTAATCTGTAAACATTGTATAAGCCAATTATTTTTAAAAGAGTAACCATGGAGTTTCATTATTGTTCTTCTCCATAGGAATCAACCAATTGGAACCATGCACCTAGCTTCTGAAATTTCACAAGTGCCCATGTAGGTTCATGTGAAATAAAATATTTTGATTTTAGTAAAAAGTTTAGTTTTCACTACTACAAAAAAAAGAGGTCAATGGCGAATCATAGAAATAGTCACTAAAATACTGATCAAATCTACAAATAAAAATATCAATTTCCCTTTTTTAGGGAAATCCTAACTTATAATAATAATGTCTGACCTGGCTATCCTCCAGTTGGGTGTATATCTCAGCGAGGAACATGGCGAAGCCGCGCATATTCTCCTCCGAAGACTCCATGCCGCTGATGATCTTGTTCTCCTCCGTGGAGCATCGCTCCAGCAGGCACGCGCGGAAGGTGGACTCCTCGGGGGGCGACACCGAGTCGTACATCGAGCACAGGCGCGCGCCATTGTAACGGAAGTTAGGCTCGCCTATCGACTGTTGTCACAAAAGTTTACCAGTTTGAGAACAAATTCGTACTAACAACATTATATGAAGAGATAGCTGCATTCACACACACATGAGATGTGCTGGTAAAAGAAAGTTACGAATTCCAAGAAACTGACAAAAATAGTAAGTTTATTAGCACACTTTTTGCTGGTGTGGTGTTGGCAACAATTACTGAGACACATAATTTGTTTAGAACATTTAATTGAGTCTTTATATTACACACTAGCTTCTGGCCGCGACTTCGTCCGCGTGAAATTTCACCCTCCCCCATTCACCCTCTTAGGGGTGGAATTTCGAAAAACCCTTTCTTAGTGGATAAGTACCTACTCTTCACGAAGAACACACGCTCCAAATTTCATGTCTCTAGGACTAGCGGTTTAGGCTGTGCATTGATAGATATATCAATCAGTCAGGACTTTTAATCACTGTCATAAAAGCACTGTAATGATACTTTTTTAATTTTTTTTTTTTTTTTTTACTGCAAATAACCCCAACTATCGCCCTGTTTCGTTTGTTTTCGTACCACGATTTATTACCCACCTGTATAGATAAACAAAATAAAATGTTGCATGTCATGTTTTGAAATATACTAATAAATAAAAACTGATGGATTAATTCATTATGTAATTAACTGTTTATTTACACATTT
Organism: Oligia latruncula; assembly: GCA_948474745.1. Taxonomy (NCBI): domain Eukaryota; kingdom Metazoa; phylum Arthropoda; class Insecta; order Lepidoptera; family Noctuidae; genus Oligia; species Oligia latruncula. The sequence continues at coordinate 8,863,269 of OX419686.1, read as the reverse complement.
AATGTTCAACACCATGCAGTTACATAAACTGAGCACATGTTATTTTTAATAATGTGCCAGTCATAACTGTGATTTGTTGAGTGCACCTTACTTGACAAATAAATAAATATCTTAGTCAAAATAGGTTACTGTTTTATTTTTTGCTTTAGAATTTTTAATCACGTTTTTTTTATAACCTCAACATTGTGTGTAATTTAAATAACAGTTGAATGACCTTTAAATCAGTACTTAATGAAAGCAATTAACTTTGTTGTTTGGCTATTGCCAAGTTGATTTGAGACAAAGAAAACGATAGTGGATCAGTTTCTTGTCATTCAATACATATTGTTCTGATGCTTACACTTTTACAGAGTGTCGGTGAGCAATATGACACTAACTGTGCATTATTGAATCTTTAACCCCTAAAAGTCATTGTAATTATTTAGTTCTCAGGCTGGTCTTGGATAGAGCTGGAATCATGAAACCAACCTCCTCTAAAAACTGAGAGGTGAAGACACAGATTATAAAAACATAACCAAAGTCATAGTGGTACCATTTAAAAAAAAACTTGTTTTAAATTGAAGATAAATATAGAAAACTCATAGTGAGAATTTTATTTTTAAAGATGAAACATCCTCAGCTTTTCTACATTTTAATAAATTGTTTATCTAATCTGTTGCCTACACAAAGTTTATTAGCTTCACCAAATCAATAACATGTGATTACCACATGCTTGTTAGTAATAAACACATTTAAAAGATAAGTTAGTTACAAATAATAATTATTATTCAATACCAGAATAAAAAATAAATAAAAAATACCTGATTGACAATAGCTTCAACTAGAGGCCTAGTGTAGCTCACGTCATGCAGGGTTGTTGCAAAGGCATCAACCAATGGGCCGCACAGGGTATCGAATTTACCAGGATCAAAAGTTATCTCGCACATCACTGTTATCAAGTTGGCTATGTTCTCCTGCGGAACGGCGGACTGAAGAATAAAATTATGTTAGTATATTTCATATGATAAAATAAAATATTAAATGCAAAACAACTAACTTTATACAAACCCGTAATTCCATATTTTCAGCTTCATCCAGCGAGAAGGACATTTCTTCTAAGCTGTAAGGGTTTTGATCTTGAGCTTGACGAAGCCGATCTTGCACAGAAAACCGGTGAGGTCTATATGGTGCAGGATCAGGGTTGTATGTGGGAACTGCATGGGGGGTGTAGTTAGGCGGGTACCATTCCTTGGCTTCAGCCGACAGGTTTGATTTGGGAGGTTCTTGAACTGAAACAAAGAGTTCTATTGAGTAAAAGTATGTTCAATTATATAAATAAATTATAATTGCATACCACAACTAGTTGACCCAAAAACAAATTATTGCTTCGTAATCGATTCTAAGCACGGCGGCTGACTTTGTCAAACTACAGCGACGTCATTAGAAATGAAAATCCTTACTTTCACCTGAAGTATTATAATTACGAAGAACGCAGTTATAAACTGCCCAAGTATGACGACGTCACACAGCATAAGATCGGTGTGTGAAAGTGTCGAATAAATCAAATTCAACGTTATACTTGTTACCTTTTGATTCCTCGCCAACAATCTTCGGCCGACGGAGCTCCCGTGGTTGATTATCGGGTTGCTGCCATCCACGGCCTCTGCCTCTTGGCCCACCGATCTCACCGTTATTCATTTTAACGCTTACTATACAACAACGACTCTGTATACAGTTTTCTCTGACTTATATCCATAAATCCCCAAAATATAATTCTAAATCTCGTAAGCTTTTTATTAGCTCGCCAGATTCGACACGTAAACAAAGAAAAATATACTTCGCTACTAGTTTCACAGCACAACCTCCATGTTACTTTTGAACGAAGGAGATAGATTGCTTTTTTTACTATAGTTGCGTTGTGGGCAGGCAAAGGTATAAAAATCTATACAGCCTGAATAATCTTCAGAACTCAACTCGGTACGTATTTCTAAGATAAAAATTAATACATTTAAATAATTACGTTTATTGAGATGATACTGTGATTAATTCAATTATTTACGCTATAAATTTCATTTCTTTAGTGACGATACCATGGCGTTGAAAACTTGAAATCGTTGTAGTCGTCATCATGACGCGTTCCTTTCCTACGTGGTAAACACTTGGTCTGAGGGTAAACATTAATAAATTATGTATTACGTATAAGTTTGTGTATTCGTAAATAAATAGAGCTATAAAATCGTACAGTGGGTTATTAATCAAGCCAGAAAAAATATCCTCGTACAGATGTCAATGCATCGATATGGATGGTAATTTTTTTTACGTTATTCGATTCTCGATATGTGGACGAATGAATGTATAAAAAGTAATTTAAAAAAATTAAACCGACTTCAAAAAGAAATGAACTCAAAATTATGAAATAACTTTAATTTCGGAAGTCGGTGTCTTGGGATCTGTATTTTAGTTTTAGTTTTTTGCCACCGACTTCCGAAATTAAAGTTATTTCATAATTTTGAGTTCATTTCTTTTTGAAGTCGGTTTAATTTTTTTAAATTACTTTTTATTTGGTAATTTTTAGTTGTTGCACTAGACATTGACCAAGGTTTTGAGATGTTTTCGCTTTGACACTACACCCGTAGCTCGTATCAATAAGCCAGGCCGTCACACTTTCACGTCTTAGTCCATATCTTGAAAATTACTGAATCGATTTTGATGAAACTTGCACTGTTCCCTAAGTTGAAGTAAATGTAAGCCAATAAAAAAAGAATGGTCACGATCCGATTAATAGTTACGGAGATATGCGTGGACAAACATACATACATACGTCTATAAAATTTTGTATATTTGTTTGGAAGCCCTAATAGATTGTCATTATGTGAATATAATGCAATTCCAATAATATTACATACATACGTATCGAATTGATAACCTCCTTTTTTTTGAAGTCGGTAAAAAAGAGTTGGATTATGGTATTACAGGGGGCTTACCACATCACCTCTTAGAGCAGGGCAGAAGTTGAACTGCACTACTTTTTACCGACTTCAAAAAAAAGGAGGTTATCAATTCGATACGTATGTATGTAATATTATTTGTACTAAGACGTCATACAAAAAAGTAGTGCAGTTCAACTTCTGGAGGTGATGGTAAGCCCCTTGTTTTGTGAGTTGCATGCATCGGTTTGATAAATATTTTAAATATGATGATACTATTTTTTTAACAAATAAAAAACCGGTTTCTATAGTTCTTAAAAATTACCGGTTTGGAGCTGAATACTTCGCCACTTAGATATGAAAGATATTTCCATGGGTGTGGATCATCAACCACATAAGGCTGGGTTTGACATAACAAACCCAGATCTTACAACTATTTACTAAATATGGTCTAAGATCTTCGATCATTATTATTGATCGAAGTCTAAGACCCAATTATTATTTAGTTATGTCAGATGTAATAATTAATTAAATTAATTTATTATTTATACTTCCTACAGGCTACAGCATCAACGGTTCAGCGGCATCTACAGCTCTCACTCTCACTCGTCACCGCTCATTCAGCTCATACCTAGTGGTATGAGCTGAACGACTAAAGCACGATATCAAGGTTTGAAACTAGTCTACAAACCAAGGTGACCTTGAAGTTGTTGTTGTTGCGAGATGCCTGCTACACGGTTTAAAACCAACATCTTCTGCCACTGGTTTGCAAGGCAGGCCTTTCTACCAAGGACGTTAAAAAGGTCATACGAAATTTGGTTTCCCTAGGACTAAGTCTGTCTGTCTGTCACAGCTGGATATCTCAAGAACTACTAATGCTATCAACTTGAAATTTGGAACAGTTTTAGATGACGTTTGCCCAACTATTTTGCAAATAAGAAAGAAATAAAAATATATGTATATTTTTTGCAACAGGGACTGAAAGGGGGTCTGAAAAATTCGAAGGGGGGCTACTAGGGCATGTGGGGAATTATATGAAAGAGCGCAGTTTGCACATTCTCAAACATTTTTTCTTTTTTTTTAAGGCCGCATAGTTTTCGACTTTTGATGAAAAATGTAAAAAAAATACCGTCCGTCCAACCCTTATCTCCGAAGTTTGCACAGAGAAAAATCTGAAATTATTCTATGTCATAGAAGTTTATGTAAAGATTACAGGAAAAATAAAACGAAGTCTCTAAATAGCATACTTTTTCAGAAATCATCAACAAAAGTTACATTAGTTCCACTATCGGTCAAGAGATGGCGCTGACATAAATCTGCAATATTACACCGCAGTGCGCTCTCTGATGAATATAGGCCTCGCCGATGAAAATTTAAAGACATGATGGTACGGAACCCTCAGTGCACGAGTCCGACTCGCTCTTGCCCGGTTTTTATATGGAAGGATGCGTGATATGGATGGGAGCTATGTATGCGCGAGTAGTGTAGCTATGTGTAGAGCAGAGTACTCCCCGTGCTCTATCGATGCATCGCATAGCTCGAGCTGCGCATTTTCCTCGCACAGCCACCTCGCGGCGGCGCATCTTCATAGCACATCATACTCGCTCCGCTACACAGCTTAGCATTAGTGGCAACGGTAGCATAGTTTCGTAGCTTAACTTTCACATCCTCGCAGCATAGCACATCTCTGGTGGAAAAGCAGCCTTACATGGGACTTAAACATTACCCCCCCTTACTAATAAACGTATTATATCAGATGAATAGTTACACACCGATTTCTCTTTCAGTCGTCAGTAATTTGACATTCGAAAGAAGAAGACAAAGTGTTGCGTAACTATACAGACGCTATATAACGTTTATTAGTAAGGGGGTACGTGTACTATAGGTATACCTCTTGCTTACTCTTCGGAATACAGGCGTGATGTCAAAGGCAACCGGGTAGCGCTTTTATTAACGATGCCCCTCGTTAAAAAAATCGCGCCGTGTAAACTATTACAGGTGACCAGAGGGGCAATTCTCGTAATTTTAAGAACGTTCACAGTCTGATCTCAGTCTCAATCTGTCAAAAAATGCTTCTAATTCCCGTCCATTTTGAAAAGTTTTTGACATTTGTTTGTCGCCGAGATGAGACTGCGACTAGATTTTGAACGTTTTAAATTACGAGAATTCGCCTTCTGGAAACGTGTGCTTACTAAGAAGATTGCAACTTTTGAATCGCTATATCTCGAAAACCGTGATTCTTACGAAAACCGTATACGGACAAATTAGTAGATAATTGCATGCTCTACAATTTTTGTATAATGTATTTTTATGACAAAACTTACCGTTAAGCTGAAAAATGCATAAAACCTGTTTTTGTGAACTTAGGCCGCTATCCCACTGGCGTTTTACGAGTGTTGACGTCAACGTCGCGTCTGCGCAGCGTCGACGCCGTGACAAGCATTAACGTCCGCTGAACGCGACGTTAAGGCGAAAGCGCCAGGGTAGCCCGCGAAATTCAATTTTTTTTAGGTTTTTTGCAAATTGCTGGTCAGTATTAAGTTGTACGTTGATTAAAATATTATTCGCGGCCGTAACAAATATGTATTTACAGAATTATAATCATTAAAGTAAGCAACACAACTCTCTAAGACCATGTAATCCCCAAATGTCAAGATTTCATGAAATAGTCATTCTTGGGGATTACATGGTCAAAAAACGTAAGAACATTTGAATTTCGCGGGCCACCTTAGAGCTTCCCCCTTAACGTCGCACACATGATAGTATTGCCAACAAACGCGACGTTAACGTTGCGCAGACGCGACGTTAACGTTGCGCAGACGCGACGTTGTCGTCGCGTTGAAAAATGAAGAGAAAGATAGGTGTAAACACTTTTAATTGCTAAAAAGTAACAAAAAAATAATCATTGCCAATGTATTTTTTCTTTCACTACATGAAGCCATAAATAATTTACAAAACTATACACAGCCTATTTGCTATTTTTTTATTTTTTTTTTAATAATTTTCTGTAACATAATAGTAAACATTTACAATAATATACATTTTCAATTTATCTACACTATGGTACCAGCTTCGTCTAAAGATATAAGGTTGCTGCCTGATTGCACACTATATTATCATAATTTATTTCCACTCCTCATAGTGTTGAATATTCATGAAAAATAATTATTCACAAGCATTCTCATATGTAGCATATTGATATTTGCTCAGGTGCATTAAGAAGGTTATTTATTCTTCATTATTGTTTAAAGTGTTCTGAATATTTGAAGTAATACATTGAAGTGGTTGGTAGCAACCTCGGAGATTATCAAAATTAAATTATAGACTAGTCAGCAACTACTAATTTTATATACTAAAAGATTCTCCACAGCCGCATGTACCTTTAATGTTGGGATTGTTGAATACAAATTCAGCTGAAAGTTTGTTCTCAACAAAATCCATTTCAGTCCCTGAAATGAAAAAGAAAACAGATAAATTAGTAACACTATGAACATATTATAGCAATTTAAACATCAACCGCCTAAAATGTGCAATATTTTATGCAAAATTAAGTTATTTTATACCACGGCTTTCAACTATTTAGATCAAATATTGCAATCATGCCAGCAACATGAAGAAGAAGAATTAATAAGTTTATATACCCCAATTGCTTTAGTGTGGCAATAGCAGTCATTGACATACCTACATTTTCTGGCATTCTTTGTTAAAAAACTGAAATAAAGTCCTAAATCAACACCTATTGTGATCTTCAACATGTTCCAATATTGAAAAAACCATACATAGTTTATTGTTTGGGTTCCTACAGTGAGATATTAGGCCCTAATATCGGACACATATATAATGACATTGTCATGCTAAAAATGATTTGTATATAGTAAAATTAAAAGTACTGGTGGTTGACTATGCCGCCAGCATAATTTTTTTTTTTTTCATTTCATGCTACATATTTTTCTGTGAGGCAGTTTCACATGGAAACATAAGCAAAAGATAATTCATACAGTATTATGTCCAGGTAAAGTTCCATGACCCAATACTAAAAGAAAGTCATAGTTGTGATTAGGGCTGCCATCACCTAAATTAGTAACCCCGGATAAAAACTTCAAAAACCCCGGACATTTCAGTGAAATAAAAAAATTACAATAAAATAAAAACATATTTTTTGGTTTATTTATAGAATATCAATTTAAACCGCAACAATACAAATAAAACGCTTAATTTATTAATCAATTATACACTCTTCTCTATGTGAAAAGTATTCTGGTACCAAAAATAATTAGGAACACTTCTTTTTGGAATCATAGAAAATTAAAAAAAAAGTAAATCAAAAGCATATTATGAATTGTCACGAGCGCACAGATTTGCCGCGCGGCAAATTTTTAACTATGATTTATGCTTTAATTTATTGCAAATCATTCAAATTCGGATTTCCTCTAACACAGGACCCCGCCCGGACGCCCACCAAACTAGGACAAATCCGGGGAAACCCGGACGTATGGCAGCCCTAGTTGTGATGCACAATTTTGAGGAGTTGGCAACCAATAGAGAAATGGAAATAGCCACACAAACAAGAATGTTATTTTGACATTTTATGTTTATTATTAAGTACTGATGAGTGTATTGCTTGGAACTTAATGATTTGTTTACAGTTTCTTATCCTGCTACTGTTTATGCATAAAATTAAGACATTTTGGGGCACAATATCATGTGGTATTTTTAGATTGATGCTACATAACATGACTCTTTTTATTAGTATTACCTACCCTATAATGCATGCCTTAGACCTACTATAAGAAAGTAGAACCAATTTTCGAATAAAATGTTTATACCTCAGGTTTTAGGGGCTAAATTGTTGTTGATGATCACTTACCTAGTAATGTTAATTGTGCTTTTTTATCGATAATTATGGTAACACCATCCTGTTTCACTTCTTCGTCTAGTTTTTCCTTGCCTTTTGCGTAGTCTAGTGTGTAGGATAAACCATTACAGCCTCTCTGGCGAACACCAACTTTTAACCCTACAAAGCCTTTCGCTTCCTCTTTCGCCATTATCTCTTTGACTTTATTTACTGCGGAAGAAGTTAAGACCAGTGCAGTCCGCGATGGCAACAACCTTTTCTTAACCGCCCTCACAGTAGCACTTGCAACAACTTTAGTGGCCATCTGAAAATACAGAAATTTGAATTATGAAGAAATGTTTTTTATTTTGTGAATCAATTAAATAATACGTCAGTTTTGGCAACACCATCCAGATATAGACAGAACCACTGAAGCAAAGACTGTGCTAAGACATACCGTAATTATTTTTACGCGCAATTATTTTTCTGTTACCATTGAATTAAAAATACTATTTCATAACTACGATTTTGGCTGCCAATTTATTTTATTTTGTCAATGTCAAAATCAAATTTAAAATGTCAATGTCAAGAGAATATTAGTAGAGGTGTTATCATGAAATTAGTACGGGTGAGACCATAGACTACTATTAAATACTACAGACTGGGTGAGACTGGAGTCCGACTCACGCTCAGATTAAGGAGGATGACTCACGAGTGAACTTCCGCGGTATTAAGTGGAACTAATTATTATTATAAGTTAGCAATGTTCAATAAAAAACCCTCCGACCTCAGAAAACTTTCTCTATTTATGATTGTGTTTCAGTGTATGTAATATGATGTTGAGACTAGTAAAGAAATAAGATCGCGTCGCATGTCTGTAACGCCGTGTCATTATGTAAGACTTCTTTTGTGAACCGAACTTTAAGGTAAATGGATATTGGTAGACCGCGAAATTCAAATTTTCTTACGTTTTTTGCAATTTGCAGGTTGCAGGTCAGTGTCAGATAGTATCTTGATCAAAATATGATTCGCGACAATAACAGTTACTTATTTATAGAATTAAAAAAACGTAAGAAAATTTAAATTTCGCGGTATCAACTACCCATTCTCCTTATTTTTTCGCATTATTTTCTTACTGCTAGTGGTAGTCACAGAGCATTGTAACATTGTAACCTTTTGTGGTAGTGTTGCAGAACATAATATATACTCTAGGGAGTAGTGTTGTGTCAGTGTGATGAATATTTTTATCGAAATTTTTTTCTTTCACCGTTTACTGACAGGAAATATGAGGACTACTCATAAATGTTTATTCACTAAAACAATGCATCAGTCATCATATAAATAATTCACCTGCATCGAAACCACATCGCACACCTAGATCTAAACAGCGATTAACTCAAAAAAACACTTTTTTCAGGAAAGTTGAAAAACTGATTACTATGTCCATAAGCACTGCGAGTTTGCTGCAGTGTTGCCACCTTAGCCCTTTTCGGGCTAGATCTAGCACTTTTTACTGTAGGTGAACTCGTTTTTTCATGCTTTAGCCCGAAAAGAGCAATCTAGCCCTTTTCAAGCGAGACGAAAACTTCGCACCGCGATTACCAAATTATGAAACAATGCGTGTCATGTAGATAGATTTCGTCAGTTTACACTTTATGATCACTAATTGGGTATATTTTTAGTTTTGCTATGGTAACATTGGTAACCCTACGGCCCTACCTACTCTTTCTGCTTCTTTACTGGGGAATTCCCAAAGTTTGTTTCTAAGAATAAACCTTTGTTTCTAAGAATAACTCTGATTTTTAACAATTTAATAACTTAATTATAATTAGATTTTGGACGTTCTGAAATTAATACGTTTCAAATAAACAATTTTTAACACTGCATTTGTATATATGTTTTTTTCACTTTCTAGCACTTTTCATGGCAAAATTTGCTAAATCTAGCTCTTTCTAGCTTGTCCGACTGCCCCTTTTCAAAAACCAAGGTGGCAACACTGGTTTGCTGTATTGATCAATACTTTTTAAGGCATCAGTCTGACCAGACTGACAAAAATTATTAAAATATTTAAATAATCATCATTCTGGACCATCATTCCATCAGTCTACGTGTTATACAATCAGTTTCCCGTCATTCTGACGTCAATCATAGACTGAACTGACATCAGAATGAACGTGTAACCTCCGTCTAAGTTGAGTAATGGAACTATTTTTGAATCTGTTTTGTTGGTCGCTAGGTAGTGAGTTAGGGAATTCGATAGTATGCATACCTCAAAAATTTAGATTTTAGAGTTAGCTCTCTTTAGATCTAGGTGTGCGACATGGTTTATGAAAAGAAAATGTTTTTTTAAGTCGTGCAATGATGTTACAGATGTCAAAAATAATCCATCCAACCCATCGCTAAATGACACGTCTTCTACCCAGTACTTGTGTAGCGTGTAATGATTTTTCATTCTCAATGTATTAAAAATTAACAATGGGTGGCCAAAAATTCGAATATGATGAAAGTGGATCTACATTCTTTTACTTTGTTCTTTCTTTCCTTGCTTTGATACTTGTACCTGCAACATTTTATTACTGGCCAAGAAAAAGGAAAGAAGGTAAGTCATTCATGTTTTACAGTGTGAATTATTTTGTCTCCCTAGTAAATTAATAGTTACCCGTGTGTTGTTTTTATTTGTCTCGGTATAACTTCATGATAACCATACATTCGTGAAATAACTTCATTACCGATATGTCAGTATTTTACCGATGACGATGCGGCATAGTGTCGCCGATGGTAAAACCCTGTAGAGACACGACACGACACGACAGGAAAGAATACGTAATGAGCCTTAACTTTTTTAGATCCAGCAAAACGTGCAGAACTATGTCAGTGTCCAAATTGTGTAAACAAACAGATCATAATAGAACAATCACAACCCTACAAGGGTGTAAAAAACTTCTTCATAAAGCTAGCCATAATATCGGGATGGGTACTACTTGGATTCTTGGCATACAAAGTGTCACAATTTGACTATGAAATGTCCAATTTTGACCCTTATGATATACTGGGCCTACCACCGGGAGCCACACAAGCTGAGATTAAAAAATCATACCGCAAACAATCACTCATCCTGCATCCTGACAAAGAGACTGGTGATGAAAAAGCCTTCATGAGGCTTACGAAAGCTTATCAGGTGAGCATTCATAATATTTACATCTAAATTAGTACTTTCTATTTACTTATTTATATTATATTAGTGGTTTTAGAGACAACATTGAAAACTTGGGAGGAAAGTTTATTTGAATCTTTATTTAACTTACAACACAACCTAAAATCATGCCTGTATTCCCCAGAGGGTTAGGCAAAGGTGTACCTATTTAACTCCTGACTGTACAAAGTAAGCCCCACAATAAAGAATGGTGTCTTTTTTTCAGGCCCTAACAGATGATGAGGCTCGCAGAAACTGGGAGAAGTATGGCAATCCTGACGGCCCTGGTGCTATGAGCTTTGGTATTGCTCTACCTAGCTGGATTGTGGAGAAAGAGAACAGTGTATGGGTGCTGGGACTCTATGCTCTAGTGTTTATGGTTGCATTGCCAACTGCTGTAAGTATTTTTTTCCTCTTCTAGCATAAGATTGACTAAATAGTTTAAATACTCCTAGTAATCCTGTTCTTATTGTAATGTATGACAATTTTTGAAAAGAATTTATAATAAGCCTCCTATTTCTCTTTAATGCATAATCACCGCTAATGAGGTACAATTGATTTTCTATTGTAATGGGCCGATAGCGTACCACGCCGGGATTGAGTGGTTGAACTGAGGAAAAGTCTGATTAAGAATTAAGATTGTCTCCCATAATCTTTTGGTAGCTGTAATATGATAGCTCACAGATTTCAAATTGCAATTAATACTGTTATAAAAAAAAGATGCTGTACTCTAGACTGTTTAGAATTTAGATGTTGTTACTGCAAAATGTTACACACCATTATTTAATAAAATCTAATCTCAATAATTCTTACATTATGGTTCTGTTGACGAAATAATTTAAATCACACGCATTCCATCATAGACCTCATCCATCTCTTACCATCAGGCATGATCGAGGTCAAGAGTAGGAACATTTAAAAAAAAAAAGTAACAGGATTTTAAACATAATCTAATATTTTAAATAGGTATAATATTTATCATAATATAAACTCTTCTACCATGAAATCTTAAACAATAAAAAACCTATGGTGAAGTAGTATGAAAACTACTCATTTTCAAATTTTATGGTTCACAAGTTCTAGCTATTTTAAAAGTATTATTATAATTTATAATTCAGTAAACTAGGGTTAGTGTGAGTTTGTGTTATATGTAAAATCCAAAAAATATTTACTCTTTTAAGTATTTAAACTTGAAAAAAAAAAATCTAAAGCCAGAACTAGTTTTATGAAGTTGGTAGGTGATCATTTGATCAATAAACATAATTATTATTTATTTATCATCTATTTTTATTTTCAGGTTGGCACTTGGTGGTACCGGTCTATACGCTTTTCAGGGGAGCAAGTGTTATTAGATACTACTCAGATGTACTTCTATTTCTGTCATAAAACACCATCTATGCCACTGAAGAGAGCTCTCATGATCCTCGCAGCATCTTGTGAGTTTGACAAGAGGCATAATTCTGAAATTATTGAGAGAATAACTGATAATGAGGAAGTTCCTACGGTTTGTACCTATCTATATGAATTTTTTATTAGATTAATTAACATTGAGTTAAGTAAGAATGTTAGTGGATGCCTGTTATTATATCCTAGATATTGTTATCATATTTCATTATTTTTTTTTTTTTTTTAATCATTGCTCATTTAAATAATAATGCTGAATACTGCTAATGTTAAATGATCACCTACACAATCTGTCAGATTTGTGAATGTCAGTTGAGTGAAGGAAGAACCCTTGAACTTATTAAAATATAAAGAAGAATTTGGTCTTTTGTACTGATTTATTCATTTGAACTCCAGTTGCTGCGTGAGCTACCAAACTTGGGTGAGAAGAACAAAGAGCAGCCTCTGTGTCGTCCGTATAGTATAAAGGCGCGTGCGTTGCTCCACGCGCACCTGTCGCGCATGCGCCTGCCGCCGGACACACTCGAGTGCGACCGAAGGTACATCGTGTCGCGGTGCCCCGATCTTATCGTCGAAATGGTCAACTGTGTGAACCAACTCATTGCTCTGGCTTATGCTAGGAGAAGTAAGTGTTGTGAAATTAAGTTAGAAACATTCAAAAGATTGTTAGGGCGAATGCGCCCTTAGACACAAAACTTATTTCTGCAATGATTTCTTTTCAGTACCGCGCTTACCAACCATCGAAACAATAGAAAACTGTATGAAGCTGTCTCCAATGACCGTCCAAGGCCTATGGGAGTACAAGTCTCCCTTGCTACAACTACCATACATCAACGAAGAGCATCTGAAGTACTTCACGAATAGGAAGAAGCACATTAAGTCACTACTCCAATTAGCACAGTTGCCTGGCGAGGAGAGGAGACAAGTGCTGAGGTTTTTGAATGACAAGCAGTATGATGACCTCATGAAGGTGCTCGGCAATATGCCTTACATACATTTCCAAGTTAATACTGAAGGTAATGCATAGCTTAATCTATTTTGAAATAAAAAATAGATTTCCCTTTTTTAATGTCTGAATGAATGCCTTTAAATTAGTTTAAATACTGCACCCACCTAATTTCTTTATTAATTGATCATATTTTTTCCTTCTATTCCCCTCCGTGGAAAGCATGATAAGGGGCCGGCGTAGCATGCGTAGTTCATACAAATGTAATACCAAAATAATTTGTAAATCAAACATTTGGTAGTGTGTATTTATTCAGATTGTTTTACGGAATATCTAGGTTCCCAAATATATATTTTGAAAGGACACTGAAAGAGAGGGGCTTGTGGCTAAGTAATAACAGCCGCATTGGTCGATCGATCAGGTTAAGCTACGCTTGCCGCGGTTGGTCCGTGGATGGGTGACCATCTTTACATACCAAGACCTCTCCGCGCCTCGGAAAGCACGTTAAGCCGTTGGTCCTGGCTGTCATTCGTGGATCTTTGATAGTCATTACGGGTCGTCAGAAGCCCGAAAATCTGACAGCCTTAGCATGGGGTATCGTATTACCCAGTAACTGGGTTGTGGAGGTCAGATAGGCAGTCGCTCCGTGTAAAATACTGGTGTTCAGTTGCATCCGGTTAGACTGGAAGCCGACCCCAACATAGTTGGGAAAAGGCTAGGCAGATGATGATGACAATCTTTTCCTTCTATTTTCTGATTTGATAAAAATCTTAAAAATATTGTTTTCTGTTTTAGTAATTGACGACGAGAACTCAACTGTGGTGACAGCTGGTGCGATAGTGACAGTCACTGTGTTCTTGCGACGAACCAACATGAGGGAACTGTTCGGAGACACCAGTATCAAAGAGAAGGAAATCAAAGAAAAGTAAGTAGCATCTAACAACGACATGTCCTAATAGCGTGCGATGAGTTTCTAATATTAAAATGCTGATCATCCTTTGGCATAATCCTTTTGTCTCGTTTTGCACCATGCTTTTACTCTTTTGCTAGGAAACATGTGACCAAATTCAACCGTACCAACAATATCACGAAAAATTAAATCGTTTACCTAGGGCGGTAGACGGCTACAACCGTATCCGTATATAGCGTTGTGGATGACATCTGTGTACAGTCACGAGCAAAAGTATGTATAAACTTGGCTTTATTCAAAGGCGATTTTCTCCATTATTTTTTTATGAAATTTAATATTAGTAGGAACAGTATTTTCGAACCAAAACCTAGGTATATAGTATAAAGTTTCGTAAGTGTAAGTTCGTTATTTCGTGAAAAAATCGCAATTTAAATTTGCCAAAGGGTTGACATATTAGTGCTCGTGACTGTACGTGTGAGTATGGCACACATTGAGAGCACGTACACCACTTGTTTTTTTACAGTAAATCAACGTGATCTTAGCCTTATCGCATTAAGTATAAAGTCTATAAGTACAATAAGGAAATAACTTTTACACTGCGGTAGCCGGGTTTGACGTAAAGAAGGCACCAAATTATACGGCTGTCGCCGTATTGTCATTCCATGGACTTTTAAAATACGGTTACCTACAGCCGTCACCGCGCGGGAAGATGATAACACCATTTTTGTCCAATTTAAACGTTGAATACGTTTTAAAAACTGCATTCAACAATGCTAATGTTCCAAAGTATTTAAAAACACATTGTGGTAATAATACTAATAATATCACAGTGTTCTTAACAACAAATAATTTCGGGTATGCTTGTTTACTTCAGTCTACCATTTTACAAATGACAAAATGGGTCTTATTAGTTTTATGAAACGCCTTCAAAACCATGTCATGTTTTAATAATAGTTGTACTTTTCAAAGAAAAATACAATTTGCAAACATGTTAAATTGACATGGGCAATGTAAACTCTTATCAACAAGACCGGCCAAATAGAAACGAATGTATCTAATTGGCAGTTTTTTTAGTTTGCATATATGAAAAGTCGGTGCAGCCTGAAAAAGAGCAAAGAAAAAAACATAAACTTGACAGTATTCGATTCCCAAGTCGTATAACTAAGTACCTCGTTTAAGTAAAGGACCTAACCTGTCAAACAAGAACAGAATGTGACAGAATTGTCTCAGGTGAATAGGAATACACTCTGCACTGGTTTTTTTTAAAGTTGTACCGCTACTGGTAAAAACAATCAAAGCATATATGAAAAGTCGGTGCAGCCTGAAAAAGAGCAAAGAAAAAAACATAAACTTGACAGTATTCGATTCCCAAGTCGTATAACTAAGTACCTCGTATAGGTAAGGACCTAACCTGTCAAACAAGAACAGAATGTGACAGAATCGTCTCAGGTGAATAGGAATACACTCTGCAATGGTTTTTTTTAAAGTTGTACCGCTACTGGTAAAAACAATCAAAGTTCGTTCGTAGACTACACAGAATTTCACGTGGCGTCAGGTGACACTATCATGGAAGAAATCGTGTTCAAAATACATAATTTAAAAGGCTCTGAACCACGTCATCTCTAACACCTACACGGCATTGACATTGTGCCACTTTCGTTCCAAATTAATTTATCAATGGCACCATTACATTAATTTACATGCTTGACGCGTTACGAACTTAATTTAGCGTGATGAATTCTGTCGGCGATAATTAAGTACTTTCCTTCATTTCTACTTCAACGTTGTTTTGTTATAATTTGAAATTATTTTAATAATGATAACGTTGTATTTATGATTGTGAAAACTAGTTTCTATTGTTTGACTATGTTAGCTCACTATTGACGCGAAGCAAACTAATGTCCGTTTCATAAAATAAGTAACGTTTCATAATAACAACGGTTCCCCAGTTATGTTAGCACTAGTTATAAGTTCTAAGTATTAAGGGGCGAGCATCGTACAAGACAGTTACATATACACGCGATAAGTAGAACGAAAAAGCAAGTTTTAGCACAGTATTTAGGTATGTATGGGGACATTTATCACGTTCACGAACCAACAACTTTCTTTAAACAGGGACGACGATGAAGCAGCTGGCGGCGAAAACGGCGAAAAGACCGAGAACGACAAGAATGATAAGGATAAGAAGGAAACGTTCAAGAGGCCCGTTTGGATGAAGCAGACAAAGAAGCACCCACAGTCGAAAAAGTCGAAGAAGCCCGTCGCGGCTAAAGCGCAGGCCAAGCCCGCCGCGGCCGCGCCCCCCGCCACCTCCACGCCGCCGCCGCCCAGCAACGATACCAAGAAAACTAAAGAACCAAAGAAGAAAGACGAAGAAGGTAAACATAATGCGTAACATGATTATTATCCACTCTTTATTTATTCTTCAGAAAGAATGATCGATTCCTGATCGCGGTCAAGAGCAGGCCCATTCAACAAAGGTTACTGTCTAATATCTATAAAGGTATGTTGCACAATTAGAGCTTACAATTGCTAGCTATTTGCAAGCTTCCACAAATTAAAACCCATGTACCTAAAATTAAAAGAAAAAATGGTTGCCTGTAAAGTCGGTTTTACGGGCGAAGATTTTACGTGACAACGTCTTTTTCTCGGTAGAATAGTTGAGTGGGAGAGAGACGCAAGGCATTCGGCGGGCCTCTCTCTCGTTCGGTGACTCATCGTAACGTTACCGAGCGTTACACTTTTTCATAAGTGACTCCCAGCCGCAACCTAATTTAAGACGTTGTCACGTCAAAAAAAAACAATAATAAAAATAAAATCTCCTTAAACTAATAAATTAACAAATTCTTCTTCAAAAAATAGATCTTGGAATGTATGAATCCTAATTAGGAATAATTGTGACAGTTTATTAATTGTGTGTGTACACATGTGTTACATGTACATGTCGCAGCCAACTGTTTAAATGAGCCGTTTGGAAGTAGTGCTCGCCTCGCTTCGCTCTCTCGACACGCACGCGGTTGATCACTGTTCTAACCTAACCCATTTGGTCGGGGTGCCCTGGCTTAGTAACTGCGACCAATTCGCCTCGCGCGTGATTGGTTACAGACTTCCAAGTTCCAACCTAAACTATAATTGAATATCATTCAGGCAGTTGAACGGCCGCCGTTTAGTTAAAAGGCTAGGCGGTTAACTAAACAGCTAATTAAACCAGTTGGGCGACATACATACTACATAATCATAATCATTTATTTGTCAGAATATGATATAAGGGTCTTAAGATTAGTCAATGGTATCATCACATTCTGCCAAGCGTGGCTTGCAAATATTAGGTACGTAAGAGTTACGTTACAATTTGCCCACAGTATGTGTGGATAATAGGTACAATCCACCTGCTTGACGATAGGGCCTCAGTCGCCTTTTCGAAACCTACAACACAAAGTGAAGCTTCAACACGTTATTGACCGATATCACTAGTTTTAGCAATAGTCTACACTTACCATTCTCTATACGTTGCTCTTATCTCCTACTAACAATATTGGTTAATCATGGCGATTATAAGTCAATTATTAAAATAGGACCCGTCAGAGTATTGGTCATCAGTAAGACTAAGGGACATCAATAAGCACCTAGTCAGGAATTATTATTTCAAAGTTTGAAATTGAGAAAGTCTTCAAGATTTACCACTTTCAAAAACTTCATGACATGATGTTTGAAATAAATATTCAACGGGAGAACTACGATTTATCGACAGGCGCAGCGCACTAGTGCTAATTTTACTGCTGTATGTGCCAATATTCGGGAATCGGGGATAGCAAATACCAAGAACAGTATTAAAGTTTTTTTTTTTACGGAAATTTCTAGATTTAGACTGCCCGGCCGTTGAACTCTATGTCGTGTGGGTGTGGGAGGTAAATTATTGCAGCGACGTTGTTTAACGGTTAATAATTATTATTAAACCGAACTTATAAATCATAACAACTTTTAATAACTAATAATGAAAATATATAGCACCTCTCTCAATAAAAACATTTTGTTTTAGAAGAAGTATTATTGTTTGCCGATAGTGTTACCACCCGATATTGCTAGATCAATAATTTTGTTATGAGTTTGATTTGATTTCGATTAGCAATGTAATAATATTGTTTCGTTTACAATGGGTTAAATAGGTAGGTGAACAACATCCCTATGATCGGGTAATAATAGATGTATCAGTTTTTGACAATTTTGTCCTTCAGTATTTGTTTACTGTTTGTCTATATAAGTACCCACTGAAGTGAACAGAAAAATAAAATTCAAAGATGCTAGGGGTCAAATTCTGCCTTACTGTGACACCATGACAGACTCTGATGTTGGAAAATAATAGATCTCGACTTGTTGGCCCAAGTATCTGAGGCTGGCGACGAAAAGCAGCGTCAAGATTTGTCACGAATAAATCTCCTCATTTACTTATTGATTACCCCAAATTTGCCATAACGGTCGCTTCTCATTAATATCGCATCGCTGAAATATCTCTCATTGGCCATTGGTACACAAGCCTTGTCACTTACTACCTCTCGAACCTTGATTTAATCATTAATTTTCCCCGCCTAGGTGAGGATTCGGAAGTGGGCAGTTCCGACGACTCAGGCTCCCGCAGCGACGCGTCTGAGGACGAATCGCGCGACAAGTCGTCGGCGGCAGAAGATGATGATGACCAGTGGGAGAAGTTCCAGAAGAGGATACAGAAGAGGGAGCGGCTGGAGGGACGGTCCAAGAGCTCGCATCCTGTACATTGTCCATACTACCCTCAGGTATGTCGATTTCTGATGATAAGAGTTTTAGGAAAAGTTCTAGTTTGAACATCTCTAAAACTTGATGTGCCCCCGGGTACCGTACATTTCCGGGAACCGAGAAACTAAACCGAGAATTAATCACATTTATAATGTGCCGATCCATTTGCAACTTGAGTTTTACCGCGATGGCAAGTATCCTGCATTTTGTGTCCCATGCGTTTCTTCTGAAAATACCTGCTATTTGTATAGAATGTGAATGATGAGTAGGTATAGTATTTTTATCTTACGAAGCGACGCGCACTTTACCTGTGTTTACCTAGTGTTCAAAGATGCTGTGAATGCATGTGTAACCGCAGGAGTTCTCGGTACCGTCTGAGACAATCGCGAAAACGAAAGTGCGTGTGTGTTATGTGCTGATGCTAATCGTCTTCACGCACACATTCACAGCGTATTTGTACAGTTAGTTACCACAAGTAAAGCACGTGTCGCTTTGTGAGATAAAAATACTGTAGTTAAACTTCTACCTCACATATTATTTTATGTCAGTTGTCTGAATCAGTATTGTTGAAAGAAAAATAAAAAATAAATCATGATCCATTGTTGAGATGAGGAAATTTTTTCGAGGTTATTTACTTCCAGGATGCGTCACTATAATAAATAAATATCTTTGCAATTTTTCTTAATCGGGAGCTATCGCGGAAGTGGCTGTGTTGTTTTGCTAATGATTCTTTCTTGGCCTTGCAGATACCAATAGTAACTAAATACTTGTAATAGTTTGTTTAATGTAAATGTTTAGATGAGGGGTTTTAACGCTGTCCATTATAATGCTTATGGCTGAGTTTTTGACCTGGGGAATTCATTACAAAATGAGTAATTCAAATATTAGTTCAGGCTCAGTGTTAAGTTGCGGCAAGGCACCACAAAGGAAGGAAAAAAAATTCATCTGCGTTTTCGCCTCGAATCTTGCTTTTTGGTAGTATTTGAGTTGTCTGTTAGGACTAAGTTTTGGTGTTTTTAGGGTTTCGAACCTAAATTAAAAAAAAACGGAACCCATAAAAGATCACTTCGTTGTCCATCTGTCAAGACCCTTTTCACCCGGGTCCGGGTCCGGGCCCGGGTGTCACCATTGCCAGGATCGCCCAGAGGACACGGTGGAGGTCTGCCCCGCTTGTGCGGAACACCGCCGTATCCTCGTAGAGGCGATCGGCAGCGGCGGCGACCTCTCGCGCCCGGCCCTGGTGCAAGCCATGGTCCGGGGCGAGAGGGAGTGGGAGGCAGTCACCTCCTTCTTCGAAGCAGTCATGCTAGCGAAGGAGGTGGCGGGACGGCTCAGGGAGAGAGCCTCCCGTCCCAGCCGCCGCGGGAGACGCTCCGGGCGTCGGGAGCCGCGCGACGACTCCCGGCCACCGTAGGCGCGGGCCTGCGGGCGGAGAGTAATGGGTAGCTCACCGTCCGATCAGGACCAGCCCCGTGCCGGACGGCGCGTACGTGTTCCACGCGCGCCTCAAAGAGATGTCAGCATCGAGGAGGGGCCCCATAGGGCCGAAGCCTGCCGGGTCAGCGGGATTGTCCGAAAGGGTTACCGCTGGCCCGGAACATAAAGGGCTAAGGTAGGAACACGGGTGGGTTTTAGTCAGTAAGAGTCTGACACTCCCTTCCGCTCCACCCAGAGCGGGAGGGGTCATTTGATGATTTCCCTTCCGCAAAAAAAAAAAAGGGTTTTAACGCTGTCCATTATAATGCTTGTGGCTGGGTTTTTGACCTGGGGAATTCATTACAAAATGAGTAATTCAAATATTAGTTCAGGCTCAGTGTTAAGTTACGGCAAGGCACCACAAAGGAAGGAAAAAAATCATCTGCGTTTTCGCCTCGAATCTTGTTTTTTTGATAGTATTTGAGTTGTCTGTTAGGACTAACTTTTGGTGTTTTTAGGGTTTCGAACCTAAAAATAAAAAAAACGGAAGCCATAAAAGATCACTTCGTTGTCCGTCTGTCAAGACCCTTTTTCTCAGGAACGAGTGAAGTTATCAAGTTGAAATTAATATCAAATAGTCAGAGCTGCAATCCCTTGAAGCAGTGATAGAATAAAACTTCTAAGTAAACCCAATCAAAAGATACGGGCGTTTATGTTCCGTTTACGCCGCATATTTTGACACTCGCAAGAGAATCAAAACTATAGGGGTACTTCCCGTTAACCTAGAATCATGAAATTTGGCAAGAAGCTGTCATGTAGCACAAGTAAAGGAAAAAATTCTGAACCCGTAAAGGACCATGGACACTTTTGAATGAACACTGGGCCCACTTTTCAAAGTTGTGCAACAGTGATGCAACCTATGTCATATGACAGCTCTTGGCGTGTACTTTATTTCATTCTATGGCAGCTAAGTTCAAATCCAGCGCGAAAATGGTTTTTTTATGCGTTTTTTAAAAATGTTCAACATTGTGCAACAGTGATAAAACCTATGTCATATGACAGCTCTTGGCGTGTACTTTATTTTATTCTATGGCAGCTAAGTTCAAATCCAGCGCGAAAATGGTTTTTTATGCGTTTTAAAAAAATGTTCATTGTGCAACAGTGATGAAACCTATGTCATATGACAGCTCTTGGCGTGTACTTTATTTTATTCTATGGCAGCCAAGTTCAAATCCAGCGCAAAAATGGTTTTTTTATGCGTTTTTTAAAAATGTTCAACATTGTGCAACAGTGATCAAACCTATGTCATACGAGAGCTCTTTGCGTGTACTTTATTTCATTCTATGGCAGCTAAGTTCAAATCCAGTGCGAAAATGGTTTTTTTTTTGCGTTTTTTAAAAATGTTCAACATTGCTCAACAGTGATGATTTACATGTCGTATGAAAGCTCTTGAAGTGTACTTTATTTCATTCTATGGCAGCTAAGTTCAAATCCAGCTCAAAAACGGTCTTATATGCGTTTTTTAAATGCGTCATTTTGGGTTCATTTTTTCAACATTGTTCAACAGTGATGAGTTATATGTCATATGAAAGCTCTTGGCGTGTACTTTATTTCATTCTATGGCAGCTAAGTTCAAATCCAGCGCGAAAACGGTCTTATATGCGTTTTTTAAATGCGTCATTTTGGGTTCATTTTTTCAACATTGTTCAACAGTGATGAATTATATGTCATATGAAAGCCCTTAAAGTGTACTTTATTTCATTATATGGCAGCTAAGTTCAAATCCAGCGCAAAAATGTTTTTTTTTTGCGTTTTTAAAAAATGTTCAACGTTGTTCAACTGTGATGAATTATATGTCATATGAAAGCTCTAGAAGTGTACTTTATTTCATTCTATGGCAGCTAAGTTCAAATCAGCCCTAATAAATACGGCAATATAAGGCTTACGATGATCTTTTTAGTGTATTTTTAGTCAAACAAGAGCTATTTATAATCCTAGCTACTGACTGACAGCTAATTATAATTTAATATCAAAACAAAACAGATTTTAAAAAACGCATAAAAAAAAGTTTTTGCGCTGGATTTTAACTTAGCTGCCATATAATGAAATAAAGTACACTTTAGGAGCTTTCATATGACATATAACTCGTCACTGTTGAAGAATGTTGAAAAAGTGAGCCCAAAATGACGCATTTAAAAAACGCATTTAAAACCGTTTTCGCGCTGGATTTGAACTTAGCTGCCATAGAATGAAATAAAGTACACGCCAAGAGCTTTCATATGACATAGGTTTCATAACTGTTGCACAATGTTGAACATTTTAAAAAAACGCATAAAAAAACCGTTTTCGCGCTGGATTTGAACTTAGCTGCCATAGAATGAAAGTACACGCCAAGAGCTTTCATATGACATATAACTCATCACTGTTGAACAATGTTGAAAAAATGAACCCAAAATGACGCATTTAAAAAACGCATATAAAACCGTTTTCGCGCTGGATTTGAACTTAGCTGCCATAGAATGAAATAAAGTACACTTTAAGAGCTTTCATATGACATAGGTTTCATAACTGTTGCACAATGCTGAACATTTTTAAAAAACGCATAAAAAAACCGTTTTCGCGCTGGATTTGAACTTAGCTGCTATAGAATGAAATAAAGTACACGCCAAGAGCTTTCATATGACATATAACTCATCACTGTTGAACAATGTTGAAAAAATGAACCCAAAATGACGCATTTAAAAAACGCATATAAAACCGTTTTCGCGCTGGATTTGAACTTAGCTGCCATATAATGAAATAAAGTACACGTTAAGAGCTTTCATATGACATAGGTTTCATAACTGTTGCACAATGTTGAACATTTTTAAAAAACGCATAAAAAAACCGTTTTCGCACTGGATTTGAACTTAGCTGCCATAGAATGAAATAAAGTACACGCCAAGAGCTTTCATATGACATATAACTCATCACTGTTGAACAATGTTGAAAAAATTGAACCCAAAATGACGCATTTAAAAAACGCATATAAGACCGTTTTCGCGCTGGATTTGAACTTAGCTGCCATAGAATGAAATAAAGTACACTTTAAGAGCTTTCATATGACATAGGTTTCATTACTGTTGCACAATGTAGATCATTTTTAAAAAACGCATAAAAAAGCCGTTTTCGCGCTGGATTTGAACTTAGCTGCCATAGAATGAAATAACGTACACTTTATGAGCTTTCATATGACATATAATTTATCACTGTTGAACAATGTTGAAAAAGTGGGCCCAAAATGACGCATGGTCCTTTGTAGTTGCATACCTACAAATTTGTACGGAACCCTCGGTGCGCAAGTCGGACTGGCACTTGACCGTTTTTTTTTAAATAATGGGATAGGTAACCAATAACCATTATTTTAAAAAATCCATTGGTCTTTTAACTATAACACCCGATTTCTAGAACGTAAATTATCGATGTGTCAAAATTAAACGTAAGCCAAGTCATCCGAATTGTTGGTAATTCAGTCATCCAATCTCAGTAGTTGACGCGTGCTTGACAATTTGGTAGCTGCCTGTTTCTTGATTTTTGTCCTAGAAACTGGGACTAAGTCACAACCCCCAGTGTTAGGTATTAACACTTCACACCTAAATTACATTAAATTTTTACTCCATGCGTCGGAAACCGTTGGTCCCGGGTGTCATTCGTGGATCTTTGACAGTCGTTACGGGTAGTCAGAAGCCCGAAAGTCTGACAACCAGTCTTACCAAAGGGTATCGTATTACCCAGTAACTGGGTTATGGAACTTATGGAGGACAGATAGACAGTAGCTCCATGTGAAATACTGGTATTCAGCTGCATCCGGTTAGACTGGAAGCCGACTCCAACGAAGTTGGGAAAAGGCTAGCTAGGCAGATGGATGACCTAAATTACATTTAATCTCTGCGATGTAAAATGTAGACGTAACCGCGTCAAGAATGCTGTGTAAAAATTATTTTAGGTGGCTGTAATTTGTGCAGGTTCAATTCTCACGTTACGGCATCCAGATAAAAATGTGCAGTATGGCAGATATTGTTTGAAGTTCGGATGTTTATGTCTGTAATATGTGTTAGTAATATCTGCTATGAGGCCACTACTTCGTCACTGATAATATTACTGTCTATTTTTTTTTATTATAACTACCATCATTTTAGAACGGATTTCCTCTTAATATAGCAACGTCGATGCTTTATACTTTTTATATATTCTGGATAAAATAATTTTGATCTGGGTATGAGATTTCGTAATACACTCTAAGTACTTAATCTGCATTTTAAAATTCCACTAAGTAGGTATCCGCCTATATCGACTAATGTTTATTTATCTCTAGTCTAATCAAATCTAACCATTTGGATGCTAAATAACAGTCGACGTGAGCTAACGACTCCTTACATAACATTGCTGACTAATCGGACGCATGCAGTGATTTTGATGCAATCAAGTAAAAGCATGTTTTTTATTCTACGGCCGAACTGTGAGTAATCAACAGGACGTGCCTTGCGGCGATGCAGTTGCGGAATGTCTACGATTGTGATAGAAGCACGCGTTGAGATTTTTATCTTATCTATTTTGGTGGTCTAGGCTAGGGGAAAAGTTCTCAAAAACATCGACTTTACGGAAATATTTTATACTAGCCTGGATGTTGGAAATTATCCCATGTATCCCATGGGAACGTGGTACCGGGACAAAAAGTATGTCCTTCCCTAGGATGCCATCTATCTCCTTGCTAAATTATCCCATGTATCCCATGGGAACGTGGTACCGGGACAAAAAGTATGTCCTTCCCTAGGATGCCATCTATCTCCTTGCTAAATTATCCCATGTATCCCATGGGAACGTAGTACCGGGACAAAAAGTATGTCCTTCCCTAGGATGCCATCTATCTCCTTGCTAAATTATCCCATGTATCCCATGGGAACGTGGTACCGGGACAAAAAGTATGTCCTTCCCTAGGATGCCATCTATCTCCTTGCTAAATTATCCCATGTATCCCATGGGAACGTAGTACCGGGACAAAAAGTATGTCCTTCCCTAGGATGCCATCTATCTCCTTGCTAAATTATCCCATGTATCCCATGGGAACGTGGTACCGGGACAAAAAGTATGTCCTTCCCTAGGATGCCATCTATCTCCTTGCTAAATTATCCCATGTATCCCATGGGAACGTAGTACCGGGACAAAAAGTATGTCCTTCCCTAGGATGCCATCTATCTCCTTGCTAAATTATCCCATGTATCCCATGGGAACGTAGTACCGGGACAAAAAGTATGTCCTTCCCTAGGATGCCATCTATCTCCTTGCTAAATTATCCCATGTATCCCATGGGAACGTGGTACCGGGACAAAAAGTATGTCCTTCCCTAGGATGCCATCTATCTCCTTGCTAAATTATCCCATGTATCCCATGGGAACGTAGTACCGGGACAAAAAGTATGTCCTTCCCTAGGATGCCATCTATCTCCTTGCTAAATTATCCCATGTATCCCATGGGAACGTGGTACCGGGACAAAAAGTATGTCCTTCCCTAGGATGCCATCTATCTCCTTGCTAAATTATCCCATGTATCCCATGGGAACGTAGTACCGGGACAAAAAGTATGTCCTTCCCTAGGATGCCATCTATCTCCTTGCTAAATTATCCCATGTATCCCATGGGAACGTAGTACCGGGACAAAAAGTATGTCCTTCCCTAGGATGCCATCTATCTCCTTGCTAAATTATCCCATGTATCCCATGGGAACGTGGTACCGGGACAAAAAGTATGTCCTTCCCTAGGATGCCATCTATCTCCTTGCTAAATTATCCCATGGGAACGTAGTACCGGGACAAAAAGTATGTCCTTCCCTAGGATGCCATCTATCTCCTTGCTAAATTATCCCATGTATCCCATGGGAACGTGGTACCGGGACAAAAAGTATGTCCTTCCCTAGGATGCCATCTATCTCCTTGCTAAATTATCCCATGTATCCCATGGGAACGTAGTACCGGGACAAAAAGTATGTCCTTCCCTAGGATGCCATCTATCTCCTTGCTAAATTATCCCATGTATCCCATGGGAACGTAGTACCGGGACAAAAAGTATGTCCTTCCCTAGGATGCCATCTATCTCCTTGCTAAATTATCCCATGTATCCCATGGGAACGTGGTACCGGGACAAAAAGTATGTCCTTTCCTAGGATGCCATCTATATCCTTGCTAAATTTGATCAAAATTCATTCAGTGATTTAGGCGTGAAAAGATGTACAGACAGAGTTACTTTCGAATTATCAATATTAGTAAGGATTTAATATTCGGTTTAAAAATTCAGATGGCAGGCAGAGTCATGATTTCGGATTATTTAAAAGTTCAGTTCATCGGGTTTCCATAAGCCAACTTTTTTTTATCTAGTATGACTACAAGGTATTTTCTCGCCATATTTTATAGGTTGTGTCAGTTGGGTGTCATCCATGATGTCAATCAATAAGATTTATTAAGAAAACTAGATACCTTAGATGTTTTTAAATGATTTAGGCACAATAGTCGCATTCGCCAACTGCGTGAAATCTACGCTACTAAGTAGTGGATATTTTTATTGTTCTCAGACGTAATACTTTTCCCGTAGGAGCTTCTATGAATGGTGCCGAGTGACTTAGACCTTGGCCTGACCTTGTTCTCAGCTTCCGTTATTTTGTTGACCTCAATTACGACATGCATGACATTTGTACGTCAGGTGTAAGTAGACAGTGTTTATGTAACTGGATGACGCATTGGCGTTGGTATGGGTTTTTTAAAATTAAGTTCCGTGTAAAAGTAGTTGTACCGATTTCTTTGGAGTTAAAACGAGATTAAGTCTTATGCGTTTTTTTTTTCATATAAAAAATGCGTCACTATGCACCATTTCTGTGAAGTCTTTCGTTTTCTGAAGTCTTCTTTTTCTCCAATCTCGGTTCATACAAAAGTAACATTGAAAATACAATTCTTGTTCAACCAATCTTTGTCGAAATTCCCGTCTAGCCTCTGTAGTTACTCTAACCACTATTATTTCAGCTTATTGGTCTTCCCACCTTATAATTTTATCTTTCTGCCAACCCGCTATCAGTTTGCTATTGCTACCTGTCCGCTCTGGGCTAGCGTGGTGGACTAAATCCACTCCCTCTTCCCTTCGAGCGGAGGTCTAAGTCCCAGCAGTGGGGGACATTATAGGCTGTTTGTAGATGGTATAGAATGTTACCTTTCATGCACGTCCTATAAAGCTTATTTTTGTTCCGTCGTAGGAGAAGCAAGAGTACTGGTGGTGCTACATCTGCGACCGCAAGTCGCACACGCTGCTGACGGCGCCGGCGCACGTGACGGCGCTGGTGGACTCGCACGAGCTGCAGCTGCGCTTCACGGCGCCGCGCTGGCCCGGCCTCTACACCCTCGCCTGCTGTCTTAGATCAGGTATGCTATAGCCGACAAGGCATTCTCTAATAGGTTGATTTTTGATGACAAACAAACCGACGGCCCACCACCACGATAAGCGGTCACAGCCGCTTATAAATACCAGAAGTACCAGAGAACAAGCGACATCGCGACTGTATCGATGCGAACGCGCAACAGCATTGTTACTGCATCGCTACAAAAAGTCGCCGTGGGCGAGGGGCCTTAAACTTCTCATGGGACTGGCGGCAGAAATAGTTAAATAGGTACAGTTGTAGTAAAGCTTCTCCGACTGAGCATCTTCACAAAGAACTCTACTGATCTACAAAGAAATATGTTTTCTTTCTTGACTCGTTCTATGTTGTTGTGATGTAATAAGACTCGAATGATTTAGCAGTACCTACACATATGAAGTTTAATGAAGGAATAGGTGGAAGGCAGATATCTGTAATCAACTTTTTGACCAGTGAACCTCCTAGATTTAGTACCACTCGCTTACTCCATGTTTGGTTTCGCCTATATTCCTGTTCAAGTGTCCTTGGGCCGGGACACTATTTCTATGGAAAAGAACAACTTGAAAACGCAGTGACATTATT
Organism: Oligia latruncula; assembly: GCA_948474745.1. Lineage (NCBI taxonomy): Eukaryota > Metazoa > Arthropoda > Insecta > Lepidoptera > Noctuidae > Oligia > Oligia latruncula. The sequence continues at coordinate 8,834,874 of OX419686.1, read as the reverse complement.
TTCTTAACACAATTAATGCACATCACGTGCACCGGCGTAGATGAAGTGTTTTTGCAGGAACACCTCGAGAATACTACTGTATACAATTGAATAGATAATAATCTATAATGCCTAATATATGCATAGTTATACACCTATAAATATCCTAGATATGTACGAAGTTTTATATGGTTCCTGCCTGACTACTGACAACTGACTTCCAGTCAGATTGGATAGCTTGTTTTTTTAACCACTTGTGATATCAGTTATTGAGGGGCCCGTGGCTAAATAATAACAGCCGCACAGGTCGATCGATCAGGTTAAGCTACGCTTTCCGCGGTTGGTCTGTGTGTGGGTGACCATCTTTACATACCGAGACCCTTCCGTGCCTCGAGCACGTTAAGCCGTTGGTCCCGGCTGTCATTCGTAGATCTTTGACAGTCGTTACGGGAAGTCAGAAGCCCGAAAGTCTGACAACCAGTCTTACCAAGGGGTATCGTATTACCCGGTAACTGGGTTGTGGAGGTCAGATAGGCAGTCGCTCCATGTAAAATACTGGTATTCAGCTGCATCCGGTAAGGCTGGAAGCCGACCCGAACATAGTTGGGAAAAGGCTAAGCAGATGATGGTATCAGTTATTAGCCATACATATATTATTACCAGCTTCTGCCCGCGACTTCGTCCGCGTGAAATTTCTTGTTTCCCCGCCAACCGCGTCGCATCGCATCGCCTGCCCGCGCTATAACTTCGTTTTCGTTTAGCGTTTGTTTTTAACTTTTTGCTCGGCTGGCAGTCGTACCGCGTCGGGATCGTACCGTCGCCGTCGTTGCTTGTGTTAAAAATCTCGTTCCTCAAGAATTGAGCTACCTATCAATTGGAAAAATATTTTTTCAAATCCGACTAGTACTTCAAGAGATTAGCTCGCAAACTAATAAACTCGTCAGCTTTATTATTAGTATTAACTCACAATAAAGCTCAACGGTTTGTTTGTTAGCAATTTGATGCTAATTTATAGATACTACTAGCCTATGTTAATAGGCTATGACGACAAAAAAAGATTTGTCATAGCTTAAAAGTTCGCAGATTTTTTCTGTTTGATGTTTCACCTAAGCGACATACACCTCACCGTTATGTAAAAGACATATTAACTTTAAAAATGTTATATTGTTAAGGTGAATGGGTAGTGACTAGCGATAGACCGCGAAATTCAAATTTTCTTATGTTTTTGGCAATTTGCAGGTCAGTGTCAGGTTGTATCTTGATCAAAATGTGATTCGCGACAATAACAGGTAGGTACATATTTAGAGACTTATAATCATTAGAATCATTAATACATCTTTCTAAGTTAGATTTCTACCATAAGCACTTTTCCATAAGAGATTGGTGGTTGGTGGTAGAAATCTAACTTAGAAAGATATACCTATTAATGATTCTAATTCTCTAAATATGTACCTGTTATTGTCGCGAATCATATTTTGATCAAGATACAATCTGACACTGACCTGCCAAAAACGTAAGAAAATTTGAATGTCGCGGTCTACCACTACCCATTCACCTTAATTGTTACGTTCTAGTTAGAAGCCCGCACTCTAATTACGTAACTCTCTCCACTTGGAATAACAATGCCTTCCATGTTGACAATAATAAAACGATCCATATTCTTGTTGTGTCAAAACGGTGAAGGAAAACATCGTGAGGAAACCGGTATCTCCTAGAACCAAAAATTCGAAGACATGTGACATCTACCAACCCGCACTGGTGGGCCCGAGTGGTAGATTGTAGCCCATTCCCTCTCGAAGAGGGGACGCCTGTGTCCCAGCAGTGGGAATATTGTAGGCGGATTATGCTATTCTTGTAGTAGAGCAGACAAATTTTCCAAGTATATGTAGCAATAGTCTTGGTTGCATTGTGCCGGCCGATACCATAATTCGAACTAGTTCTGAACTCCTGTCATCTCGCTCTAAAATTATGTCAATCCTATCATCCTTGTATTCAGATTGCTGTTAGTCATTTATTTATTTTAAATAGAACGGAACCTACACTATTTAAACACATTAGAACCTTATCAATAATATGTCTATGTTATTAGTGGTGTATGTTAACCGACCAACTAATTATCCTACAACTCACAATGAGCCCGCGTGCTGGACTTCGGCCCCCTTCTCTCACAGAGAGGACTCTAGCACCACAATTGCATAGCACACTGCACACTTGTAATCACAATCCGAAACATTTCGAATGAATATTCTAATCCATTGCTTCTTATGTTTGAAAAATTAATCAAATCGACAATGTAAATGACGCAATGAATGTAATTGAACTGTCAAAATGAAAGGTATTGCCATTGAAAGAGTGTTACGCCGCAGAGTTACAATATAGACTGATTGTGTATGCTAACGTATTGTTGTATGTGACAGACTCGTACATCGGAATGGACCAGCAGCAGGACATGAAGCTGGACGTGAAGGAGGCGGCCGCCGTGCCCGCCGAGCACCCGCAGTGGGACCTCAGCGACTCTGACACCGATAAAGATGATCAGGTATGATAAAGAAAAACAAAATAAAAATCGGTTCATCCGTTCGGGAGCTACGATGCCACAGACAGACACACACACAGAGACACGTCAAACTTATAACACCCCGTCGTTTTTGCGTCGGGGGTTAAAAAGGAAGAAAGAAAGAATCATATTTTATTGGGAAATACAAAAAATAATCATTTGAACATTATAAACTAGATGATGACGATGTACTTACTATAAGTACGCCTCTACCTAAACCTTCGGGGATTACAGTCATGATGTTATGTGTGTGTCATGTCATGTACGATTATATATAACATAACCAAAATATTAACAATCAATGCACTTGTCCCAAATTTATTTGGGCTCGGCGCAACATCCTTTTTTCTTTCATACTTCTCTGTAAGTCAGAGGGGCTTGTGGCTAAGTAATAACAGCCGCACGGGTCGATCGATCAGATTAAGCTACGCTTGCCGCGGTTGGTCCGTGAATGGGTGACCATCATCACATATCAAGATCCCTTCGTGCCTCGGAAAGCACGCTAAGCCGTTAGTCCCGGCTGTCATTCGTGGATCTTTGACAGTCGTTACGGGTCGTAAATGTTTAATGGCTAACTCATTACAATATTAATTATTCTTTCCTTTTACGTCATCATGATCTGAACCATTGTCAGTTTGTGCCCGCCCTAAGCTTATCCGATCGTTTCTTCCTTGCTTCTGAACCGCGGTATATCGAACGCTTTTTATTTGACGCAGGAAAACCCGTGACATAAGTATTTTAAACAATCGGTAAAATAGTTAAAATAATCTATGGTAATACGTAGTTGCAAATATCACAACAAGGAAAAATTTGTCTGTTGTTATTGAATTCCACGTTCCATCTGAATGACCAAAATGGAAACCTTTTTGGATTTATATTATCATATAAGTTTGGATTCTAGAACAAAAAGATTGATTTTTATTATAAAAATAACTGACTGGGCTTTTTTTTTTCACAGGGAGCCAACGAAAGTGAATTTACAACAGATGATGAGGTGGAAGAGGAGTAGTCGAAGATTAACTAAGTTATTTTTATAGAGTTTATTGATGAGGTGTTTGCGGATCTGTTGTTGTATGGTCTGAGAGCGAGTGAATATAATGTTTTATATCCAAACGTATCCATCACTTTTATTTCCCCATACTTCATCCCCAGGGCCGAGTTCACTGACAGTCAAGTGAATGAGAAATGGTCCGATGTTGACAACTTAGGTATGGAGTCCTTGCATTTGACATCCGGTGGTGTTAAGGAGTAAGTGGTAAAACAGTCTGATGTAAATTATAAAACATCTGCAGGCAACAACTTTACGTCAGTGTTCGAGGATTATGGTATAAGCCTTCGCGAAAATGTTGTCATTATGTATTGCATCTTGCACCATCCAATATAAAGCCTAGTTCGGTTTGAAGACGGTGATGTCCGAAGTCAAGGGTCTCGACGATACGTGGGCCCTAGAGTAAGTCGGCTGTCGGTTGTCGGTACAGTGTTACATGTAGTGCTGTGTGTTAAGCTTCACAAAGGGATGTTAGCGTAGCTGGTTTGCGAGGGTATCGTCCTCGGGAGGCTGCGCGGGCGCGGCGGGGGGAGGGGGGCGGGGCAGGCCGCTCTCGGCCGCGGCTCACTCGCGCGCCGCCGCTCGCCCCAGCTCCACGACCGAACGACTCTCGCCCGCGCCCGGTGTCGTATTACCGCTCTAAATATAACTCGCGAGCGCAATCGCCAATTTAGAAACAGTCGCGCGCCTTGTTTTGAACCAGTGATTGACAGTGCTAAGTGAAGAATACAACCCCGATCGTCGAGCTATCGGCCGCCGAAGTGAGTATCCCCCAGATATAGTCTAAGAGGACGAGACGACCCTGTATTATATTGTATTACCGCATCGCGGTTTTAAAATAAACAGCTGTTCTCAGAAACTATAGCGCTAGTAACGTGCTAAATTGGGAGTACGCTTCCAGTGGAGGTTGTGAGAAATTCGAGATGTTCGTAGATACTAATTGGATGCTTATCAAATAATAAATTGTGGGATGCCGACCGACCCTACCAATATTCAGGTGTCGAGGGATGATTGCCTCGTCCGTTATTTATAAAACTAGCGTGAAAGTTCAAGGAGAACTGTCAACTACTGTCTCATGATGGGAGTGAGCCAGGATTTGAGAAGTCACCGACCAAAGGACGATCAAAACTAAATTATGTTCAGGATAAATTATGCAGTCTGCCATAAACGTCATACCTTATTATAATATAGCATATCCAAACAAGACTAATTATGAAAATATTATAAAAAATAAAATTAACCGTTTAGCGGAGCTATTCAATAAAACGCCGGAATATCCAATAAATACCAAGTCTAAGCATACGTTTATAAACCAACCTTTAAGTTTAAAATCTAGGCCCAAACCGAACTAAAGTACCAATGTTGGAAGCTGGTCAATTGCATAAGCGCCAATTGTTGGCCGGGTGTCGCGGCCAGTCAGCCAGTGAGTCAGTCCAGTGTGCGATTGTCGATAAAAACTTACTAACAGTTGTTGGCAACTACAGCAAATCTAATTGCCAATTATACTGAAGAGTCAAAGCGGGAAACATTGGAGTTATTGCTAGACCGCATGAGGTGCTGGACCTTACAATATTATCACACATTTGCTTCATTGTCAGAGTAATTATCTACATCTCGGCAAACACGACTCGATTTCCTGTATACTAACAACAATCGTGAAGTGCAATTTAGTTTCGATGTATCTTAAAATTAAATCTACCTACCCATCTAAATACAATCAGTTCTCATGAATATTTACATAAAACATGCTGTTAAATATTTACAAAACGTTTTTCGGTCCATCAAGCTAAGTTGTTGTGGTCGAAAGCAGGTGGTTCTATTGTTTTCTCATGATAAACATCCTCTTGCGAAAATAGCCAGAAAATATTGATCTATTTAAAAAGAACTCAGTAACGTTGGTAATGCGATAGCCTTGAATATGTTTAGTTTATCCTATGATAGTAGGTATGTGGGTAGTTTATGTTGAGAATCCAAGAAAGAGTAGTCTAGAGCGATGTATGCGTCTCATCACTGAAAGGCAGACTGAATTGTCGAGCACATCTATTTGCAATGTTATTCAATGTGTGATTCTAATTAATTATAATATAATGATTGTACTTAGGTACTTGGTACCAAAACCAATAGAATATTTCAGAATGTATCTATATTTGAGTAGGTACATACCTACACATGTTTATCTCCAAAAGATGGAATTTTATTTCATTGAGGCATTTTTTTATTAGGGATTTTTATTTCATTTAGACTTGATTATATACCTACCAACCAACATTTACGGTGAAGGCATCGGGAAAAAATCGAGATAAAACCGGGTTTCGTCACCATAATTGTCTGAAAAACACCAACATGCATGGAGTCACCGTGGTGAACGGTGGTTATCAACAAAGAAGGATCGATCTTTCTCAGTAATATGTCAACTTGTTGAAGTTCAGCTAACTTAGGAAGGAAAATCGAAATTAACATTTTTAACAAGAAGTCCTTTGGTACTTACCCACTTAGCTATCGGTGCAGCTGTGGGTAGTTTAAGTACCTCCTAGTAGAGCCGTTTCCATGGTAGTGAGTTTGAATATGGCCTGCAGTTACGATTGGTGATATCCCAGCACATTGGGCACGGCCGCGCGATGAATCGAACCGCGGACTGATAGCGGGCCGGTTAGACGAGTCCCGCAGCCAGAGTGCAACGGCCCAAACTAAGGGAATTTTAAAACGTTCATACTTGCAAGCCCTTTGATTTTATAATGCAAGGCTTTGCTGCATCATTATTTTATGTATTTCTGATCTTTCGCTAGTTTGACGTTAATTCTTTAGATGATTTTCGTTATAAAGGTGAGCAGACTAAAGTTTATATCAAATAATACCAATTGATGTTTTATGTGGATTTACTGTACCTACTTTGTGCAGTACCAATCCCAGTCAGTACCTAAACCGTAGACATCAACAATAACTTACAGATATTACATTTTTCAGGAATTGGGTAAACTATGTGGTATACCTACCTACTTAAAGGCTGTTACGATTAGCTAAAAAACGTAACAGAAATCGATGTAAACATATAGGCAGGCAGCATTTGATTATTATTATACACATTAAAATAATTCCAGATGTTTTTCCTTTATTAGCTTTTGTATGAAATCATCAGCCCTCATTATTGTCATGAAAATAAATAACTACGTAAATGACTCCTACCTTCTTATTTATATTTTTCCTGTTACAAATAACCAGTTTGTTATATAGCTAATACCAGTCCTACTTGACCAAGTTACGAATCAACCAACCAATTTCCAATTTCAACTAACTTGCGTACCTAGACATTGAGTGAATTCGAAGGAAAATGCTTACTTGAGTTTTATTTGGAGTTGACAATAGTAGGAAAATTTAAAAGCAGTTGCAGACCGCCACCATAAATGGTGCAAGGTGCATGGCTCATGCTCATGATTAATAATTTAATAATAATAATTAATTCCGTTAACTTAGTCTTGAATTTTATTTACAAACGCGTGAGTAGCATCCTCCAAAGAATCACGGAACAACCAATTTTTTGCGCAAAGCATGTATGTACCTAGCTATTGATATTATCAATCTAAATAGTAGGTACTGCGAGATCATACCCAAGAACAAGAAAAAATGGCTAACCTATCATTATTTATCCACAACAGTGATTTTAGACCTTATATAACTTAAGTATGTATTTTACTGTAATCACAGGTGCCACTTTATTAACTACTGCAGCTCGATAGGTCTCAGGAATTATCTAAACTACCGTATCTTTCCGCAATTTTCTTTGTGTTTTCATAAACTTCACACCTTCTGTTTACGTTTTTCCATAACAATTTACATGCAAATGTCAAGTTCATTATTATATCGATAGAGCAAACTTGTTTTCTATTTAGACTAAGACGTATTTTGTTATCATCATGTAACTCAGGAATACAAGGCAAATGTAATGTTTATCTGGTTAGGTTTGTTTATATATTATATTGACGAGGAGGAAGCGTCTGAATTCCAAAGTCATTCTCAAAATTTTGCCAAACTGTTATTTGGAGTTTAAATTAAATTGTATGTATATAATAATCGAGGTTAAGCGGTAGAGTATTTTGAAGATCTTTCGGCACTTCGTTTGCATCCTCAAATATTTTTTGTTTGTCTGACATTCCTCACCTCGATTTTTATTTTCATGTTTTCTTAATCCTTGGGTCTTAAACGATGAATCATAAGGGTCGTCTGTCTGGGTACGGTTTAGATTACTCATAGTCGATCGCGCCTTATTTCTTCTACGCCACTGTGTTCTGTCGCACTTTTACGCATAATTTATGTATAGGTAATACCATATTTACATTTCGCATATTTTCATTTTTACTTGTTGTCCAAGGTGTTTTTTATACTTTATACAAATATTTGTGGTGAACTCATCGTTAAGGTTGAGGTTAAGGAAAGGTTTTATGTGTGGTTAGGTGTTCCAGTCCTTGCAAAAGTCAAGTTCGCCATTGTAAGTATTGTATTCAGCCACTTGTTCCTCGTTTTGTTCGATACCATGGAGATGCTTCATCATAAAAATGACTACCTACAATGATATTATAAGTGTAAAAAGGTGACTACCTACTTAAATATTCGAAATCAGCAGCAATGTTGAGTTCTCCTTTTACTTCTTCTTCTAATAATTATCGAATCTTGCCTTGCTTATTTACCTATTGAGAAAAGATTTAGAGAGGTATCGCCAGATATTGTTTATTTTGCTTTAAACCAGTAAATACTCAGAAATGGATGATATTCTAATGACATTCTATTCTAAATATCAACAGAGGTTGATTGCAGCAATCATACTTCTGCTTAATTATATATTATACTGATTGCCCAATCCTATGTCTTCTCTGAAGTTTTTGATTAGCCAAGTTTTGAAACTTTAAATCATCTTCGGCTGTTCTGTTGAATGAAAATGCGCGACTGAGTCTTCCTTCTATAAAGTGGGTCAAAAACAAAACTTGTTCGTATCGGTTCACAATTAGCCGCCATTAACCTTTGAACTTTGAAGATTTTTTCTTTGATCGTTGTTTATTTCGCTGTTTGTGTGTGCTGCGATTCTATTGCACCATAAAATTTCATAAGACTTTCACTAGATGAGCCTAGCTAGTATGATAAAATATTGTATAGGGAGGTGTCCTGTCCTGAACTCCTGGCCAACTTTTATATACTTACCCAGACATTTTGAACTAAGTACCTAGTGCAATATGTAGGTCATAAAAACACTTATTTACCCGTGTCTAATGTAGGTATATGGCTCAAAATAAATGTGTCGGTTATGTCTGTATGTATCACTTATCAGGTCAGCAGAAGACAGATATAAAACTTTTGTTGTCGGCTGGTTACATACAGACTGAATTGTGTGTCATTCATAAAGATGTCAATATGGCACCGAGATCAGTCGTGCACATCCGTTTTGCTTAACTCATACATACTTTGATGATAGGTATATGAATTGGTTCAGAACAATAACGTGGCTATTTATTTCGTTCGTTACTCATATGCGTCGAACGAGGTGACGTCAACATCAGCCCATACTTGTATGTAACTTCTCGGAATGACCACAAAATGCTCGTAAGGAGATATCTGCAAATACAATGCAATGAATCTGTGCCGCTGTGTCAAGATCACGTGTGAGATTGTTAGCACTCTGAAAAAGGAAAACAGTCCCATGATGGACTCTCAGCCTTAATTAGGCTTTTTCTAAGAATTTTGTAACACATTTCAAAATAACAATTTGCTTATTAAAATCTTGAATTAGGTAGACGTCTATAATCACGGTATAGGTAAATTAATTTCATGGTTACGGTCTCGTCTAATTTCGTAGATTCTTGGATAGAGATAGTATAATATTGTTGGTTGTCTGCCAAAACTTCTCTTTATCTTGACACATGTATATATGATGCTACATGACATATTCATAGTCATACAACCGGGGATATTCTAAAAATTAGCCTGGCTGTTACGCTAAGTATTTTCAATGACAAAATAATTTCGTAGCAATGTTGTGTGTATTTTAAGCACAATAACATTGAACTTGGTGTTCGCATCAATGAATGTTATTTTTGTTTTTATTACGTATCTGAAAATGCGCGTCATTAAGTGGAGCTTGCGGTTTGCGAGAGACGCTAGGAGACACGGCATGATACTTGTGCTTTTTGTTTTTTTGCTTTATAAGGCACTTATAAAAGACATTTCTACTGAGATTTTTGAAATGTTACATACACATACACACATACAACAACAATGTGTAACATTTACTTGCGATACAAAATGCAGTGATATTTTGAAAGCATAATATTATTCTGCAAACGTGCCCGCCGCGTGGTGGCCCTCTCACTGAGAGGAGGCCTGTGTCCCAGCAGTAGGAATATTATAGGCTGATTATTGATTCTTCAAAAGCAACAAGACGAGCATAATGTGTGGGGGTTTAGGAGGAACCTAAATCGAACAAGCTTTTCACCATTTTGTGCATTGGTAAGAGTCGGGGGGACGCCAACGATAACTAAAGATCACTAAGCGATGATGTCAAAGCTTGTCAAGTCCTTATTATAAAGTCTTTTACATTTTTTATGTTCAGCTCTAAGTAGATGGGTTTATGGGATGTCGTCTGCTTTATTTAGTTATTGTAGAAAAAAATCAATCACAATGTAGGTAGATAACAAATTTCATATAACTTTTGTCACGCCCACTTTCGTCAGGCGTAGAGACACGTAGAGCCAAGTATAAATTACTTATTTAGATTTTTTGGAATACCTACTGGGATGTCAAAATATTCAAACGCATTTGCACAAACTCAAACAGAACTTCTCTAATTTTATTTATTAACTGTATCGACGACTACTTTACAATTGTTTTTAACTATTCCTGACGTAGGTACTTAGGTAGGTACCAAAGTATGCAAAGGAAGTAAAAAAAGAAAAAACAAAGTCCAGCATTTTGCCAGCAACTTCTTTTGCGTAGATTTGGAATATCGCTATTCAAACTTTCATCTTCTACCTATTTCATCCACTTTTGGAATAGAATTAAAAAAGAAACCCTGAAACACGTGTTTCCTCCGAAATCCCAAATACTACTTAATTTTCGATCGGTAGGTAAGTAAGGCCCGTTATCACTGAGCTGCTACCATAAATCTATGGCTACTACTACTACCTCTACTTCTGTAGGTATTGATTGGTAAGCTTATCTAAGGATAATAAAATACGAAAGTTATTATGTTTGTGAAGTAGGTACCTACGTTATCAGTGAGGCGTCCGAAAGACGCGATGGCAGATCGCCAACTCTTTCGTAACCGCTCTATATTTACGCATCAAGGTTTTTACATTGCAGTTTGGGGGTTATTGACATTAATAAGCAGTTAAACAAGTTACCTCATATTTAGCTGTAAGACGTTAAATCACGTTAAGTCCTGGAGACCGACGTGTGACGGCGACGTTGACAGCCGACCGGCAGTGTTAGTGCCAAGTTTACGCCTGCGCGAGCGGCGCAACCGACACCAAGCTTACAGAAATAACGCGAGGCTAAACTATATTTAAACACCAAATGAAAAATACGCTAAAAATCCTGCTACGAGTACATACTGATTTTATAGCAATTTTTCAATATCTGTGGGAAGAAACAAACGGCTTAATTTTCTAGAGTCCGTAGGTCTGCCGTAGCTTGTCAATATTTAGTGAGAGCCTTTCAAAATGCGCAAGATAAAGAATGTACATGTATGTGTGTATGCTACCTAGTACTACCTTCACTAAACAGAGTTACCGAAATGGTATGCAAAATCTGCACAGTTTTATGGCCTTTTAATCTATAAATGAATAGGTATGTTCTGTGATGTGATGTAATGCCATATTCATTTAACGATTTCTGTAACGACAGCGACACCCGCATGGTCGATAAAAGGAAGGTTGTAGAAATGTAGGTCTCTTGTAAAGTCAGAAGATTGCTGTGGAAGATTATACTGCTCACGCCAATTCAAATAGGTATCAACATAATTGCATCTACTACCTATCCAAATACTTCTTTGTAGTCTGATCTTAGCGTATAGGTTTGACACTTTCGATTTCATGCGCCGTAGCGTATAGGTAGTAAATATGGATGAAAACATTACTTAAAATAAACTCTGGCAGTCCAAATTGATCACAAGGGCTGTTTGTCAGCCAAAGTAATAAGTAAAAATAGTGTATTGTAAATGAATAAAATATGCAACATCATTCATCGGTGAGTCGAGTCGCAGCACGAACGGTTTGACGGCGCCATGTCGCGTCAGCTGGTTCGAATAGTTCAGCAGCGAACGTTGCAACACCTCGGCGGCCTGAGCCTGACCGGACTCTGCTCTGGCATGCAATATGCGTTTCTCTCATACGCAAACCAATGCACAAGCTGCACCGTACGCCCACGCGGTTTATTGATCACGCTCTCGACATTATCGTTTCGCACTTATTAACAGTATCGATCGACTTTTTAGCCTTTGAGGCATCGTCGACGGCGCGACCTCGCAAGGCTACAGCTGAGTAAACAATGTTGAACACACGTATGTAGGTATGTGTTTTGTAACTTCAACACACAAAATGGCATCACTTCTTCTGTATCGTAAATATTTCATTTTTAAGATTAGTAAATAGTTTCCAAGTTATGATCTTACCTCACCTTCTAGCTAATGCCTCCTTTTTATTAAATCTGTAATCTATGGATGTTTCAAGTAACAGTATATTTATACTCTATTTATATTGTGGAATGAGACTCCCACGCATCCCACATTAGTTCCCGCTATCCTACATGCGCTAGCGCAGGTGTGAAAACATTGTATCTAAAACTTATTTGCCTTGTCACATACTCGTTAAATTAACAATCAATATTAAGTACTACCTAGTTAATTATTTGCCAAAATTCGCATATACTTTCAGTTTGTGGGTAGGTAATATGCAAAAACATGCAACCTCTCCGTGGCCAAAGAGTGTAGAAATTGTAGAAAACTATGCTAGAAGTTGGCTAGAACATATCTATATTCTAACTTTTCCATACCTACCTATCTACTGTCATCTTCTACAAACTTTCAATCGCTCATTTTAAGTTACTTTATTAGGTAAAGTAGTAATTTAAAAATGTACTCATTAAAGCAATTAAAGGTGTTTTGTTTGTATGCCAGCTAAACGTTATTGATTTAAACTGCCGGTTTCAACTTCAACCTTTTCGAGGTTAGTTTAAAAGAACTGGGTTCTGTTCAATTGGCGAAGAAAATGATTTACTGTTCGATCGATGCCTGCAAGCTTTCTATGTTTTCACCGAAAGTGATTTTCGGCTTAATTATAATACCTATGTAAATAGTTTTGATAGCAGTATTTATGCTATTAGAGTACGTCCTCAATAAGTTGGTCTACAGAGTCGAAGAAAATATTTTTGGAAATTATGTTAATTAATGTAGGTACTTAACAGTTTAGACTCACGTGAGATGTAATCAGAACATAAATAAATAAATAATAATGAAAACCTTTATTCAGTTTAGAAAAAAACACGGTACAATATAAAAAACAAAAACTAGTAGCAATTTACAAGGAGCCTTAGGTGCTAGGTTTTTACAAATGCCTTGGACCCCACACTAGGATTCCCTGTGTCGTGGGGTCCAGACTCCAGTCTCTTCCCAAGTAAGGCAAACATTTTAATTTATGTACAGTCAACAAAAGAGATAAGTATGCAGGACCGTCGGATATAGTTGAAGTTTATTAAAAAACCAATGGATGTTCTCGAATAAAATTTAATTTTATTAATAGAAAAAAAAAACAGCTCATTTATCAAATTAAATTTCAGTAGACAACATTCATCGGTTTCTAACTAAACTTCAACTATATCCGACGATCCTGCATACCTATCTCTTTTGTTGACTGTAGGTACCTAAGTGAAGTAATTAATTCGAAGAGAATTTAAATACCTAATAGAAAAAACAAAAAACCATTTTATTAGGAACCTGAGTAGTACAGTGTAAAAAATAAAAAGCTAACTAACTAAAATTATCATAAAGACTCCATTTCACCTAAATACCAAGTTACCGAGGTAACCGCTTTTGTGACCGACAGCCAGCGGACGCGGGCTTTCGTGGTTACTCACCGCCATCGCCACCGCTGACGTCATCGATTAAAGCGTGACTAACAATCCGAAGAAAAAAAAATCAAACGTAAAATATATATTGAACAATATGTTTACGTTGATAATTCTTGGAAGTGCTGCAGAGTATTAGCGGAAATCGTATGGTGGTTATCCCTGTCCACAAATAGCAGAAACCTCGGCTGTTATCAAATCTATCAAGTTATCTGTTTATCTATTGTTGGGTAAGTACAGTCAACAAACAACATGTTTTGCCTGTTTTTAGGTTTCCGTACCCAAAGGGTAAAAACGGGACCCTATTACTAAGACTCCACTGTCCGTCTGTCTGTCTGTCACAAGGCTGTATCTCATGAACCGTGATACCTAGACAGTTGAAATTTTCAGAGATGATGTATTTCTGTTGTCGCTATAACAAACAACAAATACTAAAAACAGAATAAAATAAATACATATTTAAGGGGGGCTCCCAAACAATAAACGTGTTTTTTTTTCGGCGTTTTTGCCTTGTGGTACGGAACCCTTGGTGTGGGAATCCGACTCGCACTTGGCCAGTTTTTTTTTCCAGCTACTTACTGAAAACGCTGTTTTTATAGGAAACTGAAGAACTACTTATAATTCCGTGCTGGTACCTACCTACTACCTACTCAATTAGCTTGACATTAATACAATCTATACAATTAGCGGACAAGCAAATCAAATATTTTAGACGTAAGGGCGGCAGACAGGCACGAGGCGACAGCGCGACGCAACTTTAGTAGAACCATTTCTATGAAAACATCATGGAAATTGTTCTGCTAGAGTCGCGTAGCGCCTGTCTGTGGAAGCCTTTAAGAGCCGGTTTCCTCTGCTAAATACTTTACTATCTTTCATATTTTGAATTCCTATTGGAATGCTTAGTAAAATCGAATGTAAAAAACACATTAGGCCAGTATGAGTCGTAAAGAAGCTATAATAATTATCATACACAGCATTCTTGAGATAAGGCTGTCCCCTGTAAACTACGTTCAATCACGAACAAAGGCTTCGAGATGACATTGTAAACGCAAAGCCAACAATGCTGTGAAGATGCGAGATGATTGCAGGAAAATCAATACAAAACAAACTTATTTAAAATTGTAATGAGAGAAGCGGACTATTATAGGTTTATTTTATGTCATTGAAATATCTAACTGAACTTAATCTTTCTGTTTTGAATACTTAAGTTTATACATATTTAAATTAGTCATCTAGGTAATAGTAATAGAGATGCATCAGAGATATATTATTCAATTTTATTATTATATGTCTGTTGTTAAGTAAAAAATGTATACTTTATACGTAGATTTTATTTAAGTACTTACATATTCTATTACGGTAGCATGCATGTAACGGAGAACGGCTTCGGGCTTAGAGGTCCATAGCAGATTGGAGGTGTGGTGGGAAAGACTCGAGACCGTTGGCCTGAGAGTTAGTCGGACCAAAACTGATTATCTGTTTTGCGACTTTGGCGGTCTCTCCAGTCCTGTGCCCATATCTCTCGCCGGAACACCCTTATCGATCTGCTCCGACTTTCGGTACCTCGGGTCGGAACAACTTGCGACCCACGGATGCAACTTTAAGTTATACCTATTGGAAAATTTATAAGTCCGTGAATATACGGCCTGTCGTACTTTATGGGTCTGAATGCTGGGCCGTGAAGAAGACGGATGAAAAAAGATTGCATGCAGCGGAGATGAGAATGTTGAAATGGATGTGTGGGAGTGACTATATAAGAGGAAGTTTGAAAGTGGCGCCACTGACAGAAAAGTTGAAAGGAAATCGTTTGGCTTGGTATGGGCATGTGATGAGAAGGGACGAAACGCATGTGACTAAAACAGTGATGAATATACATGTTGATGGATGGAGAGGGAGAGGAAGGCCGAAGAAAAGATGGATGTATTGTGTGAGGAATGATATGGAAGAGAAGGAAGTGAATGATAGCGTGACGGTTGACAGGGGAGAATGGAAGAAGAAAACGTGTTGCGCCGACCCGAAGTAACATGGGATAAGGGCAGGAAGATGACGATAGCATGCTTGTAACATATTCTATCCTACCGCCTAGGCGCCTACGCATATTCTACGTTGCAAATACAATCTTACGAGTGTTCTTTGAGGCTGAAAATTGTCTATGAAAAGTTACCGATGAGAATAAGTAGCTAGACGATAATTATAGAGTCCATAATATTTTCCATAGTATTCAACCAACACTAAAGCCTCATATGGAACGCTAACATTTTTCAAAACAGCAATATCAAATATTTTTATGTAAGTAGTACCTACTTAATTGTGAAATCGGTGGCTGAATGTCGCCTCGTTAACAACAAACGGCTTGTTTAGTTCGTTACTTACTATTTTTTATCGTGAATTGAAGCGAATTGATGAAGACGTAAGTGTCAGCTGAAGAGTGTCGCGACCTTTTGATTGGCGCGCGCGCCGATGCAGCGGGCAAGGCTGAGGAATGCCACAACAATCAGAACTGTAAAAAAAACAATTGCATAAATTGCTTTGCATTGCATTTTATTTTGGTCTCAACTACTTTGTTTTTGCACATCGCGCCAGACACCTCTTTAATGGCTCACTCTTTTTAATCTTTTTTAAGTGAAAAAATGGCAGCGATAGTTAAAGGTGTACCTAAAAAACTAAGTATAATTTTATGGCATTTCAATTTTCAAGATGTTTTGCTGAACATGACCGGCGGCGATTCGTTTCGGACGATGATGTTTAAGCTTCCTCGTAAAACTACGGATGCTGGCTGGGCTGGCCTGGCCGTAGCATAGTGGTTAACTCTAAAATAGAAATCCAGCAGGGATTGATTTATGGAATATTTTATACCAATATTAGTCATAAAGCATCGCCGCCATTTATCTTTTAATTAAGTTGTGACGCAAGGGCAAAAGGTTAATAATTATAATTAGATAGGATGACAGCATTGACAACTTGTGATTAGGTAGGCATACATACTTATCTATTAGGTGTTGGTGCCTATCTCGTCTAGGTTTATTTTTATCCGCTTTGTTATAGGAAGTTCTACTTAATAAAATTCATGCAAAAGGAAAAAATCTTGTAAGTTGGTAAGTTAGACTGTTATATGGTAGATCTTGTTATTGTTACTTACCGAAAGATTCGCCCATACAATAAAAGTACGGTACACTGTACAGCTGATGTGTATCGTTCCGCGTTTGGTATCAGTACTTTTTTAATCAAATTTAAAATATCACGGAGAGAAATCTAAGACCTTCGAAAAACGATAAATGATTTGATTATTGTTTATTATTCCTTGTATAAATAAACGAGTTTTGCTCTCAGCCTCCTTTCACTGATGTCTTTTGATTTGCACTTAGATCTTGATCGAAGATAAAATAGATCGCAAGATGTCTGCATACTTACAGTGTGCGGTCAGTGAGGCTGGGCCGGGTCCGACAGAAAATAAATCTTCAATTGGGTCGATCAAATGCCAGGCTAATGCTACAGCGGATTACTTAATCATTATTTGTACGCACTTTCCAATTTCATTCATTCGGGAATAATAATGACTTTTACCTGGCAAACGTGTAAAGATGTCGTGTTTTCAACACAAGCAGATCTTTGCCAACGCCATAAATTGACAAATAATTGCGTGTTCATTAGAGTTTCAGCTCATACTTTTAGTTGTGTTTTGTACTTGGTTTATAATGGCTCAGACGAAAAAGGAGGTAAATAAATTATTCTACATCGAATTTATACATCGGAGTCTGCGGTATTTCGATCATTAGGGACATAGTTCAGAAATTAGGATTAAGATTATTAGGATTTAATATTGATTTAACATCGACTAATGTGTTGTTTGTGTCTTGTTGACAGATGGCACAGTTGTTAACTGTGCGGTTGAACAAAGCCGACCAGCAGCCCTTGGGCTTCCGTCTGCAGGGCGGCAAAGACTTCGGCACACCCCTCGTCGTTCAGAAGGTCAGTAAACGCAACGATTCGAATCAATACCCAGTTATTGAACTAGTCAACAAGTTTGTATGTAATTAAAGCTGAGTATAATCACAGGCTGCAGCTGAACCATGGAATAGCAATATCATAATTATTTAGCTAATAGCTTTTATAGTGAGATAAAGTAGGGATGCAAGTGCCAAAAAGTATAGAGGTACGTTATTTTTAGTATATGCGAAACCTGAATATAGTTTGTTCCGAATAAGTAACTGAATCGATTTCAATAATTTTTACCCCACGTTAGATTTTGTCCCAAAAATATTTAAAAAAGGTTAAGAGTTGGACACCGAGCGACACTAAGTAGGTTATCCAATCTCCGCGCCTAACGGTTAGGTACCTAGGTACTATTATCAATGAGCGCAAGACGGCGTGGTGCGGGTGGGCATGTTTTTGTACGGACAAACAGGTAGGTACCTAATAAATATATCAAGCTTATAACTTTGTAATTTTTCATGATAAAGTTTTGAAATTTTGTACATAGAAATACTACTTTACATAAAAATACTAGACACGTGTTTCGGGTTTCGCATATACTAAAAATAATGTTGTATATCGTATCGATATTTAAAAAGTATATCAATATCGATTTCGAATATCGAAAAAAAATATCCATTTATCGGTGAAAATTTTAAATTTTCTGAAAAAAAAAAATACAATTGGGTTTGTTTTGTATACTTACGATAAATAAATACCATAAACAAATAAATACCATACAATGATTTAGGAACACTAATAAAACGAAAAGTTAAATCGTTTTTGATACATTTTCGATTCTCAATATTTTATATCGATACTTATATCGAAATAATAAATATCGCCTAAAAATAACAATTTAACGAACAAAATATATCGATATTTTTTTCTGCAAGCCTAAGATAAAGATATTAATCAATCAGTTATGCAGTACCTAGATATAATTGTAAAGGATGAGGAGAGGTAGGATAAGCGAAATTAATCGAGCAATTAAAAATCGCGACAAAAATAACAGGCTTCGAACACCTAGCTCAATGTCTGATATCCATTCGATCGAATGTCCTCCAATTCACTTTTAATAATTGATCATAAAGAGCTCTAGTCTAGATCTTGTGCATACTAATTATAGAAGTGGTATGTGAAATGATAAAGAGTCACAAATTCCCAACGAATACTTCTAAGAACACGAAACTATTAATTTAATAAAAAGGTCTACAATGAAAGTTGACACAATTATATCTTTGGTCTCGTTTTAATATAACCACAAAGTCCACAAACAAGTAGAGATATTTGCTCTCGTCCACCCACGCGCGTCGGACGGGCAGCGAGCACCGACGAAGACGATAACCGACGACACCCGAGGGTTTCTATAAGAATACATACAAATTATACATGTGCTCTTAAAAATAACAAGTACCTATACTAAATACTAAAAAAGTATGTTTTTAATTGGTAAACAATTTTAATTCCCTTACGTAACCCCATCAGCGTTGTCCTACATCAGTTTCCTGTTATTATAGATGTGCATTTGAATTCATCCTATTTTTAGACGATTGCAGAATATCAAACACACATTATATTCATTAGTCTTTATGGTCGATTCATACGGCTATTCTAGCTACATAAAGAGGGCCAATAAAACTGCCGAAGTAAGCATTCAATTAGTAGATTTATGTGAAGAACCCGTACGTGGCGATCAAAAAATACAGCAAGATTTTGTTTTAGGCATCTAGATAGTCTAATTTTTCAATATGTTAAAATAATAAAACTAGTAAGTTACTATGTTAGCAGGTCTACATAAGTACCTATGTATCCATCAGCACATGCAAGAATTGCAAGATACATTGTCTATGCACGATTAGTTATCTAAAGGAGCTTTTACCAACTCATTAACTGTTAGCTGACCCCGTTGGGCTTGTTTGACAGTCGTCACTAAGTAACAAAAAAGTTAGGAAAGTCATATTACTTTTGTGTAAGTACGTATGTAATAGATTGCTGTTGTAAACATGCATTATATTTCATTATTATTTGAAAGTGTTTTTTATAACATTGGGAAATGGTTGCACTTGCACGTTTGAAATGGGTCAAATTCAAAGGAGCTTGCAAAGTTCTTACTTGCCTTAAATATTTTCACGACTGAGTTAATTACTTATTGTAGTGTTATAAGTCACGGCTAATAGCCGAAGTGCGGCTACACCTAGTTTTAAGCGGCCGAAGTGCGGCTACACCTAGTTTTAGCCGGCCGAAGTGCGGCTACACCTAGTTTTATCCGGGTACAACTAGGTGCAACCGGCTACATGCGGTTCGTGTGTACTTCGGGTGACATCGGTTGCATAGTTGCGGTCGGTCAATAGGCGACGTATGATTCAAGAGCGAGCGAAGGGCACCCCGAGGTTATAAGGGGCTTACAGGACCTAAACACAAAAAACGCAAGTTTTAGAAACAATATGTATATGTATGTATATGATCGACTAAAGTAAAAAAAATCAGTACCATATATGATATTCTTCAGGATATATGCTAGGTAGATAGTGTGTTGAAAACACAAAAGGTACCTACGACTAATTCGATACGATAGAAAAAAATCATGAAGATACCTCCTTTTTACAATAAAAACCATACTAATATACATACAATCATTCTGATTTTTGTCAGGTTATTCTACAAGTCAGGTTATTCTACAAGCAACATACTAAAGCACTAGTGTTTTAATTAATTAGTGCAAACAATAGATTTTTTGTAAATAGATAATTGCTTCATATTTTGCAATAAATTACCAGCGTTGTGTCATCGCGCTTCTCTTTCTTTTCTATGAAGTTCAACAAAGGCCGCGCTTTAGGTCGTGTAGTCGCTTATACCCTTTACATAGAAATAGGAGCCCCGCGGCCGCGAAGCGGGGCTCCGTCGACGTAGGATGCACCTAGTTATACCCGGCTAAAACTAAGTGTAGCCGCACTTCGGCTATTAGCCGTCACATATATACTTATAATTACTTACTGCAGTTAACAGTAGCAAGTGCTAGTGCAGTCATTCAAATCCGTTATGTGAAACTGAACTGTGATTAGTAATTATTGTAATATTCATTGAACAATAGCGCTGTTAACGAATGGAATGATTCAACCATAAAGAATCGCGATTAAAATATTAGCCTAGCCTACATGGAAGTGAAATATTAAATGTTATTGAACCCGTAGATACGTATGTAGAAAGATATGCCGTTTCGTTCATCATGTCGGGGTTTATTAAAAGCTCAATTTTAACGCTAATTTGTTTTGGGGAGGCGTTTCTCCAGCAATGGGGATAACAGGCTATCAAACGCATTGTTTAACGATGAAGATAGAATTAGTATTTTTATAATGAACGATCTAACGAAAAAAACTTTCTTATGAAGTAGGATAAAGTCAAAATTAAAAGAGCATGGGAAGGATCAATGTATAGTATATCTCCATACTTACATAAATATACATAGAATATATGTAGGTATTATCGCAAAGACTGGATCGCTGTTGATTTTTTTTATCTTCGCCATGAACCGTTTGGCCGTATCGGTATGACGTTTAGCAATGTCAATAGTACTTAGATAGCAAACGATGGTATTGGCTTGCCTGATGCCAACGGTAATTCTTCATGTTCATGCGTTACTTTCATCATGTATCGTGATTGTGTTTAGCTTAATAGATGTCAAGCAAATCATGTACGGTTTATTGAACTTGTATTATGTCAATTTACAATTTGATTGTTAATCTTCTAAATACCTACATATATAAATAACAAAAACCGGTCAAGTGCGAGTCGGACTCGCGCACCGAGGGTTCCGTACAAGTGTGTAGGTATGTAAATAGTTTATCACGCGAAAAAATGTTTTTTTTTTGTAATGTAACTACAAATTTACGGTTTCGGATTTTTTCCTTTACTTGTGCTACATGACCTGGCTTCTTGCCAAATTTCATAATTCTAGGTCAACGGGAAGTACCTACCCTATAAATTTTGATTCCATTGGAGAGTGTCGAAATATACTTTTTTGCGGCATAAACGGCCGTATCTTTTTTTATGTTAACTTAGAAGTTTGATTTTTTCACAGCTTCAAGGGCATGTAGACCTGAGTATATGGCTTTAATTTCGACTCGATAAATCCACGCGTTCCCGAGTTAAAGGGTCTTGACAGGCAGACAGACAGACGGACAACAAAGTGATCCTATAAGGTTTCCGTTTTTCCTTTTGAGGTATGGAACCCTAAAAATGAAATGCTGTTTATTAGTAAGCACATCATTTGAGAACGGCTGGACCGATTTGGCTATTTTTTGTTTTAAAATGTCCGTGATAGTCTGAATAAGGTTTTTAGTTTTTAAGGGAAGGAAATATTGGAAAAGTTGCCCGGAAAATCGGAAATTCGGAAGAACTGTCTATAGGATATTTGTATGAATTTTTGAAATTTGGACAGGACAACGTTTGTCAGCTTATAGTTTAAATTATTAGGCTGTTCGTTAATAATACTTTGATTAATAGATTAGTTATTTCTAACAATATTTGAGTAACGATCTTATGCTTAGTGACCAAACCTTGATCTGGTTTCCGAAATTGTTATAGTTCTTCGCAAGTTTACAGTAATTTTGAGCTTTTGTAAAACAATTTTACGATCCATAATTTACACATTTTTACGACCGCACTGACATAATGTCAGTGCTCTGGTGCTTCCAAACAATAAATGATTTTCAGTTACCGTGTTATTGTAATACGTGCATATTCGTTTTAAGCAAAAGTAAAAATTATATTTGACCTCCATCCTTTTAAACCGACCATAAACCGTGTAACGCTTAATATTTGTTTTCCTGTATTTTGTTTACTTACGCTTGAATACAAAGAAAGAAAATTATACGGGTATCCCCGTTTTGGCCTTCGTGTACATTCGTGTATTAAAGCAGAAATTGGATATGTAGGTACTGATATATTAAAGTTTTTGTGGGTACTTCGCAATAAACTTAAGGTTTCTTTAGGGGATTGTGTAAGATAATCCTACACAAAATTCAAGTTAAATTGCATGTCAAGTCAAGCGGTGGCTAAGGTTTTATAGGTCTTTGCACCTTATTATAATTATTTTGGTAAGTCTGTTTTATAGTTCAATAAATAAGCCTAATTTAGTTGTAACAAAAGCTCGTAAAGCTATTGTCTAAATGCTCAACCTAATTAGGAGGCTGTGAACATAAATCTGGAATATGATAGCTTTGTTTGATGGTTGAACTGTTTAAAATCGTGCTGCATTCTAGAGCAATGTCTGTGCTGTACGAAATAAGAAGACTATTTCTAAGGCAGCAATCCCTATTTTTTGCTGATGTGTTTATGTCCACGGCCACGTACCAGTTTCACTCTTATTAACCGGAATCGCGTCGAGCTTGCTGGCCATTGGTTGTTGCGTAACTATTCGGGTTCTGTAGTTTATATGGAACACAATCTGAGTCACGTACTGGCAGGGATTTGTTTTGAAATTGGAACGGCGACTGCAACGACAACAACGCCTTCTGTGGATTATCGCTATTTGTCTATTCTAATTACATACCACACTATGGTTTGTAGCGATAAATACTTATGCGTACAAACAGTACTAATAGATAGATACTTTGAATAAGAAATCAGAATATATAGAAGTAGATGATACCTTACCTAAATACCTACAAAGGCGATAGATAAATCTTATTAAATAATGTAGAGATAAAAAACCGGCTAAGTGCGAGTCGGACTCGCACACGAAGGGTTCCGTACCACAAGGCATAAATTAACGCCGAAAATACGTTTCTTTTATACCCCTTTAAATGTTAACTTTATTTTATTTTTATTATTTGTTGTTAAAGCGGCAACAGAAATATATCATCTGTGAAAAGTCTCAATTGTCTAGCTATCACGGTACATGAGACATAGCCTGGTGACAGATAGACAGACAGACGGACAGTGGAGTCTTAGTAATAGGGTCCCGTTTTTACCCTTTGGGTACGGAACCCTAATTTATACTATGAATACCTATAGGGTAGTTTCAATAATAACGACTAAAACTAATAAATCAATTACACCGTCGTCGTACTCGTCGCCGCATGTCTCTCGACACACTGCTTATTTTAGACGTTGTAGTGTCAAGTGCAATGAAGATAGAAGTGAGTAGGTGTTGTAGGTGACGGACCGATTAACACGTCGGTTGTTAAAACTTGGGCAACTGCCATCATAATATTTTCAGGAGAGAAAATTTTGCAAGCAAATACTCCTACTATAATCTCCAACTACCTTAGACGTTAATAAGGTCGTCCTAGCTAGAGAGTGCAAGCATGCACTGAAGAAATGTCCTCCAAATCCTTCACAAATATAGTTAATCTAAAAAAAGCTGGACCTTTAACATCCAAGTTTAGTTTAAAAGAGAACCGCTAAAAAGCTCGCTAAAAAAAAAAAAAAAAAAAGATAATCGTGCAAGTCGTGGTGTTCACCGACTGCGTATTTCGAGAGAAGAATAGAAGACAATAAAGAAAACATAATACGACGCGGCCTCGACCGGGGCCTGAGCGGCGGAGTTGCATTTAATTTCTTGTTCTTGTATACTCCTGTTGCCGTATATGGGAGGCGCGCGTGCGGCGCCGCAGCCGGTCTGAGGACACTCATAGGCTGCACGTGTGCATGTATGCTACTAAAACTCAAAAACTAAGAATTGTGACATATTCACGAACTGCATCAATTTTCATAATGAGATTATCAAGACCAGCTGCTGCAGCCTGCTGTCTGTACTGTACCTATGTCAAACATGAAGATAATGAAAATTGGTTTGTGACTTGTGAATTTCTGAATATAAACTCACATGGTCCGATTTTCTATTCCAAATACGAGCGTTACTTCATAATAATACTTGAGGAAAATCGTACCTACACTCAAAATCAAAGCAACAAAAAGCCCAGTAAGCTACTAAAAATTTAAATATCCAATAGAGGTTCTTGGTTCTTGATCTATGCATTTTCCTCTACCTATCATCGGTCCTGTATAAAATAAATATTCAGATGACATAAATTGACATAATGATGACATACATACGTTACGAAACTATAAAACAAAAAAATATATAGGCCAGACAATGGCAAGGTGGTATGCAGTTCCACCTGGCTAGCGACCCTCTCGGAATGCCAGTTTTTGCGCGCGCAAATTATTGCAAGGCATGTGTCGGGCCATCGCCATGTATGTAGCAAAAGCAGATCTATAAAATTAATTCTTTGGCTGGTAGGGTCAAGTTACCAATTACCGGTAGTAAACGAAGCGGAAGGAAACATGCCTGACGCTTGAGAGGGGAGGGAGGGAAGGGAAAGGTTAATCAGTAAAATGTCTTGGCAACATATAACATGTTGCGATGTGTCACTTTTTGCCAGTTGTTGTTGTGGTTTCTACGTGAATGATTGTGAATCGTATCAGTCAGTATTAATATCGTGTCAGTGCATTGTGTGATTAATTGACTCATTAACATCACAAAGAACGGTAAGTAAGCGTTTGTTAACCGACTTCATTTTGAATTAGATTTATTTTTATAAATTATGTAGGTAAATACTTTTAAAAATACAATATTTTACATAAGTATATTTTTGAGGTGCACAAAATTAGAAGAACTACAAATGGTATAGATTGGGTCGGGCGAGTCTCACAAAATCATGTGATTCTTGGCCACTTCTAGAAAAATTGCTTTAATGACACTTTTAAGTGCATTTTAGGGAGTAGAATTACCTATTCATCGTAAAATTATACCTATAGAGAAGCCCTATGTCCAGCGGTTGTTCCTGAGCTAGGTATCCTACCTACTTCCATACAGAACATGAGTCTTGTACCAATACAATATCATTTATGTCCTTTCTTGTGGTCCTTCCTACCTTAGTAGTTAAAATACTCATGAAAGATAAGCCAGTGAGTGCAGTTTGATGTGAGTTTGTTTGAGTCATACATACTCATACATGCATGGTTAGGTAATCTACCGATCTATTACTTTTGGCTTTTACGTTTCAAAACCGTTTTGCGTCATCAACACTAACTGAACAAGTGGTTTATACCTACTATCTATTGCCTAATTTAGGGCTTGCCATCGGTACTGTCAGATCTATACATATAATAAATTTGTAGAAAAGTGGTGTCTGTACAATGGAAATATATAAAAAAAAAGTAGCAGGGGTTGTTATTATATCGATGCCGAACCCGAAATTGTAATTAATTTTTTTTTTGTCTGTTTGTCTGTTTGTCGGTTTGTCTGTTTGTCGGTTTGTCTGTTTGTCTGTTTGTTTGTGCACGCTAATATCAGAAACGGCTTATTCGATTTAGATGCGGTTTTCACTAATATATTGTAGTAGGCTTCACTTAACATTTAGTGTTTATTTCATGTCAATCGGTTCATAAATAAAAAAGTTATGTCAATTTAAAGAATCACGGCGAACATTTGTTAAGGTATTCTATCAGAGTACGTACACGCCTCGGGCCTGCGCGTCCGATCTTCGGAACTACTGGACGGATTTGAATGATTTTTTTTTTGTTGTATAGTTATTATGGCTGGACAACATTCAGGCTATAATGTTTCTTGGAAACTTGAACACCTGATGCAGAACCGAAACAGACCAGCTTAACTATAAGAGATACAAAAATGGTACCATAGCAAAAATTGTTCCACGTGATGAGGATTTTCTGCTGAGAGAATAAATTTGAAGATCTGGAACACCTGATGGGGAACTCCAAGAGCTCAGCTACACCATAACACATATAGGAATGACGTCTTAGTAAAAGTTATTCGGTCTGATGGGCATTTCCTGTTGACTTATAAAAATCGAAGATCAGAAACATCTGATGTGGAAATCTAAGCTATCACTAATTTCACCTCCACGCGGTGAAGGCGGTAACAGTTTAGGACTGATTTTCGATGACGATGGTATATCATTGAAAATTTGACTCTACTGGCCAAAACTCCCATTTTTTTTTTAACGTCAAGAAATGCTCATGCATTCTGCACTACCACGGGGAGATAGTGTAGTTATGTGGGACTCTAACCCACTAAAACTCCACTGTGTCCTCCTCTGCCGCTTACGGCGGGAACATGGGCACGCGTTAGCACTCATCCACCCGCCGCGGCTGTCCGTCACCGGACCCTCCGCTGGGGAGTACTCCCCATCACCGGCGCACCAGAACACATAGCATGCCGTGACCACCCCAGGGACCAAACCAGCACCTGGGCCAGACGATCCCGTGTCTGGGCACCCTTGGTAGAGGAGCAGTCACTTAGATTTTAATTGATCAGGTATCTTCATAATAAAACTATAACCATGCCTAGAAAGAGGTCAAATCTTTCCCAATGTTCCAAAGGAGCTAAAAGATTGAGGATCATAAGATCCCAAGAATCTACCGAAGAGCGTCAGGAGAGACTTGATGCTGTTTGAGAACATCAGGCTGCAACTCGCTCCGTGGAAACCTCTTTGGATCGCGAAGCACGCCTGCGTTCTCAGCGTATTTACGCATCTACATCCAGATCTCTAGAGACCAGTGAAGAATATGATGCGCGACTGACCGCTGATACGGTGAGATTATCATACATTGTTCCGAACAAGCACACAACAAAATATTCATAATCAGAAAGTGAGAAAGAAAGAATTGCTGGAGTACGGCATGAAGAGACAGATTAAGAAGAGCGCAACGAACGTTTGAATTCTGATCGACTTCGACATTCTCTGAACAGAATGTCGATATCATCTGAAGAATCGGATATGTCTCAAGATATAGCCGTAGGGCATGGCGACCTTCCTTGGGTTGATAAGGAACGGAGTGCATTTACGTATACTCCTATGATTGACTACGCCACATATTCCGCCATCGGAGGTATGGTTAAAAATTTTACTTTTTGTGAAGCTGTTAAATAGCAAAAAGAAACAAACGGTATGTGTTGCTCAGGTGGGAAAGTACATATTGAAATATTACAAAATCCTCCAGAAATATTAAGATCACTGCTAATCGGTGACCATCACAGTCAAAACATTTCTTGGACAACATACGTTCGTACAATAATGCCTTTCAAATGACATCTTTTGTTGCGAAACAGATTTCAGAAGGCCCATTTATGCCAACATTCAAAGTGCAAGGCCAAGTTTACCACCCTATTGGTTCATTATTGCCCGAAAATGACGTCTCGAATCGTCTCGCGCATCCCGCTGTTATCCAGTCCCCGGGTTCTTAGAATTCGACATCAGACGTTTCAGATCTTCGATTTTGACTACTTCGTTGTCGCTGGCATAACCAACAGGATCCGCGTACGAAGTCGCGGGCAGAAGCTAGTAGTAAATAACATTAACAGCTGACACGGTGTTCCATTAATTACGCATTTGTTTCGAGTGGTCAATAATATTAATGGCGTAGTTAAAAGTTTCAAAGTGCTCATTTGTTCATCGAATTGTCGCCTTAAGATTAATATGTTTTCTACGACTCAGCAGAGTGAGCAGATATACCTACGTAGGTAACTAACTACTTACCTACTATTATTTTTTCTTCAACTGACAACGACGATTCTCCTTTAAATTATTCTATTTAGCTCGATATTTGCGTAAATACTTACTATGAATATCTCAGCAATGTTCATAGTTCATAATTATATTCTAAACTAAGATTTACCTAACTACGTGGATATTGTACCTACTTGCAAGTAAATAGCTATTGGTTATCTCATAATTATGTACTCAATTTCTCTGGAATTTATAAACATACCCGAGCTGGAATTTAACCTAGTTGTATGCAGTTATTTATACACTTGACATTGGTCAAACTGTGCCACACATATTCGGCTCACTAAACTAAATATTATTAAACCAGCTAAGTACCTAATAAATCTTTGCACGAAGGTGAGACTTACCAAAGTACCAAACTACCAATCGCAGAAATTCAAGAAATCGATGTTTGCTGTTTCTCACACATTTTTTTTTGTGTTTAGGTCTAAAGTTAAAACCACATTTAAAACTAGACATCAATCTTTTAAAACATTAATATAAAACGGAACTATGGGCTCCATTAGCTCCATAACAATAATTTCAGAAGTTTCATTAGGTAGTAGCAGGTTTATGGTTTTAATTGTACCTAAATGAGATTCGGTAAAAAAACTAAGTAGTAATTATGTTGTTTTCATTAAAATTGGCATTTAAATACAAACGCGCCAAGTTGGCATTCAGCCGAACAGTTGTTTTGTAAAAATGTACCGACATAATAAAATTCCGCCTATGGACAACATTTAACTAAATAAGTCCCTATTACGACAGTTTTTTGGAAGTGAAGGCAAAAACTTCGCATTTATTTTACAAAACGAACCAGACAAACTGCGCTTGCGCTGATCTCATGTTTACGTCATCATCACAGCTTCCTTCCGCACCCCGCTCTCACCCCGCATTCAATATTTACCATACATTACTATAGGAATAGGTACTTATTCAATGGCGTTTAGTAGGTACATGAATACATAGGTAGGCATGTACTACGCTAATAGTAGGTACCTATACAAATATCCGTACTAGGAATCCAGGGTCAAACTATTTCGTCTCGTAAAACGTGACTTTGTATGCACATGAAAACGGTTAATTCCGTTCTACTAGGTAGGTAGTGTAGGTGTAGGTACGTTACGCATTAAAATAACCTAAACAAATTGATTAGGACAAAATTAGAATAGCTAATAACACATTTTCCGTGTAAAATATTGACGCATTATTGATCAAATAATATTGACGCGTAAACAACTAAAACGTACGAAGGAAAAATAACGATGACTGGAAAGTAATCACAACCAACCATTGGCGATCAAAATTACAAATAAAGTTTGAGAAAGGATTGAAAGGAGCAGACAGGTTTTTTTCATATCTTATCAGCTCTTGTTGTTTGAGGTACAGAGTTTATCATTTTGCTTTTATCATGTCGATCAGGTGAACGGTGGCAGCGCAGCCGAGCGCGCTGGTCTGCAAGCGGGCGACGCACTAATCCGCGTCAACGCCACCGACGTATATCTGCTAAGACACCAAGAGGCGCAGGACGCTATCCGGGCAGCTGGAGGCAACCTTGAGCTCACCGTACAACGGTAAACCTTTAATGTTGTTACTGTCTTCATTATGTGCCTTCAGCAGATAATTACTGGATAGCAACTCGATCCTCGATTTATCTCATCCAGCTGCTACAAGAACCCCTGTATAGATCGTCGCACCACCTAATCTGAGGACGCCACTCAAGAACTCGTCATTGATTGATTCTATGATAGTATGCTCATCATTTTTTTAAATATCGCTCAATAAAATTCTATTTATTATTTTCTAGTGGTGGCGGCACTTGGCGTCCTTCTGTAACTCCAACCGGCAGCCTGCCCAGGCCTGGCTCGAGGCCTATTGGCGGCACCCCGACCCTCGTCACCAATACCTCTCTCAAGGCCACGTCGCAACCCTCGCGTGCCTTCGGCTCTGGTCACAACAATGTCGCCAAGCCTTTTGGTTACGTAAGTATCATCAACAGTTCACTAATGACAGATAAATAAGCCTACAATTTTCTAGGCCAACCAAGACACGAATGTCTGCTATATCGCTTGCGGCAATAAGATGAGAGAAGAGAGGATTGTGTAAGAGATGATATGGCTAGGAAAGAAGGTGTCACTGAAATTACTTAAAAAGTAGTACTTAAAGAAGAAAAAGTATTCCTCGATCCCAAATAAACTGGGAAAAGAGCAGAAGGACGAATGATGATCATCAGGGCAGCTACTACAACATTATATTTGCATTACGATTGATATATAGCTGCTGTTGCTGACAACAATTTTAATCTAAAGTTAATAAATTTGGTTGTAGATGAACGGCAACGATGCGGTGAAGAGCATAGTGAACAAACAGTACAACACTCCAGTCAACATGTACAGCGATAAAACGATCGCGGAGACTCTCTCGGCGCAGACTGAAGTCCTTGCGGGAGGCGTGCTCGGGTAAGGCTTTATTTTTTTTAAGGGCACATTAGCAGCTAAAGTTCAGATACGAACTCTCCAGGAACAATTTCTAAACTGACCTCTTCAATGCTATATGCAGTAACATCTTAACATCAAAATGATTATAATTGTTTATTTAATAAATCTTTAAATCAGGCACGTTACCTATACAGTTAGTATTACTTAATAAACTATGTTAGTATATTGACTTAGACACAGTTATAAAAATATAAGGAATCAGAAGGAGGATTCAGTAAGTTAGCTCGTTACTTATGAATGCATAAATCGAGAAAATACTCCAAAATGAGACTTGTACAGACGCCAGCACATCAAGTTACTACAATCTGTCAGATTTCTCTAATAGATTTTCGACTTTATTGCTAAAGCATAAGGTTCAAGGTTGATTGGGAAAATCTGACAGTTTCGGGTAGGTTGACCTGCTGGCGTCTGTACCTTTGTGTAAAAGCACAGAATTTGAATTTTATATCCGGAACGGTGCTCTGATGTCCCGTCCCACTTTAGAAAATTGCAGAATGATATATTTGATAACATTGCTAACTTATGTATTAATCATCCTTCACTCAACTGATAATTGGTAAATGAACAAGTACTTAGGCATAGCTAAGTACTAACACATGATATTAAGATATCTGATAATCTGAGTTATCCTGTGATTGACAGAGTGAACTTTAAGAAGAATGAGAAGACATATGACGCTGAGAAAAGCGCCGTTTTCAAGGTTCTGCAAGAAGAACAGAACGACCCCGAGCCAGGTATAAAGAATAATTATCTTTATTATATTAGTAAAGCTTTTAAATTCTTAAACAATACTTAAATTTCAGACGTGTTTTGTATTTTTTTTTGTCGCTACGCCTGCAAAGGGCAAGGACAGAATGTGATTTAAAATTGAGTTACGTTTGAGTATAATGCTGATAAAGTACCAACACGTTAATCGGGTCACACGGGAAAATATTTTGGAGATACATAAATTAGACAGCATACATAATAAATTATTGGTAATTCAAAAATATAATCTGACGAAAAATAGAATTGATAAAGTTTGCAAAAGTAAAATTAAAGGTTTTTTTTACAAACTATAACGATGGAAAGTAGAACATATCGAAAATAATGAAACTCTGAATTGGCATAGTAGTTGAACAAGTGATGGGTCCGACGGCCGCCCCGGCCGCGCCGGTGAGCGGCCTGCGCCACGTGACGGCGCCCGTCACGCGTCCCGACGCGCCGCTCAATACCGGAGGCTTGCCCCCCGGACAGAACATTTGCGAGGAGTGCGAAAGACTCATCACGTAAGTCGGATGATGCGCGCGGGCCGACACGGTAGCAAATATCGCAAGCTAAATTTGATTTTGCGAATAGGGTTCTGACAGGGTGTTGGAGTCAGGTTACGATACGAAATGTATTCTTGTGCGCAGTTCTCGCGATTCATTTCCCGAACACCGAAATCTCGGGTAACCTGGTAAGTTATGCCATTGAGTTGCGAATAGAAATAACCCGATATTGCGGGCCAGCAGAGCCTTCTCACTTTTACTCGCGAGCGAGCGTGGCGCGCGCGGGTACGCCGTGCAGCCTACACCGCACGCACCGCTCGCGCTCGCGCACGCCGCGCGTAGCCGTCACGCCGCAGCCGCCGCCACCGGTGGCGCGCGTGTGCACGGGCACGCAGACGCCGCAGGAGCAGCTGGCGCCTGAGCCGCCGCACCGACCCAGCATCCCCATGGGCTGCCACGAGGTCCTCCCGGACGGCCGCATCGCGCTGGGCGTACCCGCCCTGCCGCAGCCGCGCGAGGCGCTCCCCGTCGTCAACGACACCCCTTATTGCTCCGATTGTAATCGCTACATTATGTAAGCGACGTCCCACTGAATGTCTTGACGTGTTTGCGACCGTGTCGACCTGTGCATTAGCTCTATTCGTGTAGATTACAATAATTCGATGTGATTCCTTCGTGTTGCGACTCCTCCCTTTCTTTTTGTTGTAAATATTGAAACGACATCGCAGGGAGACGTGACATGTAAGTTAGTACACATATCGTGTTTTAACGAAACGACTATTTTCCATTTCATTATTGCGTTCTCGTCACGATATTTGTGCTAAAAAGTTCAATTCATCATTCATTTATTAATAATTGTCTTCATCTATACCTACTTTCATACTTTAGTAGTTAGGCAGAATGAAATAATGTGTCAACGCCACTGTATATCTTCACTCAGCATGTCCTCACTTCGCTGTCCATATTATTTAGATGAGCACCAATGTAATTTTGCGTGGCAGATTGGTGGATAAGCACGAGCAAGTCGGTGAGCATGTTTGTAGCAAGTAACAAAGTATAGAAATTCAATGTATATTTTTTTACATATGTATATATTCCAATAAGAATTCTATTGAAACAAATGTGTATGACATTTAGATCTTCATGCTTTTTACTAGACTGCATCATCCAAATGATTGGTGCGTTTGAGCCCAGCTGTGTACTGACGAGTACTTGTATTTACTAGCGGCGTGTTCGTGCGCATCAAGGACAAGAACCTGCACGTGGAGTGCTTCAAGTGCTCAACTTGCGGCTCTTCGCTCAAGAACCAGGGCTACTACAACCTGAACGGGAAGCTTTACTGCGACATCCATGCTAAGCTCGTCGCACGCAACAACCCGCCCGCGCCTAACCTTGAACCTGTTACCGTGCCTCCGTGAGTTTACCATGTTTTCCTTTTTCATCCACCATGAAGTCTTTTTAATTAATATATATCAATATTTTATATATCTGCATCCGAGTCAGCTCATTATTACTTGTTTTCATCATAATAAATCATCGTCATTCTCCTGCAGTCCATTATATCAATTTATTTGGGTCTGCGCAGGATGTCTTCTTCAAAATTAAGTACAACTTTCTACCAACGATTTTCATATGCAGTGGTAGCCGGATCCCGACCAACACATATTCGACGCCGCTTCCGCCGCTGGCGACCAACAACTACACGAACGGATCGTCATCGCTCTTTAGCGTAAGTATATAAACTATGTTTCAATTAAGGTAGCAGTACTATCCGATTAAACGATGTCCACGTCTTATTTTATGTCTCGCTTGTCACTCTATGTATTTCAAAATATTATAGTCTCTTCAGTTCATGTTATGTGTGTATATGAAACGCTGTGGAATAAGCATTCCTGAGTTTTCTACTAACCGGATCACAATTTACGCGTCATTCTTTGCTATTATAACGATGAATATATTTTCGGCAGCCATCAAGCAACCTGTCGGGTCCGAAGCCGTTCGGCTCGTCTATTGGTTCGGCATACTCGCCGTCGTTATCGCCTCGCTCGGCCCCGATGTCACCAGCGCGGCCAGTGACTGCGCCTGCGCCGGCTCACATCTCCGCTCCACAACAAGCGGCACCCTACGCGCCCAGTAAGAGAGTTACTTTTGCCATATAATCTTTGTTGTACTACAAAAGTTCGACTTCTAAAACTATCACAATAAGGTCACTTACTTTATGGTTCTTTTAATTAACGCTTCATTTACTTGTTAGGTTGTAATTGTAACGATAAAAGTCATCTGTGGCTAGAACTTAGTTAATTCAATAAATAGCTATTTACTAATTTTGTTTGACTAAGGGCTGATTTTTCGAATGCCAGATAATTTTATCCAAGGAATAATTTTGAATTTTTGAGTTCTTCCACACAAAATCTGTCAGACGTCAATTTTATTCCACGAATAGTTCATTGAAAAATCAGCCCCGAAATTGTGAAAGTTTTGGATTTTAAATCATGGATTTAAGTTTGAAAACAGGATAAAATATCTGTAAGAAGGATAATCCATAATAAGAGTACGACGTACCTAACTTCGATAAAATACTATTTTTTATGTAATATTTACATTATTTATTTTTATACTTTTTATAGGTTTATATTGATCGAGTATTTAGACAAAAAAAATCATAAATCAAATCATGCAAAACAAAAAATGCAATTATTGAATGATTATCATGTGTCAAAAGATATTAGGGAAAGTCCCAAAGGTCTTAAAACTATTTAAACTTGCCGATGGTGTTTACGTCGCACAGAGATATCACTTCAATTTTGGACCCACCTACATATAATAATATTTTTTTATGGAGACCTTCGTCTAGTCAGCATTACAAGTATTAACGATTAGATATTTATATGACATTTTACTATTTATACAGTAAAATATCATAGTTGTCCAAACTCATCGTGTTATAGGTATTCAATTTATTACAAGTTGAACGATATTGTGTATTACTTCAAAAGACTATGTATACTGTGAACCAATTTGGATTAAGTAATTTAAGACAATTATTTATTTTCGACAGAGACCCCAGTTTCCCTTTTTAAAGGTAATTTATAATTAGGTGGAGTACAGCTTCTTTTAGCTATTAATTGATAATATGTATATAATATACAAACATAGTGTGAATGCGCTACGCGGGAAGCCGATATCAATAGCAGCCGCCGCATTAAAATAACTACTGCCCTGGCACTGTCGAGTTATGCGTCATTTAATAAAATAATAGTACTATCAAATCAATCTTTAACTTTCTGGCTTTTTTAAACTGTTTGTTATTAGTTGATTAGCTTACATCAATCTACGTTAAGTTGCTTCTTCAATTTTACTAATATTTACTTTCATCTATTTTCTCTCCTTCAATAACCTCTCTAACACTGTAACTGATTAACAGCACAAAATGTAAAAAGTATTGTGTGGCCCCCACCCGCGAACCCCTCTGATGATGAACTGCCAAAATATGAACCAAGCCTGAAACCCGCGGTCCCCGCGTGTGGCACAGAACAAATCACGCGGGCGGTAATCAAAATTAATCCCGATTCCATGATTGCGAATGCTCAACAACAATCTATGGAACAATTTTTAGCGTCGTCGAAACAACAAGATGAATTCTCTTCTAGCGTTTCGTATACTTCTGCTGCTATGTCTTCTATGACAGCAACGTCTAAATCTGAATCTATTGTGCAAAGCAAACAATCACAGGTGATGCAAGAATCAACTAGTCGAACTATCCAGTCTTTCTCTCAGGAATCTTCTGAATGCAAGAGTACAACTGTTTATAAAACACAAACGTGTCCACCAAAGTCATTTGAAAATCCCGCGGATGCCATTGAAAATATCAATAAAGTACAAATGATTAAATCAAAAGAAACTATCCAATCAAAATCAGCAACAGAAGCACAATCCATCAACGTATCGGAACCTCCAAAAATACAAAATAAAGCGCAGGAATCTCAAATAACCGATAAGAATATTGAATGTGATAAAGGCAATGCTATGCAAGCACCTAAAAACAAGGACGCTGAAAAGCATGAAGTTGATAATAAGGCAGTCACTCAAATGAAAAACGAAGAAGGCATGATAAAGCAACAAGATGTGTCACTTGACACTCAGACTAAAACAAAAACAGAAATGAAATTAACTGAACAATCCAACCAAAATGCAGAGAATACGACGATGGAGACATTACAAACAACCACGAATCCCGGCCCAAATAATCAAAATATTAAAGGATCTATCGGATTGGTAGATGCACTGACAACCGCACCGGATCGCCCATATTCCCCTTTGCCTAGCCCAACTCCGCCTATTAGTATTATGGGGCAAACAACTGTTGACGAAAAAATTGTTCAACAGAATGTTGAACAAAGTTCAGAATTAAAAGAGTCTACCGAAATAAAGAATATGCAATTACCACCGCAACAGTCTCCAATGTTCTTACAGGAAAAGCGTCCCGTTTCGCCAATACCACCTATAAAGACATATAATCCCCCTGAAAAAGTTGCACCTCCTGTACCAATGCCTGCAGAAACTAAACCGTATATCCCACCTGATTTTAAAATAATTATTGAACCTAAAGAGCCCCCTCCGCGCGAAGTAACATCTTCACCTTTAATAGACGCTTTAACAATAGCACCTGACCGGCCGTTCACGCCTATATCGACATTTGGTCAATGTCAATCGATGGGAAGAGGGTTATATGACCAAAATCAATCAATAGGAAGTGGGGCATATGATCAAAACCAATCAATGGAAGGAGGGTCATATGGTCAAAGTCAATCACTGGTAAGAGGGTCATATGATCAAAATCAATCAATGGGAAGAGGGTCATATGATCAAAATCAAGCAATGGGAAGAGGGTCATATGATCAAAATCAATCAATGGGAAGAGATTCTTATGATCAAAATCAGTCGATAAGCAGAGGGTCACTAAGAGATGCTCTAACTATTGCTCCGGATAGACCTTACAGCCCTTTTGGCACTATTAGTGCTACTCAATCAAACCAATATATGACAAGTACTACACATGTGACTGAAACAAATTTATCTGATATAGTGAAGCCCATTGCCACACAAACATTGACTCAAGTGACTGATCAGCTGCATTCTGAATTTGCAGCTATGCAAAATACATGTAAACTGCAGTCGTCTTCAGAAATGTCTGCATTTAGACCTGTCCCTAAACAAGTATTCCCACCACCACAGCCGGAAGAATTTTGTAAGCTAACAAACTTTCCTCCCATTAGCAATGAATTGAAAACCAGTTTCACACAGGCTACCAAAACAAAGCAAGAGACCACATTTTCAGAGTCAATGATGATGCAGCAATCTTCGCTTTCAACCAGTATGGCGTCTCAAGGTTATTCATCTGTTAAAACCGCCCAAAATTATTTTGAACAATTAGATAAAAAAGAAAGTCTTACTTCAACTGCAGTGAGATCTAAGTCTGGACTACATAAACCCGACAGTATTCCACCCTATCAGAGAAATTTCGAACAATTACCGTCACAGAGAGGAATTTCTCCAGATATGTATAATTCACCTGCAGTTCTGCAAAGACCAGTTACACCGTCAACTGGTCCACCAAGAAAGTCAAAAGAAAAGTCTCTTGAACCAAATCCATCCTATACATCTTATCAAACTCCCCAAGCACAGCCCCAAAAGTTTCCACAAATAAAAACACCAGTTCAACAGCCTCCTGTACAATTTCATAAAGATACTCCAATCACTATGACATTTCAACCAGTAACAGCAGATGAGAACTTAATGAGAGTATCACCGTCACGCAGTCGCCCAACCACACCTAGTTTAATTAACAAACCAGCGCCCATAATACCCCATTACCAGATGAACTTAGTAACAGTAGAGCATACAGCCCCCGAGAGTCACTTATATGAACCGTCTAGTCGTGAAGCTAGCAGGTCCCCAACACCGAAACCAAACCGATCCCGGTCTCCTGCCCAAGGTCCTCCTCCTAACCCCTTAAAAGCACATGCACCCCGTATTAAAGAATCTACGCCACAAAATTATTACATGGACTCATTTACTCAACATGACGCTGCAAATTTGCGAAAGCAACATGAAAGGGATCAAAGAGAATTCCAGACTGCTGCAGAGATATATAATACAAGTGGTAGTAAAAACTGGGGATCAACTCAACCGTCTGTTGTCAAAGAGCAAAGGCATTCAAATGTCGGCTACAAAAGCGAAAATTACACAAAGGGCGATATGAAATATAAAGAAGATTCTGTCGTCCAAGAAAATTACGGTCAAAGACAATTGCAGTCTCAAAATGTTGTTGAACAGGGCAATACCACCGTTCAAACTACCAGAAAAACGTTTGAAGAATTCGAAAGAACCCAATCTGCCAAAGTTGTGGAGATCAGAAAAGGAGGTTCATCATTTGCAGGGGTATTCGAGCAAAATATGGACTGTAACATTCGGCCATCTAATATTAACCCAAAGCAAGTTTTTCCACCTCCTATGATGAGTTTGCCATCAACACAACAGAGTTCATCTCTTAACCTTACTAATCAAAATATGGCCTCCGCCAGTAGAACAATAGAAAATTACGATCCAAAGCCTTCGATTTCTGGTGCTAACCAAGGTCCAGTGTGTGATCCTACCCCATCGACAGGTTCGAGTGTAGGAGCTGCCGCTCGTGGCAAAACTTTCGGTGTGTCATCTGCCCCAAAACGTGGAAGGGGAGTTTTGAATAAAGCTGCGATGCCCGGCTCCCGTGTGCCACTATGTGCTTCCTGTAATGGGAATATTAGGTGATTGAACGTAAACGAATGTGTTACTGTTTTGAGTGTTGCATGAATGTAAAGTTTTAAAACATGAGTGATTTTTGTTTGACTTTATTTAAAAAAATTACAATACAGTATTTTTGAAAATACTCATTTGTGTGTTCGTAATTTCGTATTTAGAAACTTTAAACTAGTTATGCACTAACTTATCATAATAATAACTGCTTTTTAACTTGTTTGTATATGTGTTTGTTTTGATTTTCTAACAGCTAATGAACCGCTGTCTACAAGCAGTCCACACAAAACTGAATACAAAAGTCCAGCAGAAGAGAGGCTTATTAGAAAAATGGCGAAAATGGCTTTGAATGGCTATGAAATTGGCATACAAAGAAAAATTAAACCGGCTGACCACATTCAGTCAATGGCTGATAAAATTCAGGACACTGTTGTTACCAAACACCCAACGAATACAGATAATTTGCCTTCAGTAGATAACAATTTGATTAAAACCTTAGAAAGAGGATATAAGACACATGAAAATATTCAGAGCATTGGAGATAAAATCAAGGACACTATTAAAAATAACCATCCAACAAGTGAATCCATGTCTAAGCCCAACATCTTGATACCACCACCATTGCCAAATAACCATGCAACAATGGAATCCATGTCTAAACCCAACATCTTGATACCACCACCATTTCCAAATAATCATGCAACAATGGAATCCATGTCTAAGCCCAACATCTTGGTACCACCACCATTGCCAAATAACCATCCAACAATGGAATCTATGTCCAAGCCCAACATCTTGATACCACCACCTTTGCCAAACTCTCCAATACCTACATTTAATGTCCACAGTACACCAATTGGTCATTCGCTGAATACTAACGGTGACAAAAAGAAATATGACACTATGCCCAAAACCTTAAAAGCTAGTCTTATTATGGACGAGCGTTTTATCAATAATAATGAAAAGTTTTATAATGGTAGTGGTAACTCAAGTAATGAAGACTTGTATAAAGATAAAACAGAAAACAATTTTAAGGGTACATTACGAAAGACTGGAATAGATAAGTCTTCTTTTCTTAACAGCATGAATGGCTCAACTGGTACGAATGCAAATCATGATGTAAAATCTGAATTGAAATTTGACAACACTTATTCCAATACTCTAAACAAAAGAAAATTATTTGAAAAACCAGAAACTGGCTCCTATCATTCAATGAACAATCTCACTAAATCCAATGATAAAGTTAACAATGTATGCGAAACAAATACTTGGAACAAGACTAATACGTTTGAACACGCTTATAAGGCTGAGACCGGAAAGAATACACAAACTACACATCAAGAAGACGAACTCATCAAAAAGAAAGAATTTCCCGATCAATTGTATAATAATTCACTTTACACATTAAACACTTCTAACAATAAAGCTAACACAAATGGTAATGAGCAAAGTAACGATTATGTGGACATTGCATTTACTGAAGAAATAAAAAACCTATCCGATAGCGATGAAAAGCAACAACAACAAAAAACAGAAGAAGAAGTAGTGGTTCGACGTAGACAAAAAAAAAATTCAAGAGACGATGATGGTAGAAGGGACTCGCACATAATTGCTCGTCCTTTGAGCACAATACAATGCGCAGACGTTGCAGAAGGACTCTATCCTGTATGCCACATATGTGACAAAGCTATAACGAGGTAATGTAATTTTATGGAAACAATATTATTCCACAAACTGTAGGTTCTTCAAGTAAGTTTATCAAATCGATTGTGTTTTTTTGTAACCCAAGCACGAATGTTGTTTTTTTTTTTAACAAAATTAACCGATTGTTTTCAAAAACAGGTTGTTCAATTCAATTACATCAAGTTCAATCCTAATTTCTGATTGATATAAGGCTAACAATAATTTATTTTGAACAGGGGACCGTTCATTACGGCTTTGGGCCGCATCTGGTGTCCAGAGCACTTCATTTGCGTAAACGCAACGTGTAGGCGTCCGCTTCAGGACATCGGTTTCGTTGAAGAAAATGGCCAACTCTATTGTGAATTCTGTTTCGAACAGTACATCGCGCCTGCTTGCGACAAGTGCCACGCCAAAATTAAGGGCGTAAGTACAACAACTTTTCAAAATTTAAGTAAGTATTGTTTATGTTATAATGTTTCTTCTCATTCAAACAATTTTAATTACAGGATTGCTTAAACGCTATCGGCAAGCACTACCATCCAGAATGCTTCAACTGCGTCTATTGTGGAAAGCTGTTCGGGAATAATCCCTTCTTCCTAGAAGACGGTTTGCCGTATTGCGAAGCTGGTATGCAATGGATATTTTTATTTTTCGCTAAAATTGTTATTTACTTGTATTATCTTTATATTTATATCACAATGTGACTCTATTTCTCAGATTGGAACGACTTGTTCACGACAAAATGTTTCGCTTGCGGCTTCCCGGTGGAGGCAGGCGACAGGTGGGTCGAGGCGCTCAACAATAACTACCACAGTCAGTGCTTCAACTGCACGGTGCGTATGATGAGACTCCTACTAAAATACACATACACACAACACACACAAACTGTACGAACGATTACTTGTTAGATAAGTATTATAAAAAAATATTGTCAGTTTAACCTATAAATGAAATACTTATTTGTTTGTTTTTTCAAACTTCTTTAAATACATAATATAGTCCAATATTCTCATGACGCGCAATACCTTACTATAATATTAATTTGGCGTACATTGCAATAATAATATGTATGTAAAACAACTGCCTGTGTAATATCAAGATGAGACATTCAAGTACATCACTAATTAATAAATTACATTAGATGCTATTGAAACTGATCTGCACATTTCAGGCGCATTACCTGATTCATTTTATTATAGCATTTGCCCTGTAACCATTCCATCAAAATATCCGAAAACGTACAACTTTGAAAATGCATTTAAGTTTTTACTTTTTATAGTACTGAAATTTTAATTCAAATATAAAAAAAAAGATTTTAAATTCAAAAATGATGAAGCAAGAATTACTGAAGCATAACAAATAATAATTGATTTACCCACGTCTTTATACAAAGCTCGTCATACGCTGCCAGTCTGCTGCCCCTTTACCAATAACCGTGACCTTGTGTGTGCGTTAATTAAAATTGTATTATCATATCTGTATGTTTTATAACTGAGACATGTACATATATACCTACTTAATAATATATACTCAACTTCCCAAAGTTCAGGAAGTTCATCATAGCGTGTTTTGTTCCATGTAGTTATCAACCATATACATATAATCTGCTTGTAGAAATGCTTTCATGAAACGGTTTGAGTAGTTTTGGCTATTTTATGTAGGTATTTAATTACTATAATTTAATTTTGTTTTAACTGATAATTACTCGTGTTGTTATGTTTGTTTGTAGTTGTTTTTTTTTGTATGAGATATAGTAAGATCAAGATTCAAGTATTGATACTTCACTTTTATCGTAATTCAAATAGCCAGGTTAAGATTATAACAAATAATACGAATCAATAAATACATTCATAATAGTTGCTGTAGAGATGTGAATTAATTTATTTTATAACTATTGTTTACAGGTGTGCAAAAAGAACCTCGAAGGACAGAGTTTCTTCGCCAAGGGAGGTCGACCTTTTTGTAAGACACACGCCCGCTAGAAGTCCTCAGCACATAATATATAACTCTGACACTGTTTACACGACTACCACTTTTCGTCCTGTATCTCCTTCTCCCATCACGCCTCCTATAAACACACCCTCTCTAAACACGCCCTCACCGCAAAGAACAAGAAAGTTGGAAACACCCCTCCACTTTGATGGAGGACTGTTTTCCGACATAAGAAGTACAGATGGCAAGTTACTCAGCAAGGTGACCGTAGATCGAGTTCAAAAGTCGTCACGTCATGACATCACTGATTCTCCTAGCGTGGTTACCGACGGAAATAACTACGTTGATGACATCGTAAAAACGGAAATAATTACAAATGAAAATGTTATCACGGTAAAATTCACCCCCGTGCCACCAGAACTTGATTCTCCGAGATTACTGACCCCGTCTCAGATCTATAGAGCCCGACAAAAAAGTCCTGTTGAGTATATCAAGGACAATTTTGAAGACTTACAAAGCTATAAAATTGTAAGTTCTGTTTGTAAGGAAAAGTTACTTGAAAAAGATAGCTTGGAACCAATGTTCAATGAGGGCAGAATCTCTGAGACCCGTGACGTTTTTGTTAGTTCGATATGTAACGAAAAGTTTTTGGAAAAAGATAGTTTAGAAAAGGCGTTCAATGTTGAGAGCACATTTTCAAACGGCCTTGATACTTTTGAACCACTAAAGAGAGGCCCAAGCCCACTGGCGAATCTCCTCATTTCAGAGCACTTAACTAAAATAGACAGTTATTTGCAAGAGAGTTTAGAGGTATGTTCTGGAGACAAAGGTCGCTCTACTCCAATACCAGTTATAATTGAAGGAGATAAAACGGGTCCGATTTCAAATACAGAAAAGGTTTCCCTTGAGGAAAAATGCCATGAACAAAAGGCAGTACATATCACGACGATATCGGAACAAATTGCAAGTGAAAAAAAGCAAAGCTCTAGCGAGCGCGAGAAAGAAACTCTTTATCGTCGTGAAAAAATAACACCAGAACCTTATTTTGTCGAGAATACTTTAACAAATGTGTCAAAATTAAACAGTGATAAACGACCTGGAGTGATGAGTGCTATTTATAATATGCCTATACATTATCACGCAGCGATTCTGTGTTTCTTATTAATTATATACAATCTCATATATCAATACGTAAAACAAAACTGTCATGGTAGTAAAA
Source organism: Oligia latruncula (assembly GCA_948474745.1). Taxonomy (NCBI): domain Eukaryota; kingdom Metazoa; phylum Arthropoda; class Insecta; order Lepidoptera; family Noctuidae; genus Oligia; species Oligia latruncula. Next base: position 8,791,317 of record OX419686.1, on the reverse strand, counting down.
AATAAATCTAGAGAAATTCGAAAAAAATGCATATTATAAACTAGTCATTGAGCTCAGGGACATTTTGTTTCTATGTATTTACCAATTTCATAAGTTGTAAATAGTCACAGGTAACAAGTATTTCTTGCGTATTTTGTGTATCCATAATACCTACTTTATAATTAACAATTTGGTGCTTTTCACTACCTACTTATTCTATAAATTGCTGGCAGTATTGTGATATTTCACATATCAAATAAGGCTTTGTATACAGCTTCCGGAATGTTGCAGTAAACTGTTACTAACATTAACAGTAGTCCTTAATTCTTGAAATCAACAACAAAGCGTACTAATCGGAGAACGTATTATCCGATTAAATTAAATATAATTTGATTGGTGCACCAACATACAAGATAATTAGAATAATGTAATGAATGTGTACTCATATAAGTTTATACGAAATTGTTATGTTATTACTTATTATCATGCATTAGATTGTTTAATTACTTTTTTACCCTGCTATTTGTAATAATATAAAGTAGATGAATAAAATTTTCGCGATCGTATATATTTACAGTTGGGAATAATCTTAATTTTAAGAACTATTTATTTAGACTTACTTTATTGCAGTTAGCGTAACACATAAATAATATGTGGGCTTAAATAAAGTATTTTATTTTATGAAAGTGATTTGTTTTTATCCCCCTGTTATGTATATTCTTCATTTTAGACCAAGAAGACAAACAAAACGGCAAAAGTTAACAAATATGGAGTATAGTTTAAGAGCCTATACTACCTCAGCTAAAATTCACTCTTTATCTCGCACGCACGATACTGCTCGTGGACTGTGTGAAAGCGAGGCAGAGTGCGGTGCTGGGCGGGCGGCAGCGCCAATAGTTTAGGTATTTGCTTTTTACGGTGAAAATAAAGGTAATTCAAAAAAACTAACTAACATAAGACCTGCTTTATAGTTAGTTCAGTTAGTATGCAAAGTTTCATGATCTAATTTGAAGCAGTTTTTGAATACCAGCGGTTTATTGTTCGGTTTGGAGGTAACTTTGGAATTTTTTTCTATCGAGAAAATTTTATGGAATCGTGTTTTCGTCTAACATAAGACCTTACATTAATCCTCAACTTTAGCATATATTTATTTCAAAATTAATGCTGCGGTATTTTCGACATAACGGAGGATCATGCTAAGCCATTTGAGGTAGTATAGGCTCTTAAGTGGTATAACGATCACTCGGCTCTAAGGCGATACTAAAATAAACTGGGGGTTTCTTCGTGACCATTTATTTCACTATTACATCATGTATGGATTTAATTTTTGGTTTTATGTTTATTGAGTATTTGATTAATACTCTGACTGAAAGAAAACGCAGTCTATAGAATTTAATATTCCGAAAAGACCTCTCCTTTTTTAATCCTAAGTAATTAAATTAAAAAATGTGCGTAATAGGTACTAAACTGGCTGACAATATTTTTGTTACACAGCTTAACCCTTTAACCGCCATGTTATAATTCGCGTGGAGTGCATCTAGCGCCAGCAACCTTTAGGTACAATTTTGCATAGTGTTGTAAAATATAGTTATCGATAAACAAACTAATGAAATAAATAAAACTTACTTATTTTTAATCAAAGGTTTATTTCTTTTCTTTTTTCAAACATACGTTATCTAGTCTATTATCCTACGGACAAACATGACAGCATGACATTTAAAAATGAAATATATGTAAAAATTTGATCTGTTTATTACGATTAATGTATAAAGTGTTAAAATATTGGGACACAAATAATATGAACAACAAATAAAATAACTAAATCAACTTTAGTTTTTCTTTAAAACAAAATAAATAGGGAAATACACATATTAATATTATCTACCTGTCTTTTTGACTGTAGGATAAATAAACAGACTAGAAAAACAAAAGAGTGATTTACCGATTAATTATCACTATCCGTTGAACTGCCACTACTACTAATATCATTAATTGATTGCTGCAATATATTTAATAGTTCTTCGTCGTCGTATAACATTATCGACAACTTCTCGACACTAGCTTAGAAATAATAATAAAGAGAGCACGTGTTATCACGGCGATGGCGCTAGCGCAACTGACGTTTATTCCACAGATAACTATATGGTTTATTCAAAATATGACTTTAGTTGACCTTGAGCCGCACGTAAAATTACGGCGACGGCGTTCGCGGATTGTCTGCACTAGTGACGTACTGGCATAAGTCGGTAATTTATATTTCTTTGTTGATTTCTACATATTATATCACTTAAGCTTATTGGGTTTTGAATAAATAATTAAATCGTAAATAAACTATGAAATTTGAATGAATGTTTAGTTGATAGTTTGATAAAAACAGGATGTTTTTTATTTATTTAGCATCAGGAGTTTCATATGTGGTACAACACTAGTCACGTGAAATCACGGGTTCGGCGAAGTAGGTTGATATTTAGACGTATCACGAATTGAGAACTATTAATTATTTCATTTAATTAGCTAAAATATGTATCTAGTATTGTTCAAAATAAAGTAATAACACGAAATATACTAAGTTTTAGTAAGCAAATTCAACATCTATTGAACATTTTTTAAATGACAAGACTTTTACGCAATATTCCGACGTGGCGACTGAGGTATCATTCTTACAACACGTAATATTACGGCGATGGCGGTTAAAGGGTTAATTTATTTTTAAACAATTTTTATTTGGTTTGGCATATTGTTGCGCTCTCTTTTTTCGCATGTGGAAGTAATGGACTCTGTCACTTTCTTTTGCCCAGTTCGCCTGCGGCCTTTGTCAGTAATATACATTTATTTTTTACGTATCACCTTAACCGGTCGAAGTTCACGATTTTATTCGAAGATTTGCCATTTTTAAATCTTCTTTCGTATTAGTTAAACTACTACTGCTTTATTACGAGGGGGGATCAAAAAGTAGTGAGAACGACATACTCCTTGGTAAAAAAAAATATAAATACTGGCAGGCATAGCTCAGATACATATTTGGAATATTAATAAAGAAAAAAATGTTCGATTTTCTTTTGTTTTTTTCTGAATCTAGTCATTCGTTTGCTTCGTGTCGGAACGTGTTCTCGAAAATGGAGAAAAACGAATTGCGAGCCGTTATTAAATACTTCTGTTTAAAAAAGTTAACGACGCAAGAGATTCATTACGATTTGGAGGCAAGAGTCTGCTCCGCTGTATTCCATTGTCGCAAGGTGGGCTTCTCAATTTCAAGTAGGGAGAACGAGCACGAAAGACGAACATCGTTGCGGCCGTCCATCGACGTCAGTCACCCAAGAAAATGTTGCGAAAGTCGAGAAAATTGTATTGAGCGATCGAAGAGTTACCATGCGATACTTTTTTTTTTTTTTCGAAATCATCAAATGACCCATCCCGCTCTGGGTGGAGCGGAAGGTAGTGTCAGACTCTTACTGACTAAAACCCACCCGTGTTCCTTCCAGCGCGACCAGCGGTAACCCTTTCGGACAATCCCGCTGACCCGGCAGGCTTCGGCCCTATGGGGCCCCTCCTCGATGCTGACATCTCTTTGAGGCGCGCGTGGAACACGTACGCGCCGTCCGGCACGGGCCCCGGACGGTGAGCTCCCATTTCTCTCCGCCCGCAGGCCCGCGCCTACGGTGGCCGGGAGTCGTCACGCGGCTCCCGACGCCCGGAGCGTCTCCCGCGGCGGCTGGGACGGGAAGCTCTCTCCCTGAGCCGTCCCGCCACCTCCTTCGCTAGCATGACTGCTTCGCAGAAGGAGGTGACTGCCTCCCACTCCCTCTCGCCCCGGACCATGGCTTGCACCAGGGCCGGACGCGAGAGTTCGCCGCCGCTGCACCATCATACTTAATTCAAGAAACGGGCATTTAATATGGAAGTATTCAATCCATATTGAAACAATCTTTGAATATGAGAAAAGTCTCCGCAAGATGGGTGTCGAGAATGTTAACTGACAGTCAGAAACAAAATCGACTTGACATTTCGAAGATATTGTTGGACAAGTTTTAAGAAGATTCTGAAAACTTTTTGTCTCGTTTCGTAATAATGGACGAAACATGGGTCCATCATTTTGATCCCGAGACAAAACAGCAATCTTCGCAATGGAAACGGCCATCATCACCGACCCCGAAGAAGTTTCGTGCCGTGGCATCGGCTGGCAAAGTTATGGCCTCAATATTTTGGGACTCAGAAGGGATATTGTTGATTGATTACCTGGAGCGTGGAACCACTATTACAGGCCAATATTATGCAGCTTTAATTCTCAAGTTGAGGAATGCCATCAAAGAGAAAAGGAGAGGGAAACTTCGAAGGGGCGTGCTGTTTCATCACGACAACGCACCCGCGCACAGGTCGGCAGTTGCGATGGCTGCCATTCAGCAAGCTGGCTTCGAATTGGTTGACCACCTTATTCACCAGATCTGGCGCCTAGCGATTTTTATCTGTTCCCCAAATTGAAAGAATACATAAGGGGAAACAGGTACGAAGACGATAACGAGGTGATGGATGCCGTGGAGAGCTTTTTGCAGGACCAAGACGAAACTTTTTTTTAAAGGGATTGAAGCCTTGGAAAAGCGCTGGACTCGGTGTGTAGAGAGACTCGGAGACTATGTAGAAAAATAATTTATTAAGTTATCAATAGTCATTATATTCTATCTCATTCTCACTACTTTTTGATCCCCCCTCGTATAATCCACGCGAGTGGGGCTGCGGCTAAACTTTGTAAATTAAGTTATACCATTATCCAGAGCTAATTATTTATAATTATACATATTAATACTACGCCCAATTTTGACTGACTGTACTGAAAAAAAAAATGAGTACCTACCAGAGTTTTGCAAGTAAGTAGATGGACTTTTTATTATTATGATTTGACCTATTACCCGATTCCGGCTTGACGTCGACTTCTGGGACACCCTGTATATGATAATCTTCTATATAAATAAACAAAGTCGGGTTAGTTACACCATTACCATACGGCTCGACCGATTTTTATTATTTTTGATTTGTTGGGTTTGTCTACGCCCCCAATAGCAGAATAATTATTAAAACATGGGAAAAATTCACAAAAAAAATCTGAGGCGATACGAAGTTCGCCGGGTTAGCTAGTTTGGAATAAAAGGAAAAACAAGTAAAAGTAACTACCTAATTAGTAGTCCTAAAGTAAATACAAAAACCCCCTAACTGTGTACCTGTTGAGATTGTTGTTTGTATAAATCAAGAATTGTCGAAACTTATTTCGCTGGCATAGCAAATATAAATCCCACCAAAAACATTTTCATGTAAAATGTTGCCAAGACGAGACCACATATGGCTCGCACTGCCAAAAAGTTATCAGATCTCATGTAGAGTCAAGCTTCTAACTCTACACGCCCTAACTTCACAAACTCTACACCTTAGTCAAAATATGAGGCTTGGCCGTTTTCTTGGCAACATTTTACATGAAAATGTTTTTGGTGGGATTTCACATCTTTTTGAAAGTTGCTTATGAAATATTTTTTTTTTTGGGGGTTCTTTACTAAAAATCCTGAAATATGTATTTTATTATTTATAACAAGGAGTCCCTATATCAATTTTCAGAACTCTAGCATCAAAATCTGCGGAAGTCTCGTACAAACTTCCATCCCCTATTTTAAGGGGTTGGAGGGTAAAAGTTCCAAATTTTAGAGTTTTTTGTTATTTGTGTACTATTATTAGCTTACATACCAAATTTCAGCTTTCTAGGACTTCAGGAAGACCCTTAGAATATTGATGATCATCAGTGAGTCAGTGAATCAGTGAGTCAGTGACGAAATCGGGGTATTTTAGATATCAATAAAATCTAAAGTATAACAGCTATGCAATTGAAACTTTATAGGTTTAATAAGTCAACCACTGAAATCATATCCCGAAAATTTTGTTTATCTGGTATAATCCAAACCCAAGTTATGAAGGTTCAAAAATACGACGAAGTGCTTCGAGAAAAGGTAGGTAGTGCCTTTGCGCTTCGCTTGGCTCGTCTTGGCGGGGGCACTCCCGTGCCCCCAGATAATATTTTTCAAATTATTAACAATACGACACTGGGTGGAAAAGATTCCAGCATTGTTTCTACAGTAACAAACGAAAGAAAGTAGGTGAATAAAAGGGGCCTCAGAATCGCTTCTTGTGGTACGCCACATGTAACGCTTACAGTAGAGGAGTAACAGCCTTCGATGACAAGCTTATGTAGTCTGTTGACAACGTACAATGGAAACAACCCCAAACACCAGTATATTATATTCTTTTTAGCAGGAAATTGTGATTTACGGTGTCGAAAGGTTTGTCAAAAAAACATATTTGTTGGGTTTTATTTAATTTTTGTACTACAATCAATACCATCATCTACATAAATTGCGTCACGAAAGTTAAGTTTAACATTGTATCTGCTATGGTTATTAAATGCATTTCGTAAGTGCGAAAAGTGCGCTCATCCTTAGGACTACCTAAGGATGAGCGCGCTTTTCGCACTTAATAAAACAAAGTCGCCGAAATGTCTGTACACGCATAACTTCCGAATGACTGCACGGACTGCACCAATTGGATAAGTAATTCTTTTTTTGTTGTGTTCGGTATTGCCAGGACAAGGTTTGTAATTTGTATGGAAGAAAATTTGGAAAACTCGAAAAAAAATTGCACCCGTGCTGCTTGGGCATGCCGCTAGTTTTATAAAAATAAATAACACGTTCTTGAAGAATGGAGATGGGTATAAAAACTCCAGTATAGATTTGTGATTCAGATATAACCATTAATTTATGATTATTTGGTGGCGCGGAAACAGAGCTCCTGAAAGGACTTGAGGGAGGGCTTTTCCCAGCAGTGGGACATTACAAGCAAAAAAACTATTGCTTTTTGTGTCTTGAGTAATGTTTGTTTTTATTAAGAATCGTACTTTGATTTAAAATACTTTTATTTTCAAATCATAACAAAATGATTATAATATCTCATATTTACAACTACAACAACAATCGGTTAGCATTGTATATCACAAATCGTCTAAGCTACAGTCAATTATTATTGTTTATCTAGGTACAGACAACAACTAAAGTAAAACATTGTAGGTATTTATGGTACCATTATTTTAAGTAAAGGATGATGCGACAAGATGTCCCCACTGACCAATAACGACCGGACGTATGTCGTTGAAAAGCTCTTTTTATGGCTATCATTTATTATTATGGCGGTTAGTCTCAAATCATTGTGGGGAAAAGTTACAGCTGAAACAAAAAACCATGCCAAGGTTAAAGCTGAAGTCGAACATAGAGCTGGGATCCCACCTGTCGAATACCCAGATGATCCTCTGGCTCTTATCACTCCTGACTAAGTGCACGACATCATTAAAAAACTTTACAGTCACAAATCGCCCGACTCAGACGGTATTACCAATAATGTATAGAAACTCCTCCCCGCTCCTCTCATAATGCTAATAATTGCCACACCAATAACATTTTTCTGCAAGCGTGGTAAGAGGCCACCGTAATTGGCATCCCTAAGCTGGCAAGCCCAAGTCTGAGCCCATGAGTTACCGTCCCGTCAGTCTCCTCAATCTGCAGCAAACTCTACGACATTTGAAGCCATGCCGAAGCAAAGAGTCCAATCCCCAATGAGTTTGGTTTCCGAACCGAACACTCTTGCATCCAACGAGTCCACCGCATCGTAGAGCACTGGAACCACTAGTTCCCAGCATACTGCGATGATGGGCATGTTATTCCTCGACATAGAGAAAGCATTCAACAAAGTCCATAACAACGGCTTAATACAACAATTATTTTAATACATAGGTTTATCTTCCAGCTGTAACTCTTCCCACAATGAATAGAGAGTCACTACCATAGTAATAAGTAACAGTTATGAAAAGAGCTTTTTAACAACATAATTATGTCTGGTTATTATTGGTTGTTGGGGACACTACCCATACATTTTTGTCCATCCTCCTTTTCCTACTTAACTAAAAGCAAACGTCCCATAAAGATATCGAAGCTTGAAAGGCAAAATGGATTAAGCGACATAGGGCTAACTTTACAAGGAAACAGTTTAATGTTTAACTTATGAATTATATGAATTCTGATTCAATTATGCCTGTAGGATACAAGAATGTATATGATTTTTTCTGAAAAGTTAAACTATTGTAAAATTGACCATTTGTCGCTTAATCCATTTTGCCTTTCAAGCATTGATAAAATGCTTAACTACACATTACCTACTTAATGAATTTATTTTAATACCTATTTAATATTTATGCTGCACCAATCTGACATCAATTGTTTTCTACTTCGGTAGAATTGTCCTGTTTGATAAAAACATCTGCACCATCAGCACCAAATAAAAATGTTTTAATCCTGAAATAAAATAATGTTGAGAGTATAGAAATATAACATGATCTAGATATAAAATAAAAAATACCATATTGCACTTAAACTAAGTATGGTAGAAATATAACAAGATGAAGTTGTGAAGGTAATAAGGTAATACAGGCTGGTGTCCGCAACTCCACGTCAATGCGCGTATTTTGCGATGATGAAGTTATGAAATAAACTATCACATTACACAAGTAAATACTAAACAGTAGCTACCAAATACTCCACAATAGATTTCAGTCTGTCAGATCTTCGCTAAGCCACCAAACACTGGTGGATGAGGATACAAGAACATACAATATTATTGAACTTATCTGCTAATATCCTAGTACCTATCAAATAAGATATAATATGATAGGTAAATAATCTAACCATAAATTAAGGTTTACATTTTCAAAGCAACTTAAAATTGCAAGCTTAAGCCATGTGTGCACAAAAGTCTAAAGGGTCGGCTTTCGGAGGAAGGTATTAATAAATAAATAATGAAATGCTCACCTCTTCCATTCAATTCCTAATCCAATAAATGTGAATGTTAGAAAACCATGCCACATTGTGGTCACAAAAGGTATAGGTTGTCTTTTATGTCCAAAATTTTTAAACGTCCTTTGACTAACTACCGTTGTAGTTTTCAAACACCGCAACATAATATCTTTTACAAGTAAGAATCAATAAAATAAAATATTACTTCAATTTAATTTTTGTAAACAAATTGAACTCACATGAACTGACACTATCAGCTATAACGACCACAGAGTACTTTGATAAGACTTGATAATGACATTTCAGTCTTGACTTTGAAGTTTGACTTGATTTGATGACAGTGACGTCGGTGACAGAAACCCTGCGTTCCGAGTTTGGGAAATAATCGATGTGAGCGTGCCGCGATAACGACGACGCGACGCCGACGTCCGGTGAATCGTCATAGATGACGTCATGATATGCGCCATCTTGGATAACGCCGACCATGCCCTAGAATAATATCACCGTGAGCCATTGACACATAGGGCGCTTTCCGAATTAGCTATAATAGCTCACAGCGCTCACATCATCTCACATGGCGTTCCGATTTAGATATCACGATTATGACAGCTGAGAGCTGTCAACAATTCGGAACGCCCGTGAGCGCGCTCACAGTGCTTACTCAATGTAATAACAATATTATTACAGTATTTCTTTGTATAAACACCACATTTCTTCTTCTTTGGTTATGTGGCGACTATCAGCCAGAAGCACAATTTCGAAAATGCCACGTTAGTTTAATTTTATGATAAGATGCAAATCAAAACAAAACACACACTGACACATCCTCACACACACACTGTCATTTTTGACAGCGCTCACGGTGATATTATTCTAGGGCATGGTCGGCGTTATCGCAAGATGGCGCATCTCATGACGTCATCTATGACGATTCACGGAATGTCGTTATCGCGCTCACGCTAATTCGGTACGGGTTTAAGCACGCTCACATCGATTATTTACCATCTCGGAACGCAGGGATAGACTACTATTAAATACTAGCCATATTAGTTGGGGACTACTGTACCCCGCAATCGAATGTTTCCGCCGAATATTTCGCCCGAATAATTCAATGGGAATAAACGTGTTTGTTTGTGGTGTGGTGGGTGAGTTAATTATTGTTCAGTGTCACATACGGAAGTAAAATATAAATGTTTATTTTATTATAAATGGGATTGATTAAGTAGGTATATTATGTTGATATTTTTATAGGTACCCATGTTAGCCTGCGATTAACAGGATTTTTATTAAAAATAGTTTCTAAGAACTCAGTAGATGGGGTTGTACTGACTACGTTACTAGGTGCCAAAGCCAAAACGCTTGAAAAAAAAACATTGCGTCATGTCACATACGCTCGTTGACCGACACTTTCGTTTTACGATCTCAAAATTACATCCAAGTGAAATAATAAAAAAATGATGTGAAGTTCCGTTCCTTGCAGTAACTTACCAAGGTCAGCGCCATCTATCCAGCGACTAGGGAAGAGTTAAAAAAAAAAGGAAAATCCCTCATTGTTGACAGCTCTCAACTGTCATAATCGTGATATCTAAGTCGGAACCATTGAGATAGTATCTCTAAGTAGTTTGTGTAATAAGTCAAGGTCGGAACGCATGTGAGATGATGTGAGCGATTATAGCTAATTCGGAAAGCTCAGCCAGTAATTGGGTTGTGGAGGTCAGATAGGCAGTCGCTCCATGTGGTGTTACAATCTGTGGCCTTAGTGTGAGTTTTTTCGACTCACGTTCGATTGGGAACGCGTTAGAATTTTGTATGGGAAATTAGGTTTCTCCTAGTGAACACCAGGTGGCGCTATAACTTCTTCCCATATAAAATTCTAACGCGCTCGCAATCGAACGTGAGTCGAAAAAACATGTCCGTGACTACCGCCGGACCACCAACGCCAATCGCTTCCATATTTTGTAAATAATTAGTACTAATTAGTACTCGAACCACAAAATTGGTACCTTAGTAGTTTTCGAGAAAATCTACTTTGAAGGTGGTCCGGCGGTAGTCACGCTCCCTTCAGCAGGACCACCATGAGCGCCGAAAAAGGGGGCACGCTACAGCTATTCTAAGTATACAAATAATTAGTACCCATAAGATGATTTATTTCGTAAAAAAAACAGAACTCTAACATTTATATTTACCGAGAAATCAACGATGATAACTTTCTCGCAATTGTTCAGCAGGACCACGATTTTGAATGTTGATTCCAAGTTAGAGAAGCTTGTCGCTTTCCTCAAACCTACATAAAAAATTAGTACCCTGCAAGATAAAACTAATAATGAAAGCTAATTTCTCTTAAAATACAACACTTAGGAATCTGAAATTTTGGTCGCTATAACTTCTTTAGGAGTACTAATTTTTGTATAAATTTGGGTAGAAATCACAGTTTTTAATAGGGAAATCTTGAAATGAAAATTTGGCACCGTGACTACCGCCACCCCACCAATGGCATGGTATTAGGGAATGCAATCCGGATTATCCGTAATCCGAAAAATCCGGATATCCGCACATTTTTACTAGACTTCCAAATCCGGATTTGAAAATTGAATCCGGATTAAATAAATAAAAAATAAAATAAAATTTTATTCAAGTATAAAACAAAGTACAAATAGGATTTACAGTAATTACAATCTAGGAAAAATTAAATTCTAACTGTAATGTAGACCTGCCTGATCTAGGTTTATGGAAAACCTGTGTTTCAGGCCAAAATAAATAATTGAAAATGAATAATTCGATTTTTAAGAAATTGTAACAAAATATCGAAACGAGCGAGTTCGCTGTTCGCGCGTCGCGTCGCGCGAGTCTTGAGTCTATCGGCTCTGGAGGAAGCGAGCAGGGCACGGGACGGGACGTGGGTCGAGAAAGTTTGTGAGGCGTCCTTGACCGTCCCATTCATTCCGCTTACAAGCGTCTTCAGTGCATTCCGCCTACAAGCGTCGAATCAGAGCGTGCTTTTTCTGCAGCAGTAATTATGTGCAACCGAATTTGCAGCAGGTTAAACGACAGCACTTTAGATGCCTTATTATTTTTGAGGACACATATGTCCTAAAAAATTACATAGTTTTTTACGTTGTTAACTTTATGTTGATTTAAGTGCAGTTAAATTATTGTTTTGTTACTTTTGCTTATGTTATATTTAATAATTTGACATTATATTTTTGTTCTTCGGAGTTTCTTTTAATTTGTACCTATTAATTTTTAATTTTATCTCCTCATTTCTAATTCGATCACACAGGGAAACTCCAAGCATAGCCATATCCATGGCCCTTAGAGTGACTTTTAGCCTTCTAATAATACCCATTGTGAGCGACCACGTTTTAGTGCCTTATGTCATCACTGGCAACACGCACTGGTCAAAGACTTTCGTCTTGAGACACTGCGGTATGTGCGACGAGGAGATATTGCGTAGCTTCCCGAAGTTGGACCTACCTAACTGGACAGTTTGTCCTAGGTAAACATACTCGTCCATGACTTCGAGTGTAGCGTCTCCGATCTTCATGAGAGTGGGTGTTGCATGGGCATTTAACAAGACCTTCGTTTTGTCCATGTTCATTTTAAGACGCACTCCTTCGGAGGCTCTACTGAGGTCATCGAACATTGTACCGAGGTCCTCCATGGTGTCAGCCATGACTAAGATATCGGTGGCAAACTGAAGGTGAGTTATGTACTCGCCATTGATGTTAACGTCAGCCCTTTTCCAGTATAGACCCTTGAAGACATTTTCCAGTGCAGCGGTGAACAGTTTCGGAAAGATAACGTCTCCCTGTCTCACATCTCGCTGCAGAAGAATAGGTTTCGAGGTCTGATCCTGGAGTGGGACTGACATAGTAGCGTTTTCGTACAGACATTTCAGCACCTTGATGTACCGATAGTCGATCTGGCACCGTTGAAGAGACTGCAGTACAGCCCATGTCTCGATCGAATCAAAGGCTTTTTCGTAGTCCACAAACGCTAAGGAGAGAGGCAGGTTATACTCTTCGGTTTTCTGTATAACCTGTCGCAGAGTATGTATGTGGTCTACGGTGCTAAAGCCTTTACGAATCCAGTTTGTGCGGGAGGCCGAAAGTCGTCAAACCTGCGCGCGAGACGGTTCGTGATGACTCTCGAAAACAGCTTGTAGACATGGCTCAGAAGTGAGATGGGCCTATAGTTATTAAGAAGGGCAATGTCGCCCTTCTTAAAGAAAAGTATCACCACACCTCTGTTCCATGCCTGTGGTGACTTACCCTCGAGTATGACGGAACCAAACAACTTCTGAAGGGCCTTAAGAACGGGTTTTCCGCTGACCTTCAGGAACTCGGCCGTAATTCCGTCATCACTCCGCGCCTTGTTGTTTTTGAGCTGCTTCAGAGCCATCCTAACCTCGTACAGGCTGACATTCGGGATGCCTTCGGTGTAGTGTCAGGTCAATTCCAAATTAATTTTGAAATAAACAAATGTGAAACTTTAATAATAAAATTAAAATAAAATTCCAAATAACAAAAAATTAAAATAATCGTTTGATGTGATTTTCGTGTGCTTTTATTTTAATCCATTTACACAAATATAAGAAACATCATATTAACAAACTAATATGGGTCGATTTATTTATTTTCATGAAAAATCCGTAATATCCGGATAATCCGGATTGGACCAAAAATCCGTTCTTAAAAATCCGGATTTTGAAACAGAACGGATTTGCATTCCCTACATGGTATATCTCGTAAACTACTGGAGTACCAGTTTTGAATTTTGGGTATTAATTTTTTATGTAGGTTTGAGGAAAGCGACAAGCTTCTCTAACTTGGAATCAACATTCAAAATCGTGGTCCTGCTGAACAATTGCGAGAAAGTTATCATCGTTGATTTCTCGGTAAATACAAATGTTAGAGTTCTGTTTTTTTTACGAAATAAATCATATTTATGGGTACTAATTATTTGTATACTTAGAATAGCTGTAGCGTGCCCCCTTTTTCGGCGCTCATGGTGGTCCTGCTGAAGGGAGCGTGACTATCGCCGGACCACCTTCAAAGTCGATTTTCTCGAAAACTACTAAGGTACCAATTTTGTGGTTCGAGTACTAATTAGTACCAATTGAGTACTAATTATTTACAAAATATGGAAGCGATTGGCGTTGGTGGTAGTCACGGACATGAAAAAACTTCACTAAGGCCACTGGCTGGTGTGACTACGAGTCGGTAATGTAAAATACTGGTATTCAACTGCATCCGGTTAGACTAGAAGCCGACCCCAACATAGTTGGGAAAAGGCTAGGCAGATGATGATTTACTTAAATTTCAGATCTCTGCAACGCTTAGTTTTAAAAGATCTCCGTGATCGCGCGGTGCTCCCGCGTTTCAATGGCGCGGCCACGTTCAAAGCGGTGCTCCCGCGTTTCAATGGCGCGGCCACGTTCAAACCCTTTAACTTTTTGACCAATTTATAGTTTTGGGAATCAACTTTTACAAAATCTAGGCAGTTTTTTTTTTAAATATCGCCGTGGGCGCGCCCTCGAAACGGACACGATGTAATTCAGGAAAACACTAATTCAATAAAACTCAAAATAAATTACGACTCCAACTTTATAATAAAAGGCGGGCTTAACGAGCTATTACAAACAAACAGGTATTTAAAAAATACAACACTGTATCTCTTATACAACTATTCGCGTTACTTACTAATGTATTACATCTAGATATAATTAATTAGAATCTTATATAAAGCTATGTACACAGTAAAGTACGTAAAATACACGCCTATTTACATCAACGCTTAAGAAAATAATAATATTCAGAATCATTTCAAGTTATCAGTGGTAATGTTACAAACTTATAAAATGAAAGTATTGGCCCCAACAATAAAAAACTAGATAATAATCAAAATTATTGGCTACTTGATAATAATCGGGGGAAAATAAAACAGGAACGTTGTGTTATAAGCTTCTTCCACTTGAGTCAGCTTAAAAATTAAGAATAACCAGAACACTAATTATAATATTCTGATGTCGATAAATATTATGACAGCGTATTTATACTTTTGTTAAATTAGGAAACATTTCACAAACATAATATTATCACAAATAATTAAAAAAAACATGTCCAATTTATTGTCCATTGCAGATTCACTGGAGCCAAACACTCATGCACTACATTAACAAATACACCAATGTAAACCAACATAGCTCTATAATCTATTAAAAGTCTTAAGCTATGGTCTGAACAGATTTTACATTAAAACCGAAGGTAAGAAGATAGCATAATATTATTAATACTAACTTAGTTTGAATCAGTTATGTTACGAAAATTGAAAAATTATCTGCAATACATAAATTAATACAGCTTGCGTATATGTCGGAATAAGATTGATACCATCGTAGAAAAGGGGCTGGAATGCGTAGCAGCGCGTCGACCTATCACTCGATTTTTGTTTAATAATTTGAACATTAGAAATAGTCACTTATTAGAAGTTTTATAAACGCAAGCAGTACACACCTTACGTGCGCGAGTTACATAATCTAGTCTTCGAATCTTATTGAGTGAACACCTGTATCGATCGCGCCGCCACGATATGAGCCCCTTTTTTTCTTAGTCTTCTCATGCTTGAACGACTTGCCACGTGTGTGTTTCAAGTCTTGATTAGCACGCTCACCCCATGAACCGCGTGAACCACTCTAGAAAATAAAATTCTTACATTATTACTCGTAATACATAAAACTGTCCATCAAATCTTTGCAAGGAGCAATTTACAACAAAAAAAGACACGTGCATTTAGTAACCGTGCGTCAACTGTTTATATTGAATATAGTACTGCACCAGCATAGCAAACTTCGTTATATCCCAATACCTATAGATAAGAGAAGAAAATACTTAGTTTGCATAAAGCCTCAAACTAGACATACTTTTATAAATAAATTTTATGTATTTTTAGGTCCGTTCATAAGTTTATTAATGTTAAGTAAATTTTTACTTAAAAATATAATTATTATGTATCAATGCTAGCTCTATGTACAGTAACATAATAGTCCACTAAAGCACTCAGCGTTGTTACGTGATGACCTGAAACAGGTTTGAATAAACCTACATCAGGCGGGTCCCTATTGTATTCATTAGGCCTATAGCCAATATATTACATAAGTTATACACTAGATTTATTTTAGGCATAGTTTAATATTTTCTTCATAATATTAATATGTAACTTTGTAATGATGTAACTTCTATGTAATTTATTTATTGTGAACTTATGAATAAAAATTACTGTTCTAAAAAAAAAAAAATGAGTAAAATTGTATTTTAACCTCACCTATTTAATCAAATACTATTTTCTTGTTTTGAGAATCCCCACCCTCAAAACTTTTTCTGTCATTGAAACCTCCTTTGTTGAACCCTCCCCTGTCTCCACCCCAGGAGTGACGGTCCCCGCGACCTCCACGGCCTCCTCTACCTCCACGGTCTCCACCGCGGCCTCCCCTATCGAACCCGCCGCGCCCTCCCCTGTCGAAGCCTCCGCGACCACCCCTGTCAAAGCCGCCCCGGCCGCCCCTGCCCCCGCGTCCGCCTCTATCATTGAACCCTCCGCGGCCTCCTCGATCTCCTCCACGGCCTCTGAATCCTCCTCTACCCCTATCATTGAAACCCCGACCCCGATTGAATCCGCCACGTCCACCACGCTGGTTCCAACCTCCAGATTGATTGTCTTCTGTTTCCTCGTCGTTTTCTTCGCCTTCTTGGCTTTCACCCTCCTGATTGAGAGAGAAGCACTATATTATAACCAAGACAACCCTACGTGATGCTGATGAACAAGTTATTCCAGAAAAGTAAATGCCCAAAATGTTATAGCAAGCCACTGGCAATGAAGCCATGGGCGAAAATGTCCAAATTAGGCATAACATGGAGTTGCCTTGGCTTCTCAAACTTTGGGGCATTTACCTTGGCGTCGAATGAGTTATCCTTAAGTCTAGGATCCACTTCTACAGGTTTTGATGCCACTCGGCGGAAGGGAGCTGCCTTACCCGATCCATTCTCTTTTTCGTTGGGAGTTGACACACTAACTGTACCCTAAAATTTATTTCTGTGTTAAAGATCGTACAATACGATTAAACTAAGAATAGAGAATGACCTAGTGCCATGTAGGCAATACAGTGCCTCGTTTACTAATTTTGGGGCAAAGTCAGTGAAACATACATCTAACAAAAACACAGATTGAGGTCATTGACATTCCTATTCATATTTGAATCAAATTGTATTTAGTGGCATAAACAAGACAGTAAGGTATGAAGAAAAATTATAGGCGATATTTAAAATGGCCTGGCTAATAGGGCAACAGCCATTTACTTTCTACCGCTAGACCTATCATGACAGTCACGCGTGTACAAAATATTGGTGCATCTGGGACTTCCCAATGGTACCCAACCCATAACGCTCTTGGGAGATTCACAACCCAAAATATAATACTCATAAATTATTTATATAGACCTGATTTCAATAGATGCAACACAAACAATTTATTAGGGTATGATTTTAATTTCCTTATCCTGTACCAGTCCACTGACTGATAAAGGCCTCTCCAGTTGCAAGCATAGAGCTGAGATCCTCAGCCACTTATCCATTAATTACCAGCAAACCAGTGATAACTATCACTCCAATTAGCCTGTGGGTATTATAATTTAATATGAATGTTTACCTTTACAAAATTATTGTAGGGCTTCTTGGCAGGTGCACCTGAATCTCCTCCTGATGCTTTCCTCTTTTTCCCTGGTTGGAATACGTTTTCAGCCTGGAACATAGTTTAATAGAATTAAGACAATGTTTGGTGTTGTACTAGCATCTGATTGAGTGGTGTTTAAAACTACATTACTTTAAGCACTGCCATATAATTTAGAATGTAATTATTTACCTGATCATTGGATTCTTTCTTTGACACTTTAGCAGGAGGAGCATCCTCGTCACTATCATCACTGTCATCAGAAGACTCCGCTTTCTTGGCTGCAGGTTTTTGTGCTGGTTTCTGTTTTGGTTCATCCTCATCACTTGAATCATCATCTGAGGACTCTTGTTTTTTTGCTGCAGGTTTAGGCTTAGCTGCACTAACAGGTGTCTTTGGAGCAGGCTTGGATGGCTCCTCATCGCTGTCATCACTATCATCTGAAGATGATGCCTTTTTAATTGGTGCTTTTGCTGGAGCTTTAGCTGGCGTCTTTTGAACTGCTTTAGGCTTCTCGTCTTCACTGCTATCATCACTATCAGATGACGACTCTTTTTTGGCTGAAGCCTTAATAGCTGGTTTCACAGGTGTGGGTGTCGGCTTCTGGAGGGCCTTCTGTGGCACTTTTTGATCTTCATCACTGTCATCACTGTCATCTGATGATGATTTTTGCTTTTTAGCAGGTGCAGCCTTAGCAACTGCTTTAGCTGGGGTGGCTTTTGGAGTAGGTTTAGCAGGTGCCTTAGGTTTTTCGTCTTCACTATCGTCACTATCATCCGAAGAGGACTCTTTTTTCTTAGCTGGTGTAGCCTTAGCTTGAGGTTTAGGTGCAGGTTTTGCAGCAGTCTTGGGTTTTTCATCTTCACTGCTGTCATCGCTATCTGATGAGTCAGCCTTTTTTTTTTGAGCTACTTTTGGAGCAGGTGCCTTTGCTGAAGTCTTCTGATGAGGTTTCGGTTTTTCATCTTCACTGCTGTCATCATCGGATGACGACGTTTCTTGCTTCTTAACAATTTTGGGTGCAGCTACACTTGGTTTCACTGGTTGTTTTATTGGTTTAGATGTGGCATTGTCTTCACTACTGTCACTATCATCTGATGATTCTGCCTTTTTAGCTGGAGTAGCTGCTAGTTTGGGCTTGACCTAAAAATAAAACCTTTATTAGCAATTTGATCTCAATTTCCTTTCTAATTTATTGATTTTTAATTGTATTCAGAGGTAGTGACGAATAAGTAAAGTATAAAATCATGGTGATTCATTCACAAGTTCTCATCATTATAAATATTAGATTACCAAGAAAAGTTATTTTCATAGTTCTAACTTACTTGTGTTTTAGGTTTTTCATCCTCAGAGCTATCGGAGTCTGAAGAGTCCTGTGTTTTTTTTGTAGTGGCAGCCTTGCCATTAACTTGTGCAACTCCTTGTTTTTGTGGCTTCTCCTCTTCACTGGAGTCATCATCAGAACTAATAAGAGAGGACTTAATTAATTACACTACATAGTAGTATAAAGACTTCCTTTAAAAAAAAATGCAATTAAATGGCAAACTTAACAATTTTGTTGAAACTTATAAGCCGGAAAGCACTGCCCCAGCAGAAGTGTGTCTCCTTATTAAAATTTGAACAGTAGTAGATTATACTCATAACCTTTAAAATTCAAAACAATGTGATCATAACCTTAAAAACAAAAATATTTTAATCACCTTTCAGCTGCTGGTTTTTGTAGCTTCTTGAATTTATTAAATTCCTGTATTATATCTGTAAGCGAAGGCAGTCCCTTGGCACGAGGTTTCTAAAACAATGAAAAAGAAACATTGCCCATTATTTTAAACGAATCTCACAAGTCTCAAGAAGTATCAGATCTTGGATTAAGTTGGATTACCCGTTAGGCTACCGACTAGCCATACCGTTATGGAGGAAACAATAGGTAACAGTTTCTATCGGCTATCTGCCAGATAAATTATCAAAATATACCGTGGGTACTTCGAACCGAAGGAGATTTACAAAATGTCGGTCGACATGTGGCCATTGAATTAAATTATATTCGTAGATTAAACATCCCAAACTGCTATCGAATTACTAATTGAACCTATCATTACAACAACTGTAATGGAAAACATTGTCGCGAGGTTTTGGAGCACGTGTGGCGGCCGGCCACACGTGGTTTTTTTGGTGATGACTGATGATGGAACTTACCGCTTTCGTTTTCTTCAAAAAGTCTTGAGCTAGCGATTTATCAATATTTTGTAGAAATTGATGAACTATTGAAATAGCTTCAGTTTGCACTACTGCGGGGACCCCCATTTTTGCAATTTTATTAAAAACTTATCACGACAACGCAACGCCGCCGTTTGTTACAGACCGCACGCACAGCACAGATTAAAAATAAAAAAGAAAAGAACATGCTACAGTGTTGCCAGATGACCGTCTCGCGTTCTCCCCAAACTTTCCCCGAAATCCCCCAAAATTCGGGTTTTAAAACAAAAAAACCCCCACAAATGACAAAATACCTATATTATTTTAATCAATTATTTACTCATAATATTTTTTTTATTAAAATTAATTTTCTTTCCTTAGGATTAATGAAAGATACAATTTTACACTATTTCAGCAATAGTTTCCATTACTGAATTAGCCTCTTCACCCGCGTCGTTTGCAGTTCCGTATATTTTTCTGAATTAAATCTGTTTAGCATCTTTGAACTAGGTTTAAAATGAACAAATCCTTCTAGCAATGTATATCTTATTCTCAAGATTGATTCGGCAGTGTGAATGGCCAATCTGTTTCGAAGTTTATGCGTTAAAAAGGCAACGACAAAATTCCTAATGCCAATTTGCTAACATGTCCGTAAGTTCTATCACCGACTGCATTTTTTTGTGTGTCCTTTCACAGATTAGTTAGTGGTTTGGTTTGATCGCGTTGATTCGATTGATGCATTCTGATAATATATTTTTTAATCATCACTGCTAGCCGCGGCTTTGCCCAGACTAGTTATGGCAATAAAAATCCTCCTAATCCCCCCACACCTAGTTTTCTCCCCCCAAAAATATTGTCCCCCCAATTGTCCCCCCATAACTATAAAAACCCCTAAATTTAGGGGGATTCCCCCCAATCTGGCATCACTACAGCATATGTTCCAAATACAAACGTAATACGATTTTTTTTTTATAATTTTTAAATTATTCATGAGTTCATGACCGTAGATATTCTACAAGTCTTTCAGTCTTAGACACAGTGTTGCCAACTGCTAGCTTTACCCAGTTGCTAGACATTTTCAAAATGTTGCTAGATTGCCGGTTTTTTTTAACCCAAAAAGTAGCTAGAAGTAGCTAAATGTTATAGTAGGTATAACCCACCCGGTTCATTAAAGAAAGGAATCTAAAATGGCGATGTTATGTTATGTTGCTTATCATGTTTTCTCGCTTGCACACTAGTGCCGTCTATACTCACTCCCGCGCGTACCGTAGGCAGAAAAAAAAATCAGTCTTGATTTGCTTTCACGCTGTACGTGCTCAGTAATCCTTTTTACGAATTCCTTGTTATAGTTTTCTGTTATTTTTCCTTTGTTACCTATCTCATAGACAGTACTAATAAATGAGTTAAAAGTAATATTCATTCTTTATTTTTATCAACATCATAATAAGGATTAAGGATCCTCCTGAAATTTTGTTTTAAACGTTGTCAGATGTACGGAAACGGGTCTTTCATTCCGAAAAAAAAAAGTACCTACTGTTTCCAATGAAAACAACAATAACGATCTTATCGCCACGTGTTTTTAAAATTTTCAACTTTAACGCGGGCGAATTTGAAAAATCTTTGACTTGAAATTTTATATGCTAACTGTACTATCTGTCAACGCAAGTACAAGCCGCCATTTAAGATTCCTCCTAAAGGTAGATTACAATAAAATGTCAATTTCTGACAATAATATTTATTTCCATTATTTCCAACAAGAGAGATAAAAATGTCTTGTGTACATACGCTATTGAATAAAAAAAAGTTTAAAATTAATCAATTAAAGAAGATGTCAATGGTTGGGGTTCGGTGTCTTTCGTCGTTAATTTCGAATATTTTTCAGCTGTGCCCTATTATATGCAGTACATCTTTAAGCAAAACACAGTTATAGCAGCATTTACCATTTTTCTTGAGGGAGTTTCTAATGCAGAGGATTGAGTTCAGAGTTATCAAACTCATTCGGTTTCTTTGCTTCCGTATCATAGCATCTATGACCATAGATTCGGGTTTAATTTTTATTTTTTCTGTCGAGTCTCGCTACCCTACTCTACGAATCTCGATAGCCTCACGTCTCACGATGAAATGAAAAGTTGCTAGAAAAAGTAGCTGAAAAGTTTAGCTACAAATTTAATTAAATTGTATCGGTCTGTCACCAAAAAATAGCTAGATCTAGCTATAAAGTTGCTAAGTTGGCATCACTGCTTAGATAAAGAAGCTTTCTTACTCTAATGGCGCTATTACACTATCCAATTTTAAGGAATGCTAACTAGGAAATCGGCAGATGTAATCGCAGTTAGATAGAACAGATTGGATCCAATTTAGTGGAAATTGGAGGTCCAATCGCTCTATTTCCTAAATTGTGTACGATCTAGGATAGTGTAATCACGGCGCTACGATTTAGAACGACTAGTCGGCGTCCGTGATCACTGACCTCTATAATACAGTACTTGTATTATAGAGGTCAGTGATGTCAATGGACACAAAGGCCAATAACACAACATCATAGAACGTTAGCGGAAATTGCTACTTTAAATAAATTTTTGGCTACTTTAATTTTGGGTAGGTGTGTACAAAATGTTCGAAACCTGTATGATGTCCTTTGTTGCACATTTTCAAAATAAAGTTTACATTTATAAACTTATGTTAGGATTCACCTGTGCTCATGGCCCTCTAGGGCCCTGGGCCCCCTCTGGCTGGGGGCCCGTGGCATTTTGCCCCAATGCCACCCTATAGTTACGTTACTGCCTATAGTGTGCCACAGGGACACAGGCCTCCTCTGAGAGAAGATCATAATCCACTACGCGGGCCCAGTACGGGTTGGCGGCTTATACATTTTGGTTTACACGAATGTTTGATTATAGGACACGCCGGAAGCCGGCATCTCACGATGTTTTCCTTCACCATTTATGGTAATGAAAAATTTACACAAAGTAAAGTGGGCCTGCTTGTTATCGAACTCAAGACTTCATAAGTCTCGTAGATTTATAACACAAGAAAATTAATGCTGCTTCATTTGAACTTTAGACCACGCAGAACAGCGGCAATAATGTTTAGAATTAGATTTACACAATCTACTTAGAGAGTGGACAATTTGACTTATTTTGGGAAATAAAATCTCTGTTCACTGTTTGTGCTGAGCGCAACCAAACTGCCAAGTTTCACCACTATTGACTATGAAACTTGGCAGTTTCCTCTATGAAATTTGGTATAGAGATAGTTTGAGTCCCGGGAAAGGACATAGGATAGTTTTTATCCCGATATTCCCACAGGATCGAAACATACGCGGGTGAAACCGCGGGGCGCTGCTAGTTATTATATAATTATTTATTTTTCCAAAAATCCCCACTCTAGGCTGAGTTTATATAACTAGTGGGAATTTCTGGAAAAAAAAATAACAATCCCCACTGGTGGGGATTTGTCGATGGGGATTTCTGGAAT
The DNA here is from genome assembly GCA_948474745.1 of Oligia latruncula. Classification (NCBI taxonomy): domain Eukaryota; kingdom Metazoa; phylum Arthropoda; class Insecta; order Lepidoptera; family Noctuidae; genus Oligia; species Oligia latruncula. Next base: position 8,768,071 of record OX419686.1, on the reverse strand, counting down.
AAACCAAAAAAACTGGTAAACCTACCGCCGTACTGACCCAACCCGCGCCTGCGGCCTCCTGACCCACACAGCCCACACACTTTCACTGTGTGTTTTGAGTCTTTTGAGCTTTAGTTTTCTATTTCGCCACATCCATTTAGTTCCATGTCGCACTGTATATCTCTCATCTCTTTCTTTTTTTTTAAGTGAATCTGTGTACCTTTGCCTACTGCTGAGTACTGGACACTGGGGTGTATTATATTTATGTGATGACAAGTAGCAGCACCAGCACCGATAACTTTGGTTGACGATTTATTTTATGAATTTTGTTTCTAATAGGTATATTATTATAATAATTGCAGTGTGTTAGGTAGGAAGGAATGTGAATAACCAGTCATCATCAACAGTGTACCTACTAATTAAAATCGTACATAACAAGTTACAATTGCGATGTGAGCTGACATGTTTTTAGATGTTTGCTTTGTCGATGTCCAATGTGATCCGAAGAAAATCTGTGAATGTTATGTAGGCTCAATTGAGCATTAAAAATATAGTATACCACAATGCCTGTTCAGCAAATTAATGTGAAAAACTCGTCGGATATTGAAAGTTGGGAATGGGGAGGTGGATGTGGCCGAGAGGTGATACGGACGGGGTCAGGGAGCAGCCGCACGTCATGTAGCAACTCCAGCGGAGATATTTGCCGCATATGTCATTGTGAGAGCGAACCTCACAACCCCCTACTGGCACCATGTTATTGTTCAGGTCAGTGAAAATAATTATTTACATGAAACATGTACCCTCTGAAGCCTCTACCCCTCATGAAGTAATACACGTAGCGAGGATCAAGCGAATTACACAGCTGTTCTCTGTTTACATAATGTTATTTGACACAGTTAAATATAAAATTAAAAAAAATAAGTCAAGAACAGAGCCAATTACTGTGAAGGGCAAATGTTAAGATGTTAGTAAGAATAATTTAAAATCAATAGCATTAAAATAAGCAAGATAAACAAAGTTTGTGGTTCATATAGTTTAGCATTATTATCTCTAAAACTAACCAAGCATAATATTTTACTATAAACATTCATTTATGAGTCAAATGTACCAATCAAATATACTTCTGTTATGAATATATGATCTTTGAAAAGAGATGGATACATTATGTTATTATTATTATTCAATTGAATGCAGTGGTACCTTGATATTTAAATTTTCTTAGGATTTTTGCAATTTGCAGGTCAGTGTCAGGTTGTATCTTGATCAAAATATGATTCGCGACTAACAGGTACATATTTACAGAATAATATAATCATTAAAACATCTTTCTAAGTTATATTTGTACCATAAGAATAAATCTCTTATGGAAAAGTGCTTATGGTACAAATTTAACTTAGAGAGATATTTTAATGATGTATGATTATAATTCTGTAAATACATATTATTTATTATCTATTATAGTCGCGAATCATATCGCATCTCCGAAAAATAGGGTTACAACTCGAAAAATCTGGATTTTTAGAAAAGCGAATATAGACTCACGGATTTGTTAATCAGTCTTTATTCTTACATCAAAATTATACATACTTGAAAAGCTTACAAAAAAATATGTTTTAATGGCATAATATGCTGTTTTTCAATTTTCCTGAATAACAACCTGAAAATTCCCTTTTTCGAGTTTTAACCCTATTTATCGGAGGTGCAATATTTTGATCAAGATACAACCTGACACTGGCCTGCAAATGGCAAAAGACACCAGAAAATTTTAATTTCGCCATCTACCATTCACCTTAACCTGGGATGCCCCACTGTAGGGCAAAGGCCTCCCTACTCTCTTTCCACTTCTCTCTGATAGATAATGTTACTAAGTATTATTTTTTACTTAGGTTTTTTATATAGTGAGATGAAAGGGCATCCTGAGATACACACTCTTGTATAGATTTCTCAATCATTTAAGAAGGAAAACCTATAACATAATGACAATGATACTACTTTTGAGGTAAATTGTGTAGAATAGTTATTTCCTACAGTTTTATATTCAGTACCAACAGGCAAATCTAATGAGAATACAAATATATGTACAATATTCCCAATAATGAATAATTTACAAGCTTTTAATTAAATGCATTTGTGTACATCATACACACACTTTGCAATTCATTATAATAAATTATCCTCTTGTGACATAGCTGCCAGGTTTATATTATATTAACTGGTTTATTCAATAAAAAAAAATTGGTGCATTATGCAAATAATTACTAATACTAACAATTAATTAGCAATGTTTGCAGTTACTGAAACCAGTATTACAGATTTGTACAGTCACAATCTATATAATAATATGTAAAGTGTTGTATTTCAACATTGCATTCGTTATTCCGTGAAAAAATCGCAATTTAAAGTTGCCTAGTGTTGACATATTATTGCTCGTGACTGTACACTGCTCACCAAATTACATCATGCATTGTTTATTAGTTTGCTTCAATTTTTTCTTAATTGGGAACATTTTTGAGAATGCACCATGCAGGGGTAAAAATGTAGGATTAAACATTTACATGTATGGCTCAACTAAAATAACAATGGGAAACATTCAGAAAGGCCCAGTCCTGGATACTTGAGACTTGAAATAAGTCACCCCCAGACAAGCTATCAACATAAAAATCAATACCTACTGGTGTAGTAACAACTAAATCACCCATATTTATTTTTATGTTATTTGTGAATGTGTAACATTATAATAGACTACAGTTTTGTATGTATGCCTTAGTAATCAATGGACAACAATACTTTCAAGTATTATTATAAAGAAAAAAAAAACAGTAAAAGTTTCATTTCATAATCAGTAAAATCATAAAAAAATTATTTGACATTATATACAGTATAGATTTTCTATGGTGACTCATCACAAATTAAATTTTAATACTTGATATTAATCAGCAATCATTACATAGCTTTTTTATGAGTACTGGTTACATACTTAGCAGTTATTTACATTAATATTAGTAAACGTGGAGTTTCTTGCCGGCTCTTCTCCATAGGAAACAACCAATTGGAACCGTGCACCTAGCTTCTGACGTTTTTAAAATATATGTATGTTTATGTGAAATATAGAGATATTGATGTTAGAGCATAATTTGGATCAGGCACATTGTATTTGATCTGCGTAGTGTGCCTATAAAAATTAGACTATCTCCTTCGTCAGGGTTTAAAGTATCCCCGGATACCAAATTTTCAAAAAATCGGTCCAGCCAATTCAGAGATTAGCTGGAACAAACAGACAAATATTTAAGAAATAGTTTTTTTTATAAGTACCGTATATACCGTATTTCTTAAGCATTTAGTAAATTATATAAAGCTGTTATTTTGCCATTACAAACAGACACTTAAATTTTATTTATTTGTATAGATTGTGACTCATGCAAGAAACCTTAAAAATTAATGAACTAAACTCTGAAGCCTGAACACATTATTTCCACAACCAATTAGTGTAAAATAATGTTTTATTGAAGGTCTTTCCTAACTGCTTGTGAAAATATGACATTGACATGGTCTGATAATAGCATTAGTTTGCTAAATTGTGATATGTTTGCATAAAGAACATACACTTTGCAAAACTCATTGCAAAACCTGCATGCATGTTAAAAAAAAATATAATTCTAGTTTTATTTTTTCCTCTTTCTAAAGAGTCTCAATGGGAAACTATATAAATAATAATACTTTACGTGATTTACATACATAGTGACGGAGATGACATTGAATTAAAAATAACTTGTTACATAACTTAAGTGTTTATAATTTAATGATGTGTGTTGTTGCAGGAAGCTTGAAATATGTTCATCAGAGCTGTTTACAACAGTGGCTGACTGCATCGGAGACGAGATCCTGTGAACTCTGCAAGTTTAACTTTATCATGCATACCAAAATAAAGCCATTTAATGAGGTATGCACTATCACAATCTATTTTGTTTTTTTTATTGCTAAATGGGCCTGCTCTTGACCTCGATAATGCCTGATGGAAGGCGATGGATGAGGTCTATGATGGAACAAGCGAAAATTCCATACTAATTCTATGATTTCTACTTTACCAGCCACTCATCTATTTTTCTTAATGTATAGATGACGTCACATCCGTTTTATTCAACCAATTAAAATAGTTTTGGCCACTTACTGAGACAAAACAATTTAAGTTGTACAGCCAACCAAAGAGTTAGTTAATAAACAGGCAAAAATATTCATCTTTCCAGCACATTGCCAAAATTCACTTTCATTGTGTGTGTATTAAGCTTGAGACGGACTGATAGTGATATGAAAGACTTGACTACTCAGCACACTCATAACATTGTTTAAAAGTAGTTGCTAGTAAGCTAAGCTGCCGCCTGTAAAGGCACAGGCAGCTTACTGTCGATTAACTGTCGATACCAAAACAAGAGGAAGAATAGTTGAATAATATTCTGAAGAACCTGTTGTTTTTTAAGTAATTTTTTGCTATGAATGAGGACAACCTCGTTGGTACACTGCCAAGCGTGACCTCCTAGGTTCGATTTCCAGGTCAGCCAAGGTGTTATTGAGTTTAACGAATCAGTTCCTATTAAGTGTGAGTTTGTTATCTATGTTGTTAATTATTATCAACAGAGATCCTATTTTTAACGATCAACTCGTACCAAACTATGTTTGAGTAGTAAAAATACACTATTTAAGATGCTCATTATCATTATATTAAAGTACGCAGAGATAAGCAAATAGTTTCTTCGAGCGAATTACTCAGAATGATTAGTTTTCTAACATATATGATTGCCATCTCGACATTGTTTACCATTTTTGAGAAATTAAATAAAATGTAATAATTCTCATACAAAAAAATATTAAATATTTTTTTTACGAAACAGTATTTGAGGTACGACAATAATATTTTTTTCTCTTATTTGTTATCACAGCCACAACATTAGAAAAAAATATCAGCTCTCTAGGAACCCTAAAAATGGACATTGAGTCCATTTTTAGGGTTCCGTACCCAAAGGGTAAATACGGAACCCTATTACTAAGACTTCGCTGTCTGTCCGTCCGTCCGTCCGTCCGTCCGTCTGTCTGTCACCAGGCTGTATCTCAAGAACCGCGGTAGCTAGACAGTTGAAATTTTCACAAATTATGTAATCCTGTTGCCGCTATAAAAACAAATAAGTACTAAAAACAAAATAAAATAAGTAAATATTTAAGGGGGGCTCCCAAACAACAAACGCGATTTTTTTTGCCCTTTTTTGCTCGATATCAATAATGGCAACAGGTAGGCACTTGAAATATTCACAAAAAACTCAGTTGTATTTTTACTTTAATAATAATTAATAAAATTAAAATAAAATAAATATTTAAGGGGGCTCCCATACAACAAACGTGTTTTTCCTTGTGGTACGGAACCCTTCGTGTGCGAGTCCGTCTCGCACTTGGCCAGTTTTTTTATTAAATCGGGACCAGTGTGCGGCGGCCCAATCTTTTGGGGAATACAGGCGTGATTTTATCTTATGTACTTGGTACTTGTAAATGGATGGAATGTGTAAAAATGATATCGCTAGAAGGGGGTGACTAACTAGATGACGCCTCATATATAAGTTTGGGACAAAAAGACATGTTCCACTGACCCAAAACAAGGATAAGGGCAAGAGAATAATGATGTTATGGTGGTTACAATGATATGAGTGTGTTTGTTTCCAGTGGCGTCTATTGGAGATGTCGGGTGTGGAGCGTCGCCGGTTGTGCTGTGCCGTGCTGTTCCACTGCGTGGCCGCGCTGTGCGTCATGTGGTCACTGTTTGTGCTCATTGAACGAGCCGTGGAGGAGGTGAACCGCGGCATGATCGGTATGGATTCATAAATATACCTACACATCTATCTATCTGCTATACTAATAATAAAGCTGAAGAGTTTGTTTGATTGAACGCGCTAATCTCTGGAACTACCAGTCGGATATGAAAAATTCTTTTTGCATTTGATAGCCGAATTCCTGAGGAAGGTTATAGATTATTCACACTACCACTTTTAGGAGCCAAGAAAAAGGAAAGAACAGTAAGCGTTAACGAAGTAATAGCGCGGGCGGGCGAGGGGATGCGACCGAAATTTCACGCGGACGCAGTCGCAGGCAGAAGCTAGTTTATTTATAAACAAGCCATGTGACCAATGGGATTTCCTATCAATGACAAAATTACACAAACTTTCGTCCCGTGTTTTAACCTCTTTAGGGGATGAATTTTCAAAAATCCTGCTCTCCTTTGTAGTATAAGCAACCCTTAAGCGAAACTGCATGCTTCTAAACCCAGTGGTTTAAGCTGAGCGTTGTCAGTCAGTGAATGAACTTAATATTGTTATTAGGTAAGTAGATTGTATGGTGTTACACAAATAGATAGAATAAGAAATCAGTACATAAGAGGAAGTGTGGAAGTGGCACAGGTAACTAAAAAGTTATGTGGAAATGGGTTGTCATGGTGTAGGGGGCGAAGGGCATGTGATACGGAGAAATGAGGAAAATGTCGTTAGAAAAGTTTTGAGTATGAATGTCGGTGACTAAAAAAAAGTAGGGGAAGACCACAGAAACGCCTGGATGTGTGAATGATGGTATGGTTAGAAAAGGGGGTGACTACCGAGATAACGACTAATAGAGAAGTATGGAAGCAAAAGACATGTTGAGCCGACACTAAATAAATTGCGATAAGATCCGGAGAATGATGAGGTAAGTGGATTGTGTTTCTCCATGAATTTACTGGTGTTGAGAAGATTAAATACAAACTTCATACGGCAGTTAGGTACTCATTAACGGTTCTTTGAGTATGTATGGTATATTTAGTGACATTTAAATGTCTCAATTTTATGAAAAGTTTATAAATCAAGGGTAATAATATGTGTTTCTCAATAATGTACAGAAACGAGCATAAATATAGGTATTAATATAGACAGTTCGGCAATAATATTTGATTTCATGATACATCCATTAATAGCTGTCGTCAAGATGACGACAAATACACGAATATTCCCGATCAGTCAAACCTTGTCATCCACACTGTTACACTCGTAATCGCGAAAAAGCAATCAATTGTCCCATACAAAACTTCAATAGGTACCTACTCGACCCAAATGTATGGGACGACTGTTTTTTTTTTCGCGATTACGATGTTGGTCCCACGGAGAAAGTTATTCAGTCTGATGGTCTATACCACACTTTTATTAAATTTGACCACACCTTCCTGGTACACCCTGCAGACAGGGTGGCGTTACATCGACGTACGTCATGTTTGCCGCAAATAAACGGATTTTTTTTATTTTTCTTTTCTTTTCATATTCAGGACTTGATTCCGTGATCCGATTGATGATGTGTCCGTGGTAACAGGTTGCGCGTCGTTGTCCCTGCCACCCTATATGTGATCATTGTGGAAGGCGTATACAAGTGCAGATCGTTTTAGACTTGCCATACGCGAGAGGAGTCCGTGTGTGGATAACTTTAGGTGCCAACAGTTTCATAGTCAAACTAACAGCCTTTTCTTTTCATAAACAACGTGTACAACAGAACCAATCAATATTAATATTTAAAAAATACGCATAAATATATTTTTTTTTTTTTTTTGCTAGCCTATGCTGTCCCACTGCTGGGCAAAGGCCTCCCCCAAATCCTACCAGGAACTCTTTTCCCGCGCCACCTCGAACCAGTAAAAATACTATATGTAGAAAAAACGTAATGTAACACCCTAATGATTATTTATTATGTGGAATATTCTATTTATGATTATCGACCCAGCTGTCAAAATTTATAACGTGTTTAAAAACAACTGTTGGGAAGACTAAATAACATTTTGTATTCTCATATAATTTAAAATTTAGGCGAAAATACAGTAATTTGCTTTTTAGATCCAAACAAGTGTGATAAATTTGAATAGTCCCAAATTAATTATTGACCTGAATATTACCGACCTATTTTTTTTCATGTTTTTCAATTTATAATAAAACGATGACGTGTTTCAGCATGGCCTTTTTGGACAAAATTGGTAGTAGTAGCTGTGGGATTCACTGGCGGCGCCGTTTTTATGTATATACAATGCCGTCAATATCTGCATCTTTGTAACCGTTGGCGTGCTCACAACAGGTATTTCTGTCGCTACATTTCGTTATTATTGTAATTCTATTGAAATGATTTATTTTATTCTCAAATGATTTATTTTCTTTAGAATATTGTTAATTCAAAACGCGCCAGAGAAGATCCCGATCGGCGGCGGGTCCCCGCCGGTGCGCGTGAAGCGGCGCGAGCGCAGCGCGCGCGGCCAGGTCGTGGCCAACATCGAGCCGCCGCCGCCGCCCGCCGCCTACCACGAGGAGGACGAGAGCGGCGGCTTCGAGACCTACCGCGGCAACCCGCACCGCCGCCTGTCGGCGCTGGGCGACGAGCGCCTGCACGAGCACGACGACGCGCGCCGCTCGTCCGACACGCGCCTGCCGCCCGAGGTGAGTGCCCGGTGAGCTGCGGCCGCCGCCCCGCCGCGCGCTCTGACGCTCCCGTGTCCGCAGGGCGGCGTGTACCACATCAGCGTGGACCCGCTGGAAGCCGACATTCGCTCGCTGCTGGCGCTGGAGGCGCGGCGCGCGGCGCGGGCGGCGCGCTCGCTGCCCAACCTGCGCGCGTCGCGCGAGTCGCTGCTGCCCGCGCCCGCGCCCGCGCCCGCGCCCGCCGCCTCCTGAGGCCCGCTGCTGCTGTACCCGGACGACACGGTGTACTAGCGGCCGCGCCCGTGTGTGCAGTGCGATATGCGACGGTGTTGCGTGTACATAGTGACGTGGACAATGTAAATAGTAATTATCATAATAATAGTTCAGGCGTCGCTCGTTTAAAGCCACCGTATGACCGCCCGTTAGATACTTATTCCTTATCCTTGCATTTTGTACCATTACGTCCATATTTGTGTACATAGCGTAAACAAATTTTACTCCGTGTTTTTTTTCTTAATAGCAACATAAGTACCTAATTAAGATTTGATAGTAGACAGCTTGCAAAATAAGGTATAATACTGTGCCAGAGGTAATAATTCTGCCTAGTAGAAAATTATCCATTTACTTTAATTCCCAACCATATTTAATATGTAAAGATACTCCAGCCTTCCAAAAACAATTTAATATTTTGAGCTCCACACAAATTATGAGTTTGAGTTGGTGACCCAAATGTCACACAATATCCAAATATCGCGAAGCATGTGACGCGAGGCCGAGAGATTTACGTTAGGACAATTTGTACAGTCAAGCCTTTTTTTTATACCTTCGTCACTTTTCAAATCAAGTCAGGACGTTTAGCAACTTTTAAAGCTACGGCACTAAGCGGACTGCATATAAAACTATATTTAATTTCCTGCTAACAACGATCAAAATAAGAAGAAGATTGTGGCTTAAAAAAAAAGTTCGTATCTCGTCAAAATGTAGGAAACAGCAGATTTTTTTTCGCGATTTCATCCGTTTTTCCAATAACCCTGTATAATATTGATTTAAAATATTGAAATCACCGAAAATAATGAAATACTTAGCGATGAAACCAAACTTTTGAATGAACACAAAATGAAATGAATGGACGAAATGTCGAATGTATTGTAGGCTGTAGGAATCGAGCTATGGTCACGCCATCTACAATTAGCTTTGACCAACCTTCCACACTATCGCAGTCTGTCAGTATCATCACATTTTAATTCGGTCTGACATGTTAAAAAAAAACCGGGCAAGAGGGAGTCGGACCGAGAGTTCCGTACCATCATGTTTTTAAATTTTCACCGCCGAGCTAGTTACTAGATCTCGTTCAAACCAATTTTCGATGTAAGTTTACATGGTGTTATGTACATCATTATTTTTTTAGTTTTATAATTCTCTTATTTTAGAAGTTACAGGGATACATTTTACCACTTTGGAAGTGTCTCTCGCGCAAACTATTCAGTTTATAAAAAAATGATATTAGAAACTTCAATATCATTTTTGAAGACCATTCCATAGATGGGTTTGATGAAAAAAAATTTGAGTTTCAGTTCTAAGTATGGGGAACCCCCAAAATTTATTGTTTTTTTTTTCTATTTTTGTGTGAAAATCTTAATGCGGTTCACAGAATACATCTACTTACCAAGTTTCAACAGTATAGTTCTTATAGTTTCGGAAAAAAGTGGCTGTGACATACGGACGGACAGACAGACATGACGAATCCATAAGGGTTCCGTTTTTTGCCATTTGGCTACGGAACCCTAAAAATGGCTCTATGTCATTCTTAATGATGAGTCGATAAAAAAAATTTGCAGACGAAAATAGCCCATAAGGTGACGAACGTATTTTGGCTGTGACTGTACTTGACCTTACGTGGGTCAAGGCATTCTAGTCACATGCCTCGCGTTGTTCGTTTATTATACTAACATTATAATATTAAGATAAAGGTCTTTAGGATCTTAATAAATCTGCTAGAGTAACCAAATTAGATGCTGGGCTGATGGTATTGTCAAAGTGCATTTCCAAGGTTTCAACAATTCCAAATAAAATTACCTGGGTTAAATATAAGTGTTTGTTTTTTAAATGTAGCAACGATCACACACTACATTCAATACGTAAACTACCAGTAGGAAATTCTGTCATTCCAATTCATAAAAACTTGATTTTCGCAAAATGGGATTGTAGATTTTTTTAGGGAGCCTGTCGATCGATCTATCGATTTATATAAGTTTCATGCGAGGCAACCATTTTGTAAAAAAAACAAGATGTGCGACAGTAGGTAGGTATGCCACGGTTCTTCAAAGCCCTTTGTGTGCAACCTTTTATATCAATTATACGTATTTCATCGTCGTAGTTTAGAAGTACATCCCAAACAAGTCGCCTAAATATTTGCAAACCTCTGGAATCGGACAAAATTTACGTTTAAATATTGTTGGATAAACTGCCACTAGCTAGACTAGAGATATCAATATTGTTACAACTTTGTCAAGGAACTTAAGAATAATGGAAAATGGCGCTTATTATGACATTCGTCTGGCTATGTGTTTTCATCTCAGCAGGGCTAGCATGGGCTGGGGATAAAACTTTTGTCCACCGGTTATTTCCACTGACAAGGGAAAAAATTATTTTATCCACCTGCCAAAGCACGGCAACAGGGGGAAAGAGAATTATATCACTTTTTGACATTAGACGTGGATACTCACCCCCCGCCTATAGCATGGCGACTAGTGGAAGAGAAAAATTACAGATATTTTGACATAACAAAGGGAGAAATTTGTCCTCGTCTTTAGATGGTGGGTTTAAGTATATCTCTTGGAGAAAATATAATTAATTGTAATATAAAAATGTCTCGTGCTCACTGGAGCTTAGTGTTGTCGTCGAAAAGGGAGAAAATCGAGCGAAAAATACACCGGTGTTCAATTCGCGATTCGAGCAAAATTGACAGAGGGGAATAGTATTTTGTCCTCTCCCCGTGGATAAAATATCTCCGGCCATGCTAGCCCTGCTGGTTTGTCCACCGTGAATAGTTTATCCACCCATGTCGCCATGCTCGGAGGGTGGACAAAATTGACAGAGGGGAATAGTATTTTGTTCTCTCCCCGTGGATAAAATGTCTCCGGCCATGCTAGCCCTGCTGATCAACAACAATTACATGTAAATTTAGGTTCGCAATATGTATGGCCGGGGTCACTTGCAAGTCATAATGTGTTGGCATTAAAAATTGGAATCTTTTATGGATGAGATTTGTTTGCTACATGTAGTTTCAATAAAAAACACCAGTTCAGAAGAAAAATTACCAATATATTAGTTTGCAGGTTTTTTTTTTGGATGGAAATTCATCAAATGCCCCTCCCGCTCTGGGTGGAGCGGCTAGGAGTGTCAGACTCTTACTAACTAAAACCCACCCGTGTTTCTTCCTTTCATTGTAATCCATAGACATTCACTGTCATCCATAGACAATGCTTGTAGACTACAGTCAACTACAAACCTTTTGATTTGTCACTACGACAATCAGAGCGACTGGGAGCACCGCCGAAAATATTCAAGTTTTAAATAAAATATGGAATCTCAATAAACTATAAACTAAACGTCCTAAAAGCCCTCTTTTAAAATAAATGTTTTTTGGAAGTTCGTCTATGATGACAAAACATTGTCACGTAGCCGTAGGTATCGCATCGCAATGTTGCTTAGCCGGCAAAGACATATAATTATGTTGCATGCATGAATCACAAATCCCCAAGAAAGAAGGCCAGAGGTGTTGTAAAACTTTTCAGCTTTCTCTGGTCATTGATAAGAAAGCCGTTTGTGAGAGAAACAATAAAAGTTGCATTAGCCTCTGGGTAAATTCATCGATCCCTTAGAAGACCATTGCTTTGTCTACTGTCATTACCAAGTCAAAGACACATTTGTGGAATGTTTTGATTACCGCAGAATATTCATTAAATATTCTGCGGTGGTCTAAACATTTCATAAATGTGTAAAGCATACATTTATGTTATTGCAAAGCTTCCGGGCGGATTATCTTAATCATAAGATAAAAATCATGATAGAGCCTGGTGACTTTAGATAGTTCATCGATTTTTACCATATGGATAAAAGGTAAAGGCCTGTTTTACAGTGTCCAGATACGCACTATCTACTAGGCAAAAAAAAAAAAAAAAAATGAATTTGTATGAAATTAACTCGCAGATAAGTAAACCGGATATCTAGAGGTGGTGAATCAGGCCATAATATTTCAATTCGCGTTTGTCTATTTTCCGCCGATATGTAAATAAAATTGATTTATTTGAAAAAAAGGAACAGTCATTCCTGGCACATGAGATTCGATGGTTTTTTAATTTGTTTTAGTTTAAAAGTCAAAGTGCAATATTCGCTATGCATACGAGTGAGTCATTTTAAAGAGGCTCATATTATTGAAAGTTGAACTTATAGTGGGTTGAAAATTAGGAAAGATAACTTGAAACGTTTTGTGTGAATTGTCATCATAAAATAATGTTCATTTCGGTTTTATAGTTAATACATTTTATTGACAATATTGTTTATTCAGCACTGCCTGTGCTATTAGTTAAGGCATTAATTTAAATGTTGACTTATTTTTAATTTCCCTCAACCTAAAGAATAAATAGAATTAATGACAAACTCTAATCATGACACCAATCTGATGATCTGCACCCTAATTTAGTAACACACTATTACTCTCAATTTGAATCATTTTGAAGCATATTTCTAATCCATTGCTCCATATGTTCGAAAAATGTGTCTGCTCAACATCGCAAATAACGCAATGAATGTTGTTGAACTGTCAAAATGAAATTCATTGCTACTGATAGTGTGTTACGCAATTACTCTGTTTGTGTTGTTAGTCTGTCCCACGGTGTCAATCTCAAGCAATCCACACATACTAGAATTATTATTGTAATTTTAAATTATTGACTATTATTTTGGTCTTAGGCTTTTGTGTTTCTTTGACTAATGTAAATGTACACATACGAATATCATGTTGTTTTCAAGTCATTAAAATATGACTTGAGGTTTAAAATGGTGCCATGTAAGTATCATCTATTTTCTTTTCTTTTTTCACTAAAGCAGCTCTTTTCTCTCTATAAAATTGTTTTATTAGTATCATCTCTAAATCATAAATGGCTTAACGTTATCATCATCACTGTTACTTAGATCCTAAAATAACTAAGATTTTATCGAAAATATTCCTTTTGTTAGGCATTCATTGGCGATGTTAATACTAATTACTGTAGTTAGCTGAGTATCCATTATTATTTATTTACGTTCGATTACGTTGGGCATAGGTACTACAAATTATTTAACGAGTTTAAAATCAAACTGGAGTCTTTTAGTGAATACATTAATTAAAAAGTAAACATCGCTAATTGAATTTTAGATAGATAGTGTTTAAATATAATAGTTCGGACTTTGGTGCTAAATAAAAAATGAATATCAGTCCAAAATTAGGTAACATAATATTTTAGTACGACGAAAATAGTTGGTGAAATGTCATATAGTCGTATTTTCCGTTAAGTCGGGATTCATGACGACATGTTGGTACATTCCCAGATTTTAACATACGTGCGTTCACTTTTATTATTTTTATATGATACCTACTCTCAATACAAAAACCAGACCGTTTACATTTACGGCATACTAGAGTGCCATAACTATGCATTTCACTTATTTTAATTCTCCTAGTATCAACATTGAAAATACCTTGATTTACGTATGACTTTTCGATACAAATCTACAAACTAGTCGTTTCCATTGATATAATATATTTGTATATACACTGCAGTTCTATACTTCCCTGTTTCTGTTAATATTTAAATCCAAATTGTCTCTTTTTGTCTCAATTTTATTAGCTACTTTACTCATATTAATTATTCTTCATGTTGTATATTGTAAATTAATTGTATAATGGCTAATAATAACTAAAATATAATGATGACCGGTCAGTCTGTGGTAAGTAAAAATAATAAGTGATGTTTTATAGGGTTCTTGGAGATGTTTCTTAATGTTACATGCAAGTTATGCACTTAATTTCGTGTACTTACGTTGTGTTTACATATCACATATTATAAAATCGAAGTTTAAGGACTAGCTCATGTAAATATTCGCTTGGAAATTATAAATATACGATCTCAGAGTTTGTAACATGTATTCATCTCCATGAGTCTCTCGTGCTACGTATGCTGATTCCAAAGAATTTGTTTCAAAATTAAAATAAAGTAGTGCCTTATTTGATGGTCATTGAAACTTTTATTTTGTGAAACATTATTTAATGGCTACTTGAATGTTTGTTTTTTTCTCTGGATAACCACCATCACTATGAATTGCTGTGCGCGGTGTTGCGCTCATAGTGACCGATGTGAACACAATTTATTTAATTAGTTGTAATTAACATAGCACGAGACGCCACCCTTATCTGTATAATGTGATTTGTGATATAAGTTATTAGTGTTATTTGTTTGCTCAAAATTACTTTCTCCTTTCGATCTGTGTACTTATGGTTCATGAAATTTGTAAGACTGTATTTTATTTTGTTGTGTAAACATCGTTAGTAAACTTCGGGTTACGAATATAGTTATTTTGAAATTAATCTTGTTTTTATTTACCTTTTAACTTGTGTATGTAAGACAGGAAAAATCATTGCTTAGCAAATTGACTATTAAATTAAATTTTCCGTTAATCCAAATAACAATATCATTCTTTGACAGTCGTAAGTAATTGCTTTATCACAATGAATTGACGAAGGTTAAACAAGAAGTAATTTCCCTGACTGTACTTGCAATGAAATAAAAAAGTAACATCATCACCTTGCCTAGCCTTTTCCCAATTATGTTGGGGTCCGCTTCCAGTCTAACCGGATTCAGCTGAATACCAGTATTTTACATGAAGCGAGTTTCTATCTGACCTCCACAACCCAGTTACTGGGTTAGACGATACAAAATAAAACAAGTATATAAATAAAAATAAATTATTTATTTAAGGTTGATCGAATTTCATTCTCGTAGGTACGACCGGAGCTCGGGTCGCAGTGACTAGACTGTACACTCAACATTTCTCATAAGTATTCATAAACAATATATTTCTGTTCAAACAGAAAATCAACACTTAGTAATAAACATTACATTTCTACTTAATGTAAATATAAATTATATTATCACTAATACTCGAGTATTAGAATAATTAAATCCACCGAAAAATAATATTACACACTGCCAGGAGCATTATTATAATAGCTTCCTAAAATTAATTTTGTTAGTCTTATTCGTTGCTAACCCAACAAGTCATTACGTCTATTATTATTTGGCGCCTGCAGCTAACCGCCGTAAAACCGTTCTAAATATCAGTTCATTGTTGATATGAAACTGCAATTTTGATATCAAAGTCTACACGGAACGCAAGATATGATTGCGTGGTGTGACTGTGGATGTTGTCGAAAGTGTCACGATTATACTTATGACTAAGTTACTGACACATTGGGGGTACCTATGTTTCGTAGATTGTTTGCCATAATGGTTCGGATGTGCACTATGACGGCAGGTGGTATATCTAGAGAGTGCTGCGCCGCTAGAAATCAGTGTCACCGAGCACGTGGTACATGAGGCGCTTGAATGAGTTCGACTGTTGGATGTGCTCTTCGTGTAAGGAGTTTACCTGAAACAATACAATAGTAGGTACTTTACTGAACAGAACAACTGAATTGGATGATTAGATTCTAGCCTAGCTATAAAAAATGATAACTATTTTTTTTTAAAGAAAACGTACTTTTCTTAATGCCAGACAAACAGAACGCTGTTTGTCTGGCGTTAAAGCATTATAGTCCATAACACTGATATTATCAGTATCTATATTCTGTTTGATAGTAAAAGACTGCGCGACTGACTAATGTTTGAGACCAATAGTAGAAACTTCTCATATAAATGTCAGAAGGCAACTTTTTGATCATATTATTACAATATACATACTTATTTACATTTATATTATGCTCATTTACACTTACGAAGGTCGCTTGTTTTCCTTTCGGTTTCTCTTCAGGCTTCGGTCTTGGAATCGGCGCTGGCCTCTGAAACCATTAATTTTATGTGTGTAGGATCATTTTTAAGGTCAGTTTTCACCGCTAGTGACGCTAGCAAACATTGTTTCCTCATAGCATGTTAACTACAACTAAAACTTTGTTTTTATAAATCCAAATTCGAACAAAATCTAATGCCGGGTACAGCGGTGCTATTCTGTAAAAATCTCACCGTGAAAACTTAGGTAAGTGAGCGTGGAGTGAGGTGTCAATAGTGTCAATTCCTAGCAAAAACAAACTCACTTCACCTAAGTATTCACGGTGAGATTTTTACAGAATCTACCGGCAGATTGGTGAAACAAGGTGAATGGATAGTGGTAGACCATGAATTTCAAATTTTTTGCAATTTGCAGGTCAGTTGCAGATTGTAT
The DNA here is from genome assembly GCA_948474745.1 of Oligia latruncula. NCBI lineage: Eukaryota > Metazoa > Arthropoda > Insecta > Lepidoptera > Noctuidae > Oligia > Oligia latruncula. The sequence continues at coordinate 8,751,155 of OX419686.1, read as the reverse complement.
CATGATCAAAATATGATTCGCGACAATAACAGGTACATATTTAGAGAATTATAATCATTAGAATCATTAATATATCTTTCCAAGTTAGATTTCTACCACCAACCACCAATCTCTTATGGAAAAGTGTAGATATCTAGCTTATCGTGACGGGGACGATAGATGAATTTGTTTCAACATGTCGCTCATTTGGAGAAACATCGACGTAACTGCTACTTTTTTTTTTAAGTGAAAACTTCTTTAGGCGCGTTGAGCATTTTTTGAGATGGGGAAAAAACCATTGAACTCGCGCCACTGTTACCGTAAGCGTCACCGCGCGTGTTTTGTTTTGTTTATGAGACGATTAAAAAAATACCCGGATGTGTTCGGCTGTCCTCGGGATGTTCTCGGTTGTAATGATACCAGATATGTCAGTGAGTGACGGCAAAGTATTCTGTTTGTGTTTTGTTTTCACTTCTATCGGCACTCCCGGAGTGCTAGTTTTTTTTTTACGTCTATGCTTTCCTAACGTAAATACGCTTTTTATAAGTGCTTTGGCATATTTAACTCTTCTTTGGAAAAAAATACATTTACGTCCATGTTTCTCCAAATGAGCGATGTTACATTTCTATTACGTTTCACCAATCTGTACCCGGTATAAAATAGAAATGAGCGTTCAATTCTGACTCTTGAAAGTCTAGTCCAAATTGTTTAGCTGAATCTGTATCTTAGGGTTTTTAATATAGCAATGCCTGGATGGCATCTTCGTGAGACGCACCTTGTTGAGCGGCGCGGTGAACACCTTGGTGGTGACGGGCGTGGGCACCTCCTGCACGACGTCGCCCAGCCCGTCCTCCTGCAGCGCGCGGAAGGTCTCGGACTTGGCGGGGTCGTAGAGCATCGTGGGCTTGTGACTGTGTCGCGAGGTCGGCCAGGTGGGGCGTTAGGGTTTAGTCGGTTAGCGGGCGCAACACAATAATAGAGAGAAAATACATTAGATACGACTCGTATTTCGTTAGAGGGACGCGGAAGCGGTTAGTACGAACAGAAGTTTAGTTTTGTTTGTTTTTCAGGAAGGAAAGGTCGATAAAAATACTAACATTAATCATGTAGAATAAGTCATCTACCTTAATTAAATTATTTAGTTCCAGTATATAAATAAAGTATAAATAACTTAACAACTACTTTGTGTAATAGTGATCGCCACACTGTGGTCACACAATGTTGTGAACGTGGGGCGCATGAGGAGCGCATTCATGAATGTTCGGCACTCCTGACGAAGAATAGCTGTCAACATGTCGACGTCGGCACCATGCAAGACGGTAAGAACTGAGCGTGTAGTGAAAGAGACCAAGTTGGCAAGATACGAAAAGAGCAAATAAAAATAAAATAAGCATTAATGCATCATGAGGATGGGCGTCGACTGTTGTTTTGGCGGCGTTCTAGTAAAAGACTTGCCTCTTGACAACGTGCGGCCGCCCGTAATGGCCGTTAGCGCTAAGTAAGCAGAGAAATACTTCATTATTATTTGAATATAACACCTACGCTATGCCTCTGATGTATATCTTATATTTGCAACTTTTCATATAACGGGTATTAAACCACACTGAAAATACTATTTCTGGAGATGTCATCAAGTTTTGTTTAACTGTATTGTTGCGTTAAAGCAGGGGATATTTTGTTTCATATAATAATACATTAAAGAGAACGTAAGTAGGTATTTACAGAAATTCCGTCACTTTGACAAGTGGATTTTGTTATGTAACACTGGCTTTGGCATTCATCCATGTTGTTTAAATTCATTGCCAAGATATGTGTAGTGTGAGATGACTGATGCTAGATTTACTTAACGTTAGCTATCTGTTAGCTTGTATTACCTCACTGCTGGACAGAGGCCCCTTTCCATTATCTCCAAATTCTTAGATCTGGGGTCAGTGTGGAACAACTTAGTATTTTTATTTAGTGTATATTTATTGAACTAATTGACTAAAATATCAGTGCCTATGCAGATACTCACGGCAACGGCGAGGTCTGTTGCCTGATAGAATTAGCGATGTTTTGATCCGAGTATAGATTGATGGGGGAGTTGAACTGCTTGTGCGCCACCTGAAGCGATAGGAACAATAATTTAGCATAATATACTTATTTGGACTACTTGACAGTACAATAAATGTGTGAGAGAGCAGCTACAAAAAATCTCATTCTAAAAGAAGTTAAAACACCAATTGTTTTACAGATAACAGATAAGTTTCAATGAAAAGGATTTAGCCATGTAAATTTTAGAATTTCATTAAATTGTAGACCGAAATCAAATTGACAATCAACGAGAAGGTATTTTTTCTTGCATAATTGTTCAAAAATTCATTGAATTTTAGGGATATTTCAACTGCTTCTATGACGAATTGATTTAGATGACTAGCAAATTATAACATGCGAAAGCAGTTGACTCAAGGAACAAAAGATTTCGGACTACACTTAGTACAATAAACGGGTAAGTAGTTACTCTCTTATAATTTATTCGTGACAGAAAATAAACCCTTTAAGTCATAAAAGCTCAAACAAGATGACGTATAGACATATGAGTTCATGAGATCGACGACACTTTGCAAGAGATTACGAGATGAGGAATTATATTTGAACAATATGTCCAAACCAAAAAATAACAGAATAAATATTTTTGCTAATACAATTGCAAGGTATCGTTTGTTGTGTCGACCGGCTTCGTAACAGAAGTTTGTCGCTGTCATGCTTGAAGCTGATACTGTTCACAAAATCATTTAGTGCACCACCTTGTTCGCTTCTTCGCCAACCACTCGCTGCAGCACCGACTCTGCCACCTGAGTTTTTATGAAAAATACTATTGTACTATACAATCCGTGCGCTACGTTACATTAACGTTAATTTTATACCAATGTATGTGGGGGAATAACAAGGAAGAATTTAAAACTGCATATTTATTATGCTATTGAAAAAATCTCAAAAAATAACTAACACAGATTTGTTTATTCTTTGGCTAGCTTCCTTCTTATTTCTTCTAACATGAGTGTGTATTATTATTATTTTTCTAAATTTGGACAATTCTAAGCTGCTTTGATCAGTTTTAGTGTGTGTGTAGTAAAGTGAGTTGTGTGTGTGCGTGCAATGTCCGTGCGTGTTTCATTTGTGCGACGTGCAACATCTAATGAATCTACAAAAAATCTATAAATTATTTCTTTATAGGTCCTAAAGCAAAGAAAACTATAATTTACTGAACCATCTGAAAGGACAATATTACTTTATTACCTTGATTTCATACCTTGAATAGTTCAATATTACAAACAAATTACTTCTGAACACGGTCTTCATCATTACCCATACAAACCGTGCAAATAGCAATTAAATCAGAATTAAATGTAGCCCACATGTAGTACGTAGCATGTATTTTCAGCAATGTGTCGTGTAAAAATATAATTTGATTCAGCAGTCTAATGCTCTACCAAGTGGTAAGTGGCAAGTATTTATAACGTCATAAATATTTCCAAATGTCTAGCGAGAAAGAGTTTAAATGTTTTCAAAACTCACTACTTATACTTTTAGAAAGTTTTTTTTTTTTTCAATTTTTTTATTACTAAATGGGCCCGCTCTTGACCCCAATTTTATTTATTTTAGAAAGTTTTCGATAAGCTCTCAGTATGAACGACACTTCATTTTAACGTGTGTTCATTTGTGTACTAGGTTTCTGTGTTAATTGGTTTCTGCTTGAATAATTTACAGTGGAATTTTACAAAAATGGTTGAGCGTCGAATTTACATTGAAACTATGCCAGCTACATAGAGTCACACTTCAACTACAAATCCCATGGTCATAAATATTCTTCAAACTTTTAAGAAGAACTACTTAAGTCATCTTGATGTAACTATAGTGTGACCAAGAATGGTTCCTTGTGGCATTCCTTATTTCAATTGAATCCCAAAACTGTTTTTGGCTTAGGAAACCAACAGGACGTGAAACCACGGGAGTGTGCATTCAGGTAATTTCGTAGAAATTCAGATATCTGAAAAAACATTGCATAGTAGTCTGTGTTACTGTGTCAAATGCCTTAGCTACATGCCCTTGATTCCACGTACTGGATGTTTAAAAGTTGTATTTGCTTGAAGATGTTACCCTCTGTCTCATGAGAGTGTCGCGGTAGTCGTGGCTGGGCGGCGCGCGCATGGAGGGGTTAGGGTGATGACGTAGGTAGCTCTCTGTGGGGCCGGGCTCGCGGCGGACCTTCGCGCCGGGAAGCACGAGGGGCGTCGTGCGGTACGGCTAGAAAAATAATAAAAATGTTTATTTCAATTAACATAAATGCGTTTTCTACATTGTTTGGACTCAAGGTCTTCAAACGTTGTAAATAATGCATTAAGCAAGGAATTGCTTAAAGTAGGCGACTCCGCAATTTTCACGTGGCAATATCCAACAAATTAAAGAATAAACGATTTTGCTACAAACTATTTTATATCACCGGTGAGTACCTATAACTTCGTCATCTCATCATCATCGTCAGCGAAAACCTTTTTCAACACAGCAGGTATAAGCCCTGGAATTGTTTTTGTGCTTAGATAGTTATTATTTCGTTCAGTCAAAGTTTAACTTCAATTACGTGATTTATTAAGTTTGTGAATTATTTCGCGTAGTAGCAGTATTTTCAAGATCTTACCACATGATATTCTCGTAAGGCTACCTAAATATGAAAGAGTTCACTAGAAACCTACCATACCACCTTGTACTTTTGAGACAATTTGATTCTTCTTATCGAATAAATATTGCAAATACTGAAACAAAATTTCAGTACGTACTTACCTACACATGGTAAGGTACTTATACATAAGACTATAACCCAAATACCATGCAATGCCGTATTACGTTAGATATTTTAAGGCATTAAATTTATATCCAGCCTTGTAATACGATTGTAAATGGAAAAGTCGAATGATGTTTGTATCAAATATACAACCATGATCTAGAATAGTTGGCTCACATCACTCGCTAATAATAGTTCACGTTGTAGGCACATAAACTTCACAACAGCGTAAAACAAACGGCGTTAAACATAAATTGTAATTTGGTTTACTGCTTCGGCTAACTGAGGTTAGGTATATTCAAATAAACACATGTGTTTGTCACATATAAGTGACCTTTTACAAGGCCGCAGACGAAGCAATCAAAATACCAACGTTTTCCTTCAAACGGCACGTGCATACATCAGTCAGGATCTGACAGAAATCAGACGCTATTTCTCTAAAATTTTTTGATATCTCCGCAAAGATTAGCCGTTAAACTCCGCCGTGGCGTACTTGGCGTCGCGTCTATTTATAACACGAGGTTATTCCATGTGGCTTATGATATGACTTTTCTGACACGATTTCGTTATATTTATACGAGTCTGTGATATTTGGACCGTGGTCATGTTGCAAAGTCTTCGACTCTTCGTAACTAGGTTGATATGATGTATGGTATGGCTAGTATAATTCTGTTACGGTAGCAACTGGCACCATTTTTATTTTGCGAAGGCCATCGATAGTTTTCTTTAGGCCAGTAGACTGATGATACCATGCATCATCATGTGGACCCAGCAGTAATATAAGGCGGACAGATCTCAATGAATGACTTGACGAAACATGTTTGGGGGTAATATTTTGTCGGAATTGTCCATACTTCAACGAAGCATTCGTTAGTATCGTATATGTGCCAATGAGCACACAACAAGCTTCGTTTATTTGCGGCGATGTTTACAAAAGCGGGGGCTTTCGCCACTGACGCAACGTTCTATGTTGGTCGAATATGTTTGGTTTGACTAAAATGATAATATTTCAGTAATGATTTCCATTAATTACTAAGACCAATAATTTCAAATAAATAGCCCGTTCATAGCCCATAAATGTCTATGTTCGATATATTTATCGAGAACAGATATATGTAAAGTGCCAAAATGCTCGGTCGGAATTAAAAGTATCCGATACATAAATTATGGATAGGTCTAATTTTACTGACGCGTGTTAAAGATTATACAAATAGGGATCTTTTAGTATGGCTTGTAAATGTGTCATTAACCGTTTCATAGGTAAAAAAGAAGATAACGTAGAACGAGAAGTCGTCAGTAGCAAGAGAATTTAGGTAGAAGAAGGATGGACCAGTGTTGTGGTGTAATCAAGCAGCTATATAACGACTACGTTAAACAGTTAAATCATTTGTCGATGATGACGAAGCAAAGGCCTACCTACTGCTAGTGTATTAGGTATTTTCCTATAAATTATTTGAGCTTAGAGCTTTGCTCATTTTACATTCAGTTTTAGTCTCGAATTTTGTATCTTGGCATAGAGACTAATCTTAGGTAACATTGAATATGGTAACAATCACGTCACATATTCGTGTTGAAAGATCAAGTGGGTGTAAAAATGTGACGCGAAATTCATTCCAAAATAACTTCACAGCTGTCTATTTAATATGAAAAGGGGGTCGTCGAGTCTTTGAGGATAAAAAGCTGACCAAAGCATAATTTTGAAAAAATAGGAAAGATTTTATTCAGGATTTTTTAATAGATTTTCATTTCAAATTAGTTTTATCTATTACGGCTTAAAATTGACTATTATAATACTAGAACTTATCAAGTACAAGGCAAAAGGTTATTTTCTAACTTAGTTATACTGAGTTGTACTGATATGGAAATATCGTTAGTTTTTGACGTACAAAATAATGAAGATCAACGGAACATTGTGGGGGTGATAAAAGCACCTCGTCAGGAGCGTTTTGGGTAATAATGTAAACACGGAACAGACAGTTTGTTACCGCGCTGAATATCTGGCAATCTTTCAATTCAGAGGCCGATTAAAACAAAAAGTTGCTTTTATCAAAAGCACATTTCTGGCTTATGTTGATATAATGTTTCATAACATCATACAACGCATATCCTGTTGTGAAATCACTTACGATTTTTCCGGAAAATTACATCGTAAAGCTTTCGTGTCAGATTACATCACATATTTTGTAACACAACGCGCATCTCAAGTGCTCCCAATTTAGATTATGCTTCAACATCCCATGTTACGGCTGAAGCGCTGACGTTTCACATGATTTGCAATTTAATATCAACTGTTATACCACAACACGTTTTGGTAAAGATGATTTATGAAATGTTTAGTAGTTAAGAGGTTCTAGTGTTATTTGTAATAGTCGCACGCACCCAGTTGGTGATGACCTCGTCCTCAGGATGCATGGGATCCTGGTACCCGTTGGGGAAGAAATTAGGATTGACGGCCATCGTGGTAGCACTCAGTTGCGCGGACGTGTGCCGTGAGAGTATGATCGCGGACTGCCGCTCCAGTCGTTCTCTCCCGAGTAAACAACGCGATTTCAATGCATTCTATTTTGGAAATATGGCGGGAAATTATGCGTCAGCGTGGGCGAAAACCTCCCGAGCGGCCGCAGAGCCTTGCGCTACATAAAATGTACATAGTTTATATGTTTATTCCCAATATTTTTATAAGCAACAATAATAGGGATTGATGATTTTTTTTGATCCGCAGGAGAACCAAGGTAACCGCCATAGCCCGAAGAATTGCCAAACTTAAGTGGCAGTGGGCAGGGCACATTGCTCGCAGAACAGATGGCCGATGGGGCCGAAAGGTTCTGGAGTGGCGACCACGTACAGGAAGACGTAGCGTTGGAAGGCCTCCCACAAGGTGGACCGACGACCTTGTGAAGGCCGCAGGAACCCGTTCGATGCGAGAAGCACAGAACCGGTCGAAGTGGAAGTGCTTGGGGGAGGCCTATGTCCAGCAGTGAACGTCTTTCGGCTGAAATGATGATGATGATGATTTGCGGCCTATGTGTTATTAGGTGGTTTCAGCAGCAAAGTTTCATCGAATCACGCCTCAGCGCCCATTGAAATAAATCGCATTCTAACCGATTTCGTTGAAATGAAATGAAATGATTTTGAAATGATTTTTATTTTTGTAAGTAGGTTTGTACAAACACTTTTACACGTCAATCATGTTTTTTTAAAACTAGATGAAGTCGGCGTTAATGTGTTTTTCCGATACAAAAGAGTTCAATCACGATGAAGTCAGTGCCTACTTCTATTGCAAATTGTATGAGAAATACGCCCGCAACGATCGTCTATTATTGTGATTCATGAATCAGAAAACAGATTTAGCTTAGCTCAGGAACGTTCTAAAAATTTCATGAATAATAGGTATATTTCAGTAACTTCGTTTCACCGTAGCTGTAAAGTTGTGTATAGGCAATGTTGTCCGGTGTTCTAATCCGAGTGGATCTAATTAATAAGTTAACATCATTAGACGATAACATTTTGGCGGGTCTCCAAGGTACGTCATGCGTTTGGTTTAGCATAACACTGTTAACCTATTTGTTGAAAATCAAGGATACATGTAACGTCGACACAAATGCGGTAGAATAATACCTACTAACAATATTAACAACCGATTATATAAATAATTTTCACGGTGCTTGTTGAGTAGGAAGTTATTCTATGAGTACCTAATAAAATTGCAAAGCATTCCAATGTACAGACGCCAGCACATCAAACTACTACAATCTGTTACATTTCTTTAATAGATTTTCAACTTTGTCGCTAAAGCATAAGGTTCAAAGTTGATTGGGAAAATTTGACAGTTTCGGGTAGCTTGATGTGCTGGCGTCTGTACAAGACTCGGCGTTAGCAACGCGATGAAATTTAAAAGAAAACTGCGTACCATTTGGCAAAGCGTCAAAATAAGAATGATGTTACATGGTTATAAATTTTTAAATACTGTAATAAAATCGTACGATCACTAATTAAAATAATTAGGTACTCTTCGCATGAGAATACGATCCTGAATTGAAGTTGAAAGTCGATGTCTAAAAAAACCAGTGAAAAATCTAACTTTAAAAAAAAAATCGAGGCGAAACATTTTTATTTTAAAAGGTGCAACCGTTTATTCTGATCTAGTCATCATCATGGTAACTGGGTTCTGAACAATCGCTGTCGACTGTTTTTGTTCGACGTCGATCGATGGTGCGGGTTTGACCAAACTTTAAAAGAAAAAAAAGAAAATTTTTTTTATTGTGAAAAGATTTGTTACGTGTCGTACAAAAAAAAATCGAATTATGATCAAAAGCTGTAATTACAAGCACCTAACAAAATCTAAATTCAGGTAGTGATATGTGCTTATTAATCCGATCGAAAGTCGATCTTTCTTCGATCAATCGATTGATCATTAATCATCAAGGCGATCCATAACACCCACCTGGTTGTCGTCGATCAACCGCAACCTAGATATTGGCGCCGATTCTGTTGTTCACAAACTAAACTAAATTTAAGTTCAGGCATCTTTTTCTTTCTATTTCATTAAGAAAAGGACAGAAGATAAATATTAGTTTAGTCCTGTCAAATTAAGATACTCCATAGACAATTTAGACGAGATTAAAAAATTGCATAATAAAAATACGTCAATTTACGTCAGGCGCTGACTAATTTGACAGGACTAAACTAATATTTATCTTCTGTCCTTTTCTTAATGAAATAGAAAGAAAAAGATGCAAGAACTTAAATTTAGTTTAGTTTGTGAACAACAGAATCGGCGCCATTATTGTTGTAAGATAAGATTTATTTATTTCTGAGTAAATTACGTAAGTAATTTCTAAGTACATTAAGATCTTAATATTAATAAACAGTTTCACATACACTACCGTTGCCGGTGTAGAAATATTAAAATTAATTTCCAAAGTCAAAGTGGCTACGTTTTAGGCCGCAACAATATAATCATAGTAGTTAGTTTGTCATCGAAACGCTAAGAAGATATATTCCCATTAATATAATTATAAATTAATTCAAGACGAAAAATTGGCAATTTTTATACAAGTGTCAAGTGCTATGAGCACAATTTTATTATATTTATTTACACACACAAAGTAATTATTGATAAAATGTAATGTCAAAATTTATAATTAAAAAATTCATTAACTGAATAGAAACAGTTGTCTAAAAGCCAGGCAAATATTGTTTTTTTGAATTTGTTTGTGGGCAACACTCTGATGCGTGGGGGTAAGTTGTTAAAAATTTTGATTGCCATGCAATTGGAATTCCTGCTATACAAATGTAGTCTCTGGCTGGGTGCAAGTAATTTATTTGAGCTTCTGCTTTTCATTCTTTTAGAAATGTGTTCATACAATGGGAACATAATTATGCGAATACCTATATACATATAATAAACATGCAAATTTCAAAAATATATAGGCAAGGAAGTGGAAGAATTTTTAGTGCTTTAAATAGTGTACCTACACCATGTAATTAATCTATATATATAAAAGGAGAAACTGACTGACTGACTGACTGACTGACTGACATATCAACGCACAGCCGAAACTACTGGGTCTAGGAATATGGAATTTTGCACACGGCTTCCTTTTATAATGTAGGGGAGCACTAAGAAGGGGTTTTTGGAAATTCAACCTTTAAGGGGGTGAAAAGGGGGGATTTCGTTTGTATGAAAAATTTTATTCCTTGAGTTAATAAACTTGAAACTTGGCACGAATACTTATCTAAGTAAATGATTAAGTTTGGCATTTTTTGTTTTACTTAACTACCCCCTAAAGGGGGATTGGGGGGTGTCAAAGTTTGTATGGAAGAATTTTAACGGGCTGTCCGATTAACTTGAAACTCAGTATTTATACTTAAGACTAAAAATAGATAATAACGTGTATCAGGGTTTTTCGAAAATGTACCCTTAACAGGGTAAAAAGGGGTAGTTAATTTTACAGGGGAGGATTTTACTGCGTTGCTTGATTAACTCAAAAATTGGTATAAATAATCTTTGAGTCAAGTCATGAGCACATACCAAAGGATTTTTCGAAATTCCACCCCTGTGGGGGTGAAAAGCGGGGATACAGTTTATATGAAAAATCTTATTCAATTGGTTAATAAACTTGAAACTTGGCATGAATATTTATCTAAGTAAATTATGAAGTTTGGCAATTTTTGTTTTTCTAAACTACCCCCTAAAGAGGGATTGGGGGGTGTCAAAATTTGTATGGAACAATTTTAACGGGCTGTCCGATTAACTCGAAACTCAGTATTTATACTTAAGACTAAAAATAGAGAATAACGTGTATCAGGGTTTTTCGAAAATGTACCCCTAACGGGGTGAAAAGGGGTAGGTAATTTTACAGGGGAGGATTTTATTGCGTGGCTTGATTTACTCGAAAATTGGTAAAATAATCTTTGAGTCAAGTAATGAACACGTCACAAACTATTTTTCGAAATTCCACCCCTGTGGGGGTGAAAAGCGGGGATACAGAAACTTGGCACGAATACTTATCTAAGTAAATTATGAAGATTGGCACTTTTTGTTTTTTTAAACTACCCCCTAAAAGGGGGGGGGATTGGGGGTGTCAAAATTTGTATGGAAGAATTTTAACGCGCGGTCCGACTAATTCGAAACTCGGTATTTATACTTAAGACCAAAAATAAAGAATAACATGTACTTATCAGGGTTTTTCGAAAATCTACCCCTAACGGGCTACAAAGGTGTAGTTAATATTACGGGGAGGATTTTACTGCGTGGCTTGATTAAGTCGAAAACTGGTATCAATAAATCTTCGAGTCAAGGAATAAACACATCCTTAACGATTTTTCGAAATTCCACCCCTGTGTGGGGGTGGGGGGGTAAGCAAGGATACAGTTTATATGAAAACCTTATTCATTTGGTTAATGAATTTAAAACTAAAGGGAGATTGGGGGTGTAAAATTTTGCAAGTAGCCGAGTCCATTTAGGATTGCTATCGACACGCTAAGAAGAAGAATGGGTTGATTTTACTGCTTGCTTTCATTAACTCGAAAATGAGTAGGTATCGGTCTTTGAGTCAAGTTATGGACACGTCATCCCAAACGATTTTTCAAAAATCCACCCTTGTGGGAGTGAAAAGCGGGGATCCTGTTTATTTGAAAAATCTGATTCCGTTGATCTACAAACTTAAAAATTGGCCCGAATACTTAGTAATCTAAATAAATGATAAAGATCATAAACATACATACCTATTCGAAATTTTGAGAGGAAAGTACGAAATACACGCGGACGAAGTCGCGGGCAAAGTGCTAGTAATGCATACATTTTAAGGCCCTCATGTTATCATGTACTACAAAACCTTTGTGTACCTACCTAAATAAATAATTATGGGTTTCAATGTCCTATTTGGTACCAGTAAAACGCTGTTGCTATAAGAGACTATGGCCGCATAAGTGTGTATTGTTTGTACCATTGAGCGTAAGGCTTAAGTATAAAATTTTCTAGGCCTAAAATAAAGACAGCGGCGCGGCCGAGGATGTTGTGTGTGTGAACCTAAAAATCAAAAGGATTTTTTTCCTTTGAAACTTTCCATAAAATTAGAGTAGGTTGGTACTTTTGTATTTTGCATTCGATTTCTTAGTCCCTTTCGTACTTTTTCGGAGTCCAGTAGACATGGGTAGCTCGTGAGCTAGTGATAGAAAAGAGCTAGCTCTTTTCGATTGACGTCGCTCTCGCTCACTCAGTCGCGCACTACGTAGCTCACTAGCTCAGTTAGCTCACTCAGACTCACTAGCTCAGTACTTCAGCGATGCACGCGACCGGCCGAACGGCTCATTCGGCTCGCTTCGGAATACTTCGTCGCATCGTTCGTTCTTCCAACAAAAGCTCTCCGACACAATCTTATCAGTTATCATACGACGTAAATCACTGTAAATCTATCTTTATACAACATTGACTTAAAGTAGAAAATACTTTGGCACATTATAAATAAAAAGGAACCGCATTGTTTCTTGCGTTTCGTTTACGTAAATTCTAAATAACTCATAAGTACTAATACCATAATATAAACAAACAGATTAGAAAAACTTATTTAAAATTATTTAACTTAGTACTTTTTCGGTTGTTTTGACGAAATGACATGCATACCGCTGCGTGAAACGTGCAACGAAGTACAAATACTAATACGACCGTTCTTACTATCAAAAACCGCCACAAAATAAAACAAGATTTATTTATCGATATCCGTAATTCCTTAGTAATTCGCGTGACAAGAATCAAATGAGCTAACAGTCGGCGTCTGAGCTACTGAGCTATAGAAGAGCTAGTGAGTAACAAAGAATCCAAACTTCCAAAGAGCTATTGACTATTGAGCGAGCGAACTGAAGCGCGTGCGGCGTGAGTCAGATGAGCTAACAGTCGGCGTCTGAGTCACTGAGCTAAGTGAGCTATAGAAGAGCTAGTGAGCTAGAAGAGTGATATAGCTCTTTAGAGTGAAAGAGCTACTCGCTCTTTATCTTTTCAGTGAGCTATTTCGCCCATGTCTAGAGTCCAGTAATGGTAGATGCGGGAAGCATATACACATCATCATGGTTCAGCCCACGGACGCTGCTGGACATAGGCCTATCCTAAGTATCGCCTACTCCCTAAGCACGAAATCCGTAGTTTCGGGCGAAGCTAGGGGCGATTCCTACTCCGAATCACCTGCATGAGGACTACAATGTGCCTTCAAATTAGCGCTGCACCACGAAGCGCGTACAAAGCCGCGTTGCTGTCGCGTGATTGTTTGGATCTAATTTGAAAGCGTTCTTTCTCGTCGTAGTACTCACCTGGATTTGAATGGACTCGTCAAAGGTGTCATCGGTGCGTATAGAAGACGGCGAGAGCAGTAGCGTCCTGTATTCTCCCTCGATCTGCGGCGGGAAGGAATTATAGTGCGGCAGGCCGGCGGGGCCCACGGGGCCGTGCGAGTGGGGGAGTGGCGTGCGCGGGAGGGATTCCGGCCCACGCCAGCTATTCTGCGAGTCTTGACCACGCCAGCTATTCTGCGAGTCTTGACCACGCCAGCTCTGCTGCGAGTCTAGACCACGCCAGCCTTGCTGCGGACTTGGTGTCCTGGGAAAAATGTAACTTGTGTAAATCCTGAGTCTGTAAAACCAAAATGTGCTGGTTTTTGTAAGAACAGGTCAAGGAATGTGGCCCGTTATCTACATCGCCTAAACAGAATACGGAAAATCTTTTAAGGTTCCAACCTAATTGTTTTATGTCGTGTGGAAACTCATGGATACGCTCCGTCTCGGGAAGGCGGAGGATTATTATGACGGACTTGTACCGACTAAAACCTCTTGGTGCCCATCGCCAGCATATACGAAACGGGCTCCGAGAATACATTGAACTTTTCGGTACCTACTTTTTGTCTATGCCTATGACAGGACTGCGGGAAAACTCTTATTTTCCTTACATCAACACGGAATACATCAGCACGTGACCACTCAAACTCAAAGCATTTATTTCAATTAAACCTTGTACAGGCACTTTTGAATTGTCAAAATTAAAATAGTCTGTTAGTTAGTCAGAAAGTTAAAGCTAGTTGACTACATGCTACCTAGCTACCACTAGATAAAGCTTCTAATGATAGAACCTCTGCACTCTTTGAAGTTCAACTATAGATAGATAGAATGATCTTAAAGGTCACAAATGCCCGGGATACACGATGATAGTTTTTCAAAGCTAGAATAGCCAGCTGGAACCTCTGTATACTATCCTGGCTTGCTGTCTTACTGCATTACGGTGACTTAGTCCGTAGAGTAAAATGATCCAATTGGGTGCGATCTTCGCCGGTCATACGAGGAGGCTAGTACACAAGCCAGGATTGTAAAATTGGTGGTGGGGGCGATACGAGCTCAAAAATAGATCCCCATCCTTTTAATCTATCCTAGCCTGAGACGTTAGCTGCTTATCCCAGCTTCAAAAACTAGCCTCGTGTATCCCGGGCATAAGGGATCCGTGATTATTCAGAATGTGCTCTGCTACACTTATAGCAGATTGGTTCTCATATCCTTAATCATCACTGGCGTGTGGACTGTCGGTGTTAAGCTGCTTTACTAGGGCCGGAGATAGAAGACTATTGCGAATTGCGCAACAAAAACCTGAAGCTTGATTTACACGATGCATTGAAATTATATGTGGTATACCATAAGTTGAAGCAAGAATAAAAGTTACACCGTCTAAATATTGTTCAGGCGATGCAAGTTTTTCATTCGCGTTGTTGCTTCAATTTTATTGTGTGCCACAGGTAAAAAACTTGCATCGTGTAATTGGGGCTTTAGTTAGGACCCTCATGTGCAAGTTCTTAATTATATACTTAACGTTCCAAATTCTATCTTCACACGATTTGACCAAGATTTTGTCTGGACTTTAAAAGAGACTGTGACTTCTGAGTTTGTTTCGGCCTTTCTTCTCAGAATAGTCAGATAGGAAACGCCGACCTCATCTAGTTTAAAAAAATATAATTGACGTGTAAAAGTGTTTAAACCTACTTACAGAAAATAAATCATTTATCTATCTGGTTAAGTCTTAGCGTCGACTTCAATGTTTTGTATACTCTGCTTTTAATAGAATCAATGAGAGAGTGACCTTTGGCTCAATCTCTCAGCTAGGTATGCCGCATGCCGTGACTGCGTTTGGGATTTTATTTCACTGGGACATTTTATTTTCTTTGATGTTTTCATACATTCAATTAGATCCAAGTTAAGTTTTTTAGTTGTCGAGGAAACCTGAAGTTTATCGTGGAATTTAAACTCTTTCAGACAGGTCGTGTCATTGACTTTATATTTTTGGCAGCTCTGGTTACGATGCATCATAATTTATCTTGGCTTTGATTGCAGTATTTATATAACGTTATTTATTATGCACCAGCTGTTGAGTTTAATGATAAGTTGATATTCTATACTAAAGACAGTCATATTTTAACGGATGTGAGTGATAACAAATGGATGGTAAAATACATAGTGACTCTGATTTTATATTTGTAGATCACCAATGATTCTCTTCTTGATAGGCTTGATAAATAGTGAACTCCGATGAGGTCTTGTGGTCGACTGTTCTTAACTTTACGAAATATATAATGCAATAATGTAAATGATACCTGTACTGTGCTGCAGCGAAGGGTATGGGCGAGCGCGGCGCCCGCGCAGCGGCCGTGTTGCGCGGCCCGTCGCGATCCACGTCCCTACACAGCGTGCAACATGAATATGACTGGAACATGGAATTACGTCAATACGGTGCAGTGCCAACGTTATGATGTATTGACGGCATCAAATATAAAATTATCACCACTGGACTGATTTGAAAATAACCAAGAAATAGTTCATTGCGCAACTTTAAAAATCTTCTAGTGCATCCACACTGAGTTACTATTTGTAGGGCAACATTTTGTAACATGATAACATTAAGTTACTGTCTATAACTTTGTGTAAGTTGACTAAATAACTTATTGTTACCCATTGTTGCCTTGCAAACGTTGCTCCACAAAATGTAACTACGGTGTGGATGCACTTTCGAATCTGTCCAGAGTTTGTAATGTAGTGTGTATGTGAACATATAAGGACGGATGCAATGCATTTAGTACAAATTGGTAACCTAGACACATAAAAGAAACTGTTTCGAACATCGAGACATGAGTAGAAATCATAACATAAATAGGTACAGTTCATGCATGTAATATTGACGACAGCTTACAGGATGTTACGTACATGTATTGACGGAGTTTAAAACTGAAACTTAACATCTGTTTCGACAACAAATAGTTTTTCAAGGTGTATATATAACTATAGTTATTTGCAAAGATTGTTTAGAACATCGATAAATTACCCATGCTCAAATATTATTGGATATAGATTTAGAAAGAAGAGGGCTAAATTTATAATAACAGGCATAGATACATTTATAAAGTTTTACGACGAACACTTTCAAATTTCAAAATGCAATGTGATACTGAATCATACGCTGTAATCTATTCAGAGTATTTAACATTTATATGCAATAATGGCAAAACTTCTCCGAAATCGTACGCATTAGTTCATTTTGTAAAACAATGAAATAAAGGTTATTTTTATTCAATAATTTATTATAGACAATGCTATTAATGAGAGCGTCATGTGCTGCCTTACATCTCTCTATCAAAAGTGAGACTCTTCAATGTCGACGAAGCTAATATAAATCCAGAAAATTCAGTATCACCTAGTAACATAATTCAACAAGTAGGTGAAGGGCAACATGGATAACACCTAGTGCAAGTCTTACTCAGCGAGCTCGTGATAGAAGGTAGGCGTGGGCACGCGGCCTACAAAGCTGCCCGGAGAGCGGGGCAACGAGTATAGGTGTGCGCTTGCGCCGCCCCTGTGGTTACACCTTGCTTGTTTTTTACCAAGAAATTGTTTACGACCCTCTTCGGAAGACGGCGGGTCACATATTGTATATGCCAATATACAGTTTGGTCAACTCATCAACGGCTTGAGGGCGGATCACAATAGTGTAAGTAAAAAAATAAGAGGTTTGGTACTCCTCAATAACACGAGTTTGATTTTTAGGTTAGGTTTATCCGATGTCTGAGATAACTTATATTTAAATATTCCTTTACTTCTGTAATGATTTTAGAATTTTAATAGCATTTTGATCAACTCTGGTCAACAAAACTTCCCAAGAAATCGTCAGGTTTACCAGATAATTTGATGCGAGTGATAGACCAACAAGATACCGATCTCCGGTCGTAAATATGGCACATCGACTATAAAAAGAAAGAAAGAAAGGCATTAGTTTATAATTGTGTGTATGTATGCCATTTTATTGTATTTTGCAATAAAATTTTATTTATAAAAATATTAAGAGTGGGAGAACGTCGTCTTTGTCACTCATACTTCCTATGTGACTGTCTCTTTCTACAGCTCTATGGGCCAGATTAACGTTCAGGTATGGTCTGGAATTGTCTATCACTGGCAACAAATAAATTATTAAAGCAAAAGCTTTCAATGCATAAGACATTACCTCTGCACTACCAACTTGATCTGTTGGGGCGCATTCCTGAAGAGATTTTGCGCGTCTTCGTGTCGCACGTCGCGTGTGTCATAATCGTCGATTTTAGCTATGATGTCTCCTCGGACCAACTCCCTGCCCGCAGGAGTGCCTGGCGTCACCTGGAAATTCAAACGTACGTTTAATATGTTGCTGCTTATTAATGAGATGAAACGGTAAGAGACAGAGAAATCATTAAAGGCTGAACGGATTTGGATAAACTTTGGTATGCAGGTAGTCTATGACCTGGATTTACTTCATGTATGAATTTTTCTAGGATACGAGAGGAACCGAAGGCAACAGCTAGTCGTAAATAAGATCTAGCACCAAGGTAGACTGTGAAAACGACGGGAACTACATTTTGAACTACTTAATCTGGGAATTCAAAATCGCTTCTTTGCTGCCGTTCTATGAAAAGTGGATGTTGTATCCTGCCACTGGCTGCTACTGGCTGGGCACTTGAGTTTACTTTCAGAGTTCCGGTTCATATCTACATATAATTCCTATGAACAAGCAGTAGGTACTGCAAAGCGAAGTTCAAAGAGCCAGTGTGTCAATCTCAACGCGTCAATATTTATCCAAACTGAAAATATGGAGGTGTTTGAAGTCTCAACCACTGGGATTCTATGGAAAAATAGCGGACATCAAAGATTTGTTTCATTCTAATGGCTTACCTACTTTACATCTACGTAACGAGCTTTACATTTTTTTTACTAATAGCAACCGTTTGAAAAGTGTTAAAAATATAAGAATCTGTAGTTAGTGACGTACTTATGCATAGGTGTTGCCCGTGTTATAATATAATGTTTACAGGTTATGCGACACAATATATAGAAGGCTAGCAGACGGGCCGTGACATTCTGAAGTGTGAACCAAGCGTCCATTCGGTTCGGTCACCTTCAAGGGTAAGTCGTCAACATGTTTTCAGCCACTTTGTTTACGTTTCCGGAATATAGGTACTCTATTATATATATTTTTTTATGTTTTGTTCTTGTTAGGAATTTAACTGTAACTGAATTAAGCTGGTTGACCGAAGAGTCCACACTTCGAAAGGTCGCATTGCTTATAGTTGTGTCGTACGTCGCGATCCTCGGCAGTGACGGAACGACGAAGAAGAAAGGTAATACTAACTAATCGAGTATTATTTAATCAACTAAATACTTGCTGAATACATTTCAGTAGTTCAGGCAACCGTTAACAAACGTAGAAATATGAGATCCAGCTGATGTATCATTTTGGAAGGCTCATAATGAAGGGTGTAGTTTATTTCATAGAAGTATACTAGGTCGACCTTGTGGCTACGGTAGAGGAGGGGAGGCGCGGGACGTATGCACAGAGTTTGGCCGATGGCCAGGCTAAATGCGTCCGCCGGCGACGCCGCGCCAACCTGACATTTTTTATTGAAAACAACCGACGGATCGGATGGAGGCCGCGTCGCATCGACGGCTCGACCTGCGCAAATCCATCTCAAACTTCCTCGAGTCAATGGCGAGGACATACATCTATATTTACTCTTATCCATCACCGTGGGTCGTGGTGAAATTTTTCTGACGTCAAACGTTATAGTTCTTTGTGTTTGATGGATTTTTTAAAATGTTTCAGCTGGCTAATAACGTCCATCCGCATGACACTCATACGCAGGTGACGCGTACGCGCTTGCGTCACAAAACTATCCAGATTGAAGAAAACGCATTATGGTAACAAACATTCTTAGGAACTCTACGTTTTCATTTCTAGTTTTAACAAACCCAAATCAACATTTCATAGAAGTTTTGTTAAGTTTATGTTGCCAAATGCTCTAATTAAAAGCCTATGCGTTAATTAAAGTCACTATTACTCTAAATATTTCCCTTTTAGAGCCAAAGTTTACATAATGCATTTTTATTTTATTTGGATCAAATTCAGAAGCAACTACCGATACAGCGAGATTTAGGTATGATTTTTCCAACGCCATATATCGTAAACCGAGGAATAATTTTGAATTTTTCCGAGCAAAAACTTAGACGTCAATTTTATTTAACGGATAAAGTTATCTGACGCAATCGTCAGATAACTTTATCCTGGTCAGATGATTAAGACTGATTTTTCAATAAACATGAGTCTTTAAAGACGTTATAAAATACGTTTAGTACCTATTGCCATCCAAATACATTAGTTGAAGTATGCCTCTCATATCGTCTCAATGAGGTCTAGGAAGGCCTCGACATTCATTTCGAATACGACTCAGACGTTAAATAACATAGCTAAATTATTACATATCGTTGAAATCACATACATCAACAGTTACTGGGACTCTTTGCCAAGAAGTGACACGATTTTAGAAGTTGCTAATTACTCAAATGTTTTAATGCTGTTTTTTTTTACCTATTCTTTTTTCTAATCAGCCGGTCGATTCTGTAAAAATCTCACCGTGAAAACTTAGGTCATGTGAGTTTGTTTTTGCTAGAAATTGACACTATTGACAGCTCACTCCACGCTCACTTCACCTAAGTTTTCACGGTGATGGTTACAGAATCGCACTGTTGTAGTGTAATTTCCTATCGAAATGTATCGAACTGATTGACTCATCCTAGCCATATGGAAAGGAAGTAATGAAGGCATTTTAATGGCTCCGTTAAAAGAACGAGCTCAAGGCTGTGTTTCCGATTGAAAGATTTATGGCAGCCAAGGTCAACCGGGAGATTATTATTTTGCTAAGTGCATTTCACGATCAGAGGTTAAAGGCGGGAAACAGATGCCAGCCTGAATATTATGTAGGCCAAATATGACGTCGTCCAGCCTAGAATAAACCGTGTCAAGATTCACTCAATATAAAATTTAACATATAAACAGATTCATATTAAAAACGGAATTTTGTGGCTTAGATACTAGCTATAGAAGTGAGTGCAAGAAAAATCCTAGTAGATTAAGACACGAGTATTACGAGTACATTGATTGACTGGAACATATTTCAATCACATGGCTGCGTTTGTTTGCCAATTGCCATTAAAAGGAATAGCAAACTTGTCGGTTGCTGCAAGGATCATGATAACTCCTGCCTGCCTAGATTGATTAAAATACCAAAACATTTTTACCGACTTCAAAAAAAAGGAGGTTATGTGAACCGTTTTTGTAAAGCTGTTTGATTAGACGCGACTATTGTTGCCTTCCAATATCCAAAGCACAATTCCCCTTCCAAAATCTGCCCAAAATCTTGCATCCTCCAATTTAGAAAAATAAGTTAATAAAGATCAAATTCGCGTGTTTTGTGAGTTTGATCCGTATTAGTTTAGTATAAAAATATTAAGAGCAGCGACAGTGGTCTGATATTCAATTTCCTTCATTCATGTATCGCGTTCACGTGGGGCAGCTGTCTCTCGGCGAGGTGGATGCCGCACTCGCGCGCCTCAAGTCCAAGCGTTCGTTTGGACCAGACGGGGTGCCACCCTTCGTCGTTAGGGATTGTAGGGCAGAACTGGCCCGGCCGCTCATGCATTTGTTTAATAGCTTTTTACGTGAATGCTCGTATCCAGACGGCTGGAAATTGACTAGGGTTACTCCGGTACCGAAGGGGGCTCCTAGTTCGGATGTTAGCGGATATAGACCAGTAGCAGTATTGTCCGCATTTGCTAAAGTCTTTGAGTCCGCATTGTGTTCAACTATCCACTTGCAAGTAGCCTCTCAGCTCAACGACGCACAGCGTGGTTTCCGTGTGGGCCGTAGCACGAATTCTAATTTAATGTGTTTTTTAAATCAGGCGACTACAGTGCTGGACTCGGAGTCTGGTGCCCAACTGGACGTTGCTTACTTCGACTTCAGGAAGGCATTTGACAGTGTGGATAATGATATACTTTTAATTAAATTTGCGATGGCTGCTTTTACCCCAGCCCTCCTAGAGTTCTTTGCTAATTATTTGGGCAACCGTAAACAAATGGTAGAATATGCAGGTTACACCTCGGACCCGTACCTCACCCTTACGGGGGTAAGTCAGGGGACACATTTAGGACCTTTAGAATTTATAATTATGATTAATGATCTTCCTGAAGTCATTAAAGTCGCTAGCTGTTTGTTATTTCCTGACGATCTCAAGCTATTCTTGCGGATCTCAGACGAATCACACTGCAGAATGCTCCAGCGAGACATCGATCGGGTGGTAGCGTGGAGTGAATAAATTATTCTTCAATGTGACGAAATGTAGCGTTATGTAATTCACGCGGGCAGTGGTGCCCAGACGCCATGATTATTTACATGGGCGGTCACGTCATACCGCGGTTGGGGGTATTGCGAGATCTCGGGGTTCCTTTTTCTGGGGATCTTTCGTTTCGTGCTCATGTAGTGCAGGTGTGCAAGAAAGCGTTTAAAAATCTTGGTTTTATCATAGAATATCATAGTATAGAAATTTGTATTTTTAACCCCCTACGCAAAAACGACAGGGTGTTATAAGTTTGACGTGTCTGTGTCCGACTATAAAGAATTTATGTAACGAGACTTAAACAGATACTTAAATTCATATGTAAGTCGGGGGACCGTTCTGTGGAACACCTTCTATTCTAAGAGGTTTTTAAATTATTTTATCGTTTTAATTTTGTCGGGGGTGTTTTAAATTTTTAACTTATTTTTTTATTATATTTTATCCCTAGCGTATCTTAAAATGTTTTACGATTTTGTTTGTCTGCTTGTGATCCAAAAGACTTAAGAACCGACCTTTCGATATAAATAACTGCAAATCATCGTGAGTACTCGTACCTGCGGTACGTGCGCCTGATTCATTAGAAAAATATTACACTCCACATACTATAATGTAAAAATAAATGCTTTGCAGTTTAATTTCGTCTAGTATATTTCCATTATGCTCTGCGTCATTTGCGCGTGTTGCAGCAAACGTACAGTTAATGATACAACATTTAACGATTTTTATCAATATTACTTCCAATTTAAGTATTAGCTATTGATAAATCATTGCTTAGATTTTTAATGATAAGTAGGTACTTTGTTTCATGGACGTTCATACGTTTCTATGCACTGGCGCTATTGAGGATTGAGAACCTAAAAAACGCCACTGACAGCGCGATTAACGTGACCCTAAATTGTATCGACACGAAAAGAAGGAGAATGGAATGCCATAGGTTTCGCAGTTGGGCAAAACAGTTTGAATACATTTTGGAGATCTACATTTAAGACCCATGCTAATAGCTATGAAAAAGTAGCATATCTGCTCTACTGTAAAGCTCGATAAACCAAATTATCAGCCTATAACGTTCCTACTGCTGGGACACGGGCCTCCTCTTTTTGAGAGGGAGTGGGCTGTAATCTACCACACGGGCCCAGTGCGGGTTGGTGGATGTCACATGTCTTCGAATTTTTGGTCCTAGGACATGCCGGTTTCCTCACGATGTTTTCCTCTTAGCACGGTGCGATTTAATTGCTTATGGCATATCATACGCTGCAGCAATAAATAAATAAAGTTGCACCGTCTACACAGTTTAGATTAGACGGTGCAACTTTTCTTTTTAGTCATCTGTTTTGCTTCAATGTTATTGTATGCCACAGGCAATAAACTTGCGTCGTGTAAATGGGGTTCAAGAGTAGTTCTTCAACGAATACAAAATGACCTGTTCGGTATACTAATTAGGAATCTGCCTGGCGACCGGTCCAGAATGCAATGTCAACATCTGTGACTCAGTAGCCTCCTACATCTTACTATAATTGAGTTGTGATGCACTCTTTCTTACACTCCTACGTCAGTACATACATAATTTGAGTATGCGATAGGCGAAAATAGGTCAAGTATTCTGTTATATTTTTTGGCATCTTGAAATATGAAATTACGTGTTTATTTCTTCGTTGAAATATGCATCATCATAAACATCAACACAAACCGAAGTACATAGGCCCATTTGACAGCTCACAAAAAAAAAAACATCAACTTAAACGAGGAGGTAAACTCCGTAGTTACACATTATTGCGAGATAGTGCACAATAAATAAAAAATATTTCAAAACGTCTCGGATTGCACCCTTGATTCCTTAGGGGTTGTCATCGTATCAATTTAAGGGGCTTACAGGACCTAAACGCAAAAACGCAAGTTTTAGAAACAATAAAAGTATATGATCGACTACAGTAAACAAAATCAGAAAAATATATGATATTCTTCAGGATATTTATGCTAGGTTGATAGTGTATTGAAAACATAATATAACTAATTTGATACGATAGAAAAAAATCATGAAGATTTTATTTTTATTTTTATTAAGAGGAACAGCAAACAGTTACATTATGAAAACTTAAAACTAGTATAACAATATTTGTATTTTGCTAATAATGTAACTAGTAAGATACCTATAAAAACTTTATTTTTAAAATAAAAACCATACTAATATACATACAATCATTCTGATTTTTTGTCAGATTATTCTACAAGCAACATACTAAAAGACTAGTGTTTTAATCCAAATAATATATTTTTTGTAATTAAATAATTGCTTCATACTTTGCAATAAATTACCAGCGTTGTGTCATCGCGCTTCTCTTTCTTTTCTATGCAGTCCGACAGTGACCGCGCTTTAGGTCATGTAAGCCCCTTAATGGTAGAGTTTATGCTGCAGAGTGGAGGGAGCGGGAGCATATTGCCATTTAATCACGTGCGTTTTGCAAATCTCATAATTACTGGCAGTATTGTTTCTAGGAACTGGCTGTTGGATGTCCACAATTCTACATAGGTAAATATGTCAGACAACATAAAAACGATTGTACTATTATTACTGTTATTTTCGCTAATTAAAGTTAACGTAAAACTTCGCTATTTTCTTGCACATTGAGCCCTTTAAGACTATTACAGTTGGGTAGGGATTCCTTAGGTTTCGATCCCTATTAAAAAAATCTGAAGCGCGATAACGCTTCCTAAGCATTGGCCTAGAAATCCTTGGTACAGCCATAGAAAAGAAACGATGATTGTTAGCTCGTCGTTCAAATGCGGCTCAGAGTATGACGCCAATATAATTACAGTTCTTATTGCCTAATTGTTATTCAAAGACATGTGATATCTACCAACCTGCACAAGGCTCCCGTGGTGGATGCAGCCCACTCCCTCTCACAGAGAGGAGCCCTGTATCCCAGCAGCAATAACATAATCAGCCTAAAATTTTCCCAACGTTATAGGCTGATTATTAGGGACTTGAAACGTTACTCAAAGTAACGTTACGCGTAGTTCCGGTAACGATAATTTGTACCGTTCCACCAGGATCGTAACAAAATTAATTCCTTGGCTATAACGATACTGACAAACGGAACGAAATCTTAAACTGTTCACTAATAATATTATCAATATATAAATATATCGTTATTAGTGTAACGATATCATAACGTTATTCATTTCGATACTCAACTTTACCAGCTTGATGACATAAAAGATGACGAAAAAGACGAACAGGTATGAAGCATAACGTTACAAATGAATCTATAACGTTTCACCTGTAACATTATTACAAGCGGATAAGCTTTGTGTAACTGATATCTATTGATAAATGATTGAGTATATCTATAACGTTACTTATAATATAGTTCTACGAAAATGATATTCCATAACGTTTTCTTTTGTAACGTTATTGATATTTTTAGATTTTAGTATCGTTACAAATTTTGGAACGTTATACGATAACAATAGTGGTAACGGAACGAAATTCATTTCGTTTTCAAGTCCCTGCTGATTATGTTATTGCCTGAAGTTCAAAAATGTAACTATAAATTTTTGATTGTAACTTACAATACACAAATGAAATCGGTATTAAAAAGTATTTTTTTCAGTATTTGCGGTTTACGTATAATAACGCCAGCAGCAAGTTTACTTTTGCTTCAAAGTTTCTATTATTGAAGCAAGGTTCCTCCGACTTTGTAAATGTTATGAATACAAATCAAAGTTGATACGTTTTGGTTCCTATGTTAGGTTTACAAAAGCTGCATTTCTGCATACTTCGTGCTACGAAGGTCATTCATTGGTAAGGCGGCTTAAGAGGTTGGTTGGCATGCGAAATTTATTAAAATGATAGTGCACAATTATCGGGCTGTGCTTTACATTAACAAATTACACAATAAGTTTTAGGCTCTAGCTAAAAATATTAAATGAAAGAGATTAAGATAACGGGGTCATGTCGCATCGTCGTCGGCAGCTGTCGAACGACACGATACATCCAAGAATATATCGGTTATAAAGAGAGTTCGTCCACGCTCTAGATGTACCTATGATGCTCTAGTTAGATAATGTTTAAACAACGGCCGTTTCCCGATATTTTAAAACGGCTCAGCAGATACTTGCATAACAAAAATAGCTGAAGTGTATCAAATTGTCGGCTTGCGGGTAAAGTCCCAGACTGACTGACAACGCTATAAATATTTTCGTGTCCCGGATTAAAATGATAAAATAATCTAAGTCGGTTCTTCTGATATTTTTGAACGAGAAAATTTTATTATTCTATATGTTCAATGTTTCTTGAGATAAAATAATTAATTGAAACGTTTCGTTTTAGACGGCTGGTGTGCATTGATCGTTAACCTGGATAGCGTCTTATTTACAAACAGAGCGGTGACTGGAGCGCCGGCGTGTTTACACCGGCGCGCGAGGGACGCTGCCTACGCTAGGCGTGCAGTTCGAGAGCTATACCCTGGTGACGATGAGCGGCGTGGCCAGGTCGGCGCCTCCGACCAGGCGAAGGCCCCAGTTGACCTCCCGGGAGTCGCGGCGCAGTGTCACCACGAAGGTGTGCAGCCGCCCCATGCTGCTGAGTGTGGCACAGTGTCGCACGGTGTCACTGCACGGTGCACGAGACGCGGTGTGTGCGCGGCGGGAACACGCGACGTAGTGCGCGCTAAATTAGCCTCACCGCAAACCCGCACCGCCCCCTGCCCCCCTAGATCTGCACTGCATGTAACCCTGCCTTCGCAATCGACCTAATTCGATTTACGGAAACTCTGGGATATATCGATGCTTGATAACCAAGTCATTCCGGCAAGTCTTCGACTTGTTTGTTTACTCTCAATATATCGACGCATTAGACATGACCCACATTTTCAAATTATTTTTTCTCATAATATGTTGCATACTACTATCAAATAATGACAATATCATCACCAAGTCATTATTCGAAATAAAAAGTTCATCTAATAATAAAAACCCAGCTCTCTAAGGGTAATTCACCAGTTAGGTATGCAATAAAGGTCATCAATTAGTGATCACTATTTCCTACGTCAAACTTTTACTATAAATAGTCACATAATGACTTTGTATTGGCATCATATAAACTTATTGACTTATATTTAGCCCATTGATTATGATTAGTAATTACAAAAACATAAGACGGAATTTGCATGTGACTTCTCATCTAGTGTAATGTGTCATTCAAATATATATTTTACGTTAAATCATCTGACTTTAATATTTTTAAAGAGTTTGCAAAATTCAAGACAAAATAAGCAATTAAATTGTGTGTTAAATTAACAAGAGAAGTGATATTAATTAACAAAAGTTTTGTGTATAAAGTCTTAAATTCGTTCGTGCTATCAACAACAATAATAAAACTTATAAAATCTCAAATACTATTAATTTGTTTCGCGTTTTTATTTAGTCTTAAGAACGTATTTAAACCGAATTAAACCAGAGTTTTTGCACAACCCATTAAATAGCCTGTAATTAACATCTAGACTATCACTGCCTATAAGTACAATAAAATAACCCAAATTCTAACTGCCTACGTCATGAACCAAATCAATAGTGTAAGATGTAGCAGCACAAATAACTCGGTATCGTTACACAATCACGGCTTAAAATTATTTTAAACCCTCATTCCAGTTGCATTATACTACATCGGTATTATAATAATGCAAAATATTCTTACTTTTCGCCTCTGCCCGAAGTCCCTGGGCTCATTTTCAGGATCCATCCGCTGGTGGGGCACTCGCCAAAACGATGGGCGCTCGTACCTCGGCATTGCCACTTCTCTTCTTCTTCTTTCCAGGGAAAACTGACACAAAAATATTCGTATTACAATTCAGCTGCAGTTCAAAAGCATTACACTTGCAATGATAGTGCATACTATAACAATCTCTTTATAATCGGCCGTCAGTTACATTTCATAATGCATAAACGTAGGTGTTTGGCAACATTTCTATTCATAAATCACCTGTTCTATGGACAAGGACGGCCGCGCACGGGAAAAATTACTCGTTAGACGCCACGTGGGCGCAGCAGAGTGGGGGAAGAATTAGAACATAAGGGCTAACTCACCAGAGGGCACGGGGCGTGGTTGCTTGCGCGGAGTCGTTCGGCCAGTGCCGTTTTCTGTTATATCGAATAATTCCGGCGCAACATTAAACTATATCTATTTTTCGCGTGGCGGCGAGCGTCGGTTCGACGGCTCTTGCTTCGAGTGATTTACAAGCCGGAGCTTACTCGAGCTGTTTCTGGGCTAATACAGAGATCCGCAACACTGCGGGAAATGAGGCGAGAAGTCGGGAACACTCGACACCGGTTCAATGCTCCCGAGTCCGTCTGTATCAGATCTCACGACATTTCTAGGAGACCCAGCACTTGTAACGAGACAGGGGCTTGCTAATGACTTTCAGAACGTTGAACTCATAAGTATTTGTGTTGACACAAAAAATATTGTATCCACATCAGTACTATGTTTTTGGAAATTATTATATTGAAATCATTCCGAAGAAAATTCAAATAAATACTCACCAAAAAATTGTCAAGCTCGAGATTTGAATAAATTAGTCAACATGTAAAAATTGCTAATTTACTTAGTAGTTATCCTAAAAGCAATTCCTAAACTCGGAACTATATTAACGGTTGTGTTTTATGTTCCAAATTGACTGTTAAAAATAAACAATACTGTCAAAAAACGGATTTATTCTTTGAAATCACATAACAGTAGGTACAGGAAATTCTTAAATCGTTGTTTTATATATTTCATAATTTACAAATAGATAGATAATAGATAAGAGCAAAATGCAAGAATATAACAAAACCTTTCCATTTTGTTGTGATAATCGATACACATGCGAGAATAAATATTATTGCAACAAAAATACATATTTATTGTTATTAATGCGTAAGTATATATATATATAATTTGTCCATTACACGCTGGAGATTATAAAAATGTGTAATGTTTTGTGATTTGTGACTAAGCAATAAAAACATGTGTTATAAAAGTTCACGATTGTACAAAAAATAGTGACGTTAGCATAAATGACTTATTTGATTGAGATTAAAACAAAAAGATCATACATACCGAGTAGTCTAGAATATAACTGTAACAATATTAAACTGTAAAGATATGAAATATTACTAAAATATCTCTATATCTATGGTAAACATTATTTCATTATTTTAATCATTTCAAAGTTAACTATTTCTTACAAAATATATATTTTTATACTTAAACGAAATAATCTTAAACAGTTGTGTTATTTGACTAAAAAACTGCATGATTTAACACAATAAAAACTTTAAAGATTGAAAACAGTTGAGTCAGACCCCAAATCAAATATTTATAAAAATAGGTAACTAAAATATATAATGACCAGAATAGAGAGCTTAAAGACAATATAACTTAATATAAATTCATATAGGATATTATTTAACCGATTTAAGAAAGATAAGACATAAGATGGTAGTACCTATTAAAAGTGTTTGACGGCACGGTTGGCGCAGTGGTTAAGCGATTGACTGCTGCGCTGCGTGTCGCGGGTTCGATTCCCGCACGGAACAAATATTTGTATGACCTACAACACACAGGAGAAATTCCTAGTGTGGGGCAAAGTTAAAAAAAAAAAGGAAAAAAGTGTACCCATAGTTTCATGCCCGTTTTTCTCTAAACTACACCTTAAAGCGGGCAACTGGCTTCTACTTTATAACTCACCGACTCTTTGAAAATTCAAAAGTACCTGTAAATTATTCATTCAAAATAAATGCCTCAGGTGATCCTTGGTTGGCGTGGTAAGTTTATGAGATCTGATGTTTACTTAAAATCTACATACAATTGATCCCTCTTTATAACCATGCATTGTCTGTATTTTAGTAATGTTCTTAAAGGAAACTTCACTATGACACACACAATCAGCCTATAATGATCCCACTGCTGGGACACAGGCCTCCTCCCGGTGAAAGAGAGAGCGCGGGCCCAGTGCGGGTTGGAAGATTTCACATGTCTTCGAATTTTTGGTTCTAGGACACGCCGGTTTCCTCATGATGTTTTCCTTCAGCGTTTAAGACGCGTCACGTGAAAAAACAATAAAAAAACACGCCTGACGTATCGTTTCATTAAATCGGTTAAATACCTACGTAAATAAACGCAAATAAACTACGTCTAAAGAGTCTGTGCTGGCACAGTGGTAAGACTTTATACGACGTCTGATCAAAGGGACGTTCACCCGATAGTAAATCTGGTTGTTAACATACTTCAGACATTTTGCTGATGTCTTTATTTAATAGGTTTACACTCGTTCGATTTGTTTGATTATTTAGGATACATAATTTTCAGATGAATATCGTTAGTTTTCGATTGGTAAGCTAAATATTTAGCGTAGCATAATTTCATGAAGGTCTTTTAAATATAGGAAGCAGACCCTTATAATTTTATAACTTGTACCCTAATTGCGTAACGCACTTTCGATCTCAATCTGAATAATTTTGAATGATGAATCCATTGCTGCGTAAATAACGCAATGGACGTTGTTGAAGTGTCAAAATGAAAGCCATTGCTACTGATAGTGTGTTACGCAATTACCCCGCTGGTGTTTTTTTTTCACAAACCGGACAACCTTTCGCGAATAGTCGTGGTAACGCGAACTACACTTCGCGCGCTCTCACACACCGCTCGACATCTCGCTATACAACAAAAAGCGCGCGAAGTGTAGTTCGCGAACCGTAGGTACAGCGGTGCTACTCTGTAAAAATCTCACCGTGAAAACTTAGGTAAAGTGAGCGTGGAGTGAGCTGTCAATAGTGTCATTTCCCAGCAAAAACAAACTCACATCACCTCAGTTTTCACGGTGAGATTTTTACAGAATTGACAGGTTGTTGTCTTTTGATTGAGCACGTTACGGCTAAAAGTCAAATTCACCTAGGTTTAATGGTCAGTCGTGTAGCCCTTCTTTAGGAAGGTTACAACTGGTACATTCAGGGAAATGTATTGTTTGCAGATTGACACACTATTAAAGTTTTAAAAAGAAAATCCATTTATTTACACAGACTTCATGGCACACACCATTGTACACGAATGATAAAGATTTACAGTTGTTAATCGAGTACTTATTCGTTTTTTTTTTTCAATTTGCTAACCAATCCATTTCCCAGACTGTGCGTACATCGATAACGTCTGTCGGGAAGGATTCATGGCAGGGACATGACAACGCTCAGGGAGACGCATTTATATATTTTTTGTATCTATATTATCTATCTCTGGTTAAACCTTGGTGTATAAGGCTTGTTTCATACGTACCACAACCACAACACGTGGGCGGGCGCTAATTTGTATGAGAATTAATAGTTAAATTCACACGGACCACATTTTGCCGTCATTATCGACCGCGTGTGTGAAACCGACCACATCGCAGACACGTCGCAACCACAACACAACCACCAGCGACACCGCGAACTAGCGGCCGGCCACATCGCAAACACAACGTTAACACAACATTTTGTAGGTACCACAACGCAACCGCAAGAAGCCGCAGCGACATGGCGACACTATTCCCACGTAGCCCACACAGCTTGACCACATTTTATCGCTGCGATGTGGTGTGGTTGTGGTACGTGTGAATGGGCCCTAATAAAATGACTTTTAGCCGAAACACCAAGTTGATACCATAGTCCAATCGAATAAGGTCGTTATTAACAAATTATCTTTAAAAGTCTAATATAGCTGGTTTGGTGTCTTTCGCGCATTTGATTAACGAGTACATAAGTTTGACAAAACCTGTATCCTTCGGTTTTTCAAGCCCGCGAAGAAGTCTGTTCTTCATAACTGCGACGAATTCGCGGTTGCTGAGTTGACCGTCCACTGCGAAAATACGTAAATTATATTAGAATCTAATTCTATTGCTTAATACTAAGTGCTTGGGTTAGCGAAAGTTAATAAATCCTTCTTGTTAAAAAAAAATCCAGCTATACGTAGGTGCGATGTTGTTTATGTTACAATTTAAAAATATTTTATTTATATTGTAATGACATTTTGACATATTCTAAAGGATTCTATAGAACGAAATACGAGATGAAATTAAAAAGGATATTTTTATCAAGTACGCATAGAATTTACATGAATCAACAAGTTATTCACATCAATCGTAGCATTCGTAGCATCAGTAAATTATCTAGCTACTGTGGCCTTAGTGTGAGTTTTTTCGACTCACGTAAACTCAGGTTCGATTGCGAGCGCGTTAGAATTTTGTATGGGAAATTAGGTTTCTCCTAGTGACCACCAGGTGGCGCTATAACTTTTTTCCTTAAAAAATTCTAACGCGCTCGCAATCGAACGTGAATGAAAAAACTCACACTAAGGCCACTGGTCGATTTCACAGTATGAAGAGGAACGATAAATGAGATTAACTATATCTTTTGAAAATTGTAATTACGTATATCGGACGGTCGGATTGCAGTGGCGGTACCTTCATAGAAGCAGAAAAGCCCGGCTTGCCCTAATAAAATCATAATTCACAACAACAAAATCAATAAAAAATATATTCAAAAAATTCCAGTCAATTAACTCGAACTCAAACATTCATGACATATAATACAATTTCGAAATCCGAACTAGCGCTAACTTTGGGGTAGGTTCGCGCCAAATTCGGAATTCGGCTCTAAACGCTATACAATGCGTTCAAATGCGCCATCTCGCTCACACTAGTCTGGCTTTTTACCTGGCTTGCCTTTCCTTTCTCTGTCTCGCAGTTTTCGCATACAAATTGCTATAGAAACGTTTACATTTGTTGATATATTGGTAAGTACTTATACACAGAGTTCTATGAAATGAAAAGCCAGGCTTTTGAGAGGCATGAAGTTCGCGCAAATGCACTATCCGCGCGTTGCGTTGACCCGCGTAAAGTTAGTTGCGAAAGCACGTGTGGCGGGCGCGATGAGTCGATGACACGACGCGACTCAAACAAATTGTTATTGTTTTGAAGTTTTGAATACTTACTTTGAGAATTAGTTTTATTTTTGATATGACAAACCTATGTAGTGGCTCATGTTAAAATTATCAATTGACTTTAAAAATGTAAGTACCTAATTCATAAAATAATGTGTACGAGAAAATAACAATAAATCGATAATATTTGGAGGCCATCTAGTGCATTTTGATTGAACAAATTTTGCAAGTGACAAGCAAAATGAAAAAAGGTCCGGCTAAGCGTTGTGGTTCATTTATTTTACGCATTCATTAGTATAGATGGCGCTTATGACAATTACGTACTGATGCTTGAAATAAGTTTTTCTTACCAAAATTATAATAATGATGTTAGTACTACTAACAACCATTAACAACAAGAAAATCAGCCAATCCCTCAGTTGGGCGTTTTTTTTATACCTTGAAAATCTGTGGGCTTGCCCTAATTTTGACCCCTAGGCACGCCACTGTCGGATTGGATGTTTTTCTGATGTAAAAAGTAAAGTAAAAATACTTCTTAAAGCGTAAAATGTACTTATCTCACCCTGTTTTATTATATCAATCAGATGTCGAAGGGATTATTATAAGTTTAAACGTGTAATACAAATGAAACGCGCAACAAAGGCTCACCAATATTCATTCTCTTCCCTTTGGTACGGAACCCTAAAAATTTGGTAATTTTGACAGTCAAGTACTTAAAAACGGTTGCTAAATCTTTCCATACAACAAAACACTTTTGTAAAAAACCTAGCAAACACGATACGATTCGACTGACAATGAAGATATAAATCGTCTGAGGCAAGTCTTGAGGGTTAAATCTCACGGAATCGCGCCCGCATGCGGGCACGAAAAAAATCTAACCGTGAAGTCTTAGCCTTACAATATAAATAAAAATAGCTTAAAATTATACATACTGTTCTCATCAAAAATAGTGAAGACTACGTTAATGACATGAGGATCCAAGTCCACATGTGCCACTGTCCTAGCCACGTGTCTAAGTGTCGGCTGGTCGATGGACGCGCCCGCAATGTGGTAGAACGTCAGCGCCGTGTCCACGTCGTTGATGTTGTTCAGGAAGTGGAAGAACTTCAGGTAGTCATCTTTTGTTATACCTACGCCGTGGTCACGGAAGCTGGAATTGTAAAAATAAACAATATTGAATGGTCTATGCAAGGAAGAACTGCGGTGCTATTATGTAGAAATCTCACCGTGATAACTTAGGTGAAGTGAGCGTGGAGTGAGCTGTCAATAGTGTTAATTCCTAGCAAAAACAAACTCACTTCACCTAAGTTTTCACGGTGAGATTTTTACAGAATCAACCGGCTGGGCGGTGGTTGCAATATAATATCAGCCTTTTCTTGTCCCACTGCAGGACAAATACAGAGAAGGCGAGCATTGATCACCACACTTGCTCAAGACGGATTGACGATTTCAGACTTATATTAACTGTAAGTCCAAGTTTCGTCATGATGTTTTCCTTCACCGATGTCAGTAATGCCCAAGATAAACTTAGAAAGTACATATGAATTGAAAGTCACAGTTACTTGCCAGGATTTGAACCTACAATCTCGTGCATGAGAGGCGAGGCCTTAAGCAATAATGTAATCTAAGTAAAACCACAAAACCAATTTCATTTAATTCAAAAGTTGAATTGGGACTTGACTGGCCACGTTTACCCAATGAGCTGTGGGTCAAAATATATATCACTACGTGGAGCCTTGACAAAGCCAGAAGGTGTCGCAGTAGACCACGTAAAATATGGCGGGATTACCTGATCAAAACCAACCTCACACGTTAGCCTTGGCTCTGTTGGGCGTTTTCCCAGCAATTGGTTAGTGTTGTAGGCCGACAGTAACTAGTAGGTAAGGGAAAACGACATGATGCCTGTTACGATATTATCAATCTCTCTCAATCCTAATTAATTATTCAATAAGACTAAAACTTACGTTTTCTTAACTCGTTTCAGCATTCGCGCCTTCTTCTTGGCTGGGTAACCTGCGTACGCCAACAGAAGTTCGGCAAAGTCCGTTTCAGTAATGCGACCAGTTTCATCTGAAATATTTTAGTTAAAATTCTAAGTTACACTATTTATCGCAATTTATTAACATTCATATTACACAAAGTTTTACGATTTAAAATTCCTATAAAAAATAAAAAAAACGTCTGCTGATTTGGATGTTTTTTTTTTTTCATATGAGTGAAATGCGCGATGTAATGAGACCGAAATAATTGAATAATTGATATTCAATTAAACGTTCCCTTTCTATTACGCCTAACATAAAAGGTATACTCTTGTTTTTTCTAAAGATTTTATCAGAAATTAATCACAATACCAACTTACCCGGCTGCTTTCTTTGGAATTCAAGGGATAATATTTCCCTCTGAAGTTGTTGTTGAAAGTCCAAGAATTTTTCAATGGTGAGCTTCTGGTTGAGACGGGGTCCGAAGAAGTACGTCGTCAGCGCTGAGTTGATACCCTGTAAGGTTTACAAAGCATTTTATACATAACTATCGACCCGCTCGTGCTTCGAACAGTTTTTAAAACATCGAGATTTAATTATTTCTTTATTACATAAGTACGTAAGTTTAATAATAATTTAATAAGGAAAAAAAGACCGCATCTTTATTTAGAAAAACTCGGGCCAGCAGCATCTTGAAAATCCTAACCGAAAAAGACGATTGTTGTCAGTATTATAAATTTTAATGTAAATGGTTTTTTTTTTTTCAATGAAGATGTATTAAATACTCCCTGGACAATAACCCCTTACTAATAAACGTATTATATTAGATGAATAGTTACACACCGATTTATCTCTTTCAGTCGTCAGTAATTTGACTTTCGAAAGAAGAAGACAAAGCGTTGTGTAAACTATACAGACGCTATATAACGATTATTAGTAAGAGGGTTTTGATACTTTTTAAGTCAATCATTTGCATTTCAATGACAAGATAAATTTAGACGAGACAAAAAAGGATGTCGGTCGTTTGACGTTTGTAAAAATTCAAAATCCATCCCAGTTTTCGCTTTTTTTTTTATATTACGTTATCGTCTAGAAACACGCAAAGGATGTAAAAGTGACTGTGATAATACGTGTATCCTATTTAGTGCGTATTTAATCAGTGACACAGATATCGCGTTCAATTCCCAGGCAACTTCAATGTTATTGCTTTTGGTAAGTGGCCGCCACATCCAGCTTAGACATGACCCGCATTGTTAGGAGGTTCCTCTCTCTGGAGCCCTAACCGCCGGTAGCTTAGACCCTGCTCCCGATACCGGTGGGCTACTATTTTTTATATTTTTAAATGTTTTTATATTCAAATACTCATTTAAAAATATAATTTATGTGGAAGTAATGAAATAAAGGAAAGTGTATAATATACACTCACAAACCTTCTAACTACTAACTACACATAAACCTTCCAGAACAAATTCTCTAAATGATGGTGAAAACCGAATCAATATCGGTTGAGTTGAATAGTTTAAAAAAAAACGCGGTCACACAGGCAGACACGAAAAGCTACTTTACTTTATAATAAGTATAGATAGATTATTAGCAAGTTCTAGAAACAGTAAAATACTGCTTAGGTATGCATGAGAATAAGATGAGCGATATCATGGCAGGATAGACTATCTTCTCGTTTAACCATTTAACCGGAACTGGAATGAATTTTGGGCAACACTATGAATTTACTTTTGCCATTAACACGATAAGAAGAAAATAACAATTAAATTTCTCGGAGACCCAAAAATCGTGTCAGTGTTGCCACGTAGTAACGGTGTTTTACCTTAAAGGTGTTGCCAGTGTTGGCGTGGTCTCGGTGCCTAGAGCCAATGCTGCTCTGCTGTCGAATGAGGAGCGCCACCTTCTCAAACTCCTCGCAGTCGACGTCACCGTCACCGTTCAGGTCGAACATTCGGAAAGCGATCTCAAAATGACGACGAGAAGCTGAAAATTTAAAGAAAAATCAAAATCCTCGATGAAGCATCGTGATGATTTCAAGAAGATAAAAGGTGTTAAGCTGTATTAATAAGGGCCTTCAAAGAAGTAGGTAGCTATGAAGACGCGGGCTGCTTTGTTCTCCATTCAAATTAAAAATTAATGTTTGTTCGAAAAGTAGGTATCTGATAAAAGTGTAAACAAAGGACCAGTTCACGTTAAATTCTTACACAATCACTCACTTATGGAAATTAGTAGCAGATTATTCATATATAAAAAATACAGGTTGTAAATATTTGTTTATGTTTAATTTAAAGTTTTAGACTCAGTCTGATCGAAGCCTAGGGCGCCGTATCCGCGCGCCTGGAGAAAAAATTGCTCGCTGGTAATAATTTGTATGCTTATGTTTTTGTCTCAATGTCAAATATACCCATAGATATATGAAAGAAGGAGATATGCCCGATAGTTGAAAATGTACCAGGAAACCGATGTCGCTAGCTTGGCCCCACTACCGTGCCACTACTACACATGTAGTTCAGTAAAAGCAATAGATACAAAGTCGCGCACACACTTGCAATTCATAAATCAGAACGTACTACACAATCAATTATAAACCTTAAGAGTAAACTAGTCGCGAACTCGAACTCACTGGTGGTCATGACCAAAAAGCACGCTGTCTCACCTGGCTTCGTGTCCGACAGAGCTAGTATGAGTGATGAGCAGTTAGACGCTAGTCTACACGAACAACGTCTAATTCTCAGGCACAGAAACACCGTTCCAAACTGATAGGCGCGTAAAAAAATTCGAAAAGTGCTTCGGAAAATCGAGTTTTATGAAAAAACCACTGCATAAATCTGCGTATTACAAATAAAATTTATTGAACTCTTCGATAACTGAGCTTTGTCGGTACGGTCTTGGTTTTGAAGATTTTACAGTTCTTTTCTTACTTATTTACACCCAAAGTTACGTTAAAAATAGCAAGAAAAACGAATATTTGTTGGCTCATAACTTTTTAATGGCTTTTTATTTTACTATTCTGTTTCCGTACAGACAACATTAATAATAAGACAAAACGATATCATGTTTAACTTTCGATGCACAATGTCAAACAGTGGAGTAATAATCTCCCAAAATTTGTATGGAAAAAATATCGACTAGTGGCACCTTAACTCATCAAACACAGCGTGCATTTACCATGCACCGTAAACTTACTCACACAAAAACATCAATCGCTATCGTTGTGCTGTGCAAAAACCATTTATTTTACATAATTATACGCTAGTGATTGACTAAATCGGAAAGTTATCGATTCTTCCGTTCATTATTGTATTTAAAATGTAGGGTCATGAAAATAAAGAAACTTGTTGATTATACCAAAGGATCACTATGAAATGATGACAATTTGTATTTACGGCAGATTACTCTGTGTTTACACAGTGGTAAGTATTATTTGATTAAAAAAAATACATAATTATTGTACCTATAGTATTTTGCTGATCAACATATTTGGAAAATATGTCATAAGTATGAATAGAAATTCAAATGACGTCCACCGTCTGCAATGGGGTATCGAATATACCACATTTTTTATGCGTTTAGACCATTGAATTCAATGGTCTAAAATATAATAAATCCGAAAGTAACTCTGTCTGTCTGTATGTTACCTTCTCACGCCTAGGCCACTGAACGGATTTCGATAAAATTTGTCAGAGAGATAGATTGCATCCCGGGGAAGGACATAGGATAGTTTTTATCGCCATAGCTCGCGGGCGAAACCGCGGGCGGAAGCTAGTAATATTATAAATGCGAAAGTGTGTCTGTCTGTCTGTCTATTATCTCTTCAAGCTTAAACCGCTGAACCGATTTAGATGAAATTTGGTATAGAGATATAGTTTGAGTCCCGGGAGAGTAGGTACATAGGATATTTTTATCTCGATATTCCCACGGGATCGAAATTTACGTGGCCGCGTGGGTGAAACCGCGGGGCGCTACTAGTGAGAAATAAATTGCTTTTAGGCGTGTGTGAGTGTAGGTGCGTCAAGCGCAGTGTTAGATCTAAGTGCATGTGGTTTATTTGTGTGCGTAATGCGCGTATGCATTGATCTCTTGCTTATAGTGGAGTGAAAGAGATGGGAGACATGCGGCGACGCGCGTTCTAATACAAATCAGGAACTATTTTTCCTTTTTAACCTCTTTTATCTGTTTCGGGGTAAAACCCTATACCACTTTGCTTAATCTGGGAATTGAACCCAGGATCTAATGCTCAGCAGTAGCGCTTGCGGCTACTACCTACACCAACGAGGCAGTGAATGAAATGATACGTCTCACCGGGTTTTTTTATTACCTACTTCTCCATTAAAATGTTTATGGTGGGCATTTAAATTTGACATGTTTAAAGAACCATGCAATCGTCATAGCAATAAGGCGTGTTAATTAATCGTTATTTTACTGAAAATAAAAGGCGTCGCGTCGTTTTGAGTTTGTCAGCCATTCTATGTACTGGCGAAATTCCGTATAACTCTACAACATTATTTTTAGTATTTATGCGAAACCCGAAACTAAAAAAAAAAAAAATTAAAATTCATTTATTTCAGATAACTAACTGATCCATACTTAATTCCACAAAGTCCAACTTAAAAATTAACATACATAGAAAATATAAGATTAAAATAAATTAAAAAATTACAAATGAATTATTAAAAAAATTAAAAATTAAATTAAACATCAAAAATTAAATTAAAAAAAAATTGAAACACGTGTCTAGTATTTTTATGTAAAGAATCTATGTACAAAATTTCAAAATTGTATCATGAAAAATCACAAAGTTATAAGCTTGTTAAGTTACCTGTTTGTCCGTACAAAAACATGCTCACCCGCGCCGTTCGCGTCGCGCCGTATTGCGCTCATTGATAATAGTACCTAGGTACCTAACCGTTCGGCGCGGAGATTGCATAACCTATTTTTTTTGGGATAAAATATAACATGGGGTAAAAAATATTGGAATCGATTCAGTTACTTATTCTGAACAAACTATATTCAAGTTTCGCATATACTAAAAATAACGTTGTTTAAGTATGTACCTACATGGCGTAGCATCCAACAAAGTTCGGAGGCTTTTCTGATGCTTTCTAGTCTCATATCTACATTTGCTTTTCTAATGTCTAGTGTTTATTTCCCACTGCTGGGACACAGGCCTACACTCGGTGCAGGTTGGTAGATGTCACGTATCTTCGAATTTTTGGTTCTAGGATATGCCGGTTTCCTCACAAAGTATTCGTTCACCGTTTTGAGAGTAATATTTCAAATGCGATATACATATTTAAAACCTACAGACCTACATCATCATTTCAGCCGAAAGACGTCCACTGCTGGACATAGGCCTCCCACAAGACCTACATATTTCGAACTTAAGACTAACCTTGTGTATGTCGCTTGTAAGAAAATAATTAACCACAACGATATCTTATTGTAGTGCTCGTCAGTGAAATAAAACATACGCGCTCTTTTACTACCGAAGCCCAGTTCCGTATGGTGCGAAACGAACAACAAAAGGATCACTATGAAATGATGACAATTTATATTTACGGGAGATTACTCTGTGTTTACACAGTGGTAAGTATTATTTGATAATTATTGTACCTATAGTATTTTGCTGATCAACCTATTGGAAAATATGTCATAAGTATGAATAGAAATTCAAATGACGTCCAACGTCTGCAATTACATGCCTGTTACTGTGAGGAAACCGTCACTACTAATGCATACTTACAATGAACAGAACTGGTCGCTTACAGTTCGTTCCACTGGATCGCACAGTAAGTGCTAACGTCCTGCACAAATTACCCGCTACTGTTGCTTACAGTACTTATAACTGGCCTTCCATGGTTACTACTACGTTGATCCCACAGTACTCATTCATGTTGTCCTACGTAGTATGTACTGTGTGAACACAGTAAAATCAACTGTTTGCTTAAAGTTGTATGGCGATTATAGGTACTATCATGATTCAGTTAAACCTACTGTTAGAAACAATAAAAAAAAACAGTAAAGAAGACACTCTTTACTGTTTTTCTTTACTGTCTGTTCTGATTTTCCTTTACTGTTTTTTCTTACTGTCTTATCATTTACTGTCTTACAAACAATATGAATAGCCGACCAAAAAACAGTTGCAGATGCACAGTAAAATCGATTGATAAAACTCAACTGTTTTTTTTCAGTTAGTTATACTTCTTTGGACAATAGGCTCTATTTTTACTGACCAAAGCGGTGAATATTACCGAAAAATCGATTGGTATTACCGATTTTTTTTTTCAGTGTGTTCTTGTTCATTGGAGTCGATTTTTTTTATTGTGTTTATTTTTTTTATTAATAAGTTTGTTGGCGACGTTGCCGTGCGTCATTTTTCTAAGCTGTAAACAATACGTGCACTGATCACGCCATCGACAAGTACGTCACTCGACTTCTCCCACCGCCCCACTGCTCGACTTGATTAAACCAGTATAAAAGAGCGAGCAGCGAAGCGGCGAGGGACTTGACCACAGAGCATGTAATGTAACTTGACTATTGGACATCGTACGGAGTCGGACAACATGTGCTCAGAAACTGTCTCGAGTTCGATTAAATTGTTCATGAAATTATAATCTGATTTGAACTGCAAACCGTTTTTCTATTGCGCAATAACCAACACTACCCACTTAGTACGCCCACAGTAATTAAAATATGCCTAATAATAACGGGACACACTATACCTTTTCCTATAAGTTTATGTATGTAGTTTCGACCTTTTTTGTGTTTATTTTTTTACAAATATGTATACGTTGTTATAATATAATAAAGAAGAAGAGGTATTTTTTTTTAATGTTCGTAAATATTTTATGTAAGTAAGTATATAGAGCAGTGGTGGCCAAGTGGTAACGGCCGCGACTTACGAGTTGTGGGTCGTAGGTTCGAACCCAGACAGGCGCTTTACTTTGTGTAAATTATTTCATCACCACTGCTCTCAAAACGGTGAAGGAAAACATCGTGAGGAAACCGGCATGTCCTAGAACCAAAAATTCGAAGACATGTGACATCTGCCAATCCGCACTGGGCCCGCGTGGTGGATTACGGCCCACTCCCTCTCACCGAGAGGAGGCCTGTGTCCCAGCAGTGGGAACATTATAGGCTGATTATGGTATATGGTTATAAGTAAGTATATTATTGTATATCGATTAATTATCGGATAACTTATGGGTTCGCG
This sequence comes from Oligia latruncula, assembly GCA_948474745.1. NCBI lineage: Eukaryota > Metazoa > Arthropoda > Insecta > Lepidoptera > Noctuidae > Oligia > Oligia latruncula. The sequence continues at coordinate 8,708,986 of OX419686.1, read as the reverse complement.
ACATGCGGCATGCTAGTGACAGAAGTGTCGCGTCTGTGAATAAACGATTTTAACAGTTAATATTTGTTTCATTGATACACACATGTTCTACCCAAAAACATATTAACGCTCAGATAAGAGTATAATTACGTGTTTAGAACCCAATTTAACAAACTTTTATAATACTAACAAAATGTCTTATGAAAAAAAAGTATAAAAATATTCGTCTCCACTCAATGCCTTGTCCTACTGTCCAACGTCAGTCGTAAAATTTTATTGCTTTTCGCACATTGCTTTGTAAAAACAACTTTAAATAATTTGCGTAAGGTTGAAATTGCAAAAACTTATGCTTATAGCATAAGTACGTAGGTATAATTGGTGTGTTCGGCGACAGTTTCGAGCGTTACTTTTCTTCGAGACTGTGCATCTAGGGTTTTTATATATCAATGGTTTAGACAGCCAAATATTACATCAATTACACTACCTAAACCGTAATTTGACACTTACAACGACAGTACCTAATCTCCTAGACAACATGAGTTTTCGTTACACAATAAACTGAGAGTTCCAGTAGGTACTTACGCTGTTAAATCTCGCGCCCGCCGTACAGAAAATCATTAGATTCGCTCATGCTCCGTACGATCCCCCAACCCCTCGGATGCTGCGTAAATATAAAGACATATCTAGCAGCCGACACATAGCGACTACGAACTAACCACACTCAACACTTTTGTGACAAGTAACCGGAATCACATAAACGAATAAGTTTACTTAAAAGTTGTTATTTTCTGATCACGGCAAAATGTTATTCTCAATTAAACGTTTTCGGTCGAGGATGAAAGCAAAAGCGTTTGTATATTTGAGATGCGGTGCTAAGACCGCAGCCTTTCTGTTTTGGGCGACACTTTACATGGTTGTTATGAAAATGACAATATTCAAAAGCAGTGTGAACACCCCGGTGAAGGACTGGTCCATACTACCTGACAATTACAGCAGGTGGATGGTAATGTCTAATTTTCTAGTAGTTTTACAGACAAGTTGTAGTGTGGTGATAGTGTTAACAGTGTCATTATAACAGTTGCAGAGTGCAGTAGATGATTCGGATACGGACAGCAATGTTGTGTGGTCGGAGCCAGACAACGATACTCTTCTAGAACTGGAGAGACGCACAGAAACAGTTCATCAAGTGTGTCACAAGAGGAAACTCCTCACACAATCAATTAATAACAAAGAGTTCTTTGTTGACCACAAACATAAACTAGTATGGTGCAATATTTTCAAAGCTGCTAGTTCTTCTTGGATGTACTATTTTAATATTTTAGGTAAGATTTTCATTGCAAGTTGAGGTTTTTTAGTTTAAGTAAGTCTCAGATTTAAATATTTAAATGTCAATGTTGTTTTTAATTGAGGTTGACGCCAGTGACGATAACCTTTTATGTTGACAAGTTTAGAATATTTGTAATGTCTATAATACCTACCTACGTAAAACAATAATCCATTTATTTTTCAGGAGGATACGACAAAAAGTTTTTGGAAAAAACTAAGGTACAACCTTTGATTTTAGCCAGACAAAAATTTCCGCGGCCCAGTGTGAAAGAACTAAAAGAAGCCTTGAATACCCCAGGTGTAATATCACTTTTAGTAGTGCGGGATCCTTTTGCGAGGTTATTATCAGCTTATCGTGATAAGCTGGAGATTATAATAAAACCATACTATAGAAAGTTAGCGCGTGCGATAATATCAAAATATAGAAAAAAAACAAAAGCTCTTACCAGGGTGCTTAAAGCTTCTGGACCTACATTCCCCGAATTCGTTCAGTATTTGATAGATCTACATAATTCTCCACGATATGTTTTTAATGAACACTGGGCTCCGTATCATACATTTTGTTCTCCTTGTGCAGTGTACTTCAGCGTAGTAGCGAAAGTTGAAACATTGGCAAAAGATTCAATGTATGTAATACAACAATTAGGACTTGGTCATTTGTTAAGCATAAAGGTTGGTGAACGTAGAAGGAAACAAATGCGTTCTGTAATGAATCAATCTCGTGATGGGAGGAACACGACTGCTTTGTTAAAGCATTATTTTAGCCAACTTGATGAAAATTTGCTGAATAAATTGTTGGAGATATACGGTGTCGATTTTGAAATGTTCGGATATGATGTGAATGTTTATAAAAGTTATGTTAAAAAATAAAGTGGTTGTCGATTTAAATGATTGATTTAATTACTTTATCAAAAATTGTTTCCCTATTCACTCATTCTATATAAAAATTTACTTGACATAATAATATTATTAGGTACTTAAATAGAGTATTTTTGGCAGAATACCAAACAACAATAACAAGCGAAAAGAGAGCAGTGGAGGTGTAACTTTAAATGAATTTAATTAAATACACAAGAATACAAATGGCAAATTATTGTTATTTTAGACGACGGGCCACATCAATATCTGTATTTACTCATTATTTTGCAAGGAACAAGTTACTTCAGCAAGCGAACTACCAGTTATCATAACTTCACGCTAGTATACTGCTTGGGGTGTACAATAAAACCAAAATGTCGCCAGTTAAGTTTCAGATAGATACGTATCTTACAAGGGCGAGTCTATTGCCATCATTGGTCTTGATTCCGGGCTAGTACCTACTGAGAAATTCCTAATGGATTCTCCTATAACACTTTGCCCGACTTGTGGAATCCTAAGTCAGGCCCACCAATGGGGATGGAACCCAGGATGTTAAATTCAGCAGTCACCCTAGCGATGCGAAGCGACCAAGGCGAACAAAAATGTAATCAACTACCCATTTACTCAAACCAAATAAAAAACCAAGACAGAGGGCTGTCAACAGTAAAGTGAGGCCGGTTTCGTAAACATGTGTGCACATAGTGAGGTAGTTTAATTGTAAATGGTTGTAAATGTGTGCGTGTGAGCGTGTATGCACAGAGCGGAGGTGTAGTTTTTGCATGCTTCACTGTATAATTGTTCGCAGCGCTATGTCTTGACTTTTTATTTGGTCTGAGCCTATTCATTAAAAATTAAGGGCCACTTTATCTACAACTAGTTTCTGCCCGCGATTTCGTCCGCATGAAATTTCATCCTCTCCCCCTTAGGGGTTGAATTTCGAAAAATCGTTCCTTATTCCTTGTCTACATTATAAAGGGAACTTCTGTGCAAAATTTCAGCTTTCTAGGTCAAAGGGTTTGGGCTGGGCGTTGATGAGTCAGTCAATCAGTCAGTCAGGACTTTTCTTTTTATTTATAAGTATAGATTAAAAGTTCGAAAGGGGTGAGACTGTATTAATAAATGACTATACCGCTCCTCGTTAGCACAATGGCTATCATAAATGAAATCTGTTCTTTATAGCAAATTGGAGATGATGCTGTACTGCCTTGACAAAATTGCTTTTAAGATGATCGTGTCTTTCTGCCGATAAACAAATGTTTCGCTTCCCGTGGGCGTTATAGATTATTGTTTGCATGATGACAACATTCAAACAGTTATAACAAGTTGTAACGAAATTGCTTTTGACTCTTAGGCAATATTTAGAAAAAATTGGATGGTAAAATAAACTGGTCAAGTGCTATTCGGACTCGCGCACCGAGGGCTCCGTACAAATTTGTAGTTATGTAACAAATTCACAGTTTGTGGATTTTTTCTTTTACTTGTGCTATGAACATATACGCCCGTATCTTATGATTGCATTGACTAAGGGTGCGTCCACATCTGGCGAATGTGCCGCGAATGTGCAGCTCGCGAGCCGTTTGCGAGCTGCCCGCGAGCTGCGTGCGTGCAGTCACGGCAATGGTTTGGTGCGCCTCTTTAGCGCAACTCATGCAAGGCTCGTATAAGGCGTGCGCGCGGCGCGCGATCTGCGCGCACTCAATTCTCGCACTTACAGTTCCGTTTACTGCAGTACTTTCGCGCCGCCCGCGCGCTGATCGCGTACGGCGCTTAGGTCGCGCGCGAACTGCGCGCGGGCGGCGCAGGAGCGGCGCACGAACAAAAACGCACGCGCGCAGCTCGCGGGTAGCTCGCAAACGGCTCGCGGGCTGCACATTCGCGGCACATTCGCCAGATGTGGACGCACCCTTAGAAGTTTGATTTTTTCACTGCTTCAAGAGATTGCAGCCCTGAGTACCTATTTGATATTAATTTCAACTTAAGAACTCCACGCGTTCCTTCGAAAAAGGGTATTGACTGACGGACAGACAGACAGACAACGAAGTTATTTTGTAAGGGTTCCGTTTTTCCTTTTGAGGTAAGGAACCTTAAAAGTAACAAACATTTTCAGGATATTGGTAAGTTCTACTTTATATCGATATCCCTATTTAGAAGAAAAAACACAACATCAGGCCTATAATCCTCGAAGAAATACGAAGACATGTATAGAACTCCCACATTTCGGCAGTTATGCAGTTTCAAGTCCTTAGTAACAAGCGGTGAGCCTATGTTATATGTATATTATATGTTAACAGGGTAAAATCTAGGATCCGTTCTGCTACTAAACCCTTACTATTTAAAAAGGAAATGTTTGTGATAATTAGTACTTACTTGACAATACAGTCAGAAGAAATATGTAGTCGCTGAATGTGATGAGTCCCGAAGAGCCAAGTTTATAGAATATGGAATCTTCATCGAGGTCGAGGTTCAGACGTTGACTGATGCTCTGCGAGAAAATACGATAGTTAGCAGTGGAGCAGTAAAACATGACAATGCTAGGCTAGTTATATAATGTCTCTATATGCACCAAAACATAAAACTAATAGCAACGTAATAATTATTAGGTATTACTGATGATTATTATTTAGAGATTTATAAAATTGTATTAAGATTAATCATATTCAAAACAGGACTTAAACTCTAAAATATTCAAGTAAAAAAAGTGCTACTAAAACAAAATAAAGTACTTTAAGATATTGTAAAACAGCTATTTTAAGGTAGTGCTAAAACTAAAAATCTAATCATTTAAATGCAATCAATATAATGATAAAATCACGGCATGCTATGGAGAGAATGGTTGTGTATGCAACTGTTTTGCGGGATCTAAGACCCATTACGCCTGAAGTAGCTTAAACAGCGCAGAGCTTAAGTCTGTAGCAGAGTATAACATTGTGATAAAATAAGATCCTCCTAAAATCTATAAAGTGATCTAGACTAGATTGAGGCACGGAGTGGCCAACGGCGATGACATGAACATTGACAGGGACATAACCAAGTCAAAGAAGTGCACTTGAAATAAATAAAAATATTACGAAGTCGAGAGTAGTAGAGAAAGAAGAGGAGAAAGACAGTACCTCATCGACGTTCTGAAAAGACAAGAAAGTGATGTGAGTGGCTGAAGAGATGGTGCTAACTGTGCAAATGTCCAGTGACAGTTTAGGTTGCTATAAAGCAATAGGTAGAGCTAAATAACATCTGTGATTGGGTAATGTGTTCCTAAAGATTGGATATGTGAAAACATTAATATGGAAAATAAGTGAAATACTTTTTGTAAACTTTCTTTATTCTTCTTGAAGATTATCTGCTCCCTCTATAATATAAAGAAATCTTCTGTTAAAGTGCTATTTATATCTTTAATATTATTGTATGTACAGTCATATTCAACATTTTATAGTACATATTAGAAATGTAAAGTGGGAATCTTAAAACAGCAGTGAAGATTAGTAAGATTAGTGCAAGTGCACATAACACATAAATTTTGTTGCCATAATTTAAAAATCAATATATTTTACTGTTAGTATTATTAATTAAAATGGATTTGGTATTAGTCACATGGTAGTTTATGGACATCCTATTTATTGTATATAACATCATTTATTTTTTATGAATGAAACTTACCTTAGGGTCATATCTTCTATACTGGTCTAATCCCAAACCTGTTAAAAGAAAAACATGTTAATTTTACAATTTTATTATTCTTTTTAAATCTAATATTTTCTTCTTAAAAATTTTATGGTTAAATAGTGTCTTCATCAGGACAATGGAAGACCTTCTTCAGGAATTTTGAGTCAGTAGGGGAGTAGGCAGAAATGTAGAGAGTCCGCATTTCGTCTGTCCCTTCTAATAGGGATATTGCCTTGATGGCAGGTACAAATCCAGACGCCGGGCGGCTATTGAGAATTACTTACCTGTGATTCGAACCCAGGACACTATGCTCAGCAGTTTGGCGTGCAGCTAATAGATCAACAAAGCACTACTTATGTCTTTCCAAATTTATTTATAAATATGGTAAAATGCAGCTGGATGAGAGTAGCCTAGGATCAAATTGAATGGGAGATTTGAGAGACATGTTTAGTACTGGACAGCTGCTATGGGCTGATAATTATGGGTAAAAATGCTGTGTTGTACATAATTTTACCATCTGGTTGTTTCACACCAGGTGTCATGGAGCGCAGGAAGTCATCAGGGGTCATGAATATCTCATGCTGGTCATGATGCTGTGCTTGAAGGGTGGCAAAATATCGAAATACCTTATCTGGTGTAGAATACTGACGCATACGGTTTTCATACTCAATAATCTATCCAGCAGCGTCCGGGATAAAAAACATTAAGTATTTTTAATGTTAAATCAAAATTATATTTTTTTAAGTATTCCAGTAGTATGCAAGTCTGAAAATATTTTCAGGATGTTTATGTTGTACTTATTGAGTGTGTGTTAAATGTAGAAAAAAATATAAAAAGGCGACTCTACACAGGCACAATCTGAGACTCAGAGACACAGTAATAGATTAGTTGGTTTAACAAGTTGCTGCTGTGCATAGGTTAAACTCAAATTGTGAAACTTGTAATGATTATTATAAAGTCATATTGCATCTGTATAGAAGGAGCCTTAAAATCAAAATAAAACAAAAAGAAATACCATCAGGCTGTTTCATGCCAGGAGTGATAGCTCGCAAAAAATCATCAGGTGTCATGTAAATCTCTGTGTGTTCACCAAATGTCAATTTCACAGTGGCAAAATATCTGAATATTTTGTCAGGGGTTGAATATGATCTCATACGATTTTCATATTCAATAATCTGTAGTAAATAAAAAATAAAAATTAAACTCTACCATTATTAAAACAAAATAAAAAAAGAATTACAACAAAATTACAAATGTTTTGTTAAAGTAATGTCAACACACACCTTTCTGTCCCGAAATCCAATTTTTTCTTTTCTGTATCTCTTCTTCTTGGTGTCAATTTCACTATCTGAGTCAGATTCTGAAATTTCTTCAGCAGCATTTATGGAGGGCAATAACTGGTGCTGTGCCCTAAAATAGTTACCTAATTAATTAGTGTAACTTATTTATAGTTTGTAATGGGACTGTTTTATATAAAAGTTGAATCAAACTAAACCAGTCACAGTTTTATTTATCTACTGCTGTTATATGGAGCACTCTATCTATCCACAGTAGGTGAAATTAAATGTATTAACCATACAATTGATATCACAGTCTAATGCTGGACTTCTGGACTAGATATAACTGACAACAGCAATGTAGTAGGTACTTGAGAGGCTTTTACAGTACACATAAAATGTGCAGTTGTTACTTTTATTATGTATATATTCTATTTGAACTCGCAAAGCCCTTGGTTTGGTATAGGAGTTCTCAGCAATAGTGGACCTCAGCTAAACTAATTTTGTTGTTTGCTTAAGTAAATCAAGTATCACTTACCAGATTTTATATGAAGTATAGGCGGCTGCACCAATTAAGACAGAGTAACATAAATTTTTATACGAATATCCTTTCCAGTGCTTATCATAGTCTCTATTGGTACTATAGTTCCGCTGTAGGTCGAATGTTTGATTTGATGGTGATACAAGTATCCTCGATGTTGAACGAATACACGTTACTTTACGTATCGTAGCAACTTCGGCCGGAAATTTTAGCAGACGTGAAGAAAGACTACACATTTTGGTATAAATTAAAGAGTTAAATTGATAAACAATCAGGTTTTTCCGATTTTAAAAATAGCTAAAGGTTAGCATTTTTGACAGGTTCCCATATTTTCTACTAACCTTACTGACATTGACAATGACATTGACATTAATTTAATTTTGACATCTCTGACAATGGCCGCTCTTACATGCGTTCCGATTTAGATATTATGATTATGACAGCTGAGAGGCACTGAGAGCTGTCAATAATTCGGAACGCTCAAGAACGCGCTCACAGTGCTAACTCAACGTCAAAACGATATTATTACAGTATTTCTTTGTATAAACACCACATTTCTTCTTCTTTGGTTAGGTGGCGACTGTCAGCCAGAAGAACAATTTTGAAAATGCATCGTTAGTTTAATTTTAAGTTAAGATGCAACTCAAAACAAAACACACACTGACACAATGTCATCCTCATACACACACTGTCATTTTTGACAGCGCTCACGGTTACATTATTCTAAGGCATGGTCGGCAATATCGCAATATGGCGCATGTCATGACGTCATCTATGACGATTCACGGGACATCTTATCGCGCTCACGCTTATTCGGTACGAATTTAAGCTTTCACGCTCAAATCGATTATTTCCCAACTCGGAATGCAGGGAATAATAGTGGGGAGCAGACATGTAACAAGATGGGAGCAGAAAAGCCAGTCTAGCGAACCAAAACTAGTCCAGTCAAAAAGGAGTTGTTGTAGAGTGCGTGAGTAGGGAACTAAGCGATTCCGTGAGAAACTTGTTTATGAAGTAAAAACTAGAGTGGGGAGGGAACACAAAGTCCCCAGTTTTGGGATTTTACTTAAATTTCAAAAACGGTGCGTGACGTAGCTAGGGAAAAAAAAATCTCATACCAACAAAACGTTCTCTACAACTTTTATGACTCCACTTATATCATCGCATCCATCCATCGCATCGCCGCGGTCGATGTGATGGTTTCTGATTTCAGTACGACAACTGAGAATAAGAACTGTGCCATCAAAATAATCGATAACCTTCTTCTAGCTGGCTAGTAATAATCTGTGAACAGTGAACTTCAACTTTGACAGTCCACGGCTTTCGAGAACAGGCAACTGACGGGCGGCAGCGAATCAGCGACAAGCATGAATTTTTGAATTCTATCAATCAAATTTGACTGTGCTTGCCAGACAAGACAATTTACTACCAGGCGGTTCAATCTTAGTACAAAAAACTGAGGACAGCAGTAGTGACAATGATACTAAATCACGACGTATGTAATATTCCTTAAGCGAACAAGGTGATAGGTGTTTTTTTTATTTTGTCGGATTATATCGTGACGTAGATGGATAAGATAACAACTAGGGAAAACAGATGGCGGCTCTGCACTAATGTTCACTAAAATTCCAACAGATGGCACTACAAGAAATCAAACAATGACAATTTTGTGAGGCTGATTGCTACTAAAATAGTAGATTTTATTATAATTTGTGACAATATTATTGATCAATTCCAAAGATTATAATAATATAAATTAGTTAATAAGACGTTTCATTGTTATTGGAAAATACTATCAAATATTCCAAAAAAAAATAATAATATCAATCATAACTTTACTCCTAGAATGCAGCGACGCGATGGTAGTATTTCATTAGTGGTCTATTTATTGATGAATAAACTGGTAACCCCAAATGCAAATGTCTGCTGATGCCTGACGCTTGCGCCGGTTTCATGCTGTAATTTTTGCTATTTGTTTTGTGATCTTTCTGTGTTTCGTTTTGCATTTGTCGTTAAGTTGAGCTAAAGTTCCTCCGGCTTATCCATAATTGTGACCAGAAAGGAATTGTGTGATTTTATATCAAAACTGAGACAGGACTCTGGTATAGTGTTTGAGATAGGACTCTTTTATTGCATCTGTGTTATTGCACCATGTCTTCGGACAAGCACTGCTGTGTTCCAGACAGAGTGCAAGGAGAGTGGAGGTATGTCAGACTTAATTTTAGTTATTTTACTTGCTTGTTGAAAGTACTGTTGTACAATGGCGGCCATGTTTTTTGTTTGTGCAGAATAAACAATAATTTTGCTTTCTTCTTTGTTTCCATGCATTATCTACCAGTCAACATAACATACAGTAATCTGTTGATCAATCCTTAATTTCCGTATTTATGAAAGTACTCTGTGATCCATTGCTTATAAAAGTTGTCCATGAATTTGACACTATTTATTATGAATCTTCATCATCACAGTACAAACTTATGTATTATCATAAGAAAACACTGCGACTGAACTTGGTCAATGTAAAAAACCTTGATCATCCATTGTCATCTTTGATCAAGTCATACTGATACTGTACCATTAGCACCCATCGGCCCAAAGTTCACCAACATTATAGTTAGTCTATTTGTTTATGAATGCTAGAGATCTTAGATTAGATTGATTTATTTATTTCTAAGTTTATGGTACATTAATATCTTAGATCTACATATATTTATATCTTGACAGTATAACAAAATTAGTGTTTAGGAACTTGACTTAATTATTTTCCAATTTTAAGGACTACATTATTTATTTTAGGTACGCGTCAAGTGCTGCATGGGTTCCCAAATCCTGAAAGCGATAGAGAACGCTTCAACACATGGCTTTATGCGATTGGTAGTGATATCTTGGGCTTGGAAAACGAGCGCATATTTAAGTACCGCCGTGTGTGTCACTCACACTTCGAAGATAAATATCTATGTCGTAACAATAAAATCGGCAAAATTGCTGTTCCAACATTAAATATGCCAGGTTAGTATAAATCATCACTGTACATAAAAGAATATACTCCACTGTGCTATATGTATTCCTGTTGGATTTATGTTGATGCTTTAGTAATTTATGGTTCTTTCTTTCAGCACCATTGGTACTGAAAAGATTTACATCTGTTATTAGAAAGCCATTAAAACAAATTTTGGATCTGCCATCAACCTCATCAGGTACCTATTTATAATTGTACTCTTAATATGCTTAAATTTGTGAAAAGCATTTACTTAAATTAATCATAATCATGATGTATTTTTCTTCCAGCTCACACTTTAAATTTTGAACATGTGCCGCATACATCACCAGTTAATAGAAAGCCAGTACAACAAATTCTAGAGCTGCCATCAACATCATCAGGTACCTTATTATACTCTTGAATGATGGGCATTTTTGTATGGAGCCTGGCCTCAGGCCTGATGACAAATAGAGTTCTAATGTATGTCAACTTATTGCTTATTACCAGCAATTACCATAGCAAAACATTTTATCTCAAAAATGGTTTGTATGTTTGTTATGTCTCAAAAATGGTGTCACAGCCTTCTGCTCAGAATTAAAATTAATGGTTATGATATAAACTTCCATTTGATGTATATGTGGTTTTTATTGGACATACCGGCCAAAACGCCCATCATTCTTTGCTTAAATTTGTAAAAAGCATTTATATAAATTAATCATTAATCATGATGCATTATTCTTCCAGATACCACTTTAAATTTTGAATATGTGCCGCATACATCAATGAACATTGAAAAGGACGTATTAGAAAAAGAAAATATTGGTAAGTCTTTATTATTTCTGATTTAATTAATCATAATTTAGATTTTTGCTGATTTATTCAATCATAAAGAGCATCATTCATCATGAAGTTTTCTTTTACTGCCATAAGATATTTGATCTTTTAAGAAACCCGAAAAAGTGAAAGGAAATACATAAATCTTGCCACTTTTAGCAAAGAAAACATTAGGAGGAAGCGCTAAGGTAGCCCGCGAAATTCAAATTTTCTTACGTTTTTTGCAATTTGCTGGTCAGTATTAAGTTGTACGTTGAATAAAATATAATTCGCGACCATAACAAATATGTATTTACAGAATTATAATCATTAGAATCAGTAATACAACTTATTAAGTTAGTAAAATCCCCAAATGTCAAGATTTCATGAAGACCAAGTAATCCCACTGAATGACCAGTGGGATTACTTGGTCTTAGAGAGTTGTGACTTTAGGCCTCGCCGATGAAAATTTAAAAACATTTATGATGGTGCGGATCCCTCGGTGCGCGAGTCCGACTCGCTTTTGCCCGGTTTTTATCTAAATTTCGCCTTACATACTCTGTCCCGACTCGTGTGTAAGGTTTCTTAACCTCGTCTATATGAGAAGAAACATAAAGAACTGAAAATAATATAATTGATATATTTTTTTTATAAATACTGACTGATGGATTGCCTTGCTGGTCTAGTGGTCGCTAGCGCTACTGCAGAGCAAGTAGTTCGATTCCCAGGTTGGACGAGGTGTTATTGGGTTTTTCTATCTGGAATTTCTCAGTAGCAGCCCGGAATCGGGATTTCTGCCAGGTTGATGGCAATAGGCTCGCCCCCCTATTACATGGGACTTGAACATACATGGCTAAATGTGGGTGTACCTACTATAAGTACGCCTCTGCCCAACCCTCCGAGGAAAGAAAGGCGTGATATTATGTTATATTTTTTTATACTTAAATAATAAACTTGCTTTGTTAATTGTAACTATTTTAAATTGTTAAAAAACTGGCCACTTGTTGGTCTTACACTTTACTACAAGATTATATATTATAATATTGTATATTAAATATTTTTTGTAGTATTTGATATTAAAACATTGTTAGCTTGCTTATGGTTAAAATGAAATAAACTCATATTTCAGATCCGGACACTTCAGTGCATGAGCATAACATGCCACTTGGAAATCCTACAATACCCAAGAAAAATATTAAACAAAATCTTGGTAAGTTTCTAGTTTTTTGTGACCATGACTCATACAACCCGAATCTCTTCAAAGTAAGAGTGAACGGGCTTCTTCTGGGTAAGCTCACTCCATCGTCGACTTTGTCTCTGTCACCTCTGACCTAGACTTAAAGTCGAAAGCAAATCCATTTAAAAAAATAAATAAAAAAAGACCACAAAATACTTTTTGAAATTATTTACCATAGTTGGGTTATAATCCACTGATAACCAGCAAAAGTTCTGAGAACTTCCAATATGTAGGCACGACGACGTATTAAGCTATACATTTCCAGTATTAGCTGTCATGTGTGCGACTACGAAAAGCCTATACAATGCGAGGTCAGTTAAAACAAGAAATGTATAGCTTGACAATTAGGTCGTCGTGTGTAGTGTGTATATCTTCATTTGTTAAATTAATAATTATTATGAATAATAATATAACATTGGCGCAACATCCTTATTCATGCTATAAAGTCATATTATGACTAATTGCAGATCCCGGAGCTTTGGTGCATGAACAAGTTCCATTTTTAAGTACTCCAAAAATTAAGAACCAGCCAAATCTAGGTAAGTTTGATAAATGTAAACTATGATATTTATATGATACTAGCAGCGCCCCGCTGTTTCCCCCGCGTAAGTTTCGATTTCGTGGGAATATCCGGATAAAAACTATCCTATGTCCTTTCCCGGGACTCCAAACTATATACCAAATTTCATTTAAATCGGTTCAACGGTTTAAGTTTGAAGAGATAACAGACAGACAGACACACGTAAGTTTAGATCCTGTGGGAATATCGGGATATAAACTATCCTATGTCCTTTCCCGGGACTCAAACTATCTCTATACCAAATTTCATCTAAATCAGTTCAGCGGTTTAAGCGTGAAGAGGTAACAGACAGACACTTTCGCATTTATAATATTAGTATGGATTGTCCTCATTGTACATTGAAGTGCAGCCTATTATGCAAAGTCTTCTTTAATTAGTTGGCGAAGCTTTACAGATGTGTTGGGGACCAATATCTTATCTACATACTAATATTACAAATGCGAAAGTGTGTCTGTCTGTCTGTTACTTCTTGACGCTTAAACCGCTGATCCGATTTAGATGAAAGTATAAGTAAGTATAGCATAGATAGTTTTTATCTTAATATTCCCACGGGATCGAAACTTATGCGGGTGATACCGCGGGGCGCTGCTAGTATCTTATCTAAATAGAAAAATATATATTTTATAAACGGTAATCACGGGTTCAACGCAGTTCACGCGAGTCGCGTGAACTGCGGTGTGGGTACTTGAATATTAGCCTATCCAATTTATCTTCCCTTATGTATAGCTGTTGGTTTTCCTTCTACTACATAAATAAATGAGTTTATTTTGTTTTGAATTAACATCTTTTAAGTTTGATTCATATAGCTAGTCACTTGGTTTTTTTTTTCTGAATCCCATTTTTTTTTTTTTTAAACGTTGCCCCACACTAGGAATTTCTCCTGTATCGTGGGTGCGTTTACAAACATTTAAACTCACATACACACACAACCAGACCCGGAACAACTACTTGTAGGTCATACAAATATTTGTTCCGTGCGGGAATCGAACCCGCGACACGCAGCTATTTCGATCACGCAGTATTTACTTAGAATGTTACTCAAAATATGTGAAATTAATAACATGTTATGTTTCTATTTTACAGGAGAAAGGAGAGTAGTCAGGAAAACTACAAAAAAAGTATTCCTTACAAATGTGGAAAAAGAATTGCATCAAAAACTTGTTGCTGCAAGAATAAAAATAAGCAAAATAAAAAAACAGACAGCCAACATAAAAACAGCAAAAAAAAATTGCATCTAGTCCTGCAGTCTTAGATACCCTTGAAAATTGCACAAGTACTGCTAAATTATTAATGCGAATGCAATGCCGGGAGGACCGAAAAAAAGAAAAAGGCCGACGTTTTACATTGCAAGAAAAAATTGCCGCTTTATCGATCTTCAAGGAAAGTCCCAAAGGGTATAGATTTTTCAGGAAGATTTTTATTTTGCCTGCTCAGCACTTATTAAATTAGTTCAAATGAGTAATCTGAAGCCTGGGATTAACAAAAACATTTTCTCTCAGTTAAAAACCAAAGCTGGCCTTATGAAAATAGAAGAAAAGCTGTGTGTACTAATGTTTGACGAAGTCTCACTGAAGGCCAATGTCACATACCAGGAGAGAAAAGACAAAATAACAGGTCTTGTTGACAATGGACAAGAAAGAAAGGGTGAATTTGCAGATCACGCCCAAGTTTTTATGGTGCGTGGTCTAATTTATAATTATAAACAGGCAGTTTTGTACACATTTGCATCAAGTGCAACCAAGGGACCCGAGCTGGGGAAACAAATTAAAGACGTAATAACAGGCTTGCAAGAAGCAGGGTTGATAGTAGTTGCTTCAGTATGTGACCAGGGAACCAACAATAGACAGGCCCTCGAAACTGTTGGCTAATGAGACCAGAGGAATCTATCTAAGAAAAGGAGAGGAACCGAAAGAAAACATAATTCTACTAAATGGCCAAGAAATCATACCTCTCTATGACCCCCCACACCTTCTCAAAGGAATGAGAAATAACCTCCTAAATAAAAACTTAGAATACACCACAAACGAAGGTGTTACAAAAACTGCAAAATGGTCTCATTTAAAGCTGCTCTATGATGAAAACCCAGGTTACAAGGGCATTAGATTGATCCCAAAATTAACGGAAAATCACGTCAACCCTGAAAAACTAAATAAAATGAAAGTCAAATTCGCCTCACAAATATTCAGCTGTACTGTGGCATCTAACATGGGATATCTAGCAGGTAATGTTTGGCTTATTTTATACTAGGACTGTATTTATACATTATATAATAGAATAAATGTTAGCTGGTTGACACTTCCCGTGACCCAAAGGCTGGCTTTTACCTTGGCCACAGGCTAAGCATTGCCATACAACGTGGCAATGCCGGTTCTTCTCCATAGGAAACAACCAATTGAAACCGTGCACCTAGCTTCTGACGTTTCATAAGTGCCCATGTAGGTTTATGTGAAATAAAATATTTTGATTTGATTTGAATGCCGCCAGTCTCTTGGGTACATTACCAGTCGACAGCGATGCGGATGAATTTATCGACGCCATATTTTAGTTTGAGAATAGTTTAAGTTGAGTTAGGTTAGGTATTTTGTTATTTTTATTAATTTATTAACTTTAAGTGTTATACACGACATACATATTTTTAATTCTGAATTTAAAAAAAATCCCTAGGGGCTGATTTTTCAATCTTCAGTTAACCTAAGTAGATATTTTTTATCTGAAGAACAAAATGACATATTTTATATACAAAAGCTGTCAAACCGCAATTTTTATTCCTCGGATAAAAGTTAACTGAAGATTGAAAAATCGGCCCTAAAATAAATAGATTTGAATTGGTAACTTTCAATTATATTATCCCTACTATGCTCAGTCAGTTTGGGTTATTTAACAGAGAAAAACATTAATTATTTCTGTTGTTTATTGAGTAGTTATTGTCATTTAATTGTTTTTTTTTTTTCTGTTTGTTTTAGATAAGAACATACTTCCTACAGAGTGCAAGGAAACTGCGGACCTGCTGCTCTTCATGGACAATATATTTGACTCGGTGAATGGAAGCCAAATGAAAAATAAAAACGCCAAACCCCTACTTGGCCCAGCAACGCCGAACTCTGTCCACTATAAAACGTGTGTGGAGGGCATAAAAATATTTAAATCAATGAAATTTATAACTTCGGCTGGTAAAAAAGAAACTGTTCCCTCTGTAACTAATTGGGTGTGGACATTGAATGGAATACAAACATTGTTAAAAAAATTAAAAGATGATTTTAACGTGTCGTCAGTATGGTTGCGGCACCTTAATCAGGACCCCTTGGAAAATTTCTTTGGCGCAGTGAGAAGTCAAGGGTGTCGCAACACTAACCCGACCTGTGATCAGTTTGAATCTGCTTTCGCGACACTTTTAATAAATAATTTAAGCAATGTCCACACCCGCGGTAACTGCGAAGGAGACTTTTGCGATACATTGCACTCTCATTATTAACGAAAATGCGAAAGCAACGTCGACCTGCACCACATTCGATTTTACAAAAATATTCGATTTTAATTTTACCCCACTAGAGGTAAAACAAAGGGATCCCCGCATTATTGCTCCAATTCAATATATGAGCGGATATTTCTTAAAAAAAACAAAATCCCAAATTTTTAAATCTTGCCCTTATTGCTTAAAAGATTTATCATCGCAAAATGAGATAGAATATATTAAGTATATAATATGCAGGTCGACGATGGCTTTGCACTCCCAGCAAAGAATTAGTACAATTAATTTCGAATATGCAAGACATAATAAATGAAATCATTAAAGAAAACATTGAAAAATGCAATCTAAAAGAAATTATTAAAACAGCGATAATTATATTTGTTGATTTTGAATTTATAAAATGTAAAATCCATAAAGAAAAATTAATTGATTATTTGATTAGCATTGTCATTCGTTGCATGGTTTTTAACTACTGTAAAAATATTAATAAAATATTAGCTGGGAGAAGACAGGTTGATGATGATGAGGACAATCTGCAAATAAAAGCCAAGAAGTTAAATAGGTGCTTTAAAAGACACAAATAAACATGTTTTGATTAATAATATTATTAGATTAAATAATTAATTGACGAGACCCCAACAGGCTCGTACTAAGTGAGATTCCAAGGTTAACTAAATATAATAAAAGCTGCCTTGCAATGTGTGTACGTCTATATATTATGTTACCAAATGATCTCAAAAATTTAAATACTAAGTTATTTAAAAATAAAATTTACGAGTGGTTATCTGTTAATAGTTTTTATAGTGTTATGGATTTCATTGAGAAACAATGTTAATGTCAGTTACATACTGAAAAATTTGCATGCTTATTATTATATTGGCAAAACATGTTTTGTTCTACATTGTACTTTTACCATCTTTTTATACCGTGTTTTTTGCAAATAAATATATTATTATTATTAATAAAATGTTTCATTTATAATTCCTTAAATAACCTACAGTATAACCATCCATGAATAGTATAGTATACTACCTATATGTACGTACGTACGTATGGCCCCTGTATACACAAATATAGCTATAGTTATAGATAGGATGAGTAAAGATTCTTACTAGCGATAACAGATGGCGTTGGAGGCTAGGCGTAAGCGGTTACCCATTTTAAGGCCGAAGATTGGTCTCTATTTCAGTATACTATAATGTACTCTGTGTTTACTACACATTCGAATAGTGTCGAAGGTAAATTATTACTCAAGATAGAATAAACTTAAGGAATAATAGCTAAACTAGTACGATGAAATAAGAACAGATATACATTTTGATTCAGCAACTTCTCCCGCAACATACCTATCACAAATTGGTACGTGAAAAGTGAGTTATATAACCTTGAATCACGAGACTTCAGTATTGATCAGTTTATTTTCTGTGAATTATACAAGTGAGGGTAAAACATAGTTATCAGGTATGTAACTATAATTTTTGAAACGTAAACGCAAATCCGCATTATGTGACGCAACGAGTGAAAAAGAGGTTAGGAAAACTGGAGTACCATTGATACAAATGTAGTGCTAGATCAACAATATAAAGTAAAACAATCATTGTTACCGAATTGATGATTATATAATCTTGTCTCTTAATTAAATCCTACAATTAGAAAGTAACCAGTGTACTTTGGGGTTCTATGACACTATTTAATTGCAGAATGACATAGCTCCTTTCTATTCCTCTCTAATCTGACATCTGTTTTCTTTTTTACTTAATGATTTACTTAAATGAGGGGTGAAATAATTACTTATGTTTTGTACACAGCTGCTGTTACAGTGTGTATTTGATTCATGATGAGATTTTATACAGATTTCTATACTATGGTTTATGTGGTTAGATATTGCCAAATCAAAGTTGAAACATATACCTACCCATAAAGGCTGCTATTTAAAAAAACAATGTTTTTTAATATCAAATGGAAAAGAAAACTGACTTGACATTATTTTTCCAATCGTACCTAATGCAAATCAATACATTCCTAGTTATTGGTTTAATGTTCTAGAATCTAGATGTTCATAAAAACAATCAAGTTTGGCTCTTGTAAACACTAGTAATTTCTCCGATGGCCTTGAACTATTTAATCAGGTGTATAAATAATTTCAGAGCATATGTAATGCATCTATATAACAGTTTTGACTGCCTGCCAAATTTTGACATACTAGAAAGTAGTTTGGTAAGATAGTTATTTAATTGTTCTCTTATCTATACTTTAAGTAGATATAGTCAATATTTATAAATGTAGATTTATACATATTTCTTCATTATCAGTAATACAAAACTAATATTGCAATAATGACACAAACGAAATAAGTTGCGGGGTTGAGAGGGGAATTCATTATTTATAATTTTTTCTTTTTTTCTATTTGTGTATATTTAAAGAATCATTCTTTTTTGCATAGTGATGTTAAATGTGCTGAACACTAAATTGATTTAGTTTTAATGATAGATCACTAGCTTTCTTCCTTCTGGGTCAAAACTACTCACTCTTAGTCTCTACACTAATTGGTAAAAATAAAAAGTAAATGTATAATAAATATTTTATTGTGTCAATTACTCTGACATTGACAATGTTGCGTCCTAAATTCTCAAGTAGTTAGGTACATATCGCACACCTAGATCTAAACAGGGATTAACTCAAAAAAAGTACTTTTTTCAGAAAAGTTGAAAAACTGATTACTATGTCCCTGTGCATTGCAGGAGTTTGCTGTATTGATCAATACTTTTTAAGTGCAGATAGAAGAATGATGTTGAATCTGTTTTGTTAGTCGCTAGGTAGTGAGTTAGGGAATTCGATGGTATGCATACCTACCTCAAAAATTGAGATTTTAGAGTTAGCTCTCTTTATCTAGGTGTGCGATATTGTCTTTCTGTTTGTTCTATCACATGTGGAGTAGAGAGTTCATCATGTTTACAAGCAGTCCAAAATCATTTTGTGTTTTTTTAATACAACACATGATTGTATGTCTAATTATTACAAGTATCGCAATAAATTGCTATTTATAATTAACTGAAAAGATCTTAGAACTTAGATCTCTCACTAGCTAGCTTAAAAATACAAGGTTGTAGGGCCCTGTAAAATTAGTGATAGAATGAAGTAAGCTATTTACAAGGTTGTAGGGCCCTGTAAAATTAGTGATAGAATGAAGTAAGCTATTATGAAGTATATTTGGCCCTGATGTGGATCTCGCCAACTAATATAAATAAATAGATCAGTAATACAAAATTGAATAAAACCATGTAAGGTGGTATGTTGCTTAAGGACCAGCGCCTGAATTTGTAACATTTTGATGATTTAATAATATCTTGTGAATAAAAATTAACTTTTTTAAGATGAGCACATGTGTACCACAAGCGGTACATACTTATAATAATTAGTCCCTGAGAGGTACTGTTTATGGAACATTGTCTTAGGTGTTAAACATGGTTATAAAATAGCTTGCTAGCTATCTTCAAAATTTTTGCATAAGTTTAAAATAGAGTATTTATTATAGCAAGATTATATCTTTATAATAAAATGGCTGGCAGTTCATTGAAATAATTATTGTTTACAGATCTGACACTAGACTGAAACAATCATGCATCGGGCAAGATTAATATTTCAACTCTCAAATAAAGTTGGGAGTAACGACAGATTTGCCTCATGGCTTCTCAACAAACCACAGGTAAGTTATCTCTTTAGATTTTCATAAAGCAAAAAAACCTTTTTTTTTGTCAGAACTCAGGATCGATTTGTTTATAGAAGTCAACATTATGAGTCAGTTGTAAATCGAATCTTAAAGATAATGCAATAATTAAAAGCAAAATAATTCTTAATTATTCAAAAAAGCATTACAATTTCAATAAGGACAAGGATAATGGGTTGGGTGTTTCATTCCCCGTGGAACAAACATTCGGGAGACATGTCCGTCCATGCTTTTGGTCTTTTCGAAGTTGATGTAACCCATGCTAAAACTGAAGATTTTTTAGAAAGAAAAAAAAAACAGCATTATTCACAAAAGTAAAACCATTAAACTCGGTTTCAACTGTTTCTTCCTTTAAAAATAGAAAGGGCATTCACAAAAAAGTTGCATGTCGGCATTGTACTATTATCTACCTGTCTATTCTGTGGTCTTGTGACAAAAAAGGTACGCGTCAAAATGTTCGCAGGCTATTAAACAATAAGTTCAAGGCTTTGTACGGCCATGGTCACTAAACGGTAACTTACGACCTTGTCCAAAAAACGAGTTGTTGAAAGTATTGGAACTGTTGGAAGTGTCGTTTGAATACAAAAAAGAAATTAAAATATAAATTATAATATTTTTATCATCTAAATGTCACCTGTGCGGATAAAATAGATAAAATATGTATTTTAGGCAATGATAGGAGTGAGGTAGAAGATGACGGATTGAACGCACTATCACGGTGAGGCGTCACAATGACAATGTACCTATGAGTCACAGTCACGTGTCGCGTGGCCGTGCATACTCGATTCCACTAGTTTATTTAACTGCTTTAGGTAAGCAACAGTCACAAATTTTTGTGGAGACTGGTCAAAAAGGTGCACTAAGGCATTTTAATTAAAAAGGACCCCAAAACTTGACCCTCTTTCATTAATCTCTTTTGAACAGAATCCAGTTGGTGGCCCTTCTAAGAAAATATATTGAAGTTTACCACCTTTCCAAGTCCTTTGATTACTTGTTCTTTCCAGAGTTCAAAGGGCATAATATCAGACAGAGGCTGGAAATAAGGTAGGTATATGACGCATTTGCAGAACAATATTTTAATGTCATATTTACCTACTTACAAATTACAAAAAAAAAGTATGGTGAACCCAACCCGGTCCATCCTTCTACAACAATTTTTCACTGTCAGTCTTAAGTTACCTTTCAGTAAGACTATTTTGCTGTGTCCTTAGCCATCACCTTGTTGAATTTAGCGGTCAGTTTTTTAAAGCTGGTTTTGCTAATTTTGGAGCAAATTCGCCACACTACTAAGGGTCGGAAACTTGTCTTTCCTCAATGTAGGTACCATGTTTTTTTAAACATGCAGTACTGTGACGTACTTACATTATTTTAATAAAATTTCATGATAACAAGGTGACTCATTCCTTTCTTGTAGTATTGCATTATCCTTCTATGGCAGCCTTTTTATGAAATTTTAGGTTTTTTTATGCAAACTAATGCAACCCAGGACACAAGCTTTTTACCTTTATTGCTGCAGAACAGAATAAATACTTAAACTGTCATAATAATTATGCATTCTTTATTACCAATCTATGTAGATTAATAAGTATTAAATAGCCTCTTAAATTATGTCCATTATAATAAATCGCTATAATATATGTTCATATAAACAAAAGTTATGTTGCTATAAATTATTTTTGTAAAAATTAAGGTCAATTAAGGTCCACCCGTATGTCTTGATTTTATTTGAAACCCTATTGTTTCTAGGCAGGCCGTAACACGTTTATTGATACAGCTGTTAAATATTTTCTCAATACCTACCTACCAGCATAATTCTTTCAGAACTACATTTCTTTGTAACTTCAGTGTTACTTATAAAGTCGACAGTGATGTGTCTGATTGATATTATTCGATATATTTATCTGTTTCGAGAAATTTCAAGGTGAAGGTGACAATGTTCGAAAGACAATATTCACAAATGGAAAGTGCAAAAACATGTTTATTGTTCTTTTTAAGGTTCTGTACTAAAATGGTAAGACAGACTTAATCTCACCATAAGGGTTCCGCCCTTATGGTGAGATTAAGTCTGCCTGTCTGTCTGTCTGTCTGTCACAGCTGGATATCTCAAGAACTACTAATGCTATCAACTTGAAATTTGGAATGGTTTTAGATGACGTTTGCTCAACTATTTTGCAAATTTAACAAAGAAATAAAAATATATGCATATTTTTTGCAACAGGGAAAAATTCGAAGTGGGGCTACTAGGGCATGTGGGGTGTCATATGAAAAAGCGCAGCTTGCACATTCTCAAACGTTTTTTTTAGGCCGCATAGTTTTCGCCTTTTGGTGAAAAATGTAAAAAAAAACACCGTTCCTTCCCGTTCCCGTTCCCTTATCTCCGAAGTTTGCAAAGAGAAAAATTTGAAATTATTCTATGTGACAGAAGTTTATGTAAAGATTACAGGAAAAATAAAACGAAGTCTCTAAATAGCACACTTTTTCAGAAATCATCAACAAAAGTTACATTAGTTTCACTATCGGTCAAGAGATGGCGCTGACATAAAACTACAATATTCTACACCGCAGTGCAGTGTTAAAATTCTCTGGCGAATAGGTATAGGCCTCGCCGATGAAAATTTAAAAACATATGATGGTACGCCATGGTATGGTGGCTCGGTGCGCGAGTCCGACTCGCTCTTCCCCGGTTTTTTTCCCCCCGATCCTTATCTCATCATGGATTTGTGAGAATTATAAATGAGCTCATTAATTTATTAACAATTTGCAATGTTTCTCAGAAATTACATTCACTTTAGCTGCAGACGTCTATTTCTAGCGCACAATCGATCTTCGTAGTTCGTACGTGTATAAGCACCGTCTGTTATGTAACCGGTGTGTGAGTTGCGCTTCCAAGTTTCTAATAGGTATATTATGACGAGACGGTCGAGCCCCTTTGTCACTTCGATAAACTTTGTTCCACATCGTTATCTTAGCTGTACTGTACTTGTTTTTTTAACCCGCAGTTGCTCAATCTTTCATATTAATACACTAGCTTCTGCCCGCGACTTCGTCCGCATGTAATTTCTTGTTCCCCCGACCCACCCTCGTCGCATCTCATCGCCTGCCAGCGCTATTACTTCGTTTTTGCTAAGGGTTCTTTCTAACTTTTTTTCTTTTTGCTCGGCTCCTTAGGGTCATAGCGTGAAGTTATATAGCCTGTAGAGCAGTGGTGGCCAAGTGGTAACGGCCGCGACTTACGAGTTGTAGGTCGTAGGTTCGAACCCAGACAGGCGCTTTACTTTGTGTAAATAATTTCATCACCACTGCTCTCAAAACGGTGAAGGAAAACATCGTGAGGAAACCGGCATGTCCTAGAACCAAAAATTCGAAGACATGTGACATCTACCAATCCGCACTGGGCCCGCGTGGTGGATTACGGCCCACTCCCTCTCACCGAGAGGAGGCCTGTGTCCCAGCAGTGGGAACATTATAGGCTGATTATGGTATGGTATGGTATATAGCCTGTAGCCTTCCTCAAGAAGTAGGCTATCAAATACAAAAGATTTTTTTTTAATCCAACTGGTAGTTCCAGAGATTACCACTACATACAAACTTACAAACAAACAAATTTTATTAAGAGGAAGTAGTAAAGTTTCACTAATTGGTGCGAGTAAAATGGAGGTAACAATTTAAAGAATGAGTTTAATATCTACTCTAATGTATATAGAACAGATTCTGGCTTACCTACAAAGACAATTGGAGGTTCGCCAAATGTAATGTCAGGAAAGAGATTTATTTTTATGTCGGAAACGATGGTATTCTGTGCATGTTGACGTCATAAATGGCGTAACCACCTTTAGCGGTACCTAAAAAAAAAAGGAGTAAAAAGTCACTTTTCAGCCAGGATGTATGCAGCCATGACGGGCGTGATTGATATTTGAGGGGCTATTCTCGGAATTATAAGAACGTTCACAGTCTGATCGCAGTCTCAATCTGTCAAAAATACCTCTAGTTTCCCTACAATTTTGACCAGTTTTTGACATTGATTGTCGCTGCGATGAGATTGCGACTAGATTTTAAACGTTTTTAATTACGGCTTTCTGAGTTCTGATATATTTATTGATTCGTTTGGGGACGGAGAAATTATCGTAAAATTATCAATTTACCTAACTAAATACCTACACATGAATTGATGGGGGCTCTGCTGTATGTATTTAGTGATGCTGTCCTTGGGTCCGATTCCCAGATCAGGCGAAGTTTCATGTCATGAATTTCTCCATAGTAGTCCGGAGTCTTGATTGATTGATGAATTGGATTGATTTTGAAGGGGAATCCTATTTCCGCTTTTACAATATCTGACTTCAAAATAACTGTCAAAAAGAACTACATACCTACCAGCCCTTCGGGGCATACATGATGTTTATTGAATCTCCGTTTTGTTTCTACAGGTCGCTGCTGGATCTGCGACTGGTTATAGGCATAAAAGCTCGGCAGCCGCTGAACCTTTCCTCAATGGCTCCAGCTCCGCCTACGTGGAGACCATGTACAACACATGGCTGGCAGACTCCAGCTCTGTACATGCGGTAAGTTTTTATAACGTTTTATTCCTGAAGCCTTATTATTATGTGGCAATATAAGAGGTTTTTGGAGCTGTATTACTGCATCACCTGCAAAAAATTCTTAATGGCGTGGTTCAGTTTTAGGATTATTTTATACTGAGCTGATAAAAAGATTTCAAACCCTCATTGATTAACGTATTCGTAATTATAATAAATGTTTTTTTAGAAATCCATATTATCAATTCCAAAATATGTATTGCGTTGAGCAGCACCGTAATTGCGTAACACATTATCACTCACAATCTGAATCATTTTGAAGGATATTGCTATTCCTTGGCTTCATGGAAAAATTTGTCTGCTCAACACCGTAAATAACGCAATGAATGGTGTTGAACTGTCAACATGAAAGCCACTGCTACTGTTAGCGTGTTATACAATTACCCACTGTTAACCGTAAACACAGATTTATTATATTATATAGATCATACAACACAAACGAAATGAATGTTGTTGAAATGTCAATATGAAAGCTAGTGTAATAACGAGTGCATCACGTAATATAGTGGATATAAAAGTAAACGACACGTGTAATATACTAAAGTTAAAATAAAGTTTAATACTTAACTAGTTTTATGAGTAACAATAGCTCTTGGCATCTATTGTGTCTCTCCATTATTGCCTTGACATCAAAATTAATAACCAGAGAAAATCATTGCTGTGTAGAATTCAATTTGTCATAAATAATAATCGAGATTCTAGAATATAAAGCAATTCAGTTGATATAAAAAGGTGCTTGTGTTATGTATACAGGGTTATTGGTAAAACATTAACAACCTCTTAAGAGGTCATTGTACTCATCATTATGAACAACTTTTACTATGGGACCAGACCAGAAATCGCGAAAAAAAATCAGCTGTTCCCTATATAATTATGTTCGTATAACTCGTCAAAATGTAGGGAACAGCTGATGTTTTTTTCGCGATTTCTGGTTTGGTCCCATAGTTCATAATGATGAGTACAATGACCTCTTAAGAGGTTGTTAATGTTTTACCAATAACCCTGTATAGAAATACTTTCTTGTACACCAACATTGTAACACAACTCTTACTCACTGTCCCCTTTACTAATAAAGAAAGGTATCCGGTGAAGTTACACACCGATTTCTCTGTTTCAGTCGTCAGTAATTTGACTTTCGAAAGAAGAAGACAAGGCGTTGTGTAACAAATCAGACGCTATACAACGTTTATTAGTAGGTTAGGGTGTAGTTATATGATAGCAATAATATACAGCGTGAAATTTTAATGGTTGTTTTCACGTGGCAGAACGATTTATTTGTACTCAGTAGTGCTACCGATTCAAGGAGTTTTTGACGTGACAACGTCTTAAATTAGGTTGCGGCTGGGAGTCACTTATGAAAAAGTGTAACGCTCGGTAACGTTACGATGAGTCACCGAACGAGAGAGAGGCCCGCCGAATGCCTTGCGTCTCTCTCCCACTCAACTATCATTCAATTCCTTGTTCCTATTGTGCAATTTAATTATATTCATATCAATAAATATTCTACCGAGAAAAAGACGTTGTCACGTAAAATCTTCGCCCGTAAAACCGACTTTACAGGCAACCATTTTTTTTTTTTTTCAAATAATTATAAATAATAATTATACAATTATAAAAATATGATCTCAATTCGAAAGCGTGAGAATCAATAGTACCTAACTCACGTGCGCCCGCCCGCTACCTACCATCTTTGCACTTGCAGGTAGCAGGACGACCATGCGCAGTCGTCCGTTTGCGCTGTAGCTATACTATTGGTCCGAGATCGCGTTGCCATTTTTTAATATTTTATTTTTATTTTTTTATAAATCGATTGTACTATCAAGACCAAATCATTTCGCTTCGGGAAAACAACCATTAAAATTTCACGCTGTATATTACTCATTTGTTAAAGGAAGGTTAAGATTCCATGACTAGATTGTCAATGTCTAACAAGCGTGAGAAATGCAACAATTAAACCTTGAGACTTTCACGACTCATATCTGTATTCTCAACTAGCTTTGCCCGTGGCTTTGCCCGTGGCTTCGCCCGCATGGATGTTGGAAAATATCTCACGGGAACGTACTGCCGGGATAAAACTATCCTATGTATTAATCCAGGTAAACTGTATGCGAAATTTCATCCAAATCCGTTCAACCGTTTTTGCGCCAATCCGGAACATACATAGAGACAAATAGACAAACATTCTTGGTTAGTATTTTATTATACAGTATGGAAACCACATAAATACAATAAATTATACCACTACTAGTTATCACATTTTCTGACGACATACAAAAAATGAACGAAATCGGTCGCGAAAAAAATCAGCTGTTTATGTTCGCATTTATAACTCGTCAAATTGTGGGGAACAACTGATTTTTTTTCGCGATCGATTTCGTTAGGATATCGTCAGAAACGGCGTTAACAAGTACATATTTGGTATAATATCCATACTAATATTATAAATGCGAAAATATGTCTTGTCTGTCTGTTACCTCTTCACGCTTAAACCGCTGAGCCCATTTAGAGTCCCGCCCGGGAAAGGACATAGCATAGTCTTTATCCCGATATTCCCACGGGATCGACACTTATGCGGGTGAAGCCGCGGGGCGCTGCTAGTATTGCATATTATGTGGTTTCAATACTGTATGTATAGAAGGCAATCAACAAAACCTCTAGAATTTCCATAAGTGAATGTTTAGTATAAACATCCAAGTATGTTGTGGAATAGATATCATTTATAAAGCGGATCTAGATACGCGTGTAAATGTTATTATTTGTGTCTACCACTATATTTAATTTTGATGATAAAACTGCGGACATGATTTTACCACAAAATACAGAGAGTACAGAAGGCAATCACATGTATGTACTTCACTTTTTATACCTACGCTCGGCGGTCGCGCTAGGGTAAAAAAAACTATCGTGGTAGTGGCACTCGTATCTAAATGTTTGATTTATTGTTGAGCTTATTCTACAATATTAAAACAGAACAATAAACATAGTATTACAATACAAAAAGTTTACAGAACAAAATCATCTCTATAAAATTTTACATTTGTCAATTTTCACTTTCGAAAATCCCTAATGACTTCAAAACAGATTACCCTATTTACACAGTTTAACCTATCCGTTTTAGACCTAAACCTATCAAATTACACTAAAAACAACACAATATCTACACAAACAAAAAAATCATGTTTTCAACTTAGGTGGCGTAAATTTACCTTACAAAAAAGTTACTTCGTATAAACTGTTTCAAAATAGGAAACTATTATACAAATCGAGCGTAGATAGGCATTTTTTTTGGTCCATTTTTTCACTTCACAGACGCGTGTCTCAAGCGGATGGCACCCGCGCTCACACTACTCCCAACCCGTCCGAGATAACGTGTCCGTGAGCGGTGTCTATGTGTGCGTTGCTCGAGCGCACTTTGTATGTAGATTGCCTTCTGTACTATCTGTAATTTGTGATTTTACCGACGGCGCGGCGTCCTAGATAAGATAACAATATTTTTATCAAGTTTCCACGTATTATCTCAGTTTACCATGTCTATCAAACAATCTAAAGAGTACCGTATTAGATCAATGCGATGCGTCATTTGGAAACGTACTACAATGCCAAAAACATATCGGAACTGGAAAGGGAAACTGATATCACTATGGATATTGCCGGCCATGTGAATTAATTGTGGAATTATTACTATATGTATAATAATATTTTAACTAAACATAGTTATCTACTTGAGGCACTGTACAAATGTTCAGAATCCCTCAAATTATTCTAAATGTCATAGCTTATATATCTTAATTTTACACCATGTGCAGACATTGACGCCAATCTCTATATGGACAAATTGTCAAATAAATAACTTTATGTGACTATTGTCCTTATGATCAATGATGAAAGAGCAAAATTCCTATTATGACGCTGTTCATTAAAAAACCTTTGCAGTTGTTGACATAACGACTTGAGTGATAAAGCGTGCTGACCAATACGTAGGTACTTCCAATTACAGATAGGTGAATTGGTTCGCTGTGTCTAGACGAGGCCTAGACAATTTTCTTACTTTGATTACGTCAGCCATAAAGTAGGAACAAGAATGGCTATTGCAACAACACTAGGCGACACCTACATAATTTCTAAATAAAAGTGCGCTGTTGGATTTTCGACTTTCCGCACTAAGCCGTGTGTCATTTCATTCGAAAATCCAATAGATCGTTTTTATTTAAGCAATACATTTAGGTGTTGCCTAGTAATTGTTAAAACGGGCACTAGAGAGACAAATTGAACACGGACAGTAGTCACATACATCAGTTTTGGCGCTATTACTTATGACTTCTTTCGGTCGTTAGAAAATTTGAGTAGGAACTTGAAAACGAAACATTGGCATTGTTTCGAAAAAAATTCCTACAGATTTATAAATGAACCGTGAAAGTCACGCCTCAAGGGCACCAACGAAACAATCTACGTAACACAGGAGGAAAAGAGATGTTCACGAGTGTGAAATGACAATTCGTGCAATGCAAATTAGCTAGTGATAACTAAATGGAGTCAGTTGTATCTCGTATGGAGTTATCTGCTTTGATCTGAAAAATCCAGAGTAGAACTGAATCTCTAATAGAGCGAACATTCCGCCCACAGCATTAGCATCCACTCATTTATTATTGTTACAACATCTTTGTTCTTGCGGTAATTTCTTCATAAAAATGGAAATTTCAAATGCATATTTCATTTGTTTCGAATTATGGTCATAAATTCTGTCTGTGTTTCATTCTAAATGTATTCAGTGAACAATTACACACAGTTTGATAATTTGCCGACGTATTCTGTAAAAATGGCACCGTGAAAACTTAGTGTCACTGACTGGCAGGGCCACCATCAGGGATTTTAATTTTGATAACTAATTAGTCGAAATTTGTCGCCAAATATCAGAATTTGACGGTCACTGGTTCAAAAGATGGGTTTATAGGTGGCCGATCTGGAGAGAGTCTCCCCAGCAGGGCCACATGTATATCTCCAAAACTAGGGCACCTAGCGAAGATCTGTTTTCTTCCATATTTTCTCGCCAATTAGTCGGAATCAGTCGCCAAATATCAGAATTTGTCGGTCACTGGTTCAAAAGATATCAAAGGGTTTATAGGTGGCCGATCTGGAGAGAGTCTCCCCAGCAGGGCCACATTTATATCTCAAAAACTAGGGCACCTAAACCTAGGGCGCCGAACGGTTAGGGTTCGGCGCGGAGATTGGATAACCTACTTAGTGTCGCTCGGTGTCCAACTTTTAACCTTTTTTAAATATTTTTGGGACAAAATATAACATGGGGTAAAAATTATTGGAATCGATTCAGTTACTTATTCTGAACAAACTATATTCAGGTTTCGCATATACTAAAAATAACGTTGTATATACAGATAGTACCTACTTACATACCCGCACGTTCAATGAAGGAGACTTTACGATATGATTTTCCTTGAGTGATTATCTCCATACATGAATGTTGATTTTGAATTACTTTTTCTAGGAATAAATAGAAATGGTGACAGTTAACATAGGCTAAGCTGATAATATGTGAACACTATCCGATTTTACTTTGATTGATGACAATGACGATCATTCATAATCGAAGCACTTCTCAATCACTCTTCAATGCAATCATGGTCAGGATTTCTATATGAGATAGGGAAAATGCGTTGTATTATCGTGAAAATAGCATGCTAGTAAATTAATAACAAATGTATAGGTAGGTACTGCATAGAAACTAAAAATTGTTTTTACATTAGGTATTGGCGTCATATTACGATGACTAAGTTATTAAATTTTTGTTAAATTTTTCCTATGATTATAGGTACATCACCCAAAGCCGAGTTGTTTCATTTAAATGCTTCATCATAATGATATCTGTTTTGATAATATCTAAGTAGGTGGTTGTTAATTTATTTTGGTGTGCAATTAAGCGTACTTATTCTCTTTTTCAATCGGTTAACACTGGCCAAAATTACGTAAATAAAACAACGACGAAAGAACAGGAAAATAATGACGGTCCATGTTCTCGCAAATAGTAAGGTCTATCTATCTTTGCGGTTACCTACTTACGTATGCAAGTTCGATTTCATGGTCTGGGGTTTTCCCTGCCTGATTGTCGATTCCACTAGTTTAAAGGGGCCAAAATACCTAGGATGCTCTCGTCCATTAATGCTTTATGCTTTCTGTTTTGAAAGTAAACGTAATGAAAGAAAAGAAAACGTATTAAAAGTAAACGTTTTTATTCAAGCAGTTGATAGTTGGGGATTTCTTTTCCAACAAAACCGATGTTATTATAATCTTTATATGAATAACTTCCAAAATTGGCTTCAATAACTAAATAACGTATGCTTTTTCTAGTCGTGGGATGCGTTTTTCCGCAATGCGACGGCAGGCGCCCAGCCCGGGACAGCCTACACGTCGCCGCCAAACCTGTCGCCTTACAACAAGAACGAAGTACCTCTCACATCGTTGGTACCGGCCGGCGCTGGCGTGCCATCCATTGCTGCAGGTGTGTAGATTCACTTGAAGATAATTTTGAGGTTTTATATTATTATTTTCAATTCATTTCTGTACAATCGGTTACTGCAATTAGCTGACCCACCTTTGCATAAATGGTTGAGATTTTTTTGAATACGAATCGATAGAATTTTTTAATTCTTTTATTTATTTGAGCAAAGTAAATAAAACATAAAATAATTATAAAATTCTCAAAATCATCATTTATGCAAAGGTGAGGTCAGCTAATTTCAGTAATTGACTGTACTTTCTGAGTTTATCTTGGACATTAATGAAATCGGTAAAGGAAAATATCGTGAGGAAACCTGTGGGAAGAAGAGACCTTTGCCCTGCAGTGGCACAATAATAGGCTTGTATTATTATATTGGTACAGGGTACATTTTTGACAGCAAGGGCAGGTATCTTAACCGTTGGTAGTTATAGGGTCTTAGGAGACTTAACTTTTAAGATATTTTGATCAGCATTCACAGATTTTGAAAAAAATGTGGAGTCAGCTATAAAACGGGCAGTTTTCACACAACTTTTGGATGCGTGTCGGTCCAGTTACTCATAGGGATCAAACTCCATCGGACCAATGAGGTAGCTCGAGGATTACATCAGTGAGGGAGGAAATCCGAGCATTACAGTGCGCAACTTGATGATACAATGTGTAATATTTTGATACTGAATCAACTATATGCTCAAAATCGAATCTAATGTTACGTTACAGGCGAATGCTCGTCAGTCAGGGAGGCAGTATTGTTAAGTTATCCTCAAAATCGAATCTGAAATGTTGTTACATTACAGGCGAACGCTCCAGGTAGGAGCACCTTAAGAACAAAAGAATCTTCAAAGTAGGTCCTCTCAAAGAATGTTTAACCTGGAGTAGAATTATTTTTTAAGTATCTTCGCGCTTCCGGTTTTCTCCTCAAATTTAACTAAAATAACGCGTGATAATTTTGTTAAGTAAGCACGAAAGGGTGCTTGCTAAATTCCTATAAACTGCGATTTAAAAGGAGTACTTGATTGTCGTTTGTCGATGTTTAGACCATAATCGTTGTGATTTTCCACAGGATCTCCAATTAACGAGAAGATAATCGACGATCATCTGGCTGTGCAGGCCATCATCAGGAGTTACCAGGTGACGAATGTTCCTATCTTATCGGTGTTATGATTCTTGTTGAACGTTCATTATTGTTTGCACTTTTTTGTCCCCTACTCGTGACTTGCCCAATGGTTTGGGAGCTCATTTACGGGAAAAATAAATCGTCTGTTTTTGGCGTACTTTTTTGAAACTATATTAGAAACTTTAATTGCTCGCTGTACAAACGCGATCAGCCACATCCTGTTGTGTGAATTATGAAAGGATTTATTATTCTCGTCATCAGCTCCCACACTAAACGTGTTCCCCCTCTTTGTTTTATTCCTAGTTTGAAACATGTTGAATAAAGAAAATATATT
Organism: Oligia latruncula; assembly: GCA_948474745.1. Classification (NCBI taxonomy): domain Eukaryota; kingdom Metazoa; phylum Arthropoda; class Insecta; order Lepidoptera; family Noctuidae; genus Oligia; species Oligia latruncula. The sequence continues at coordinate 8,675,985 of OX419686.1, read as the reverse complement.
TATGTCAGGTCTAGGTAGTTTATTATTTTACACATTTTTTCAATTATTTCTACAAAAGCAGCTGTCTAGCATTATGGTTGTAGGTCGCGCTTATAATGATTTATTAAGATAGGCTGAATAGACTTGTCCGTATTTTTTATTTATTTATTCAAACAGAATTATTTATGATTTTTTTTTTATAAATATTAAGTTATTTTGTTTTTGTTATTTTTATATGACTAGCTAGTTAGGAATTATCATAATTATGTTACTATTTCAAAAAAAAAAAAAATACTTTATACAATAAACAGTCATTGTTACTGCGTGTGGAACAATTGGCATAGCGGTTTCAAGACTATTCGTTCAATTAGTCTAAATTCTGTTATACGACCTAGCGACAAAGACATCTACCTACAGAATGACAAGTCCTTGAATCACTGTTTAGTGGGCATCGCATTAGATGCTGTTAATAGCTTTGTATTGAGTACAATATGTAGTTGTAGTCGCTTGGTCGTGGATATTTGCAATTTGGGCTAAAATGTGATGTGGTGGCGGGTGCGTGACAGGCTCGCGGTCACCTGGCGGCCGACGTGGACCCGCTCGGCATCACCACGGCGAACCTGCCTCAACTAGGCATGCGCGGGCCAAGCTCCGAGCTCATCATGAGGAAATATTTCAATTTTGGTACGCAGGAGACAGGAGAAATGTCGCTGTCGTAATTATGGACGCAACCACAGTCGTATATCGTTTCGTTATTTATTTCAACATTGCATTGCGTGTCACTGATTGTTGTGTTTCGTAAGCGATCTTATAACACACATACATATTTTTAACTAGTCATGGCTTATGGAAGAATGGTCACGAGTGCTGAGAATTGACCTTGTCTGTGGATGGTTGTAATAGCTTTGACACCACGCAAACCACTTTGGGGTTTATTTATAAACGATAATTAAAGTTAAGTGACGTTTAAACGTCAAAAATGTATGGTTAAACAGTCGCTAGTCACTACTTAACTTTAAGCAACGTTTATGAATAAAGGGGTTTACTTCTAGACTTATGATGTATCATCTTTAATATATCACAGTAATAGTGTTGTCCTCAAACTTGAATTGTTCGATTTATTGTGTATCTAACGTGCGTATCTTAAGAGGGCGCCGACTTAACGCCGACCGCGCAGTGGCGCCCTCATCGTTTATTTGGTTTTTTCTTTTATTTTAGAATGAAAATGCAGAAAATAAGCACGTTAAGTTGTGCTCCACAAGATTATACGATAATATTATTATAAACGGTACTTTTACATTGTTTAGTTTTATTATAATCACTAACACGCATAATAGTGGCCACTTTTTTCCGTTTTAGTGATTATTATTACACAACTTAACGTGCTTATTTTCTGCATTTTCATTCTAAAATAAAAGAAATAACCAAACAAACGATGAGGGCGCCACTAGGCGGTCGGCGTAGCCTTAATGTAGATAACACATTTTGTTCAACTACACTGCTTGTGTAATAGAAATTTATGTTAGGAAATTGTTCTTGCATATGCATGTGTGTGATAATATTCGCTGTCGATTACTATCAAAGATTTTATTTGCTGTAGTTTTTAATTTGAAGCAGTTTTAGTCACCCAAATAATCATAACAATTATAACCAATCTGTAAAAGATAAGATTATTTTACCGGAAAATCATTAAGTGTGAATGCAAATAATAGTATTGTTATTCATGAAGACAATATATTACATATCATCAAATATTTGGTTCGTACAAAATAACCAGACCGACATAAAATGCTAGTCTCAAATTATACAAAAATGCAAAATTCTTAAATAAAAGTAACAATTTACTGCCTTATTTTTCTTCTCTATGTCGTATTTAACACATTTTTCGATGTGGTAGGAGCTGATAAATAATATGCACGTTTATGGGAATACTGAGGTTAACATTATATCATTTTATCTTTTATCAATCATAAGTATTCTGCGCAACAAATTTATAAAACTTCCAGTTTCATAAATTACCTTTATACAATTAATATTTTGTATATATTTCTCTATGAGTAAAATATGCAACAAATGTGGCTACTTATGTATTACCGCTTTATATGTTATATATCTGAAGAAGGCATGTATGATGGGGCAGTCACTTGATTGTTTTGTTACGAAGATTTTGTTTTGTGGATGTAGTCACGTGGTCACCTAGTGGCGCACTTAGACCCGCTGGGCATCGCCACCGGGGACCCGATATCGAGCGGCGAATGGCACGGCGGCTTGCGAGCCTTCGCTAACGAGGCAGTCATTAGAGAACACGTCAGATTCGGTATGGACGACTAAAATGTATCACGTATTCGGTGGGACGACACTGATGTCAAATGGACTTCGCAATGATACATAATTAGTAGTATATGACTGATAAGATAATTAATGTGTGTGTAAACCCAAACAAATAATTAATTAGTTTCTCCGTAGTAAAATGTCTGTCCAATTGACATCACACAGTCCAAGTGCTGAGTAATGCGTTACCAGCAACTTGTTCTTGGGTCCAGTAGGGGGGTTAGTTTCGGTTTCAATCCTGGCACCGGCTGTTTGCGGATATGTCCTTGCATACACACGCGTACTTATACACTTACCATTCTTGTATCGTATGTAGTTAGATGCTTTGTGGTGCTTGGTTTGTAGAACTTTGACCTCGTAGCTTAAATGGAGATGGAGGATGGTTTTGATATATAATTTATATTAAATTCTGTTTAGAAATAAATTTAACAAATATTTTATACAGAACACATAATATGTGTTCTTCACATATTTCACATATTATGTGAAATCAATTGGAACAAGTTACAATTGGAATGTAAATAATTGAGACTAGCTTTTTGAAATTATCGGTCATAAAAATTATAATACTAAAATGTTACTAATTCATTGAATATGACTGTTCTACAATTGAATGTTACAATGTAGATGAGCAATAATAATAATAATGATTATTAATAACTAATTGAGGTTGAGGTGTGGAGGAACTGCATAAGACTAATCGCCTAATCATCATATTCCTTTACTAGAGTTTGTGTATACCAGAAGATTAGTTGGACATACAATTTAAATGCATCATAAGAATGATTATATTTAGGAGATATGTTTTAAGTTAAGACTGCAAATTTGACGTTATATACGTCATTTGTGACATAATGATGCGAATATAGGTTAATATAGACTGATTTACATACTCCCTTTTACCTTGCACATACGCAAATACACACAAAACAATGTTGTACTATTACATGACAACAGGTAATATAATTATATTGTCTGTAGAAATAGGTATAAATAACTTAGACACTAGGAGATTGTTAAGAATTCCAGTTCATTGTATTGCATCCTACTAAATAACTGTCGTTAAATTTTTAAATTACTCTTTCCAAACGTGTGAGACTAATTATGTGATTAATTAGTGTTCTTTACATTGTAAATACTCATTGAGGGGAACGTTTTATATTTATGTAATGCACAATTTTTGTATACTATAAAAATATAGATATATTATTTTACTATATAATATTATTGAATAGGTTGGCAACTTAAGGTTTTACAACAATGCGTGTCGGATAAAGGAGTGTATAGAGCGCATTAAATTTTCTAGTTTTAATCAATTAACAGGTTTTGACGTAGGATATAAAACTTAACAACTATCTTAACTGCTTTCTTTAAACTTTATACGACCCTGGCTTCACCACAACGATATTTTGTGTAGCATCCTGATCAGCACTGTTTGTATGTATTGTGTTCTAACCAGCTACTGAGAAGCCTTGCAAAATAACTGACTAATCCCTTAAAACCTCCAAATATTCTTAATGAAGGAAATATACCTCAAGCTATATCTGAATAGTCAAAGACATGAATCTTTATTATCTTTTCGCTTCTTATTTTTTGTTTTAAACTATGACTAATCGAAGTATTGCCGGTTACTTAATACACGCTAAATGAGAATGTTGTGCACTAAAAAACAGATTCGAGGACATCACATAGCCAATCTCGACCCCTTGGAAATAATGAACAGCGCTTTGGTCGGTAAAAACAAACGGGAGGTGATTCACAACAGCTACAGGTTTGGTAAGGACACAGGAGAACCTGAAATACTGAAAGCACCGTGGTCGCTCGTTGGCTCATAAGTAGGTAGTTATGGCGGCGAAGCAATATTCCTAAACAATTTTCCATTTGCAACACGTTCAAAAACTATACCTACATCTTCCTAATTGATATGATGCAATTTCAGATGGATTTCCCCTATATCAGTTTATATTTTTAGGCGGCAATTTAGTAGTAATACGGATTGGCACAAAAACATTAACTAAGGTTTATTATTTTGTTGTTGCAGTCGGATTATTTGGACTTTTTATGAACAGAATTTATCAGCAAAGTTAAGACAAAGTCAAATTGACGTGTTTATTTTTATTTGCGTTTATTTTTTATTTTAAATTATTTAAATATATCTGTTCGTAAATCGATTTGGAAGCTGGTAGCCATAACTACAAGTTCATATGAAATGTGGATGCAACGCACAAGGTCCTTGGTTCGCATGCACACTCATCTCAGTACCTATTTAAGTATACATGATCTGCACGATTATCCATATTTTTTATTTATTATTATATTGATTGCATGCCTGTATTTACTAGATTGTATGAGCATTGTATATATGCATGAAACTGTACCTATCATTATTTATTTAATATCTATTTATTATATTGTATGTAATTAAGATTTTTAAAATGGCGACGGTTTATACGAATAGAAAAGTATATTATTATTATTGTTGTTTGGCACTGAAAGGTGCGCTATCTTTTCTTGATTGGTGTTGGATAGTCGCCAGGGACTTTTCTCCACTTCTAAAATATATAGCTACGTTAAAATCAACAACACTTTGTTGCACTTCAAAGTTTCTTTTCATTTCTATATTGATGCACCGCATAATTATATAAACATTCAATGTAATGTGTATTTGTAAATGTCAAGTTGTAATTTCTGTAAGGGTGTAAAATCATGTAATGTTGGCTGGAAATATGTAAAAAATCCTAGTAAAGGGATATGATAAACTATTCGCTTTAATTTGCGCTTTATCGAAAGCCTAGACTTATTCATAATGTAATGTTGCATCTCTAACTTGGGTATTTTTTTTTATAACGTTCGTACTCTGATTGCGCCTTATATCTTTTAGATGAAGCTGATATGGACAGAGTGTTCAAACTTCCATCCACAACCTTTATTGGTGAAAAAGAGAAAGCGTTACCGTTAAGGTAAGATTTTTAACAATTATTTTTATTAGGCGGTGATGGCGGCATAAGCTGGACTGGTAAAGACTGGTCCTTAAAAGCCCCAGGGCGTGAGAAATGTAAGTAGAGTAGAGGAGCCGTTGCCCTGCAGTTGGAAAGTCATCTGAGCCTTATCCCAACTATATTGGGGTCGGCTTACAGTCTGACCGGATGCTGCTGAATACCAGTATTTTAAATGAAGCGACTGTCTATCTGACTTCTAAAACCCAGTTACTGGGTAAAGGCAGTGGGAAAGTATAGACCAAGAATAAAATGTTCTAATAGTGATACTTGTCTCAGTCGCAGTCAATGATACAGGTGTAGTGGATTCTGACAAAGAAACGTTTAATCAGTGTTATTGTGTAACCTTCACCTTTTCTTTCGTCTACGCCTATGAGTTGTGACGTTTAAAGTTTATCGCTTCTCGATAACGATTGCTATAGCTGATTGGATCATTACGCGAGTAAATGAAAGAATACAAAGCTTATGTGTTTCATGATTTCTTCAGAAATAAGATTTACGATACCTACTTATACTTACACTATTTTAATTGCTTTGAAATTAGTTCCACTGATTTGTTCTGCATGTAAGCTATTTGCTGCAGTTGTGTCGAAGTATGCAATAGAAAACGATGTATTACATACTAACATATTCTTCTAATAGCCATTAAAGCCATTTCATGTTATGCTATGAATCTTAGATGTGTGAAGTGGTTGCTTATCTACAAGTAGCCACACATTAAATCCATAAACGATCGGAGACCATACGCTGTGTACAGTGAATGCTTTGTTTTACCCAACATTTTACTTAATAAGCCTATGATTTTCCCACAGCTGGGACCCAGTCCTCTCTCTGAGAGGGAACGGGTCATAATCAGCCAGGTGCCAATGTCAATGCGGATGGGCCCAACATTTGTCGCCAAATCAATGCTATGAGTACTTAACATTTTCGTTATTCTAGGGAGATCTTGAACCGTCTGGAGCAAGCGTACTGCAACAACATCGGCATTGAGTTCATGTTCATCAACTCTCTGGAGCAATGCAACTGGATCAGACAGCGCATCGAGCCGCCCAATGTCGGCAAGATGAGCCCCGACCAGAAGAGATTGATCCTCGCTCGTCTTACCAGATCTGCTGGGTAAGTAAAACTCAGATTTAATGTACTGTAGGTTTTATGGCTGTGGATAGCTATAAGAGTAGAAGACCAAAGAAACAATGGATAGACTTTGTAAAAAATATATAATATGCCTTGAAAAAAGTTACCCAAAGGGCAATAGAGAGGGCTATACTTGGAGTTTCCCTGCGTGATCGAATCAGGAATGAGGAGATCCGCAGGAGAACCAAGGTAACCGACATAGCCCGAAGAATTGCCAAACTTAAGTGGCAGTGGGCAGGGAACATTGTTCGCAGAACAGATGGCCGATGGGGCCGAAAGGTTCTGGAGTAGCGACCGCGAACCGGAAGACGTAGCGTTGGAAGGCCTCCCACAAGGTGGTCCGACGACCTTGTGAAGGCCGCAGGAACCAGTTGGATGCGAGATGCACAGAACCGGTCGAAGTGGAGGTGCTTGGGGGAGGCCTATGTCCAGCAGTGGACGTCTTTCGGCTGAAATGATGATGATGATGATGGATTCCTTGAAAGGGGATGACTACTGATGACGACCGATAGAGTAGTATGGAAGAAGAAACATTGCACCGATCTCAAATAAATTGGGATACGGGCAAGAGAATGATGAGGTTTTATTTATAAAGATACATACATTAATATCTGTTTCTCATAGGGTAAGCAGAATGTAGTTTCTGCTTGTCAATGCTTTGATCGTAAAATACTACTATTGCCACTTCTAGTCTGTTACGCGATAAGGGTGCTATAGTTCGTTTCTTTATCCCAAAGACTAATCTGACATTTAAGTCTTTTGTGTTTGCGTTTATTTAGTATAGAAGTTTGACATTACACCTGTCAGATTAGTCTCTGGGATTAAAAAACGAACTTTAGTCTTACACGCTCGGTGGTTATTAATATTATCACAATTTTTTTATGCTCAGTAATAAATCTTATCTCGTTAAATACTGCCAAACAAAAATTGATAGCTATTATAATTTGTTCTGTTTTATCTTATGATAAAGATACGAAAGAGAGACACACCTTTTTTTATTCGTTTGTGGTTCAGTAACACATACACAAAGGATTATGTTTCTTGGTTACTAACCTACAAGAAATTATATCTAGAAAGAAAGAAAGAAAAAATGTCACAGAAACACGTGCATATATAAAAGGACAAGTTAGCTCGAATTTTTAGTCGTCATTGGGCCGATTTTTAATCATAAGATAACTTTAATCTGTGGAATAAAAATAGCGTTTGGACGGCAGGCTCTTGCATAAAAAAATTGTCAAATCGCCATATTTATTCTTCAGCTAAAAGTTATTTGACGACTGAAAAATCGGCCCTTAGTAGTATGTAGTTACTTATAGATTTAAGTCTGTTGTAGACAGTCAGGGACAGTGGGACCTTCAAATATTATTTATATACATATACGGATGTGAGTTATATAATATTGTGATTATTAAATTAGTTAGAAACAAACGATTAATGCAGGTTATTATGGTTACATACAATACCGATTACTGATTACTCCGACAGCTCCCTTCCGTAATCAGAGCACACATTTATTAATGTTAAGTATAGCTATTATGCACTTCTGTGAAGTGTATAACTACTCTTATGGTCATTCCAAATCACAAGCGCGTGCCATTTGTCTTCTATGTCACTAACAAGATTTAAATTGCAATAATAGACGCGGGCTCGTATATAAAATGCCTATTGCCTATACCACGCACAATTGTCAACAATTGCAAATGAAAATATCGTGTGATTATATCAATGATTGATTTCCTTGTGCGTTGGAAAATGTCGTTAAGAGTAAGAGTCACTTATGCGCTACCTGACGACAATGCATACAGTAAATAGGTTTAGATAAGAGAGGCCTTAGAAATGTTATGTATACCTTATACCAGAGCATGTGGAAAATCGATACTATAGTTTATGATCATTGGATTGGCTGACAAAAAGAAAAATAAATTATGTAAAAACTGACTCTTCGTTTTCAAGTTTTTTTTGTATTTTATCTTAATCAAAGTTTAAATGTGGCCTAACGGCCTAACATTTTATATGATATTACTTATCTGTATTTCGAAGACCTTTAAATATTACCGCTAACACGGAGGAGTCGATAAAAGCATTTCAACTTAAATCTTGATTCACGAAGCCTCCAAACGGGTTCTGTATTTTGTAACCTAACTTTTTTTATCCATAATCTAAAGTGCCATAATTTTTTTTGTTCTAATCATCATTTGCCCGAATGATAGCTTGCCCGAAGTTAATGTCACATAATATCGAATGCAATAAAATTAAAATACAATATGCCCTAAATTTGTTGGTCATAAATATTACAATCATATATACAAAAGAACTAAAGCCGTTTTCAATAAAAGTCATATATTCAAATTACCTAACGTTTATTTATCCTAATAATGGTTTTAATACAAAGAGAAAAAAGTAATTGACAAAACAACAAGACTTGATAACATCTTAAAGGAACAATCGGAATACACAAAATGTAATTTTTTTAAGGCAATCGCAGCTAATATGAAATTAGCTTAGAATTTGTCTACAAATTAAAACTAGGCATTATAACCTTAACCTAAAAATTATCTAATTTTGTATTACAACTAGCTTCCGCCCGCGACTTCGTCCGCGTGAAATTTCACCCTCCCCCATTCACCCTCTTAGGGGTGGAATTTCGAAGAATCCTTTCTTAGCGGATGCCTACGTCATAACATCTACCTGCATGCCAAATTTCAACCCGATCCCTCCAGTGGTTTGGGCTGTGCGTTGATAGATCACTATGTCAGTCAGTCACCTTTGAGTTTTATATATTTAGAAGATGAACATTCGGAATAATACACATTATATCATACAATCCTTAGGACATATGACTTTATTTCATGCAAAATTAGGAGATTCGCTTATTATAGTACTCGATATTATGACAGAATAGATTTAGAAGTAAAGATAAAAACAAAATTTCGAATTGTTGAACATTATGATTACTGAAGTTTATAGCAAACGTGTTATGGATAATGATTTTCGGACAAGCAATTTTAGGAGAAGAAAGGGGGTACCTCCAAACAATTAAATATGACACAACTATATTTTTCTTTTGCCTCATTCTATGTATCAAACACATAACTAACGAATGCAAATATCATATTTTATTGGCTAATATACTTTTGTTGTCTGTAGTTGATTATTAATAAATAAATAACGTTTTTAGATTCGAGAACTTCCTGGCAAAGAAATGGTCATCCGAGAAGCGTTTCGGTCTGGAAGGCTGCGAGATCCTGATCCCGGCCATGAAGCAGGTCATCGACGTGTCGACGCGCCTCGGCGTCGAGTCCATAATCATGGGCATGCCTCACAGAGGTAATATTATAGATTAAAGTCACTTTTCGTGGCTGTCTGTGTGACCGCGTTGTTCTTCTCAACTACGCAACGGATTTTTATGCGGGTTTCACTACCATTTAGAGGATTTATTTTGGAAGGTTTATGTGTAATTCATATTAAACTTATTCATAAGTAATATAGAAATGTAGATGCTTTGTCAAGTCGTTAAAACCGTGCGAAACAAGGGCGCGTCGCTAGTAGAAAATAAATAAAAAATGTTAAGTTCGTCTTGACCTACGCCTTATTAAAAAACGCATTCTTCAATGCCGAGGTTATTTTATGCACAATAAGTTGGGCTCATAAATAAAACGAAAGTCATTGTAAAAATTGCATACTGTATTTAAATAAATAAATATTTATGTTGAAAATCTTTGAATAATACTCTTGAACCTCTTCATGAGTATTATTCTCTCTATTGATCTTTTTTAACCAAGAGCAAAAGTTCTCATGCATTTTGTTATCGTAAGTAGGACGGTATAGGCTGAAATTATGAATAAAATACCTTCTATCTTCGTTTCACAGGTCGTCTGAACGTGGTCGCCAACGTTTGCCGCAAACCTCTGCACCAGCTGTTCACTCAGTTCGCTGCTCTCGAAGCCGAAGATGACGTAAGTATTTCTGTTCGATACTCGATACCATTCCTAGCAGAATTCAGTGCACACTGATACAACTCAATACATACTCTATTCAAAGGACAGCATTGAAATGTGAGCTTTAAGTAGTGAGACGTACATTGAAATGTCTAGTGGTTTGAAGTGTTCTACGATGCGTATGCAATTCGTCGTCCTGTGCGTTGTCAACTACTGGAAATATCAACGTACACGTGCAGCGTGACACGATATAAATGCATTTCTTTGATTCGAGTTAGTATAGACTTATTTCGGTGTACGACGGCCATAAATGTTTACCCTTTCAGCCGGTTCAAAGTACAACAAACACGTAATTACCAACATCTTTAACCCCCACAGGGCTCCGGCGACGTGAAGTACCACTTGGGTACATACATCGAGCGTCTGAACCGCGTCACAAACAAGAACATTCGCCTGGCCGTGTGCGCCAACCCGTCTCACTTGGAAGCTGTCGACGCCATCGTTCAGGGCAAGTGTCGCGCCGAGCAGTTCTACCGCGGTGATAATGAGGGCAAAAAGGTATGATACTTTAGCTATCTTAACGTGTGATACGATACTGTTGACGACGTTTTGCAAAAACAAGTAGTATGTGACTGTGTGGACGTAAATAAACATGACGCAACAAGCTTTAGGTATGTGACGCACTGTAGGGTGATATTTTTCCTAAAACTTGTACTGATGTATAGCACTACACTTGAAGGTTACGGTAATTTTACTGTTATGGCGTTAGACTTATCAGCTATTATAGAAATGTTGTACTGACCGCCTCGTTGGTATAGTGGTCGCAAGCGAGACTGCAGTGTCCTGGGTTCGATCCCAGAGCCGGGCAAAAGTGTTGGGTTTTCCAATTATGAAATTTTAGAAGGAGCCCCGTGCCCGGTTATTACCAATATATTCGCGCGTATTACATGGAACCTAAACATGACCAAAAGTTGGTATAATTACAATATACCACTGCCCATTCCTCCAGAGACTACAACCTTCATGCTCTTTATTTATTTGTATGTATTAAAAATTACAGGTAATGTCCCTCCTTCTCCACGGAGACGCCGCGTTTGCCGGCCAGGGCGTAGTGTTCGAGACGATGCATTTGTCGGACCTGCCGGCCTACACGACGCACGGCACCATCCACATCGTCGTCAACAACCAGATCGGCTTCACCACCGACCCAAGGCACTCGCGCTCGTCTGCTTACTGCACAGGTTTGTGATATAAATAATTATACATACTTAAAATATGTGGAAGCATAATTTCTGCTCTAAACGCGTTGAAAATTGCATTTTTAGGAGAGAACTTGATCTAACTGCCCGGAATCGCATTTTCCCGTATTTCTATACCTTTCTGTCGATTAAAAGAATTAGCGAGAAAGAGGCGACAATCTGAAGCGTGCGATTCTTTTCAGTTTGATCATCTACTCCGATCGCGATCAACATAGTGCTAATAGCCTACAGCTTTGGGCGTGTTATACGCCGAGTTCAGCGAATATACGCAATATTATTTTTATTGCACATTTTTATGCATTGCTGATATTATGCAGTATTATTTCTATTGCACTCTTATGAACCTTTTTGGTGCAGCCGTGAGGCACACACTATTGTTGTTTGAAACACTATTTTTATTTTGTGTTTCACGAACTGTGTCCAAATAAACTTTTTTTTTCTTTCTTTCACTATTGTCCATGTCATGGGGCTTAAACTTATCGAAATTATGGTGTAATTTTCTCCTCTGGCTAACCAGGAATACAACCATTCTGTTATACTAATGCAAGTTATTCTTTACGTTGCAGACGTAGCCCGCGTAGTGAACGCGCCGATCTTCCACGTGAACGGCGACAACCCGGAGGCCGTGATGCACGTGTGCAACGTGGCGGCCGAGTGGCGCGCCACGTTCCACAAGGACGTCGTCATCGACATCGTCAGCTACCGTCGCAACGGACACAACGAGATCGACGAGCCCATGTTCACGCAGCCGCTCATGTACCAGAAGATTCACAAGACCAAGCCTGGTAAGATAAAAGAAGGATAGATGGTTTAATAGAGTATTCGACTGGATTTTTTATTAGAACGTTTGAATTTCTCGTTTTCACTTTTTTTATAACTCAAAATATGGCCGGCCAACTTGCAAGGGTTTTATAGCGTGAGCTAGACCGAAACAGCACTGCTAGCATCTGACATTCTCAAGCGCAATAGTAACTTTATTTTATATTTTTACAATCATTAACCTTTTTATCTACAGTACTCGAAAAGTACGCTGACCAGTTGATTTCCGAGGGCGTCGTTACCGCCTCCGAAGTCAAGGACGTAAAGGACAAATACGAGAAGATCTGCGAAGACGCGTACACCCAGGCTAAGGCAGAAACCCACATTAAGTACAAGGACTGGCTCGACTCGCCCTGGTCCGGATTCTTCGAGGGCAAGGACCCGCTTAAGGTAGATTATTGATATAGATTATGGATAATTTAAGAAAGAAGCTGCGTCGCATAAATCTTTATAGTCAGTAAAACACAGACACAATATTTACCGACCTTATAAACTCCACAGATGTCTTCTACCGGCGTAGTAGAAGAAACATTAGTACACATCGGCAAACGCTTCTCGTCTCCTCCTCCCAACGCAGCTGAGTTCGAGATCCACAAAGGTCTGCTTCGTATCCTGAAGGCGCGCATGGCCATGGTGGAGAACCGACAGGTGGACTGGGCTCTCGGAGAGGCGATGGCCTTCGGATCCCTGCTGAAGGAAGGCATCCACGTGAGACTGTCAGGAGAGGATGTGGAGAGAGGAACTTTCTCACACAGGTATGCGTTTTTCGTCTTCTGGCACTCTTACATCTTGCAAACACTACGTAATTTGATGCGCTGAGCTAGTGTCTCGTAGAATAAACTATATAAAAACGTGGCGTTGTGTGTATGATCGACAAACGTCTGAGCTCGATTATAGGCTAGAGACACTTGTTAGTATCACACGCGCAGTATTTTAACAACATTATCCTTTCTAATAGAGCGTACTGCGCGTGCGGTGCTGACAAATGTGCGTTTAGCTTTAATCTTGTTAAGCATCAGTGTAACTCCTAATTCTTAAAATGGCTGTGGACCCTTGTGTTAATATGTCATATCTAGCATTATAAAGTACTAGCTTCTGCCCGCAACTTCGTCCGCGTGAAATTCCTTGTACCCCCACCCCGTCGCAACACTTCGTATTCGCTTAGCGTTCATTCTGACTTTTTTTCTTTTTGCTCGGCTCCTAAGGGTCATAGCGTGATATTAAATAGCCTATAGCCTTACTCAAGAATTGGGCTATCAAATGCAAAAAGATTTTTTTCAAATCTGACCGATAGTTCCAGAGATTATCGCGTCAAACGAATGTCAAACAGGTATGAGTGACAGAGACGCTTTGCAAAGCTGGACTTATTTTAAAACTTGTGCCTTATTGACGGAGTAATGCTCTTACCTGACAATAAATAATAAGTTCAGTATTAACTTATATGTGTTTGTGCAGGCATCACGTGCTACATCACCAGAAGGTGGACAAGGCGACGTACTGCTCGCTGTGCCACCTGTACCCCGACCAGGCGCCCTACACCGTGTGCAACAGCTCACTGTCTGAGTACGGTAAGTTCTCTACTGATACCGGCTTCATAGTGCGCGTGATGTTATGAATCGTGCCGCACCATATTGATTTCGAAGCAAGTCTTTGCTTTTCACGGTGCTTCTCCTCGAGCATACTCGGTGCTGCTCTTGATAATACGCGTTTTTATCCTTCCATAATGCTGGCAATACATTTGCATATTTGTACAAATGTTCGCGTTTTATGCAACAACATTACCATTATTCGAATAGGGATAGATTATATTTTTACTAGCTTTTGCCCGTGGCTTCGCTTGCGTGGTGTTTAAAAATTATATGTATTATTCTGATATACTTACAAGCTTTATTACCGTAAAGTTTAATCAAAATCCGCTCAGTTGCGTGAAAGAGTAGCGAACATCCATACATCCATCTTCACAAACTTTTGCCTTTATAGTACTTCTAGTAGTACGATTGCCCGTGTAACGAGAACATTTAGGCAAATACGCCAAGCATAGTGCCAGCTTAATAGTGTAAATGAAGTGCAAGACCAAATTTGAAACTGATTATATTTCTAACACAGGTGTCCTCGGCTTCGAGGTGGGTTACTCCGTAACGAACCCGAACGCGCTGGTCCTGTGGGAGGCGCAGTTCGGCGACTTCAACAACTGCGCGCAGTGCATCATCGACCAGTTCATCGCGAGCGGCCAGGCCAAGTGGGTGCGGCAGTCCGGCCTCGTGCTGCTGCTGCCGCACGGCATGGAGGGCATGGTGAGATCAATAAATCGTTTATTTGCTTTACTAAAACTGTGTATTTTATAGAGTGTGGACAAAATATAGTAAAATTGAATTAAATATTTGTGCAACTTTTAAATATATTAACATCCTAATGTAAAACTTCGTTGAAGAAGTTTTAAGTGTGTTGCACCGACCCCAAGTAACGTGGGAAAAGTGCAGGAAGATGATGATGACTATGTAAAACTACAGTCTGTCAAATAAACAATTCTGATTGTGATTCTAAAATGGAATAACTCACAGGGCCCCGAGCACTCGTCGGCCCGGCCCGAGAGGTTCCTGCAGATGTGCGCCGACGACCCCGACTACATGCCGCCCGAGAGCCCCGACTATGAAGGTCAGTTTACCTTTACAGTATACATGATAACTAGTTTAGCTGTATAAATAACACAGTCGACTAGTTTCAAAGGCAACCTGTCATTTTGGTCGAAAATTTGTTATTGGTATGTCAACACAGATCACATTTTGAATAAAAACGTTTTCCTTTGGCTATAGATATCAAAACCGGCTTTATGCCATTGAAAATGCTCCTCTTCGAAGTATATAGAATATTGAAATGAAAAAAGGACTAAGCTGTGTAGCACAGAGTACTTATATAATAAAAATAAGTGAAAAAAAATTAAAAGTTGTTGGTGCGCCGTTCATTCCATATAAAATTTTCAACACTCTGCCCGCGACTTCAGCCGCGTGTTTTAACACAAAACGTACGGCACTCGATAGCAGTGTTTTCTATCAGTGAAAACATTTTTGGACCAGTATCATAATGTTGAGATGTTATTTCGACGACCGTCAATAATTTGGGCTTTAAGTTAAGACGTTTTATCGTCAAAAATGTATGGGTAAACAGTCGCAACTCATTACTTAACTATAAGCAACGTTTATAAATATAGAACTTAGTGATTAATGTAAATCATTTACCCACAGTCCGTCAACTACACGACTGCAACTGGATCGTGGCCAACTGCTCGAATCCCGCGTCGTACTTCCACATCCTGCGCCGACAGATCGCGCTGCCCTTCCGCAAGCCGCTCATCCTCATGACGCCCAAGTCGCTGCTGCGTCACCCAGAGGCCAAGTCCTCCTTCGATGACATGAAGGACGGATCCTGCTTCAGGAGGTAAGCTGGAATAAATCGTATTATTTTTATTATCTTTTATAAAAGTACACACCTCCACACCTGTATTCCTCATTTATTTATTTAAAATGCCATACATCAATACAAAATACTCATACAGGCGTACACTATTGGACTCATTCCTGACCGATTGGCCCAAGAAGACCAAACACGAAGAAAATTGGAAAAGTATGGGGATGACCTTCGCTCAGCAGTGGGACAACATTGGTTAACTAAAAAAAAGAAAACATGCGACACACCCATATTGCATGTTGCTGGCAACAGAGATAAATGTTGATGTTGAATCGTCCGCAATTTTGGTTTACCATTATTAATACGAGACTTGCTTTACATTATTTAAATATGATGTGTGAGAACTCCTGGCTAAGTAATAACAGCTGCAAGGGTCCATCGATCAGGTTATGTTATGCTTGCTGCGGGCGGTCCTTGGATGGGTGACCATCTTTACATACCGAGACCCCTCCGTGCCTCGGAAAGCACGTTAAGCTGTTTGTCCCGGCTGTCATTTGTGGATTTTTGACAGTCGTTATGGTCATCAGGAAGCTCGAAAGTCTGACAACCAGTCTTACCAAGGGGTATAGTATTACCCAGTCACTGGGTTGTAGAGGTCAGATAGGCAGTCGCTCCATGTAAAATACTGGTATTAAGCTGCACCCGGTTGGACTGGAAGCCGACCGTAAAGATAGTTGGGAAAGGCTAGGCAGATAATGATGTGTCATACTTTCGTAGTTGACAAGCTTTAGTCCTTGAGTATTGATTCAGGACTAACACACAGAGTAGAAGGCAAGGATTAGCTAGTTTTCACATGTTTTTGGTTGCCTACTGCACTGTGTAGAAATCGATCAGAAATACTTTTAATCTAGGTGTAAAGGTCTCTGGCCGTGTTTGATATAATTGATGTTAATTTTACCTTCCTTATTTCTCAGAGTGATTCCCGAAGACGGCCCTGCCGCTCAAAACCCCCAGGGTGTGCGCAAGATCTCGTTCTGTTCCGGCCGCGTGTACTACGACCTGCTAAAGCACAGGCGCGAGAAGGGACTCGAGAAGGAGATTGCTATTGTCAGGTAATAAACCTCAGACAATTAAATACACTTGAAATTTTATGATTACATTTGTTAAACTATGAATATAAGAGGCTATGAAAAAAAGCATGTTACTAAAAAAAAAAATCGTAAAGATCCACGATTTATGTTATTATGTACAGTCAGGGAAATTATTAGTTTAGCAAATTGACACATTACGTCAATTTGTAGTGTCGTAGCAGTATTTCATAAGAATTACAGTTATGAATTGAATTTACGGCCTATTGAAGGCGGTAGTCAATTTGCCAATCAACAATTTACTCGATTTTTCTATCAAACTGGAAAAAGTACTAGTTCAACGAGCGGTGCCTTTGTGTCGCGCGCGATGAAACTACTAAGTGATGCTGATGACCTTGGTGTTCTGATGGTGCGTCCATCAGAACACCCCTACCCTTCTTAGCGTGTCGATGGCAATCTAAAAAGAGTCTGCCAATAATAATTTGGCTCCGAGTTTTTCAATTTTAGCAATCCTTCACTATCTCATAAATGAATTCCCTTATTATTTCACCAGAGTGGAGCAAATCTCGCCGTTCCCATACGATCAGATCAAGGCCGAGGTCGAGAAGTACCCGAACGCCACCATCGTGTGGAGTCAGGAGGAGCACAAGAACTCCGGCTACTGGCAGTACGTCGAGCCCAGGTTCCGCACCTTATTGCAGAACCAGAAGACCGTTGCGTACGTATCAATTTTATTTTTATTATTGCGATACTGATGCGCCCGTTTTCACTAATACTAAGCGACATCTATATGGTCATTAGGTGTTGTTTAGCTTGACGTTTGGCCAAAGAAAACGGC
Source organism: Oligia latruncula (assembly GCA_948474745.1). Taxonomy (NCBI): domain Eukaryota; kingdom Metazoa; phylum Arthropoda; class Insecta; order Lepidoptera; family Noctuidae; genus Oligia; species Oligia latruncula. The sequence goes on along the minus strand of OX419686.1, from coordinate 8,658,198 downwards.
CATCCAAAAGTGCGTTGGGTTCGATATCGTCAAAGTCGCGGGAAACACCTGGATGAGGGACGCCCGGAACAGGAAAGTATGGCAGAAGAAAGGGGAGGCTTTTACCCAGCACTGGGTAATTCCGGGCTGAAATCATGATGATGATTAGCTTGACGTTAGTGAAAACGGGCATTTAGCTCAGTAATGATAAACAGCTCCTATTTGAAGGTTCACTTATTTACGTATTAGAGCTTTATTAACAAACGCTGTATAACGAATTACTGTCGCTTGCGAGCTCTGGCCACATGAGGCGAATTACACGCGGGACGCGGGACGCGACGATTGTTTTAATGATTATGAAGTCACGCGACTATACGTACCAGTTTGGACATAGCCATACAAGTTAGTAGACAATCGACGCGAGCCTATTTCGTCCCGCATTCCGCGCGGTTTCGCTCCAGTGTGGCCAGACCTTCAATTCGAAGACTGCACCAAACAATTTGTCTGAAGTTGAGAGCAGAGCACGTTTGCCATGCTTGCTTTGTGACATATTATATTTTTTTATTGTTACTGCTCCGTCGTCGTAACTTGAATTGACAGTATTTCAACGTAATTATATTATAATTTTAAGAAATATAATACCCGCATATTAAAAAAATAACATCTTTGAAATTAATTCTAATCTAAACAGATGTACAGTTCGCGTCAAATAACTTTGCCGCTCTGAAGTAGGCAAGAAGTCACTGCGCAGTAGTTAATCCTATGAATACAACAGCAGCGCGCATGGCGCGGTTTGGCGCGGCTAAGAAAGAGCCTAGCTTCAGAGCGGCAGAGTTATTTGACGCGAACTGTAATCATATGAAACCATAATCCTGATGTAAGACATTCTGACGTCACATGCTACTTATTACTACTATGGACAGTTTATATAAATGTCTGTTTATGAGTATGTACATAAATTTATTTTATTTGTAAGCGTTGGACGATGTCAACGCACTTTCTTCGGTTTTTATTATTTTATTCCGAAACGAAGCATAAACAAAAAACGTAGATACTCGGGCTAGAAAAATCAAGATATTGTATTTTTTTATTACTAGACTGTAATTATCCTGTAGTTGTAAAATGCAGCTTGAGTTTCGGTTAGATCAGATTGGGCTTGCATGGTTTTTAAATTTGCATGTGTGGCTGTTCATTCGGTAACATTTCCGATCCCTATTTTATTCATTCGCAATCAAACAATAATGGTGATATTTCCTTAACACGTCGCGGTAACGCCATAATCTAACTGGCTATTGGTTGCAGTGTTAAGCCTCAAAAGGGTAACTGGTTCTCCCAGCTTTTCGGGCGGGAAGAGAAGCCTGTGTCAGGTGACGATGAAACAGTGCCGCGCACCATTAGGTGAGATAACGGCATATGGTGTCCCTCAGCTTCCCTTACCTTCCCGCCTCTATTCTTCCTTTACGAACCCTTTGAATCCTATCCGCTTGCTATCACAAAATTCTGCCTGATTCATTTAATTCTTAAATTACTGTACATACTTAATTATAATAGGATGTTTGACTATTTAAGAATTCATTTGACTTAGAAAAATACTTTGTAAAGGGCAACATAAAATTGAAGATAGTAACGGCATCACATACAATAGTGATGTTCCTTTTTATCGAAAATAAAATGAGATCGTATTCTGTTAATAAAAAAAACTTTTTTACATTTGAATAGTAGTCAAACATCTTTTTGGACTCACTATATAATAATGCTTAACAACTAAACTCAAGTCAGTAGAATAAATACTCATTTTACATTGTTTGTTGTCACAATCAACGATGACTAAAAGCGCCTTAATACTCGACTTGAGTTTGGTTAAAATGTCTTTAAATACTTAATCAAATAAAATTATAATTAATATGTTAGGAATGCATGTTTTGTTTTTAAATTTCAAAACGATGACATCATATTTTGTGCTTTTTAACATAATGTGTAACTGCTTAATGGGAGCTTATAATCCTATGTATTCAATATTTTTTTAATTTAGAAGATTTCTTAAGTAGTTAGCCTAAGTCGGCCTTTGGTGAAGATTAGGATTAACTGGAATAAAATACGATTATTTATCTAGCTTTAACTTGGCATAGTATTAATATTGTCTACATACTGAACGCATGCCCTGTGTAGGCATTGACGTCGCGTTGACGCCGCGCAGACGCTACGTAAATGCATATCGCTACGCTAGCTTTCCGTAGACGTGATTGTACCTAAAATGCCACATTTAGAGCTTGTCCAGAAAGGGCGAATTCGCCGCGATTCTCTCGTGCGTATTACGCGCGACCGTTGCGTCCAGAAGGAACGTACCAACGCGCGAGCATTTGGCTTCGAATTTTATATGTCATTAGAAAACATGGAGTTGAACGCTCTGGAGTTCGCGCGTCAACTGGACGCAACAAGGAGTCTCTAGTATCTCGACTCGCGCGCAATACGCGAATCAAGCGCGAGTCCAGAGTCTGGCGAACTGCACGCGATTTATTTTGAAATCGCGCGATGCTTGTGGAGGCGATGTATTGGCGCCTAGTATCTCGTCGAAACGTTTCGCGGCGATTTCGCCCCTTCTGGACAAGGTCTTACGTAGCATTATCGTCGCGTTTGCGCATCGTGTACGCGGCGTATCAGCAACACATGCGAATGCACTATGAAGCTCAGCTGTCATGCCTAAAAATATTTAATGATATTAACTCTCGAAACTCAAGGTGCACGAAATAGAATAATTACTATTATTATTAAGATATTGTGTCATTTTATGTTTTGTTGCAACTATAACAGGTGATGAACTGACCTCAAATCATACGATGTTTTGTTTTGTTCCAGCTACCATGGCCGTGCGACTGCCGCCGCCCCCGCCACCGGCTCCAAAGCAGCTCACAACAAGGAGCTCAGGAATCTTCTCGAAGAGTTCATCGCACTATAAACGACCATATCCACACACGAACATACGCGATGGCAATCCTGAAGGCTAGCTTATGCTCCAACACACCGTCTAATCATAGAAACAATACAAATAGTAGCCATTCACCGATCAACACCGTCAATGTACACACATATAATGTAAACTGATATATACTGTTGAAATAAAGTAGACACAACAAGATTTATGCCATATTAAACACATGTAATAGAATCTAAAAAACTACGTAAAACTATCTCGAAACGTAAGGTATTGTATCTTTGACATGATCATTTATTTTTGTCGAACGAAATTTATTTTTGTATAATATTTAAAAAAATATAATTTTTCTCCTTACTCTCAGTATTTTGTTGTAATTCTCTTCATGTTTAGGTAGATTAGTTAGATAAATTATTATTTATTTATTTAATGTAGCATACGTGATCTGTAGGACCTACATAATTTATTTTTATTGTAAAAGCAATATAACATAAGTCTCACGTAGTCTCCACTGTAAGATGTTGCGTACTAGATGATAATAATAATTACAGAAACAAAATGGTACATTAATTCGAAGTAGCGGCAATACGCAGGTTGTATTATTTTCATGTACATAAATTGATTTTATTTTTTTATTATTCTTTATTCGATATTTTTGTCGTTAACGGATTTGAAGTTAAAACGTTCCTTTTGCTAGTCTGGGATACGTACATAGAATTGGTAATCTTATTAAGTAGCGCAGTAATCGCACTTCGCGAGCGATAGATATATTAGGTAATAATATTTATTGCCAATGGGCGTAGCTAGTTATATGAAAAAGTGATGTAGGATCCTTGATGTAAGTTTGTTAGATATTTTGAACACCAGAATGTGTGGAGTTGACGCCAATAACCCGCTACGCCTACGTATGTGATACTACGTTTTGCCACTTTAATCATACTTATATCGAATTCACTTAATAAATGTATAAAGAATCTGTTATTAAGGCCAGCGTATATAACTTGTCAATAATATAATTGGCGCTCCGTAGTCATTATTACCGCATCAATTAGTTAATATGATTAACTGGTTCTGACGAAATCTTTTATTCCGGGCTCTAAACAAAAAAAAAAAAAGTGATTTTCGGTTGAAATTGTGAAGATATTGTATAGTTGTTAATCGAGGTTTATTGATTACAATGTTGACAAAGAAGAAACAAAAGCTTGTAAATGTGTTAAGGTATTAAGTAATTGTATACATAAAAGAAATATAAATTAAAATAACCATTAAATGCTGGTTGTTTTCCTTAATGAATGTCCGGTAATTTTGTCTATTACACTGGCCGTAACACTTCCAATCAATTTGTTCGCTTGCAAGTGCGGTTGTTACCATTACAATAATTTCGCTTAACGATACTGTACATGAGATATTATTAGTTAGTGAGTAAATGTCTAGTAACTAGGCACCAGATTTAAAGTAAATTGCACCTTAGTACATAAAATGTATGTAATAATTCGTAATCGTCATCAGGTCGTTTTGGGTTGCAACCTTCCGGCCCCTGCGCATAGTTTTAGTTGGCTTATAGTTACCGCCGTTGTGAACGGCACAATGTAAGGAATAACACCAACATCCAATGCTTTGTATAAACCGACGCATACTTTATCTTTTCTGTAGTCAGTCTTCGAATGTATGTATGTCGTTACCTAATAATTATGTATGTAGAATTAAAGAAAATCCTAAATATCTCACTATTGTGACCGCCACGTGTAGAACTAAGCTTTATTCAAAATCCTAGTATTATGTGACATTCAATCTTAACTCTTAATGCGGTTCAGCTTTCTAACACTATTCGCATGTGTAGGTGCATTGTTTTATTGTTAAAATTAACATATTTTGATGTTCACGTATTTTCGATTTATTATAGGCTCAGGGCGCTGCTGGGGAATTTCAAAGATTTGAATGATAGGTAAATTTCTAGCAAGGACTACCTGAGTCATTTTATTGCTAAATGTTAGTTTTGATTTAGTTATTTACAAATAAATATACTACTTAATAATTGAACAACGTTGTTTTTATTACAAGTTGTGCTAAAATTCTTGGCACAATCCTACAATACTCACACACATCTACACACGATACATGATGTCCATTCTTCAAACTATTTTATCACCTTACATAATTATAGTAAATTAATTAGACATATCTTTGTGAAAGCTATATGAAAATTAAAGAACACGAAAATCTCAGTAATCTAGTAACTTTAAACCTACACATCTTTTTTACACGCAAATTGTGTTATATACGTACTGTAAATAATCATATTTGTGTGAAACGCGTGCTCAAATTCGCTGAATATGAGAAAATAAATGATGTAAGCCTACCGCTACTAAGTAAACGTATTTACCATTTATAGCGACAAAAATCTACAGAAAATGATTTTTTAAACTTATAATAAAAAAAGTAAACAAATAAAGACGCCAAGAGATTCACAAATATGGAAGTGTGACGTAATGAAAAGCGCAATAGATCACAGTGCCCTTGACGTCGCGTCGCGCGGCTCGCCACAGTCTTGGAGCACTTTCAAGATTTTTATCTCTCGCTAGTCTCATTTCAGCTCACAAAGCGGACTCTGCCCCCTATTTATAAATTGCTTGGCTAGCCCCGGACCACACCAAAAGGTGCGAAGATTAAAGATGGTATCAGTTACAAGTGCGTTTTATACGTCACGCTGCCACCACTTCAAAGACGCGCTCTTTTGAATAAACGCTGCGTATTGTGACACATCCTTCTTTTTCACGATGCGGCTCGCGATTATCTCGAGCACAGAGTACCTACTTTTTGATAGACTGAAAATCTCGAGTCTGCCTATGCGGGCTATATTCAGGAAATGTAATAGGTATTAAAGGTACCTATTAGGTTTTGTTTATCCTTCATCGTGACTATATTTTGTAGATTATTTCGGGCCATAGCAATTGGTGGTAACATCGTAAGGAACCCAGCATGTCTTATAACCATAACCAAAAATTCGAAGACGTGGCATCCGTCAACCCGCGCACTGGGCCGACGTGGTGAATTATGGCCCACTCCTTCCTTCTCATAGAGAGGAGGCCGGTGTTCCAGCAGTGGGAACATTGTAGGCTGATGCGTAGCAATTATTGAAGAGTAGTTTTTCGGAAAGTCGATACAGCGACTGAACTCCTCACATTACAGAGTGCTGAGGTAGATATGCCTACAGAATACAGGGACATTGAGATTTCCTTTTTTTGCTTAATTTTTTTCATCATCTTCCTATTGAAAGATTTGAGTTTCCCCGCTCGTTAAACCCGTATGCTTTTGCGTTTGTTTCCCAAACGTTTAAGACATGTTCTCACCGCAGTTTCCTCCGTGTCTGTATCACCGCGTGTTTTTTAATTTACCGGTACAATTCTTTCCCCACGTGTTTCTCATGTAGGGATCATAAAATTATGAGCCGCAAAGGAAATCGTTAAATATGTCTATTACATAAGTATCCTCCCTCTGCGTGGTTTGATTCTTTGGCTGAACTTGAAATACATTTCCAAAAAAAAAAATATGGCAAGCAATCATCATCGTCATCATTATCATTTCAGCCGAAAGACGTCCACTGCTGGACATGGCTTCCCCCACCACTTCGACCGGCTCTGTGCTCGCATCCAACGGGAATAAAAGTCGACAAAGACTTCAGTATTTACAATCTTAACTATTTAGCTAACAATCTGAGTCAGTATTAAATTTCAAAAGTCTAACTCTTAGCCTACGTAGGTACTTATAAGTTACTACACTACCTACCTACATGAAATGCTGAAAACTTATGACATGTATCGAATCATTTTGCATCAATTTATTATTATGATAATTATGTAAAAGTAAATTAATTTATTTTTATAGAATTAAAATAATATGTAAATAAATAACTAATACCTAATTAATTCATAAAAATAACAAAATTATATCCTAACTAAACTAAAACTATACACAAACTAAAATGTAACGTCGAAAAATTCATCCAAATAAAATTTATGTACCTAAAAGTTGGTTTTAATCGACTTGTTGCTGACTGTACTTACTGAAGTACCAATACGACCGACGTAACTTGGCGGGCCTGAGTAGGTATAGCCTTTGCGAACTTTCGCGCATGTTCTCTCACTCACACTCGCCTCATGCCACCATTTGGTTCCTAAAAAACGTTCGTGCGCAGCCTTCTGCGCGAAGTTCAGGCCCGCCAAGTTACGTCGGTCGTATTGTACTGTGTATACTTTCCTATGCTATGTACAGACGCCAGTACATCAAGGTACCCAAAACTGTAAAAATTTCCCACTCAACTTTGAACCTTATGCTTTAGCGATAAAGTTGAAAATCTATTGAAGAAATTTGACAGATTGTAGTAGCTTGATGTGCTGGCGTCTGTACCTACCTACTATATGATCTATGTTACGCCCTTTGGACAAAAGTGTTGATTCTGTGATCGGACAAAGCTAAATGAACATTTTATAAGTAATGGATGCTAGTGACAATTGGCAGGCCTTATGAAGTAGGTACCATTTACCAAGTACCAAACTTAATACGTTGCTCTATCATAGCGAGTGTCCTGATGATTATACCTTACTTGCTGCAACTATAATACAATAAAGAGATACAGCCTGATTGGATTTCATAAAAAAACAATGGATAGGTATAAATATAATTAAGTAGGTACCTAAGCAGCAAAACAATGCAACTTTGTAGGATTACGTTGTCCCGTAGCTATTAGATATTTATTAACGAAGCATTGTAAACGTGTGCTCTCCGGGCGGATATACTTAAACGTTTTCCCGCAAAGAGATTTCTCTCTAAACAAAAATGTCATCCGTGAGGAGTACAATCCGCAGAAGTATCACAGCACTTTGTTGTTTCTCCCGGGGCTTAGTCCTTTGTTTTCTAAAACCTCCCCGAGCTCCTTTAATACTTTGTAATGGCGGGACAAATTCTGTGTGTCTTGCGCGCTGTCTGCGATGACTGAGTTGAGATGAGCTCTTGTGCTCAAGTGGGTACGTACGGTACTTAGGACATGCATTTTACAGAAATATGGGGACGTTTCAGTAAAAAATATTTTACGGTTTACAGCATGCGTACTACCAAATACTTATAAATTGTTAACATGCTGATATATCTTAGAGTGTTTAAAGTTACGGTGTTATCTAAAGACGGTGTCGGTGTTAAATAAATGGTTAAATCTATCCATCAACCTTTAAAGTGGTTCTGAGTGGTTCATAGTGAGCTTATTGCAACCCACGGATATCTATGTTGCTACCCCATCCGGGGGCTAACGTCGTCTAATCGCGTAAATAATGAATCTCTCTAACACATAATCTAGCACAACATTAAAAGTAGGTACATGTTTAAATAATACATTATTATTAAATATAATATTAAAATAAAGAAATACTTGCATAATATTGAATTAATTTTAGGTCAAGCAACAGATCCTTTAAAACTGTTGTTCGGATACCAAATTTTCGTCAAGAAAGGTTGGCTAACATGTAAAAACTCACTGTGACGAAAATTTTATTGGATGTTGTATCAATAATCATATAAAATTAAAAAGTAATGTTTTTAATATTTATTAGGTAATACAATATAGATATCTATTTTTTTTATTAAATTTCGAAACACGCGTAGCACGTTGGCTTGCAACTAATCGTGTAGCCTTGTCTACGCCGCGCGTAGCAGATACACCGCTACAAGGATCTTTTCGTATGTTCCCAGTCGCCCCCGCGGGGATTGCCACCGGAGGCAAATGGGAATAAAAATTCCCAGTCGCCACCGGCGGCGACTGGGAAGTCATTGCCCCCACTTCAGTTTCGCTGTACATTGCTTTCTCCATCGTAGAGAATAAAAGGATGAGACAACTTATCGTAAACCTGCCTCTAATCTTTTTATCTTTTCTTTTTTTTTTTCTTTTTAAGTAATTAAATTAGGAAAGTAATACATAGTAATCATTTCTTAGTAAATACGTATTATAAACAAGGCTGTATATATTCTATATTCATAGATAACAGACTTTTTTACCGACTTCAAAAAAAAAAGGAGGTTATCAATTCGATACGTATGTATGTAATATTATTGGAATTGCATTATATTCACATATGACAATCTACTAAGGCTTCCAAACAAATATACAAAATTTCATAGACGTATGTATGTATGTATGTATGTATGTATGTATGTATGTTTGTCCACGCATTTCTCAGCAACTATTAATCGGATCGTGACCATTTTTTTTGTATTAGCTTACATTTACTTCAACTTAGGGAACAGTGCAAGTTTCATCAAAATCGGTTCAGTAATTTTCAAGATATGGACTAATACGTGTAAGTGTGACGGCCTGGCGTATGATACGAGCTACGGGTGTAGTGTCAAAGGGAAAACATCTCAAAACCTTGGTCAAATTCTAGTGCAAAAACTAAAAATTACAAAATAAAAAGTAATTTAAAAAAATTAAACCGACTTCAAAAAGAAATGAACTCAAAATTATGAAATAACTTTAATTTCGGAAGTCGGTGGCAAAAAACTAAAATACAGATCCCAAGACACCGACTTCCGAAATTAAAGTTATTTCATAATTTTGAGTTCATTTCTTTTTGAAGTCGGTTTAATTTTTTTAAATTACTTTTTTTTTATATTATGGTCCATTATAAAAATAAATAATAAAAATATTCAAGTACCTACACCATTAAATCACAGATAAAATCAGACTTTTATTCCATTACTATTATTTATTTATTTAATATTTCAAGCACATAAATGTACAGAGGCGGACTAAAAGAAAAAAAAAGAAAAGAAAAAAAAAGAAAAGAAAGAAAAAGATAAAAAAAAGATAAAAAGATTAGAGGCAGGTTTACGATAAGTTGTCTCATCCTTTTATTCTCTACGATGGAGAAAGTAATGTACAGCGAAACTGAAGTGGGGGCAATGACTTCCCAGTCGCCGCCGGTGGCGACTGGGAATTTTTATTCCCATTTGCCTCCGGTGGCAATCCCCGCGGGGGCGACTGGGAACATACGGCGGGGGCGACTGGGAACATACGGATCTTTTGACGCTCGAATGACCCGGGCGCTGTTCTGGGGGCTTAAAAAGGCCACTTTGGCAGAATCATAAAAGGATAACATTATGAATCATAATATGGCGAAGACAGTCCTTGTTTTTCTTTTTTTCGCTGCCCTACGTAGGTAGGTATATTCAAAGAGCAATCGGGATTGGATTGGAATGATTGGTTAGCACAGACAAAAAAAAAAAATACTGAAAAATCCTTCACCAATGGGATTTGATACGATTAACTTAACAGTTAACTGTCCATTATGATTCATAATGTTATCCTTTTATGATTCTGCCAAAGTGGCTTTTTTTTTGTTCTGTTAGTAAACATTTGTTTTGTGAAATGTTAGTTAATTGAGATGTAAGTATTTAAAAAAAAAAACAAGATGACGGAATTAGTTCCGATTTTGGCCACGCTCCAGAATTACATTGTAGCGCTAAAGCTCCTTCCTACACTGTCACAGTGTAGGAAGCAGGTACAGCAACCGGTAAAAATATTTTAGAAGTAAACTAGTATAAAATAGTTTTTTTCTTGTATTTAATTTTGTTTTTTTCTGATAAGTAGTTTTTTTTTGGTTTGTTTTATTGTTTACTATTATTTTCTAGAATATTTGTATGTCTTCACGGCAAAACATAGCGCCCATATAATTAACCTAATACCTATAGGTAAATACTTGTTTCACAAATAAATATTCTGATTCTGAAAACATAATATTTACTGCGTGCGACTTCGTGACAGTAACGTACGTTTGACGCAACAATGTCGACGGGCCGTTTCCACTGCACGGAACGATGAACTACAGAGTACTTACTTTTTGATAGCGATGAACTATGAGTTGAGAGATGACAGCGGCAACAAAAAAAAAGTGAAAATGTATGGTCATTGTAAGAAGTGTTAAAAAAAAGAAGGGAGGAGCTTTGCGTACCTAACTAAATAAAAAATATATATTTTACACGTTCAAACTGATCAAAGTACCTACCTACTCGTTTGTTTCAGTTTCATTTTTCAGGTTGGGGAGTAGGTAAGCAAATAACCTATCTCAAGTTTTCCTTCGTGATCTAGATGTGGGTCCTAATCCTGCCATCATCGGGGATTTGTGGTAGTATCTACCGTAATACCTACAGAGCTACAGCTGTGCCAAACCCTTCGTAGATTTTAGACGTAACAATGACACACGAGGCATATAAGTGGTTTTACAAAGGGCAGGCGTATTCTCTACTATAGGTAAGTACTTATCTATACAATAACAAAACAAATACACAAAACAAATACACAAAACAAATAAAATAAATAAAATTGAAGTGTCTGTTTGTAATGTCAACATAACAGCTTTAGGGTTCCGTACCAAAATGGTAAAAGGAACCCTTATGGTACGACTCAGTCTGTCCGTCCGACACAGCTGGATATCTCAAGAACTACTAATGCTATCAACTTGAAATTTAGAACAGTTTAAGGTGACGGTTGCCCAACTATTTTGCAAATAAGAAATAAAAAAAATAAAAAAATTGTTTGCAACAAGGATTGAAATGGCGTCTGAAAAATTGGAAGTGGGGGCTACTAGGGCGTGTGGGGTATCATATGAAAGAGCACAGTTTGCACATTCTTAAACACTTTTCATTTTTTCTTAGGCCGTTCAGTTTTCTACTTCTGATAAAAATAAAAAAAATACCTTACCTTATCTCCAAAGTTGGCATAGAGAAAAATCTGAAATTATTCTATGTGATAGAAGATTATGTAAAGATTACAGGAAAAATGAAACGATGTCTTTAAATAGCACACTTTTTCAGAAATTATCAACAAAAGTTACATTAGTTCCAGTATCGGTCAAGAGATGGTGCTGACCTAAAACTGCAATATTCTACACCGCAGCGTGCAGTGTTAAAATTCTCTGACGAATATAGGCCTCGCCGATGAAAATTTAAAAACATATTATGATAGTACGGAACCCTCGGTGCGCGAGTCCGACTCGCTCTGCATATGAAAGTATACAAGGTACTTTATTTAATTTTTTTTTAATTTTCTGTTCGTTTGTTTTGGCTAATCTCCGAAACGGCTGGACCGATTTTAATGAAATTTGATATGGGGATACGGCTACTTTAAACCCTGGGGAAGGGCATAGGTTTTATCGACATACAACGCGGGCGAAAGCTAGTTTTTAAATACAATTGTGATTGTTCACCAGTCTTTTTGTAGGATCACCTTCTTTGTCTGTACCTGACATGAATAGAATCTAATTTGTATGTGTACAACTAGCTACACGCTTGCAACAAAAGGAGACTGCTCCTTCTTACATGACTTCCCAAATTCAATATTTATGCTCTGCCCATACTAAAAATCTTCGTTCCACTAACAATCGTCTTCTACGATGTCCTTCTCATCGTTCTGGCTTCATTCGTTCTTCTTTCTTTGTCCAGGCGGTCTTTCTTTGGAATGCGCTCCCTCTGAATATCAGGACGGCAACCAGTCGGTTATCTTTTAAAGTGAAGGCACGTGAACATATCCGTCAAAAGTTGGCTGTAGCATCTCAGCGCTGATTTGCTGGTTTCGTTTTCTCCTCTACCGATAATTTTTTTCTCCTCACAGTTCATTTTGTTTATATGTATGTATGTATGTATCTATCTATCTATCTATGTATTAGTATTTATTCTTGTATTTTATAAGTAGTCATTTCCTAGCTATTTATCCCGTATGTTGCACCTGCCATGTTTTGTCTCTGCACCACCCTAAGGTTGACTGGTAGAAAATGCCTCAGGCATTAAGTCCGCCTTTGTACAGTATTTCTTTTACTTGTGCATAAAGTTTTAATAAATAATAAATAAAATATCCGTCTAATTCTAACGGCTGAAAACCTAATAAGATTTATAGGGCACAGTAGACAGGTAGCTAGGCAGTATCTCATCTCATCCATTGTATCCGTCCACATAAAAAGTGGAGAGGCAACGTTAGTCGTCCTCGGTCGCGTGCGTGCGATGTCAGGATTCTCGCCGTGATACCATCTTTAATCTTCACTCTTCACACTGTTTGTTACTGAAAAAAGCTTTTTTTTCAAGAAAAATACTCGTATAAAGCTTTGAAGATAACGAAAAAAGAATTACCCAGGTAGTTACTTGGTTAAGTCGAAACATTTACTACATAAATAGAAGAAGTCTCGGCCACTAAAGCCTGTTGAAGTGGTTAGGAATTAGGACTTAAAAAAACACAGCTTCAATATTTCCCTGATTAGAGACTACGTGTCCATGCATACCTACCTACCTACCTGTTTAAATATTTACACAAAGTTGTCAGATACTTATATTGGAGGAAAATTGTCTATTTTTCCATTCAAAGTGCCTTTGGGCGTAGAATTTGTATCATGTATTTTTCTTTATCACTGCTCATGGTTACAGCGGCAACAGAACAGTGGCTATCAAAGCTTTATAAAAAGACTACGTACTACGCACGCCTTTGTGAACGCATTGAGCCATACATATTAATCGCTTTTATGTAGAAAAATACTACGGACGTCAGGTATACGTACATGTAAATGCCTATGGCATTAAGTCCGCCTGTGTACATTTATGTGCTTGAAGTAATAAATAAATAAATGTAATGCACATTTTGTTGTGTCCTTTAATTAGAAGTAGGATGTAGAAAAACTCACGTACACAAATAACAGATTTTTACTAAATATACATATATGAAAGTATAACACATATGCATTTAGTAAGAAAAGCTGTTATTTAATAACAAAATAACAATTTAAATAAAAAAACTGTTTGTCTGTCTGTTTGTTCCGGCTAATCTCCGAAACAGCTGGACCGATTTTGACGGGACTTTCACTGGCAGATAGGTTATATAAGACTTCTTATGTTTAAGAAAAAAATTTATAAAGAGGCACATTGTTGTTTTCCGACATCCACGCGAACCTAGTCGCTAGTTTTAAATATGTTTACTGCGTACTGAGCCATGTGCTTGTTAATTCTGTAGCAAAGATTCAGCTTATTCAGGCAGCGAATTTACAACAGACTCTTTCTAATAACACAACTAATAATTTTTGTTGAAATCCCTCAGAAGAGATATAAACAGGTTTTATAGTTGTGAAACGAAATCCAGGGTCGTCATCACACGTCGACGTATTCACAGATGTAGTGGCCTCATAAAAGACCCAAATTGTCCTTTTTGCGTTCCGAATGAGGTATGGAATCGAATGCCAAACAGTTTGTTTTGTTGACTTGCAAAAACAACGCGCCGCGCGCCGTGGGATTCTCAAACTGGGAATGGATTTTGTTACTTTTGCATACGTCCCTACGTTTGTTTACAAGTAGGTAGGTACCTACTTATTTCCGTAGGTACTTCTAATGCATGACAATAACAAAAAAAAACAAACGTTAATTTCGGAAGTTTTCACTTTGTAGTGTTTTTTTTTTAGGTAGGTTGTTTTTTTTTTATTAAGGTTTTATTTTTCATTTTTTAACCATCCATATTTCGCCAGTTCCATATAATAGCGGGCTATCCTAGGGGGGTTATAGGGAATTAGGGAGCTGAACTCAGATTTTTAATTTTCTAGACTAAAATCAGAGATTTTGTAGAATATGTATAAGTTTTTTTATTTGGTATTTCTTGCATGGTTTTGTAATAACATAATTTTCTAGCACTCCTATCTATTATAATAAACTAAAACACTATATTAGAATATGAATACTCGCTTGAACGTTCGAATGGAACACACCCGCAAATATGACCAGCCAGTGCCTTTTGCTAAAGGCAGGTCTACACAGACTCTACACTACCTACCAACTTTTTCATACTATAGGTAGTTAGTGTATGACGCAGTAATCTACGTAACTGCTTACATCATAGATGAACAAATTAGTACAGAAACAAGCCCATCTTGGTTCACAATAATCACAATGAGCATCGTGACCTGTCTTGTTTTAAGGATCCGCGTGAATATCAATAGTAGGTATAGTAATCCTTTCTACAATAACATTAGGTAGGTACTGTTGATACTTATGACATGATAGGGATACGTTCGCCCCGGGCCAGGGTTGCGGCGTGCGGGGTGAGGGGTGAAAGCATGCCAGTGACATTTATCCCTATAGTTTAACAACAAAGGAGTTAGATTTGTTGCGTTATAATGTCGCTGCTCAAAGGGCCACCTTTGTTCCAGCGCTTGTTACATTGTGACACGTATGGGGGTGAAGTGCTTTGATCCTGCTTGTATTTTTGTTTGTTCGGCTAATTCCCCGATTGAACGCCGATATGCAGCCATAGACAATGCTATGGATATTTCCCACGGCAGTACTGTGATAGCATTAGAATATTTTCCGTTTCTTATTGCTTTGGAAATTGTACCTATTTAAAGTAAATCGTTTATTTCAACACTCAAAATTACAATATGGAGGTGTCGTTGGTCCCAATCTAGGCACAGCCTGTGTCTTGGACACCATTAAATAGGTACAGTCGCCAGCACATCAAGCTACCCGAAACTGTCAAATATTCCCAATCAACCTTGAACCTTATGCTTTAGCGATGAAGTTGAAAATCTATTAAAGAAATTTGACAGATTGTAGTAACTTGATGTGCTGGCGTCTGTACAACATTTTGGTAATTTGAAACTAAAAAAAGTAGAATTAAAGTTGAAATAGCCTCGTCGAGACTACTAAACTAAATATATAGGCAAACGGGAAAACTTTAAAATAAAGGTATTGTAATAAAATTTAAATATAGAGATAAATATAACTTGGTATGATTTCCGTCTATGCACCAGTACCATTTTGGTAATTTAACTTTGTTTCTTCTTTTGTCTTTGTTTGCTTTGGCACTATTTCTGTTTATTTCCCTAAAGTCATCTGTAATCATTCTGGGTCACCAAGAGTCAGGCTGTGTCTAGTTTGAGACCCGCTGCTTAATCTTTCTAAGTCTTCAGTTAGTGAGAATTTCATACCATGCTACTAAAAATTTAAGGACTTTGTGCAAGCTAAATAAATGAATTTGAAAAAAAAAAGATTTAAATCACATTAGTGAGGACTATAAGAAATACCGATCTAGTCATTTTCAAATGTAATTTGTGCCAACAGCTCCCGAGTCCCGACGGAGTCTTTAAAATTCACACATCTAACAGGTGATACGGTAGGTGCACCGAGGCAATTTACTGTGATCGGATTTATTGGTACACGAAAGCAGCTAGGTATCTCAGTGGCAAGCTGGCTTAATCGACGCCAGACTTAACAAATATTTGACAAAATTAAGACGAAGATAGTTTCTCCTACTACTTATCCTTCTATATAATATTATAAATGTAAAATTTTGGACGTTTGTTATTCAATCACGAAAAAACGGCTGAACGCAATTGGATGAAATTTAGCACACAGTATAACCTAGATTAACACAGAATACTTTTTATTCCGGTAGTAAGTCCGTTCCCGTGGGATAATTTGGTTAAAGCCGCGGGCGAAAGCTAGTTTTTTTATATATAGCATTCTGTACTTTCTTTTCAATTATATTATTCAATTAGAGCTCTAAAACTTCACCACCTTATGTTTGATAACATTGTATTTAATATCAGTGCGGTAGTGTCATTAGAATTCCTTCCTATAAAATTCGGAAAACAACTTTAGAAACTTTTTTATTTCTAATTTGCCGAAAACTTCGTGCAGAAAATCGGGACCGTGGGTTGGTATTTGTTTTCGTCTCATAAAAAGTGGTAGGTATTTGTTTTCAGGATTTCGGTAACTCCTCAATCGTAAAAGAGTTTTTAACAACCCGGTAATTCCGTGTTTGTTATCTCTTAGAGTAATCTCCAAACTTTTATTATAGGATCTGCAAGTTGAACTCAACATCAAAGAGCGTCTGTCTTTTCTGGTCCAAACGCGCATCCTCAAATATTTCGGACATGTCTCGAGGCGTGAGGGTGACTATAGAGCTTCGTCGTGCAGTATAGAGTAGAGGTCACTAGACCCAACTAAGCCAAGATACATGAGATGGACTGACCAAAGTAAATCCGCAATGGGCGATCCCTTGTAGGTATGTGCGCACTAAAAATACCAGAAATCGGAGTAGGTGGCGAGAAATCGTGAGGCAAATCACATCAGCCCCTAGACAAGATATTACATGAGGACCACGACAGCTCTAACAAGAGTGCTACGAAGAAGAAGAAGATCTGCAAGCCAGCATTGAGTGTGGGAGGTAAAAATTTCAAGTAAGTAGGTATATTAAAATATCCAGTAAGTCGCATTACCATAAATTCTCTTTGGATACTGTGTCCTGAAGATCCTCGTCGATAATTCAAGGTTTGAATAATTCAGTAGTCGTTTTAGGATGATTCCCAAATTGAAGGTTTCACGGTTACGCGTCGGCTTTAATGAAGTAAAGTTTTTCTCCCATTCTTTCTCGTATTCCGGAACCTTCGCGTCGAGCATTTTATTTTGGTACAGGCGTTCTATCTTGTCCAATTGAAAGCGAATGTCGAGAGGCACGGATACAGCGGACTCGTAGCTAAAAGGATTGTCAACTTTTAAACGTAGGTACTCTTATTTTTCGAGTGAATTGAAGAGATCTGTGAGTGTAGATACGAATATGTGGCAATAAACTAGGAGTAGATGGCCCTGCACCCTAGTTGCTTAACACACTATCAACCATAATCTAAATAATTTTGAAGGATATTGGTAATTCATTGCTTCATTATGTTCGAATAATGTGTCTGCTCAACAACGTAAATAACGCAATGAATGTTGTTGAACTGTTAAAATGAAATCCATTGCTACTGTTTGTGTGTTACGCAATTATCTAATCTTGCAGGTGAACGTACCAGTCATTTTTAGATACAGCTATGCCTCACAAAATGACTATGAGAACCGAAGCATGAATAACCGCGCCAATATCGATTTCCGATTCCGTAGACGGTGGACGATGATGAGAATAGAATTTCGATTGAAAACACTTAAATTAAATGTAAAGGAAAAATTATGTCGTCGACGAGAGATCTAATTAAAAGCGTAAAAGGTTTTGTGTTCTTCAGAAAAAAGACAAAAAGACTACAAAGGTTGACGTCAATAGCGATTTGATAAAAGTATTAAATTTCAGTTACTTTTTATCTTTCCCTTTCGATCTTGATTTAACGTCCTTTGAGGTCATTACTGAGGCTCACCGGAATGGCTTCGCTTAATGAAGTCGTGAAAGAAAATTGAGTTTAGTTAAAGGGGCGAATTTAATTCGATTTCAAACTTTTTGAATGAATGTCGCAGTTTAAGAACGCCAGCATCATGAAACCCGCAAAATAAGATGGAAGCGAAAAATGGAACTCTTGACTTTCGTGGTTAATTAAAATAAATTATTCACTGGCCCCTTAAATAGATTGCTTGGCGTCTCCATTACAAATCGTTTCTAGTTAATTTGTGATTCCGGAGGAGACACCTAATGATACTGATTAAGAAGTCATTATAACTGACGTTTGACAGCGGTCTTAAATATAAATAACGTCTTTTGTACAGTTAACCAGTAGGTAGTAGGTAGGTATATGTAGGTAGGTACTACCGATTTACCACGAAATAAATATACCAGAGGGGCAATTCTCGTAATTTTGAAAACGTTCACAGTCTAACCTCAGTCTCTCTGTCAAAAATACCTTTAATTTCCCTACATTTTTGACCAATTTTTACATTGATTGTAGCTGGGATTTTTTTTTTTTCGGATTTGAAATCATCAAATGACCCCTCCCGCTCTGGGTGGAGCGGAAGGGAGTGTCAGACTCTTACTGACTAAAACCCACCCGTGTTCCTTCCTTAGCCCTTTATGTTCCGGGCCAGCGGTAACCCTTTCGGACAATCCCGCTGACCCGGCAGGCTTCGGCCCTATGGGCCCTTCGCCCCTCCTCGATGCTGACCTGAGATGAGATTGCGACTAGATTTTGAACGTTTTTAATTACGGGAACTGGCTTTCAGGAATGAACTTAACTTACTCAGAGGATGAATAATGAATTTCGTTTATTTAAAAACAAATATTTGCACGTATTTCTATAAAAAAGGCTAAGCTGACATGGAGTTTTCCCTCGAACAAGTCATTTACAAATGCGTATTAACGAGTAAGCAGCGCGTCTGAAGTTACCATCAGTGGCACGCGAACTTCCGACATTTTAACTAGCACAAAGCTGTTAAGCCCGCATTGATTTTATAAGCGGGAAGTCCGTGCCGTGTAGTCGAAGCCTTCAACTTAACCCGATGGCTCACCTTCGAAATTGCCGACACTTCACAAAACTTAGATAGCCTAACGAAAGTAGTTTGTAAGAAGCACTTTCGTTAGTGTTACGTACATACTATCATCAGCACATTACAACTTTCTTTACAACCTACTGATTGTAGTTACTGTTCTGTTGTCCGAACCACCCTTTATAGCGTTTGGGTTGTCAATTAACGTTTATTCAGTATAGAATGTACGTCAAGACTCAAGAATTAACAAGCAAAATCCTTTGGAAACTTTTCAACAAAATTAAATAAGCCGAACGAAGTTCGTGTTTGCGAAACTCATTGAAATTACCAAAAAAACTTTACTGCTATACCACCGCCCAAACATTCTTTTTCAGCTTGGCGGTTTCTTAGAAAATAAATTCTACTACTATATTACATTACAGAATTATTTTGCAACAACGCAGTTGCGTTGTTTTAATTTTCATTGGAAATACCCCTTTTATTTGCAATCGAGTAAAAGATTTTTTGTATTCGGCATTCGATTGTTGTAAACAATATTAGTAGGTTCATGTAGAGTAGTATGTCGAGGGTATTAGATAAACGACTCTTTGAAATGCTGATGGGTTTAATGCGAACTACGAGTGCTTTGATAGCATTTTATTTTACTCTGAATGTTGTTTTGTATCAACAGTTCACAACATTTCATAGCAATATGTAAAATGTTTAAAATCATTTAATAAAATAATGTTAAGAGTTTAATGCACACAGGCTTTATTTTAAAATGTATGCTATATTTACCCAGGTCTTTAAAATTAGAAAACCTTTTTGCTAATTATGAAGTTTAATTTGAAAGACTAGTCTGCTCTTCATTAATTCGGTGGGCTATGCAAACTGATACAACGTTACAAGTTTTAACAATCCGCTTTCAGAGTTTAGCTTTGCATCTCTTCTGTCGCGAATTGTTACATAAGTTTGCGAACATAATTTTTATTTATTTAAAGTTATATGTCAGAGCTTCGGAAGGAATGGGACAAAAAAAAATCTGCAGGAAAGTCATCATCTGCCTAGCCTTTTCCCAACAATGTTGGAGTCGGCTTCCAGTCTAACCGGATGCAGCTGAATACCAGTATTTTACATGGAGCGACTGCCTATCTCCACAATCCAGTTACTGGGTAATACGATACCCCTTGGTAAGACAGTGAAAGTTGGAAAGCGTCACAATAAAAACAGACTAAAACATCTCTTTTTTTAAATCGACTTCAATAAGGAGGAGGTTCTCAATTGATCTGAATTTTTTTTGTATTTTTTTACGCTATATGTCCGGCAATTGTGGATGGATTTTGAAAATTCTTAAGTGAAAAATAAAAAAAAAGGTTTTTTAGGTAACATATTAATTCGCTACCACGATTATGTATTTTGTGTTGTTTCAGGACATATAATTGTATTACTTTTTGTTTCTTGACAAGTATTTTCCAGATGTCCCGTTTGCCGATTCTGTAAACGAAAGGTGGGCGTTCATTTGAGTTTTGTTCCGAAGTTTTGCATGTTTCCGCCGGTCGTTAAACCAATATCGTGGGCGTTAAAGCCTGTCAACTTTTCAATGCCATGATACTCTGGCACGTGATTAACATTGTCTCATTTCAGGATCTGTCGAGACATTAACTACGATACTAATTCAATTTATTTTACGTAGGCAGAATGATGGTAATCTGGTCATCTGATGTTAAAATTGTACGGGTGAGGTCTTTCACAAAGAAGAACAAACATCGTCTCATGAATATTTTAAAGTAACACCAGAACTGCATTTATCCACGAAGCAGCTAGTTTATAAACCGATAGAGAATATGAGAGATAGAACCAACTCCACAAAACAAACAAGTTTATTGAAAGCGTAACGATGTAGAATGTTCAATAACTAATGATAGGTTTGAATAAAGACTAGGCAGGGGTAGGACTAGGTGGGATGTTGCTTAAAAGCTTAATCCCGGCTGCACTACAAAACAGGTGGCTGCGGTGTCCTTGTGAGCTATAAACTGTGTTCTATGCGCTTCTGCAATGGACACATTTTACTCTCTTTATCGTCTGATAAAGTCCGACAGTCCTTTGTTCTCTTGGCTGTTCTTGAAAATTTAAAAGCGGTCCTTGCAGTAAATTCGCGTTCAACGCGCAGCCTCGGTCCGAGATACCGGCCGATGAATAAATTATTTTCACACACATGTTTAAGTAAATACACATATGGACACGGTAAGCATGCATATATTAGCGGCCATTAAAATGCTGGGACTATGTTAATTTTAGGAATAGTTAACGGCCCTGTAGCATACAATCATCCAAGATTATAGGGATAAACCTCAACCAGCTGTTAGCCTGACAGCATACCTTACTTGTGGTTTCCGACTAAAATGTCTCTAGTTTATACAACTTTACTGACAATGTTTTTCTCGGATTTCATTTCGGATTCATCATTCGTTAATTCTACAAGTTCTCAAACACTAATTGCTCACTTCAATGAAGTTGTCTTGTTTTGTTTTCATCTATTTTCTTGAGCGCGGACAAATGTACAATTACTCGTTTGATTGTTTTTACAATAAAATTGTAAGGCTAAGACTATTTTTCTCTTTTGCGATTCAGTATCGTATTCAAGAGTGAAATGTCACAGGGTTATGATGGAAATAGGGTTTACTACTTTTACGTAAGAATTCTTTTCAAATCTGTTCTGTCTGTTTCTCCTAAATACAGGTAATTTTGTAACCTATCTAGGAGAACAGTACGGAACCTACTAACTAGATTAAGATACTTTATGCTTGTGCTCTTTATATTGTATTATCTTGCCAATTGCCATGTAAACTAGTCTTATTTGAACAATAAATCTTTATATGTTTAAATTGACGGTTTTCTCACCACTGCACAGCTTTAGAATCCACTATGACACAGAGAAACTCAATCACACGAATGATGAAATCTTGTATGTAAGGATTTTCAGGGTATCCAAGCCAATCAGTTAAGACTACCTACATAGAGAGCTTAACATACTCTCCGAAGTTTAGAGGATTTAGGTCCCTCATCCAAATGTCTGTCGTACTAATCGTGGCTTAGCCGTATGCTCGTGAATTCGAATAATCGTGCCAATCGAATGTTCCGCATATTCATAGGTAAATCGGTTCGAGTAAAAATGTTTGCATATGGAACGGCAAACGTATTTGTACGTCAGAGGTTTTATGTCAGTTTAATCCCAGTAAAAAAGCTTGGTGAGATCTCCGCAGCTCCCAGTGTCGGAGTCTGTCCAATGGAAAGGATGATAAGGACCAATACTCTCTGCGGGCTAGTCTGTTTGTGTTCTATTTAGCTTATGTTAGGTCACGCCCGATACTATTTTCGCTTAGCAATCTTTTAGCTTTTGTTATACCTAGTCAATATTCTATTTTATGTTTCGGCGATTTTTGCGCTTGGCGCTGTTTGTTTTCTAGAATGTTTTTATATAACCCTATAAAACTAAGCGAGCCGGTTTCTACAAAAAATATCTTACAAGTTTTTATTTTTGAAACGAAGTTCTTAACCGCGGCTTGCGGTAGGAGTAAACTGGTGAGAGATGGTTTTCAAATTGATGGTTTGAGAGAGAGTACTAAAGCTGATAGTGAGGTCAAAATGAAAATTCAAGATGGCGACTGCGAAAACTTTCAAATTTTTCATGTCGTTTTCATTGTTTTTGAGTGTTCTAAAGCAGATAGCGAGGTCAAAATAAAAACCCATGATAGCGACAACTTTATGAGAGTTGTTAAAAATGTATAGGTAAGTACTAGATTATTAAATTCACACTTTCTTTCTCTCTCTTTCTATTATATACGAGTGTATGTGCGTGCGAGTACCTATCGCGTAAGGAACTTTGTTTCTGAAGAGGACCCTCCGACCGCACACGTTTTTCTGCTTAAAAACTCCTTTGGACTTCTCATTTAAGTATAATTCCGTCACGTACGTTTATTATTATAATACAGCGATTCACTATTGTTGTCTGATATTTGGAAAATATTCCTAGGACTGACTGAAGTAACCGACCGTACATTTGCACCGTCCGGCTGGGTGCCGTAACATAAACTAAATATGTTTCCGCCTTAAACCCATAATACAAGTCGTATTTACCTGCGCCATCTTTATTTCTTCACTCGGAAGAATATTTACGTTAGCTGCGGCCGGCTTTCACATTTATTTATAGTTAAAGCTAATATCACGGAGCTGTTTACATAGTAAATTGAGACAGAAATATGACAATATTTTTGTGTTATTTGAGTAGGAACTATTAAAAATACCATCTTATGTCTGTGTCCGGTTATGTTGGTTTCAGCTAGAAAGGTAGGTATAGATTTGGACGATTTATTCCGGTCTGATCCCTGAACCCCCCTCCAGCCCCCTCCTCGATCCCCTGCTAGTTCGTCTTCTGTTTTAATTGCTTAACACACTATCAGTAACAATGGCTTTCATTTTGACAGTTCAACAACATTCATTGCATTATTTACGTTGTTGAGCAGACAAATTTTTCGAACATATGAAGCAATAGATAAGCAATATACTTCAAAATCATTTAGATTGTGATCGATCGTGTGGTACGCAATAAGGGTGCTGATAGCTGGCGTGCCGTGCGAAGCAGGGCTGGTGATATTAATTTTAGTTAATTTAATAACAATTTAATCATTACTCATTTATCCTACTTCCTACTAATATTATAAACGTGAAAGTTTGTGAGGATAGATGGATGCATGTTAGTTACTCTTTCACGCAAAAACTACTAAACCAATTTTTTCAGATTTTTTATTTTTTCCTATTATCAGAATAACACATAGGATACTTTTATCCCGATATTCCACGGATCGACACTTATTCGGGTGCAACCGCGGGCCGCTGCTAGTCCTAAATAAGCACATTGCTAAACATTCATATAATAATGTTGTCAGCATATTTTAGTGAAATTTGAAATTACTACGATTAGTTTAGCTCATAATCGGAAATGTCATACATATCTAAACTGGATCTGCATAATAATGCCGTTGACATTAAAATGCAGAACAGCCCAACTGAGTAACTGCATTGATAATTCAAATTTAATCAATGTGATTTAGTTAATCAGCTAGAATTAGTTTATGAAGTTAGTAAAACTATAGTTAATAATAATACAGTAATACTTATTTCTCTCATAAAGGTACATTTTTATATCAGTGTGTATATAAAATTTTGCCTTAGGTATGCTAGGACCTAAGCTGGAGTCTGAACCAGGTTCGGGACCTGTATGACAGATCTCCAGGCTCACACCTCTTTAAATGGATTTATCATAACGGCTTATGGATTAACTGAATCGTTGGTCTAGTGGTCGCAAGTGCCACTCCCGAGTTCAATTCCCAGGTCTGGCATAGTGTTATTGCGGTTTTCCATCAAGATTTTTTCAGTAGCAGCCTGGAGTCTGGATTTGTGCCCGGCAATTGGCTCGCCTTCTATTACATGGGACTTAAGGCGAGGTTTTCCGGGCCTGCAGGCTTTTGAAACGCTACCTTCGCCTCCCACTAATGCAGCGCGACGTATTTATTTACGATGCGCCGCCGACCATTTCACGAAAAATCCATGCCACAGTATAAAATATTTTCAGTTGACCAACTTAATTAGTTTTTCGGATCGATTTTTTTTCCTTTGGTTGACATTTTATGTGTCTGACTCAAGTGCCAGTCGGACTCGCGCACCGAGGGCTCCTTACGAATTTGTAGGTATGTAAATAGTTTAATATAATTATTTTGTTATGTAACTACAAATTTACGGTTTTCGGATTGTTCCCTTTACTAGTCATAGTCATTTATTCATAAACAAGTAACTTGTATCTGAATTTACACACAATATTACACAATTTTACATACACAACACTACAAAAGTACACTGAAAAAAAAAAAAAACTTTTACTTGTGCTACATGACATTGCTTCTTGTCAAAGTTCATGCTTTTGATTTCGGAACATATACACCCGTATCTTTTGATTGCGTTGACTTAGAAGTTTGATTTTTTCACTGCTTCATGGGATTGCAGCCTTGAGTATTTGATATTAATTTATTTTCGATAACCCTACGCGTTCCTGAGAAAAAGGGTCTTAACTGACGGACAGACAGACGGACAACGTGATCTTATACGGAACCCTAAATATCTTCTAGAATTTAACAATATAAGTTATATATTTAATGTCCTATTTATCGTGCTTATAATACTGCCATAGCTTGGAATATCTAAGTTATGGCCAAAACTGCGGTTAGTGTTAGAGGATCATAATATTTCTACAATCAATAACATCGATGATAGCGTTGTGCCCAGCGCCTTGCCCCACCCGCCTCGTCTTGTGCTATAAAGAGGGATTAAAATTGCAGCGATGCAGCTGGCTGGTACGACAGCTTAGTTCAGGGCTGCTGTGTTCCAAACATCGGAGTTTCATAGTTAAGAGTGTTGCTTACACAGGTTCATGTTTGAACTGCATATCGACAAAAATGTATTACAGTAACTAAAGGAATATAGATGTGTTTAGACTGCTAGATGATGTTGCAATTGAAAACATGTGCAGAAATTACGATAATGTTGTACAGGTAAAAAGGGAAAAACAGTGAGCGATTCATAGCCATCTTTTTTTTTTAATAAAAACTTCTTTCAGTGCGTTTAACAATTTTTGGTAGGAAAAAATCTTATGGGTTCGCGTCGCCGACATTCTCTAATACATACTTGTAATGGCAGTCTCTCTGTAGCTATTTAAGGGTGTGTGTGCAACATTATTTATTTTATAATTTGTGTACACACAGTAAAATACCTAAGGATATGACATAATTATAATTTGAGTACAAAGGTACTTATCTCTTAAGAAATGTCTTCCAGCAGACCTGCGAAAGGAGATGTAAAACAGAAATGTAGACAATAGAAGACAAAAATATGAATGTGTGAAGTCTAAAACTAAAATATTAAAAAAATCTACACAAAAAAAAAAAAATATATTATTGTATTTTCTGATATTATTTTGAAGCTGTAATATTGAAGCGTTCAAACTTGTATAGAAATGTAAATTTAGACGAGCATTAAGTCGAGTAAGTTATCGTAGCAACCCTAGGTTAGTGCTTATTCACATAGATCGCGAATTACGGCCCCAACGTAACAGCGAAAAACAACTACAAAACCTCAAATAAGCGAGTTTTAAAAACTCTACTAAGTATAAAACGTTTAAAAGTGAAATAAAGTGAAAGATATGGACGCGATTTGAACAAAAAGAGTACCCGGGAGGATAAACATTGATATTGCGATGTTGACAAACACCGGGAAAGGTTCGTTTATTTACTTTTTGTGAATTACTGGTTAAAGTAATATGTGATGAATAGACAGATTAGGCTTTTACATACAATCGCTAGTAGGTATTATAAAAAGACCAGCTTCTGCCCGCGACTTCGTCTGCGTGAAATTTCTAGTTCCCCCCGACCCACGCCATCGCATAGCATCGCCTGCCCGCGCTCGTTCCGACGTATTCGGCTGATATGACACACCATAAGTGCCGAACTTACGCGGCAGAAATTCAGTTGCGCACACGCGGGGCGTGGGCATGTCTGGCCTCCCGCTGTTCTCCGGCCCGGATCTTCTTCGGCAATCGAACCAAACTTCGGTCGAGTATAATGTGTGCTCTACAGAATACGTTGCCGCCGAATTTCCGCTGAACTTACGCCCGACCGAAGTTTGGCTGTACGCTATAACGCAACGTAATTTGGGCATAATATGTCGGCAGTAATTCAAATAGCATTGCATGCGTAATCATGCCGAACTTCGGTCACGTACCTTCGGCATAGCGTGTTTAGACACTTAGCATGATGTTGTAGCATATAGCCTTCCTCAACAATTGAGCTATCAAATACGACAATAATTTTTCAAATCCGACTCATAGTTCCAAACAAAAAACAAACAAACTCTTCAGATTTATTCTTAGTATAGAAAAGGCAATAATGCTTGCTGCTCAGGGAACGTATTTATCAGGATTGACATTCGGTTACGGCTTTTCCGTTACAATATTTACAACAACAAAAAACGTCTATAACATAGACTTATAATAAAACTAGGTGCACATAATTAATTAAGACCAACCTGAAGCCATAGAAAGCAGTCTATAATAACCAAACCTGACCCAATTTCTGTTATAACTATATAAAACCTTTATACACGTCGTATTTCGTCGTATTAGGAGTCTAATACAGTTGGAGTCCATCTTGAGCGCCATATTTTATCGTTTACGAGCAGGTGTAAAGCGCACCGTAATACGCGATGAAGAAAGGCCGTTGACAAATGATTCTGATACATAATGCGGCGGGCGATATGTTGTGAGCAATTTAAAAATAATCATGCACTGGCTTTGTTGTCAGGCGCTATATTTTCGCTCCCTAGAGGTATACGGGTATGCGCGTGGCAGATCTTTTGTTGTTGTTCAAATTACGGTTTATTCTAGCAGTTGGAAGATTTTTTTTTATATGCGGTTTGACTAGCATATTCAGGCAGAATTTTAGCATAGCAAAGATGGAGAATTAGAAAAGTTTGCAAAATCTAGCTAAATGCGTGAAGAGTTCGCGACCGTAGCAAGTGCATGCTACGCCGTAGCACAAGTGCTACGAGCGAAGGACGTGCGTAGGCGCAGCAATAGCTCTGGCTTTTGCTTGCAATTCTAAACTAGTGTTTTTGTTATTTATTTTTTATTGCTCTAAAATGTTTTCTGTCGCAAATAGGTAGCTCAGTAATCACAGGTAAGCAAGAATCTAATTTACCTGTATAATGTCCGTACCAAGTAAAATATTTATTATGTCCTGGGACAATCAGTTCTCATAGGAACAAGTAATGTAATGTCCCTTACCATTATGTACCATTCATCTTAGGTCCATTTAGTTTAATCGAGGTCCGGTTTCTATCAAGATTGACCTGGATTAGTACTAGACACTGATATCGATTTCTAGATTCCAGTCTAGAAAATATTTTCATTCAAGAGGAATGATGAATACCTGAATGCTTTACAATAGGTACTTGCACAACAACGTGCATAGAAATGGGAAATGATGCTAAGAGATAGATACCTATGAGAATTTTGTACTAATCCAGGCCATGCTATAACTATGTGCCACATTTCATCCAAATTCGTTCAGCTGTTTTATCTTGAAAGCGTAACAAACAAGCATACAAAAAAAAAAAATTTTTATAATATTAGTTATCATACACAGGCAATACTGTCTACGTAAATAAAACTATACCTTTATCAGAATATAGGTAGATATATTTTGCACCATTGCGATAATTTTATCACCTACAACCAGGCGGATTTAACTGAGTTTTCCTTGCAGCATAAACATGGCAACGAAAAAAGAATATTGGAAAATGAAGCTCCACGTCACCCAAAAATAAGATTATTTGTTCGTTAAAGCTGAGTGCTGCACATTTTTAAACAAATTAACTTGTTACTCACCAATCTGACGAGCTATCTACGAACGTGAACGTACGGTAGTCTGTAATTAGCTTGACGTAAACATCGACACTACTATTAACCCCTTGAAAGTCATCGTGTATTTATGTCCAGGGGTGCATGGGCCGGAAGTCGACTGCAGTGCAGTCGGGGCCTTGGCAGAATTTATAGCCTGGCCTGGTAGCCGGGGACACAGAGTGATCGTGGCGACTGCCTCGATCCCTAATAAATAACAGCAGCCAACTTTCACAGCGTACAAAGCGGCACATTGCTAGTTTTTCCGCGAGCAAACAGCTTGCGCTGTCATTCAATAGATTCAAAATCTTGATTAGAAGAAACCCCGCCGGAACACGATACTAGAATATGGTAATGATATATTTCCATATTATTCAATAATATCTAGTTCAATAAACGTTACATTGTATGTATTTCTTCCTTTATAACACGATAATGGAGTCTTTCCCTGTGTATTTACAAAAGTGAAAGGATATTGTGCTTGCCTCCTTGTTGATATTATTTTTTTCCGTTTACTAAATTATTATTGTAAGCGCGTCTGATAACATTGGAGGTTATTGTGTATCCTGTCGCCTTTATTGGTGTCTGCAGTCTTATTTTTCTAAGGTTGTGTTGTGAAAATAAACGGCAGAGCTCACGTGTAAACCTGGTTGGACCAAAGAGAATAAACTACAAAGATAACAAGATAATCGCGTCCGAAGTTTCCTATTGTAAGTTTAAGTGGACTAAGAGACACGAGTCGGGTGAGACAATTTAATCTTGTCGGCTTCATGGTCCCTTGGACCGGGGGATAGTTTTTAAACGGTTAGAGTTTCTTTGTCATCTATCTAGCGCAAGTCTAATTCGTTTTTAAAAACTTTTAACTACGTCGTGGACGGTTAATTAGAAGTATTTCAGTGAGCCTGAAATACAAGGTCTTTGTTTAGCTGTAAATGCGTGTGTATAAAACTCAATTATATGCAGGTCGAATCAGTATTATGTAACGTGTCTTATAATCTCTATGATATGAGGACTCGAAGAGGGAATGAGAACAATAATGAATTCATTTTTTATGTAGATAAATATAACTGAAAAAAGTTCAGACCTTCAGAAAACGCTACAGTAGCTCTCAGTCTTCCAGTACCGTAGCTATAAAGGCTGCATCATAAATAAGTAATGTCGAAAACAAACTGTTCACTTTGTCGAACCGACATTTCAACTTACGGAAATGGTCGGTCATTAATTTTCATCAAACACAATCTTACCTTATATTTTAACCTTTTTATTGTCTTTTTCATTATAATTATAGTGACGAGTTATCGTGCGTGTGTCGTGTGTGTAGCAGATTATTCATATACATACACAATTGTTTCTTTGAAGAAATAATAATATGATTAAGTACATAAAAGCTAAGTACTTTCCTCTCGCAAAAGACAAGGGTGCGTCTTTGTATGAATACATAATATGAATGCAATCAGTGAGCAAATAACGGGTATCTGTTACGGCGCTACATTACTGAGAGGGAAGGGTACCCGGCGGAGCAGAATGTAGCGGAAAAGAATCCAACGGGAAATTCGATTAACTTACTAGGAGACGCTTAGTCGGGAATTAAATTTAGATTGAAACTATCCGCTAAAGTGGCCGCCCGTTTAACTTTACTTCCATGTTTCAAACTATATTAAAATTGATTTCACGGAGCCTTAGATCCAGCAAATCAGTTCAAGTTTTATTTTAAATCCAATCAGTGGTTCGTTTATGAATAATATTGGAGCCGAAGCGTGTGGTTCCGCCTACATGCAATTGTTTCGCCTGTCTACAGAAACCACATGTGTTTCTCGCAGGCTTTAACAGAAACATAACGTTTATCGGTTATACATAACAGCACCTATTGCAATCGAATTGTGGAAAGTTAAACTCGAAAACCAATATTTTAGAAAAATTATTAAAGTTAATAAAATTTCAACGATCTCTTCAGGTAAGCATTTACCTATTAAATAATACGGAAGCCACAGTATAAAAGAGATCTAATTATCAAAAAGTAGGCCACGGGGCGAAGTGCCAAATGAAATGAGATACTATATTATTATTATTGTTTCACCTTGCTTAAATAAACTGACGCAGAGCAATTCCCTGAGAATGAATAAATATTACAACTAGGCCATAAAATAAATAGACACGTGTAATGAACATAGTTAAGGCTGGTCGTCTCAGGTGCATACCCAGCGCCGCGAGGGAGGTTGATTAATTAGACCCTACGCACAAACCCTTTGAATTATTCGCATATAAACGTTGCAAAGCTTCTTAACGTTGTGCTCCTCAAGATCCTCTGTAGACTCGCCTTTGGTTTATTCTCCAATTAATTAGCGAGTTACTCGCAATACGGCGCGGTTTAATGCCAAAGATTTTTCAGGAATAATACTTTAATGTGTATAACATAAGGCAATTTATTATGGATAAGAGTTTAAAATGATTAAATGACTGTTCCATTTTTAAATGAACTATTTTAATCTCGAAAATCGCAAAAACAAAATAAAATTGGCAGCTTTTTGACAAAAAAAAAGAGATTGGCTTAGCTTAATCTTGCAGATACTCTAATTCTAATTACTTGCAAATTGTTCAGTAATAATAGACTAAGCCAGTCTTGGAAGGAAATTAAATTCTCTTAGCCGCACAGGACGGACTATGCTACACCACACCGCCCGTGGCTTCTACAAGGCTTGTTTAGTCTGCAATGATCAAACTTAAACACCTCAATCGTCGAAGCAATTTTTCTAAACTACTTTAGGTTAGGATAGTTTAGTTACTTTTTATTTTATGTACGGGTTGCTACGTCACATTGCGGTTTAGTAAAATAATGGCATAAAATTGAAGCAATATAACGTTTTCCCAGTGGCGAGCGGCTCTCGGCTGATATTCAACTTTTAGACCTTTGCGTCAAAGACTCGTGGTTTCTTTGAAGTCATGTGCATCGGGGCATTGTTTCTTGTAATAAGTTAGGTTGGTTTGTGTTTTAATAAATTACTGTTTACTTTAACTTTTTGAAGGAGCGGGGTAAGTAATGCATGAAAAGTATGGTATGAAAAACACAACACCACATCACACCACACAGCACAACATCTATTGTTTGAGCTATGATTATGTACCTATTATATAATTTATATGTTAACACAGATTAGTAATTCAAATAACCTAACACGACGTAAGAGTGAGAAAGAGGTAGTCAAATACCCAAATATACATTTTTTTTTCGAAAAATCCTTTGCCAGGTAGTGAATTATCAAAACACAGAGTAGATGTACTTGAAATAAATATG
The DNA here is from genome assembly GCA_948474745.1 of Oligia latruncula. Lineage (NCBI taxonomy): Eukaryota > Metazoa > Arthropoda > Insecta > Lepidoptera > Noctuidae > Oligia > Oligia latruncula. Next base: position 8,626,254 of record OX419686.1, on the reverse strand, counting down.
TGTTTGCCTCGAGGCAGGAATACGCGACAGTAATGAGTATGTACTTATGCTTTCTGTACAGCGGACGCTCTCACCCCGCAATTAAGGTCGCCAAAAGCTTTAATAACCTTTGTTTAACATGTACGACCAAAAAAACATCAGGGACGCATACATTAATGTATTTTCCAGTAAAATGGCCCAGAAAAAAGACGAGAGCCGATCGTGAAAGCAATGAAATGAATTGGTATCGTAATAAAAACGTTAGTTCATTATCGACAGTAGGTTTCACTCTCAATCCGGCTCGTTAGGTATGTACTAAGACAGCTTCATGAATAATGTACCACGAATAATGTTACTCCGCGAAATATCTACTTGCATGTTTAAAACGTTGAGAATTTCTCCTTTTGATATTCGCTTGAAAGGAGAACGATTTGAATGTGTTACGAGTAGGTACCTGGTGATGACTATGATATTTAACGTTCTACTTTGTTATACGAGATCTATTGGTTGAGATAAATGTAAATGGTTCAAAATTTTTCGTGGAAAAGCAGAAAATGTCTGAGAAAAGTCGTATTTTTTTTTGGGAAATTTTCCCATTTGAATCTCCTACACACTTATTTTGTTAAAAATATTTCCTTTTCAAAACCGAAAAATATTTATGAGATTACTTTGATTCGATAAACATAGATACCTACTTTACTAAAACGATTACAAAGTATAATACGGTGGAAAAGCGAAGTTTAATAGGGTTACACGTTGAACTCTGAAAGTACAACAAAACCTGTTGTTTGTGGTTGCAAGTATAAAGTCCACTCCTTGTTAGTGCTCGCAGGATTTACCGGTATTTCATGGAGGAATAGATTTTTTATAACTTTCTTCCAGGATACAACAATAAAGACCCATTGTTAGTATCCGTTGAAATTGGGTTTATTTGAAGCCTTATATGTTGAGCCTGGTATTCATAAATAAACAAAAATAAAAACGTTTATTTGTCAATAAAATATGACAGACAATCAAAGTCACAATCTTACAATACGAATGTATTATAAAGATTTGGTCCTAACTCTCAAACTAGGCCTAGACCTGTATTTTGGGGGTCAGTGTTCAGTCATGGAATCTGTTAAGAGGGCGTCGACCAAACGTCGACCGCGCAGTGGCGCCCTCATCGTTTGTTTGGTTATTTATTTTATTTTAGAATGAAAATGCAGAAAATAAGCACGTTAAGGTGTGCTCCACAAGATTATACGTTAATATTATTATAAACGGTAGTTCTACATTGTTTCGTTTTATTATAATCACTAAAACGGATAATATTATCCGTTTTAGTGATTAGAAACGAAATGTCACTTTGTATAGAAAACTAGGAAGAGATATGTTTATTCTTCGTAGAGTAGATAAGTGGTCATGATACGCCTGTAAGTATTCTTAGTGCCGAGTGCCGACACCACTCTCCCAAACTAGTGCCACATACTTTTTAAGCTTGTTGAATTAATATGATGCCATTGTTTGAGAAGAGAAAATAAATTATTTGAATCTGAATACCATAGACACAGATAGGAACATATTTAGACAGATAGACACATTTTATACCATACAGTTAGCCCATTTCTCGAACATCGACTAAAAATAGCTATCCGTTCTCAAAATGTGATTTCAACGATATCCAAACGAATGGTAGGTTTGAAACCTAGATATACAAAATAAAACACAGACTCTAGAAAAGACATCGCAAGTCCGCTCACGAATAAAACGCTACTCGACGCACCCACCGCTCACTTTCCATTCGCGAACAATACAAGCGTGTATGCTGGGCGTGTAAAGTAAATATGAATGATTATAGGGACAATGTCGGGGTGGGGTCATATCGGAGAGACAGCGCACTGCCTGGGGAGGTCACAAGTCGTTTATTTCAATAAGACAAGCTTACCTGCCACCTCGCTCGACCCTTTCCCTAGTGAGGCCTGTGACTTATGAGGTTTATTTATATTAATTAACGAGGAATTTATTAGTTGTTGCTTGTTAGTTGTCTAATGTATCTTATGGCTAGATTTTGTATTTGGCTAACTTAAGTAGGTAAGTGAATTATTCTTCGTGACGCTGGCAGAATATTCGACACCGGCTCAATTGTAAAAGAAGTAAGTATTCAAATGCCGAATCTTCCTATTTCAAGAAATAGGAATTGTTGATAGCTCTTTTTTATATTATTGTACAGACGGCAGCACATCAAGCTACCCGAAACTGTCAAATTTTCCCAATCAACTTTGAACTGTATGCTTAGGGGATAATGTTGAAAATCTATTAAAGAAATTTGACAGATTGTAGTAGCTTGATGTGCTGGCGTCTGTACATATTATTAATATTATTTTATTTTTTAGCTTATATATTATGTTAATATAAGTGCATATTTCAAGACAAAACTTCAAGATTGTGTATTTTGAAATTCTATCCATATCTCATTGTCAATCTCTTAACAGAAGATCCTTTAGAAGTAATTAGAAGGTATTAAAAGAGGAAACGAAACTATAAATGGCGAACACAACATAGAAATCAAAATGGGATAAGTTGGTAAACAGCAAAACACGTCTAAAAGTTCAAGTTCTTACAATGTACACAGCTCTTACGTGTCGCACAGAGTAAATAGATCGAAACTTGTTAAACTTTTTTAAATGTGTCGACGGACGAGCGGGCTAATGGAAAGATCCTGTGAGAGTTCGTCGACACGTTAAACGAGGTCAAGCTCTTGTTTTTAAAGCAATTTTGCGATCAAAGTCCTCACCTCCGTAAAAGGAACTGCAAACATTCGAGAAATAATCGATTTAATGAAAGGGGAATCGAAGGGCCCCGTAGGTTTGCGTTTTAAAATTTACGACTACCTCTAGTACCTCTAGCATTTAATTGAAAATTCGTGCCGCAATAAAAACGACTTGATGACCTAAGATTAAAATGGGAACTCTTTAAAATGAAACTGGATGCTAAATGGCTCATGCCTCGCGATCTCACGTTTTAAAAATGATGCTTTTACTTGAGACTCGCTCGGATACATGGATCGGTCGAGAATTATTTGAATAAAATGGATATAACTAGGATTTGTGCCAGTTTTACATTTGTCAGCTTTGGTACATAGTTATTTGCAAGGTATCGGATAACTTCAGAGACTTGAGAAGAGTTCGAATGTATCCCAGACTATGCAAAAACAAATTTGGTATTAATAATAAAGGATGGGATGCAAATATTATGATGTTATGTAATATTGTGCCGGGAGGAAGTTGGATTAAGTATTCGTATAAGTAGGATTTATTATGGCTTTAACATGTCGGCATAATGCTGAAAATTATTTAAAATCATTTTCATTAAAAGCTGATGCACTGCAGTGGTAGTGAGCATTTATTTAAAAAGCGGCCAAGTGCGAGTTGGACTCGCACTTCTGTTCCGTACCACCGTATAATATTTAACAGTAAATATAAAAAAAAAATCGTTAGGAAAAAAAAACATGTGTCTTGTATGGGGAGTGGGGGACTCCTTTTAATTTATGACTGTATATTATTTGTTGTTATAGTGGCCAGTAGTAGCCACTGTTAAAATTTCAAGTGTCTACCCATTAAGGTTCAAAAGACGGCCCTGTGGCAAACGAACGGATGGACGGACAGCAGGGCTGTATTAGTAGAGTCCCGTTGGCACCCTCTGGGCACGGAACCCTAAAAAGGAATGGTAATTAAATTCGACTCCACGTTTGGTGCAGTGGTTGAGAGATTGGCTTGTGAGCTACGGGTCGCGGCTTTACCCCGGAACATAATATTTGTCTAGTCTGCAGGACGTTTTCAAACAATCTAACAAATACCGAGGTCAATGTTTAAATATAAACATGTTTCGTACAAAGCTGTAACAAATGTAAACATAATTATCTATTAAAAAATAAAGACTTGAACTACAATTTTTCATTCCCATAGAAATCAATTTAATACCAAAAGAAAGAGACCCGCAACCGTTGTAGCAGAAATGTTTTGTTAAACTATTCCGAGGATTCTTTCGTTTCGCAACAAGAGTGCTCGTGACATATAATTTATGTCTTTATAAGAATTTCATGTACGTCTGGACAGCGATAGTAAGGAAACCAGGAACGGAACTAATTTTTTTTAAAGAAATGAAATGAACATTCACCACAAAGAGCCGGATAATAAAATAAAGGCTCTTACCCTCCCTCGTAAATCTCTCTAACCAACGAATAGAATAGGGAACGAAAATGGTACAATCTTTAACTTTCTGACAGTTTAATAAGATAATAAAAATATAACCAGGAGAAAAGAATTAATATCTCCACACTTTTCGCAGTTTACTTAGATTTAAGTTTTGAAATCCAACAAAAACAATCTTTTAATCTTTTTATGAAAGTTCAGCTTAAGTGTTATTAAACTTTTTCGTCTGGAATAGGTGCGTTGTAAGTGTATCTAGATATTATCAAGATTCAGTCGTGATACGCCGAGGAAATTATGTCGAAAGCTGTAAGCTGAAGTAAGTTGTAGGTAGCTTTCACCCTAAAGGCTTGGGGTATTAGCTATCGCACACTGTCGTTGTAACTTAGATCCCATTGAATTTCGACGAGTTTTCTCCGCAATACCAGATTTGAGAAGAAACTCCGCCTTTTGTTGGCCTTTCTTGACATTCAGTAATCTTCGCTGGTAGTTTTGCGAAAGTTTCAAAATAGTCACTTTTAAGTTAAATTTCTAAACTACTTTAGTAATATCTAGTTTGATAAATGTTCTAAAACTTACGTTTAAATTCTAGAGTTCTTCCCTTAGTTTTATATTTTTGACTACTAGATGCTGCCCGCGACTTCGTTCGCGTGACAACAATACTTTTTGACTTACTTTCTTTTCTTTTTGTTTCTCACTCCATATAAAACCAGCTATCTGCCAGTGAAAGTCCTGTCAAAATCAGTCCAGTCGTTAGAGACAGACAAAATATTTAAAAAAAAACAGTGAGTGGCACTCCGGGAGTGCCGACAGAAGTGAAAACAAAACACAAACAGAATACTTTGCCATCACTCACTGACATATCGGATATACATTAAAACTGCGTTAATCCCGAGGACAGCCGAACACATCCGAAACGTATTTCCGAAAGGTATTTTTTGAATCGTCTTATAAATAAAACACGCGCGGTGTCGCTTACGGTAACAGTGGCGCGAGTTCAATGGTTTTTTCCCATCTCAAAAAATGCCCAACGCGCTTAAAGAAGTTTTCACTTCAAAAAACAAAACAATGGCTCTCCGGGAGTGCCGACAGAAGTGAAAACTTGAACAATTACGTGTGTATTTTTTTATAAACAAAACACAATCGGAATACTTTGCCATCACTCACTGACATACTGTATCGGTTTTACCAATAACCCTAAACCATAAGCAGTTTAATTTATTGTGGTCTCCACCTTGTATAAGTATCTCACAGGTCACACTCACAATACATATAAACGTGATTGCTCAAAACGACTGAAGGCAGCAATGTAAAAGTAGATGGCAGAGTACACAAACAGCTTCCAATTGGAACGTTAGTGTCTGCACACATCGGACGCTGTGTGTCCTGGGTGCGGCCGGATAGTCGGAACTGTGTAGTTATGTGTGCAAACTGACGCGAACTAACGGCTCCAAACTATCCACAGCCCTGATAACATATCGCCTCTTTGCTTCAATAACGTGATAAGTCCAACAATTTCAATTTCCAAGATACCACATTATTGAAGCAAAGAGGCGATATACCTTTTAAATACGTTTTTTTTCTGTGATTATTGCCTCTCTGTGCTAAGATATCTACTGGTCTCTCTGGTGTGGCTTGACGATGCTGCCAGCTTTAAAAAAAATGTAGCACGTATATTCGGTCACCGGTGTGAGCCCAGCCTAAGAATAGTCGTAGTTGACTGTATGAAGAGTTGCGAGTGAAATGATAAAACAGTACAAAGTTACTATTCTCAAGAACAGTCAACTTGCAGTTCCCGCGCTTACGGCTCGTCGTCCGCGCGCTTACGTCTCTCCGTACCCGAGCTTACGTCGCTTCGTCCACCCTGCGGCCTGCCTGCAGCACCATCAACCAGCGGTCGGCGATCCGTAAGTGCGGCGTCGCCTAGCCGGTAGCCGGATCGACGTATCGGAGCTGCTGATCCGCTTTGGTTACGTACTTACGTTAGGTTGACGCCTGTTTGACGGCGAGGCGAAAGGCGATACGGTGATGATCCCTTTCCGAGTTGATATGTGTGCTATGACATTTAACGTGCTTTCCGAGTCACGGAGGGGTCTTGGTATGTAAAGAGACTTATTTGAAAACTAAATAAAAGTAAACATTAATTTTAACAAATGCATTTTATTCATTACGACTTCCAATAAAACTATTCTAATACTCGTGGGAAATAAAGAACCCTCTTTTTTCACAGACGGTTAAGTTCCTTAAAAGGCTGCTATTCAAATTATTCTGAGTTTGACAAACCTCGGCTAAAAGACTCCGTTTCAACACTTATCTGCCTAGCCCTTTCCCAACTACGTTGGGGTCGGCTTCCAGTCTAACTGGATGCAGCTGAATACCAGTATTTTACATGAAGCGACTGCCTATCTGACCTCCACAACCCAGTTACTGGGTAATACGATACCCCTTGGTAAGACTGGTTGTCAGATTTTCGGGCTTCTGACTACCCGTAACGACTGTCAAAGATCCACGAATGACAGCCAGGACCATAGGCTTAACGTGCTTTCCGAGGCACGGAGGGGTCACGGTATGTAAAGATGGTCTACAGACCAACCGCGGCTTTCTCTATATTTTAGACTTAAAAGAAGTTCTTGTACTACCCATTTAATTACAAAAGCTACCATTATACCCCCATGGCTACCCCCAATTCTCCAAACACTGCAAGAAACACAGACAATTACTGGGCTCAACCGTGCACGGCTGACACTGCGGAACAAACGCGTTAGATTACGTTCGTATAATTTCCGTTAAATTAACCTTATGGTGTGACATATTACTTCCGCGTCGATGCGAGCCGACTCGCAAAGGCGTCCTCTGAGTATAGGATTATAACTGTTCATTGTGTTACAAATGCCATCATCGTCACCGTTATAGGCTTTACCCTCGTGTTTTAACATCGACTTTCAGTTTAATACGATACTGTTAAAGTCATTACGATATTATGCTTAGATGTTACTATGATATTCAAATCTCTGGTTATTCAAAGGAATACAGGGCCCTTACACCCTGTATTCCTTTGAATAACATTTCGTCGCGCGATCTGTTACCATTAATTCAGTACATGATTCTAGATCCACCAGCGCAGAAATATTTCGTCGATAATTATAAAAGAAATCAGCTGTTTCATACAAAAGTGCACACACGGTCAAAATGTGTGAAGCAGTTGCTTTTTAGGGTTCCGTACCCAAAGGGTAAAAACGGGACCCTATTACTAAGTCTCCACTGTCCGTCTGTCTGTCTGTCACCAGGCTGTATCTCATGAACCGTGATAGCAGACAGTTGAAATTTTCACACATGATGTATTTCTGTTGCCGTTATAACAACAAATAATAAAAACAGAATAAAATAAATATTTAAGGGGGTCTCCCATACAACAAACGTGTTTTTTCGGCGTTTTTGCCTTGTGGTATGGAACCCTGCGTGTGCGAGTCCGACTCGCACTTGGCCAGTTTTTAAATAACTTACGAAAAATTGGGGATAAATTAAAGGGGGGTCTACAACTCTACATCATGTACTGAATTCGAAAAGGCCTTGTAACTCTATGAGAATGTAACATTTTCATAGAGTTACAAGGCCTTTTTGCTGCACACAATCATCCATAAAACGGTGTAAACGGTAATAAATATCAGAAAAATAAATGAATACTTACTATGAATTCAGTACATGATTGTAGATGTAGAGTACATTATGTATGTCATAGTACTAAATGCAATGCAGTTGTAGTGCGTATGCGGTGCGTTTTGTGACCCCACTAAAACTTGCAACTGTGTGGCCTAGCCTGAAGGGTTGTCTATTAATCTTTCTGTAGATATTGGGATGAATTGGCTGTCGCTTACACTGTTTCACTGGGGCTCGGGTCTCATGTGCAACAAATGATCTGCCATCTAAAGCTTGACCGCAGTTGACGTAGCTATGCTCTATAGATCAATCGAATTGTGGGAGAGGCACTATGCAATAGTATATATGGTTAACTTTTGTTTCGAAACTGTGTTTGTTTTTACGCTGGCACAGAAAAATGTTTGTAATAAATAAAATTATTAATAAGTATTTTAACTTTTAGCTGTTAACATTACACTGCATGCTGTGGACCCCTGTCAGTGAAGGTTACCTATTTAATACCTGAATTTTGCCCTTTATTTATGTTGAGGTGTAATTCCCAACAGTGAAAATGTTAAGGACTTGATATGTAGGTAAACTTGTAAGGCACGTTATGTTATGTAAATGAGTAGACGAATGATTTCCCTTGATGGATTTATTGCTACTGAATATAATTACACAATTCTCGTACTTAAATGCTATGTTGGAGGAATGCACAGCTAAACAATATTGATGTGCATAAATGAGTGTGACGTAGAAACTACTACAAAGGCCAATTTACAGAAAAGCTCGTACAATTTATATGCCATGTATGTGTACGTCTTTTCTTGGAGATCGTAGATAGATAAATAAATAAATAAAATGAAAATAAAAAAAGTTTTTAAAAACAAGCTTTTATTTAAATAAAAACGTAACCTAAAAAAGAAAGAATAACGCGAACTAAAAAGAAAAAAATAAATTTAAATGACATTGTCATTTTAAAAATATATAATATTTTAATCGCTTGAGGCACTGTTATTGTGTAGTATGTAGGTACACCGGTATATCGGATACCGTACATCAGTGCCTCAAGCTTACGTAAATGGTGACCACGCCATTTACATTATTTATACCACTGGTGTTATTTAGTTCCTATAGATACAGGTTGAAATTGAAAACATGCGACAAACCGAAATTGGAGATTGTTTTCATCATTATGAACAACTTTTACCAAGGGAAAAAAGCTGTAATCGCGAAAAAAAATCAGCTGATCCCTACATTTTGACGAGTAGGTATGTAATCCGCCATTTTGGAGCGGCGGCCATATTGAATTTAGTGTAATTTTACCATGGACGTAATATATATAGACTATATATTACGTCCATGAATTTTACTAACATACAACATACGAACAGTGCAAGACTGCAAGCTAAATAAAAGCTTGTAAAAACAAATTAACATATCGTAATAAATGTAAATTTTATAGAATGTTTCTAAAAACCCCACACTGACATCAGAGTAGCTCTAGAGGCAAAGAAGTCAAGTACAATTGCGTTGCATGCTATAAAATGGTAATCCAGGTTATGATTGGCACTAGTAAAATTTTCACAGCTCCCGTGTCGGTCGGCTGGCTGGCGCGCCACGATAGGTCAGTTTAATCGGATTCTTTATTCATGAGACCACCAGCACTGCACCGACGCTGTATTCAAAATTACACTTCGCATATTAACCGGAATTAACACCAGTTTATAATATTGGAACGACTGCAAAATTTATGCGCTCAATTTGTCGAACCAATTATCCGGCATTAGCCAATGTGTGAATTTCTATGCACTATTAGGCCAATTAAATATATGTGCAAAATTTCTTGTTCGCCTACTCATTGAGTAGGCGAACAAGAAATTTTGCACACATATTTCGGGTCGGGTTTTCACCTTTAAGATGAGTACTACTCATCTTAAAGGTGAGAAAACCCGAGATATAAGATAATCGTAGATTGAGGGAAATGCATTGGAGATCAGATGCGGTACGTGCGCTGTGTGCATCATACGTGGACTGGGAGAGCTAATTTGAACTATCAGTTACTCTTTATACTAAGCTACAACAAGCTACAAGCACCTCCTGACTTTAGACTTGCAACTAACTTGTCTATTGAGACAAAAGACAGATTGTTTTACAGTTTATAATTTTTTAGCAATATCTTTGTTGTAAATTGTGTACCCGATGGGATCGCCATCGACAAAAATTACGAACTTTTATTATTTTTTATACCTACCATAGATATCCGATACCTACCTATCTAAATCCTTCTTATTTTCGATATATAAAGAATTCTTGTGCGAAATTTCATGTTTCCAGACCCAGAGATTTACGCTGTGCATTGTTTGTCGTCAGTGAACTACGTAGAATTAAGTAGATTATTGTTTTACGATGATCATAGACTTAGTAATTATTATGGTGGTTTTCAGACTGCAGGTAAACGCATCAATAATGTCGTTTATCTGCAGACACATACATAATATAGGCTCGGGTAGCGAGTAGACGTGGTCCGATTTACTTCAATTTGAGCCCATGTCGTGTGGCGATGCGGCGGGGGCTGAAAATTTAATGCCACAGGCCTCTCGTTACTCTGTGTCAATGTTCGGCACCCAGTACGTATGAAGGTATATTTATATTGCTTCCTCAGCCTTCACGGATAGCTCGGCAGTCGGCAGTCGGGAGAACGTATTGCATTTTCTATGTAGTGGATTAATAGTCAATGTGTGGTATGGAAGTTTGCGTTGTAAGCTCTGTGTGGTTCTGTTTCAGATGTAAGTATTTGGTACGTGACGGCCTGCGCTCGCGTGGCCGCCCATTATATTTTATGCAGCGTTGTTTTTGTCTTATACATAATAACGAGGTTGGTTTATTTAATAGACGAAGTGCTATATTATAAACCTAAACGTATAAAGGTTTAATATATAATAAAAATAAAATAAAATAGGTACACGCGGCGATACATCAAGCTATACATTTTCAGTTTTAGCTATAGTGTGTAGTGTACAATCAGAAGTCAGCCTATACTGGAAATGCTAAAAGCTTGTTATGTCGTCGTGCGCACCGATAGATATTGTGCCAACCTATACAAAATGGTGACCACTAAATGAACGCTCCCCAAGCGAATACAACATTTTAATTGGGTTTCTAACATCAATAGTACTTCACTATCAATTTACTAAACTGAATTTGTAGATAAAGTTATAATGAAATTTTGAAAGTTTAAATTGAAACGTTTGATATTTAACAAGCCTTTAAATTAGTCAGTCACTCTCAACTAACAATAATTGGAAATGGATTTATGTTGCCGATTCGTTTCACATCAGTGTATGGTACAACATACCTGTACATTATTTTCACAAAATATAGTTTATTTTTAACCGACTTCAAAAAAGGAGGAGGTTCTCATTTCGGATGTTTTTTTATGTATTTCGGGCATAAATCCGTCATACCTATTTATAGACGGATTTGCAAAATAATTTTTTTGATGGATGATGATGATGAAACTTTGATTGATTTATCAAAGTTTATCAAATTCATATGGGATAGTTTTTGAGTTGGCTCCAATAATACGATTTTTTTCCACTTAGGGCTGATTTTTAAATCGACAGATAAATGTATTCGTGGAATAAAATTAACGTCTGACAGTTATTGTATGGAAGAACTGTCAATAATTCAATATTATTCCTCCGATAAAATTATCTAGCGTTCGTAAAATCAGCCTATAATTTATATTGATGACGTTTTAATAACTTCCTGTCACTGATATTTACATAGCAAGTAGTGTTAAATGCATTTGTGTGGGGTAGGTGCAACTAAAAATTGAAAAATAAAACCTTTTAACAAAAAAACCACTTCGAAAAAAAACACTACAAAGTGAAAAATAACTTTAATTTGGGAAGTCGGTGTCAAAAAAACGAAAATGCGGAACCAACGACACCGACTTCCTAAATTAAAGTTATTTTTCACTTTGTAGTGTTGTTTTTGGAAGTCGGTTGTTGATTTTGTAAAAAGTTTTATACTTTAATGTTATCGAAATTAAATATTAAAGTAGTACCTATTGGGTACCAACTTAGTGCTCTTAAATAATCTAGCAACCTTAGTAGGTACTTTGAGTTAATTCTCTGTACAGACGCCAGCACATCATGCTACCCGAAACTGTAATTTTTTCCCAATCAACTTTGAACCTCATGCTTTAGCGATAAAGTTGAAAATCTATTCAATAAATTTGACAGAATGTGGTAACTTTATGTGCGCCACGTCTGTACGTCGGTAAAGTCTATGGTTTATTTTTTGCTTGTCAAGGGACCGCCGCCAGGACACAATAATAAATCTTTTCAAACCAACTATTAAGTAAATTAATGTTTATTTAATTAATTTTTGTGTAAACCTATATTTTTTACCTACTAATTAACTTAATTAATTGACGACACGAATTTTATACACTGTAGATGTAGCTTCCAAAAATATAGTAGGTGACACCCAGTGAAAGTACGAGTGTATCCTCAGAACTCTTTGGTGTTATCGCGACAGTAAAAATAAAACCTACGAGATGAATCGAAGTTTCAAAACAGCAATTCTACAAATAGGAGAATGAAGTACGGAAAAAGCCTATTTTGTTCATCCAGCCGGTGAGGCGATGCTCATCGATGTTTCCAACTGCTTTTTTGCTTTCGCCTTCCTGTAGAGTATAGATTTCTGCTGTCGTCACTCCCATCCATTCGTTTCGCTTGTCTAGCCACGTACCTACACATAACGTATGTACAGTACATTTGATTGAAAATATTGCTTATATAGGTAACCTTCATTTTGGAAATCGTTGATGAAATTCCTCCATTCCTCCATTAACACCTTCATTTTGTGTAATTGTCGTTTTAAAATAAACCTATTTTTAAAATTTTGTCTAGTAGATGGGTAGGTAAGTATATGCACATTAGAAGTTACATGGTAACTAAGTGTTAGAACTACATATTTTTTGCATTCTTTGTCGAATCATAGCGAAACGCTTGCTTTACCGAGGTGGTCTTTACGAAAAGAGAGGTGTGCGGAACCCAATACTCTCCATTGTCTCTTTGGCACTCAATTTACGGGCTAATTGATTCTCTTTCATGCAGCGCTGAACAAGAAAACGCTGTTAAGATTTCTCTGCATTGTTCGTTAATTGAACTTGTTCCTGGTGCAATGCCATCAGTTCCGTACACCGCAGCGGTTTGCTCAATGTTTTCAGTGTTAAACAAACTAATCAATTTTAAATAATTACCTTTCGACTTTCTCAATTATTACCTGCACTGAAAATAAGTAAGAATGATTAAAAAATCATAATATCTTGTAAATTATCCCTCATTCTATTATCCAGTAAATTTAATACTAATATTTTTTTTTAATTGTATCTAAATATTTTTTACGTAAAATAAAGGGATGTTTAAAAAATGTAATCTTTAGTATACTTACAAAAAAATTGTGGAAAACTGCACTAAAACAATGAGTTTCATAATTTAAATATTTATTAGTCAGCTGGTTAAAAAGGGCAAGCGTTAAATCATGACTTCGCTCAATATAAACAATAGGTACGGCCATAAAGATAACAAGGGTGGAAGGTGGCCCACATTAGTCTTCCCGTGGTGTAACGTTTGTTCGTCTGACAGTATTCATTAAGGCACAAAGGCGTTGTCTATCAGGCAGTTTCCGCGGCGGTCGTGTTCCTTCTTAACAAATTGGTGGAGTAATGTGCGCGGCGCTTGGACAATAGAAGTGCGTCTTAGCGGAACTACCGAGGTTACTATTTACTTGTCTTATTAGTCATGGGCCAGTTTATATGTATAATTTCACTTAACAATGCCGCGAATTGTTTTACTTCCATGATTCGTATTTTATAGATTGCTTCACAAAAGCATAAAAAATACACAAATGTGCCCGTAGTGCGCACGAGGCTTTAGATTGACATATTTTTAAAAGAAAACACCATAAATGAAGGTGATATCTGAAATAAGTGCTCTGAGTGGATTAAATGAGGTATTTATTGATTTGATTGATTCCAAATATCGACGGTTGTCCGAGTTCACTGCATATATACACCTGAAAAAAAAACGGAGTGAAGGAAACTATGAGAATTCAATCAGTTTGTCATCGTAACTCAGTATAACATTTTATTAACATAAAAGTGATCAAGCATTTTCTTAGACACCAGATAAATAATATCGGGTGTAGAACAGGCGTATAAGTAAGTACTTGGGTTAGGTTGTTGTACAGACGCACGCCAGCACTTCAAGCTACTACAATCTGTCAAAATTTTTTAATAGATTTTTCTTTAATAGATCAACTTTATCGCTAAAACATAAGGTTCAAACTTGATTGGGAAAAATTGGCAGTTTCGGTTAGCTTGATGTGCTAGCGTCTGTACATCACAAGTTAACCCGTACTGTAGGGTTCAGATCATCACGCTGAGAGTCACGTATTATTCCAGACATTGCGACATATTTTCTGATTGCCTGAGAAGTGGTAACCTACTGTTTATTATATTTATAGATACTAGCTTCGGCCCGCGGCTTTGCACCCGCGTGGTATATCAATAAAATGTAAGCCGGAAAATACATACAGAGACAAAAAAAAAAATGTTATTAGTACCTACCTACCGTACATATTTTCATATGCATTTAGTAAAAAGCTGTAAGATTGATATAGCAAACAGACATGTTATTTATTTGTATAGATTGAGGGTCAGTCTTAATTTTCTTTAAATCTTTTTAGGGTCCTTTAAATATGTAACTAAGGGCTTTGAAGGTCCGTGGCATACCTACTGGCCGCCATCTTTTTTTTCAATATGGCGGTAACTCTTGACACATGTTTAAATCAATAGCTGAAGCTGACATCAATGTACACACACAATGAAACAGAAAACATAATAAGACCAAAAGCGTTACGTTTCCGCGATACAGTAACATATGTGGGTTAACGTTCAAAGTTGATCACGTGACATCTATATTTTTTTAATTTGCTTACATCATATTGCTGTTTGAAATAATCATATTATGAATGTTTAAAGTTTCAAACATCTAATCTATGCAATAAGACTGTAACTTCATACAATTAACCAAGACGACAATTATTGTTTGAAACATTCATTTCTAGAAACACCTATGGCTACTGTGAAAGATGCGGCAAAGTGCGCTCAAACCACAGAGACGACCTGTGAGGCTGTAGAGGCATACGAGTGTAGAGGTATACGAGTAGAGGTATAAGGCAATTCTAACCTGCATTAGAGTTTGGCTGGCGAGAAATTATCAGGCTGTTCACAGCACGGTGTCTTCAGTGAAAACCCTAGTAGCATCAAAGCCACATCAAATTGTCACCACTGCTAGAGGACCAGCACCATAATCGTGTAAGTGCTCATACACACGAGAGATACGCGTGTCGACGGATGCAGTTGGCTCCGTCGTCAACGCGTGTCGGCTTGTGTGTATGCACACTAACACACAAATATTTTGACGGAAATCGGACATCCATTGCTGTTTGAAGAATTATCTGCTCAACATTTCTGTCAAAATAAAAAGGCATTGTCATTGTGCGTTACGTAATTACCCCGCAAGACACCACGTACTCATAAGTAGTGCCTTGCATGGGACTCTATGCGTCGGGTCCATAGGAACGAGCAAGATTTAATTCTGTCTTCGTCCGCTGTAGTTCTGCTGGCTGACCACTGCCCTCTGTACCGAAGTCTTCACGAGCAGGTATAGATGTCAGTACTAAGAAGCTGCTGAGTGGGGTCGAGAGCTGGCCCATAGTATGCCAGGCTACTTACCACTTTCCTCAATCAACCTACTGCTGCTAATATTTCCAAGATGTCTTTGGGCTTAACCCCGGAATACACATGCTTGTAACTTGCATGCCGTGTGTCATAACAACTTCTGATTGGTGAATACCATAATATGCAATTTACTTGAATACTTTTGTACAAGTAAAATTCCAGTAACAACTTATTTACCTCACAAAAAAGGTATAGTCGATCGTACGTCTGGTATTAACAGAATCATTTTAGCTGACCTCGTATTCTATTGAAACTCCGAAGTACGCTAGGCCAGCTCAAGTTCAAAGTATTACCACTGACCTACAGTAGACTGTATCTTTATCCAAAGAGAGAAGAAGTGGTCCACTTTGACCTCTGATGTGAAGAAATTGTTAGAATGTGTAAAGTTCAATTTCCTAAAAAAATGGAAAAAAAAATCTCGTTCTTGTCAGTATAATGATAACTTGATACGGTAGATAAAAGGATAAAAAAAACGACAAATTGAAATTAAAAATAATTTATTAATTTCAAGTATTGACGGTTGCTTCATTTCAACCCGGTCGGAATTATTATTCTCACATTTTAATAAACCTGAAACATAAAAGAAAAGTGTTATTCGATGTGTAGAGAAACTTGTCATAACATTATTGGGTATTGAATTTTAAGTAGGTAGTAAAAAAAGGTTGTTCTTGTAAAAATTACTTTATCAATATTCTTTAATTCAACTGCCTTTATTGCAAAACAAGGGTGAACGGTAAACTAGATTTTAAAAGTATCATTCGATTTTGGGACTTATTTCTTTTAAAATTGTTAAAATGCACCATAGTCAATTGTGATTCATGCAATGTTATATTATGTGATGTTTGCCAGATCAACATGCTAACGTTACCCTCTACCTTGTTTAAGTTAGTGTATCTAAGTACAGGATTTTTTAATAAGAGATATTTTACTAAACTACAAGTTTAAAATTTTCCGACATCAGGATATTTTCTAGAGGTGTAATGCCACAAATTCTATGTGTGTAGCACGGTATTATAGCTGTGGCGACCAAAAAAAACTTTTCTAAAACTGTGTGGTTAGTGTGGTTACATTCTTTAGTTGGAACCCCTGTTAAGTTTTACATAGAAGTTGCTGCACTGCAGAAGTATCTAATCTATCATTAACCTCATGCTATATTTATTATGATACATACTATAATTTAAAGTGTTAGCTCACTAATATTCCAGTGAACGTATTTAATTTTCTGTTCAGTTCGCTAGTTTTACATAGTATCGCAAAAACAAACGGATGGTCTGCTACGAATTCAGCGGTCGATCTAAATGCGGCCCTGACATCAAGGCTAATATCTGAAACCATCATCATTTCAATTAATTTATGATTGAATTAAAAACCAATAGATTTGCATATTTGTACAAAATATAAATAAAATTAGACTATAAAATTACTGATGAGTCACTTAATTAAATTGTTATTGACCAGACTAGAGATACTCGGATTTTTGCAATAACAGATCCATGCTCTCATTATTTTAAAATGCAATGGATCGTTATGTAGGTACAGGCTTATATAAAAGTTCACACTGTACTGAAGATATTTACGAAGTGTAAAAGAAGTTCACAGGCAAAGGCATGTAGGTTTGATAAGCACTGCCCAGGCAAAGTTGCTAAAGCCCGTAAGATAACTATTTTTTACTCGACTGCGCGACGCAAAGGTGGGTAATGTGTTTATCGTGCTATATATGTATGTATGTTTTTTTAGTAATCAAATATAATTAGAAGTATGTTTTTTTATTAGTTTTACATAAAGGTGGTGAGTAAGATTATTGTTTAAGATAAGAAGTACACCTGCACCGTTACGTATTGCAATGTCATGGAAAAGATTCATTAGAATAATTCAAGGTCAGTAACGAAAGATTATTTTGTGGTTAGAAGAAGAGTTTTGGTAGAAGATAGAGATGTTCAGAATTGGTATCACAAATACCAGATGAACAGAAAGCAGAGCAGAGGCGAAGCTGTTATAAATTATTAAAATGGTCATGCTCTTGGCGCAAGTGATGCGCCAACATACGCTTATGTACCTAAGACTGGCAGACTCCGTTAAAGAGAATGTTGTACCCCTCCAATAAGACGAACACGAACGGATGGTCCGCCTTGAATACGCGTTGTGGCTCCGATACAATAGCGCTCAAATACGCGATACCGAATGCTGGAACGATAACGGCGGAAATGGTGTTTAGGACACGTCCATTGTATACATTTCACAGGTACATTTACATGTAAAGGTGTGCACTTATTCCACCTACTTATGCGGTTCATAGTCACTTGAGCTACGGGCCATGATGATTGTTTCAGTTGGGTGGGCTTCGTGGACACTGAACCTTTTAATATTAATTATTGAAACCATTTCAAGTATTTATAAAAAATCTACTAAGTAAAACTTTTTTCAGTAGGTCTCTATATAAGATTAATTTTATTTATATCTATATTTATCTCCTTTATTTCATTAAATAACACATATAAATTATATTTTTAAATATTAGAATATAAAAAATATAAAAACATTTAAAAATATAAAAAATAGTAGTAGCCCACCGGTATCGGGAACAGGGTCCAAGCTACCGGCGGTCAGGGCTCCAGACAGAGGAATCTCCTAACAATGCGGGCCGTGTCCAGAAGTACCGCTTTCTGAATCAAGCCCTTGATCCAGCTGCCCAACGAGAGCCTCCTTAGGTTTTGGTCGAGGCTCTTGGCTATTAACCCATTGGCTGTCACGACTATCGGCACAATGGTTACTGAGTCCACATCCCACATGTCGACAACCTCGCGAGCCAAGTCAAGATACTTGATCTGTTTATCTTTCTCGGTTTTCACGAGGTTGATTTCACGGTCTATATTTATTATTATTAAAATTATTATTTATTTATATTTATTATTTATATCTAAGCATGCACCTTTACATGATATTTAATAAATATATACGTTTATATTTATCGTTGTAGCGTGAAATTAAACAGATAACAAATTATTATTTAAACCAAACGAAAATCTGTTGGTAATTTTCAGTACCGTTGTTGTAAAATTACTCAGTATTCATTTATTTGTAATAATATCTGCCTCCTGAACTATGTGGCAACATAAGACGTTCCTTTTCGTTTAAGCCAGGCTCGCTAAAGTTCCATGTTTTGATGACATTCGCCACTCTAGGTAGGTAATCGATAAGCAACACGCAGAAATGCCGAGAAAATGATATTGTGATGATTTTTGAGAAGAAATTAACTGCACAACATCACTAGGGAAGGACGATATAGGGAAGTGTGAAACAAACAGCCAACAAACAAAAAGCAGTGAGTGACATCTGTCGAACATAATGAGGATCGCCGGTCAATTCTGTAAAAGTGTCACCGTTAAAACTTAGGTGAAGCGAACTTGAAAAGAGCTGTGAATAGTGTCAATCCTTAACTCCAGGGCCCTAATTCACGATCGCCACTTAATGATTCCTTACATCGAAACCACGTCAATTCCTTGGTTAATCACGATATCTGCTATTAACGTATTCCCTATGACACAATGAACCAAACCGCGCGAAGTGAACGCGGAGTTGGCGGGGTTTGAACTGTCAAAATACCTGTTGTACAGACGCCAGCGAATCAAGCTACTACAATCTGTCAAATTTCTTGAATAGATTTTCAACTTTATTGCTAAAGCATAAGGTTTAAAGTTGATTGGGAAAATTTGACAGTTTCGGGTAGCTGTACTTACGTACTGTTGACATTTCGATTCCTTGTCGTTACTGGGGTTTCTACAAGACACGATATTGACGTGGTTTGCACGTAGTAAGATTACGCGAGAAATTATAATTACCATACAGAATTGGGCCCAGGTGGAATGACAGTTCACTTCAAGCTTCACCTAAGTATTCACGGTGAGATATTTACAGAACAGAACGGCTTTATCACGAATGACGATGTTCTGTAAACGAAACCATATTTTTAATTTCAACGAAAGATGGAAATGTCTTGTTCCGAAGTTCAGAATCAAATTGCCAAGCTTAGATACCTACCTAACGTATCCTACAAATTGAATAAAAAAAAATAAAAGTTAGGAAGTCCTTATTTGAAACACTGATAAAAGGACAAAACAAGAAGTCGAGATAAATTTGATTGATGAATTGTTTCTTGTTGATAAATTGTTTCAGAATGACTTCAAGTACTCTAAATGCAGGTTATAGAGAGGTGGTCTATAATCTGTTATAAGATATTAACAAAATAATGGACGGATATCAAATTATACTTGAAATGTTTAACGACAAAGCTCCACCACTACAGATAGCGTCATCCACGACGAAACGACCCACTCTTCTTCCTAATCGCTTACAGTATGCAACATTCCGCTAGTTTTTTAATTTTGTCGATACACAGTAATTACTTATTAGTGGGTAATTAGTGTGTATCAAAAACTAAAACACTAGCGGAATGAACTAGCGATAACCACTAACGATTAGTAAGAAGAGTGGGGGCGTCTTCGTGGATATCACTATCTATACCAAAGCCCCACCGTTAGTTACGTCAAACGGGGTAATAAGGGATGCAGGGGTGAATCGGGACGAAACTTTAAAAGCGATTTTAACATTGCAATAATGTAGTTTGTTGCCAAAAAGGAGTCTAATTTGTTTATTGTATTATTAACGATTAAGTGTCCTTTTCGGCAACAAACTGTATTATTTCAACGCTAAAATCCATTTTAAAGTTTTGTCCCAATTCACCCCTACATCCCTATTCACCCCGTTTGGTGGTATGTATTTGTACACAGATGACCACAACAGGTGTAATGCACATGCGTGAAATGGCCAGAAGGCGAGGTAGTGGTAATACTTATTTCAAAGAGTCTCCGATTATCACTACTAGACATTTTGTTTTTTTCTAACAATATATATTACAGAAAAGTCATAAAGTGCAAAACTGTCAATACCTATTTGTGAACGATTCCGTTGAAGGTGATTGTGTTGTCAATTATCAGTGCAAAATAAAATGGCCGGTCAATGGAAAAGAATTTTTTATTCGGGTTGTACGAGGCTCCGACTAGTCCGAATACTGAAATTGTACAAATAAAAAACGATTATATTGGACCACAAATTTTGGTATTATTAAACTCGAAGACTATGGGTAGAAACTTTGGAGGAACAACAGGTTGAAAAAAAACCCGGTAGGTACCGTAGAAAAAAAGCCATTAGTTTGATTTAAGAGGAAACGAAACTTCCACTTATGGGAACGCATTTCGTTGTGTAAAAAATAGGTACCGAAAATGCCAGAATCTGACGGCTCTTAGATTGCATTTTGTAATTTTTATTTTTTAGATTGGGTTTTACCATGGCTGCAACAAACTAACTTGTGACGTGAATATTCCATGATTATAGCAATTGAAATTGTTAGATCGTCTATTTCGCTGACATGGTTGTGAGGCAAGTCCATGGAAGTGTCAATATGACAAAGTTATGTCTTAAACTCGAACGCTACGGCTAGTATAAATCTAAAAAAACTTCATGACGTAGTGGTAGAGTACCATTGGAAATGAATCACAAAACATAGGTCAACCTGATCTCGTTAACTAGACGAATGTTGTATCATCGGTTCGAAAAGAAGCAGACATTATATAAATTCCAGAAACAACCGATCAGTTACCTAGTTCTATAATTTCGCACGAATTTCAACACACTCAAGGTACAAACGAGTGTAGGTACGTTATTATTATATAAAAATGTATGATATAGTAAACAAATTCGTCATGCCTTAAACCATATTTGCGAATGAGTTGGAATGCCCCTTTGCCCAAACATCATCATCATCTCCCTAGCCTTTTTCCCAACTATGATGGGGTCAGTTTCCAGTCTAACCGGATGTTTGATTGTTATTATTTAGCAAAGCCCATGCATAATAAAATATAATACTATAGGTATACCTAAGAGTAAAGTACGCCGCTGAATAGTGTTGCGGAGTTGGTTTTTAAGGCGTAAAAGAAAGGCCTGTCAACCTTGAAAGGCATATTTCGTACTAATTTGGCCGCCCTAGTTATTGAAAACGCTGCAATAAAAGAAATTAAAATAATCACAATAATTGTTGCTAGAAACTCAATAAAATATTAACACTGTATATGTCTGGTTAAAGATTTACAAACTTTTACAGAACACAGTACTCGTTAACTTTCAGAATGGAACCAATGCTAAAATCATCATCATCATCTGCCTAGCTTTTTCCTAACTATGTTGGGGTCGGTTTCCCGTCTAACCGGATGCAGCAATGAACAAAGAACCAATGCTGAAATATCAATATAGTTGAAATATACAACTAAACAGATACAAAATTATTATCTAAAACGAATAGTGTATGTGAAGGTAATGAAATAGGTACTAACTATACTACTATGACCGGTGCTGGTCAGATCATTGTTAGAAGGCAATGGTTAGAAGATATTCGTCACTCCTACGCTATGACCATACATGTGCCTACTGACAATGTGTTTAAAAAAAACCTGTGACGTCCCGTTGACGCTGGGGGTGGACAAACGGCACAACAGTGACTATGAAAGGCGTAAAGTGCCAAGTTGATACTATGTGTAAACGATTCCGTTGAAGGTTATTCTGTTATCAGTTTTCAGTGCAAAATAAAATGGCCGGTTAGCTGAAAATAATTTTTCCTCCGGGTTGTATAACGAGTCTGTGAGACCATAGAATGCTGAAATTGTACAAATAAAAAAACGATTATATTTAACACACATTTTGCTATTATAAAACCTGGAGAGAACCTGGGGAGAACCTTTACCAGGCAGTGGGACAGTACAGATTAAAAAAAACCTGTAGGTAACATAGGGAAAAAGTCGTTAGTCCATTCTAAGAGGAAACGAAACTTCTAATTAGGTTTTTTGAAAAACGGGTAGTATACACGAGACTGAATTTTATTTTGTATAAAATAGCTACTGAAAAGTCTGATGACTTATTGGTGTGTGTCAAGTCCATGGAAGTGTCAATATTATTAAGTTGTCTTAAAGTCGAAACCGATGGCTAGTAGTAATCTAAACAACTTTATGACGTAGTGGTAGAGTACCTTATGAAATGAATTACATGAATCACAAAACATAGGTCAACCTGATCTCGTCAACTAGATTCGATTTGAAAAGAAGACAACAACCGATTAGTTTCCTAGTTGTAATAATTCGCACGTATTTCGACCCACTCCAGGTAAAATGAGTGTCGGTATGTTATTATTTTATAACTACAATTATAAACAAATTCGTGATAATTAGGTATACCTTAAACCATATTTGCGAGTTGCTTCCTTTACGAATGATTTGGAATGATGCATTCCAAATCATTCATGCATCAGCCCATGCATAATAAAATATAATGCTAAATACCTAAGAGTAAAGTACGCCGCTGAATAGTGTTGCGGAGTTGGTTTTCAAGGCGTAAAAGAAAGGCCTGTCAACCGTGAATGTCTTATGCAATACAAATGACTCAGCTATCAAAAATGCTGCAATACAAGAAATTAAAATAATCACATTACTTGTTGTGAGGCTCAGAAAATAATATTGTACACTGTATACGCCTCGTTATCGATTTTACAAACTTTTACAGAATACAGTTCTCATTAACTTCCAGAATGGAACCAAAGCTGAAATATATCAATAGGTAGTTGAAAGTTACAAATAAATCAATTATTATCTAAAACCAAATCATTTGAATGTGTAAGTAGTAAAAAAGGTATTAACTTTAGTGGTGGTAAGTTATACACGACACAGGAATTACTTATTTTAGCCATGGTTAGAAGAAATTCGTCACTCTAAAGCGGTATGGCTATACTCATAAACATAAATAGTCTAATTTAAATTAGCACGAACTTCTACTAAAATTTCTATAGGTACAAACATTTGATATGTGTATGCAACAAGCAGTGTCAGTCTTAGATTTAAGAAGAAACGAAACTACCATTTATAGAGCTTTCTAAAAAATATAGGTCCTGAAATGCCAGTATCTGAAGGCTTCTGCATTTTTTAATTTGTATTTTTAGGTTGGGTTTGACCGTAGTTGTCTACGTAAAGAAACTTGTGACTTGATACTCCATGATTATACTAATTTAAATTGTTAGACCGAATTGCTATTTTTCTGATATGGTTGTGTGGCAAGTTAAAAAAGTTTAAATATTAATTTATGCCTTATTCGAAAACTATGTTGATTTTCAAGGAAGTAAATATTAGCATCGTTAGTAATGGATTCTGCTCTACACAACTTTATGACGTAGGTATAAGTACCATTAGAAATTAGAATTCATCTTCAATTAATCACATGAATCACTAAACATATAGATCAAAGTAATCTAGTTAACCAGACGAATGTTGTATCATTGATTCGAAAAAGGACATTATATAATTTCCACAAACAACCGATCAGTTACATATTTCTAATGATTCGCAAGTATTTCGACCCACTCAAGGTAAATATGAGTGTAGGTATGTTATTATTATATAGGGTGGCAGGGCGCAAACTGTATCCAGATAAATTCAGGCCATGATTCTAGATATATATATATATAGCGTAAAATTGTTTGTCGGTTATAAAATAAAACTGTTGTTTCATAGAAAATTGCAATACGGCACTACGCGGACAAAATGTATGGAACTGCAATTTTGTTTTTAATAACCAACGAAAAATTGCAATACCGGACCGGGGGGTTCAGAATCATGTACTGAACCTTGGGAGGTTGAGCGTCGATGTCCTTGCCACGCTGTATAACTGTATGATATAATAAATAAAATAAATTCGTTATGTACCATATTTGCGCGTGACTTTCATTGCGAATGATTTGGATTGCAGCAAAACCAATGCGTAATAATAATAATACCTTTATTTTCAGGCTACTTTGGCCCATAGATAAATACCTTACAGATTAACATATATATAAAAAAACAAAACAAAACAACAACAAACAACAACAATATGTAACAACAACAACTACAACAACAACATCAACACGACAACAACAACAATACAACAATATGTAATAAAATACAACATTATATAAGTACCTATGAGTAAAGTACGCCACTGAATAGCGTTGCAGAGTTGGTTTTTAAGACGTAAAAGAAAGGCCTGTCGACCTTGAACTGAGTTATATTCAATACAATTCTATCCGACTGAGGCGATATTAAAAATCCTACAATACAATAAATAAAAATAATCGCATTATTTTTGTTAGAATTATAACAAAATATTACACACTGTATATGTCTGGTTATAGATTTTACAAACTTTTATAGAACAAAGTATTCATGAACTTTCAGACTGGAACCAATGCTGAAATATGAATATTAATATTTAAAATGTACAAATAAACAGATACCAAATTATTATCTAAACGTGAATCAGGTAACGAACAGGTACCTACTATACTGCAAAGGGACTATAATGACCGGCACTGGTTAGATCATTGTTAGAAGGTAATGGTTAGAAGACTTTCGACACTCTAATACGGTATGACAACTACGGACAATGTGTAAAAAATTGATGTCCCGTTGACGGTGGCGATGGACAAACAGCAGAACAGTAACAGTAACTAAGAAAAACGTAAATGTAACGTGCAAGTTTATACCTATGCGTAAACGATTCCGTTAAAAATAAATCTGTTGTCAGTTTTCAGTGCAAAATAAAATGGCCGATTATTAGCTGAAAAGGATTTCGGAGGGTCCGGGTTGTACGGGCTTCCGCCCTCAGCAAATGCTGAAATTGTATAGATAATTTCAAAAATACCATTTGCGGATTATAGGGTAAAGGTAAGGCAAACAATGAGGTTCCTACTAGTAATCCTTTTGATGCACACAACTTACCTAATGGAATAAGAAACTCAATGCAAAATACCAAGAAATAAGCATGTAAAACCATAAGTATTTGCAACCATCTATCACGAAATAAAAATATACATTTTTACGTGCAATTTCCTTATAATTTCCAAATGGAATGCAGCAAAGCTCAGGCATAGTAAAATTTGAAATTAAATACCTAAGAGTAAAGTGCTCCGCTGAATAGTTGTACAGACTTGATTTTTAGGCCTATTAACCCGGTAACGAGTTCTATAAACTTTAAACGACCGATTACCGATGACATAAGCTGCAATACAACGCAGTTTTTAAATCAATCGTATAAGTACCATTAGAAATTAGAATTCATCTTCAATTAATCACATGAATCACTAAACAAATAGATCAAAGTAATCTAGTTAACCAGACGAATGTTGTATCATTGATTCGAAAAAGGGCATTATATAATTCCCACAAACAACCGATAAGGCGTTAAAGAAAGGCCTGTCGACCTTGAAATGAGTTATAATCAATACAAATCTAGCCGACTTAACCGATACTAAAAATCCTGCAATACAATAAATAAAAATAATCGCATTGTTGTTGTTAGAATTAGAACAAAATATTACACACTGTGTATGTCTGGTTACAGATTTTACAAACTTTTATAGAACAAAGTATTCATAAACTTTCAGAATGGAACCAATGCTGAAATATGAATATTAATATTTAAAATGTACAAATAAACAGATACCAAATTATTATCTAAACGTGAATGTGTAGGTAACGAAACAAGTACTATAACTGCAAAGGGACTATAATGACTGGCACTGGTTAGATCATTGTTAGAAGGTAATGGTTAGAAGACATTCGACACTAATACACTATGACCATATATATACCTATGGACAATGTGTTAAAAAAAACCATGTGATTTCCCATTGACGGTGGCGGTGGACAACCAGCAGAACAGTAACTAAGAAAAACGTAAATGTAACGTGCAAGTTTATACCTATGCGTAAACGATTCCGTTAAAAATAAATCTGTTGTCAGTTTTCAGTGCAAAATAAAATGGCCGATTAGCTGAAAAGGATTTCGGAGGGTCCGGGTTGTACCAGCTTCCGTCCTCATAAAATGCTAAAATTGTATAAATAATTAAAAAAATACCTTTTGTGGATAATAGGGTAAAGGTAAGGCAAACAATGATGTTCCTACTAGTAATCCTTTTGATGTACACAACTTACATATTGGAATAAGAAACTCAATGCAAAATACCTATTTAGAAGCATGTAAAACCATATTTGCAACCATCTATCACGAAATAAAAATGTACATCTTTACGTGCAGTTTCCTTATAATTTCCAAATTGAATGCGGCAAAGCCCAGGCATAGTAAAATATGAAATTAAATACCTAAGAGTAAAGTGCTCCGCTGAATAGTGGTACAGACGCGATTTTTAAGGCGTAATAGAAAGGCCTATTAACCCGGAAAAGAGTTCTATAAACTTTAGACGACCGATTACGGATATGATAAGCTGAAATACAATAACATTTTAATACAATCTGACTGTTTGGTATTACAATCAGGACAAAATATAATAGGAACTATAAGTTTTTCCCAATACCTCTGGGTCAGTTCAAAATAATAATTGAAAAAATAAATAAATTGCATTTTAACTTTAGATAATAACCTTTTATCTGTTTTAACTAACAACGCAGTTTTTAAATCAATCGTAGAACTAGACTCACCGTTAGCTGCAGCCGCTTCTGCGCCTTCTTCATTTACGTCTATGAACGCCTTTTGGACAGCTGCACTTACAGATAAGTCTGACTCTCCCTTTATCAAATTATCTAATCGAGCTTGGCCCGGTTTGAATAACTTTACAATATTCATCTGAAATAAATTAATGTTTATAAATTAATCAGGCCACTAAATTGTAGGGGATGAGCCTGTTGTTCTGGTCTAGCTTATGACAGTCTATCCAACACGTTACGTACGTTAGACGGAAGCTTTTAATCCGGAGTAATGTTAATTTTATTCCGGTTAAAAAGAAAAAAAAAAGTACCGCTTCTCGGGCATTCGACGGGGAAGCGACGTAATAGCTCAATTATTGTTACAAGTCTATATACGTTAAGAGTCCCGTAATGTGCTGAAGACCCTATACTCACCTTTTGGAGAACATCGGAAAGGTCAGTTGTAGTCTCAATCTTAAACTTGGGAAGATCAACGACAACTTCGTTGAAATACATGCTGTCAACGGCCTTTGATAGAAGTGATGGGTCCTTTAGTTTCTCAATAAGGGAATTGATGCCGTCGATTTCATTTGGAAGTACGATAAGAAGTGATGATTGATCTCCTTCATAGGGCAGTTCTAAAAGCTGTAATGATAGAAAAAAAAAACATTACACAGGTATTACAAATTAGCGTTACAATCTAGCTGTAGGTTTATTATTCAATGTAACAGATGACAAAAATGGAGTTTTATATCTAAAGTAATAATTAGTACCTATATTAAATCCTACATTATTTTTAATGAAGACCACAATGATTTTAACAGTTGTAACACGTTCTTAAAGATTACATTTTCATGCCTTTACTATTTCAGTATTTTTTAATCTTATAGTATTATATGAATATAGTATTTTAGATTTTAGAAGCATTTGAAAATTATTTACCTTAGCATCGAGCTCCTGACTTTCGCCGTACTTGTAGTCACCAGATTTGTGCATGGTAGGTTTTTGGATAGTTTTGTCTTTGCTCACATGGAAATCTTTATCTGCGGTTTGTGCTGCGTCGAACTGTTTCTTCCACTTACCCTGAATTAAAATAAATATTAGTACCAAATTACAATATTCCACTAATGTACTATTGCCTCTTTAAGTTTAAAATAAATAAATACTTTAATAAAGTAAAAAATGGAAAACTGTTTGAGAGTGATTAGAATTTTTTTATCACGAAAGTACGTTTAAAAATAAACACGGATATCCATGTAGATTATAGAGAAGAGTATCACACTTGTTGCAGCATACGTGTTTTATAAAACTAAATCTTGCAACCAACCTTGAAGTAAATGGCGTTAACAAGGACAGCGGATGTGCTTGCATCCAGTGAGTCTGATGATACTAAATCTTTGATCTTGTGATTTGTGTTATCTTCAACCTGCAAATAATATAATTTGTGTTTACAAAATTAGAGTATTATCAGCGCATTTTAAATATCTAGGAAGATTAGTAAGTTGGTATATAGCATAGCAATGCACTGCTATGAAGATACGATGAGATATTCAGTCACATGACGGAGATCTCAGAATTAAAGATCAGTTTTCCAGGGCGAATTGAACTTACTTCCATAGTGATATCATAGAGTTATCTCACTAATAATGCTTCAGCACTTGACATTTCCTTGAAAGAAGAAAACGCAAATTAATATCAAAAATAATAATTTTACCCATGCGTTAATTTCCTGTGCAGCTTCAACATTTTTAGTGAAGTCAACGTTCTTCACATCCGAGTTGAAGACATCCCTGGACACGGCGGCATATTGGTCATTCAACACTGCACCTTGGCGGACATATATTCTGTTTGCTAGACTTAGCTCGACTCCCTTTACGGATCGCAGCT
This sequence comes from Oligia latruncula, assembly GCA_948474745.1. NCBI lineage: Eukaryota > Metazoa > Arthropoda > Insecta > Lepidoptera > Noctuidae > Oligia > Oligia latruncula. Next base: position 8,597,189 of record OX419686.1, on the reverse strand, counting down.
GCTTGGTCACGGCAGTGAACACTTCCTTGGTCTGTAAGATTTATAAAGTTTAATAAGTATTTCGGATGAAACAGTTGCTGTTGTAAAACCATAAAGACTCAGAGCACCCCGGTCGTTAATATATGGCACACCCAGTTATAGAAGTTGAAGAAAGTTCGGCTTTTTAAAGCGTCATCTCTGTCTTGATAGTCTCTTTCTAAAGATCGGCATGTCATATTTACGCCCGGGTACTGTACATTATAAAAATCAGGTACACTTACCACATTGTCATTGGGCAAACCGATGCCCTTAAGGATTTCATCATGAGATTCTCCTACTGAAGCCAAAGATAGTTGAGCTAGTGGGGACAGCACGGAAAATGCCGACAGCACTATATTTTTACCTGGATTGGCTTTCACTACCTCCTGAAGATTGAAAATAATTTTAGTATTAGGTATCTGTTTAACAGTTTCGTAATGAGAATTTTAATTATAGATGCGATGGGTTCTTGTTTCGAGATCTTATGTAACATTAAATCAATACATACTGGGGTATTGTATAGCTACATATACATGTATATTGATTACGATGCGTATTAAATTGAAAAATCATGTCCAATAAAGGAAAACATAATTCTGTATTGCATGTTCGGTTGATTGCGTCACGGTCTTTGTTTCCGTATGATGGTGTGTTCAAGGACTAGTTTATAATCTTGATAGATGATTGGCAATATTAGCTTCGGTCGGAAACTTCGAACTTCTTGGATACCTATATTGCAAGATGTTTAATTCAAAGTTATATCTCACGACCCCAATTTTTTTAACGACTGTAGGTCTCTTCGTTAGGGGTTATCTGTGAGGCTACTGATAAAAAATAGAACGGTTCTCTAGTAGCCTTGATTTTGGAGGAATGAAGTCTATATTATATGAGGTAGTGACAACTGGGTCGAATTTGTGACTCAAACCTTCAGTAGTTAAGTAAGGTCAGCAAAGCTGTTTGTTGTTTTTCTATTCAAGGCTTTATTGCGACTTCGTATATATACTCCATACCGATAACGATATCGGGTCTAATTTCAACTCTAATTTAGTTGTATTTCGCTGGTTGTGACTCATTTGCAGGATGCCTTATCACTATTGTATTCCATTTCTGTATGTTTATGTTTGAAAGTCGTGCGTGTTTCATGAGCTGTGGCCAAATAAATCTTTCTTTCCGCGGCCGCTACTGTAGAAAATGAGATCTTTCATAGCTCCCTAAATACCGTAAAGTGGTACCAGCTAGTCCGTTTATAAATTGAAAGTGTTTTTAAGTGATCAAAGATGTTTTTGTATGTTCAATATCATCTCTGAAAGTCAAGAATATTTAATAATTGCTATTTAATAGCATGCTTAATTGGTTTTAGGTTATCACTTATCTCGTAGAAGTTTCCATTTTTGTTGATTTAATAGCCGATTTGAAACGTGTTGCTAATTAGTCAATAAAGTATGATAAGGTATGACACAATGTTATTATTACAGAATATTGTGCCCTGTTTACTTACTTGGAACATGTTAGCGGTAAACACCTCATTACTTGCTTTCAGGAGGTCTGCGTTAGATTGTTCATCCGACATTGCTGTTGCCGCAAGGGCCAATACTGAAACATTACATGACATAATAAGTATGTAGGTACCTTTATCAAATGCTTTTTAATAAAAGTTGTTAATACAAGCCGCTGTTTTTTTATTTTGTTTTGTGGGTAAATTCCATTCTTTTATTTTAGTACTTGCTTTTCCCCGCGTCTTCACCCGCGTGTATGGCAGAAATTATCCCGCGGGAATGTAATACCCGGATAAAAGTTCTACGTCTTACCCCATGTCTTATCCGTCTGTCTTGGTCTATCTGTGTTCCAAATTTCATCGAAATCATCATTCAGCCGTTAAGGCGTGATAAAGTGGATATACAGACAGACAGAGTTACTTTCGCATTATTTTTGTAATATTAGTATGGATAAACTCACTAACAAAACTCTTGTAGTGGACTCTTCTAATGAATCTTATAACATTTCTCTGTACAGTGGGCTAATGTGTTTCGCTAGTTTTTTATATAAGACTACCACAACTAGTTTTAACATCACACTTGTATATTTTTTGCATAAATGAAGGTGAACAGTATCTATAGGTATTTATTACAAGTTTCTAACAACCGGTTGCGATAAATTGTACTAAAACAATCACTGATTCATCCCATTATTAAAATTTGCTTTGAAGTAAAATGATAATTAAGTATAACGTTTATCATCAATGACTACTTATAATAGTTTATACTTACTTAGATCTGTAAACAGTTATAACAGGCTATTGTCAACGATATTACAGGTATGAGAAAATATAATTCAAACAGAATGCATAACATAAACAATAAGCCATAAGGAAAACCGGTTGTAAACTTGAATTGGTCTGTTATTTGATGTCAGGGAATCCCGTCAACCTTTACTGGCCATGAAATCAAGTTTCCCGATAATATTAAAACTAAATGACGTCATTATGTACCACAGTCATTATCTACTTACAAAAATCAACAATCAACAAATCGCAACGTACACAAAATACTTGAAGGTGATGATGTTAAAATGATACCTCGTGTTTCCGTACCATCCAGTTCCATATCGTGTTTTTTCATTATAAGGCAGACAGGAAAAAAACTTGGGTAATAATATCTACTCTTCTTTCAAAGTGCAAAGGTTATGAATTAAGAGATAACTTTCAAGTCTATACTTGAAGGGTAATTATTATTATAAACAAAAGCGTGATTTTATTTGAAACTCGCTATTGTTTAATCAGAATGATTCGGATGAGACTAAAGTTTTAAAACTATTATTACTGTGCTTATTTGCAAAATTAAATTCGTATATTAACCTCTAATTGTTTTTCTTATCTTATGAGGGATGTTATAATGAGTGAAGCAGGGTGATATCTTAAAAAATACAATATTTATTAAAGACTTACCGCATATTAAGAGCTTCATGTTTGCGGCTGCGTCGCTCTCGGACGCTGGATCAACACTAACCGGTTAACGACGACGCGATGCTCCTTTATAATACAATTTGTTGACTATACTCACGATGTGGTCACTACCTAATGCCACAAAATGCAGATAGTACAGAAGGCAATCACATGTATGTAATTCATTTTTCATATCTACGCTCGGCGGTTGCGCTAGGGTTGTCAACTTTGGCTTATGCACAAAAAACTATCGTGGTAGTGGCATTCGTATCTAGTTGTTTCATTTTTTGTTGAGCTTATTCTACAATATTAAAACAAAACAATAAACATAGTACCTATTACAATACAAAAAGTTTACAGAACATAAACATACAATTTTACAATTTTGTCAATTTTCACTATCGAAAATCCCTAATAACTTCAAAACGGATTACCCTATTTACACAATTTATTTTTCCCTATCCGTTTTAGACCTAAACCTATCAAATGACACTAAAAACAACACAATATCTACACAAACAAAAAATCATGTTTTCAATTTACGTAATAGTTGGTGGCGTGAATTTACCTTACAAAAAAGTTACTTCGTTTATACTGATTCAAAATAGGAAACTATTATATAAATCGAGCTTAGATAGCCATTTTTTTGTTGCTCCATTTTTGCACTTCACAGACGCGTGTCTCAAGCGGATGGCACCCGCGCTCGCACTACTCCCAACCCGTCTCAGATAACGTGTCAGTGAGCGGTGTCTATGTGTGCGTTGCTCGAGCGCACTTTGTATGTAGATTGCCTTCTGTACTATCTGTATTTTGTGCTAATGCCGCCTAGATAAACAAAACTTATAATTTTAAGAATTCTATGTGTTTGCTTCTACTAGTAAGTAGGTACTAATGGAATAAGTACTAGATATATAGATAAACCATTTATTTGGCTCACACAACACATAAAAGTATAATATTAGATGATAACCAATTACCTACATGAATATAATATAAAAACAAGGTGCCGATATAAAAACCAAAGGAAAAACATACATATTGAAGAGAAAGTGACACTATGACGAATACTTAAAATCAAATTAATAACGAAAAATACACACTGCGGTGTGCGTCTCAAGGTCGCAAATGCGAGTTAAGCTCAGCATGTGTCAGGCCTGACCTGGACCAGGATCCCTGCAGTGACACACGGACGTTGAGCGACGAGATAAATTGGTGTTGTGACAGTGTTATTGCAGAGTGAAGTTATCTAAGTTTACCCGACACTTTAATTAAGTATTCTACAGTAAAGCACGATATACACGGTTTGAAACGGTGGTTTCAAACCTAAGTTTAAAACAGTGTAGACAGTGGTTTGAAACCAAATTCGTATGACCTTTAAACGTCCTTGTTAGAAAGGCCTGCGTTCCAAACCAGTGGCCGTTTGGTTTTAAACCGCGAGCAGGCATCTCGCAACAATCACAACTTCAAGGTCACCTTGGTTTGTAGACTGGTTTTAAACCGTGTATATCGTGCTTAAAGTTTTGCATTGGGAAACGTTCTTGTGTGTTAAAATTATGTCTTGATTACTTGATTCTTATATTATTAATAAAGTTATATTATGTAGTATAATGTGTAAATGAATAATATTATCATTAGTGGCGTACGTGCGAATAAAATAAAACGATTTGGCTAGAATAAAATTAAAATGAAACGCGTTTACAATAAATAAATCATCATCATCTGCCTAGCGTTTTTCCAACTATGTTGGGGTCGGTTTCCAGTCTAACCGGATGCAGCTGAGTACAAGTATTTTACATGGAGCGACAGCCTATCTGACCTCCACAACCCAGTTACTGGGTAATACGAAACCGCTTGGTAAGACTGGTTGTCAGCATTTCGGACTTCTGACGACCCGTAACCACTGTCAAAGATCCACGAATGACAGCTAGGACAAACGGCTTAACGGGCTTTCCGAGGCACGAAGGGGTCTTGGTATGTAAAAATGGTCACCCATCCACGTACCAACCGCAGCAAGCGTAGCTTAACCTGATCGATCGACTCGTGCAGCTGTTATTACTTAGCCACAAGCCCCTTAATATTTTTTTTTACAATGAATAAATATAGGTAAATTGCATGTGTAAGTCTTACCAGTATTATCCAACAAAATATCCACAAACTACATAATTAATACCTTTGTTCACAGGATGTAACCCGGTGATACGCTAAATAGACAGATTGACTCGGGAAGGACACGACAGCCAGATAAACTATACTATGAATACGTTCTAATAGTCCCCGATATGATTAATTGCAATAATTGTCAATGTCTTGTGTTTACTGTCAATCATATTGCGCATCATCATCATCTTAGAATTTGTGACGATTGCGAGACTGATTACAAGGAAAATAACAATAAATTTTGAGGTAGTACAGTCAGCAACAAAAGTCGATTATCACTTCAGTTTTTTTAATCTCGGTTATTGAGCAAAATATTAACACTTCAGTTTTTTACAGACTTCTAAAAAGGAGGAGGTTTTCAATTCGGATGTTTATATGACATGTATTTTTTTTAATCTCAGTCATTGAACAAAATATTTGTTCAAAATTGCATTTTCAGTACTTCTGCTGCAATTTTTAACAAAATATTTTGCTCAATAATCGAGATTAAAAAAACTGAAGTGTTAATCGTCTTTTGTTGCTGACCGTATATCTTGCTAAAAGTTCAGGAAACTCTTGCTACTTGTAGTTATGATAATATAACACAATATTGTTCATAGAAAATTAATTTATGTCAAAATGCACATACCTACGTATATAGTATGCTATATGGAACATTGCGAAGGAAATACAAATAAATAAAGACGGGTGGATCAGGAAATAAAACAAATAATTGTTGTAATAAAAGAAGTAGGTACTAAGATACAGGTTTTCACAGTTTGGGAGATAACTGTTCCTGACTGCTAGCTTATAAATAACCTTCCATATTGTGATATTATACAATTACTTACTAAGTTTTACGTAATACTGCACCGTTTACTGCGTAATAATACCTATGCTTCATTTTATGCTTTTATCAAATTACCTATTTGTTTATTTAGTATACCAAATCATAGGATGTTAAAATCGATTTAAATAATTCTTGCGCGACTGTTGGTGGTGCGAGGAATTATAATAGAATTACTACATATTACAGCCAGGATCTATTTATGTAATTATATATTTTTTTTGTTATTTATGTGTACTGACGCGTCCTGCTCGTGTGAAAGATGGAGGTGCATCGTCATATAAAATACTGAGACAAATAACACCAATAAAACTTGTAAAGTGATAAACGATTCTAACTTCTTCGTTGATCTCATCATCTGCCTAGCCTTTTCCCAACTAAGTATGTTGGTATCGGCTTCCAGTCTAACCGGATGCAGCTGAATACCAGTATTTTACATGGAGCGACTGCCTATCTACCACCACCACTACGGGTACACTAGGTACTAGTCTTAGACATCTGTAGCCGAACCAGGCGCAAGCCTGTATTTCGCTTATCAGCGCCCAAAGCCTCAAATAATAAACTCTTAAAAATAGCCATCAAGTAGAGATGTAAAATTTTATAAATATTAAAAAAAATATATATTGAAAAACTGATAATTAGAGATAAAACGCCGAAAGTCAAGGTCTCTCATAAAGTTCAGGTATAGTGATGCTGAATTATGTAAATATGTATAATATGCCAATTAACTGACGATATTATTGCAGTTGGCCTGTTATATTATAACAGACTGTAAGAATGTGATCATCAGATAACGTGTATGTCAAACATAAAAAGTATTTTTGAGAAGTTCACGACTTAACACTATTGCATCGTAGACCTCGAACTTAGGTGGGTACTCATAACTAACAGAAATATTTTATATCGAACCTATTGTATTGAACAGTTTATACTTAATTAGATTTATTGCATTCTGCCTCAACTCAACTACCACTTTATAATTGAGGTTGGGACATTCAAAAACAAAGCTATAAAATTCATGTAGTTATTTATATATACCTATTGCTGGAAAATCAATTTGGTATTATAATTCCAATTATTTTTATCAATCTTAATATGTATTACAAACAAAGTAGGTACCTACTTTAGTCGATAACGATTTTTTCAGAATTTAATAGCAATATTGTGTGTTATTTATTTATACTATCGTTGCAATAAGGAAGAACATAAGAAGGTAGCAACATGCGTAATTACAGGGTCATGTTAAAATAAGCTGGCGAAACTCCACAGAGTTTATGGGTAGCGATATCTAATGACGATAAAAAAGATTTTTCATACCACCTGCTCGAAAATGTCAAATTATATGTCAAGCAACCTTAACTTAAAGTGAGTCATTAGTGGCCGGGGGGGCACAGCCGGTCAATAATGTTGTACTGGATTTCATTATGACCCGCTGGTCAATAATGTGATTTGAATTTGGAATCTCACATGCTCAGCCAAATTGGCAGTATAGTACTAACAAACACCCTTTGGTGCCAGAAAGAGGAAAGCTATTCTCGATACCCTTACTCAGCGTGCGCGCGTGCGGATGATATTCTCGATTTCCTACAAAATCATAGCGACTGCTTCTTCATATCGTTGCCATGTTTTCGAAGACATAATATTGTAAAAATAATTAGATAACTACGAACCATTTTTTAAAAGGAATGGAATGGAAAAATGAAAAACTGGCATTAATAATAACAAATACCGTACCGCGCCGTAATACCGTAATAGTAATTGGCTGTAACATTAGTTAATTTATTTTAAGTAAACTGCGCAAAGATTACTGTGGATTTTGTGAATAAATAATAAAACCTATCTATCTATCTACAGTCGATTTATCACATTTTATAAAAAATACTCTATTTTCACGAGCGTCTCCAATGACGTTCTAAATTCAAAATGCATACAGCCAATCATCCAAAACCATTCTACCAGCCCTGTATAAAGCTTAGTTTACACAAACGAAACGCCACTTCCATGAGAGTGATATCAATAGACACACACGACAAAACCGTAGAAGAGACTTTTTTTTTTGAAAATCGAATTGATCGTGTCTTGACCATGGACGATATATTACGTCCATGGTCTTGACTACTTATTGGTAGACGCAATAAAGGCGCGAACTTTTGGTATTTAAACTTTAAATTCATCAACAAATACTTTGTTTTTCGTACTATGGCTATTATTTTCTCACAGTAGGTGTAAAAAGTAGAGTATCCTCCTCTGGGCTAAAGGTGTCTTTGCCTTGGGCTAGCTTGAATCCCTCGCTGCATTCAGGATTCTTGTATTAAATCCCGAATCCTTCATTGCGCTCGAGCTTCAATATGACGCCCGTGACATAAGACACAACTTTAGCCCCTCGGTGCATAATCTACTATTCTAAGGTTATCATTTCAAGAAACTACAGCTAATATTATTATTTATTTATTTTTACATGTTTATAAAATAATCTTAACTTATGAACTATGCCCCGCAAAACCGTTTTCACGGTTTGTCTGTGGGCACGGAACAAACAGTATTATAATTATGATTTATTAAAGCGGACACTTCATTTAGTTGATTGTACAGACGCAAGCACATCAAGCTACTACAATCTGTGAAATTTCTTTAATAGCTTTTCAACTTTATCGCTGAAACATAAGGTTCAAAGTTGGTTGGGAAAATTTTACAGTTTCGGGTAGCTTGATGTGCTGGCGTCTGTACATTTCGTGATGGCCTGGCCACTCATACGTTGTGAGTTTAAATTCGGACTAGAACCAATATGACTTTTTCAATATATTATGTACTATCTCTATTTATTTTGGGCATCACATAATGTATGCGGTGCGCACTGCCAAAGTGTGGTTATCTCAGATAGCGTCTGTGTTCCCCTTTCCACATTTAACCCATCTGCCTTCAAAGAAAGAGTGAACAGGCATCTTCTGGGCACGCTCGTTCCATCATAGACCTCATCCATCGCTTTCCATCAGGCATGATCGAGGTCAAGAACAGGCCCATTGAGCAAAAAATAAATGAAAATCACTGACATCGGTGAAGGAAAATATCGTGAGGAAACAAGCGGGGTATTTGCGTAACACACTATCAGTAGCAATGGGTTTCATTTTGACAGTTCAATAACATTCATTGCGTTATTTACGTTGTTGAGCAGACACATGTTTCGAACGTTATGAAGCAATGGATTACCAATATCCTTCATAATGATTGAGATTGATAGTATGTTGGCTTGTGGTGGTGGTAGGGTGCTGGACTTACAATTCATACCTAGATATAAGTCTGAAATCGCCAATCCAGGTTGATTAATGTTCATGCATTCTCTGTATGAGAAGAGGCCCTGCAGTGGGACAATAATAGGCTGTATATTATAATAGGCTGTATGTTATAATAGGCTGTATATTATAATAGGCTGTATATTATAATAGGCTGTATATTATAATTAGATGTATATTATAATAGGCTGTATATTCTGAGTGCAGCTGACTCCATAAAATAATTACAAATGCTCCTCATGTCTATGATTATATTGTCTACGTTACAGATCGAGTATTGACCGATACTGACTGAATTAAAACCTAATAAGCCGATTCAAGTCACGAGCTCGCTTTACACCAACGCGAGTTTGCACAGATGCTAATCATTGTAATTGAAACACTTCTAATCCGACCGCTTCTTATAGGTATACAGTTACTTGTAAGTTATTTGCAAAGTTTCCAAGTTTATCATATTACGCCGAATGAATCACAACACTCGGGGCAATTAAAGAGATAATACTAAAGAAAGTTATAATCTTAGTAATAGTAAAATAGTCGATAGTCATGATAACACAGTATTACTGCAGTTTTTTAAGCTCTGTGCTATGGATATTAATTTTAAATTTATCAATTAATTAGGTATAAGTTGTTACTTCTGTACCTACATTTAATTTTGAATACATTCAATAGTCGATTGTGTATTTTTTTGCACATCAGCCGATATTATTTTCGCTACTTTAGAGTATCAAAAACAGACAATTCGATCGTAAAATCCTTTGCTTTTCAAGACATCTTTTTTAAATCATGTGGGTTAGCATCTGTCTCTTATGGGGTATACTTCTACCTAGTTGGTATTCAGAACAAGTAACGCGTTTTAGCTCCATCTTTATAGTTCCAACGTGATACGTGATGGGTCTCACGGTGTCGTGACGTTCCTCTACAACAAATGTCGGATTCGTCTTTGGGTTTCTATGAAAACTATTCATAGGTTTTCCCAAGACATTTATTTTCCTTCACTGATGACTATTGTTTTGTAAATAACGTCATTTCGTTTTTTTATGACGAAGAATGAATTACTTATTTATAAAATAAGTAAGTATTGTATCATAAGTGTTTTACATAGGTAGGTAACGATTTGTAGTGTGTAGGTATAAAAAAAGGAGAAAAAAAAGGAATAATCATTTAAACGAGCTCTTTTTTAGGAACTCAGGATAACGATCAATATTTACCTAAGATTGCTTCATTAGGTTCAATTTCAAGGAAGACAAATTGCAGAATAGCCTCGAGCGTTCAGGTAAAAGTGAATTTTGCGAGCACATGTTTTACGGCATATAAGTACATTCTGATAGGATTTTAACGCAAGAAATCGGAAAAACAAGTGATGGGAAAGTGCTTACCGAGGTCTGAAATTGGAAACGCGTTCGTCAGAGTCCGGAAATTGTTGGTTCGTCGACGGCGATGGCTGTAGGGCTGTAGCTGACGGGTCACGTGAGCTCATTATCCTGTCACGTGGCGAGCTCCAATTGCCTCCTGCAAGATGTCTCGCCACGCTGCTGTGTCGCTGTCTCGCTTCTACAATGCAATGATATTATGTAGACTTGGAAACCGAAACGAACTCCAAATTCCTTCGCTAGGAGCTGGAAATGTTGCGAGGCATAATCAGTTTATAATGCCATGCTTTATGCTAAATGATAAATTATTTATTTTCTGTATGTAGGTTTGTACAAACACTTTTACACGTCAATTATATATATTTTTTAAACTAGATGAGGTCGGCGTTTATTATCTGGTTATTCTGAGAAGAAAGGCCGAAACAAACTCAGGTCTCTTGCTTGCGTGCTTGTTTATATGAGTCAAAAGTCCCATTTGAGGCACGAGAAAAAAAAACAGTTTACCCACTTTAATAATGGCGCAGACTATAAGAACCTTTTTCTTTACTTTTCATGGTTTTCAGGCTCAAATACCAAATTAAATATGAAAAAACCACTAAGTACCCAGTTAGGTAAAAAAGTAGGCTGTTCTGAAGAAAAACAATCTAATAACAGCCATTACCTAGACATTACTGATAAATAACCGAGTTTAAATATACATTGTACATTTAAAAAGCCTTTCAAGATTGGGAGTAAATTTTGGAACTCCATCGAATTCTCATTAAGAGGTGAGTTTCAAAGTTCAAGAGAGTTATATTTTGATTCAAATTAAGAGGGATTGCTCCTTTAATTTGTTACAGGATCATTAAGAAGATGACATTAATTGATAAATAAGGTTTAGTTTCATTAAATTGGTAAAATCATTTTTTTTCTTTTACACAAATAAATAAAATTGGAATGTCAAAATAACAGCGTTTTAATAATGCATATGATACGGTACATATTAAAAAAAAAAACATTTTAAAAGTGTTTGTCGGTCTGTTTGTTCCGGCTAATCTCCGAAACGGCTGGACCGATTTGATGAAATTTGTTATGGCATACTTTGGACCCTGGGGAAGGACATAGGCTCTCATTTATCATTTTTAAGCATTTTTAATGACAAACATGACAAACATTATATATGTCTAGTAGATTAATAAATGAATACCTAGTTATCTTTATATTAAAGAACGGCTGGAATTTTATAAATAATTTAAACGAATTAATTTACCAACGCGTAACTGGAACATCTTATTTACATATCATGTTTACAAAACGCACTCTAGAGTGTTTTTGCTTCATCATGTTTTGTAGGAGCTTAATTTTAAACAAAACGTTGCGAAACGGACTTAGATTATTGTTCAGCTATCGTATATTAATTAAAACGTTTACATATTTCGTTATAACATAGTACGATATTATAAAGGGTCTAAGCAATGATCAAAGTACGTTTTCGTAAAAGACTAATTGAAATTGGTGTTGGCTGCAATTTGATCATAAGGAAGGAAAGTAGTCGAACACGATCTAACAGAATGTGTAATTAAAACCAAGAATCCAAACAATAGCTAAGACAATCGAGCGAAGACTTATAAATGACGCCTATCTTGAGTTTCGACACGTTGCTTGATACAACTACATAGGTACCTACTCGTTTCGCTTTAGATATTTTTATTCTGAAAAATAATGTACCTACTGTAGAGGCTTGACCTTTAATAGATACAGACTGGTAATATTTGTTGATGGATTCGATTCGAAAGTTCAAACGAACGTCAAATAATGTAAGATGGTGTTTTGAGTTAAATAGAATATGATTGATTACCGCGAAGCTGTAAAGTTCCTTTTAACAATATATTAGTTCAAAGTTTAAAGTCTTTTAGTTAAAACTGTGGAGGTCCCGTCTGGATCTTCACAGTACGTACAAGAAAATGATTAAGCTAGAGAATTAAATCATTCTAATTAATCGTTCTTTTTAACTATTTTATATAGGTACATAACTAGTTAATGCCCGCATGCGTTGCTATGTCTTTTTATTTATTTTTTACTAGGATTCTTCTCCGGTGCGCACACAACAACTTACCAAAGTTTTATCACAATCGGTCGAGCCATTTTCGAGTTTTTGCGAGACTAACGCACGGCAATTAATTTGTATATGGTAAACTTAGATATAATAAGTGCTTTTAAAAAGCAAACAATCAAAGTTACCTTTGAAAAAGATCTATAATTCATAATCACAAGGTGTAACCTAGTTTAGCTTCAAAAATGTTTCTTCATCGATTATTAAGTCGTATAGTTAATTAACAGAGTTTGAAATTTAATTAAACCTTTTGTTTTATAAGTAAGATAAGCCGAAGAAGTTTTGGCAGACTGACCTTTGGCAGGCAGTTCGCCATTGTACATAAGTACAATGAACTATACTAAAGTACAGTGCCTTTGAACTTACAAATAGATTATGAAATTTCAGTACTTGCCGAATTACTTGCTTTTGGCTCTTGTGATGCAGGACCTCCTAGTACAAGAGCCAGGGGCCACACTGATGTTTGTGTACTGAATGGAAAATAAAAAAAAGATTAAATTATTATTATTATTAATTCATTACAAATGTGATGGAAATAGAAATATTTTTAATAAGAAATAGAAAATATTTATTGTCCAGGTAATAAAGTAAGCAGGTTGACAGGTTAACAGCAAGTTAAGACGATATGAGTAGCTTAAAATATAACCTACAGCTAGGTTACAATACAATACAGTATTAGCTAGTGAGCCCCACACTAGACAGTTAGTTTGTATCTTGGGGCTCGTGCTTACTGATACTTACTAACTTTAGTTTACTTTGTTTGAATGGGCCCTTTTCAGGCATTCTGTACCCACGTTGTTAAACTTGAACATACGTTTAATAAGGAAGAAGGATTAAAAATCTACAATCTTCAGCGCAAACTTAACTTTACTAGTTTTAGTTTTACGTACTATGCTAGTTATTTTTTTTAAATACTCATACCTGTTTACAAATTCAATCCTAACATAGGAAATTAACCTACTCTAATTGGCTTACACTGTGTCACTACAAGAACATTCTAGTATGTACTCAAACACATAATCTTGACATGCTCAACCTCGTTAAATACACCAGAGTCAGACTCAGCTGCCAGCTCTAAACATTCCGTAAAATCAAGCAGTGCGGATAAATTTTGCAGTAGACATCTTGCCAGAGTTGCCAGACTAGTAAGTCGAAAACAGTACTCGCATATATCTAAGTCGCAATTAATCTATCACAGTGAATGGTGAGTGAGAACTGGCTGAATAGTTCTGTCGCTACCATCAGTTCGGAGTACTCAGTTGGGCAAACCAGCGGGCAATAATATGGCTACGTCACTTGCATGTGCCCTCGTAACTGTCATAGATTTAATAGAGTATAGAGTTGGAAATAGGTATTAAAGTGGACTAATTCTTTGTCTTACAAAGTATTTTTGAAAAATAAATTCTAGGGTAGGTATTGATTGTGACGTGTTGGGTTTGGTTGTACTTACTGACATTATTTTTACCGTCAGTAATAGTGCCAAATGTTCAATTAACTATTAAAAATTGTATGAGATATTACCCATAGGCTGTAACATTTTCATTTGGAGATGAAATAAGATTAGCTACTGACGTACAGACGCCAGCACATCAAGCTACTTTCTGTCAAATTTCTTTAATTTATCGCTAAGGCATAAGGTTCACGGCGGCGACCTCTCGCGTCCGGCCCTAGTGCAAGCCATGGTCCTGGGCGAGAGGGAGTGGGAGGTAGTCACCTCCTTCTGCGAAGCAGTCATGCTAGCAAAGGAGGTGGCGGGACGGCTCAGAGAGCCTCCCGTCCCAGCCGCCGCGGGAGACGCTCCGGGCGTCGGGAGCCGCGTGACGACTCCCGGCTACCGTAGGCGCGGGCCTGCGGGCGGAGAGTAATGGGTAGCTCACCGTCCGATCAGGACCAGGCCCGTGCCGGACGGCGCGTACGTGTTCCACGCGCGCCTCTAAGAGATGTCAGCATCGAGGAGGGGCCCCACAGGGCCGAAGCCTGCCGGGTCAGCGGGATTGTCCGAAAGGGTTACCGCTGACCCGGAACATAAAGGGCTAAGGAAGGAACATGGATGGGTTTTAGTCAGTAAGAGTCTGACACTTCCTTCCGCTCCACCCAGAGCGGGAGGGGTCATTTGATGATTTCCCATCCACAAAAAAAAAAAGGCATAAGGTTCAAAGTTGATTGGGAAAATTTTACAGTTTCGGGTTCAGCTTGATGTGCTGGGGTCTGTACCTATGTGTCTTCAGTGAGGTCAACACCGATTCAGCTCACTTCCGATACTCCAGCCCTCAGTTGTCTTCACAACTGAGGGCTGGAGTATCCATGAAACCTCTTCAGGTTTCATGGATATTCTGTAATTAAAACTTAATAAGTTAGAATGACATGTAGGTGATTTTTCAGAAATATTTAGATTACAGAAAGATTTCATTGTTCTCTTGCATGGCGTTATTGGCACTGCATCTGTCTTATTCCTGCAAAAATGGCCACCTAAAAAAGGGTTTAAACATTTTGTTATCATATCGAAATGCCTTTGTAGACATTACATTATTGTGAAATTACTTATCAGTCATTTCTGTTTTTTTACTATCATAGCAGACGACAACACTTAAAGGTGAATGATTTTGGTAAAGTTACACACCCTCTAGAGCAGTGGTAGCCAAGTGGTAACGGCCGCGACTTACGAGTTGTAGCAGGCGCTTTACTTTGTGTAAATTATTTCATCACCACTGCTCTCAAAACGGTGAAGGAAAAATCGTGAGGAAACCGGCATGTCCTAGAACCAAAAATCGAAGACATGTGACATCTGCCAACCCGCACTGGGCCCACGTGGTGGATTACGGCCCACTCCCTCTCACCGAGAGGAGGCCTGTGTCCCAGCAGTGGGAAAATTATAGGCTGATTATGTATGTACACACCTTCTGCACATTTCGTAGTCTTTGACCGAATAAATGTAACTAACTGGCATCGCGCTGACGGACCGGACAGACGACGTTGATATACAAGTTATCTGCAGTTTATTACTAGTCCCATTCCGTTAATTACAATAAAAATTTACGAATAAATTAAACAACAACCAATTATGCTTCAAAATACTGATGGCTACACCATGGCGCCAGATATAGTAATTACTTCCCGCATTTGCAACGTTAACAGTGATTAAATTAAAACAAGTGGGTACACTTCAATTAAACTGATTATCGTAATAGACTTACCCAACAAAACTCGATAGAAACGGTGAATTCAACATAGAACTCGTTAAAAATATTATCGAAAAAATTAAAGAATTTTAATAACGTTTCGCGCGTTCGATTTTTATTTGTTTCTTTCATTTCAGGCTTTTTAATTTTCTGGTACTTAGACCAATGCCACACAGCCTCGTGGTAAAATACATCATAATGAACATCGTTTTTTTTTTAATTATGTCAATTATAAGAATGCTTACGACTCTGCTTAGTTTAAACGTTTTTCACAAATATTTATATGTAGTACAAAATGAAGACTATACTGTCGCTTAAAATAAATCTAACAACGCTCTTGTTTGTTCCAATTGAAGATGGCAACGGTAATGAAATCGTTCATCCTGTGTGAGACATATTTTAACTAAAGGCTAAACAATAGGCCTATAAAAGTAATGTAAAGTCATCAATGAAAAAATAGAACTGTTAAGTAGAACATCGTCGATCAAAGACAACCCCTCCTCGAAAATTGATCAACATCAAAGTTATCAGTTCAAAGAAGGCTTTAATAAACTAATTGGTCCATTTGCATTGGTTCCTCGATACGTTTTCGAGTGGCGAGTACTAGGATGCACTTGGGGTAGCACTCCGGTCCTAGCAACGTCGGTCTCAGTATAAACGAGATAGGACACGATCTAGCCGTCAAGTGACACTTGACATCTTCACAACGGAGCATTGTACTCCGTGTTTTCTTTTTAATTGTACGAACACGAATGCGATACGGTTAGGTTTTGTGATGATGATGTTAAGTTCTATGGCTTTGATTTTTTTTTTTGAGACTGGCTGGCTCGTTTTTTTTTTGTTTTGTTTGATGTTGAAAGGCAACAATGCATTGTGGGGAGGAAAGTTTTTTTGTGTTTGGTTAACGTGACCCGGGAATTTTAATGATGTAAAATTCTATGGTATTAGTACCTATAGTGTTTGAAGAAAATCGCAGGGTAATAGGTACCTACTAGTTATGGAAGTTTGACTAGATTTATGAATGAGGACGTGGTAAAAGGAGTAATGGATTGTGGCTTGTGGCCTTTATGTAGTTTCTGCCTACCATAATGGAAAAAAGACGCATAGATTTGTACTTAATAATAATAATTAATTTTATTTTTCTGACCTAGTCCTACATTGTATAAAATTGATAGGTATAAAATTATAAATGTAGGTATTCATGTAGGATAAGTTAACATAATTAAGTTAACTGATTAAATTCTAATCAGTAAGGTGATAGGTACTTTCGGAACAGTAGATAGTTGTAGGTATTCCTCCATTGTGACGTCACTAGCACCAAGATTGCCTTTCCGAATCTTGATGAGACGGCGCGCGGCGGCGCGGTCGGGCTTACTTCCGCCGCAAACTACACAGACTGCTTAGCTCATCGCATGAAAGCTTGTATTCCGAAACAATGTATTCTGCAATAATCAATATTGTAAAATTAACTAATTATTCCATTGATCAATAAATCACCGACGCGGACGTTCAGAAAAAAGTATATGTAGGCGATATTTTGAAATCGAGATTGAAATAGAGATTGTTCCAAAAAAATATGGTATCGGCGCCATACAGTTCGAAATTCGAAAAAAAAATTGTAAAAATGTGAATAAACAAACAAGGTCAAAAAAAAATACGATTACTAAATCGTATTTTTTTTGACCTTGTTTGTTTATTCACATTTTTTGGGTTTTGTTGGCTGAATACAGTGTTTATTTTAATATTGGGTATACCGGTTGACTTTTTTTATCGTCTGGACCAAAACAGGATATAAAAGGTGAGTAGAAGTGTGGTAGAAGCCTGTGGTTCAGATTTTTTTTTATTTCAAGAACCTTAAATGTAATTATCCTATCAATGAAGACATCGGCCGGCTTCAGTCAATTGTTTTTTTTTTGTGATATATTACAGATTTCTGTGCCATAGGCTTCTACCTCTTTCCCCTTTTACGATCTGTTTTTGTGCAGACTGTAAAACAAGTCAGCCGGTATACTTACTAGTTGGTGTTTCTGAATGGACGTCATTTTAGTAGGTACTTTAGTGCTAAAAACCCAATTCAAAGCGTATAGAGAAATATTTAGCCAATTTCCTTTAATCCGACGTCGCGTGGCAGACGGCCTTAATCCGTTGCAACAAGAGGGACAAAGAAGTAAACTAAATTAGAGAAACGTACAAGAACGTGGTTACATGCTTTACAAATTAAATAATGTTGTGTTCTACGTACGGTGTCGAGTGAGTTTGCAGTTGTATTTCCGGAGAAATGATTTGGTTCAAACTTTGCGGACGGATGGCATTTGCAGTCACTATTTGGCTCGAATATATTTTATGTGCGTCACAAAAGAGGATGTGCGAAATATGGGACATTAATATAATTGGTAAGTACTTACGGATTTATATACATGTCTGTTTGTGAAGCCGCGTTGTTCTTCTAAACTACGCGATGGATTTTGATTTTCACCATTGTTTAGAGAATTTATTCCCGAATATTTATGTGTAGCTTACATAATTGTAATAAAGAAATCTCAATGTTTTGTCCAGACGTAAATACCGTGCGAAGGACAATTGCTAGTAGGTAATGATTAAATTAAAAACGGTCGTTTATTTTCATTGCAAAAAAATATATCTTCCTTCGAAACAGACGGTTTTCTTTGCATTACATATCTATTTACCATCCCCGTAATTGTGTTAAACATAATTCATTTTCCTTGTCTTTACACCCTGTAAGCACACACAAAACACTGTCTGTATACATTTTTGATGTCGGAATGTCAAGACAAGCGTTTATTTCGGGCCGTGTTCCGCTGTCACCGCTCTGGGCCCATATTACACGGTATTCTACTTTGCTACTGCTTAGTGTTATGTTTACGTTTATTATTAGAGGCCTCATGTCGATGATAGCTTTTTTTTCTGTTTTATTCGCTCCAGGTTTAAAGTAGGTAACAGCAAGTATATATTAAGTTGTAGAGAATTCAGGGAAAAGGAGTTTGAATATTTTTCTATGGAAGCTGGGATAGCTACAAGTCACCCCATCGCTGCGCAGTACCTCACCCTTCACCTCCTCTGACACATGAGTTTGTTACTGCGCAGAGATTCACCTCAAGTACCTTACAGCCATCACCTACAAAATATACATGGTTATTTTTAAAGCATAAATAGTCTCGCAGGACAATATTCTAGTACTTACAGAATATTTATCATTAGTAACATCATAAACAACAACTTTTGCTCTATGACTTTTAACAAAACTTAATCAAAAATAATGTCAAGTTTTTGTTAGTAAGTACCGCTCTGTTGCCGAACCGATTATTTTGAAGTTTTATTTTTGTATTGTTTATTAATTAAGAAACTAAACAAAATACAAACATAAACATTATCGAGCGGTAGAGCATCATCATCATCTGCCTAGCCTTTTCCCAACTATGTTGAGGTCGGCTACCAGTCTAACCGCATGCAGAATATTTTAAGTGGAGCGACTGCCTATCTGAACTCCACAACCCAGTTACTGGGTAACACGATACTTCTAGTGAGAGAACACGTTCAAGTTATTATATGGGCTACCTCATGCTTGCACTGCTGCAAAGTTTAAGCCCAAGACAAACTACAACACCTTACCTACGACAACTAAACTATATTATATAATACTACTAGGTACATATAGGTATAATAAATAACCTATAGCCTTAACTACCACCCCACTATTATGTACTTCCTTATAGACATAGAATAATACTCAGGTATCTATGTATATTACCTGTTAATCATACATAGTAATTTAGCTGAAGCAATAAATCAAAACACCATAATGATGCTGTCATTAGAGCTTATAAGCAAATTGATGCACTCACAATGCGAAATATGCAATAGAAACCGGCTAAAGGCCGCTTTGACACACTTACAGTGAAAATGGAAACACAAATCGTAAAACAACATCGTCATCATGAAAGATTAGACAGGAAGACAAATGGCAGTACCTACGGGCATAACACATTGTACACACTGTATTGTTCTCAAAGAGACGAGAATGTTCTTTTTTTCTGTGTGTTTTTTTTTCCTTTTTTATCGCTCCATTTGCGCCAAGCTTGCCTTGTCTCTGTATCCCAGCGTTCCCTATGGGATGTAATTAGGGTAGACCACACGACTAATTGAATAAAAACATTGCATAATTAACGAAGGGCGCAATGCCGCTTACCGACTGTACCTTGGGTTCAAAGGGTGGGTGTTCTAAACTTTGTCTTTACTCTAACACCTTCAATTTAATAAATGACGAAATGTTGTTTATATAGTCAGCGAACTTCCTTGCGACATCTTTTGAAGTTAGCAGTAAAATTACCTGCGTCAAAATAAGTGTATTTTATAAACTCGCTTTTCATTAACAAATTGTAAAGGATTTTTCTGCTTGGACTGTCATATAGTAATGAAATTTATTTATAAAACGTGCCTTCATGAAAAGGTTATTATTTTATTATTATAGATAATAAACAGTCACAGTTTTGTATCTGCCGTTGGCAGTTGTTCAATACCTTAAATATACATAATAAAATTATTCACAGAAGCGTATATCACAATGGTTCATCGAAACAGTTTAACAATAAGCTTGTTGCTATAAAATACCACCGAACCATACTTTATGAAGTAATAAAATCCAGCGGCGTGGTTTAAAGTTCAGAGAGGCGGTCGTAATGAATTAAAATACTTTGGGCACAGGTCGTTTACGGAAAGTTGATGTGCTTAGGTATACAAATGCCCTGCCCGAAACAGGACCCCCTGTAATCATACATTTAATGGTTGCCATAATGACCTCGTAAAGTAGTAACTGCCACAAGCCGTTTCATAAATACTGAACTTTGGCCTGAAACTTTTAATTTTTCTCACAAAGTTAGATTTACAACGCACTTATTTGACGCGTAGCATGCGGGTAAAGGGTTCGTGGGGTTCATTGAATTATCTAATATTGTAACATATCATCAAAAGTGCCCCAACTCCGATAGATTGCATAAAGGCTCCTGCAAACTGGCGTGACGCGCGACTCGAATCGCGCGCTACACATAGGCACCGCTCGTTGCGCGACTTGCGGTGACTTTGTGTCGCGCGATTTTATCGCGGGTCGCGCCTGTTTGTAGGAGCCTTAAGCCAGTAATTAATAAAACTAAAATTATACATAGGTACCTACGCGTCGCTTCTCCAAATATTTTAGGGAACAATTAAAAGGTAAAATGTTTAAAAGTCCCTCTTCACATAAGGGGCCTAAAAAGGCCACTTTGGCAGAATCATAAAAGGATAACATAATGGACAGTTAACCGTTAAGTTAATCGTATCAAATCCCATTGGTGAAGCATATTTCAGATAATTTTTTTTGATACCAATCAATCCGATCCAAATCCAATCCCAATCTCTTTGATTATACCTACGTAGTGCAGCGAAAAAAAGAAAAACACGGACTGTCTTAGCCATATTACGATTCATAATGTTATCCTTTTATGACTCTCCAAAGTGGCCTTTTTAGGCCCCAAGTACTCTGGAGTGAATACCTACAACGTATAATTATTATTTTGTTTCATAAAATAAATATATTTTGTTCCAATAACATATTCTACGGTGCTTTCAATTGGAAACTTCTTGGTTTAAGTGCGGTGTGAATAGAACTCGATGGCCAAACGATAAATTATGAATACTGGCAGAAAACTGAATTACTTCCTCTTACTTTTTAGTAGAAGGTAGTGGCTTATCCTCGGTTCCTATAAACAAAACGAATCGGTTTGCTTACCAATGGTAGCATTTTTTATTACTAAACTGGGCATATAAATATATTCGTAAGCCAATTACCCGACTACAGCGAATCAAATAGGAGGGTTATGATTTTGACCGGTATGCACCCGATAATTAGGAATAATTTCTATAAAGTCACGCCTCAGATTTGAGCCAAACATGTTTGGTATATTACCTAGGTACATGTTAAACAATAAAAAAAATTAAAGCGGTTCTACAAATAAATACTTTATCACGAAATTAGAACCCCAAAATAATTTAATTAAAAAATAAGATTAAAAACTAAAACCCGACTACTGAGAAGGATGAAACAAGAAAGTACCTTCCCGTGGTCGCATGCCGCTGTAATAGAACATACTCGTACTTTTACGCTATGGTAGCATGCGACCACGGGAAGGTACTTTCTTGTTTCATCCCTTTCAGTAGTCGAGTTTTAGTTTTTTTTTACCTGTGATAGCTACTTCCATATGGGAGGGTCTATGCAAAGCTAAGACGTCTTTGTTTCATTATTGGTACAGATACAAGAGTCTTAATTTTAACCAAAAATGGTCCGCAAACTATAGGAATCGGTCATTAGTGTATTTATCTTGTATAACTTCATTTTTTCATGTTAGATATATGTTGTTAGCCCGAAAGTCTGACAACCAGTCTTACTAAGGGTTATCGCATTACCCAGTAACTGGGTTGTGGAGGTCAGATAAGCAGTCGCTCCATGTAAAATACTGGTATTCAGCTGCATCCGGTTAGACAGAGAGCCGACCCCAACATAGCTGGGAAAAGGCAGGGCAGATGATGATGATCCATTACTCAACGAAACTCTTGAAAATACTCCCTACATAAAGTTTTCCCATACGTATTATATATACTACTTGCTTTCTGAATATGGCCAATTTTAAAAGAGCTAATCTCGGGCAGTGCAGCTGTATGACGCTGAATATTAAAGTGGAATCACTTCCCCTAAAAACTCACGTTAGACCAGCCGAGCCGTAACGGGTCAATTGTTACCCTTTCAAGAAGATGGATAATTAATGGCAGATAAAAAAATACTTTTAACGGTAAAAAAAGACAAACAATTACTGTACGGCAAACCGTGGTCACCCGTCACCGTTGTACGAGTATGTGCGATCGTTGACAGTTAACACAATTCCTACATTACCACAGAGTAGCCTCTGCTATTTTGATTAATACAATCCTGACAGAACCGGTACGATGCGACCCTTTAATCCATTTATCTTGTACAGTCACCTTTTGTACCCGTTTCCCATTTTAAATCTATACACCGATAAGATTTTTCGGGTTCGCAACATCAGCATTCGAAAGCCTTTTTTGTTTAAAAAAGGATATGTCAATTACACGAATTAAGAATACGTGACACGTAAGCGAAATGGCCTTTGGAACAATGGATTGATAAATGAGTTTATTTGCGTATTTGCGTAGGTAGCACAATACCAACCGTATCTTCGTATATAACAAACAAAAATCAATGTTTGAATTTATGTTTTTTGCTTTTAAGTAACAATGGCTGGCAGTTAAAGGATTCATTAATCCATGGCCCGTCTAGCCAAATACGGCTAGAAGTGTGCGAAACAGAATGAGGTCAATATAAAGGTGTCTATGTACCTACATTGTACAGCGCACGAACTGAGTACTAGCTACCAAGTTATATAACGTTATGAAGTCTTTATGACGTAGGTATTAATACTGTTCGCAGAAATAAAATCCACTCTATTTACTTTAATCTTCCGTTTCAGTTATTCACAGAGAGTTATTACTACATATGTGCACTTTGATTATTGCAGAATTACGTAGAATAACGATGAAGTAGTCAAGTAGGTTTAATCTGTTGAAAAACCCACATGTTTTTCATTTCAGGATTTTATCTGTAATGTGTTATTATTACGTTATTTGTTTACAGCAAAAGAATGCATTTTCCAATTTTAGCATAATTTTTTTTACGGATCTAAAACTCTGTAATCAGCAAGCCATTTTGAGCCCATAATGTCCCTAAAGGGTTGTTTAATTGCGAGCAACGTAAGCTGTTCCATACACTGGACCGCATACCACATACAATTATTACAAAGATTTTACGATAATATCATTTGTTCATTTCATACCTCTGAAGGGAAAATAAACAAGGAAAACTGGCTAGGCAATAATTTTCGGCTTGTTAATTTATAGTCTTAAATACGGCTCCGGCTTTCTTTGAATTATGCGGAACCCATCTTCTGAATACGCATTATTTGTGGTATTATTTTTGGGGAGCTTTTCATCTGTGACATATTATATATTTGATAACAGGTTTTTGTTATAGACAACACAATGTTGATCAATGAAGTTAAAGGATGTGATGAATAATTTTATTCAAGGTTCTAGTTCTAACACACACCACTCACCCACAACACGACCACATTGATTAATTTATTTCTTTGTTTATTCAGAATGAAAATGAAATGTGCATAAATAACAAAGTCCCCTTAGTCGTTCACTCTTCGGCGCGATGCTCCTCCACTTATTCCGGTCTTCAGCGTCTCGGAAATTCTAAACTATGGAGGTTTGTGTTGACGCTTTGATAAGGTCTGTCCAACGCGTAGGTGACCGACCGCGTGACCGCTTATCCTCCACTTGTCCCTGGACAACGAGTCGTTCCATGGAGTGTTCGTTACGAACCACGTGGGCGAAATATTTGATAATCCGTGTTTGCACAGTCCACGATAATCTCTGCTTGACTTTTAGCTCCTCCAGGATTGAAACATTGGTCCTAACGCTGTCCAGGGAATCCGCAGCAGTCGCCGCCAGCGCCACATCTCCAATGCATCGTCTTTGAGGCGAACCGTCCACGTCTCTGCGCCGTATAGGAAAATCGGGAAGACTAGGCTTCTCATTAGGCGGACTTTTGTGGCTTTGGTGATATTACGGTTGCACCAGACTCTTTTATTTATGCTTGTCAACGGTAGATCGTGTGATAGCACATCTTCTTCGAATCTCGTCTTCACATCCTCCAGTGTTTATGATAGTGGAACCGAGGTATACAGATTGGACAACCTCACAGTTGCCTACCATAGAGATGCCAGATGGTTTAGTTCAGCTCGGTCCACGATCATGATCTTGGTTAACCGTTAGTCCGAAGGAGAGGCTTGTTGTCTCTAGACGGGTCAGCAAGTGTTTCATGTTTTCTCTTGTTTGTGTGAGAAGAGTAGTGTCGTCGGCATATCTTAAGTAAGATATCTTCTGACCTCCTACCGAAATGCCTTTGTCACATTGATCCAGAACGATTATCATAATACATTCCGTGTAGATGTTGAACAGGAGTGGAGAAAGTATGCACCCCTGTCGGACACCAGCGTGTGTATGAAAGCTTTTCATGTTAACGTTGTCTATCCGAACAGTCGTAGTTCCGTCCTCGTAAAGTCGGCGTATGAGACGAACTAGGTGGATCGGTACTCCCATTTGAATGAGTACGTCCCATAACTTATGCCATCTCATGGTGTCGAAGGCTTTTCGAAAGTCAACAAAGCAGATGTAGAGTAGGATGTCAAATACTCTAGACTTCTCAATTATTTGTCGAAGAATTAGAATCTGCTCTCTTGTTCCTCGACGCTTGATGAATCCCGCCTGCTCAATAGCTATTTCGGGATTCAGAAAAGCTCTAGTCTGGTATTGATGATATGATGAAGTACTTTGCTGGCGTGTAGTAGTTAAAGATATAAGTCTGTATAACAACACAAAGTACCTATACCTAATGAAAAATAATAAAAAACATCATTTACATATTTTACTATTAGTAAACTAAAATATGGCGTCGAAAACTTCCTCCGCATCGCTGTCGCCTGGTATTGTATCCAAAAGACTGGCGGCATTGCCACGTCGTATGGCAAGGTAAAAGCCAGCCCTTGGGTCACGGGAAGTATCAACCATTGAACAGACCACGGTCACTCGGACAAAGGGGGTTTAAACCCGTACGATTGTTCAGTTCAGTTATGTCGTATACCACAGAATTTGACGCAAACGCAGCTTAAGATGCCACACCAGTCGATATTTTTTCCATACAAATTTCGGGAGAGTAGGTATTACTCCACTGTTTGGCATTGTGCATCCAAAGTTAAACATGATATCGTTTTGACTTATTATTAATTTTGTCTATAGGGAAACAGAATACTAAAATAAAAAGCCATTAAAAAGTGATGAGTCAGCAAAGATTCGTTTTTCTCGCTATTTTAAACCTAACTTTGGGTGTAAATAAGTGATAAAATAACTGTAAAATCTTCAAAACCAAATCCTTACCGATAAAGCTTAGTTATCGGGTCTCCCTTGTTTCATCGAAAAGAAATTGCCAAATTATCACTTCCCAAACAATTTTCCGCATACCTAATTTCATTTGCCAAATCATTACTTAGCAAATAAACTTTTCACAAAAAATTGCAACGCAAACCTAATGTTTGGCAAGTGAACGTTTAAATAATAACTTGCTTACCAAATAGTACTTTTACCAATTATAATTTAGTAAAATATTTCAGTTGGTATAATTTATATTTTACGCAAAATAAAATAAGCCAATTATTTAGTACCGTCGGGGCTCCTATTTCTGTCTGCTTATGATTTCAATTGGCCCTGTTTAATATGATATGAGGTAAAGGTATTTATATGTATTCTCATTCGCTCGCTCGTCGTCTTCTTCCGTCGTCTTCTTCGCGCCTAATCAGTTACATGAGAGTATTAGCTAGATTACAACGGGAGAAAAGCTATTATAGTTTATCTCCGATCATTTTAGTAGGCGGATTAGTAAAATATCGATATTTTCAATCGATTACAATTATTTAATTGACATAGTCTGTCGTCTGGCAACGATTTAATTTTTGAGAAGTAAATAGTCTTGACACGACACCAAAACTAAGGGGGCCATTGGTGGTCATTATCCTTTGTCGTTTTTCAAAATGATTCAGATTGTGCTTGCAAGTGTGTTACGCAGTTAGAGTGCGGCAGGGTAATTGAGTAACACACTATCAGTAGCAATGGGTTTCATTTTGACAGTTCAACAGTATTCATTGCGGTATTTACGTTGTCGAGCAGACACATTTTTTGAACATATGAAGCAATGGATTAGCAATATGTTTCAAAATTATTCAAATTGAGCGTAATCGTGTGCTGCGCAATTAGGGTGCCGGTTGTATTTTAAGCTTTTGATTTGTTTAGCAATTGGGTACGGATAAGAGACATTGTAGTGCTTAAATTTTTTGGAAACAGATTATTTTGTTCATACCGTATATCTGTCTAAACAAGGATAACGTGCAAAATACTTAATACTTTATACCTTTTCCACTATTCAATTCATGAAAAATATCTGAACAGTTTGAAACACGTTCGTTGTGTCACGTCAAACCAATATATTGTAAAGGTAGGTGCACACTTACATACCTATTGGCCTGGAATCCAGATTTAAGTAAATATTAAAGCCAAAGCTTCAGTCCTCCTTCGGCCTACATAAATTCGGCGAGGATAAGACATATCTAATACAATAACTTCTCCTTTTACAGTTGGACGATCTTGCCGTGATTCTACCAGAAAGTTTCAGCATAAACGTTCTCGATTCATTGACTCAGAAATCTGTTTTCCGTTAGTGGACCACCCTTGTATTCACTGCTTTGTTTACTTTCATGGGGAAATGTTTTGACAATGTAGTAAATGGTGTTCTGGGTTCTGGCGTTATTAAATTATAAGCAATGCTGTCAGCCGGAAATGTTAACGGTCAGAGACGATGACGTCACACTTCTGATTATGTTCAGCTGAGAGGATTTTTGTTTGAACAAATTAGATATAAGGATTTGGTTCCAGGGAAATTATTTAATTCTAGCTGCGCCCCGCTGTTTCACCCGCGTAAGTGTCGATCCCGTAGGAATATCGGGATAAAAAAGCCTGTAAGTTAATCCACGGTGTCAGCTACCTCCATACAAAATTTTATCAAAATTGGTCTAGCCGTTTGAGCGTGAAGAAGTAACAAACATATAAACACACACACACACACACACACACTTACAAACTTTCGCCTTTATAATATTAGTGTGATTTCGCTACTGGCCACCGCTTGTTCTTCAATTGAATGTTAGATATTGTTCTCAATCTAATCAGCACCAAAAAAGCTAAGTTGTACCATAGTATGGTACAACTTAGCTTTTTTGGTGCTGTGCTTATATATGAAACTACACCTGTCGTTTACAGTTCAGGATATTTTTTTACTATAATATCTTTGAAGTTCAATTTACACCGTCCGTAAAGTAAGTAGTGAGCTTGTTTTACGCAGAAATTAAAATAACGTTATAAAGTTTATTTTTATAATTCCTGTAGCTCACTTAAATTGCACCGCACCTGAATGCCTGTCTCCTTCTAAGAAAGTCCTATAAAATGGTCGTTTAATAAGGGATTACTTTAACGGACACAGCACGGAACACTTATCATGCAAGGCCTGACTTGCGCTTGCCCAGATTTTATTTAATCCTTTTAGTCTGCCATCAATTTCCTTCACAGAAAGCCTTAATATTAAGTAGATAGCTTTAAGTGAAACAATTTGTAGTGAAGCAAGCTACTCGATTGTAATATAATTTTGAAACGCAAGGGTTCTGAAAGAGTTTAAAGACAGTTTGAAAATGTTTTGCTCCGTATCTCGTTGATTACTTCCGAAGTAGCGATAGAACGAGGTAACTCTGGAAATGTACACCGCCAAGTTTTGCCGTGTTAGGCATCTACATCGGCTCCGCGCATGTAAGAGTAGTTCCCGAACTCCTTTCAGCGGCTTAACGCGATGAATACTATAAGCTGCATGAAATGTCAGCCATCCAACTTGAAATTCTTAATGAAACTTTAATGTTCGGAAGTAGGTATAGTTTCGTAGAACTATTGCCAATAAATTTATGATCAGCTATATGACTCAGTCTTTGTTTGCGGTCACGCAGAGTTGCCCGTGGGAAATTAGGGACCGATTGATACGGATTGAGGCGGGTCGGAATATGGTAGTGTACGATTCTTTCGTACACCGTTAACTGTATTAAAATACGGTTGACCCGTACGGCTCGGATGTCGGGTTCGGGATATTGACACAATCAACTCGTCTATGAGTTTAGGTGCAAATCTGAGGTGACGGGACTATGAATTTAGTGTTATGATATAAAAGCAATGTATCAAACTGGAATGGGGAATTGCGATGAATACTACATAGCAGTACCTACAGAAATGAAAAAAATCCTGAATGTTTGTTCTATGACCTGAATTCCTTTTGAAGTCGTTTACATTTCAATACACGTTTTTCTGGGGTTTAATTTTGATACTTTTTTACCAGTTTGAGGATGAAAGGCTCATAGGAAATCAAAACATTTTCACAAATAACATTATCGTTAAACCAATTCAGACGGGAAAGAATTGAACTGTGCTTATCTTTATGAATATCTTACGGAACACTGAACCGTTACCTTTCGTGGAAAAGATAACTTTTTGTCTTGAATCAAAAATCATGTGAATCGGAACAGTGGCTGCCGTGTTTATATTGTGAAACAAATAGAAAATATGATTTTTCACGAGCTCCAGTGGTCACGCACAACTTTGGGCGTTTCTTTTTATTACTCAAGAAAATTCCTGTTCCTTTTATGTTAACTGGTGCTTTATCGTGTTGCATGCCACTGAACCACCCTGGTTGGTAGTGGGGCTATAATAACAGCGGGTTGGGGTTACCTTGGGTGTAATGTGGCATTCGTCACCGCTAGTGGTTAGTTGGGGATGATAGATAAATTGAATTAAGGTATACAATATTATGTCAAGAAATAACAAAAAATCATGTATTTGCCTACTTGCTTAACAAGTTTATTGCCAGACAATAATACATTTAGGTAAATTAATTAATTTATTTAATACTTCAAGCACGTAAATGTACAGAGGCGGACTTAATGCCGTAAATTCTGAAAAATCTGAAAATGTTTAGTTATTCTATTGTAATACATAAATGCCACATCACTATATTCGTCTGATGAAGTGCACTATGGCGTTTTTCAACAATGTTGGTTATTCAACTGGCAGGTTTTTCGAACGAATAATCTATTAGGAGAGTTGAGTTAAACGCCTAATCCATATTTTGTCTACTGAGACAGGTTTGGTCTCCTGAGTGTATGATATAGGTAAGTAAATTATTTCCATTTAAAGTCAGGGAAATTGATTATTTATAAAAAATCTAGCAACTTAAATTATTATCCGTAGGTATAATCGAATCAGAAGAGGCTCGCAATGATAATAGCCGCAGGCGTCGATCGAAGTTAACCTTGTTGCGGTCAGTTGGTGGATGGGTGTTCGGTACATACCGAGACCCATCCGTGCCTCGGAAAGCACGTTAAGCTCTTGGTCCCGGTTGTCATTCGTAGATCTTTGACAGTCGTTACGGGTCGTCAGAAGCCCAAAAGTCCGACAACTAGTTTTACCAAGGGGTATCCCAGTAACTGGGTTGGGGAGGTCAGATTGGCAGTGGTTTCATATGTCGTAGGTATAATTCTGGTATTCAGCTGCATCCGGTTAGACTGGAAGCCGACCCCAACATAGTTGGGACAAGGCTAGGCAGATTGATTGAGGTATATTCGAATCACAACTGTCACTCATTGACATTTCTAGTAATTTTCCGTGTTTTACACGGAAAATTAACGTACACTACCTTAATTTTAAACAATAAATTTTCCTGACTTTAAATACCTAATTAGTCAAACAATGATCTAACGTTCTTGTCATAGTAATCCACATTCCAGCCTAATACTAAACAGGCTGCTAAAATGCTAAACAGTCCCAGTCTAAGGGCCACACGGCTACAATTACTCTCGCCGGGAAGGGCGGTACATATTTATTTGTCAGCAAAATCGCGCTTGCCCATTAGGGCCGGGAAATCGTGGGCACGCAATAAGGACTTTTTGGAAGCCCTCCATACAGCCGAGTGCCCCATGCCTAATGTTTATTTCATACGATACCTTTGAATGAAATTCTGAATTTCAGACGTCACTTGTTTTTTCGATTAAGGGAAATGTGCGGTTTTCTTTTGTTAAGAGAAGGACGAAATATTTGAAGTTATTGAAAACTGACTTTTGCCTCGCCCATGTGGAAGTGGGGAATTATCCCACTGGAACGTACCGGCGGGATAAACAGTAATCATATTTATAGTCCGCGCGGAACTAGTTGGCCGCGCCTTAGGTATGTGAGCGGTGGGACGGAGGGGCGGGGGCGCTTTGTCATTACTCAGTACATGTGTTGCGAACACTAGGCAACCGCGCCGCCCTCATCCCCGTCTTAAGGCGCGGCCAACTACTTAGTTCCGCGCGGACTATAGTCCAGATTATAAATTATCGGTGTTCCCAAGTTTCATGTATTCAGCCGTTTTTGCGTGATAGAGTAACAAACATCTAAATATATAAACTTTCACATATACTATAAGTAGGAAGTAGGATTATAAAGGTACGTAAACTTTTACAGATTATATTGCCTACTTGCCACAATGGTAGGTAAATGCTGACTAACTTACTGTAGTTAAAATCATCAAAGAAACCAAAAGCTATAAGAAAAACAATGTGCTGTCAATGTCATAGGTAAAGTTCTTGTCGCAATTGAAACTGAATGAAAATACAAACTTAATTAATGAAACATAACGTTGTAGCTTTGGCAGTACCTAAGTACTCTGGCAATAATGAAGTAAAGTATAAAAAACCGGGCAAGAGCGAGTCGGACTCGCGCACCGAGGGTTCCGTACCACCATATGTCTTTAAATTTTCATCGGTGAGGCCTATATTCATCAGCGAATTTTAACACTGCACTGCGGTGTAGAATATTGCAGATTTATGTCAGCGCCATCTCTTGACCGATAGTGGAACTAATGTAACTTTTGTTAATGATTTCTGAAAAAGTGTGCTATTTAGAGACTTCGTTTTATTTTTCCTGTAATATTTACATAAACTTCTATGACGTAGAATAATTTCAGATTTTTCTCTTTGCAAACTTCGGAGAAAGGGGGGAAAGATATTTTTTTTTACATTTTTCATCAAAAGTCGAAAACTATAGGGCCTAAAAAAAAAAAGAAAAAATGTTTGAGAATGTGCACTGCGCTCTTTCATATGATACCCCACATGTCCTAGTAGCCCCACTTAGAGTTTTTCAGTCCCTGTTGCAAAAAATATACATATATTTTTATTTCATTCTTATTTGCAAAATAGTTGGGCAAACGTCATCTAAAACTATTCAAATTTCAAGTTGATAGCATTAGTATTTTTTGAGATATCCTGCTGTGACAGACAGACAGACAGACAGACTCACCATAAGGGTTCCGTTTTTACCATTTTGGTACGGAACCCTAATAACTATAGATACTTATTTCATTGCTGAGAACTGCTCCACTAACAATCTCAGTACGACAATAGACCTTTCATAATGTTGTCATAATAACGTATCGAAATACTTTAGAAGTGGAGTACAATATGGTAACAATAAAATAGTTTCTTTATTGTGGCGGCAGGTGAACCTCGGGGGAAATTAACGATAGATTGCAACGTCAAAAACTTGATCACATATTGTACTCCATTTCCTTCAAGTATTGCTCGATGTTGGGTCGACGCACGTATTATATTACTTTCACTACCTATAATCATTTCTATGAACACACGCTAAGGCTCCCGCAGACAGGTGCGATGCGACAGCGACTGCGCGATTTCATTGAATTGTTCACAAATTGTTTTACCAGAATCGCGTCGCATCGTCGCGTCGCTCCTGTCTGCGGACGCCTTTAAATTACGCGCACACGGTGGTCGCGTGTTACAATAGCTAATCCGCGTTTTGCTCAACATGAACGCGTGTTCGGTGCAAACATTCAAAACGACAAACATTCAACACTAACCGAATAGCGATAAACTGTTAGTCTTTTTTCTAAGGGTTCCAATGAAAATGTTTGACAAAATATGTAAATCTCGATTTTTGTCCGCGACACACAAACGGTACACACGAACGGACAAAGTCGTCACGTGTCATGACTCATGCGACATAATAGTCCAGCGAGGTCGTGTGTACCCACCCTTTTGTCAGATCTCCGACCGTTTGTAGCATCCGCCTGATTTGCGGGGGAATCAACTTTATTTATGTGCAGACCTTATTTACTGATAATCTTGGTTTTATTACGAGGGTAACTGTGCCTACTCATGAATACTACTAAAAGTTACGGTCTGCAAACAAAGCAGTAGTCGAGGCAGAAAAATAGGATTATCTGGTTTAAGTGAGCAATACGTTTCGTTTTTTCTAGTACCTACCTACAGAATGATGTATCTTCTTGATATCCACTAGATACGGACACAACTGCTAATATTTTTTTATGACTTATTAGTATTGTATTGTGTTGGTAAGCTACCTATGTAGTAAAAAACTAATAAGCGAAATATATTCATAATGTTTCACGTCACATTCACGACATGCTGCCAAAGGAATTTGGGTATAAACTTCATACCCAAATTCCTTTGGCAGCATGTCGTGATATAAATACTGCGAGCCCTAGAAAAATAATGGCTGAGCTAACTATATTCGCAAGTCCCACGCAATGAGGCCATCTCTCGTTTTACCTGATGAAATATGTAGGTTAAATTTACGACTTACGCAAGTCGTAATAAAAAAAGTCCATTCCGAAAATATTTTGTTAAAACTTCTGTATTACGTAGGCCTTACTTTGAAAAGTTCCTTACATCATTTTGGGATCGTGTACATATTTATTTTGTTGTATTTTAAATAGCTTATGAGCGTAAGAACATGAAAATAATGATGTATTATTTTTTAAGTTATACATACATGTTGAAAACCAGGCAAGAGCGAGTCGGAGTTCCGTGCTATCATATGTTTTTAAATTTTCATCGGCGAGGCCTATATTCGTTAGAGAATTTTAACACTGCGCACTGCGGTGTAGAATATTGCACTTTTATGTCAGCGCCATCTCTTGACCGATATTGGAACTAGTGTAACTTTTGCTGATGATTTCTGAAAAAGTGTGCTATTTAGAGACATCGTTTTATTTTTCCTGTAATCTTTCCATAAACTTCTATCGCAAATAATTATTTCAGATTTTTCTCTTTGCAAACTACGGAGATAAGAGGGGGGAACGGTATTTTTTTTTAACATTTTTTAAAAATGTTTGAAAATGTGCAAACTGCGCTCTTTCATATGATACCGCACATGCCCCCTAGTAGCCCCACTCCAAATTTTTCAGACCCCCTTTCAGTCCCTGTTGCAAAAAATGTACATATGTATATTTTTATTTCTTTCTTATTTGCAAAATAGTTGGGCAAACGTCATCTAAAACTGTTCCAAATTTCAAGTTGATAGCATTAGTAGTTCTTGAGAGTTGTGACAGACAGACAGACTTAGTCTCACCATAAGGGTTCCGTTTTACCATTTTGGTACGGAACCCTTAAAAGAACATTAAACTAAACATAATGAAACAATAATAATTTAATTAAATATAATATTTTATACATAGGTTTATATTTTTTTAATTTTCTGGTCTCAACAAAGACAAAATAAATGATGAAGAAATGTCACATTGCCACGTGAAGAACTGTGGACAACGTTACTTCACATACCTATTCTATATGCTTGGCTGTATGTACCTAGTAAGAATTTGATGTTCCTTGGATATTAACTTCAGCTGTTGGCAGAACAAAACTAATACATCATGCTCCTACGTGCACTGTGCAGTACCTAATAAGACGTGGTATAATACATGTGCTCTAAAGTTTGCAGCTGTTATGAAAAGTATCACTTGGAAAGCACATTGCTTGAAATACTTCTAAGAGGTTAGATACTCAAAGGAAACGTACCATTCTTTTTACCGCTAATTGACAACAAACTTGAATTGAAAATAAATAAAGTCCTCCAGACCGTATTTTGGGTACGGCGGCCAATCTCAACGTAGACTAGCCTTCGGCGCGGGAGATATTATAGTGCACAAGTGTGTGCGCACTGCGCAGACACAGGTGCAGTCGTGCACTCCCTTTTCCCTCACTCTCATAGTCCGATGGGACGGCAATCCGACACGACCGGAGAGAGATCTGGCGCAGGACCAACGGCTTAACATGCTTTCCGAGGCACAGGGGTATCACACCGCAAACTTCTAAACTCCGGGCTGTTACTAAGAAATTCCTAATGGAATAACTCAATAACATTTACCCACTATGGGTACCACCCTGCGTAACCCTTAAACAAGGCGTGATGTTATGTGTTTCTGTAATCACCAATTTGTTAACCAAACATGGCACTTGAACTCCTATAAAGCTCTAACGTGACTGAAAACGTACCTCTTAAACAATTATTAAGTTTCAAGTGTGATAACTTGTGTCTAGAGGTCAGACAATAATCAAAACACGGCCAACCAGAAACTTGCTACATGAAACAATAGCTTATGCGCTTAGTATGTAGTTAGAGCTCAACCAGTTGCTTTAATCAAAAGGAACTAGTACGATAGCGCACGAAAACGCTAGAATACGGAACAAGTTTTCACTTTTGAAGTTTTCTCTTTATCTGCTGCAAGTTAGTGTTCTCACAGGCGAACGTCCCATGCATTCTTACATAATTATTACAATTGACACTAATGCATAGTATTCTTCTGCTGATACTACGCGACGGAAAGTATGGAATGATTACGCATGCTGCAATGCTTTTTAAATTATCTATGAAACTTATCACTCGGTATAATCTGTAAATTTCTCACCGTGATAAATTAAGCTAAAGTGAGCCAGAGGCGTAACTTAGGTAGGGCAAGTAGGGCACGAGCCCCGGGCGCCTATCGAAAGGAGGCGCGCAAAATCGCGGCAGCACGGGGATGAAAGCGTATTATTTATATTTTATTAAGTAGAAATTAATACTTTCGTATTTGAGGACTACAATGAATCAAGAAAGGTTATGTGACCTAGCTTTGCAGTGTAGAGCGGGAAGAAACTGATAAAACTAATTTTGAAAATATCATCGATATGTTTGCGTCGCAGAAAGCTAAGAAAGTGCAGGTTTTGCGGATTTAAGTACTTTCGTTGTGAAAAAGAAAATAAATAATTTATTTTTCGTTATTTAAGCTGTTTTATTTAGTGTATCTGTTTTTTATATAATATAATTTACGAAGGGACGCAACTATGATGCATATCCAAGACGCCATTTTCTATAGGTACGCCCCTGAAGTGCTGCTAGTAATGTTATTTCCTAGCATCAGGCGGAATAACTGCTCACTTTGAGCTCATTTCACTTAAGTTTTCACAGTGTGTACAGAATAGACCGGTAGGTCGAAAATACAAACGTCGTCATATACTTTTCTTAAAAAACACAGCATGTGGAATTTCCGTAGCTTTTTTATGGCTGGCATATGTGCCTCTAGATTGAGGTTCCTTCGGCAAACTTCGGCAAACACGATTACTTACGAACTAATGCAACTTGAGGTTAAGGCAGGAATTGATGAAGTTAGGACGTTTAACAAACACGAGTATAGAGGAAAAATAAACGATTGCTATTACCATTTTGGTGTATAGTAAAACATATTCTATATAAGGTGGCACCTCGGCGCGCACATTGTAACCATGAATTCAGCACATGATTCTAGTTAATGTCAAAGACATTTTAAAAAATCTGCTGTTTTGTACGCGGTCAAAATATAAGGTGAAGCAATTTTTTTTTTATAACTGACGAAAAACTTCAACGTTAATAGCTTGCACGTTGATGTCCCTGTCAGACTCATCATCTGCCTAACCTTTTCCCAACTACGTTGGGGTCGGCTTCCAGTCTAACCGGATGCAGCTGAATACCAGTATTTTACATGGAGCGACTGCCTATCTGACCTCCACAACCCAGTTACTGGGTAATACGATACCACTGGGTAAGACTGATTGTCAGACTTTCGGGCTTCTGACTACCCGTAACGACTGTCAAAGATCCACGAATGACAGCCGGGACCAACGGCTAAACGTGCTTCCCGAGGCACGGAGGGGTGTGTAAAGATGGTCACCCATCTACGAACTGACCGCGGCAAGCGTAGCTTAACCTGACCGATCGACCTGTGCGGCTGTTATTATTTAGCCACGGGTCCCTGCTAGACTGTATATTATATTTGTCTGCCTATTTTGCTTTGGTCATTCGATTAGATACTTCGACAGAACTTCAAATAAGTTGTGCTTAGTTAGTAAAATACGTTCAATAAGAAAGAAGAGTTCACAAAGCTTGCATGAAGTTTTAGAGCTGTTACTTTCCTACATAAGTAGTGCTTTTAAGGGAACGAGGAAAAGCAATTACCTTCACACTGGGTAATTACAATTACGACAGTGTTCGCGTCATGCTAGTTAGTTTGCATGCTGTCTCCTCGTCCGCGTACGGTGCAGGATCCTGCTACGTTGTTGAGCGCCTAGCTCATTGGTTTACTCAGTCTTGAATGAGTTTCCATGATTTATTCACTTTATAACGTCTGTGCTTTATTTAAAGTTTAAACTTGAATGACGCTTTAGCTTCGCTTTAAGGTGATTGTTGCTTAATAGTGTAGAAAATAAAAAGTATCTTGCGATTTCTGAACAGAGTCTATGTTTAATTGTATTACTTTGACCACTATTGAGGAGCTCGTGGCTAAGGTATAGCAGCCGCACGGGTCGATATTCTTCCGTGTCTCAGGGAGCACGTTGATCCCGGCTGTCATTCTTGGTTCTTTGACAATAATTACGGATCGTCAGATAGGCAGTCGCTCCATGTAAAATATTGGTATTCAGTTGCATCCGGTTAGACTGGAAGCTGATCCCGACATAGTTGGGAAATGGCTATGCAGATTGACTTTGACCACCATTCCACTCAAGAGCAACACGTTACAAACAGAACCTTTAATGGCAGTCAGGTAGAAATCATGGCACATTCACAAAGGCATTCCCTATAGGGTGCGAGCCTGCGGGTGGATAAAAAAACGATCGCTTCTACGATCAGTTTTCACATAGAGTGGATATGTGAACCTACGTACCGACGCCAGCACATCAAGCTACTACAATCAGTCAAATTTCTTTAATATATTTTCAACTTTATAGCTAAAACATAAGGGTCAAAGTTGATTGGCAGTTTCGGGTGGCTTGATGTGCTGGCGTCTTTACTTATTACTTTATTTTTATCGATATCAATTCCCTATTTTCCTTGTTTGTAGATTTGAAACGGGAAATAAATATAGATTGTTATTATTGTGCTGGCCTAGTGGTAATGGCTGCGACTTACGAGTTGTAGGTCGTAGGTTCGAACTCTGATAGGCGCTTAACTTTGTGAAAATAATTTAAATTACGACTGCTCTCAAAACGGTGAGGTAAAACATTGTGAGGAAACCAAAAATTCGAAGACATGTGACATCTTCCAATCCGCTCTAGGCCCGCGTGGTTGATTATAGCCCACTCCCTCTCACAGAGAGGAGGCCTGGGACCCAGCAGCAGGAACATTAGGCTGACTATGAGTCGGAAAAAATACCGCAACCGATCAATAAAAGCCTTCAATTTCCCAGATTTTCAATAAACTATTCCGTAAACAACACTAATCTATGTAATAAAGTGTGTACCCCGAAAACCATAACAACTACAGCAGAAAATCAATGTACAAATAAAAAGAAATACACAGCAACCCTTCGCGGTACGAAACTGTTTGTGTTTGTTATACCCACAATAAATACTGGTCGTAGAGTATAAAAATAAAATAAATTCATCGGTTTGTTCCCGTAAGGTGTAACGGCAGCATAAAAATGCGGTTGACTTGTAATTGGGTTATGATCGGGTTGTGGTCAGGACAGGCCCAGGGGACACTCCTTTATTACCCTGGATATATTTTCGGCCCGTTACAGATGTAGTCCCACGGTCGGATATCTATGTGTAGTCAAAACTAGTATTTTGTAAGAATGTGCCTATACGACTATACGTCCTTTCTTTTAGCTTTCGGATTCAGACCGTTTTGTGACAAACAAATGGTGCTTGTCTTACTTAGGATTTTAGGGAATTATAGCTTTTTGCTGGCGAATTTGTCTTGACTAATGTGAGAAGGTGGATAAGCTAGGTTCTTTATTTCTTTTACTTACAGGACAAAATAACAACCGCACGAGTCAGGTTAAGCTATGCTTGCTACGGATGCTCCGTGGATAGGACCA
Source organism: Oligia latruncula (assembly GCA_948474745.1). Classification (NCBI taxonomy): domain Eukaryota; kingdom Metazoa; phylum Arthropoda; class Insecta; order Lepidoptera; family Noctuidae; genus Oligia; species Oligia latruncula. The sequence goes on along the minus strand of OX419686.1, from coordinate 8,558,359 downwards.
TCTTTACATATCAAAACCCCTCCGTGTTTCGGAAAGCATGTTAAGCCGTTAGTCCCGGCTGTCATTCTTGGATCTTTGACAGTCGTTACTACTCAGAAGCCCAAGTTTGACAACCAGTCTTACGAAAAGTTTCGTATTACCCAGTCGCTGGGTTGTGGAGGTCAGATAGGCATTCGCTCCATGTAAAATACTGGCATTCAGCTGCATACGGTTACACTGGAAGCCGACCCCAACATAGTTGGGAAAAGGCTAGGCAGAGTGACTTAGAGACTACCATATGGATCAGCACTAAATAAAATACCTATTATGAAACAATTTGGAACCCAATTTACAAAACCGTCAAGTATAAGATGCTTTATTAGTTTAGGCTTGCTAGAAACAGATTAGCTTTGAAAAACTCTCCTTGAAATCCCTGAAACACTTTATCCGATAGTGAGCCTTACCTACTAGAAAGCCTGTTATTACCGTCACGTCCGAAACCGTCAAATATACGGCGTTCCACAACTATTAATAATAGTTTTAATAATAACCATTACAAAACGTTTACGTTACAATACTCGAATGTGCCAAGCATAAGCTCGGACGTGTATTTTTTATCGATTTCTCATGTTGCGTTAAAAGGGCTCATTTGGTTTTATTGTATGAAATGGATGGAAGTATAATTTGCATTGAGCCTGTGGTCACGCACGCGGGGGGGCGTTTCCCTTTTTTATTGTTCGGGTTCTTAGGCTTTCGTCGTCGCTTTAATGCGGGGGGTGGTTCCCCCACCTGGATAGAGTTGCGAACGGTTAAAAGCTGTCAACTATATATGGGTACTTTGTTTCAGTGAAGGGTAGGTATTATTTTTAATTGCTTCATTTTGGAACCACTCTATTTTAGGGCAGTTCGCACAGAAACTTGGTCCGTGGATTTCATTATGAGTTTTTAGAGAGAGTCAAAGCTTAGAGCGTTTAATGAAGATTTTTGTTTGCTGTTTGATACTAGTTTGTGACTTAATGTTCACAGCTTCATCGAGATATTTTTTCTTCTTTAGTAGAATAACACCAGCGACCACTCTATTAAAGAAAATAAATTAAGTAGCTTGGTTATACGGTAATACCTAGCTCATAAAAAATGCAAAAAATATGAATTTGTAAATTACGAAGCGAAAGTCGTAAAATGTAAATGTTAGCAAAATTATAACTAAAAAAAACTTAATGATAATTATGCTGTACTAAAACAATAATTATGATTATATTTTTTTTTATTGTTTATATCGTTTCCTAAACTTTACCTTACGGTCACCTATTATCAGTTGACCAAACCACGGGAAAAAAACCTCTGTGATTTTTTATCTTATATCTACTAGCCGTACCGACAGACGTTGTCCTATCTCAATAAATACAAAAATCCCATAGAAAAAGGCACTTCAAATTTTTCCCGAATTTCCCATTTTTACGGTGACTTTTCCCATTTTTTTTCACATAAAATACTTCTTCAGAGCTTTAAAAAAAATACCTACCTAAATCTGACCAGCCGTTCCGTTCTTAAGTGCGCTTACCAACGAACAGCATTTCATTTTTATTTATACAGGGTTATTGGTAAAACATTAACAACCCCTTAAGAGGTCATTGTACTCATCATGAACGATATGAAATAAACTTATTTTTTATCGTTATGAACAACTTTTACCATGGGACCAAACCGGAAATCGCGAAAAACAATCAGCTGTTCCCTACATTTATATGTTCGTATAACTCGTCAAAATGTAGGGAACAGCTGATTTTTTTTTCGCGATTTCAGGTTTTGTCCCATGGTAAAAGTTGTTCACAATGATGAGTACAATGTTTGTTAATGGTTTACCAATAACCTTGTATAGATTTTCCCTGCCAACACATTATTTACGGATTATGGTAAACAATACATTACAATAATTATAATCAAAGATCAGCGAATCCATAATATTCCGTATATCTAATAAAAGCAATAATAGATAATAACGCGGCATTAGCTACTTATTTATCAAGTGAGAGCCTACTAACATGTACGTCACGATTCCGAGGAAAAACTCGGGATAAGTATTGAAGAAAGGAGGAAGAAGCCTCATTAGACGTGGATGGGGAAAAAATATTGGAGAGGAAATGTCGTTATTACGCTCTCAAAGATTGCACCTCATTTATTATCTACTTTGCGACGAATGTTGATTAAAATTATTCATCTTGATTAAATTACCTATGTTGATTATATTATGTTGGTAACAACACGCCTGTAATCCCCGAAGAGTTAGGCACAGGTGTACTTATAGTACACTTACATTTCGCTAGCTATGTTTAAGGCCCATGTAAAAGGCGCGAGCGTATTGCCATCAATCGGGCATAAATCCAGCCTCCGAGCTCCGGGGGGCTGCTACTGAGCAAAAATAAATTAACAAAGGGGTGAACATATGAGTGTTGCTTTCCGGAAAATGCAGTATCATTTAATTCTTATGCAGTATCTTAACTATCGAACGTCTTGGTGATCGCATTTTTTATCGAATTTCTGTCCTTCCTCTAGTCTAAATCCTTTAGCAAGCAAGATATAGTTTGATATATTCTTTGCCTTGGCTTTGTTCGCTTTTACTATTTCATGCCTGTAATAGGTTGGGCACTGCATGAAAGTGATGCTTAAACCTACATGTAGTAAATCGGTGACTAATATCCTAAAAACCGAAAATGTTACTTTCTAAACCGTTAATCCTACCTAGTTCATGAGTTCTGAAATGAAAACTAGATCATGTTCTAACTCGGGCACAAACTATTCAAAAAATATTAAATAACTCTAAATGAAAATCACCTGGACATAGGCCTTCAGGAGGCCTATGTCCAGCAGTGGACGTCTTTCGGCTGTAATGATGATGATGATGATGAAAATCACCTAGAGAAGATAGTAGGTCAAAGACGAAGCATTCACAAATAAGTTGAAACACCGATGTTGTCTATAACGTTCAACATTGAGCAAACATTTTAGATAAATATACTTATATTTTGGTAATGTCGTATCAGTATTAGGGCGCAGTAAGAAGCAAATTTTTAGATAAACGACAATAATAGCGTATTGCGGCAACAAATAAGGTTCAAAACAGCGATGCGCTTGATGTTAGTAGAATCGAATGACAACAAAAATAATAGTAGATTGTTAGGCAAGGGATTCAAAGTACGTCACTCGAGCTTAAAATAGTGTTGCTTCCGAGGTGGACACTCCAAGGGAGCAAACAACTATTTTGAAGGCAAGGGATTTAAAGTACAGACGGCAGCACATCAAGCTACCCGAAACTGTCAAGTTTTCCCAATCAACTTTGAAACTTATGCTTTAGAGATAAAGTTGAAAGTCTATTAAAGAAATTTGAAAATAGTGTTGCTCCCCATAACAGACAGTCCTCTGTGCAGGGCTTGCATGGAGGCTGATGAAACCGTTGCGCATGTGCTCTTTGCGTGCACAGGCGTCACCCAGATAAGGACAGAAACCCTCGGGACACCCAGATCGTACACAGATGTTCTTAACAGACCAGGAGATTTGATCAGCTTCTGGAGGGGCTGGTTGGAATAACCACCGACGGCCGCCATGGCCCACGCACTATGGTCCACTGAAGGACTAAGTGCGGAAACCAAACCCATAACATAGAACATAGAATACAATAGTGTTGCTCCCGAGGTGGACACTACTTTTTATCACCCTCTATGAAAAAATAAGTAAGTGCAACTTATGAATAAGAATAGTACATTTATTTATTTACATTTAATTTTGAGTAAACAGTTACGAACGAAGGCAGAATGCTTTACTCGCGTTTTTTATTTTTTTACAAACTTTGTGTTTTCGTGATTGATTTCTTTGGTGATTCGAACTTTTACTAACAATAACAACATTCCAAATGCAAATCATTTTTAGTCCCTAGGGATTAAAGAGCTATTTTAGTCTCTGTTTACGAATAATATACTAGATCTTTTTGAATAGATGTGATAAAAATAAATTTTGCATTTTTAATTATATTAAAAAATACTATGCACGGCTCAGTAGAATCATTTTTATTAGTTATTTTTTTAAATCTACGTAAAATACTGGTATTCAGGTGCATCCAGTTAGCCGACCCCAACATTGTTGGAAAAAGGCTAGGCAGATGATGATGATAATGATTTTAGAATAACCCCGTTACTAATAAACGTTGTAAAGCGTCTGTATAGTTACACAACGCTTTGTTTTCTTCTTTCGAAAGTCAAATTACTGACGACTGAAACAGAGAAATCGGTGTGTAACTATTCATCTGATGTAATACGTTTATTAGTAAGGGGGTAAATCTTTTCTTTGTATTATGTACGCCTAACTAACTACTTATTCGTCATAAAACTGAGCGTTTTGCGGTGTCCTAATAATGCCATGATTCGTGTCTGTGCAATAGTCTCCACATAAGCATATTTAGAGTAGGTACTAAATGAGGTAAGTAGTGATTATTACCTACTAAACTGATCTAATCAAAACACTATCAATATAAATAAAGAAATAGTATAAAATAAGGTCGCTTTTCGTGTCTGTTTCCTTAACTACACAATAGAATTTTTTGTGGTCCTCATCCATAATTAAAATAATAATTTTATTCCGGACACATATATTCACGATGTGCGTTGGGGTAGACGTGTTCTTGAGTGGAGACCGCGAATCGGCAAACGTAAGGTAGGCCGCCCTCAGGCTAAGTGGAGCGACGATCTTCGCAGAATGGCTGGTAGCAGCTGGATGAGAGTTGCCGAAAAATGGCGTGCAATATGAGAGGCCAATTAGATCTTTAAGTAATATATATTATTATGGTGTACATAATAAAGAGTATTCTATCTATTTCTATCGACCTATGTCCAGCAGTGGACTGCTGTAAGCTGATACCCACGTGTCTAAAACATTTATATTAAACTTCAATACCAATAATAAAGATATCTCAATGTTTTGTTAAGTCGTAAAAACCGTGCGAAGGAAGCGGGTTGCTTGTACCTAAATGAATATAATTCTGTACAAGAGTAATGTTTAGTGATCTTCATGAAAAATCTGTTGAATAATGTTCATACGTTCACTCAAATTGGTAAGGACATGTTTCTCTCAGTTCCCAAGTGCCCTATATCCTTACCTACATAACCTGTATACATCCGGCTTCAATTATCAGTGGAACTAATGTGCAGGCTTTTTTGGCAGCAGTCCCAAAATTCGTGGCAGGCACCGCAGTCAACCCGCGTGAAAAATTTCCTTTAAAAATCTCAGAGTTTTACAACATGGTACGTTTCTCACATGAAATATGTGCCTCGTTTTAGTATTTTTATTGGGCTATTGAAACTATAGAGTTCAGTGTCAAGTTTAAAAAGAGAAATCGACATAAAATGACAGTTCTGATTTTCGGAAGTAACGGTTATCATAAACATACGGGTAGGTAACTATCAAACTTACTACTATAGGTATTATCCGTTGTGAAAAACGTGGTTTTGACACTGAAAACAGTGCCGGAACAGACGAGAGTTCTTACATTGAACTTTTACCGAATATTCGGGTTGGGTCAAACCGTTAAGCGGCTTGTAGGTAAATAAAACATTAATTCTTCAAATGTTTTACGTTCATGGACATACCTAAAGCTTGCAGGTTGATGCTCCAAATATCCATTAAAATAATTTACCTAAAAGATTATGACTCATCATTTATGAACGTGTACTTTCTTAGTCCTTAACTAAATTATGAACAAAAAATATATTTAGACGTTATTAGCCTCAAAGCAAAGCCCGACTAAGCTGATTACTGCTCGGTGACCTTTTAAATACAAGCTTAACACCGAAATCTGACCTGAACGAGAATTAATATGGCAGATAATTATTACTTGGCATGACAAAATCACTGGACTTTTAGCAAAGAAAAGTCAAATTAGGTTAAATTTCGGGTATTTTCGTCTGAAGATTTCTGATAATTGCCCTTAAACGAGTCTTTTAGTAGCTGAATGTAAATTGTTACTTATTAAATGGAAGTAATAACAATTTTCTAATAATAATAATTAGTGGGTATTTTACTTGACTGCTGGTTTGATTTTTGAATTTTCCTTCGTGGTATAAAATATTGTACTAATTATCTGCTTGATCAGTTTTATACTTTTATTAATCGTGAACTAATTGGGTATGAAATGTTGAATTATATCTACCTTCTACCTAGCACCACTGACATTACTGCTGCAAGTATATGATTACAATAATTGAATACATGGTAAAAGGTGACTTACTGACTAGCTAATTATTGTATTAATCATCTCACGATTTTCACGCATGAAAACTCGATCAACCTACAAGAAAAAATAAAGAAAACCAAACTCACACACATATATTTTAATTTTACAGTTCCATTTTAACAGCAATCGGAGCGCAAAACAAACGCAGTTAAAGTCATTATGATCATATCGCATCGCAGATTTTTGCCGGCAATACAGTCGTCAGAGGCTTGCTTTATTATAAAATATTACGAGACCAAACCTCGATTGTTTCGCTCACAGGAATTATACGAATGTTTTAAATATCTCTCAAGGTGCTCGTGTACGTTACGTTCGTGTTGAAACGCGTCAAGGCACCAGGGAAGCATTATTTCAAAGAGTTTGTGAATAGGGTTGTAAACCACTAACGACTGCCCGACCGCGATAATGAATTCACTCTACACTCCAAACGCCACCGCACATTTGAATCTAACGAGGAGCTCAAAATATTTACGAAATATGTAGGTTGTAGGCATATTTCACTAGAAAACTGCCACCCAAATGGTACCCCAACAAATTACTTTGTAAACATAGCACTACACGCATAATGTATCGCTGTAATTATGTACTTTTAACTTGTTAACATAACGAGCTTACGGTTTTAGTACCTACCTATTATTTTAAGAATAAATCCTTCTGATTTGTAAACAAATAGGTAATTACGTCGTATAATTAGTCACTAGTCATAATAATTATAAAATGTAGATAATCTTGTTGATTCGATATTTGGTTGCGATAAAAAAGGTGTTTTTAAAAATATCAATAGAAAACCTATCGATAATGGGATCGCATATATATTAATTGTGTTGTATTGTTGCTATTATTGTTTTTTTTTATTATCTAGGCTTTGGTATTTTATTTTATTATTGGGAGTTGGCTGGCTTGATTACCAATTTACAAATATTTGAACGCCCTCTGTTATAACATAGCGCACTCTTTATTATTTTTATATACCATTATTATTGTAACTATGTTAAACAAATTTATTAATGACTTATGATTTTATAAATTAACGCCAGAATAATATAGAAGCGTTCAGATTCTATGACATCAGCAGGCAAATTATTGCAATTAAAAACGTTCAAAATCTATTCGCAATCGCATCTCGGCGACAATCAATATTGAAGAGTTTGTCAAAAATGTATGATAGGTATTTTTGATAGATTGAGACCGAGGCATCGTACGCCGATGCCCTAGAACCAAACATTCGGAGACATGTGACCTCTATCAACCCGCACTGGGCCCGCGTGGTAGATATAGCCCACTCCCTTTCGAAGAGAAGAGGCCTGTATCCCAGCAGTGGGAACAATATAGGCTGATTATGATGAGACTGAGGCTAGAATGTGAACGATTTAAAAATAGGGGATTACCCCTCTGTACTTAAAAACACGGAAAGGAAAACAAGATATAGTTAGGTATCTGTCATGTCATAGTATCGTTTATTCGCCCCGTGAACCGGAATCTATCACTGTACCTCCTGCTGAGCTAATATATCATACGTAATAGATATTACAGTGATAAGAGCCTTTTTCCTTTACAAAAAATACTTACAACTTTTATGGATGTGGGAAAACTAATGAATTTACTCGGAAACCATGAACGGAAACTGACAACTACGGTTTTATCAAAGACAAATAACTCTGTGTATCAAATCGAGATTGAGGAAACTAGGCATCCTTTTTTATAGATTTTTATACGCTTTTTTCATTGGTTTCCATTTTCTATCCTCCCTGTTGATGACAGCTTCCGGTTCACTCAAAACCAGAAGAGTATGATAACTACATAAGCTCAGTCATTTCTGGCAACGTACCTATCTATAGATTTTCTGATGAAATCAAGAATTCCTTCCAATACTTCAATTAACACAGCCTATCGCAGTCCACTGCTGGACATAGGCCTCTTCCAGGCAACGCCACAACACGCTATCCTCCGCCTTCCGCATCCAGTCTGTCCCAGCCACCTACTTTCCTCTTCCAATACCTAGTTAAATCTTTAGTAACAAGGTACAAAACGTAGTAAACAAAATACAACCTAAATACCCTTTAAATATTTTAGTTTGAAGTTCTATAACGTTTCACGTTCGACCGTTTAGAGCTGTTGTTTTTTTACTTGTACGAAGTAAAAAGAACAGCTCTAATCGGTCCTAACACGGCTGGTCACGTTCTGACTTACGTGCGAACTCAAGTATAAAGGTAGATTTAGCTATAAGGAAAACAGAATTGCAATCTTTAGGTTGTATTTTGTTTGTGACCAGAGGGTTGGTTCGTTCTTTGGCCAAGGAATTAGCATTGCCATTCAACGTGGCAATGCTGCTAGTCTTCTGGGCACGATTCCGCAGACAATACTTCGACGCCTACTTATTTGTATATTTAAACCGGCATGTCTTAAAACCAAAAATTCGAGGATATATTATGACATCCACCAACCCGCCAACAGACCCCGCGAGGTGGATTATGGCCCAGTCTCTCCCGTAGAGAGGAGGCCAGTGTCCCAGCAGTGGGAACATTATAGGACGGTTATGCTTATGCTGCTGTATATTTTGTCAGTTAGTCATTTAATTTAGTACCTGGTGTAAATAGTTAGTTGCGTTATATATTATTGTACTTACACATGTGACTGTTCCTAAATTACCCTAGGCCGATAAAATTTTCGTTTTTCCTAATTATGTTACTTACTATCTGCGCCCCGCGGTTTCACCCGCATAAGTTTCGATCCCGTGGGAATATCGGGATATAAAGTAGCCTATATGTTAATCCAGGGTGTCAGCTACCTACATACAAAATTTTATCAAAATTGGACCAGCCGTTTGAGCGTGAAGAAGTAACAAACATATAAACACACACACACACTCACAAACTTTCGCCTTTATAATATTAGTGTGATGTGATTAGTGTTTAGGTCGGTTCCCCCCAACAAAAATAGGTATAAAACCCCTAGGAACTGCGAATACCTTCAATATTAAATAGTAGGTGATAAAAATGTCGTTGAGTCCGAAAATTCCTTTTAAATTGCAATTTGAGGACCGATTTTTTGACAAAGTATGTAAAATAAAACCAGTTTTTTGCAAGCAGGTAGCCTTTGCCCTAAAGGGGTGCGTCGGTCGGACTCACCCCTTGGGTCAAGTTACGCCTCGTTGAGTTTTTTAACGGGAAAAGCCATTATCATTTCATCTTATCATTGCTAATTCAAAAAATTGTTACAAAAGATATGTACGTTTCTGTGAAGGGGACGGATTTATGTTCTTTTATTAAAAGAAATTTCATTAAGGGTTCACATAATTAATGTCCTGTTCAGTCTTTGTTTTGCTCGTGAGTTCAGTGCGATTGTTCAAAGGTTCATAGTTGAAGCAGGACCACATAGCTGGCCAACAATCAACGGTTTCGCCTTCATTAAGCTTTTATTGTTTTGAATTTAAAGTCGTGTTTTAAATGAATTCTTAGAACACAGTTTAAAAGAAGGGGTGCATATTTATAAGTCCTTGTTTAACTTTCATAAAATTAAAATTATTTTCCAGTTTTAATGAAAATTTCAATATTTTATATGACATTTTCCTTCCCATACGCTCTACTTACCTGAACATTTCGCGGTATACCTACGCAATAAAAAATACAGAAATGAAAATTTCCGTAATTTTCCCGATGTTTTTGCAAAAAACTGCGTTCTACACGTAGGAAAAACGAGCACCCGTTATGCAATTAAACCCGCAGATAAACTTGTTACATTTTAAGGGGCATTAAAATTCCTGACGACTTGTGAACGACGTGACGTGCTATTTTCCCGGAACTCTTTAGAAAATAACCGGATATTTTCAGCGTAAACGCGACGGTCAATTAATTCGTCTAAAACCGTACATTTTTGAGGTAGGTATGTCGTGATTTTTAAGCTAATTACCTTGGTGTCGCACGACGTACATTAATAGGATGTGTATTAACATATTAGGTAGGCTCGAACAGCAACACTAGCACGTGAAATAATTTGCATGAAGCATTTTCTAGCTTTATAGCGTAGCTCACGGCATCTGTAATGACTAAGGTGGCGCTATGCGACGCCTTCGTCACTGTAATTAGAGAGTCACGAATAAAAACGGCATAAAAGCTTTTAAAATTCAGTCAAGTAAGTACTTGTTCACCCTTTACTCTTTGTGAGGGAGAAAAACTAGTGGTACTCAGTGGAAGGAAATGGTGTTCGACATTTTACTTCTTGTTCTGAAATGACGCATCATTAGTGCACGGTTCGATTGCAAATTCACGAAATGATACAACGTGTGTTTTTTAAGGGTTTTGTGGCCAAAGAGTAAACACGGGACCCTATTACTAAGACTCCACTGTCCACCTGGCTGTCTGTCACCAGGCTGTATCTCATGAACCGTGATAGCTAGACCGTTGAAATTTTCACAGATGATGTATTTCTGTTGCCGCTATAACAACAAATAAGTACTAAAAATAGAATAAAATTAATATTTAAGGGGGCTCCCATACAACAAACGTGTTTTTTCGGCGTTTTTGCCTTGTTGTACGGAACCCTTTTTTTTTTTTTTTTTGGGTGGGAAATCATCAAATGACCCCTCCCGCTCTGGGCGGAGCGGAAGGGAGTGTCAGACTCTTACTGACTAAAACCCACCCGTGTTCCTTCACTTGCCTGACTCGCACTTGGCCAGTTTGTCTGTTTGGAAAAGTCTTATTAGTTGCCCGGCTAAGAAGAAATGTCTGCGTTCAGAAATGTTCCCAGTATATAGCAATATTATTGTATCCGTTCTTCTAATTGTTTCACGGAAAAAAAGTTATCGGCCTATATACCTAAAAATCAACAGTTCGACGCTTCCAGACATCTCTTAAATGCCCAATGAGCTCTTCCCTTTTTTCCGTTATATATTTTAGTGTTGGATTGTATATTGTATTTAAGATTATTTCTTAATAAGCGTGTTAATAATGAATAAATATTTCCAAAACCAAAATAAGCGAAATCAGAATTACGCCTGATTGCCACAATGCGATTTAATTTGTCTGTGGCATACCATAATTATGTTAAAGCATTAATAGAAGTATCACCGTCTACACAGTACAATAAACACTATTCTGTTTTAAAATAATTACCACGTAAAAATAAAGTTAGATTAAAATTGCTAAATAATAACAGAATAGTGTGGCTAAATAATAACAGCCACAGAGGTCGATAGATCAGGTTAAGCTACGCTTGCCACGGTTGGTCTGTGAATGGGTGACCATCTTTACATACCGTGACCCCTCCATGCCTCGGAAAGCACGTTAAGCCGTTGATCCCGGCTGTCATTCGTGGATCTTTGACAGTTGTTACGGGTAGTCAGAAGCCCGAAAGTCTGACAACCAGTCTTATCAAGGGGTATCGTATTACCCAGTAATTGGGTTATGGAGGTCAGATAGGCAGTCGCTCCATGTAAAATACTGGTATTTAGCTGCATCCGGTTAGACTGGAAGCCGACCCCAACATAGTTGGGAAAAGGCTAAGCAGATGAGGCAACTGATGAGTCTTATAGGCTAGATTGTAATTAATTATTAAGAATTATTCTTTTTAATAAAGGATAAAAAAGTCTATACAGTGTTAAGACGATACAAGTCATTTATTGCTTTCATTTTATTGTATGCCACAGGCAAGAAATATATTTGCCAGGCCTTATTTCAGTCACAGACAACAGAAACACTGAAACTATTGAATGATTCAAGCAGTATAATTGTACATTCTAAAACGTCATTCTATGGAACGTTAGTAAACCACGGGTTAAGACTAAATCGAGGGTGACTGGGTAACCAAATGGTGCTTGCATATGGCCTAGAACTAGAACCTTCTGACCTATTTGCTCTATCTGGCGGTTCAGGCCGGTCACGGTACGGCCGTTTGCTCGGAATGTACGATATATCGCATTGTAATTACTTTGCTGTTCACTGAGCTAGAGTAAAGGAGCGAATTTCGTAACTAAAGGTCATTGAGGTCACTACTTGATAATCACGTAAAAGGTCAAACTAACAGCTTTAATAATGTGTAGGTATCTAGATAGTTACAGACCTTGATGTTCTATGAACAGGGCTTGGAACCGGTATCAATTCCAACAGGAGCAGTAATGCTATTCTGTAAAAATCTCACCTTGAAAACTTAGGTGAAGTGAGCTTTAAGAGCCTATACTACCTCAGCTAAAATTCACTCTTTATCTCGCTCGCACGATACTGCTCGCGGACTGTGTGAAAGCGAGACAGAGTGCGGTGCTGGGCGGGAGGCAGCGCCAATAGTTTAGGTATTTGCTTTTTACGGTGAAAATAAAGGTATTTCAAAAAAACTAACTAACATAAGACCTGCTTTATAGTTAGTTCAGTTAGTATGCAAAGTTTCATGATTTAATTTGAAGTATTTTTTGAATACCAGCGGTTTATTGTTCGGTTTGGAAGTAACTTTGGAATTTTTTTCTATCGAGAAAATTTTATGTAATCGTGTTTTCGTCTAACATAAGACCTTACATTAATCCTCAACTTTAGCATATATTTATTTCAAAATTAATGCTACAGAATTTTCGACATAACGGAGGATCATGTTAAGCCATTTGAGGTAGTATAGGCTCTTAAGTGAGTTGTCAATAGTGTCAATCGCTAGCATCAGGTGGATGACAGCTCACTTTAAACTCACTTCACCTACGTTATCACGGTGATCTTTTTACAGAATAGCCCCGCTGTACCGGTACTCCACCTAACAAGTACCGGTTTCACGTTCAGGTACCCGCTGCGTAACATAAATCTTGTATTTGTGAAGTTATTTTTGTAATGACTGTTATCTATCCTTTTTATTTACTATATCTGTTTTCTCACTCTAACTTACAGTATAGTACCGATACTGATTAGAAATACCAGCAGTACAGGTATTACTCTGGTACCGGTATCACAAGGGCAAGGTACCTGTTACCAAAATACTGGTATTTCAAGCCCTGTAATGAAGTACTATTATAGGTCTTTCGACTTTTTTTTATACAAATCATCATAATAATATTATAAACATTTCTTTTAGCTTGAAAACGTGAACAAAGTTGGGCTGTTCCAAACGGTTGGTTAGCGTAACATACGTACGTCAAATATTAACGAGTACGTAATCGAAGTATTTGACGTAAGTAAAGGCCATAATTCTGTACCTAATTGTAATTTGAAACAATTCTTTTTGTGGTTTGAAGATAGTTAACGCCATTTTTGACGAATACGCGTGCGTCAAGTGGACGTATAACAACCCGTCCTAAGTATGTATTCTCCATTAGGCCATGCAACAAAGAAAAATGTGGTTGTAAGAGTACTAAAAACGTTTAAAATCTAGTCGCAATCTGATCTCAGCGACAATCAATGTCAAAAACTTGTCAAAAATGTAGGGAAATTAGAGGTATTTTTGATAGATTGAGACTGAGATCAGACTGTGAAAGATCTTAAAATTACGAGAATTGCCCTTCTGATATACCTAATTCTTAGAAACGGTTTTACTTCAATATGAATAAATAACTTTATTTTCTTTATTATGTGCTCCAGACACTTTAATCTGCGTAGAAACTGTTATCTTATTATTATGTTTATAAACACCCTCAATCGTAAAAAAACGTATTCATCAATATCAACTCCGAAAAACAAAATACAAAGCAATACAAGAGGTATTTATGTTATAACTAGCTTTTACACGCGGCTTCGCCCTCGTGGATGTCGGGAAATATACCACGGAAACGTACTACCGGGATGAGAAGTACCCATGTGTATGGAATGAAACGTTGACAAGTAATGTTACAGCTTTGATTGATTGTGATTATAATGAAAACTATAAACTACCTATTTGTTTGCTAAATTTCATCCAAATCAGTTCAGCCGTTTTTGCGCCAATACGGAACATACATCTAGACAAACAAACGGACAAAAATTCTTCGTTACTGTTTTATTATATGTATAACAGATATATTTATTTTTCTAAATGGATAGTAAGTAAAATGTTTCCGCAATTGACTACCCCGTTAGTGAAAGTAGGTAGGTACACCGGACAGGCAAGGATCAGCAAATATCCGGCTCGACTGGCGTTTATGACAAAGCTCGTTTTCCGGGTTATTTCAAACGAGGTTTTTACCTTTTCGACAAAAGATTTGCCTTCCACCACTCGTCGTAAAGTCCTCTGGTCGTGTACTTAAAAGGCTTTAGGAATGTTGTTTGTGGCTTTTCAACTACCATTTTGTCTTTCCAGGATTTTTATCTGAAGAAAAATATGTAGGCACAAGGAAGTTAACACCCAGAAAATTCTGTTTTAAGAAATAAATATTACATAAACATGGAATATAGGTCTGGGCTATATATAGCACGAAACTATCACATTCTGCGGGTGTCTATTCGTAAAAATCGTTCAACAAAACTTATCTCAACTATTCGCTCGTAAACTTCAAATATTGGTTTCATAATATCCATTTCCAGTTCTATTGAGGAAACTTATAAACCATCAATAGATATCTATTACCTTTGACTGCTCGTTATTCAATAATAGTTACTATTTGGGAGAATAATTCGTTTCATGGAAAATTGCAAGCCAGCTCAGCTTTCACTGCCAAAAGGGGTAATACATCACAATGGTAGTTTGACATTCAAACACCATTGTTTTCCCAATAATCCGGGAAGAGACACGAAGCTCCGGGCTACTGGCCACACATACCCGCACACACCCCACAAAGGTCAGCGCACATACTTACGACCCACTTCACAACATCCGAATAACATATTCTTAAAACATACACACATCAGTACTACTCGACGTTTCTTTGACAATGATATAACGTTACCGTGCTCCAGCAATATGGGCTGTTATACTAAATTACTTCATAAGACTGAGTTGACTTCGAAAAACGAGAGCTCACGGAGGTAAGGATCATAAATATCGGTCTATTGTTTTACCCACAAAGCGAACACTTCTTTTTATTATTTGACCCTTTTATGGGTGAGTAATAAAATGCGGTCGAAAGTGGTAAATAATAATCTGGTTTGCGTCGCTCCGTTGAGCCTGAACCCGCGGGACCTATAAATTGTTGTAAGAGAACAATATGTACTCATTTTGATATTTCGTATTGATTAAAATAAAAGCATTCAGGATGTTGAGGTTGGTTTCAATTCTCGCGAGGCCAAATGGTAATTAGGACAAATGTGTATTATAATGAAGCGAACAAAATTCTGAACAAAACACACATATAACTCTCAGGGAAGGCTAATATATATGTAAAAATGGACCCGTGAGACAGTAGAATATAAAATAATGCCCTGCAGATATTACATAGGGAGTAATACTTTTAAATGACCCGATATATATTTTATTCTCGTCTGCCAATAAAATGAGAAAGGATACGTGGGTTACTTTCAATTATTCTTGGATTTATCACTTATACCTAAACGTTATGTATTTGGCCTTTTCAGCGCCTAATTTGGTCACGATTAGGTACTCCTATTTCAATGACAGACAAGAGCTGTGTAATTCAATGCGAACAGTAGGAGCTCTCAGTATTTCAAATTAAACAATACCCTTTATAATATTACAGTAGTAACAGTAGGTAAATGGCCTCTTGAAAGTCTTACTCTCAAAAACTTAATACTCTTATTAAATTGACGAACAATTGGCTATTTAAACGTAGCAAATTGTCAGATTTCAGGATTATGTTTTGGACAAAACAAAAAATAATGGTTCGAGAGGACTAACGACAACGTGACCCCAATTATTTTTATAACAATGGCTGTTTTGTACACTGGATTCCACGGCCTTCCAGAAATTTGCATGACATTGCCTAACACCAAACGCGATTTGTTTTTGTGAATGCTCAAGTGAATTTTAGCGTTTGGTTTTATTAATTTTATGTATGGATATTTTCTGCTCACTGAACCCATTATCTGAGCGCAGGAGTCACACGTGTTAGGATTTTACGTTTTTGAAATCGGGGGCAAGGAAATCAATTGATGATATTACTTATTGTCGCGAAAAAAATAGTTCCTGTGAAATACTGACGACGCAGCAAGACGTTATTTGTTCGAAAAGAAATAAAAAAGGCCAGTTAGAGAGATTTATACTTCGTTTGTAACTTTATCTATGGCGCTAGTAAGTTATGGAGCCTAAGGTCAAACTAATGTCGATTTTTTCCCCATTTAAATAGCGAATAATGTTCAGTAACCGTTAAACGAGTAGAGCGGCCGTATCTGTGCTCACTACATAAATCAAATATAAATAAAGGACCTCATAAGCTGTCAACGTAATGCCATTCAAGCCAGGCCTGGGTGCGTAATATCGTCGAATAAATCATGTTCAGCTAAAATATGCCTCAATACCCACTGTTGAATATGAAATCACTTTCTACCATTTAGTTTGGAAATACCTAATTCAAAAAAATGAAAGGTACGTTAATATGGAATATTTCAGGCTTATGTGCCCTTTAGAGTATCCATATCGTATAGCGATTCTTATTTTAAATGTTTGTAATATCGCGAAATGATCAGAAGTTTCACTGCGTGTAGGTATATTTATTACGATAGGTTACAAACATTTAAAATAAGAATCGCTATACGATTGTAACCTACAAACATAATACGAAGCTGATGAGAACTTACAATAATTAGACGTATCACTAAAATTTCAGTAGGAAAAATATCAATCAACCCCTTTTTCTACCCATAAGGGTAGATTTTGTATTTTTTTAAATAGGGCTAAATTCGAGGTATAAACCCATTCAAATAAAAAAAAAGAATCGAGAAATTCGGACTACTCTGTAAAAAAATATGCGTGGTGATGTGGTGATACATAAATACACTAGGTATGTTAAAAACTGGCCAAGTGCGAGTCGGACTCGCACACGAAGGGTTCCGTACCACAAGGCAAAAACGCCGAAAAAACACGTCTGTTGTATGGGAGCCCCCCTTACCTAAGTATTTATTTTATTCTGTTTTTAGTATTTGTTGTTATAGCGGCAACAGAAATACATCATCTGTGAAAATTTCAACTTTCTAGCTATCACGGTTCATGAGATGCAGCCTGACAGACAGACAGACAGACGGACAGTAGAGTCTTAGTAATAGGGTCCCGTTTTTACCCTTTGGGTACGGAACCCTAAAAAGTACATACATACGGGTCGGCTTGAGAACCTCCTCATATTTTTCGTCGGTTAAAAATCATGAGAAACTGGTCATAGTATCAGAAAAACTAAACACAAGAACTTCTACGTACGTAGAGTATACGTTCCAAATCCGTATACAATTTGAAATTTATCCCCAGCAACTAACGTTCAAGGAAAACATGGCACGTCGAAGGATAAATAAAAATGATAAATTCTCAACGCGTGTTATGACCCCAAGCTGCCGTATATAGGGTACTGTCGTATATAGGGGTTCTGTCTGTCACTATAGGAATATTTACAGAGTGCCGGTGACGACAGCTTGGGTTTAAATCTGTGCTTGCCCTTAAATGGGTGTAGTCTTGATGATGTTTAACTGTCTCGTATTTAAATCTAGGAGCCATGTTATGACTAAGTACCACTTAAGCTGTTATTGTATTATGCAAAAGATGAAATACTTGAATATTGAGGCTATGAACGAACATTGCAAGTTTGGTACTGGTCGCTTCACTTTCATCACGAAGCGAAGATTAATAAGGAAAATGATTGGTTCTACATAATAAATAACGGATATCACACTTACACACATAAACTCACCCCTTCTTCCCATAGCGATGGGCAGAAACTACACAACGCCACCTGCGACGATCCTTACATATTCCTTTTGCCTCGTTTACGTTCATACATATCTGGAAAACACTGTTAAAAAGCCTTGATAAGAGCTGGTTCGAGGTGGCGCGGGAAAAGGGTTCCAGGAAGGAATAGAGGGGAGGCCTTTGCTCAGCAGTGGGACTGTATAGGCTAAATAAGAAACCGGTCAAGTGCGAGTCGGACTCGCGCACCGAGGGTTCCGTACAAATTTGTAGGTATGTATCTACAAATTTACGGTTTTCGGATTTTTTCCTTTACTACATGACATTGCTTCTTGCCAAATTTCATGATTCTAGGTCAAAGGGAAGTACTCTATAAATTTTAATTAATTTTAATTTCATGATTGCCTTGAGAGTATGCGGTATAAACGGCCGTATCTTTTTTTTATGTTAACTTAAAAGTTCGATTTTTTCACAGCTTCAAGGGATTGTAGACTTGAGTATATAGTTTTTTCAACTCGATACCTCCACGCGTTCCCGAGATAAAGGGTCTTGACAGACAGACGGACACCAAAGTGATCCTATAAGGGTTCCGTTTTTTCCTTTTGATGTACGGAACCCCAAAAAGTATAAAAAGTATGTTCATGATATTTTTTCACGATTATCACCACCTACTCATTAAACCCTTCATATAATTCACATTATTTTGTTAAACCTTCCATTTTCTATTTTAGTCGAGCTTTTTTATTCAGGCTGAAGGCCAGATAATTTCTTTTGAGGAATAATTTAGAATTTTTGACAGTTCTATCATACAAAAACCACGAATAAAAATTATCTGTCCACTGAAAAATCAGCCTTATGTAGGATAAAGTCATTAGTTTTAAATATTTATAGATATGATGACAATAACCGTCATCTGTTGTACTTACAGCTCCATTACGAAAGAGTGATGTTTCTCTGAATAATAAATGTGGTTTGTTGTTTATATTATGGAAAATTGATTTATGCTTGACAATGTATGATGTATGTCCAGGGGGTATTTGCGTCACACTAAAGGCTCCTACAAACAGGCGCGGCGCGCGATATAATCGCGCGCGACACAAAGGCAACGCTCGTTGAGCGACTTGCGGTGTCTTTGTGTCGCGTGTCGTGTTGCGTCTATTTGTAGGAGCCTTAACAGTAGCAATGACTTCATTTTGACAGTTCAACAACATTCATTGCGTTATTACGTTGTTGATTTTTGGTCCTCGGACAAGCCGGTTTCCTCACGATCAGTTGGTCCATGTAAAATACTGGTATTCAGCTGCCTCCAGTTAGACTAGAACCTGACCCCAACAAAGTTGGGAAAAGGCTAGGCAGTAAGTTATTATCATTACGAGTCCTAATTTCGTCTTCAATGCACCAAACTGCGCAATGTGCATGGTCATACTCCACCGAAACTGTTGAAGAGACAGTGCGATTACGTGGAGTCGGTCCGCATTCCCTCTAGTCGTACGTGAGTTACCGGCTCTTATAGCCTACAGCTTAACTAACTAGTGTCTGTGTTTGAGTCACGGAGGAAGAAGAAATGGAGTGCAAGACGTGAGCAAATCTGCGCATCACTAAGTAAATGCGCCACGCTCGCCTTTTATTAATAGGATTAGATAGTCGTATTTCTACTATAACTGGTGAATTATAATAGTCTGAAGCAGGCAGTGGAGGTAGACCGAACGTGGAAGGCTTAGAATCGGATACTGTGGTGCAATTTAGGACAGGCATTATCTGGCAGTGGATTCTCATGTATCGAGTAGAGATAGGCACGGATACTTGACTCACTCAAATTAACGTTTTTTGTTTTACTAGCCCAATCCTGGGCGAAGGCCTCACTCCACTTCTGCCATCTTTCGCGAGCCCGCGCGTCCTCCTTCCAGTTTTGACGGAACCTATCCAGCTCTTCCCGCCATCTCCTACGTGCGCCGCGACCCCGCCTCACTGTCTCAGGGCACCAGTTCTGTGCTATTTGGGCCCACAGTTGGTCTTATGCTTATTTCATAAAAACTGCGCTGATTGTGTCATAATAATATTGATTCTAGATTTGAAAATGGAAGGTTTAAGAATAGTTTGAACTTTATGGGTTTAATGAGTAGGTGGTTATTATAATCTCGTGAAAAAAACGTCATGAACGTACTTTTGATTCCATAACAACATTATTATTTTGTATTACGGCCAGTTTATCATCATCCTCGTATTAACACTCCATTCTTATATCCTTCATGACATTTAGCTCTGATTTACATAGGTATGTATCTATATACGCTCTCAATGGGCTGTTTCACGATTTCGAGAAAACCATGATTTTAGCCGTAAATACATGTCATGATTACAAGATGATTCCAAGCGCATTGAGGTTACAACCAAGTATGAGTACCTTGATGCGATTGGTATCATGTTAATTAGCAAAGTACGATACAGTACATATTATACGGCTAAGTATACACGATATACAGTTAAACATTGTGCATTGGGCGGGTATACATTGCTAATAGCGACTGCAATGTCTTTCAGACAACCTTTAAATGGAATAGCCAAATTTATTAGGTACTTCAAAGAAATTATAAAATACGAAAAGTAAAAGAGCTATTATAGTAAACCAATTTACATTCATTGATCGATGGTTGTTATATTTAACAGTGAATTATTCTTGATCCGTTTGTTGTTATTTTTATCAGTGAACTAGCTGTTACCCGCGACTTGTCTGCGAATTGCGATCAAGGATGAAAAGTAGCCTATGTCCAGGTATATCCAGGTCATGGTCTATCCATATGCTAAACTTCATCCGAAACCATTTTAGCGTGAAAGCGTAACAAACAAACTGACTTTCACATTTACGAGTATAATATTGTAGTTGTTGTTGCTATTGTTATCAGTGAATTATTTCAGGCTTGTAGAAACTTTGGGTAACTATTAGTGCATTTAATCAATATGTAATCGTTTTTAGTAAAGTCTAGAACTAAATGAATATTTTCACTTTCATACGGAACCAACGACGGCTTAAAGTTCTTTCCGAGGCACGGAGGGGTCTTGGTATGTAAAGATGGTCACCCATCCATGGACCAACCGCGGCAAATGTAGCTTAACCTGATCGATCGACCCGTGCGGCTGTTATTATTTAGCCAGCAATACCTCCACCGTCAAAATGTATGGAACAGCAGATTTTTTTTACCCGAGTAGAATGATGTACCTACTTACTTACTGAATGCTTGGTAACATTTTGCGCGTCGATAACACGATGCATAATATCGCACAAACTTATTTCTATGGAAGTACGAGGGTAACACTGAAAGTTCTTAGAAAATCAAAAACTGAACAAACTAACAAGTTATTAGTTTTGTTATTTCTTTTCAAAATAGTGTCCATTTACATGAATACATCGCTGCATCCGTTGAAACCACTGAGAAAAGCACTTTGCTCACTCGTCCTTAGGGGTCTTTCCGACGGTATTTTGAAACGCAGCCACTGCTTCCTCGGCGTCCATAAAACGGTTTTCCTCGAAGTTTTTCTTTCATTTGAAAATAAATAATAATCGCAAGGTGCGAGGTCGTGGCTATAGGGCGGGTGACCCAGTAATTCCACGTCTGACGTCGCCAAGTAGTCGATTGTTTGCTTGGCGGTGTGCGACGAGGCGTTGCCGTGGTGAAGGAGGATCCTACTGCGAGGTGGTTTCTCCCGAACTTTTTCCAAGACAAGTGGCAAACAATTGTTAGTGTACCATTCTGCAGTAACTGTTTTTCGATCCTCTGAAACAATTGTTGCGTAATGACCTGTCCTTCCGAAGAACGAGGCCACCATCTTTTTCCCACGCTTCGACACAACCAAAAAAAAACACACACAATAATATTGGCAAAGAAAGCGTTTACCAGCCAGTTATAAAAACTTTCAGTGTCGCCTTCATATCAAGCACCATAGTAACACCAGTAACACCCTATTAACTTGAAGTAATTTCCTGAAATATTCCATTTCTTTTTCTAAATCAATATCTAATCGACTCTTATTACAGTTATTGTGGACTGTAGAATTATAGTACCCTGCGTGTCTGCCTGCACGCATGTTGTAAAGTGGTGCATATGTTAGTTCCTTCGTCTTTTATATCTACGTGTGCAAGATAGAGTACGTGTGTGTGTGTGATCAAGTCCCATGAATACAAAATCGTCTTTAACAATCTTTGTTTAGTAAGGGGAGTTTGAATTCTCGAACAGGAAAAATATATCAATGTATAAATTTGCAATTAGGTACCTACATTAGGTACAATTTTACCCCTCGGTGCTTCGGTGGCCCCGGCTGCATGTCGACCCCAACATAGTTGGGAAAAGGAAATTTTAGAAACATCGATCACTTCTTCAGATGTAAATGAGCAAATAGGTATTTGCTCATTCTCTTCTTCTAAAATTCTCCGTGTTCAGCTTCTGTCAAATTCAAATTCATATATTATTTGCTATAATGTAGGTTTACAACGAGCGTTGTCAATTAAAAATAATGATGCAGAATAACGGGTGAGAACTCTAATTTGATGTTGCATTTGAAATCCGTAACGCTATAATATTGAAGAGCATTGTAAACCATCTTTACGAGTTTGGAAAAGAAAAAGTATTAATGTTTCATTTTGTTTTATCAATATCGTATGTCGTGATGGCCCAGGGGTTAAGGCCTCGCCTCTTACGTACGAGGTTGTGGGTTCAAATTCGGGCAAGTAGGTACCAATGTGACGTTTTCAGTGCATAATCTACTTTCTAGTTTTATCTTGGACATCACTGATCTAGGTGAAGGAAAATAACGTGAGGAAACTTTGACTTATACTTAATACTAGCTGACCCGACCGACAACGTCCTGTCCAACAAAAAAACCATAGGAAATGCACTTTCAAATATCCAGAATTTTCCCGGAAACTTTGCAAATTTTCTTTCTTTACTAACCAGGGGTCTACTCCGAAGCGGTTAACCACCGTATCGGCCGAATTTTCGGTCATTTTCTACTACCTTTTGTCGTGATTTCATTGATTTAATTTTAAAAACATACGTTATTTTAATACCGAATTATATATCCACTGTGGCAACACATCAACAAACTTTTAAAATGTATTTCCACTATGGCAACTAAATGTATTATTCTACTTGGGCAACACTTAGAAATAAGTTATGATATTCGTTATTTCTGGGTGGGGCAAATGTCGTTTTAAATGGTAAAATGTAGTGCAAAGTCAGTCGTTGTTGGATTGTGAAAAGGTACAGTTGTGCGATTAAAAAGTATTAGCAAGAAAACGGTCTATTTCTTTATACTTTCATTTCCTATATTGACTATAGGTCCCGACCAAAACCAACAATATTCGAATCAGAAAATGACCGAACATTCGGCCGACACGACAATCAACCACTTCGGAGTAGACCCCCTGATTGGAACTATTACGAACATTTTAAAATAAAAAAATACCAAATCGATCCAGCCATTCTGAAGTGATGCGCTTACCAACGATCAGCATTTTATTTTTATTATAAGTAGGTACAGGGTGTTTAGGCGGAGGGTTAGCCAAACAAGAAGGGTTCGTTGTAGACCCGTTTAGGATATACATATTTAGTGTGAAGCCGTCTTGAGTAAGCCTGGTGATCAATGTTCGTGCGTTCTCTATCTGAGAAGAGGTCTGTACCCTGCAGTGGGTCCTTAATAGGCTAGTACTATTCTCCAAATACCTAATACTCAAAACTACGTAGACTTCTTGGGGCTTAAAAAGGCCACTTTGCCAGAATCATAAAAGGATAAAATTATGAATCATAATATGGCGAAGACAGTCCGTGTTTTTCTTTTTTTCGCTGCACTACGTAGGTATAATCAAAGAGATTGGGATTGGATTGATTGGTATTTAAGCACACAAAAAAAAAACTGAAAAACCTTCACCAATGGGATTTGATATGATTAACTTAACAGTTAACTGTCCCTTAAGATTCATAATGTCATCCTTTTATGATTCTGACAAAGTGGCCTTTTTAGGCCCCCTTGTCAAACATATACTTAAATACTTAAAAACTGTTCAATACGTCTAAAGATTGTTTAAAAGATGTTTCAAAAGCATTCACTCAATCTTGTGGTTGTGTGATGACGTCATCATGCAGTTCTGTTCCTCTCGAGGTGCGGAATATGGGATATAGTAGAAAACCCGCAGGTTTTCAATTAACGGCGCGGTTGTTTCAAATGTATCGCGGTGCTACAGCGGTCTTCCAACCATTTTGGAATCGACTTGAATTGAGAGTGTGACTAGATTAAAAGCTTTTTATTCCCCAAATAAATCCGTAGCCAAATAAGTATTTTTGGTTGACATGTTTTCAAATCCGCGAAAGAATATTTTTGTATTGTCTGAGCTGTATTTTCAGGACATGTGAATGGTTTCTATCAGTGTGCAATGCATAATTTATTTATTATGCTACTCATACCCGTTTTCATGAATAACAGGTGACACCTAAATAAATAATCCAAGAGCGCGCTATAATGAGGCATTCATTTATGTGTTGCCTAGTGGTAGGTACTTTAAACAGGCACAAGTGTACTGCTGCAGCTTCGGGCCGTATTTTGATATAATTATTTTATTAAGGTACTGCCCATAGATATAGGTACACCTAGATAACGCAAGAGTAACTACTTCGCGTGCCCAGCTTACGGAGAAAAATCGTAAGCCGCCACTTTCGCGCTCAGTCCTGTATACTGCTGGCTGGGTGAGCGTGATCGCTGGCGCTAGGCCCCGAGGGTGGGGCAAGACGGGTGCCGCACGCGGCGGCGTTTTTGAATCGATTTGATTTTCCCATCACTAAATAGTGCTTGTGACGTCACAGTAGGTAGTCAAAAAATGGCATGCTTGGTTTTCATACAGATCGTGATACTTGCGTTATCTAGGTCTATTTATGTCTGTGGTACTACCATTTTATTAATTGGTCTCTTTAAAATCAAAAGAAAGACGTGCAAGAGACTGGTGGACGTACTGTTAAGTATTTGATATTAATTTTAATTAATTTAAAGATGTAAATGTTTTTAAAGATTTTAATGATTTAATAGTATTATTGTGGCATGTATTTTATTATTTGGTTAACAACATTTTTAACTAAGTATGCTAACATAAACATGGATCACTTTGTCTGACTTAAATTCATTATTATTATTTATACTTACCTACGTGAGAAAATGGCCGAATAATGTCAAGGTTTAGTAAACTTTTAGGGTTCCGTATCCAAAGGGTAAAAACAGGACCCTATTACTAAGACTCCACTGTCCGTCTGTTTGTCTGTCTGTCATGTCTCATGAATCGTGATAGCTAGACAGTTGACATTTTTACAGATAATGTATTTCTGTTGCCGCTATAACAACAAATATGTAATAAAAATAAAATGAAGTTATAATTTAAAGTATAAAAGAAACGTTTTTTTCGGCGTTTTATGCCTTGTGGTACGGAACCCTTCGTGTGCGAGTCCCACTCGCACTTGGCTGGTTTTATTTTTGAACGCTCTAACTTCACGAAAGTAGAAAATAAGAAGACTATTTATCCTCCAGACTGTATTCTGGCCATGGCGGCCAATCTTCACAAAGGCTAGTGACACACACTTGTGTATGCGTAGACACAGATGCATTCTCTTGTCCCTCACTCTCATAGTCCGATGGGATGGCAATCTGATACGACCGGAGAGAGATCAGCGGTGCTATTCTGTAAAAATCTCACCGTGAAAACTTAGGTGAAGTGAGCGTGGAGAGAGCTGTCAATAGTGTCAATTCCTAGCAAAACAAACTCACTTCTCCTAAGTTTTCACAGTGAGATTTTTACAGAATCGACCGGCTGAAGGTCAATTCTCGTAATTTAAAACGATCTATAAAAAAAAATCTAGTCGCAGTCTCATCTTGGAGACAAACAAATGTCAAAAACTTGTCAAAATGTAGGGAAATTGGAGGTATTTTTGACAATTTTTGAGATCAGATTGTGAACGTTTTTAAAATTACGAGAATTGCCCCTCTGGTCTGCTGAGCGTGGGATCTTGGGTTCGATTCCCAGGTCGAGCAAAGTGTTAATGGGTTTTTCCATGAGGAATTTCTTAGTAAAATCCCGAAGTTTGAAAGTTAGCGGCCTCGGAAAGCACGTTAAGTTCGACTACCTTTACAAAGAAGTTATCGAAAGCAAAAAACCAGTATGTGTGATCATCCCTAGATGACCATGCATAGTCAGAAAACTTACGGGTTCAACCAATGCATAGGAACCTTACAACGCAGATTTACATAATGTTCCACCAAACTCAAAGTAATCTTGTCCAAAAAGATCAAAAACAACAAAACAGCAATACAAAACTGAAGTGTCGAAATCATTCGAGCACAATGTAGAAGGCCAAAAAATCTCATTTACCTGGCACACGTTGATAAAAAGGTTGTACATTAATCACATTACCATCAACGACGCCCCAGGTGCGTCCAGAGGCGAAACACCCTGTTTTATTAGCCCTCGTGTTATATACAACTCGTTTGTCAACGTAATTAATGCTGGACCTATGTTAATATGTATAGTATTGTTTATAATAATTTTTAGGAAAAATATTCGGTTAAACTTCACTTTTTGCAAAGAATTTTTGAATTCTAAATTATGTTCGCAACAAACGTAATTAATTTAATTTCAGGTTAGCGAAGACAAAGCATGATTGTTTAGTATTCACTAACATATTTTAATTCTTAACAGGCACATTATATTCAAGATACAACTCTGTTAAACAAAGTTTCTTCAACTTTAATTAGAGAAGGTTCTCGGTTATCCTCATTACCAACTGTTTATTGAAACATCAGCTACAGAAACGTACCTATTCTATACCTAGAGGGTATTAAGAGAGGAGCTTCTATTTTCGTTACCGTCATGTTTAAAAAACATTATTAACAAATCAGACATCTAGTCCGTAATATCCTGTACGTGATAAGTACTTGTACACTACATCGAAGCTACAGACACGTCCCCTAACTCGTCAGACCACTGCCTTGCCAAAACGCTAATCTCATTGTATACACAATCCAACAACCACTGTAAACGAGCCTATTTCTTAACAAAAGCAAACTCCATTACCATCGATATTACAAGCATTTCAAACAGAATCCAATAAGAATAAATGTCAAAAATACAAATGTGAGATTTATTCTTCAAATCAGAATAATGTATGGCCCGAATAACAAAGATGATCAAAATGAAACATCACAAAAACACAATAATATCGCAAACGCTGTGATCGCATTTCTCTTGTGATAAGGCATAGGCAGATATATTGTTGAGTTACGCTCAATACTATTTACTCGGCGATATTCTCCCTTGTGAAAAACTCTTAGATGCGATCATAAATCGCTTCGGTTGACATAATAGCGTAAAGGGAGCGGCCTGGATTTATGCATGTTTGATTTAAAGGGAGGTGAATGTTGTCATTTTACCGACGTTCCCACTAAAAATATGGTGCGTTTACTTTCACGAATATAATTCTCAAAGGAGATACGTACGTAGGTACACGCGCGGTTTTTGCACTGCTTAAATAAGTACATGAATTTTCATGAACGTTTTGGAATACCGCATACGTAATAAGGCGCTTTATACAAAGTAGAGAACATAATGCGTGTGTTCGGAAACGAGCTCTCCACTCGAAAGTCGAACGTACAAAATTGGTCTTCAAACAATTTATGAATTATCCTTCGCATGCTTACCTCGCCAGATATCGTAAACTTCGTTTCTTATGCGCGTTTTCGTTTTATGATTTATTGTTAGGGCTCATTTTGATGATTGAATAATAAAAACTGCTCGGTCGGGTACCACATTTACATTAATTTTATTTTCATTTACCACGTGAATTTTAATAAGATTTCTAATAAAAGAAAATATTTTTCCACAACGATGATAAATTCGTTAGATAAAATTTGAACGGAGTAATTTTTATTTAGAATTTATCAGATAACATCTCAGTGGAAATTTATTTAACCTGACGACTGCAAAGGAGGGGCTGACTATTAAATTTATTTGAGAGCCGGTCGTCGTTTATTGCGATTCGGATTGGAATTGGAATATCCAGACAGAACAGATTAACAATTTTCGAA
Source organism: Oligia latruncula (assembly GCA_948474745.1). NCBI lineage: Eukaryota > Metazoa > Arthropoda > Insecta > Lepidoptera > Noctuidae > Oligia > Oligia latruncula. The sequence goes on along the minus strand of OX419686.1, from coordinate 8,530,263 downwards.
TTCTAAGGACAGCCTGTGTTCTAAATTCAAGACACGATTCAAATTAAGTGATAAAGCGTTGGGAGTACGCCGCCTGTGCTCGGTTGTCACCCGGTAATACCCAAAGAAGAGACGTGCCCCTAGCCCCATTACGACGAGCTGCATTGCAACAATTTCGAGGAGGAAAATTTCAAAGTGTACCAACAAATGAAGTGGTAATTATCTCTAAATCGACTCTTAAATATACACCGACACTAAAGTGTTCGTTGTAATGTTTGATTAGGAGATGAGGAGCCGCAACCTTGAATCGGTGCAGAGAGCAAATTGCGGGCTAATGTTGCTCTAGAATTATGACGACAGTATCATAACATTTGATCTACTACTGCGAGACCTTTTCTATTGAAGACATACGACTGGAGGTAAAAAATTACAATATTAACAGATATTATAATTTGACAATTACATCTTATGCAGAGCAGTGGTGACCTAGTGGTAACGGCCGCGACTTACGAGTTGTAGGTCGTATGTTCGAACCCAGCCAGGCGCTTTACTTTGTGTAAATTATTTCATCAGCAACACTGCTTTCAAAACGGTGAAGGAAAACATCTTGAAGAAACCGCTATGTCCTAGAACCAAATATTCGAAAACATGTGACATCTACCTTCCCACTGGGCCAGTGTGGTGGATTACGGCCCAAACCTCTCATAGAGAGGAGGCCTGTGTCCCAGCAGTGGGAACGTTATAGGCTGATTACGCAAACATCCTATAATCCATTTTACTTTCCGTAAAGGCATAGATATATAGCTACCTACCCAAACATCAAACAACATAATCAACTATTAACAGCCACGTTAATAGTTGATTATGTCCTAATCCGGAACATATAATACGCTCTGAACAAAGCCAAGAACATCTCAATACATCTGACTGTTTAATAACAAGAGACGATCGAATAATCAGATCACGTATTGAACACCAAATTCATAATCGGCCATTGAACGCAACCCCAAGGAATTTGTAAGGGATAACGCGAAAACTGAAGGTGTTTATGATTTTATGATGCTACTCCATTCTTGAATAAGGCCGTACAATAACGATAAAGTGTTACGACCTATCCGATGAGGAGGAAAAAATGTCGTACAAGTCTCGTTTGTGGAGGCCCTAATGATATTTTACTTTAATAACAACAGACGAAAGTCTTTAGTATGGGAAAATAAGCCATTGTCGGGAAATGAAGTGGTTTTCTTGAAGATAATGTATTTAAATGAACGAGTGAGATAAAGTTCAAACGTATTAACATTCTCTCTTTATGTTAATATTATGGTAAATACTGTTAATTGAAGTTGAAGGAAACTGAACCTACTAGGATAGAACATATTCTTAGAACAGAAGGCCATTTCTTGTAACTTAAAACGTTCAAACTCAAGTCAGTCTTTAGGCGACCAACAAAAATCAAATACTTGTCAAAAATGTAGTCCTTTTATAACCAGTTTTTGACAGTGATTGTAGCTGAGATGAGATAGATAGATAGGTTCCTTAGAAAAACAGTAAAGAAGCTAGTATTTGGAACGGAAAATCCAAAAAATCATATCTATTACTTATTATGTATATGTTGTCAAAATCTTACGCAAAGTATGTTTTCACAGGTAGAAAGAACCTATATGAAATAAAACTTAGTGAGAATGTTGATACAAGTATCTTAAGAATTTGTAAGTCCTTCAACAGAAAAATGATATCGATACGTTTTTACACACAGTGAAATATTTTCTGATAATGTCAACAAAACACGCTTTGCTGGCTGATAAGTAACCTTAAAATAGAATAGAATACTCTTTATTATGCATACCTAAATCTACCCACTTGTAATATTAATGAGTCAAAGCCTTAAAAAGCAAAAAAAACAACAAAAATACATAAAACAGAAGTCAAACAAACAAACAACCTAGACATAAAAATACAACAATTTATTAAATGAAAATGTAATCAACACAAATTACAGGCTGCCGAACGGTAATTGAATAGTCTTTAGAAATATTTCAATTTACACACGCAAAAGGCGAAAGAAATGATAGATGACTATCAGTCCGGAACGTTGGAAAAAGAGGCAGTTAATAACAGATAAATGACCAAAGTGACGAATACAAAAGAAAGGAAATTGTGTTCTAAATATTACTTTTTCATAACGTTAACAAGACTTGATTAAGGAATCAAGTAAATATGGTAAAAGTGACTTTTGTCTATGCCCAGAGGCCCCAATTCTCGTAATTTTAAGATCGTTCACAGTCTGATCTCAGTCTCAATCTGTCAAAAATTCCCCATTTCCCCATATTTTTGACAAGTTTTTGACATTTATTTGTCGCTGAGATGAGTTTGCGACTAGATTTTGAATGTTCTAAATTACGAGAATTTAATGGCCTGCAGATGTTTTTTTGCTGGTTTTTGTTCGACCATGCATACTACTTTGGGTAGTAATATTATTAGAATATTCAACCATTTTTCACTAAAAGAATATTCTAATAATAAGTTTGGACCAAGCAATCATTTGATAAAACTTAAACCACGAAAGCCTACACTAGACAGTATTTTTAACAGAAAATTGGCACCTGTCACCTCCACTTAAACTTACAATAACATTTTCTCGACTCATTAAATCTAGTAGTCATATTTATTAGTAAAAGCGATTATCGACTTGCCCCATAAGGTCACGAAAATTGTAAGCGGTGACCCCAGATGGGCGAGGGGCGAGTAACTGCGAATGCGAACAAACGGAGAGAGGGAACTCTCTTCAGTCGTGTGTCAACCGTAGAGGACGCCGGTCGTCCGCGTCGCGCTCGCTACCAAAATATTACGTGAGCTTCATTATAACTCGACTCAACTCTCCGATTGAAATGTTAATTAAAACCGTGTGTGAATAAAGTGCTTACGGCAATATATGGAGGGATAAATCTCTGTGATATGTGATGGAACTGTTTGTTTGAAAACTTAATGAGGATGTATGTCTTATTGGCAGTGCTGAGTTTACTTATAAAAGGTAATATCAATTATGTGAATGGACTGTGTGCTTTTATTAATACAACTTGTCATAAAAAATATTATCAGTATGAATTATGCAATTGAATCCATATTTTACAACGAATAGGAATCATTTCCCGAGTCCCACGCTGGGCGACAATAAGCGGCAGTGACAGTTACGATATTTTAATGCATCTCCATTTTTCAATTTAGGAATAAAATTGCATAAAGATATTATTCATGAAGACCGAGGACCTTTATAATAAAAAGCCATTCATCTTAGAGCGATATCGTAAGAAAAAGACTACTTTCTTAAAGTAGGTTATCAAGAGATAGGTATTTATTCGCAAAGATAATAAATCATTTAAATCTTCCTGAAACTTTTACTTAGATTAGAATTGACGTTTTAAATCAAGGGCAAACAATTTTCCTGTTCCAGTTGTTGTGCGAAACGAGTTTAATGAGTATTGAAAGGAAACTTTTATTCAACTAAAGTGGCCCTTTCATAGCCAGCTGAAAAACAGAACCCTCAATTAAACCGTCAGTATATCTTTTATCTAGAGGGGCTCTCAGTTAGATTTATTCAGGCCTACCCCCGACCCGGGTCGCTAAAAGCAAATTGAGCCTTAAAAATACAAAGTGTATCTCCTTTTTAATTTTTTTATGGAAATGACTGAGAAGTCTTCCATAATCGATATTCAATTTATCGGTAACTGGTTCCCAACCACGAGTATATTGTAGCTTACTGGAAGTTGTTTATTAAGATTCTAGAGGGGCTTTACCGCAAATTAAGATAGATTTTCGCCGCGACGGCTTAATTCCAGTCGTATTTTCTAGAGGGCTAATATTATATCTACATCTGACTAACATTGGCTATGAAAGTGTTGCATTGCTCTTAAAAAATACTAGAAACCTGTAAAGCAGTCATTGTATCGCCCTCCATATTCTAGTTATTGCTTGTTATCGGTATTTTATATATCACAAATCAAATAGATATGTCAATCCATCAAATCAATGGGCATTAAGGGCGTAACAAGATTTTATCATGACCAATGGATGTCTAGTTTTGAACATAGGCCTGCTTCATCGGTTGTCTATTACTGGTTGTGTTGTATGAACATCCATCTTACCCAGATATGAATACAAAAAAAGTAATGGACAACTTTCTCTTAACCATTCAATCGTTGGACTAAAATTGATGGATTAATGTATTTATTCATATTTCCAGCTACTTGAGCGACTTCACCTCAATAAAATATATCCTAATTCATCATCAGCTGCCTTGACTTCCAGTCTTACTGAATGCAGCTGAATAAGTGAATAACAGTACTTTGCATTATAATCTGATCTTCACAACCCATGGCAGTTACTGGATTTTTTTTTTCAAACTCAAAATCAAAGCATTTATTTCAATTAAACCATTTACAGGCACTTTTGAATTGTCAAGGAGTCGGTTCAGCCAGAAATATGAAGTTAGTTGCCCATTCCAAAGTGTATTAGGAGTTGAGTTCTTGCCATACCTATGGAGAAGAATGGGCAAGAAACTCCATGGACACTCTTTTAAATTATATTGTTTAAATTCATCATGTTGAATGTGAGAAAGATGTAAAAGAGACGTACACGTAAAAGGCTCAGGCATAAAAATAATAGCTGTATATAAAATCCTTACCTATTTCTTCTTTTCACGTCGGTGATACTTTGATGTAATCCTATCCTGTAAACTAATGTTTGTAAACATCGTTTTTGGCAGTTAGTAAATTACAGTAAAACACAGGTGCTTAAATCCACACTCCTGATTGAACCCGTTAGCCACTTTTACGCTTCCCCCGAGAAGTGATGGAGTGGTCTATTTGTACACCGACACAGCGAAGTTAAAATAGCTGTAAATAAGTTGTGACAGGTCGATACTCCACCGGCTAGGAGCTGACAGTTGATATAACCTACTTAGCTGACTTTTATAATTTTTTGTGGGATAATAAGCAGTTGTTTTTTTATATATTCTTGAATTTTGTTTGGAAAGTTAAATTTGGACTGTAAGTTGGAAAAATATTATTTTACTTTGAAAAGATTTCCAGCAGTGGACTATAGAAGTTTTTTATTTGTTTTGTAGTCTTGAACGAAGTTTATAGGTAAACAACTGTTAAAAACTAAAGTCTGTTGTAAAAGTTATATTTTACCTTCATACACCGTACACTGTCTATAACTTGCGCTAGTCACGCCCTCAACGCCCTTCTATTAGATTTTCAAATGATAATAGCTCCATCAGAGATGTATCTAAGTATATTGACGCCACGTGGGCGAATTTCCCGGAGATCCTTATAGAGTAGAAATTCTATTATTCCGTTCCAATAAGTACCTACTAACATTTTTCCAATGTAAAAAAACGATAGTTGCTATTTTAGTGCAGAACACATTTTAGTGCACAAAGCACCTTTATCGAGATGCAATAAGATATAGATATTTATTTAAATTGAAAAATGAAATTAATTGAAATGAAAATGAAATGAAATTAATTTGTGAAATGTTCATTCAAATGACTGAACTTGTGTTCCTTTTGGTTAGTTATGGTTGCTTGATAATGGTTGAAATTAAGATTCTTCTATCTCTACAAATAATGGAGCAATATGACAGTACCAATATGGAAGTAGCTATCACAAGTAAAATTATCTCTATAAATGCCCGGTTTGGCAATAAAAAATGCCACCATCATTGCATGTTAAGGAAAACGATTAGTTTTTTACCGACTTCAAAAAAAAAGGAGGTTATCAATTCGACACGTATGTATGTAATATTATTGGAACTGCATTACTTACATTTGACAATCTTTTAGGGCTTCCAAACAAATATACAAAATTGTATATATGTATGTATGTTTGTCCACGCATTTCTCCGCAACTAATAATCGGATCATGACCATTTTTTTTATTGGCTTATATTTACTTCAAGTTAGGGAACAGTGCAAGTTTCATCAAAATCGATTCAGTAATTTTCAAGATATGGACTAATACGTGTAAGTGTGACGGCCTGGATTGTTGATACAAGGTACGGGTGTAGTGTCAAAGGGAAAACATCTCAAAACTTTGGTAAAATTCTAGTGCAATATTTACAACAAAACTGTTACCTACTTATTAAAAACAAATATTCCAGTTTTTACTTAAAACTAAGAATTACGAAATATAAAAGTAATTTAAAAAAATTAAACCGACTTTAAAAATAAATTAACTCAAAATTATGAAATAACTTTAATTTCGGAAATCGGTGGCCAAAAACTAAAACTAAAATACAGATCCCAAGACACCGACTTCCGAAATTAAAGTTATTTCATAATTTTGAGTTAATTTCTTGTCTATAGGAATCGAGCATTAGTCAACATTCTTGTTTTTTAAAGCGTTGCCCCCACACTAGGAATTTCTCCTGTATTGTGGTTGCATTTACAAACATTTAAACTCACATACACAAACAGCCAGACCCAGAACAACTACTTGTAGGTCATACAAATATTTGTTCCGTGGGGGAATCGAACCCGCGACACGCAGCGCACTTGCAGCAGCCAACCGTGCCGTCAGACCAATAGTACATTAAAACCCAGTAAGTCTTCATAGATGAATACATACTCTCATACAGCTCTCAAAGAAATACGTAACTTACGAATTTCAAGGAAAACTTTATAAAGAAATTGAACACTAATAAAAAGCAAGAAAAAACATCAAAAGACCTACTGGAAATAATCTAATAAGCTATTCGAAGAACTAGATAATATTTTATTTTTTCTGAGAAAAAATAGGTCCTGAAGCTATTACATAATCCCCTGTTTACGTGGACAACTTGACAAGTCAGACTGGTAGTCTTGAATTAGCTCCGGGATATTACAGGGCGGCTTTAAACAGTAACAAAGCGATATAATGCTGATTATATTGGATTCACAGGATGCCGTCTTTGTGTAATTACTGTCAATAGCAGACAGGTACATTCTGGTAATAGAGATAAAGGGACTTTGATTAGGTCGTTAGATTCAACGTAACAAAGTTTGGAATTAAGAAAGGGTTTTAAAGACTTATTTTGTTAGTTAGGTTTTATCAGGGTGGTTTTAGTTATATTAGTAAACTAGCTGCGCCCCGCGGTTCCACAAAATCGTTTCATTTAGATAAAAAGTAGCCTATATGTTAATCCAGGGTGTCAGCTACCTCCATACCAAATTTTATCAAAATTGGTCCAGCCTTTTGAGCGTGAAGAAGTAACAAACATATAAACACACACACTTACAAACTTTCGCCTTTATAATATTACTGTGGTAATATACAATAGTGCATTACTGTTAATAGTTTCAGACATTTACAAGGAATGTAGGGTTCATCATTCATGGTATTTCAATATATATTTCTGGCCATAGTTTTAAGGGACACATGAATTCATCGAAGTATAGTTGGGTTTTTCGATTAGGTATCTTTCAGTAGTAGCCCGTGGTATGGATTTGTAACCGGTTGATGGCTATAGGGTCGCCCCCTATTACATGGGACTTAAACATAACTGGCGAAATGTGTTGTACAGGTTGTACTAATCTACATTCGCAATTTATTTGCCAAAAATGTAAACAAATATGAGTTTATGGAAAAATAACTTTGAAATCTACACAATAAAGTTCAGTTTAAGCTACAACTTCAAGCATTTTTATAATTTTTACTCACTCTGAAATCAACTTAATAAACATTAAAATAAATTTTATTTTTATTTAACTTGAAATGATATTAATTTGAAACATAAGTTTGAATAGACTTTATGTTATGAATTTTCAAGTTGATTCGATGGCAATCTTAGTTTCAATCTAATAAATTGTCCAATATTTAATCCTCTAAAATATGACTTGTTAGTGCAGGTATTTTAAACAGAGGGGCAATTTTCGTAATTTCAAAAACGTTCAGTCTGATCTCAGTCTCGTTCTGTCAAAAATTCATTTGCCTACATTGTTGATTTGTTGACAAGTTTTGACATTGATTGTCGCTGAGATGAGATTGCGACTAGATTTTGAATGTTTTTATTACGGGAATTGGCCTTCTGCTCTTCACCAGTGCATTCTCTTCTACATACCTAGGTACCTCAATGTAGTTGTATATGCCAAAAGCATCACCCTTATGAAATCTATTTTGCTGTAACTAACAAGAACTTCCGCAACGTAGCCTCTTTTTAGGGTTCCGTAGCTAAATGGAAAAAACGGAACCCTTATGGATTCGTCATGTCTGTCTGTCCGTCCGTATGTCACAGCAACTTTTTTCCGAAACTATAAGAACTATACTGTTGAAACTTGGTAAGTAGATGTGTTCTGTGAACCGCATTAAGATTTTCACACAAAAAATAGAAAAAAGAAACAATAAATTTTGGGGGTTCCCCATACATAGAACTGAAACTCAACATTTTTTTTCATCAAACCCTTACGTGTGGGGGTATCTATGGATAGGTCTTCACAAATGATATTGAGGTTTCCAATATATTTTTTTTTTCTAAACTGAATAGTTTGGGCGAGAGACACTTCCAAAGTGATAAAATGTGGGTAACTCCCCCTGTAACTTCTAAAATAAGAGAATGATAAAACTAAAAAAAATATATGATCTACATTACCATGTAAACTTCCACCGAAAATTGGTTTCAACGAGATCTAGTAAGTAGCTATGATGGTACGGAACCCTTCGGTGCGCGAGTCCGACTCGCTCTTGCCCGGTTTTTATAACATGCATTATGATAAAATATTTTACTACATCAAGGCAACTGAAGGAACACGGGTGGGTTTTAGCCAGTAAAAGTCTGACACGAAGGAGCGGGAGAAGTTATTTGATAATTTATCAACCAAAAAAAAAAGCTCGATATACAACTTTTATATTTTGCCTTCAGCTATGATATCACAACCCGAAAGTACCTAATTAAAGAGATGCCTTTATCCTTGATCAACGTGTATTTTGGTTTAAAAGCTGAATTTAATTTTCTGGGGTAACGTCTAAGCAACATATTCAAGCCAAAATACAGCAGGATACATTAATAAAGAAAACAACCTTCAAAGGCTTTTATCCTTCACAGGAGTACCTACTTAATCCGCAACATTGGCTCAAGATTGAAACGTTACATTTAAGTATTTTTCCGTATTACATCTGGTACCTAGTAAATAAAACTGTTTTTCAAGCTTGCTTGGGTACCTACTGTAAACTTTGAAATTACGAAAGTGTTGTCCGTTAGTGATTTTCTCGAAGTATAATCACTGACTCTTCACTGCTAAATCTTTGGTGTATCTAAACTGGCTGTGTTGATACCTACAACTAAATTCAGCAGTTTCCTTGTTAATTATCCACATCTTTTATACACACGAAAATTTAGCTTCATTTGGGATTTGAAGGATTAAACAACGGTACAAAGAAGATAATATTATAACACTGTAATTAATTCCCCAAACAAACCTAACAATATTAGATACCATAATAAAAGAGCTACGTTATTACCATAATTAATTAAAAATCCTTTCGAGTGTGTCCCGGAACTACAGCCACAATTCCACTAGTGCGGTTGTGAACTCGGCGTTTACAACCATACACCACGGGAACTTATGACCCTCAGGCGACCCATAGAAAGTTAAGATGTCCCCCAAACGTAGCGCGGGAAAAGTCTTCCTCACTCTACAAGAAAGAGTTCAAAATCGATGTACCCCCTCAATTTATTAACTCACTAAATTACGTTACTATGATACTTTCCTTGATTTCAGCCTCAACTTTGTTCGTGCTACGTGCAATGTTAATTCAAGTAAGAAATAATTTCCATTTCCAAGCCAGTGGTATCCATAAAATCTTTAACGTTACAATCGTGCTGCACTGCAGTTGTACATAAACGTTGTTAAAAGTGTGAAGAAAACTAGCGAATGAGCACGACAACGTACCTCCCACTAATTAACTGACTTTAAACAATAAAGTTACCTTAGTGACGTCTTGGTATCACCAAGTTGAAGGCGAGACTTTCAAAGATTAAACAGTACAAGTTTGTTACGGTTTAACAAGGTCTCGCTTCTGTTAGTCCCGAATGATTGTTGTAAAGTCCAGTTTGCTTACCTCCAGGGAAATGAAGCGAGATGGATACATTCACAAAACGAATCTCTCTTTCGTCTCGTATAAAATTATAATATTTTATTAAAGCCCCGGGATCGTTATTTGGTTCTGGAATTAATATTTCAGACGTCTAACTTTTAGACTTTCCATACATCTTGCTTACGTAAGTTAGACGGTTTCTATCTCCTTCGCCTTGTTAACTACTTTTTATTCTGCCCCGCAATGCTGTTCGGTAATAAGTTTAAAACATGGTAATTAATGAAACTATGTTGAATACGAAAGTATTTTAATAATTTTGTTTGAAACTTTTCGCATACCTAAATGAAAAGCGCATGACTAAAATCAAAATGTTGAAGGACACACATAGGTAGTCATATTTCAATGTTTTAGTGATAAAGTTACAGTTAAAACCAGTTTAAAATTCTACTTACAGTAGACGGTTGTATGAGTAGTAAATAGTCAAAATCTCTATAATATGGCGCAATTTATTATTAGGAGCAATTCGCAAGACTCGATCAGAAAGACTCAAGAGCGTTAGTAAAAATGTTTTCTGCAAAATAATGGTTAACCACTACATAATTTATGAACTCACAAAATATTTGTATTAGTAACAACTAAACACAAGAAAAATATTAACACAGATGTGAATTAACTCAATTTAAAACAAACACAAAACTATTAAACTCACATCAATTCAGAATTATGAATAGAAGATAACAAATCAAATAGCGATATAACGCGTAGATGACAGTTAATTTATAAATCAAGGGTTGGACGAGGACAGCTAGGAGTTGATAGCGAACTTCGCTAAGTTAGTTATAGTTAGTTATAGGAGGGTGAGCGTCGTGCGTGTTGGCTCCAACTGTTGTTGTCCACGATTTACATTTATTTAGCACTTGTTTTTGCCGCGGTTGTGCTTGGTGTGGAGATTTGTGATTGTTTTATTAAGGGTTGATTTTTCCAACGCCAAATAATTTTATCGTAGGAATATTTTTGAATTTTTGACAGTTCTTCCATACATATACTGTCAAACGTCAATTTTGTTCCCCGAATAAAAGTTATCTGGCTATGGAAAAATCAGCCCTTAGTTGAGTAGGAACTATTGAGTTTCTTGCCCATTCTTCTCTAGACGAAATTACCTTTTGGAAGGTAGGTACACCTAGAATCAATTCTATGTTCTTGTACAGACGCCAGCACATCATGACGGCTTTCAAGCCATAATACGCAAAATTGCTTCGCTGCTGTGCAGAGTGTAGAGTAGTCGCCACTTTATCCTGAGAGCGGTGGCGAGAGCTATACGCCAAATATTAGGCATTTTGTGCGGAGGTTGATTAGGTAGGAAACATATTTTCCTGACTGGTCATCCTTTTGTCTTACTTAAACTTTCTTTTTTTATATCAATGTTACTAACACTAGAATATAAGATGTGTGTAATACTAACAAAATATGGATCACTGTTGTCCGAAATAAATGAATTTTAATTTAATTTTAATTTACATCAAGTTACTACAATCTGTCAAATTTCTTTAATACATTTTCAACATTATTGCTAAAGCATAAGGTTCAATGTTGATTGGGAAAATTTGACAATTTCGGGTAGCTTGATGTGCTGGCGTCTGTACCTACATTTTGACATGTAGAATTGCCTTTTACTGGCGTACTTGAAATAAATGATTTGACTTTGACTTTTTCTTCGTATGAGTTGAATAATTGCCGAACGATGATATGTAACGCTCCACATTCACCTACATCCTTCATGTGAAGTATTCTCGTGTTTTATTTCGGCTCTTTTCACGGCCACCAAAAACAATAATAACGTTGGACTGGATTTAACCAAAATTTTCGTTTTTAACGTACAAACTAGTGAAGTTAAGTGTCTAGTGTAATTCCTAGTGTGGGGCAACGTTTTTAAAAAAAAAAAACAAAACAAAAAAAAACGGGTAATATTTAATTAAGTACCTCTACTTAAAGGTAGCTATTAGTGGTCTGTAAGTACGTATTTGCCTGACAAATGCGGAACTGCGGGGTGATTGAGTAATGACTATTGATCGCAATGGGTTTCATTTTGACAGTTCACCCTTGTTCATTGCGTTATTTACATTGTTGAGCAGTTTTTAAAACCTATGAAGCAATATCCTCCAAAACTCTTAATTGTAATTGAAAATGTGATACGCAATTAGGGGGGCGACTCCCATGCGGCGCAACCTTGAGACGCACACCACACTTTATTCTTTACTAGCTTCTGCCCGCGACTTCGTACGCGGATCCTGTTGCTTATGCCAGCGACAACGGGGTCGTCAAAATCGGAGATCTGAAACGTCTGATGTCTTATTCTAAGAGCCCAGGGACTAAAAAACAACGGGATGCGCGAGACGATTCGAGACGTCATTTTCAGGCAATAATGAACCAATAAGGTGGTAAACTTGGCCTTGCACTTTGAATGTTGGCATAAATGGGCCTTCTGCGGTGCTATTCTGTAAAAATCTCACCGTGAAAACTTCGGTGAAGTGAGCGTGGAGTGAGCTGTCAATAGTGTCTATTCCTATCAAAAACAAACTCACTTCACCTATGTTTTCACGGTGAGATTTTTACAGAATCGACCGGCTGAAATCTGTTCTGCACCAAAAGATGTCATTTGAAAGGCATTATTGTACGAACGTATGTTATCCAAGAAATGTTTTGACTGTGGATGGTCACCGATTAGCAGTGATCTTAATATTTCTGGAGGATTTTGTAATATTTTAATATGTACTTTCCCACCTGAGCTACACATACCGTTTGTTTCTTTTTGCCATTTAACAGCTTCACAAAAAGTACAATTTTGAACCATACCTCCGATGGCGGAATATGTGGCGTAGTCAATCATAGGAGTATACGTAAATGCACTCCGTTCCTTATCAACCCAAGGAAGGTCGCCATGCCCTACGGCTGTATCTTGAGACACATCCGATTCTTCAGATGATATCGACATTCTGTTCAGAGAATGTCGAAGTCGATCAGAATTCAAACGTTCGTTGCGCTCTTCTTAATCTGTCTCTTCATGCCGTACTCCAGCAATTCTTTCTTTCTCACTTTCTAACTGATTATGAGTATTTTGGTGTGTGCGTGTTCGGGATAATGTATGATAATCTCACGTTCATCACTTGTCTCAAAAGACCTGTTAGTAGATGTGCGAATACGCTGAGAACTCAAGCGTGATTCTGTATCGGTAAACGTTTCCGATTCGCGAGACAATGCATGTCGCTCACGATCAGCGGACAGTCGCGCATCACGTTCCCGACTTGTCTCTGGAGACCTAAAAGTCGATGCGTAGATACGCTTGGAACTCAAGCGCAATTCTCTATCCGTGAACGTATTCGACTCGCGAGACAATGCATGACGTTCACGATCAGCGGTCAGTCGCGCATCATATTCTTCACTGGTCTCTAGAGACATGGATGTAGATGCGTAAATACGCTGAGAACGCAGGCGTGCTTCGCGATCCGAAGAGGTTTCCACGGAGCGAGTTGCAGCCTGATGTTCTCGAACAGCATCAAGTCTCTCCTGACGCTCTTCGGTAGATTCTTGGGATCTTATGATCCGCAATCTTTTAGCTCCTTTGGAACATTGGAAAAGATTTGACCTTTTTCTAGGCATGGTTATAGTTTTATTGTGAAGAAGATACCTGATCAATTAAAATCTAAGTGACTGCTCCCCTACCAAGGGTGCCCAGACATGGGGTCGTCTGGCGCCCATGTGCTGGTTTGGTCCCTGGGGTGGTCACGGCGTGCTATGTGTTCTGGTGCGCCGGTGATGGGGAGTACTCCCCAGAGGAGGGTCTGGTGACGGACAGCCGCGGCGGGTTTACGGATGAGTGCTAACGCGTGCCCATATTCCCGCCGTAAGCAGCAGAGGAGGACACCGTGGAGTTTTAGTGGGTTAGAGTCCCACATAACTGTACTATCTCCCCGTGGTAGTGCAGAACGCATGAGCATTTATTCACGTTAAAAAAAAAATGGGAGTTTTGGCCAGTAGAGTCAAATTTTCAATGATATACCATCGTCATCGAAAATCAGTCCTAAACTGTTACCGCCTTCACCGCGTGGAGGTGAAATTAGTGATAGTTTTGATTTCCACATCAGATGTTTCTGATCTTCGATTTTTAGGGTTCCGTACCCAAAGGGTAAAAACGGAACCCTATTACTAAGACTTCGCTGTCCGTCCGTCCGTCCGTCTGTCTGTCACCAGGCTGTATCTCAAGAACCGCGGTAGCTAGACAGTTGAAATTTTCACAGATGATGTATTTCTGTTGCCGCTATAACAACAAATACTAAAAACAAAATAAAATAAATATTTAAGGGGGGCTGCCATACAAAAAAACATGTTTTTTTTCGGCGTTTTTGCCGTCTGTCTGTCGCCAGGCTGTATCTCAAGAACCGCGGCAGCTAGACAGTTGAAATTTTCACAGATGATGTATTTCTGTTGCCGCTATAACAACAAATACTAAAAACAAAATAAAATAAATATTTAAGGGGGGCTCCCATACAACAAACGTGTTTTTTTCGGCGTTTTTGCCTTGTGGTACGGAACCCTTCGTGTGCGAGTCCGACTCGCACTTGGCCAGTTTTTATAAGTCAAGAGGAAATGCCCATCAGACCGAACAACTTTTGCTAAGACGTCATTCCTATATGTGTTATGGTGTAGCTGGGCTCTTGGAGTTCCACATCAGGTGTTGCAGATCTTCAAATTTATTCTCTCAGCAGAAAATGCTCATCACGTGGAACAATTTTTGCTATGGTACCGTTTTTGTATCTCTTATAGTTTAGCTGGTCTGTTGCGGTTCTGCATCAGGTGTTCAAGTTTCCAAGATAAATTATAGCCTATATGTTGCCCAGACATAATACCTATACAACAAAAAAAAATCATTCAAATCCGTCCAGTAGTTCCGAAGATTAGCGTGTACAAACAAACAGACAACATTTTTTTTTTGGATTCGTGCTCTATTACTGTTTCTAAACCCCCCTCAGTTATTTTTTTTTTAATATATTCAATGTACAGACACAGTTTTTTTACTGTCTTATTATATGTATAGATTTGAATTTAAGAGCGTCATTTCATACAAACTTTCAAGCCCTTGTTTTCCGAAATGAACGAACCGATTTTAATGAAACTTCATACGCATAAGCAGGATACAAAGGTCTAAAAAGTTAGCACGGAATATTTTCGAAAAATAAAAAAACAGCCAAATTAGACCGATTTTAAACTTTTCATAGAAACAGAGATTTCCAGTTATCTTTTTTTAAATAAGACATTTCGAAAATGTTCTCTGCTAACTTTTTAGACCTTTGTATCCTGCTTATTCATTTCGGAAAACAAGAGCTTGGAAGTTTGTATGAAATGCCGTTCGGCGTAAACGCTCTTAAGTGTATTATGGCATACTATGTTTATAGGTACATAATTATATTGAATATATGAAGTATCTTTCATCTTTTCTTTTTTATGTATTTTGGCACTATGTACTTTTAAATTGCTATTTATTTACTTGGCTGTCATTTAATTTTGCTTTTGTGTATTGTGCTCTTTAAACTATTAATTTCTATTATTTTATTTTGGCACTAAATAAATGATTTATTTATCTATCTATCCACAGAATATTTAACAGCCAGCTCTGTTACTAAGCTTGATAGTGCTGGCTGATGCAACTTGTTAGTGTTTCCACGAAGATATTATGTGCATGTAAATATCACAAGGCTAGGCTTGTTCCGACTCCAGAGAATTATACTTCACAATAATTGCAGACGCTTTTACCCAGAAGACATTAGGTATCTGATGTTGTGGTGACCACAGCAGATACATTTTATATCTTCTGGGTACGAAAAAAGTAAAAAAAGAAAAAATTACTAAGTGAAAGTCATAAGAATATGGCGATATTCTTATCACTCTCACTTAGTCAGTTTTTATCCACACAGCTTGTTCCGACTCGAGAGAATCGTACTTCACAATTGCAGACGTTTTTACCCAGAAGATATTATGTATCTGCTGTTGTCACCACAACAGTAGATACATTACATCTTCTGGGTGTGAAAAAAGTAAAAAAAAGTGACTACTATATATTCTTTTCACTCTCACTTAGTCATTTTTACCCACACAACAGACCTTTTGCGTTGTCAAAAACCTCCAAATATTTGGTTCGGCCGGACCAAACCCTTGTTATTTAAAAGGTCATACTTGTCCCAAAATTTAAGCTATGATATTTATTCTATTCAAGAACGTCTCCAATAATAGTGGATAGTGAAGAAATATCGAAAGTATTCCAAGAACTGTCGTCTATTGGATTTACGACATTTCAGCGGTTTTTCGATTCCATTTATGTTCATACGACAATATGAATTTGTTGTTTGATTTAATACGACATACAATTGGACGATTTTATTTGCATGTAAATATGTTTGCTGCTACCAAATGTTTTTTTTTTTATGATTGTAGGTATGAACGCTTATGCATGACCTGTTTTCCTGAGCGATAACGTATCGTATGTGTTTTCTTCATTCATAAAAAGATGTTATTGTGAATGTAGAAAATACGCACTTTTTCGCGGTTCTGGCAAGTTGTCACTAGATTATACACGGAATATTAACCATTCATTGTACTGTTCGTATAATGGTTGTTTTACACTGAAAGAAATAAGCAGTACATAAAACATTTTTATTTTATTTTTTGATACTGTTTAAAGCATTAAACAATTCCATATTATGAGCCTAACATTCAAAACAGTATTTTTTATTGATCCGAAAACAGTTAAAGCTTGAGGCAAAATGTTACCGTCATGAAAGTAAACATTAACGTTTTAAGTAGCTAAAAGGTCACAAAATTAACTGTTTTATTCATTTGGTGATATCGCTCAAGCCATTGAAATTTACTTACATTACACTAATGGTGATTTTCCTTATTTCTTTGTTGTTTTTTTTTCTGTAAATGGCATGTTCAATTATTAAAAGTTACTGTTTCTTCTTTTACTGTTTTACAAACATTTCTTCTTATTGTGTAAAGTCAGTAAGTCTTAATAAAATCGCTATATTGTGCTGTAGTAAGAAAATATTTTTTTCAGTGTATGTTCAGTGGATACTTCCATGCTTTGCTTTGATGAGGTACTTCTTAGTAGAGGATACCGATGGTTGTCTTATCATAATAACACTCTTGAAAACTTTTTGGAATTATTAATAACTAGCTGCGCCCCGCGGTTTTTCCTGCGTAAGTGTCGATCCCGTGGGAATATCGGGATAAAACGTAGCCTCTAAGTTAATCCAGGGTGTCAGCTACCTCAATACAAAATTTTATCAAAATTGGTCCCGCCGTTTGAGCGTGAAGAAGTAACAAACATATAAACACACACACACACACCCTCACAAATTTTCGCCTGTATAATATTAGTGTGATTTTTCACATAACATCATACTCATCAATCTCCGAAGGGTTTAGGCAGAGGTTTACCTAGTTATAACAAAAAATAGTACACCCACATTTCGCCAGTTATGTTTTAAGTCCCGTGTAATGGGGGGCGAGCCTATTCCCATCAACCAGACTCCGGGCTGATACTGAGAAATTCCTGATAGAAAAACTCAATATCGTTTTTTTTTTATAAAAAAAATTTCATCATCATCATCATAAACAGCCTATAATGTTCCCACTGCTGGAACACACAAAAAAAAATTTCGTCTCGGTAATATTCATAATCATAATCATTTATTTCGCCAGAGAAATGGCACAATTGGTGTTACAATAAAGTAATGCTTTACATATCTCGCCTATAGGAGGCATGCGAAAATTTACAGTTACAGGAACAATAAAATACAAAAGTTCACAGATAAAAAAGGTCATAATTATTTTATAGGGTTTAAGTCTTAAAGTTAAAAAAATCATTTAAGGTATAAAAACAATAGGCTATTTGACAATGTAAAAAATAAGGTCATAATTATTGACACTCGTATAGATTATCGCTTTTAAAATCGATTTGCATTAATTTTACTACAAAACAATGTATTATTTATAAAAAAAAAAACCGAAAAAACTTCATCTTTTTAAATCTGGCGCCACGTAATCGAAAACGGTCTGGATTGGCTGAACTTAAGATGACGTCATGATTTAGTAAATTTCTGTCTATCGTTGACAGAACAGATGACTTTTGTCTAGTATCTCGACCGTTTCAACGTTTGTTTACGTGAATCGAGACGTCACGACGCCATATTGTTAAAGATAGCGTTTTGGTAGCTTATTTAAACAGTACATTTTTATTTACTATTTTTTAAAAGAAATACATTATGCAATTTTAAGTAATAGGTTTTTGTGGGCTCGTTAGACACCATTAAATAATCTGAGATATTTATCAGAAACCAGTCAAATAGCCTATTCTCTATTAACCATAATTTCATTTGCTTTTTAAACTGATATAAGGGAAGTTCTCTCAACCGACGTGGAATATGGTTGTATACTTTGATGGACATCCTATAGCTATTCTTTTTATGTAATGCGCTTCTACAAGAAGTATGAATTTCCAATTTCGTAGGGTCTCTTGAAATATATTTACGGTTTTTATTACTGTCAACAAATAAATGTAATTGATTTCTAATAAACATCGCAATTTCCATTATGTACATAGATACAAGAGTAAGTACTCCTAGTTTTTTGAAAAGCGGCCTGCATGTCTCAAAAGGTCCGACGTTACTTATAGCTCGGACACACTTTTTCTGTATAATGAAAGCTCTACTGATGTGTGTCGAGTTGCCCCATAACAATAACCCGTACCTTAAGATGGAGCTTACGTGGCCGTGATAAGCAGTAAGAGCTGCTGTCTCACTAACTGTTTTCCTTAACTGTCTCAAAGCGTAAACAAATCTATTAAGTTTCTTGCATACCGTATTTACATGTAGTTTCCAATTGCAGTGCTCGTCTAAGGTAATACCAAGAAATCTAATATTTTCATCTCTATTTATTTTTTCTTCTTCGAATGTAATGTTAAAATTATGTTTTTTAATTTGATTGTAGTTGCTAAAATGTACATATTTTGTTTTGGACAAATTCACCCTAAGGTCATTTAGTGTTAACCAACCAACTATGTAATTTATTGTCTCGTGTACTTCTTTTTCATGATTTTGAGTGTTATTAGTGCTAGGTACAATCACTGAGACATCGTCGGCAAACAGCACGCATTTATGATTGGTGGAATTCGGTAAATCGTTTATATAAAGGAGGAATAGAGGAGGTCCTAATATACTACCTTGTGGTAATATACTACCTCCTGACCGATTGCCCTTAAAGTGAGATCTGTAGGTTGTTGATGTCAAATTTTTGTTTATGCGAGTCACTTCTACGCATTGTGTCCTACCGCAGAGATAGCTTCGGTTCGGGTATTATAATTAGAATTTTACAATAACTTGATTGCCGTAGCAGCGTAGCAATGTAGTCGCGTAGCAGCGTAGTCACGTAGTCGCGTAGCCAATATCAGCTATATCGTAGCAGTAGTGCAATACTTTCTTTTGGAATCGATACAATTACAACTCTTTTTGAAATATTTTTTTTTAAACGTCTTTAAGCGATCCGTTTTTTTTTTAATTTAACGATGAGTAAATTCATTTGAAAATATTTTTTGTATGACAAAAATGCTTCAGTATCACACTAATATTTATAAAGGCGAAAGTTTGTGAGTGTGGTGTGTGTGTTTATATGTTTGTTACTTCTTCACGCTCAAACCGCTGGACCAATTTTTATAAAATTTGGTATGAAGGTAGCTGACACCCTGTATTAACATATAGGCTACTTTTTACCGACTTTTTATCCCGATATTCCCACGGGATCGAAACTTATGCGGCTGAAACCGCGGGGCGCAGATAGTGATTTCATAAATATTTAATTACTAAACAAAATAAACTAAGTCGATTAACTGACACGCTGTCACTGCTTTAATTTTATATGAAATCCATTAAATTTTACGAATATACAAACCAACACGAAAACAAATGACAGCTGCCATCTTGTTATTAATTTTTATTGACTCATTACATACCATTTGAGTTTTGCGAAGTACATGATTTCATGATGTTATTTTAGTAGATTTAGGTCTCATTTCTCAATCGACAAATAATTTTCATTCTTGGAATAAAACTGACGTTTGACACATTTTGTATGGGGAAAGTGTCAAAAATTCAAAATTATTCCTCGGATAAAATTATCGGCGTTGGAAAAATCAGCCCTTAGCCAAACAAAGTGTGCTTGTTTTGTCTGCGCGTGATAAAATATTACTAACTTTATATTCAGGCCGTCGCAAAACTTGTTAAATTTATCTCAGTTCATATAACCTCACGATTCTAAGAATTTCATACCCTTTTTTGAGTTTGGTGGTGAGGTCTGAGTACTTTTTCAACTTTTTGTGTTAGGGACAAATAATAATAATATTAATAATGTAGTACCTACTTACTGAAATCACCTGAACAATAATTTCATCGTACACAGTTTATGTTGTTTTCGATGTTACCTTTGGAAAACACAGAAGTTATACAAAAAATGTTTAAAAAAGAAAAAAATAGTGCAGGTACACACAGCAAAACAGTTTAGTAGGTATGCATGCAAGAATTAAACTTGGGCCCGACGCATGCAACTTTCATTTTCATTGCCATAACCTAAAACATGCTCAGATAAGCACTGGCAAGACTTGATCATAACCTATTCTCATCACATATAAATAATAGTGATATTACACAACACATATGAAAAAGTGTTTTTATTATTATATGTCAAGCTCTAAAAAAGTGGAACGGTCTAATGTAAAGTACAAATCAACTCTATTCAAGTTTAAAAATAAATGTCATGTAAAACATTAAGGGCGGCTGCCACCATTAACACTAAACGCCATCAGTACATCAAAACCGCTTTCAAAAGCTGTCATTGGCGCCGATTCTGTTGTGTCACAAACTAAACTAAATTTAAGTTCAGGCATCTTTTTCTTTCTATTTCATTAAGAAAAGGACAGAAGATAAATATTAGTTTAGTCCTGTCAAATTAGTCAGCGCCTGACGTAAATTGACGTATTTTTAATGGCCATTTTTTAAATCTCGTCTAAATTGTCTATGGAGTATCTTAATTTGACAGGACTAAACTAATATTTATCTTCTGTCCTTTTCATAATGAAATAGAAAGAAAAAGATGCATGAACTTAAATTTAGTTTAGTTTGTGAACAACAAAATCGGCGCCATTGTCATTATTCTAAAGCAATGATGACCCTGACAGCTCCTAAATGTGGTTTAGATGTACTGGGGGCTTACCATCACCTCATAAAGCAGGGCAGAAGTTGAACTGTACTACTTTTTTGTACGACGTCTTAGTACAAAAAAGTAGTGCAGTTCAACTTCTGCCCTGCTTTATGAGGTGATGGTAAGCCCCCCATCGCTTTCAGTTTTATTGGAGAAATTCACCTTTTTTTAAAGTTATTATTATTTATTTGAGTTAGATAAAAATTTCTTATGATTCTTATGGAACCTAGTCCATAGGTTTTTTTAGTCCATATGAAATTTTTATCTAACTTCATCATCATGCAGACTCTTATCCCAATCGGCCTTATCCCAATCCCTTATCCTATTAGACGTGATCTGGGTAGTCACCCCCTTTCTAGCCATATCTTTCTTTGGTCTTTCCTTACTCTTATAGCCATCCCCATTCATACTCAAAACCTCACGACACTTTCCTCATTACTCCGCACATGACAACCGATTTCCACAAAACTTTTCAGTCACCGGTGCCACTTTCAGACTTCCTCGTCTGTACTCATTTCTTATTCTATCCTTTCGTGTAACACCACCCATCCCTCTCTGCTTATCTTATGGGCTAGATTGTAATTAATTATTAAGAACCTGTTTTTTATAAATGAAAATATAGAATACGTACCTGCAGGTAGGTGACCTGTTTTGTGCACAGTACCTGTCAACAACACACATGCTATATACCAATCACTGTCCACCTCGTACACAGGGCGTTACTGTCGTAACAGACTACCATCATTGTGCGACGGACTGGCAGTTTGCCACTGTTCTGCCTTACTGCCGTCGAACCTGCCACGATATTGTTGTAATCTTCGTGTTAATCGTTGTGTAGGATGTGTCTTATAGGCTACGTTTAATCTTATTTATTTATTTGCTCTCATGCACATCATATATTTTACAATAAATTCCTGTCGGTTTTTTTACATGCACCCTGTTAGGGCACTGTTTAAACATACATGTTGGTTTGCTGTTGAATTTGTGAACAATAATTTAACATAAATTGAGTCTAAACTTATAAAAAAACAATATATTACATTTTAGAAATATTAAATGTCTAGATTATGATGTCCAATTAACAGTAATAAGCTATAATACAGTCATAGTTCATTTTATGAAAGAAATTCGTAATGTTTATCATAGAAGCTGTTAAGTTATCAGGCGTGTAACTAGAAGAATATCTACCTAGAATGGTTATGGTTATGGATTTGATTTCGATAAGGTATTTGATTCGATTAAAATCAATATGATGTAGAATTCCATAAACATCATTGCATCATAGAAAATTCCAGTAGGTACCTACTGTTCTTCGATATAAAATCGTAGATTATCATAACTTACTGATGTATTCTTGTAATGAGGTGACAAGAATACTTTTATTACGCTATCGTAAAGGTGCATCCACACCGCAATTACTTTTTGTGGAGCAACGTTTCCGGCAACATCCGATAAAAAAAAGTTATAGTAAAGTTGAAGAATGTTACCTAATATTATCGTGTTGCATTCTGTTGCTCTTGAACGTGTCTGTCAACAAGCTTCCATAGTGATCCATACAACACTGACGACCGTGCGCCTACACACGGCGAATAAATCGTAGTTTGTCACGGCAAGAAAAACGTGTGTGGACAAAGAGCCTAAGCTTGTCTGATTACAATCAGACAGAATATTGGTTTTTCCAATTATGATGACTTTATATGTCACTTCGATAAAAAAAAAAAACTACTGCTTCATAGAAAAGTGTAATTACGCGGTCAAAATGTATGGAACGGCAATTTTGTTTTAAATAGTTTCAACGCGTTGGGTTCTGACCCAGGTTAACTAAGGCACGCAACATTCACACAAAAACAAAAAAAAACGTAAAATATTATAATATTATACATAAATACTTGCATACATAAACTCACGCTTTCTGCCCATGGATAGACAAAACTAAAAATGCCACTTGCTACGATCCTTACATACTCCTTTTGTTTCTTTGACATTGCGAGTACGTTCGTACATTGACGATCTTATTAATAAAAAATCATCTTCATGTGTCAAAGCTGGTATTACCCATCTCATCAGTATTCGTACTGGCAAACAGACAAAGTTTGTAAACCCGAAATACTGGCGACTAGAGGCTTCGAAATCCGAAAATAATCGAGACTGCTCCGAAAGGTATTTTGAAATAAAACTTACAGGCCGTCATAAAAGGCTGTGGTGCTTCGCAGTGCAATAAAATATTAATTATTATTATTCTACGTTTGAAAATAGGTCATACCCTTAGCTATAGTTCAAAGAAATACGCGTCTTACACTGTAATGTACATTTTACTATGAAAATCTTAGCTATTACATATTACAACATAAAATGGATTTGACGCAGAAAGTCACTTTCGCAAAATGTCATCGTGAAAAATTTGGTAATTTTCGCATAAGTTACAATACGACCTGCACATAGGCACTAAGAACTTTCGCGCATGTTCTCTCACTCGCACTCGCCTCATGTCACCATTTGGTTTCTAAAAAATCTTACTGCGCAGCCTTCTGCGCAAAGTTCAGGCCCGCCAAGGTACGTCGATCGTATTGAACTTTCACAAAACGTCATTTTCGTACAACGTCGTTTTCACACAATGTCACTTTGTCTCAAACGAGAGCACTGCAGAATATACAAAAAATCAGCAATCTATTACATACATAAACTATATATCGTAATAATTTTTGCTAAAAAAACTTGCTGAATTTTGTTTTCTTACGCACACAAATGGAGTCCCATTTTGTAGATGGATGGGGGTAACGCTTTCACATTATCAATAGCAGGCAGGTCCCTTATATTTTCGGACGGTGTACGGCAGGAAGATTGAAGACTAGCTTAAACATCTAAATTAGGTTATTATGTTCTTCGGGAAGGTCATTTATTATGCTTAGATAGATACCTATTTGATCAATAATGAATCTTGTGCTTATTAGAACTACGATTCAAAAAGAGCCAGTGCAACATTGCAGATTTCAATGTCTTAAATATCTTCAATAAAAAAAAAAGAAAATAGTAATATGCTCTTACATTGCGAAGTATACATATGCGTGATCCATCGCCGCTCGTTCGATGTCCACTGCGCACAGGATGGATGGAATGCAGCACAGAAGTGTTTATTTGCTCCGTTGGTGTTTTTGCTGTATAGCGTTCCAGTGTGCAGTGGGAGGATAAATAAATAAATATCTACTGCCAAATATCTTTCTTAAAACCTCGATGCTTCGTTTCGCTTTCGCATCTTTATAACGAACGTAGATCTACATGAGACATATGGACATTTTATTGTGTCTATGATTTCGATATAACGGGTGTAAAAAGATGGTTAACGAAGCCAAGAATCACTTAATTCTTACCGTCAATTGTGATAATTTTGTATACTAGACCATACGGGAACAAATTTCCAACTTTTGTTACGTTTTTTTTACGAAAACTAGTTTTACATTTTAATAACTTCATTTTAAATACCCATGTACTGTAGCTTGCTGCCCTAAGCACAATTATTATTACATTGAGTGATGCTGATTTTTCACACCAAAGTAAAAAAAAAAACAAATGAACGATGATGAAATTCTATTAAGTTTGAATTACAGAATTCGTAGTTGACAGCTATGTGATGGATCTTATTACAATCCGTATAGCAGATTAAAATAAACTATAATTTCCTTGTTTCAGAGTCCTTACTGCTGAAGATAGTCCGAGTATCAGTCCCCACATACAGAGTGCGAGGGCAACCTGCCCAGTTTGAATGCGACTACGAGCTGGGTGAAGACAACCTGTATTCCGTTAAATGGTACAGAGACAATGAAGAGTTCTACCGGTTCATGCCCAAATATGATCCCCCGAAGCACGCCTACAAATTGGAAGGGATCAAAGTTGATGTAAGTTACTTGTTTAAGTTTTGAGTAACTTCAGCCTACTGGGCGGCCACGGGTAATGTATGGTAAAACGTGGCCAAAGTTATGGTAAAGTTGATGGAGATGTTTTGGATAGTTTTCTTCGTCGAAATACAGTTCAACAGCTTCTGGTTTGTCCGCTGCATCAAAATTTCCCCTACGACATATCTAAACTTAATATTAAAGAGAAAATATTGGATTTTTTGTAATGTTCTGCTTTCACACTGAAACGACGTAACGGATGTAGATGAAATTTGGTAGATAAGTAGACCATAACCTAGATTAGAACATAGACTACTTTATGTCCCGATATTCCCACGGGATCGAGACTTATGCGGGTTAAGCCGCGGGGCGCCGCTACTAAAAATATTAGCTTTTTCATGTAGTTGGAAAGGTTGGGAAATTGTAGATCTCCTCTTGAAAGAATATGTAGTAAACGATTTCTACATATTACTTTAAAGAGGTAAACCATAGACGACTGTAGATAATCTCACACACCAAAATTTGGCCAATGTGTCGTTAATTTAAGCCAAGCTAAAATTCCGATTGTGCCTATATTAAAGAGGTAAACCATAGACGACTGTAGATAATCTCCAACACCAAAATTGGGCCAATTTGTCGTTAATTTTAGCTAAGCTAAAATTTCGATATTCATTCATATGCCCTTTTAACACGCAAACAAAATTCTGCTTAATAACAGAAACGTAATCAGCCGGTCGATTCTGTAAAAATCTCACCGGGAAAACTTAGGTGAAGTGAGTTTGTTTTTGCTAGGTATTGACACTATTGACAGCTCACTCCACGCTCACTTCACCTAAGTTTTCACGGTGAGATTTTTACAGAATAGCACCGCAGGTGGCCAATTCTCGTAATTCAAAATGTTGAAAATCTCATCTCAGCGACAATGAATGTCAAAAACTTGTAAAAAATGTAGGGAATTTAGAGGTATTTTTGGCAGATTGAGACTGAGATAAGACTGTGAACGTTCTTAAAATTACGAGAATTTCCTCTGAGGTTTATCTCAATTTCAAGATATTTAGTAGAACAGTCAAAATTAATTACATAAATGTAATCTAAATCTGATACGATACGGTACTCCAATGAAAAGGGATCAGTCTTATGGTTGTAGTAATCTGTAGTATCTACTTTACCTACTGAATATAATTAAACCTCTGTAAATGATGCCCGCTAAATTGAAGGAGTTAACCACAATGTCTGTAACACAACATCTTGTGACATTTCCTTTGTAATGTTGAGAAGACGACGAAAATATGTCTACTTTGATATTCCATTACTTAACGGTTTTACTGTAAGTCATTTTGAATTTATTATGTACTAGCTGCGCCCCGCGGTTTCACCCGCATAAGTGTCGATCCCATGGGAATATTGGGATAAAAAGTAGCCTGTATGTTAATCCAGGGTGTCAGCTACCTACATACAAAATTTTATCAAAATTGGTACAGCTGTTTGAGCGTGAAGAAGTAACAAACATATAAACACACACACACACCCCCCACACTCACACACACACACACACACTCACAAACTTTCGCCTTTATAATATTAGTGTGATTTTCAAAGCTATTTCGAATTGAGGTTTCTTTAGTCAATGAGCACCATTATCTTTCCGTGGAGGCAAACCCGAGTTGAAATATTTGGTCGGTTATTTAAAAAAAAAAATTCTGTTTCATACATTTTGACCTCGTAGATATTGCACTTTTTTATGAAACGGCATTTTTTTTTTTGATAACCGACGAAAAATTTGAACAGGTTCAGAATCATGTACCTACTGAATCCATGATAACAGGTTGCGCGTCGATGTCACTGCCACCCTGTATTATGTATGAATCAACAGAAGAATCAGTAGGCCAATTCCCCTAATTAAAAACGTCTAAAACCTAGTCGCAATTACATCTCGGCGACAATCAATGTCAAAAACTTGTCAAAAATATACGGAAATTAGAGGTATTTTTGATAGATTGAGACTTTGATGAGACTGAAAGTTCATAAAATTACAGGAATTGACAGGAAAAGGTTGGTATCATTGCCTTAGAGTTAATGAAATGCGATACATAAGGCAAATTATCTTATAATTTGAAAGGTTTTACTTGGCATCTCATTCTTTAAAGAGGTCGTATATGATGGTTATCTATTCGGGCCACACAATAGGGGACGCTGTCGAACACTGACAAAAGATCGGGATAGAAATGAGCCGAAGCCATACAATCCATACGAGACCATTGAGGAATACTATCGGCTAAGCTAGTGGAAACGTGCTCAACGAAATTACTTGTAGAGGGCGATTTGGTAAGATTCAATTCCTCTTATTAATCATGATGCAACGGGAATTTGTGCTCATTCATTTTTGTTTGACAATATTTCAGACAGTGTGTTCTTAATTGGCATTAGTATTTGTAGGTCGAAAACATCGTGAGGAAACTGGCATGTTCTAGAACCCAATTCGATGACATGTGACATCTACCAACCCGCACTGGGCCTGTGTGTGGATTTCGGCCCGCTCCCTTTCACCGGGAGGAGGCCTGTGTCCCAGCAGTGGGAACATTATAGGCTGATTATGCTGTGGTCTTAATTCCAATTTAACACGGGATACCAAATTGCATCCATGACGTAAATTCGGGTTCCAAGCTGATTTGAATACCTAAGCAATGTTTGAATCTCGTGACAATCAAAAGTAAATTATTTAAACTTTTAAAAATACATTAACTTGACTCAAGCCACAGGAATTATCGATTCGAAAACTTTGCTCCGAGGATTCCAATACTTTGGCAGAAATCTTTGGCACTATTTTTAAACAATTTAATGTGGAAATTGCTTTTAAAAGCAAAGTTGTGAAAGGCGGTGAAACATTTCAAGTGAGCAATTTGTAAAAATCTAGAAGTAGATACAGTTCAAGAGATTCCAGTTGGGGACGAGGTCGTTCGTTAAATGGCACAACTTTTGTATGACTTCTTGCAATTAGTTCATTATACAGTTTTTTTTCATGGAAAATATAGTTTTCCCTGTACCGATCTGGGGAAAAGGGAAACTAAAATATAATTTTTTTCTCAAGTTTTACAGTGTTTTTCTACTAAATCACTTTTATAATAGTATTTTTAGGGTTCCGTACCCATAGGGTAAAAACGGGATCCTATTACTAAGACTTTGCTGTCTGTCCGTCCTTACGTCTGTCTGTCACCAGGCTGTATCTCAAGAACCGCGATAGTTAGACACTTGAAATTTACAAATTATGTATTTTTGTGGCCGCTATAACAACAAATACTAAAAACAAAATAAAATAAATATTAAAGGGGGGCTCCCATACGTGTAAACGTGTTTTTTTCGGTGTTTTTGCCTTGTGGTACGGAACCCTTCGTGTGCGAGTCCGACTCACACTTGGCCAGATTTTTACAAACTTACTACATTTGTATTTCGTTTCGTACTTTGTTATTATGATCATCTGAAGAATAGCAAGTAAATCAGAGAAATTAATTTTACAAGGCTGTTGGTTGCTGACATTACAATGTATGGTGACAGAACAAATGTCCTTTAAGTTAAGTCAGTTGTCATGCGTGTTTTAAAATAAGCATAGGTACATAACCAAAACCTTTTTGTTAACAGTTACAAAAGTCAGATGACAGAAGAGTCATTTTGCACCAGGTGACCCTCAAATCAAGTGGACTATACAGATGCGAAGTGTCAGCCGAAGCGCCAAGCTTTGCATCAGCAGCTGGTGAAGGAAGAATGGAAGTCATATGTAAGTGTACTGAATCTTCTTTAGCCTAGCTTTTTGTTAGATCTGTAAACTCGGAATCTTACTCGAGTGCCCGCACGCATTTTGTAAGCGAACTCATTTGTTTCTAAAGCATATAATAGCGGATTCACAACGAGCCACCGCGCACACCGTTTGAATTTCGATGTGATATTTAGATTTAGAGCCAATAATACAACAGCCAATCTATTCTGTGAAAATCTTACCGTGAAAACATAGGTGAAGTGAGCTATCATCACCATCATCAGCCTACAGCAGTCCTCTGCTGGACACAGGCCTCTCCTATTGCCCACCATTCAACTCGATTTTCGGCAGTTGTCATCCAGCTGCTACCAGCCATCCTTCGAAGATCGTCGCTCCACCTAGCCGCAGGGCGTCCTTCCTTACGTTTGCCTATTCGCGGTCTCCACTCAAGAACACGTCTACTCCAACGGTCATCGGTTCTACGGCTAATATGGCCGGCCCATTGCCGCTTCAGCTTGCTTATTCGGTGAGCTATGTCGACAACTTTGGTTCTCTGCCGGATCACCTCGTTTCGGATTCGAACCCGAGTGAGCTGTATAGTGTTAATCCCTAACATTAGGTTAAATGACAGCTCTTCACCTAAGTTTTCACGGTAAATTTTTACAGAATAAATCGGAAGGTCTTGTTACCATACACGCCTGTATTTCCCAAAGGGATAAGATTTGTTTAGTGCTTGGCCAGACTACATACGCAGGCGCGGTGAGCGGCGCGGGCTTCTTGGCACGGGGAGCGCACGGACAACTCACGCCATAGCTCGTTCATACAAGTGGCCGCAGTAAGAGTACGGGCGGCCCGCGCGGGGACCGGGGTTTGTCATCTTCATCCATATTATATTTTGAAAAACACTGGACACGACAACACTCGGAACGAAGCCGCGTTCGACTGCGGAGAGGCAGATCGCGCGCGTTCCCGCACCCGCGCCGCTTCCCGACCCGCGCTGCTAGTCTGGCCAAGCATTTAGGGTACCCACATACTCTCAGTTATGTTATAACATTACAGAGGGCTTATGAATACCTAATCACTAAGTAGTCTAGCCTATTCCCATTAACTGATTGTGTTTCGTCGATGCGTGGGAGTTCTAGTGCCTTAGGCATCTTCTGGGCACGCTCGTTCCATCATAGACCTCATCAATCGCTTTCCATCAGGCGTGATCGAGGTCAAAAGGCCCACTTAAAAAAAAAAAAACTGGGTTCAAATTAGGACTACCACAATCTCCCAATCCAGAGATTTCAACTGAGAATTTCCTAATGGTAAGCCCAGTAACACTTTGGACGACCCTAAGGTCGAACCCAGTAAGTACCGGCCCTCGAGGCGGTCTGATTAAAAACCGGATAAAAATTTACCCTCGGGCATTTCGATGTATTAGGTAATAAATTATTCGTTATAAAACAAGTATCTAATAAGATTTCTGAGCTCTTTTTGCCCGTTACAGGAATTTGTGTGACTGGATCCAACAGAAGACGGGTCTCGTTTATTGAAAAATTGTTAGATGCCTATTTAAGAAATGACCGTGGAAAACCTGGCCACCATAGATCGCTCGCCACGAGTGGGTTTTGTTATAAGCTTCTCGAGTGTCTCAAAATATATAAATAAGTACCCTTGGTCTATAATGCTTTTCTGTAAAAATGTCACCGTGAAGACTTAGGTGAAGTAAGTTTGATGTGAGCTGTCATTCTACCTGATGCTAGGGATTGACATTATTGACAGTTCACTTTACGCTCACGCCACCTTTCTCGGTGAGATTTTCACAAAATAGCATTATTGTATCGATTTTTTATAGCACCTACTAAAAGTCGAGCACTCCATGCCACGATATTCATTAGTCCCTTTACAATACCAACACCAACAAATACCCCCTTACTATAAACGTATATCAGATTAATAGTTACACACCGATTTCTCTCTTTCAGTCGTCAGTAATTTGACTTTCGAAAGAAGAAGACAAAACGTTTTGTATCTTACAGACGCTATACAAAGTTTATTAAGTAGTAAGGGGGATATAATATTCCTAACTGCCGACTCAAGTGGTAATCTTGAACATTTCTGTCTGTTTTCTTCGCAAATTCACGATCTATTTACGAGTTTAATTTCACAAAAATTCCAATTTAATTCCCTTTGACGAGAGGCATACGTCACAGAAGGAAGCCATTATTTCAATTTGGAGTTTGTGTTACAACCGCAGTTTCTGTGTAGCTCCCGGCTCTGAACACGACGGATGTAAAACCATTGTTTTTTGTCATTTAACTTTACATGTTGCTCGATTATTTTACATCTCGGACTCTTAGAGACTAGACTCGTGTTTTACGCCAAATAGCTGGTATCGATGTAACTTATTTCTCATTTTTGGATCCTTACCAAAACCCGAATGTTTATTATAATTAGAGAGTTTGTAAGCATGGCTATCTACGAGTGTATTGTACGATTGTTTTTTTCCCCAGATTTACCGAGGGAAGGTCCAAGAATAACAGGCAATGAACAAGAGAACCGGAGAGGGGACTCCTTGTTTCTGAACTGTACGTCGGGCCGGTCGTACCCCGCGGCTGTTCTCAGTTGGGACATTGATGGAGAAAAGGTACTGTTAAACATTTTGAACGAAAAAATGTTGACATTAACGAGACAGGCGATGTTTTTGATTTGAGTTTTGATAGAGGTAACATTTTTCTTTGTTTACATGACCCAGATAAAAACAGACCTAATTTACTGAAGTGACTTTTGGATAGGTTTGTGGGATTAATGTAGTTTTGATCCAATAAAAGTATTTTAGTATCCTTGAGACAGTGTTTGTTTTTTGTCGCCTTGAAAATTAACTTTTATCAAATTGACTAGAAAGTTAAATTGTCCGTTTATTCAAATCTCATTCTTTGACAGTTGTATTAAATGGCTATGCGTTGTAGCCAGTCGGTCATCTAACGATACTTTATTTATATACTTTTAAAAACGTAATGCAAACAAAAAACAGTATACACATGTTCAATACTCACATAATGTCAGTCTCACACGCTATTTTTTATTCTGTTGGTTTTAGCTGTAAGTCATCCATAGTAAATAAATAAAATAAAAAATAAATAAAATAATTCTATAACAACAATCATTATATCTCTCCTCTCGATAGTCCACCCGAGGACATCGTGAGCGGACATAATGCATTACGCGTCCATTATCTACCGTGCTGGCAACTAATCCTCTCGTTCTGGACCAACTACTCACATCAATCAATCTTCTAGACGCAAGGTGCATAGTATTAGTAGGTATATTTTAGGTCATAGAAATACAACTAAAAGATTCGACTTTACTCCGTGACTTTAGTAATGATGAAATTGGGCAGTGGGTCCAGTCGACGTATTCAAAATGTGATTACGTCAACTGGTACCGCGGGGCCAGTTCGAGTCGGTCTAGTTGACCAAAGACTCACTATTGCTTGCTCACTATTGCTTTTTTAATCTCAGTTATTGGGCAAAATATTTGTTCAAAAATTGCAGCAAAAGTACAATGCAATTTTGAACAAATATTTTGCTCAATAACTGAGATTTAAAAAACTGAATTGTTAATCGGTTTTTGTTGCTGAGCGTACTATAGTGCGTGCAAAGAAAATAATCTAATCACCTACCTACCTACTAAATAAAGTACCTACTAAATAAAACAGTAATAATAATTTAGTATCCGAGAACGCTTGTGCATCGTTATCGTTTTATTGCAAAATTATACCTGTTGTTCTAGATCCATCCATAATAAAAGAATAAAATTTTAACGAACTCCCCGTGAATGCCTATAAAAGTTCGTGAACGAAATAAATACACCAATTTATTTGCATAATTACGGCCTAGCTTTTGAGTTATTTTATGGTGAACTTAATATAAAAGTATGACCACAGCTTAATTAATGTACATCCATTAACTGCAAGTTAATTAACTTGTTTTAATTTTGATCGGTCCGAAATATTACACGTACCAAGAGATTTAATTTCTGCCTGCGATCCTTAATAATATAATGGTTCGTAGGATATTTGACCCTTTTCAACGAGTTTCTGTAACTCGACTCTTTCGTCCAACAAGGTTTTTACAAATTTTAACTTTGCAGGGCTTATTGAAGTGCGGGCTCGTATTTATTTTTTATTCCTGATTTGGCCCGAGTTTGTTTTTGTTTCGAACAACATGGCCGAACTCGTCACATTCTCTTTTATTCGGGTCAAACTTGGAGCAATATACACGTACAAAGATATACGGGCTAACGTTTTCTATGCCCTTTGCGAGTATTTTGTATGTTTTGCAAAAGTAGGCAGTTTGTAGGACAAAGCCTTAAAACATCCGTGTTATTACTTATTGGGCTCTCACGAATACATCTAAGAGAAATATTGAATCAATATCGGTATTGGAAAGCAAACCGATGTCATTATAGCAGATTATACATCTGCCACTACGAATACTGGGTAGCACAGATACATTTACAAGATCCCTGCTCACAATGGTTAGTTATCATGAAATTTATGATCAATTAACGCGTCAAGTGTTCCGACTCGAAGGGTATTGTCAGGAATGTCTTCTTGAACTAATATGGAACTCTATTTGTGGTCTATTGATTAATTGAAAGCTTGGCCAGTTACTGACGTATACGGATCGTTGTAAACATAGGGTGTGTCGTTCGGTTTTGACTTCAGGACAGCTTGTAACTGAATAGTTAATAAGGACTCTGCTTGAATAATAGACCGCTAATTGAACAATTGACAGTAGCTACATCACACTAGTACTAGATGTTAGTAATGTTGTTAGGCGTGCTACAATTTTTTTCGGATCAGCGTGATTTGGCGCGGCCGGGCGGCAAAGTATACAACATTATTTTTAGTATATATTATGCGAAACCCGAAACACGTGTCTTATAACACACAGACACACAGAATTATAATTATTAAAGTCATTAACACAACTCTCTAAGACCAAGTAATCCCCAAGAATGACTATTTCATGAAATCTTGACATTTGGGGATTATACTAACTTAATAAGTTGTATTACTGATTGTAATGATTATAATTCTGTAAATACATATTTGTTACGACCGCGAATCATATTTTAATCAACGTACAACTTAATACTGACCAGCAAATTGCAAAAAAACGTAAAAAAAATTGAATTTCGCGGGCTACCTGAGCGCTTCCCCCTTAAAAAGACTTGAATGAGGGTTAGTAAGGTAGGGTTTGAAAACCCGGGGTGCACTTCTAAGGCTCGTTTAATGCATCGAAACCTTTTCCTTTGTAAAGTCTTCTGACACTTATCCTAACTAATTGTCATTTCACAATTGAACTAATTGACGGATCTTCTTTTGTTTCCATCCTCCTTCTAAAACACATTCTACTCGGATTATATCTACCAATAGTATTCGGATTACAGCCAGTTCAATGAGCTTAATTTACAGGAATTGTATGACATTATTATTCGTGAGAAGGAAGATACTTGAATAGAAAGTACCTACAATAGTATAAATCGCTTTATATGCTTTCTATTCTTTGGCACTCAAGTGTACTTGTATGTCATAGGCATATTAGCCAGATATTTGACTTCCTCAATTATTATTATTTATATTTCTGTAACTAACTATAACGACCTTGTGAAGGCCGCAGGAACCCGTTGGATGCGAGAAGCACAGAACCGGTCGAAGTTGAGGTGCTTGGGGGAGGCCTATGTACAGCAGTGGACGTCTTTCGGCTGAAATGATGATGATGATGAACTAATTGTGCCCTCGACTTCGTTCGCGCGCATGTCGGAAAGTAAATTGGATTGCAATTGGATCAGCTATTTGCTATTGAAAATCCCGTCAAAATCGTTTTAACCGTTTCGAAATAAGCATATAATAAAAAAAAATATTTTGATATTATGAATATAATATCTTTCATAATAAGCATATAATAAAAAAAAATATTTTGACGTAACAGACACTTTTTATTTATTTATTTGTAAAGATGGAGTAATTGCCATACGCTACCTTACCAGTAAATTGGAAAATCTGCCCCAGCCAACTCTCAAAGTCAAAATGTAACAGAGCGATTTTACACAAATTAATATTAAATATCCGATGTTCCTGAACTATTTTTCAGTAGCCGGAGAGCAGGCTAGTCCGTAAAGTAATACGGTTTGGTTTTACTGACCTACATGGTGCAATAACGGATATATCCGAAATATCCGCTGCTAGAATTTAGGTGCAGATTTACTTGGATACACTACGAATGTACCAGCTCTATGAATCAAAATGTGGGCATGATACTTATGGGATTGGGGGTTAGCTAGGAGAAAGGGTATATACGAGTAGCTGTGAAATGTTTTGTTACTAAAACGGTTTTTTGATACGAAAGTTCCTGCATTTCTGGGTTTTATTCTCACAATTTGTGTACCTGAATACTTTTATTGTAGGTATCTATAAAATACCTATATAAAAGGTATACCTACAACGGTCAATCCCGGGTGGAATAGTCGCTTTTGTGACCAGATTAATCTCTAAATACATCAATGGCCACCGCTGCATTAGGGTAACAGTTTGCGGCAAAATTTTTGCCTTGAGCTAACGATAAATTTGCTCAAACAGATTTTTCCTAATACTGCCACGCTCTTTATTATAAACGTGCGTTATAAAGAATATTTTCTTATTTAACTATATTTTCTTACTGACAGATTGTTCTAATGGGTGTCTTAGTAAAAGTTGCTCCTTTTTTAATGGACTATTCAGAGATATAGGTCTCGTTAGTGCAGATTTGGACCATGATCCATACATTTATGCCCAATGTCATTTTAAAATTGATACTGTTGAATACATTTAGTTAATGTGTAAACTGAGTTTACTCACGAAACATCTCTCCTCCAGGTCACAGACCCTCTACTCCTCGTCGAGTACCCGCCGACGCAGCACGCCCATGGCTTGCTGTCCACAGCATTGGGGCTGCGCGTGCCCGTCGGCAAGACGATGCAGGTGCGGTGTACCGCGCGCGTCGCTCCAGCCTGGCGGGAAGGCAGCGAGGCCGTCATTGGGAACAGTCAGCTTGCAGACAGCAAGGAGGCTATGTTATTAGGTAATTTGAAAACCAAATAGTACTCGGGTTCATACGACAAATCGAGTATTATAGTCCATCCACAGTTACCTCTGATTTTACATCATTGTCCAAATCACAGTGATCTTTATTCTCATTCTAATAGGGTTGCTTTTGGGTTGCTGCCACTGACAAGTCTGGAAAAATCATTGTAGTCTTTATTCTCGTTACAATAAGGTTATTGTTCGGTTGCTACTGTCAGAGGTAAATTAACTGACCCGACAGTAAGAGGAGACTGTCACACAGCTACGAGTATGCATTCATAGCTTAAAGCAGTGTTCATAATCCTACATAATTACATTCCATCGCCACTTAATCAGTTATCTACTTTAGTGAAATGTATTCTAAGTTCATTTTTGAGTGACCATTTGTAACAAAAAGGTCCTAATAAGTTTTTGGTAGCAATGGAATTTGAACTCTGTAAAGTATGAAATTCAGTTTGTTGTTTCATAACTTGAAAATTATCTCAAATTCCTGGCTCTAATTTACAACGTATTTTTTTATATCACATAACTCTAGGGGATCATTGCACTCATCATTATGAACAACTGTTACTATGGGACCAATTATTATTATTATTACCTGAAATCGCGAGAAGCTTGTAAAAAAACACGTTGTGGATAGAGTTTGGCTTTTAAAATATCTATAATAAATCTATAATATATATATCAACATTTGCGGTCCGGTCAGACTTACCCATAGTTATGTTTTTCTTTTAAATTTAAATGAGTAGGCATTAGTAAGGGTATGTTCGAAAACGTGCGTTTTAATCTGCATCTAGTGTCGTTTCCATAGATACATGAATTACATTTCTATGGTCGTTTCACTATGTAGTTGAACGATGGTGCA
Organism: Oligia latruncula; assembly: GCA_948474745.1. NCBI lineage: Eukaryota > Metazoa > Arthropoda > Insecta > Lepidoptera > Noctuidae > Oligia > Oligia latruncula. Next base: position 8,493,290 of record OX419686.1, on the reverse strand, counting down.
TGCCTCTAGCGTATGACGAGCTGGTTTAATGAAAACTGACGTCTACATAACACGTGACATAACACTTATTCATAAGTGATGAACGGATGTCTGCACGAAATATCGCCACGTTTTATAGTTTAAATTTGTCCCTAACCTTAGTAGACAGATTAAGAGGTAGCCTCTATAGGGCCATTCTACGATGCATCGAAAATAATTGTTGAAACTTTTAGTAAAATCTGTTTTTTACTCCAAATAATGTATTACTTATCTACATAATTATTTTAATAACAGAATTGCTCACGTATCGTGTTGAATTGTATCGAGTGTCTCTTATCGTAGAATGACCTTAGTCTTTATTTTTTAAGGTATCGGGGAGGACAGCATTTTTTGTAAGTAGAATTACTACTTTTTTTTTTTTTTTTTGCGGATGTGAAATCATCAAATGACCCCTCCCGCTCTGGGTGGGTGTACGGACTGCCTAAGAACAATATAAAATTACTACTTTACTTTATATTTTATATTGTCTTAGGCAGTCCGTACACAGTCAATCTCGATTCTGATCCTTGATCAAAATCATTGCAAAAGATATTAACTGTTTACGGGCTGGCATAAAAACGTTAATAAATCTGGATAGATTTTGTCGGAGATGAGTACATAATCCATTTATTCTGATTTTATCATGACAAAGACTTCAAAGAAACATATCTAATAAAATATTATTTTTTAAGATAAAAACACAAGTTGATGCTTTTAGATATTCACAAGAAGGCGTTTAAAGTGGTTCTAAACCGTTTTCAGACTTATTAAATTATATCAATGTTGAAGTACTCAATTTCAAAGTTCTCAGCGTGAAAGTATTCACGTGGGAGTTAAATGCTGGTTTTATGTCAAACGGAACGACTTTTGAACACCTACCTTAAGTTTATATTTGTCGTTGACATCACAAGCTGTAGATCTATAGATAGATGTGTACAACGCCACAAGTACTCTTAGCCCCGCTTCGCGGAGCTCCTATTTCTGTTTAAACGGTTTAAAGTAACCTAACCAAACCTAACCTCGGGGTGCCCTTCGCTCGCTCTTGCATCCTACGTCGCCTATCGACCGACCCCAACCATGCATCCGATGTCACCCGAAGTACACACGAACCGCATGTGGCCGGCTGCACCTAGTTGTACCCGGCTAAAACTAGGTGTAGCCGCACTTCGGCTATTAGCCGTGACATTTATATACATACAAATAAATAAAATTGAAGTGTCTGTTTCATCATCATCATCATTTCAGCTGAAAGACGTCCACTGCTGGACATAGGCCTCCTCCAAGTGTCTGTTTGTAATGTCAAAATAACAGCTTTTTACTAAATGCATAAATGAAAGTACAAAATATGAGGTACTTATATAAAAAACAAAAACTTTTTAATAATATTTGTCTGTTTGTTTCGGCAAATCTCCGAAACGGCTGAACAGATTTTGATGAAATTTGGTATCCCATACTTTGAACCCTGGGGATGGGTTCGTTACTTTTTATCGACATACCACGCGGGTGAAACCGGGCGGAAGCATGTTCATGTTATATGTGAGTTGGTTGTTTGGTACCTAACAACTTTATTACTATCTAGCTAGAATAGAGTTTCCCAAATAACAGTTATTTATTTGGTCGGTACAATAACCTGCCTTGATGTTTATTAATTATTCAATACTCACACCTCTATTTTTGTTTCTATATTTGGCTGTAGACATTGTGAACGTGATATTGAGAACTTCCGCCGTCTCCCTACTGAAATTTTAAACACACAGAAAACAAGAAGAGAATTCTTTGTCTCCTGTTCTTTAAATAATTTTTCTGATGACGGAAAGAAGACTGTAGACATATTAAAAAAAACATTTAAAAAGAGTAGAGGTGAGAGGAGTTTCTTGCCCATTCTTCTCCATACGAATCCACATAACTTTTGAAAGGGGCAACTATAATCAATTCTATTTTTCTTGTAAATTTTGTCGTTCAAAAGTGTATTTTATGAGCCTACTAAAAATTTGGCTTTGACTATAGAGAAACGTGCAGACATTTCGCAGAGTACCTATCCATATAAAAAAATTAACAAAGAAATTTAAAAAAACAAAATTCATTTCACTACATCTCAACAAGAAGTTCTAAGATAATTAACAAAGAAAACGCAACAATTCTATGAATATGGAACGTAACAATACTTAGATATTCCCGTAACTTTTAATTTCCATTAGTAAGGGCCTGTGCACACCACGTTTTTTAAACGCGCCGTTGACGCGCGTTTGTAGCGATACAGACGCGATACGCACGCGAGTCAGACGCAGCCTGTAGACCTTCTATAGGATAAAAGCGCGCCGTCGACACACGTTTCTAAAACGCGCGTCAACGGCGCGTTTAAAAAACGTGGTGTGCACAGGCCCTTAGCTTCGCAAATGAACGGTGCAAGTGCACTGCAACAATATGGATTGTGGGGGGTTCCCGCCTCTAATTACACCATGCAAACGAACCGAACATACGTATCCGTTTAATTAGGAAAGCACTGCTTGTTCCGTAACTTCGTATATTTCGGTGAATGTGGAATGAATTCCTTCTATCTCAGCTTTAATGATAGTAAGTGATATTTTAGCGTTTTAAGTGTAATTCTGCTGTTTATATGAATTACTTTTGTTTATATTCATGGTGTACTATAATCTTTAAGAAAACGAGAGTAGGTACCAAATGCTACCTGTAATTCCTAACAGTTTTTGTTATATGTTTTTTTAGTGATTAAAATATATTTGAACTAGTTTCTGCCTGCATTGCCTGCCGCGCTATTTACTATTTACGCATAGCGTTCTTCCCGACTCTTCTTTTTTGCTCATCTCCTAAGCGTCCTAGCGTGATGTTAAATAGCCTATAACTATCCTCAAGAATTGGGCTAACAAATCCAAAAAGGTTTTTTAAAATCCGACTGGTAGTTTCAGAGATAAGCGCGTTCAAATAAACAAACAAACTTTATTATTAATAAAGCTGAAGAGTTTGTATAGATTAGTATAGATGCAGTCTTTTAGTAGATAAAATATCTCGTGAATTTTCTCGAACCGCCTGAATGTCTCACATGATTGCCGAGCAAACGATTGGTCGACTAAAATCATTCCGTAATCGAAAGAAACGCTCATTGAACGAATTTTCAACCGAGACCATTAACTGTAGGGACAACGAGAATGTAAACGATTTTCGATCGGTGACTATTCTGAGGAAACATTGAGTGAGTAATTTTGTCGTTGCTATGTTGTAACTTAGCACCGACTTACGAGTTGTAGGTTAAGGTTTCGATCCCAGGCAGGCGCTGCGCTTGCGTGGTGCATATGAAGTTTTTCCATTCGCGGGTTCCTCATCTCAAACCGGTGAAAGAAAACATCGCGAGGAAATCGTTATGTCCTAGAAACAAAAATTTGAAGAAATGACATGTGACATCTACAAACCAGCATTGGGCCCGCGTGGTAGATTATTAACCCACTGCTTCTTGAAGAGAGGAGGCCTGTATCCCAGCAGTGGGAATGGGAACATATAGGCTGATTATATTGTGTATGTTGTTGGGTTCTTCAGTAGGTATAAAAAAAAGTGACTTCTTATGATCTTATTCTTATGGGAGAAGGCGCTGAAATCTGACTTACAGGTTTCAGAGGCTTCGTAGGTTTTTGTAACTCTAATTTATTTTAATAAAGACTTATTATTTGTATAAATACAACTTTTTCATAATTAATCTAGGATACTATTTTGATTAACGGTAGAGTAAACCTGCACCTTAATTGGTTACCACACTTTCAATCACAATCCGCGAGTTTTCTAGAAATTCCTAATCCATTGCTTCTTATGTTTGAAGCATTCATCTGTTCAACAAACGTTAAATAACGCAATGAACGTGGCTGAACTGTCAGAATGAAAGATATTACCATCGATTGCCATTGTGTGTTACGCAATTACCCTGACCGCGCTGACTGTTATTGTCTAATATCACCAACATATAAATGTGAGAATCAATTCATGATCTACTTAAGTTACTCGTACTACGGCTTAGGCTGAAAATATTGTTACGCCGACGTCGGTTGCTGACATCAGTCGCGTACCGATTTATATGGATTCGCGCTCGCTGACCGTCGGTGCTACAGTAAACACGTCCATTTATCGTCAGCTTCTTGGTACGCATGTCCGACGGTACGCGACCGACGACGCGGCGACGTCAGCGTAAGTGGAATTCAGGCCTTACTATGGGACAATTGTTAACATTTATACCAGCTTACCAATTTGTCTCAAATAAAAAAAAAACTATCGAATAATAAAACACAAAAAACATGGACCAAATCCTTTAACAAGAAAACATAATAGAGCCACAAAAACCTTTAACTCGCCGTCGCAAATCCCAAGTTATAACAATTTAATATCCCGACCCGCTTTCCGTAAGAATGTTATAAACTGATGTCGATCGCAAATCGCAATATCTAGCGATATTATCAACGGAACAAGCCTATTCAAGTGAACTCCTATTATATTCGATGTATTGGTACCATTATCGATACTATCAAATCGATTTGTAATTACAAATGTTCCGATTAATTATTAACTATTAAATTGGTGTTAATCTCTATCAAACTACGTGGGATTTGCTTAAGGAGTACGACTAACGCATGCTTGATTGATTGAACGACAAAGTGATTGGTGTGTTCGATTCGGAAAACTGCCTTTTGCACTACGAATCGCAATATTTTTGGAAACAAATTCTTAAAACGCGGTTTGCGGTAGGGGTAAACTGGTACAAATCGTCACGAAACGAAAAAGCGTTATGCTCCCTCCATGCAACATATAATATTATTGAGAGAGAGAGATAGTTTTAATTAAATATTTATCGTGGGTGTCGTTTTCATGGTGCGAGGTCAAAATGAAAATCCAAGATGGCGACAACTTTATGAGATCTTCTGAAACCGTATACTCCAAGGCTCTGTATTAAAAACGCGTATTAAATTCACACTTTCCCTATCTATCTTTCTCTTTCGTTCGAGTATCGAGTAAGTAAGTGTCGTGCCTGACGGGGGTTCCCCGACCGCTTATGTTTTCTTTACTAGCTTCGAAGTCAACAGTAACAGAAGAGAGAAGTTCTGTTATTGTTGACTGTGGGTGTATAACAGTAGGTAGACTAGGTGTAGCCGTTAGCTCACCAGTGCTACAGGGGAGCTACAGGCGTACGCAAAAGAAAATTGAATCTAAACCAATTAATATTTTCAAGAGTCAATCAATCTGTCTAGACTTTACCCAACTATGTTGTGGTCGGCTTCTTGTCTCACCGGATGCAGATAAATACCTGTATTTTTACACAATATGACTGCCTACCTGACCTCCACAACTCAGTTACTGGTTAAAACGATACCCTTTGGTAAGACTGATTGTCAGACTTTCGGGCTTCTGACGACTCGTAACGACTGCCAAATCCACGAATGAACTTGCTTTCTGAGGCACGGAGGGGTCTTGGTAAGTCTTAGTATGTAAAGATGGTCACCCATCTACGGACCAACCGCGGCGAGCGCAGCTTAACCTGATCAATCGACCCCTGCGGCTATTATTACTTAGCTACAAGCCCCTCCAATAATATTTTCAATATTTTCTTATATACCAACAACAATCCTAATTGTCACTGCGGGAACATCATTAGATAGCTTCTGACAAAAGCATTCAAGACAACAAAGTAACAGGCTTCAAATTAATGACCGAAACCAATATTTCTGCAATTAAAATCAAAACCTTGTACAATTAAGCTTTTTGACGTCAAAGCAGTATCGATTGGAAACTAAATATTTTCCGTAGCCAATACGAGAATGATTGGACCGACGTTTCCAAGCAATTACGCGTCGCGTCGTTACCTAACTTTACGTTAAAAAAGCAACAATGAATAAATATGTATGTATGGTCCGAAGTCAACCACAAACAAAGAAAGAAAGAGAAAGAGCCTGTCATACACGAATTCGTTTTCTAGTTCATCGACTTTCGAGTCAACAAAAATCTTTTCTGGAACTTGGCGATATTTTCAGCAACGTAGTGTAAAATAGTCTTCATAGTCTGCAGCCTAATTGAATAACATTATTAATTTTGAAGGATATTGCTAATCCATTGCTTCGTATGTTCGAAAAAATGGTCTGCTCAACAACCTAAATAACGCAATGAATGTGGTTGAAGTGTCAAAATGAAGACCAATCCTGATTACCTCGCTAATTTACGCACACTAGACATAAATTATTATTATAATTTAATTTAATGTATTGTGTTTCGTAATCTTAATTTTTGCAAGATACTATTGTATAGAATCAAGTTTTTGTAACTGAACAGACAGCTGTGCTGCTGGGGAGTTAGTTGCGCCACTTTATCTCCCCAGCTAAAGTACTAGAAAGTGGTGAAGGGCGGCCGGCGTTTTTGGGGGACTGTCTCATGTAATTTTGACGTTCGAAAAGTGCTGATTCTCAGCCTAGTTTGAATAAATTACTTTTGATTTTGATTTTAATCTAAACATATTCTTAAATTAAGTCTGTTTCCGTGTCTGTCTCTATGTGATTGCGTCATTGATGCAGTGTTCACCATCATTTAGAGAATTTATTCCGAAAAATTTATACAGTATGGAAACCACATTATGCAACTAGCTTCTGCCCGCGATTTCTTCCGCGTGAAATTCACCCTTCCCGCATTCACCCTCTTAGGGGTGGAATTTCCAAAAAACCCTTTCTTAGTGGATACCTACTCTTCACAAAGGACACACCCTCCAGGGCCTGTCGCTAGTATTTGATAACTTTGAAAATTATTTTCTGTTTGTCTGGTAGACAATCTAAGTGGAGAACCACTTAACCTGTGCGCAAGATGATTTAAAGTAAAAGTGCGCAGTGCTGCACACCCCTACTCTATTTAAAGTTAAACAAATATCAATTTTATTTCAATGATAATTAAGTTGATTTCAGAGTAACCAGCACTATTGGCAAAATTATAAAAATGTTTGAAGTTGTAGCGTAAACTGAACTTTATTGTGTAGGAATTAAAGTTATTTTTTCATTAATTCATATTTGTTTAAATTTTTGGCAAATAGCGAATGCACGGTAGATTGCCTGCGAGGCAGAATTATTTCTGGAGCAGAAGTTAAAAAAATAATTCTGCCTCGTTGAGTGGATTATTTTCTAACTTATTTGTAACTTTTTCTAGGACAATTAAATATTTCATACTATTAACTATTCTGAAATTGAACGAAATTAATTTCACGAGGATTAGCAGTGGTATTTGAGTGGCATTCGCGGAGTTAAACTGTCTGCACGCGATCTAAAGGATTATTCATAGAGAACTAGACACCTGCCTAGTTCTAGTACCTACTTTTAACAAAACAGTTTTGTACCTATGTATTACTGGCTTTACACCTGTACACCTGTTAAGTCAGCAATACCACGCTACAATAATAACATCCTAATTTCATAACACAATATCATCACAATCTAAATAATTTTGAAGGATATAGCTAATCCATTGCTTCATATGTTCAAAAAATTCGTCAGCTCAACAACGTAGATAACGCAATTAATGTTGTTGAACTGTCAAAATGAAAGCCATTGCTACTGTTGCTGTGTTACCCATTACTTCGCAGAAGTATTTTATTAAAGGTGAGTAGTCCAAATTGTGAACAGTACGGGACGTTGGAGACTGTGCATCACTTGTTGGTGGAATGTGTCCGAAATAGCAGAGAAAGAGACGCGTTGATGACCGAATTAAACACCAATAGGCTAGATCTAGCAGGAGAATTGGTAGCCAAGTAGTAACGGCCGCGACTTACGAGTTGTAGGTCGGAGATTCGAACCCAGACAGGCGCTTTACTTTGTGTAAATTATTTCATCACCACTGCTTTCATAACGGTGAAGGAAAACATCGTGAGGAAACCGGCATGTCCTAGAACCAAAAATTCTAAGACATGCGACATCTGTTAACCCGCACTGAGTGTGGTGGATTACGGCCCACTCTCTCTCACCGAGAGGAGTCCTGTGTCCCAGCAGTGGGAACATTATAGGCTGATTATGTGTGTTAGTTTTTTCGGGATGCATGAAGAAGCCTCCTCGTGTACCTACAGTTTGTTCCGCCAGTTACTCAATTGAACCGAGCGCTCGGCGCTTCCAGGTCAGTCACACCCAACACCTTATTTGACTGGCCAATACTTCCCTTGCGGTGGTAGGGCTAAGGCCCGCCTGGTATGCGACCACCCTCCCACCGGAGTCCGGCGTCAAGCAGCCTGCTGTGTTTCGTCGATGCGTGGGAGTTTCATTGCCTTAAGCATCTTCTGGGCATGCTCGTTCCATCATATACCTCATCCATCGCTTTCCGTCAGGCGTGATGAGGGCAAGAGCGGGCCCATTCAGCAATAAAAAACTTGTGACCCAAAAATCCGTATAACTAGTAGCGGACAGCGAAAAAGTCTTCACATCATCTAAATTGACATAAAAATATTCGATACATTTTATTGCAGCACAAGCTTCCGCCCGCGGCTTCGCCCGCGTATGTAGATTAACAGTAGCATAATATGTCCTTCCCCAGAGTTCAAAGTATCCCCATACCTAATATAATTTTATCAAAAAATATTTCAACAGGTCCAGCCGACAAAAATAAAAAATAAATCTTATAATTACCGTTTAAACTTTCATAGTATGAATTCAATAAAAAGCTGTTATTTTGACATTACAAACAGACATATCTATGTTATTTATTTGTGTGTATAGAGATGTATAGTAAATTTCATATAATTGCTAGGAGTTATATTCTTATAATTGAACTTCTATCCCGATTTTATATACATATTTAGTTAAATTGAGATAAAAAAAACTAAGTGTCAATCGGGTTTTATCGCTGACTGTCCCATTTTTTTTTAAAGATTGTTTTACATGTAAAAATATTCATTACTAGCTTTTGTCTGCGGCTTTGCCCGCATTAACGTCGGGAATTAACACAGGAACATATTACCGGTACAAAAGTATCCCATGTATTAATCCAGGTTATAATCTATCTGTGTGCCAAATTTCATCTAAATCCGTTCAGCCGTTTTTGCGTGATTGAGTAAAAAACATATAAGCACACACATACACATTCACAAACTTTCGTCTTTATAATATTAACAAGACTGTTTCTTTTGTAAAAAACGTAAACAATACAAGAATACTCTTGATTGGTAAATGCATGCTTTGATATCCTACTATACAGGGTTATTGGTAAAACAAAAAAACCTCTTAAAAAAAACGCGAAAAAAAAATCAGCTGTTCCCCACATTTTGACGAGTTATACGAACATAAATGTAGGGAACAGCTGATTTTTTTTCGCGATTTCAAGTTTGGTCCCATAGTAAAAGTTATTCATAATGATGAGTACAATGACCTCTTAAGAGGTTGTTAATGTTTTACCAGTAACCCTGTATAGTAGGATATCAAAGCATGCATTTACCAATCAAGAGTATTCTTGTATTGTTTACGTTCTTTACAAAAAACAGTCCCAAGCTGCGGCAAACTATCTTCTAAAAACGCCGCCGTACAAAGTAAACGTCGGTACATTATTGCGATGTCCAACTTTTTACTGACTCCCCGGGGAGTCTCATCATTTAACTCGAATAACAAAGCTTGTTTGTTTCAGTGAGGAGTTCAAGCGAGGCGTCTGCGCTAAGTGTAATGCTGTTAACACTTTCCCTCGCCCTCTTCCTCAGATCCCTAATGCAATCAGAAACGTGATAAATTATCTCAACTGTTTTATTAACCAAACGTAATTTAAACACAGGCAAGGCAAGGGATGTTCCAAGGAATACACCCACTACAAAGTTCTTACATATAATTATTTATTTCTCTTTTTTGTAATATGAAAATAATTTGTTCTCAAACGATTATTGTTTAAATGATAATGTACATTTCAGGTAGCTAGTAAATACTTAATGTTTTATAGTAAAATATTTAATTAAGTATTCGATACATATCTCGGTCTTTATTGCTAGTGTAAAAATAATTTCGTTGAAACTTTCACCAAGAGTGAGGTGTTATCGTTAGGTACAAAATTTATATTTTTGCAGCAAAGGCTATTTGTATTTAATTTTTAATTTGAAAACCTATCTTTAGAATTCAAAATTATATTGTAAATAAAAGTTTAGAATCGCCTTCTTAGATCTACTGATGTATATAAAGTTATAATATTAGTCGACATCTTTTTTGTAAGAATATTATTATAAAAATCGGGAACTTATCTACGTACCTACTGGGAATGTTGACGTTATGTGAAAATAATGAGGGATTAATATTAAAACATAAAATAAATTTAAAACTAGATATGTAAACTGCTTTTAAGAATCCTAATTTTTGTAACCAAGTTTTCTAACTACTTTGAGAAAGAAAATCTTGAACAAAATATCACTGCTGTAATATAAAGTAAGTTAATTGGACTATGTTCAAAATGTTCATACCGCTGTTTATATAAAATAATTTGGAGCGAACTATTTGTCAGTACATATCCTGAATTGCTAATATCACGATACCAGTTGTACATATCGGGCTAGTAACACATATGCTTTCGTTGTTAACGTGTACTGTAATTAGTATTATACTGGCATGACTTTTGTTGAAATAAAGAACAATTTGTTACACGAGTTTATTTTTTTTTTCTATCTTGTGGGACCTTTTTAATACCTACCAAATTGGATGATCGTCGACCTTATTCCAAACTACAGCAGTTCACGATTGCATCCGAATACGGCAAAGCAAAAAGGCAAGTTATGAAACGTACGAGCATCAGATCTACCTACTACTGTGACTAGCACATCAAGCGACCCGAAACTGTCAAATTTTCCTAATCAACTTAGAACCTTATGCTTTAGCGATAAAGTTGAAAATCTATTAAAGAAATTTGACAGATTGATGTGCTGGCGTCTGTACCTGGATTTATCTTGAAGACCGCAGTACTCCGTACTCAAAACGAGCATTCTTTTCACAAAGTTTTGAAAACATGCACTGCGCGAGCTTTTGTTACGCAGTGAACATTCATTCACGAAACTAATGCTCGCGGTGAGTTTATGAATCTACAGTAGGTAGGCAGGTACAGCAAACCAACACAAAACTGGACGTACATACATACATAAACACCCCTTCTTCCCATGGGGATGGGCAGAAACTACAGGTACCTAAGTATTCTGTAGTTACCAAGGCTTTAATTTAGAACAGGCTTCTTAGATTTATTAATATCCATTTATACCTACAAATGATCGTAAGCTAAGTGGACTAATTTTCGTTAGTAATCTTGATTAGTTTTGTTACTTTTAGATATTTTTTTATAGAATTCACAAATGGGACTCAAAATATTAAAATTTGTTTTAGAATATTCTTCAAGCTTTAATGAAAATGTAATAAAAATTCGTAGCAGTTTGAAAGTGTTTATTCATAGTTTTTCGTCATAAGTAAGTATTACTGTATTATGAACAGCTAAGGCCCGGCGCCCACTATCGGCATCGGCACGGCTCAGGATTTTTATGGGACGAATAAAAATGTAACTTAATTGTATGACGATAAAATTGAAATTTCAATGATAATAATCATCGTAGGTGCAAAAATAAAAATAGGGAATCCGACATATCGTGTCATTAAAATTTTAATTTTATTGTCATACAATTAAGTTTCATTTTTATTCGTCGCATAAAAATCCTGAGCCGTGCCGATGCCGATAGTGGGCGCCAGGCCTAAGTGTTCATTCACACGAGCGACACGTGTTGACGACCGAGGCAACCGTCGACATCCATCAACACCCTCCGTCGATGCGTCGGCGGCTTTTATATTGACATCCTTGTCGATGGCACGACACTAAGGAATGAAGTAAGTATAAACCAAGGGTGGGTGCATAGCAACGGAAGATGCGTCGCGCATCGTCAGTCACGTAACGCCAGAACGGACAAGTACCTAGATAATAAAACATTCAACCTTACACACTCAACTGATGATGCGTCAGTGCGTCAAGCGTACTAACTAGTACGCATCATCGGTAACTTCTAGTTAGAAGTTAACGAAGTTACGCCCGACGCATTCTTCGTCAGATGTAACCCTTTTTTTTTTTTATGGGAAATCATCAAAATAAATGACCCCTCCCGCTTTGGGTGGAGCGGAAGGCAGTGTCAGACTCTTACTGACTAAAACCCACCATGTTCCTTCCTTAGCCCTTTATGTTCCGGGCCAGCGGTAAGTAGCCCTTTCGGACAATCCCGCTGAATGTGCGACCACCCTTAGGTACATATTGGCCTAGAAATAGAGCATCATTTCAAAACTATCAAGCTATCCGTTCATTTCAACTTTATTTGTTTCCCCCAAAATACAATCTTCAAATATAACAAGAGTAAGAAAGTAGTCTAAAATTCATGAATTTCAAAGTATAAATCCCTTTTTAGCGGTCTCGAAGCATCCTTTATCCTGACCATCTCGTACAATCGTCTGAGGTTTCAAACTCTTTTGTCAGCTCCGTACTACACTTGTCTACGAGCACTTTATTATTATATTTTCTTCGTAAATTGGACTTCCACTCAAATAAATAATATGATGCTCGCGTAGCTGACGATATCGAGGAAGTACGGGCAGATATAGTTTTACAAATTGATGAAAGTCCTTTGAAATATTGGAGCTATTGCATTCAATAAGGTAATCATTCTTGGAAGGAATTTACGTTTTTTTTTTGGAAAATTATGGCTGTTACCATGGATTCTGTAGGTACAGACGCCAGCACATCAAGCTACTAAATTCTGTCACATTTCTTTAATAGATTTTCAACTTTATCGCTAAGGCCTAAGGTTCAAAGTTGATTGGGAAAATTTGACAGTTTCAGGTAGCTTGATGTGCTGGCGTACATGATTTTGAACCCTTGAGTTTTAATATTTCGTCGGTTATTTAAAAAAAATTCGCTGTTCCATACATTTTGACCGCATAAGTAGGTATTGCAATTTTCGATGACACAGCAGATTTTTTTTGATACCCGACGAAAAATGTCCAACCCCCTAGATATTTTTCGTCGGTTATAAAAACAAAAAGTCTAGAATCATGTGTTATAACATGGTTTCAGTTTCCGCTTCGATGTTCCTGGCACCCTGTATGGTCTTATAAGCCTTAATCAGTGCAGTAATAACAATAAAGTGCTAGCTTAACTCAGCACTTAGTATAAAAAAGATATAAAGATAAAGTGACCACGAAAACAACATGTTTTTAGAACAATTGTTTCTAAAGCTGTCCGCATAAATTAGGGATTGCGTGCTTGAAAGTATTAGAAACCTACTGGTGGTAACCCAGACTAGGCTGATAACGTTGCTACGTACAAAGACATGGTTAGAGGCAGTCTTAAAAACAAAGGAAATGAGACGGAATCAATTCCTTTGTTGTGCCAATTAAGGGGCTTACAGGGCCTGAACACAAAAAACGCAAGTTTTAAAAACAACTAAAGTATTATGATCGACTACAGTAAACAATTTCAGAAAAATATATGATTATCTTCAGGATATATGCTAGGTAGGTAGTTTGTTGAAACCATAATACAACTAATTTGATACGATAGAATAAAAACATGGAGATACCTCTAAAAACTTTCTTTTTACAATAAAAACCAAACTAATATACATACAATCATTATGATTTCTTGTCAGATTATTTTACAAGCAACATACTAAAGCACTAGTGTTTTAATTTTTTAGTCCAAACAATAGATTTTTTGTAAATAGATAATTAATTGCTTCATATTTTGCAATAAATTACCAGCGTAGTGTCATCGCGCTTCTCTTTTTTTTTTCTATGCAGTCTGACAAAGACCGCGCTTTAGGTCATGTAGTCGCCTTAAGGTTAATGTTTCCAGGATCACTTGGTGATTCTCAACACTTGAGTGAAACGCATCAAACAGACAATAACATTTTCATTAATACCAAGGAGCTTTTGCCCGCGCCTTCGCCCGCGTGGTGGTAAAGTTCTGCCGGAACTGGCATGTCCTAGAACCAAAAATTTGAAGACATGTGACGTCTACCAACACGCACTGGGCCGGGGGCGGCGCGTGGTGGATTATGGCCCACTCTCTCTCACTGAGAGGAGACCTGTGTCCCAGCAGTGGGAACATTGAAGACTGAGTATGCTAATTATGATAAAGTCCTACCTACCGAGATGGGTATAAAGTATCCTACATAATTATGTCCCAAGTCATGGTCACCCTATGTGCCAAATTTCATCGAAATCAGGTCAGCCGTTGAGGCGACAAACAGACATACATACTGACAGACAGAGTTACCTTCACATTTATAATAATAAGTACTTTTAACGTATTTTTATAATTACTTTCCTTCTAGTAAGGATGACAAAGTATCACTCAAGATTTACAAACATTTTAGAATACCAATAATAGTTGATTCAAGGCAACAGTAAATCATGATTGTCCTTTCATCGGAAAGTTATAACAAGTCGCTGACACTTGGGCCTAAAAACCCGTCCGCCATCATTTTAACGTCTCCAACACAGTCTGGAAGGAATTAAACAACAATGGCTCATGATTCCCTGTCAACTGGATGGAAGACAACACTTTAATGAAAACGTCACAGTTACTGAGAAGACGAATTTTCGCTCATCAAAGAAAGTACGATATGACAGCGGAAATCCATTTTGTACGTAAAATGGATAAAAACTTTTTGGTGGAGAAATAAAAACTCCGCAAAACATATAAGAAAGTTGTTGAGCGATATTATTTCACCTTTCTTTACGTTGGACTATGAAAGTTGGGAACAATTTTAATCATGCTATTTTCTAAGTACTCTATTTAGAAGCTTTAAGGGGCTTACATGACCTAAAGAGCGGTCATTGTCGGACTGCAAAAGAAAGAGAAGCGCGCTGACACAACGCTGGTAATTTATTACAAAATATGAAGCAATTATTTAATTGCAAAAAATCTATTATTTGGACTAAAAAATTAAAACACTAGTATTTTAGCATGTTACTTGTAGAATAATCTGACAAAAAATCACAATGATTGTATGTATATTAGTATGGTTTTTATTGTAAAAAGAAGGTTTTTTTTGTCTTCATGATTTTTTTCTATCGTATCAAATTAGTTGTATAAGGTTTTCAACACACTATCTACCTAGCATATAGGTATCCTGAAGAATATCATATATTTTTCTGATTTTGTTTACTATAGTCGATCATACACTTTCATTTTTCTAAAACTTGCGTTTTTTGTGTTTAGGTTATGTAAGACCCTTAACAAATAATTCTATCAAAGAAAATGTTAGTTTTATGGTTTCTGGTGAGACGTGTCATAGAGTCTCATTATCGGTTCGTTATAAATGAATGATACAGTCATAGAAATCATAGGAGGTCATTATTTTGTATACAAGGTAGACACAATTACGTATGACATAATAATATAGGTGTTAGCTCTATATCTACGTGCTGAAAAAAAGTTTTAGCGTCCTTAAAAAGGTGGAAAACAATTTTGTATTAGAATGGATATTCTTAGCCTAGATCATAAAAGATTATGTAAGTTTTTAGCCTATGATGTTCCCACTGCTGGGACACAGGCCTCCTCTCTGTTAGGAAGTGGACAATAATCCACCACGCGGGCCCAATGCGGGTTGGCGGATATCACATGTCTTCGAATTTTCGGTTTTAGGACAAGCCGGTTTTCTCACGAAGTTTTCCTTCACTGTTTTGAGAGCAGCGATGAAGAAATAATTTACACAAAGCTAAGCGCCTGCTTGGGTCCGAACCCACGACCTTAAAAGTCGTAAGTCGCGGCCGTTTCTACTGTGCCACACTGCTCATAACTCTTAAAATACCGAATTTTTTACTACACTTACTAGACCACACGGGGTTTTCCCCAAGTGACCAATTTGGCTAGGATCAGCGATCAACCAAATATTATTGGGACATATTTTTGTCTGGACCCGATTTTATTTTGATTCGTTCATCTATCTTATTTCTGGTCTGTTGATGCGTAAAAAGTGCCTCCATACGGGGTCCTGATAAAATCGGGAGCCGATTAGGGTGCCCTTACACTACAGTTTTTTATTGTTACTTTATTCAAATTGACACGAGGGAACCGACTGGGTGGAAGGCCTGATAGGCCAGTAGTTTAGTGCCAAGTGTCGGTTGATAGCTGAATAGTGGCCGTCGTCGTCCGAAGTCACATCTGATTACTGTGTACTCGTATTTTGTCACGCAATAGTACCCACAGATAAGTTTTAGTGAGCAGTTAACCTCACTGTGCCTACTCGTGCGGCCATTTTATGTTTCCGGAAGCTTCTCATTAATGATCCAACGAAATTACCACCTGCGCTGTGTAATTGTGTGATATCATTTCAATATCTACGAATTCGTGATGTATGTGTTATTATTATTATTGAAAAGCGTTGTTAAAAAAGATAATGACATGTCTACGAGTAGGTTATAACTACCAAGGTACACTTACAAGTGATACTTTACAAATTATTATAATGTTTATGTTTGGTTGCGTAGGGTGTAAGTGGCTTGGCTTGTTCTGTCAAGTGGGCGCATTAGGAAGAGAATATTGACTAGCTACGACATTAGTCTAAGGTTCAATGTATGTTTTTTAACATACCTATTATGACATGGTAAGTCGGTACTCATTTTTAAATGACTTCAAAAAGGAGTCGGAGGAGTCGGTGGAAAACAACGAAAATGCGAACCCAACGACACCGACTTCCGAAATTAAAGTTATTTTTCACTTTGTAGCGTCTTTTTTGGAAGTCGGTTGTTTTTTTTTGTAAAAAGTTATTTTCAGAACTTTTCGATACTAAGTGTGATCCGCTCACACAATAAAAAGCGCCACGCGACAGGCATAGATAATGGCACAGGGCGCGGCGTGGCGCGTTATAGTGTGTGAATTAAATTTAGGGCTGATTTTTCAATAGACAGATATATTTTTTTTGTCGATTAAAATTGACGTCTGACAGTTTTCGTATAGAAGAACTGTCAAAAATTCAAAATTATTCCTCGGATAAAAATATCTGGCGTTGGAAAAATCAGCCCTAATTTGAACAAAAAATAATATCTATTTATGGTAGAATACTTAGGTATCATTGACTTGTGTCTAACTAGTATAATTGTAAGAAATAATACTAAAATACACCAAATCTTAAAAACACAAAAAAATCTTTTACGTTTAACACTGATTCGTTCGGAACACGAAGTATAAATTCGTTTATTCCCCTACACTTAGGTACAGAAACCGATTTTCGCACATTCTAAAAAGATATTTGCTCTGCGCTCGAAACACAATGCTACCCAGCAGGGTATCCACAAAGAACGTAATTCGTCGCAGCTGGTGGCGCCACAAAGAAGTGAATATTATCGAGAGTACGTCCCGGATGGCCGGCCAGATTACAATATATGACATTTTGTGTTACATCTTCACTTATGTTACGCTAATAATGTTGGCATATTAAATTCTTAATGGAAAAGTCAATTTCTTTTGATAATTAGCACAATAAAACGAGCTGTATACCTACAGGGTCAAATTAAATTAGCTAGCGAAACTCAGCAGACGTGATGGGTAAACACTACAAAACTAGAAAGAAAGAAAGAAAGAAAATACGTTTATTTGCGGTAAACATGACGCAATAAAGAACATAAACACAAAAAAAAATAAGAAAGGGTCGGAGGAAACATGCGTCACATACAGGCAAAATGGCCATCGCTCAGCATTATGCTGCGACCCTATGCAAGACAGAGCCCCAACGCTGGTTTTCAGTGACAGCCGGCGTTGACGTAATGACGTCGTCCGGTACAGCAAACAATTATTAGGACGCTGTACTGGTACAGCATACACAAAGAAAAATAATAGTATACTTGAAACTAAATGTGGTAAAATACTAAACAGGAATATAATTAAAAAGGAAATAGATTTCCTGGGTAAGCGTGACCCCGGGGGTGGCAAGACGGGTGCCGCACGCGGCGGCGTCTTTGAACCGATTTGATTTTCCCATCACTAAACTCACTACTTGTAACGTCATCGTAGGTAGTCAAAAAATTGGCACGCTTGGTTTTCATACAGATGATTTGCGCTATAGGTATAAGTCTATCTATATCTGTGCTCCTATCTCAGTATCATTCAGATGTGGGACATGTCTTCAGGCATAGTTATCACCACATATGCAGAGTTCTGTCCCAAACGACATTTACACTTCAGTGCATTGACAGTGACCGTACAGTGTCGTGCAATTCGAAGGTCTTCTATCGCAACTATTGATGTTTTGTTAACCAAATAAAAAGCGTTCGACTTTACGAAGTTTTCTCTTCGAAATATAAAATAATGGAATTTATCACCGCATACTATGTCCCGAAAGAATTTGAATAATTTTTTTTTTATGATTATGTATGAAATTAGGGACTACCACGGAAGCATAATCAGCCTATAATGTACTGTTGTGACACAGGCCTCCTCTTCGAGAGGTCGTGGGCTATAATCTACCACGAAGGCCCAGTGCGGGTTGGTAGATGTCACAAGTCTTCGATTTTTTAAATCAAATCCACGACCTGCAACTCGTAAGGCGTGGCGGCTGCCACTGGGTCACAACACTAACACGGAATAGCAACACTAGCACTTACTTAAATATAACAACACCAACACTTACTTAAATATTCGTTTAAAACTTTATCAAGTAGGTAGGTACGTCAACTTGGAGCCAAGTTTAAAAACTTCATACTTATCAAGATGTTTTCGCTCCGGTATCGAGAAGCGGTTCTTCTCTTTATATGGATTTATTTCTAGACTAATACATCAGTTCGCCGTTTGCGTCCAAAGTGGAAGAATAGATAAATCAATAATAGAGCTCGATTTATTACCCATGAGTGTTTGTAATAGTTTCAATTTATACGCGGATGAAAATTTTATTGATGGTTCTGAACGTCCATCATAGTTTTAGAGCGGATTTTGTTGTCCAAACATCAGTGTACGAATGGAAACTTTACAGAATGAAACAGGAATCTCACAAGGCATTCGATTGTGTTCTTCATGAAACATTAATCAGGAAACTGCACCACTACGGAATCCGGAACGCCTCTCTGGATCTTCTTACTTCTTACTTGAGTGATAGGATTCAGAGAGTTGATGTTAACGGAAAAAGGTCACCCGGATCTGTAGTAAGAATGGGGGTCCCCCAGGGCTCAATTCTCGGCCCATTTTTATTTATTATTTATATAAATGACTTGCCTTACCTCATAAGGGATGAACATGATATAGTGTTGTTTGCAGATGACACTTCACTTTTATTTAAACTCAAACGTCAGCAGCTGGTTACTGACAATGTAAATAACGCCCTTGCAAAAGTAGTTAACTGGTTTAATGTCAATAACCTACTTCTTAACGGAAAAAAAACTAAATGTATTAAGTTTACCATACCCCACGTTAGACAAGTAGAAACTAGTGTTCTCATTAAGGATGAAGAGTTGAAACCTGAAGATACCACAGTATTCCTAGGCATAACGCTGGATGCCAAGCTTCAATGGGGCCCCCATATAGATAAATTGTCAAAAAAGCTTAGCTCTGCAGCATACGCCGTTAGGAAAATTCGTGATTTAACTGATTTAGAGACAGCCCGTTTAGTATACTTTAGTTATTTTCATAGTGTGATGTCGTACGGTATTCTGTTGTGGGGAAATGCCGCCGATATTCAGACAATTTTTATTTTACAAAAAAGGGCAATTCGTTCCATTTATAAATTAAGTCCCAGACACTCCCTCAGAGACAAATTTAAAGAGATTAATATAATGACTGTGCCTTCTCAGTACATTTATGATAATCTTTTGTATGCACATAAAAATATTAATCTGTTTAAAAAATACAGTGATATCCATAACATAAATACTAGGAACAAACACAAATTTGTTGTTCCTACAACAAGGCTCAAAAAAATAGGTGGCTCGTTTAGATGCCAATGTATACGTTTTTATAATAAACTTCCTAGCCACATTCAAGAACTAAGCCTTAATAAATTCAAATCTTTTATAAAGCGAAAACTATGTCAGAAAGCCTATTATACTGTAAAAGACTATATTGAGGACAAAAAGGCTTGGGATTGAGCTGCTCCAATAGGTTTAGATTGTTGTTTTTATTTTTGCTATTTTACACTTTAATAATTTTCTTTTTTTTTTTTAAGTATCTCTTTACTTAAATAATGACATGTACATTTACTGTATAAAGTATTATATGATTTTAATCATTGTGAATGTGAGGACTATGTGGGTAATTTTTTTGTTTTTTCTCTCTTCGTTTTAATCATGATCTGGCAGTTTGAGTAGTTTATGCGGCCTACCCAAATGTCCTGTCTTTGGTATTGTTCGTCGAATCGTTGAGCTCCTTAAGTTCTGACTTGAGCTGCACGGTTACTGACAAATGCGTGCACTGACTGGACAGGTCCGCTCAATCTGTGTGGTTCTTTCCTCAAAAGACCATTTCAGACACTAATCTACATGGTCCTCAAAGATTATGTCCGGATTTTTTATATACACATTGACATTGATGAATTTTATTTAGACAATGACATGAATATTTACTTTGTAAGTAATTTTTATTATTTTTTTTTATTAATTAATTATTGTGAATGTGAGGACTATGTGGGTCATTTCTTTTTTTCCTTCTTAGTTTTAATCATGATCTGGCAGTTTGAGTAGTTAATGCGGCCTACCCAAATGTCCTGTCTTTGGTATTGTTCGTCGAATCGTTGAGCTCCTCAAGTTCTGAGTTGAGCTGCACGATTTTTGACAAATGCGTGCACTGATTGGACAGGTCCGCTCAATCTGTGTGGTTCTTTCCTCAAAAGACCATTTCAGACACCAATCTACATGGTCTTCACACGATCTGACCAAGATTTTGTCTGGACTTTAAAAGAGACTGTGACTTCTGAGTTTGTTTCGGCCTTTCTTCTCAGAATAGTCAGTTAGGAAACGCCGACCTCATCTAGTTTAAAAAAAAAATATGATTGACGTGTAAAAGTGTTTGTACAAACCTACTTACAGAAATAAAATCATTTATCATTTATTTATCATTTATCACAAGCATGGGTCTATTTTTTAGGTATACCTATAGGGTAAAATAGGGGTTTGTGGCTAAGTAATAATAGCCGCACGGGTCGATCAATCAGGTTAAGCTACACTTGCCGCGGTTGGTCCGTGGATGGGTGACCATCTTTACATACCAAGACCCCTCCGCGCCTCAGAAAGCACGTTAAGCCGCGTCCCACCTGTCATTCGTAGATCTTTGACAGACGTTACGGGTCGTCAGAAGCCCGTAAGTCTGACAACCATTCTTACCAAGGGGTAGCGTATTATCCAGTAACTGGGTTGTGGAGGTCAGATAAGCAGTCGCTCCATGTAAAATGCTGGTATTCAGCTGCATCCGGTTAGACAGGAAGCCGACCCAAACATAGTTGGATAAGGGTAGGCAGATGATGATGATGATGACAGGGTGGCAAGGAGATCGACGCACAACCTGTTACCATGGGTTCAGTATGATTCTAGTAGGTACAGTCAACAAAAGAGATAAGTATGCAGGATCGTTGGATATAGTTGAAGTTTAGTAAGAAACCGATGGATGTTCTCAAACAAAATTTAATTTTATTCATAGAAAACAAACAGCTCGTTTATCAAATAAAATTTTAGTCGACAACATCCATCGGTTAATTACTAAACTTCACATTTAACCGAAGATCCTGCGTACTTATCTCTTTTGTTGACTGTACATGTCACTTTGCTATGAAACAGCAATTTTTTTTTTGTTTTCGACGAAACGACGACTTCCAGCTAATAGGGTATTCTAATCATACGGACTATTCGCAATTCCAGACGTTTTGCTACTAGCTCATTCTGCTTTTATGTCGTCCAGCTGAGTTAACTCTCTGCTGACTGGGTTACTCTGCTTTTATGTCATGTAGCTGAATTGTGTTTCGGCTATCTAGGCAACTTTCTTTCATGTCATTCAACGTGAATTGTCTTTCAGCGAAAAGGTCTTTCCGATAGGGACCCAAAACCCGTTGGATGCGAGAAGCACAGAACCGGTCGAAGTAGAGGTGCTTGGGGAGGCCTATGTCCAGCAGTGGACGTCTTTTGGCTGAAATGATGATGATGATGAGAAGCTTGTACTGAATTCATGGTTACAGTTTGCGCGTCGATATTCCCGCCATTTTGTATACATTTTCAACTATAGATATAAGTATCTATCTATGTTTACAACCAGCGTTGCGTTGCGTTGCGTGCAAGTGTCCAAAGCCAACAAAATGGAAAATGGTTGTTGGGTTTTCCGATACGTTCCTCAACCTTACAATATTATCTAGTTGTTTGAATTTTGAGCCTAGCAAGTTTTTTTTTTTTTTTTTGAATTTAAATAAGTCAATCAATATCTTTATTGTGGATCATAGGTAGGTACATAATACAGGTCTTAAATAATTAAATGCGATCAGCTATGTCCCGCCCTTAGGGCATAGTATTAGTTTTGCCATCTCCCTCGGATAATGCCTCAATAACACCCACACCCATAGCTTTCTCAGTAATGCTACTTGCCTGCAGAAATAGCTACGAGTATGGTGGAGAAACTTCCACGAACGAGCCTTCAACAAGAATCTCTAGCAATGCAAAATTATAGAATAAATACAAATTTTCCGGAAATAAGAAGTTTGTAGAACTCCACAACTATAATAGGTCAGGAACTTCGCTTAGGCTTTTAGATTGGTTTCATTAGGTAATATAATTATTATGGTAACATTGGTTACTCAGTAAAGTAAGGTTTCATGGAAATAAGCTGTATACCTACTGCGAGTAGAGTTTCATGGTGTGTACCTACATTTAGGTAACATTTTATAATAACACTAGCAGCGCCCCGCAGTTTCATCCGCATAAGTTTCGATTCCGTAGGAATCATCATCATCATCATCATTTCAGCCGAAAGACGTCCACTGCTGGACATAGGCCTCCCCCAAGCACTTCCACTTCGACCGGTTCTGTGCTTCTCGCATCCAACGGGTTCCTGCGGCCTTCACAAGGTCGTCGGTCCACCTTGGACCGACGACCTTCCAACGCTACGTCTTCCGGTACGCGGTCGCCACTCCAAAACCGTATCTTATGTTCGATATTCCTACGGGATCGAAACTTACGCGGGTGAAACCGCGGGGCGCTGCTAGTGGCTAATAATTTCATGTAATGTTTTGTGTTTCGTAATGTTATTTACTTACAGCTGTGCTGCTGGGGAGGATGTTGCGTCGTAAACGTCTTCTTACCAGCTAAAGCACTAGAAAATTGTGAAGGGCGGACATCTCAGCCTAGTTTGAATAAATGACTTTTGATTTTGAAAATGAGTAAAGACGCTGGAATTTAGGAAGAGATTGAATGCAATCTGAAACCGATTACAACTAGCATTAATCAAGTTATTTTTTACAATTACCTATCGGTTTTAAAATCTAAACTGAGTACACATAGATGTTTGAGTTACTTGGATTGGACCCGTTTCGTTAACGCATCGAATGCCGCTAAATTGTCTGAAAATCGACGCGCGAGCCGTTAGAATAATTTACTAGCATCTAAATCCAACCAATGAATTCAATTACGATCGCCATTTTACTATTTTCGTCAAAATGGGAGCATTGAATCTACGACTGAATAAGAAATAAGAAAGAAAACTAGGTTTATTTGTCACAGAAATACATGCATACAAAAAAATAATTAACTCGAATAATGAGCAGTGGTGGCCCAGTGGTAACGACCGCAACTTACGAGTTGGTCGGTCGTAGGTTCGAACCCAGACAGGCGCTTTACTTTGTGTAAACAATTTCATCACCACTACTCTCAAAACGGTGAAGGAAAACATCGTGAGGAAACCGGCATGTCCTAGAACCAAAAATTCGAAGACATGTGACATCTACCAACCCGCACTGGGCCCGCGTGCTCGATTACGGCCCACTCCCTCTCACAGAGAAGAGGCCTGTGTCCCAGCAGTGGGAACATTCTAGGCTAAATATGTTACGATTATGATGAATAAAGAAAAATTAAAACAGAAATAGTCGACAGCTGCACGTCATGAACTCATGACTGCATGTGACAAGAATGAGATAAATCATCCTAAAATCCTCACTACGCAGCACAAGGTGCTTATAGTAAACGAATTTATTACAATTTCAATTTTAAAAGAATTATATTTGATAAGCCTGGTACTCATAAAATATTAAGGCTTTAATTTTCGTTGTAACTCGAGACCTACTACGGAAACAAATCGAGTAAAGTTGTGACTTGTTCACTTCGAAGTTTATTTGGGCACTTTCTTTAGAATTCCCGACAAGGAATTAGCTGTAACAGATGACGAAGTAAATTGTAAAGATTCTTTTGAATAGTATGACCCCTGTTGATAGGGAGGGAGCATGATATACGCACATGGAAAGCGCCTAAAGTCGCGTAATCCGTTAACTTATTTCAAGGTGGATGTTTCGTGTGAAAAAAAATGTCCTTCGTGTCGTATTTCTTAAGACCGGTGATCAATGGGCAATAGTCACGCAGCGAGCGGCACGCGAAGCTTGGCCGGCTCATACCTCAGCCCGCCTTCTGACACCTCGTTTTCTAGATTACAAACATAAAAATACCGCCGTGCCTCTTCATTACCGACCACTTAATTTAATAGAACGTACCTTTTCATTCCGCTGGTGGATCGTGTGTAATTGGAAACCTCATTTGTATGTATTTCTGGGTTGTTATTGACTTAAGCTGCGTCTGCAGTGCGGAGTGGGAAGTAAATACACGCTTATATTTACCTGGAATTATAGAGGAATTTAAATGTCGAGTCTTTTTTACTGAACACAAAAAGTACGGAACACAGGTTATTAAAATGGTATTTTTGATGCTGTAGCCTGTAATACTTTAAATAAATGTGGCAAATATTTGTCGGAATTTCGTGGAAATCCTTCTGAGTGGTTATCGGTTCCAAAATGTGAATTAAGCGTACATCACAGAATCCATATTTTTCGAGCGTATATAAAGAAAAATGTGCTGTAAATAAGTTCTCGTAGAACATAATTTCGATGTTTACGAGGTTTCATTTTATATTGCTTCTGAAGTTACAAACAGTGTAACGCAGGTGTTTCCTTTTAAATTAAGGCTCGCAGAGTTTATAACCTTTGTTTCCATAAGATGGATGAAAGAAATTTAGATCGATTTAAGGCTATTTATCGAATATTTCATTACTTTGAGTTTTTAGGTGCACTTACATAAGAGAGTAAAGGAAGACCAAAGAAATGATGGATAGACTGAGTGCAAGATGATATGGCTAAAAAAAATTATTAAAAAAAAATAAAAAACCCGACTGCGGTAAAAAACTTAAGTTAAAAGAACTGAAAAGCTAAAAACAAGCCCATTTTAAATTAAATAAAAGTTGGAAGCAGGCGGGACCCATACCATTTTTATTATATTTTCAAATTCAAATTTGAAAATATAATAAAAATGGCCAGCCAGCTTTTTAGTTTACTAAATTAAATGTGAAATATTTCGCTGACGATTTA
This sequence comes from Oligia latruncula, assembly GCA_948474745.1. Lineage (NCBI taxonomy): Eukaryota > Metazoa > Arthropoda > Insecta > Lepidoptera > Noctuidae > Oligia > Oligia latruncula. The sequence goes on along the minus strand of OX419686.1, from coordinate 8,467,735 downwards.
GTTCTTGGTACGTGTTTTTTTACGATTTGTCACTTCGAATTACTTTTAACCATATAAGTTGTTTATATTTTTGTAATCGTCTTTTAAAGCCCTTTATGATACCCCACTCGATAGGTGTTGAAAAAAAAAATTTTTTTTGAAGACATAAATACATACATAGTAGTCGCCATATTGAATTTTCACTAACGTCATGTCTTTAGTGACACTCGCCGGACTAAGAGGAATCGATTGACGTGTGAATCATAAAAATCGGCCCCGGCGTTTGGTCTGTATAGTGCTTCAAAGCAACATACAAACATACATACATAGGCTGATGAACACATTACCACTCCTTTGCGTTGCGCAGTCGGGTAAAAAGGGGGTTACTACCGAGAGGACAACTTTAAGATAAATAGTTATGGAAGGTTGCCTGGAAGAGATAGCAGAATCGATAAGGCCGTACATTCTATGTTGAGAATAACGAAGATTAGGTAGGTCATATCATCTACCTAGCCTTTTCTCGACTATGTTGGGGTCAGCTTCCAGTCTAACCGGATGCAGCTGAATACCAGTATTTTACATGGAGCGACTACCTATCTGACCTCCAGAACCCAGTTACTGGGTAATACGATACCCCTTGGTGAGACTGGTTGTCAGACTTTCGGGCTTCTGACTACCCGTAACGACTATCAAAGATCTACGAATGACGAATGATGATGAATGAAGATTAGGGGTAGGTATCGTAATATAACTATTTACAGTCCAAGCCAAGTGGATATTTCACTGAAGTTTAACAAACAACCTTTGAATTGATGATCAATATAAAAACTTCAACTACGCGTGTCCAAAACAAACCGAAAAGTCTGAAATCCAGTATAAAACACCCATCACAATCCAAACTTTAAAGACATCCTTATCTTTTTCAATGAACACGAGAGAAAATCCCTGCTATCACCGACTTTATTATCAAAACAAAATCTTCGTCGTGTTCGCTCCACATCGTACAACCACATAACCACCGGCCATAGAGTACGAAGACGTGAAGAATTGTGACTCATGTACGACCAGGAACATTCTTTATTTTATTGACAATGAGTCTTTAATTACAGTACCTATACAAGCTAACACTAAAATATATTTATATATTATGTACAAGTATATAATAAAAAGAAAAGAAAAATGGAGGAGCTCATTGGGAACATTATTTGTTTATCAAGTTGACATACTACGTCAATTTGCAGTGTAATAACCATTCCATACAAGTGTCAAAGAATGACAGTTGATTGTGTTCGAATATACGGACAATTTAAGTTGGTAGGTGGATGGTGGTAGCTACGACGTTCGTTTAAGTTTCAATCGTCAGCTCTTGTCAAAATCTATCGATTGTATACAAAATATTAGTGTAAAATAGTGACAGTGAATATAACGTGTTAAAAAAAAGAAAAATAATATCAAAAATATATAATGTCGGCCTATACGCGTCAAAAAGCGAAATCCAAATACAAAGATCGTATACGGTTGGAAAGAGCTTTTCAAGAGCAATCGAATGGTATCAATAGAACACCATATGACCGAGTTCACCGAGTCAAGCAGAACCGAGAACGTAAAAGAATGAATGCGGCCGAGCGGATCAACCCCGTTACGTAAACGTATTCACGTACAACACACGGCCGTGTCCATGTCACAGCCACACCCCATTTTTCTGTTTTTGCTCGGCTCTTAAGGAGATGTAGCCTATATATAGCCTTCCTCAAGAATCGGGCTATCAAATGCAAAAATAATTTTCAAACCCAATTGGTAGTTCCAGAGATTAGCCCGTTCAAATAAACAAACAAACTATTCAGCTTTATTATTAGTACAGATATAGATAGATGTATCAGAAAGGCGTGGTCTTTAAGGGTGTGGTACAGATATTCAAACTGAACAACTTTTTCCATGAGACCCACATCTTTTGTCAATTTTGCCATTGGTCGAGCTCAGAATGCGTTAAGTAAAGAGCCGCAAAGGACATTACAAAACTGCCCTTTTTTGCCTCGAAATTGTAGGTAGGTAAGTATTAAGAATGGTCTCGGAGTGGTTGTTTCGCTTCCAAATATACTTATTCTATGTACCGGGTAGGTACAAAGCGTACCTCCCTCTTCTCATTAAAAACGTCAACAGAGCAAGCGCCGTCTGCCATACAAATGCATAGTGTCATGTGAAGTCATTAGCCAGTAATCACGTGACGAGATTGCAGCAGTCTTTTGTTTGTTCCTCATCCAACCGTATACACGATAAACTTTTGTCCTCTGTAGAACCTTTGCATTACCGGGACTTGTAAACTTTCATCTCGTCTTCCTGTTGTTCATTTATATCAATACCGACATCACTAGGGGCTCGTGGTTAAATAATAACAGCCGCATGGGTCGATTGAAGGTTAAGCTACGCTTGCCAAGGTTTGTATGTGGATGGGTGACCACATATCGAGACCCCTCCGTGCCTCGGAAAGATGTTTAAGCCGTTGGTCCCGGCTATCATTTGTAGATCTTTGACAGTCGTTACAGGTAGTCAAGCAAGAGCCCGAAAGTCTGACAACCAATTTTACCAAGGGGTATCGTGTCGTGATACCCAGTAACTGGGTTGTAGAGGTCAGATAGGCAGTCGCTTCATGTAAAATATTCAGCTGCATTCGGTTAGACTGGAAGCCGACTCCATTAAAGCTAAGAAAAGGCTATGCAGATGATGACATACGTCACAATGAAAAGGTTTTTCTTGTACTCTAAGTTTTGTTCAGTTCGTACCCTACAAAAAAGTAATTGAATTTCGAGTCTGGCTAGTCGAGAGATTTGTTACCCTGCTATCTTTAAATGTCGGATGACGAAGCGCTGATGAATTATTACCCTTAATGTGCTCTTAGCGCAAACGAATCACAAAGAAACATTTCTTTAATTCATTACGTTAAACTGCTTGAACTTCTAAGGGCCAATTTCACCAATGAAATTGAACTAGTTTAGCACGTCTGAAAGAAAGAAAAAAAAAACGTTTATTTGCCGCGAACATGACACAGAGAAAGAACACAAACACAAAAAAGAACAAGTTTCGGGAAAATATGCGTCACATCCACGCAAAACGGACATCGCTCAACATAATGCTAGGAACCTACGCGAGCCCCAGAGCTGGTTTTCCGCGACTGCCGGCGCTACCGCGTTGGCGTGATGACGTCAACCGGTGCAGTATACGATAAGATAAAAATAACAAAATAAGAAATAAAATAAATACACAATGCCTAGTTTTAAATGTTTATATAAACATTATAAATTTATAAAATGGTAACATTATGTTAAATAAACACGCGCTTTTAATAAATCTGTGCGTGCAGATGTCATAAAATTATAGGTTTGATGTTTTGATATACCGATTACGCAATAATTAACACATCTAAACCACGTTGAAGACCTGTCAGTGTCAATATTCTACAATAACACTAACAGCTCTTAAACGTAGTTTAGATGTGCTAATAAGCGTTCAGTTTCACTGGTGAAAATCACCCTAAGTTAACTCGAACTACAAGACACTTCTCAATTCTGGTACTTGAGCAAATGACCTGTTCTAACGGCGACTCGTGCCTTGAAAATTGGCTTTCCGAGCGCTCAAGTCTCTAGCAAGACGGTGATGTGTAACAGCCCTTAGTTATTGACCCACACTTAACTTTCAAATAAAAAGTCACCTTTACAAACAAATTCGTTTGCGTTTCGTGAAACGATTATAATATTCGTTTTAGATTAAGTATCAATGATAATAAAAAGTTAAACGAAAAACACGACATGTTTTATTAGTAACGTTGATAGCGAAAAAACTATTAACGTTTAAAACGTACCTAAGGCTTCCTTAATGAAGGACATGATGAGTTTATTGAGTCACTTAGTAAAATCAATAAGACAGAGGTAGGTAGGTGCACGTAGCGTAGCCTTAATACGCCTAGTTAATTCCGTCGACTCCGCAAATCTCTAGCGAATACGGATCACATGATCATTAAGATATCTAAGAGACGAGTCCTCAAGACACTGCTTACTCTGCGGAGCTTTTGTGATTTGCCGTAATTAATAGGCTTAATATTTCATACACTTCCTGCGGATTTTCGCTAATTTTCTCCGTCGACGATACGTTTACGTAGATTACCCTGTGCTTAGCAGGGACTCCATCAGTCAAGATTAAGAAGAACTGGAAATAACTGCCGCTCTTTAGAAGCGTTACCTTGTTCCGTCGGCTCATTAAGGTAACTTCGTTACTATAATAAAAGTCATCTTAAACGTTATTACGTTTTAGATAGACAAACGTGTTTCTTGATTGTCGGCTGTATAAGAAGTTTGTTTCATAATGTTTTTTTTAGTAAATTAAGAAACTCTTAATTATTTTTTCTACTTTTAGGGTTGATTTTTCCAACGCCAGATAACTTTATTGTAGGAATAATTTTGAATTTTTGACAGTTATTCCATACAAAAACTGTCAGACGTCCTAAGAAAGAAATACCGAACATTCGGCCGATACAGTGGTTAACCGCTTCGGAGTAGACCCCCTGAACTCGTCTATGTTTTGACATGTCGCACCCACTGAACTCGTCTATGTTTTAACATGTCGCCCCATATCAGTAAATTGCAGCGTCGCCGCATCGCTAGTATAAAATAAATTAAGGTACAATACAATTTTAGTAGGTAGTACCTACCATACAATAAAAGACATACTGATGCCCAGTATACCACAAACAATTTAAGAATTTTCTTTTCATCTTTACAAACGAAATACCTACGTACATACCTACTCGCATGTTAATTAATTTCAATCAAACACGACTACTGTTAGTTCGATATACCAGAGTGGCGTACCTAATTAATTTGTAAAACAGTTATGAGAGCCTGTGACACGTTAATTGACTGTTATTGTTATAATAACGAGTTTAAATTAATTAGGCGCTAGCGTTTATCTGTTAGACAGCCATTTTAGAACTAGATTTTAGTTTGGCGAAATTAGATATCAAATAACTAATGTTTGTTTAAGTTATTTCACTGTTTGTGGATTCGAATTTGATCATTAAGTTTTGATCGTTGATAATAATTTATTTGACAATCTGTACTTATAATAAAGCTGTGAGGTTTGTTTGTTTGAACGCGGTAATCTTTGGAACTAACAGTCGGATTAAAAAACATCTTTTTGCATTTGATAGCCCAATTCTTGAGGAAGGCTGTATAGGTTATTTAATATCTCGGTACGACCCTGAGGAGCCGAGCAAAAAGAAAAATAGTCAGAAAGAACGCTTAGCGAAAATGAAGTAAAAGCGTGGGCGGGCCATGGGATGCGACGCGACGGGGTGGGTCGGCGCGGACGAAGTCGCGGGCAGAAGCTAGTACCTAACATAATAATTACATAACTTACCATCATGACTGTAATAATATTAATAATAATAATCCTTTTATTATCAGGTAGCTAAGCATAATCAGCCTATAATGTTCCCACTACTGGGACACAGGCCTCCTCTTTGTGAGAGGGAGTGGGCCGTAATCTACCACGCGGGCCCAGTGCGGGTTAGCGGATGTCACATGTCTTCGAATTTTTAGTTCTAGGACATGCCGGTTTCCTCACGAAGTTTTCCTTCACCGTCTTGAGAGCAGTGGTGATGAAATAATTTACACAGAGTAAAGCGCTTGCTTAGGTTCGAACTCACGACCTACAACTCGTAAGTCGCGGCCGTTACCACTGGGCCACCACTACTCTCAAAAAATGAAGGCAGCTAAGGCCCATAGATAAAATACACAAAATAATACAATACCCGAAGGGTCAGGAAGATGTGTACCTATATTATTAAGGTGCATATTGATGATAATTTATTCAACAGTACCTATTATAATAACTACATAACATACCATAACGCCTGTAATCCCCGAAGTGTCAGGCAGATGTGTACCTATAGTACACCGACATTTCGTCAATTATGTTTCAGTCCCATGTAATAGGGGCGAGTCGTTGCCACTGCGGGCTCATGAGAAATTCCTGATGGAAAATCCAATCACACTATGCCTGAACTACCTAGTATGTGTAGATTTATTTATGTATTTCTAATTAATGTGTATTGCGGGCTCAAAAACATCCATCCATCCACAGCCCGACTTCAGTCACTGCTGGGCAAAGCCCACTCTTTTCTTGTGCCAATCCCCACAATCCAGTGCCAGCCTCATCCATGTTTTGCCCGCGATGGCAACAATGTCGTCTGCTCATCTCGCCGTCGGACAATTGACATCTCGTCTGCTCATCTCGCAGTCGGACAATTGACATCTCGTCTGCTCATCTCGCCGTCGGACAATTGACATCTCGTCTGCTCATCTCGCCGTCGGACAATTGACATCTCGTCTGCTCATCTCGCCGTCGGACAATTGGCATCTCGTCTGCTCATCTCGCCGTCGGACAATTGACATCTCGTCTGCTCATCTCGCCGTCGTCGGACAATTGGCATCTCGTCTGCTCATCTCGCCGTCGGACAATTGACATCTCGTCTGCTCATCTCGCCGTCGGACAATTGGCATCTCGTCTGCTCATCTCGCCGTCGGACAATTGACATCTCGTCTGCTCTGTCACCACCTCTGTCATCACTGCGCCTTGCCAGGTGTCCTACCCTACTCCATTTGAGTGCCATATTACGTGTTCCGATATCGAAGACCTTTGTAGGTACGTCTTCGTATCTCGACGTTTGGAACTCGGTCTATTAGCCTCAAAAGTAACATACCTACTTAGAAATTTATCCTCAAGTATAGTCATATAATATACCTAGTCTTATTTCTTTTTACACTTATTTTTTCAGCAATTTCAGTTCCCGACAAACCTATTCACCCAATAATGTATCTACACTTTCCTTTCCCAAATCGCTGAGCTGTCCCGGCCCTTGAATTTATCTCAATAACAGAAAACTAAACGGGCACGGTATCACATCCGGCGTCGATACGACACGCGACGTGACGGAACCGGTGATAAGATAACCGTCCGAATTAAAACCGACGTATACTAGTTTGACATGAAAGGGTAGCGGGCTTATGGACACTTGAATATAATAGTTGTGTGTGGTAGTGACGAAAAATAAACTTTATTAAATAGTTTTTTAAATCTTTATATATTAAAAAAGAGGTAAACTTGTTTGTACGTTCATAAGAGGTTTTTGACGTGACAACGTCTTAAATTAGGTTGCGGCTGGGAGTCACTTATGAAAAAGTGTAACGCTCGGTAACGTTACGATGAGTCACCGAACGAACAAAATATATTTCTATAGTTAAAATTTGTGCAATTCTTATTTTCATTCAATTCCTTGTTCCTATTGTGCAATTTAATTATATTCATATCAATAAATATTCTACCGAGAAAAAGACGTTGTCACGTAAAATCTTCGCCCGTAAAACCGACTTTACAGGCAACCATTTTTTTTTTTTTCTGTTTATCCTCCTACTGTCCCAATGGTGTCCTACCAGGAACTGTTTTCCCGCGCCTCCTCGAACCAGCCCTCTGGGTACTCGGCAGCACCGTCCATCTTCGGGCACCCATTGTGTGGAGACTTTTGCTCAGGGATCATTGTGCATGCGGCTCATGTGAGCTGTAAGAGGTTATCTTTTATGATGTACAAAAATGATTTCACGGGCAGAAAATAACATAATTTCCGATTGATATACGATATTTTTATGCCCGAAAATTTATGGTTCCTGTAGGAGTTTCTATGTGTGTTAAATCGCAGCTAGTAAATATGTACAATGTACAATACAAAAATATTATTTGAGGCGAAGCGAGGACAGTTTAGCAGATAGTGAGAGGCTCGTGGCTACATAATAACAGCCGCACGGGTCGATCGATCCGGTTAAACTACGCCAGCCGCGGTTGGTCCGTGGAATCCAGATAATCTTTAGATACCAAGACCCCTTCGTGCCCCGGAAAGCACGTTAAGCTGTTGGTTCCAGGATCTTTGACAGCTTTACGGATCGTCAGAAGCCCGAGTATCACTGAGGGTTATCGTATTACCCAGTAATTGGGTTGTGGAGGTCAGATAGGCAGTTGCGTCATGTAAAATACTGGTGTACAGCTGCATTCGGTTAGACTGGAATCCGAACCCAAGGTAGTTTAGAGAAAGCTAGACACATGATGATGAGTTTAGTAGTTAAGTTTATCAGTCTTGGAGGCTTAGAGATTTTTCCGAAAAAAGCATTGGCTTCCTTCATTTTAAGACTAGCTGTCCGCGACTTTGTTTGCTATCCAGGATAAAAAGTATGTACTTCTTCCAGGTCCCAGGCTACCTATTTTTTAAAAGTTCATACAAATCTGTTCAGCCATTTTAGCGTGAAAGCGTAACAAACTCACTTTCACATTTATAATATTAAGTTAGGATGTGTTTTAGGGTTCCGTACCTCAAAAGCAAAAACGGAACCCTTATATGATCACTTTGTTGTCCGTCTGTCTGTCTGTCAAGACCCTTTATCTCAGGAACGCGTGGAGGTATCGAGTTGAAATTAAAACTATAATTATACTTAGGTCTGCGGTCCCTTGAAGCTGTGAAAAAATCAAACTTCTAAGTTGACGTAAAAAAAAGATACGGTTTATGCCGCAAAAAACGTCTACAGGGTTCTTCCCGTTGACCTAGAATCATGAAATTTGGCAAGAAGTAAGGTCATGTAGCACAAGTAAAGGAAACAATCCGTAAACCGTAAATTTGTAGTCACGTTAAAAAAACTCCCGTGATAAACTATTTACATACCTACAAATTTGTACGGAACCCTTGGTGCGTGAGTCCGACTCGCACTGGGTTTTTTATTAAGTCATTGGCTGCCACCGCGGTCACACATGTCCACCAACAATAGGTCATTGTGTCTATAAAAGTTTACAGCAGTCTTAAACAATGCTCCACAAAATAGTTGATTAAGGCAAAATGGGGGAAAAAAACAAAATAGTGTAATTAAAAGCCATGTCCCGGTTTCAGTGCTTCTGTATACGTTGTTATCTATCTAGGTTAAAACATGGTTGAAACCCTAAAAAGCTCTTGCAAACTATAGCATGGCCTGTGTGTGGCCCATGAGTACCATTAAATAAGTTCATTTCCTTTTTTCTCTCAACTCAATTACTCGGTCGGAACACATTTTCGCATTAGTTGGTTAACATGTAAATTAGGCTTCGTTAACTTTTCTTGTTAAGTATTTTAAAACTGCATGGAAGGCGTACTTTAGCTGTTTTGTACCTTTGTGCCATGACCTTTCCACTATGGCTGAGGTAAAAATAAAGGCGCATGGAAGGACTACTTGACTTTTCACCTACTTTTTGACGTTGTCTACGTCCTCGTTATTTCATGAACACCTTTGCATACACACGAGCTACACGCGTTAACGGTGGAGGCAACTGCAGCCGTAGACGAGTATTGACGACAGCCGTTGACACGCGTTGACGACAGACGTCGACACGCATTGACGGTAGCCATCGACAGCTGCAGTTGCCTCTGCCCTCAACGCGTGTCACTCGTGTGTATGAGAACTTTGACAACAATTCCCAGTATATAGAAAACTAGCTTCTGCCCGCGACTTGTAAGTACAAGATTTTGAACCCCCTGCATTGAAATTTAACGTCGATTATTTAAAAAAAAATAGGGGGTCTGCCACCCTGTAAAGTTTGAAACTTCTATAAGGTCAACTAGAAAGATAAACAAATTAGTGCTAGGCCTTATGAAAATAACTCGCGTTTGAATTAGGAACTGATAGTGAAAACCTATACTAAACCAATATACACGGTACAACGAATCAAAGAATAAACCAGTCAGAGTATGTACCTCTCCCACTGCACGCTTAAGTAAACCACATTTACAAGGTACTCCTACATTTTCTGCAGTACAGGTTCAAACGTCATACCTAGACGGCTCCTATCCTCATACATTATTTAGGCATAGGCAGTCACGTATTTTTCGAGTAGTTCCAGTCCGCTTTTGCTTATGAATAAATGAAGGAAAAAACGCGGTGGCAATATCCAGGAGATTCAGCGGTGAAATTTTCTTTAAATTTTCCTGGTTTGAATAAGGATTATGTATGTGTATGTGAAATTTTTATTTCGATGCAAATTGTATATTTGTCAAGGAAAGATTTACGAAAAATGTAAAATAAAATATGGTGAAGTACACTTTCAGAATCATCGCGCCTCTTCATTCCTTTTTTTGCCATCAGCTTTACATTTTTATATTCATCATCTTCATCATCATTTCAGCTGAAAGACGTCCACTGCTGAACATAGGCCTCCCCCAACACCTCCACTTCGACCTGTTCTGTGCTTTTCGCATCCAACGCGTTCCTGCGGTCTTAACAAGGCCGTCGGTCCACCTTTCTAGGTCTTCCAACGCCACGTCTTCCGGTACGCTTTCGCCACTCCAGAATCTTTCAGCCCCATCGGCCATCTGTTCTGCGAGCAATATGCCCTGCCCACTGCCACTTAAGTTTGGCAATTCTTCGGACTATGTCGGTTACCGCGGATCTCCTCATTTTTAAAAAAAAAAAAATGAAAAATGAAAAAGTGTTTATTCACAGAAACAATTTTTAACATATTATGTTTACCTCCGCCAAACTGCAAAACAGTTTGTTGGCAGACGTAGCTCCTTTTTTCTAACTATTAACATTTATTTAATTTTTTACTGACACTTTTTCACATAGGTACATGTAATTAAAACTATTTATTTATTTCTTAATTTCTTAAATTAAAAAAAAACAGACATTTTTATTTTATGTTTAGTTATTCTCTACAGTGAGGCTTTGACAAAAAACATTAAAGAGGTACTTATGTATTTTATTTTTAAAGGCGGTTTTTGTGATACAACTGTTTATATCGACTGGAAGGTTATTAAAAATAGTAGGGACTAAAAAATTTCTACACCTTCGCCCATAATAATTATTAGAGGTGGGCACTACAAATCTTCTCATATTATTGTTCCTTTGAGATCTTGTGCGTATAATATTGTTTTTAAATTCATTGCTACAATACTGTTCCAAAGCTACTGACATCACTACCCTCTCATGGACCGGCAGCATTTTACATTCCAAAAATAAGTCTTCATAATCACTACTTTTACAACGGTTTTTTGTGTTTTTATCTACTAATAGTTTCATGAATCTGATTTGCAGTTTTTTTATTTTATCCAAATAAGTTTTAAATGTGTTACCATAGCACGCCAGCCCATAAGAAAGCAGCGAGTCCACCAGCGCATAGTAGACCATGTACAATGTTGCCCTATCCAACACAAAACTAAGGTGGTGGAATTTTACAAGTACATACCTGAGTTTGTCACATAAGTGTGTGATGTGTGTTTTCCATGAGAAGCTGTTGTCTATGTCTAAACCCAAGTACCTGTATTCCTCCACCACCTCAATGTTTGCACACTCACACAGCGTCAGTCCACCACTGTGCAGACACTCATAGCTATGCCCCACTATGCGCGGCGGACGTTCGATTTTTTTAAGGTAAGGAGATTGTATACGCATACATTTGGTTTTATTTATATTAATTATGATGCCATTGTCGTGAGCCCATTTGATAATATTAGTAAAATCCTCCTGAATGTTACTTTCAATTACATTTAAGTCTTTATCTGCATAAACTAGACAAGTATCATCAGCATACATATATATGCGACATTTACGAATCGCATTGCACATGCTGTTGACATGCATGATGTATCCGACGGGACCAAACACGGATCCGGTTGGCACACCACACGTGACGTGTCTGGACTCGCCGACGACGCCGTCAATGAGCGTTCGCAGTGTCCGGTCTGTGAGGTAGGCACGGAACCACCTGTTCAGTGGTCCCGCGACCCCGCACTCCTCCATGGCTTGAAGCAGCTGGTGGTGTTCCAAGGTGTCAAATGCTTTTTTGAAATCAATGTAGACCACCACCACCTGCTTCCTCTGACCCAAACACTCATTGACGTAGTCCGCGAACTGCGCCAGGGCCGTCGCCGTGCTCCGCCCACGTCGGAATCCATGTTGTGCATTTGTCAGAATATTGTGTTTTTCCAAGAATACACTTACCTGATTCACAATAAATTTTTCTACTATTTTATTTATAACTGACAATAAGGCTATTGGCCTGTAGTTTGAGTAATCACTATGTGCACCTTTTTTAAAAATAGGTCTTATTAATGCTGTTTTTAATTTATCGGGGTATAACCCCTTTTCAACACACAAATTAATAAATAAAGCAATAACAGGGCTCAACTTAGCTTTTAATAATTTAATTTCTTTAACTCTAATTTTATCTACTCCTTCAGACTTATCACAACTTAGCAAATTTATTATTTTATCTATATCTATTGGATAAGCTTTCTGAAACCTCAATGAAACATTTACAGGAACAACATAGCTAGATCTTTCCAAAAACCTATGACTACAGGCATGTTTTATATCTAATATTTCTTTGGTAAATGTTGTTGAAAATTTATTACATATGCTATCAACCGAACCTTCTAATTTTCCTAAATATTTTAAAATAACAGAATCGACACTTCTTTTTTCATTTCCTATCCATGAATTAATTTTAGTCCAAATCTTTCTAATATTTTTTTTACATTTTTTTATTTCTTCTTGGCGGTATTTATTTTTCGCTTTATTTATATATTTATTTAATCTATTTCTAAATCTATTATATTGTCTACGCAAATTCATATCCTCTGGTTTATTTTTACAATTTCTAAACAGTCTATCCCTAATACATATCATTTTCTTAAGCTTTTGTGTGATCCAAGGTTTACTTTTCCTTGTATTGCGCACTAATACTTGAATTTTAGCTTCATTATAAACATCAGAAAAAATTGAACATAATCTGTTATACAGGTCTATTGGACATTCACAATTTAACAGCTCATTCCATGAAACATTTTCAAGTTTTTCTAATACCTTTTTATCACAAATAATAGTCTTATAAGATTTCAATGCACTCGGAACATCGTCCACAACCAATTTACTAGCGAGGCGCACACCTACAACATAATGATCTGATATCTTTACCGTCAACACATACGCAGATATTGCACGCTGAGTTCGAACCCACACATGGTCGATGCACGACCGCGTCACTGTGTCGCCGTACATTTCCTCTCGCGTTACGTCACGGATAGCACATTCCAAGCCCAACTCACTCATATTATTTGTGTAGTTATTGATTACGCTGCCGGTTTTACACATCAAATCTATGTTCGTATCACCAATCATAACTACGTCACAGCCTAAGGGAATCTTGGACAATAGTCTATGTACTTCTTCAACAAAACCATGTTTGTTTGTATTTGGCGGCCTGTAGATAGCCAAAATATGAATAATTTTACTTCCATCTTGGAAAAGCTGCCCGTGTATCATCTCATAATAATTAGATTTAATTGTGGTGGCAGTAAAATTTAACTTGTTGTTTACATAAACTAAAATCCCACCTCCTCTTCTAGTTTCCCTTGTATTTATGTATGTGTTATATCCTTCTAAAGTGTACAAACATAGTTCATGTTTTCTGATGTTAATCTCTGTTAATGCAATAATATCCAGTTTTTCCCTGCAGTTGTCTATTAATACTTGTAGTTGACTAAAGTTTTTTCTGAGTGATCTTATGTTCAAATGTATAATATTCAAGTTGTTATCACGTTGTAGTAAATCATCCTGCCAGCTATCTGTACATATGTATCTATTGTATTCAATGTTACATGTTACGTGTGAAGCTTGGTTATCGAATTTTAAAATAAGGGATACTCACGAATTATGACAGCACTACAAAATACGTCATTTTTTTACTGCGTACGCACTAATGTCGCTAAGTGTGCGAATCGACTTGATTTTGTTGTCATTCGGATCATCTTTCCTTATAAGCACCTTACCGTTCTGTATCCAAATGTATTTAAATGTTTGTTTTAGCTCGTTCTTAGCCGTCCACAACAGGTTGCGCATATGTTTAGTGAGATCCTCATTTATATAGATTCGTTGTCTATTTCCGCTAGCAAATATATCATCATTTGTTAGCTGGTGGGATTTTCTTGTAGCTATCCATTTGTCGCGGCTAGCACGCGTAGCCAAAGTGATAACCACCGGACGCGGCTTTTTCTCGCGCTGCGGCTTCTCGACTTTTATTTCTTCACCCACCCGCTTTACTTCACTTATCAATCCACCTTCTACTCCTAATTTGCTTGCTATGGTTTTAATTGTGTTCTCTAAATTCTCGTTTTGCTGTTCCTCCAATCCAAATATTTCTAAATTTTTTTCCTTCTCACGTATCTCCAAGTAAACTATCCTTTCTTCCAGTGCCTTGTTACAGGTTTCCAAATGAACGTACTTATGCTCCAATGCTTTAATCTTTTTGTCTGATTTTTCCTTCTCTTCAATCAATTCCTGGTACTTCTCAGCGTAGAAGCTTATGTCGTCTGACATCGCCTCAAGAGTTTTTTTCATATTGAATACTATTGTCAGCTTTTCATTAACTTCGGCCAACAGTATTTCTGGTGTAGCTCGAGACATGTCAACTTCTATGTTTGGCTGGCGAATCTGCGGTGTGGTTTGGCACTCCTCGCATAAACCGGCGTCACTAAATGCCTTGATTTTTGCAACACATTTTTTATGGAAGGCACCTCCACAGTCACCATTACACTTTGTAATACTGTCGCTTTTCACTCGGGCCAGCGACAGTTTACATGACTTGCACTGCACCATCACGATCGGTTAATTTCTTAAGATACTTAATTTTCCGTAAACAGTCAATACTTAGTCGCGTCACTTGTGTCGCGTTCGCACGGTAGGAGCGCACGCGCTGATTACCTTTGTCTTAGTACATACAAAATATATCTACAGGACTCAGTCAGTCATAAAGCCAGACAAGCAAAGCACATAATAACTACAAAATAAATTAAAATTCATGCCAACCAGCCAGACAACTTCATGGTTATCAAATTAAACTCGTCATACAGCAAACATGCATACATTTTCTACGCAACGACAATAGAGCATTTCGCTGTTTTACTTCGTCCTAATAAAATCAAAATTATGTAAATATCCCAGCTTATTTACTCAAGTATACCTAAATATTTTCCAGCACAAAATGCAAGACTACATTGAAACAAATCTTCCTTTTTATTAGAGCCATGAACGTGAAGATGTATTTTATTGTAGCTTTGAAATATGCCCGGCCGTTTCGGTCGAACTTTCCAGAAACTAAATTCTCTTCTTAGTTGAAAGATCAAAAACGGAGTTTGTTGTTATCCTACTTTATGTTTGAAGAGTATAATTTTATACAATTGGATACTCATTCTTAGCAACGATCCCCGGTTTGGAGTATTCCGCCCGGTCCGCCGTATGTAGAGCAACAACCGGCTAAGATCTTCCGGATTTTGTTGCACGGATGTGAATGCAAATCCGTTAAACCTGGTAATGGCGAACTCTGGATTGTTTTTGGCAACAACAAGTGAAAATAGTGAAGTACAACTTCTGCTATAAAACTAGGGTAAGGAATTTCTGCGATGAATAGTGAAGGAGTAATTCAGAAGAAGGAGGATAAAAGACCGAATTAGCCATCTAGGTATGTGTTCCACAATGCACCCGTGCCGCAACTAATGTTGTCTAATTTGACAAGCTTGGGTTCGCAGCAGAAAAACCCGGGACAGGGGTCGTAAATCCGGACGACGACATTGCCAGGGGTGTCCCACGAACATTCTTACAAATTTTTGCAGATGTAAACGTATTTTAACTTGACTCTAGCGTAACATTTACTTTGTTCTCCGCAAAGCGACGATAATGAGAGGATGTGAATTTTAGCTGTGTCTACTGTCTACGGCGTTCGTTAGATTGTGTCGAGTCGGTGGAATTAAGAATGAAATAGTCTGAGACAATTTTCTTTGTTTAAATGACGAAATAATACCTTTTATTTCTCAAAACGGTGAAGGATAACATCGTGAGGAAACCGACATATCCTAGAGAGAGCCAAATATTCGAAGACATATGTATGACATCTGTCAACCCGCACTGGGACCGTGTGGTAAAGATTACAGCCCACTCGTTTTCAAACAGAGGGGGCCTGTGTCCCAGCAGTGGAGACATTATAGGCTGATTTATGTTATGTGTATGTAATAACCTTTGCAATGTTTTTAACGGACATTATTTTTATTGTTAAATATAGTATTAGTAGTACCTATCTTCACAACAAAGAACACTATTACTGATGTACCGTATCTGTGTCACACATCAAACGTCAAATTATCCATTTCATCACGTAAATAAAGAAACTATAGGAATCTTCCGCACTCCGGCCGTCAGTGACGCATACGGAACAGCATTTCGTACTATAAACAAAAAGGTACATCAATCATTCTTATACCCTCGAGGATCGGTAGCGGTTGTAGTTGCTAGGTAATAACAATCGGAAACGGGTAGTCTGTTGAATTACAGGGGCGGGCCTCCCTCTATTGCCTTCCAAGCAAACAAAGTTGCAATAAACCCGACCAAGACGACTGTAACGTTCGTACTATCTTAATAGCGCTTTTATCCATCGGGCTGGGTTACACATGTCGCTTTGTGAACGTCTAGAGACTTTGTCTACTCCACTGCATTTTATTTTCAGCTTATCTGTTTCAGATATTGGCGATAAGGCCCAAAGCTTCGAGTATTGGGTGTTTTATTCGCTTCCTATTCTTTTCTAACAGAATAATGGACAGCATTTGGATCAAGAGCTTGCATTTCGAGTTAGAACGAAAATTATTGGAAGGTTGGTTATTCTGGTCCTTTTATAAAATACTTCGCATTGAATAAAAACTTCTAGAAAGACGTTTTAAATAAATTACCTAGTAGACACTAAGCAATGAATTTTACTTAGAAATTTGGTAGGTACTACAGGTAAAGAAGTAGAAAGGGGGACCAATAACTTCTGTGCATCTTTGCTACTTTGCTATCTTTTAACTATAATTTTATTAATGAAAAGAAAAATCCTAATTTGTGAGTAATATATAGATAGATTGATAAAACGTTTATTCTGTGCAACTAAAGACACAAATACAGGTATGAAAAAACATCAAAAAAGGTGAAAAAAAAAACAAAGATTAAAAAGATAAATTGACCCTTAGACACCTAGCTCATATACATCTATAACGGTCGATCACTACTGGGCGGTGTGTGTCTCATCATTGCACCAAATGGGAGTCCAGCTCAGCATATGCCAGGTACAATAAATACCTGACGTTGGTAATACATCACGTATGTAATCCCAGTGGTGCACCACAGGTGCAGATGTGGGTGAAGTGGTGCGCCATTTTGCCATTTCGATGACTAATATTATTATATAGAAGCTTCCGCTAGTGGCTTCGCCCGCGTGGGTATCGATGTCGATAAAAATGTATAGCCTATGTCCTTTCCCAGGGTTCAAAGTATCCCTATACCAAACTTCATCAAAATCTGTTTAGCCGTTTCGGAGATAAGCTGGAACAAACTGACGGACAGGTGACCTTTAATATAAGTGTTGTTTGTTAAAAGTACCGTATATACTTTCATATGCATTTAGTAAAAAGCTGTTATTTTTAACATAACTTAAACACTTTAATTTTATTTATTTGTATTTGTGTAGATAATAGTCGTAAGCGGAAGTTTCTAAAACCACAAAATAGGTTCATCGTGAAAATAAATAGTTGCGTCCGAAAAGTTTGAGAGTCAAAATAAGCCTTCGCTTACAAAATTCATTAGTTTTGAAATACACTTAATTAATTGAATAAAACTTTACATATGGTGAACCGAGATGGGATTCTAATGTACATAATATTGTAGTTGTCTTGAAACTTTCATAAATGTATCAACATTTTCAATTGACTTTTTGCTTTTCTTTTCGAAAAACATGAGTTCTTCATATTGTTCTTTTATAAAGTAAAGTAAAGTGAAATATGACCGGCATAACAACAAATAACAAAATAAAATAAAGTTAAATAGTAACGTGTTTTTTTGCGTTTACTAGTTTAAAAAAAATTGTGTTAAATATTGTACGGTGGTCCGCAACCCTTCGTGTCCGCGTCCGACTTGCGCTTGGCCGCTTTTTTTCTAATATTCCTACCTGTGTATAGTTGCCTTAAAACAATTGTTTTATCTACCTTTATCTAGCAACGGCTTTGTTATCTCTGAAATAATTAACTACGAATCCACTTTAGTATTTACAACAAATTTTTAATTAAATCTGAATCCAAATTATTACCCCAGCGGGAGTTACAATTTATTCATTCAATAGTTTATAAATTATACCGACTTACATATTATATGAGAATCCATACAAATATCACACTAATATTATAAAGGCGAAAGTTTGTGAGTGTGTGTATGTGTTTATATGTTTGTTACTTCTTCACGCTCAAACGGCTGGACCAATTTTGATAAAATTTTGTACGGAGATAGCTGACACCCTGGATTAACATATAGTCTACTTTTTATCCCGATATTCCCACAGAATCGACATTTACGCGGGTGAAACCGCGGGGCGCAGCTAGTAATATTATAAAGGCGAAAGTTTGTGAGTGTGTTTGTATGTTTGTTACTTCTTCACGCACAAACGGCTGGACCAATTTTGAAAAAAAAATTGTATGGAGGTAGCTGACACCCTGGATTACACACATAGGATACTTTTTATCCCGATATTCTTACGGGATCGAAACTTAAGCAGGTGAAACCGCGGGCGCTATTAGTTATAAATATGGGAAAGTAACTCCGTCAGTTGGTCTTTTTTGTTTTTTTTACATTGTTTCGTTTCCCGGTAATACGTTTCCGTGGGATAAATTTCGACCTCCAAGCGGGTGAAGACATGGGTAAAAGCTAATATTAAATGAATAAGCAAAAGGTGCCTTTGAACCCACTTTCCTTGAGGGGCGACTTCTTGTTAAATCCTTGTTTGATTCTTCGTGACGATGCATAACATGTGCTGCTAAAGAAACAAGTACAGTATCAATAAAAGTTTAATAATGTGAGACACGATATGGAATGGAAAATTAGGTATATCGATATTTTCGTTAACCTTGATAAAGATAATATTTGTTCTGTGCTAATGAACTGATGTAGGTATTTCTTTGACATTAATTAATTAATTTGTTTCTTAAAAATCCTGATGCATAAGCTCATATTTGCTGTTTTTTAAATTTATTTGAAATAATAGCATTGTGCAAGCTTAAATTAAATTAATTAAATAATTTGCACACCATATGTAGGTAATGGTAGAATGTAAAGTGGCCATTTTAGTTTTGAGGTCATATATTGTAAACATTCATACTTCTGGCAAATTAATGAATTTTAATTAGATGTTGGACGTATAGTTATTACACCTTAGCTTAAAATTTCAAAATCTACGACTGTCTTGTGGTTCTTTGTACTTCTATCATCGATTTTTCATTGAACAAGTTCATAAACAAACCTACGAAAAAAAAAATACATTAAATAAATTACTTAACTGTTCGATAGATTCCATCAAATCATTCCAGTTCGAAACTAATAACATTATACCAACACAAACCATCCGATGTAAGCAAATAAAATACCTACATTACTCTTTGTATAGCCACCGCACTTCATAATGTAATTACTTCCACTGCGGTCTTACAATATCGTGTCCAAGACTGAAAAAAGGAAGTCAGAAGCGGAAAATTTACTCTCCTTAGCCAGTGATTTTTATTTGCTTCAGATCCGTTCCCCAGCCAGCGTGTACTTGATAGAAAGAACTACTAAACTTTTCCCCACAAGCAATTATTTTAAACTTTACATTTCGATACAAATTGTGCGGGCTTCGCTTTTGTTTTCCCGTGAACTTTTAAATGTGTGTTTGATTTTGTTGCCTTGTTTTGTTTTAGTTAGGGCACTGTGGTTCGTAGAACTAGGTTAACATGTTTTAAAGGAGGTTAGTGTTAGGTAAAACTGTTGGGGTTGTATGAAAAGAATAAGAATGCGGGGAATCTAACGATGTACGTAGTTATCATGCCTCTCGGCGTCATGTTTTTCGAGTAACTCACTGAGAAGTTCTGATTCTGAGAATTTAGAGGTCGATCATGCTCGATGGAGGAATACAAAATGGATGATAATATCAGCTCTGTTTTCTCATTACTATAATTGACATATTATAATACAGAGTATCAAATATTCAGAACCAATATTATCATAGAAAATGAGCTGAAGCTAACACAGACAGTGTCAATCTCCACGTTAATGACCAGCCATCGAGCAGCAACTGCCACTTACAGCCCGACGGCCGTCCATTCCATGAAACAATGCTATCTTATAATTTATATAGGAGTGTTCGTATCAAATAAATTACTGTTAGGGAACGTCCGACAAGTGTTAGGCGGGACAGTTTTTCTTACCGTATATTAATGAAGCCGGCTATACAATCTCAGAGGATATCTAAATAATTTATTGCTACAGCAGGTGTCGCGCCAAAGACGAATTTACATAACGTACAGCGGAGAATAGGGTGTAATTTATCGCCGCGTGTATTTTGTTCACAAGAAAACGATGAGATCCCGATAATAAGGACAAACTTTGTTGCGAGACTGTACCTACCTCTTACTTGGAAATTTGCGACGCAAATTAGATATTGTCTGATGTATTGTGCGTTCTAGAGACGATCAGGGGGCCTAAAAAGGCCACTTTGGCAGAATCATAAAAGGATAACATAATGGACAGTTAACCGTTAAGTTAATCGTATCAAATCCCATTGGTGAAGCATTTTTCAGTTATTTTTTTTGGTCTGTGCTAAAATACAAATCAATCCAATCCAAATCCAATTCCAATCTCTTTGATTTGATACATACGTAGTGCAGCGAAAAAAAGAAAAACACGGACTGTCTTCGCCTTATTACGATTCATAATGTTATCTTATTTTTTATGTTATCTTTTATGATTCTCCAACGTGGTCTTTTTAGGCCCCCAGATCAGATGTTGATAAAGTTATGTTGTTTACTAGCTTGGCTCGCGACTTTGTTCGCGTGTATGTCGGAAACAATTGGTTTTTTTTATGCGCCGAACCCGAATTATTTTTCTATAATAACAGTAGCCTAAGTTACTCCTTCTAACATCAGCTATCTGCCGGTGCAAAACGGTCCAGCTGTTTCGGAGATTAGCTGGAACAAACAGACAGACAATTTTTTTATTTAACCTACATTCCCACTGCTGAGCAAAGGCCTCCCCCAAAACCTTACAGGCATCGTTTTTTAGAGCAACCTCGATCAAAACCTTTTTTTTTTTGGGGTGGTAAATTATCAAATTTAATGACCCCCTCCCACTCTGGAGGGAGCGGAAGGGAGTGTCAGACTCTTACTGACTAAAACCCACCCGTATTTCTTCCTTAGCCCTTTATGTTCCGGGCCAGCGGTAACCCTTTTTGGCTTTTTTTGCTATGTGGTACGGAACCCTTAGTGTGCGCCTCCGACTCGCACTTGGTCACTTTTTTAGATCATTTATCTATATCGAGTGTCGCTTGCATTGAATAGAAGGCGGTGTGTGGGCGGATTGTAGGCAGTAAATGATCGAGATTTTTGCGTTATATTATAATATGTATAGATACCGCGAGATATAAATAACAAATAACGCAGAAATCACGCATCGGTCCCGCCCTCGGGACTCCATCTGCAGTTTAACTGACACAGCGCTTCGCAATTTGTATTTGTCATTGTCACTTATTTTCTTTTTTTCGCATTTTTCCATACATACTTCATCACACTTGTACTCCCTGAAGTGTTAGGCAGATGGGTAAATATAGTTCCTACACCCACATTTCGCCAGTTTTGGAGGTGAGCCTATTGTCATCTACCAGGCACAAATCCAGACTCCAGGCTGATTTTGATAACACTTTGCCCGATCTTGTAATCGAATCCCAGAACCTATGGCTCAGCAGTAGCACTTGCGACCAATAAACCAGCGAGGCCGTTTTTTCATATTAGGTATCTATTACACTTCGTGTTATAACATCGCCGTCCTTGGATTACTCTTAAACCCTTTGTACACAGCACAGTTTCTGTATGCTACAGCTCAGAAAAAACGTGTCAGTCAACAAGCTCCCAAAATAATCCCTACAACACTAATGAACCGTGTCTACACACGGCGTATAAACTGCGCCGCAGAAAAAACGTGTTCGTCAACAAAATTCCAAAGTGATCCCTACAACACTGATGAACCGTGTCTACACACGGCGTATAAACTGCGCCATAGAAAAAACGTGTTCGTCAACAAAATTCCAAAGTGATCCCTACAACACTGATGAACCGTGCCTACACACGGAGTATAAACCGCGCCGTAGAAAAAACGTGTTCGTCAACAAAATTCCAAAGTGATCCCTACAACACTGATGAACCGTGCCTACACACGGCGTATATGCCGCGCCGTAGAAAAAACGTGACCATCAACAAGCTTCAAAAGTGATCCCTACAATACTGATGAACCGAGCCTACGGCGTATAAACCGCGCCTACGGCGTATAAACCGCGCCGTAAAAAAAACATGTCTGTCAACAAGCTTCTGCAGAGATCCATACAACACTAACGACCGTACCTACACACGGCGAATAAACCGTCGTTTTTCACGGCAAGAAAAACGTGTGTGTAATAAGGGCCTTACAAAGTCTACACCAAACGAACATACTAGAACAATTAAAGTGACACTACCTATTAGTTCACATAATTAACAAACAGTAAGTACCTATTGAATATCGAAGTGCGAATCCTGGGGTATCTAGTTACAGAGTCACCAAGCACATCAAGACATTAACAGCAAATAAACAATCTTATGTAAACACAATCAAGACTCCATTAAAAGCCACAAATAGAATATGAGAGACAGTTTGTAAACTAAATAATTTACTAGTGTTTTGTGTTGTTCCCGGGGTTTCGTGTAAACTTGTAAACTTGTTAAGGTACTCCCTGAGGATCAAAGGTCCGTCGCTGTGAAATATGGCGTTGTTGACAGTATGCTCTGTTTAAAGGTCAAGGGATAATTTGGAGTCGTGGATTTGGATTTTAAATGTTTTCGCTTAGTTTTACAGCATGGTTACATGTCACACAGATTTGTTAGTGTGAAAATGTTTTGATTGATACTATCAACCCACTACTGCTTCGCATGGCTTTTACGACTTGCCAAAACATCGAGATTTCTTATATGTCTGTTTAGTACATAAACCTTCCGGAATAGCTTCTCTAATGGTGAAAACCGCATCAAAATCCGTAGCGAACTTTAGAAAAGCGACTATAATTTTTAATATGTATGGATAGATTATGTCCAGCAGTGGACGTCTTTCGGCTGATTTGATGATGATGATGATTGATAGATTAGCGCATTTAAGGCACTGTGTGTGTAGTCGCCTATGTTTCCGTTTAGTGATGTTATTAGGCACAGAAGACATTTTGAGTCTTAGCCGGGTATCAAAACTCCGCCGCGAAACCAAGTTTGACTCATCATTATTTTCACGGTGGAGGCTTATACCTAAGATAGCATCGTCCTTATATGCGGCGGTGACCACTTGCCATAAGTTCGGGGAATAAGGGTCGCCCGCTAATTGACACACATTGACATTGATGAATATTAATACAAAATTACATGTAAGATATTACTTTAATTACCGTGAATGTGAAGACTATGTAGGTCATTATTTTTCTTTCTCAGTTAGTTTTAAAGATGGTCTCAAATTTCTAGAGTTTGAGTAGGTACATTATGCGACCTACCCAGAAGTACTTTCTTTGGTATTGTTCGTTGAGACGTTGAGCTTCTTAAATTCTGAGTTGAGCTACACGTTTACTGGCAAATGCCTGCAATGACTGGACAGGTTCGCTCAAATCTGTGTGGTTCATTCCTCAAAACACCATTTCAGACACTAATCTACATGGTCTTTACATGATCTGAACACAATTATGTCTGACTTTGAAAGAGACTTCGCCCCCGAGTTTGTTTCGCCATCGACGCCATCTAGCTTATTTTTTTTAATATGACGCGTAATAGTGATTCCGATATCTTATTACAGAATAAACAATTTTCATTTCATTTCTTGTTTGCCGACCTATAACGCAGAGAGATATCGAATCAAAAAACCCAACACTAGGCAGAAGGCAGTACTTACCTGGATCAATAAGTGAAAAGATAATAATATATTACGAGAGGTCACTTCCTATTCAGTATGTGCAGCCTTCTTGCAGGAATATATAAGATAAGTCAAAATATGCAAAACTTGTTAGAACTTGGAAGTTTTTATTCCGAACCAATTTAAAAGTTACAGTTGTACGGGCATCCTTAGCGGTGTTACTTTATTTATTAAAGTCGTTTCGTCCATTACGAAACAGTTACTCTACTAAAGAAAACGCAACAAGAAATGAAAACTTTCAAGTTTACCCAAGTTTATTTGGTTTTAGTAGCAACTTTACATTCTCTAGTTTTCCTGAAACTGTTTTGTTGTTATTTCAACATTTTCAGTTAATTGAAGGTAATATTTAACGACTTTGTAGTGTGTTTATCTATTAGAATTGCGATGTTAAAGACTTGCCTACTCAGCACACACAAGGCATGATTTTAAACGAAGGTGCAAGTTTGCTACCAGGTGCCTATTAAACCAGTCAGGTGACAGGTATCGCCTGTCACGGTTTTATCAATAGGCCCCTATCCGACAATTTTGTAAGTTTTATCCACAGTTTTCTGCTATAATACACACCACTGTAGTCAAAATGTCATTTAAATCCGATTCAACCTGTTTTTTGCTGCCCCAACGTCGTTCTAAGCCGAGGTCCGTAGGTACCCCACAGGGGATGCCCTTAGCGTGTAGTCGTTTCATTTATAGTTATGTGCCATCCACTGGATAGCCCAGTTAAGTAGCCGACAACCCCCTTTTTTTTGTTCGGGGTTGGAAAATCCTCATTGATGTCTACCGCCCTGCGGAGGGCGGAGGGGTCTGTCAGACTCTTACTGCATAAAAACCACCCCGGTGGTTCCCTTCCCACACTTACGCCGGGGATCACGGAAACGTACGCGCCTTCCGCGATCCCCGAATGGTGCTGGCCCGCCATTGTAGGCCTCCTCAGGTCAGGGGGGGAGTGAGGTATTTGACTCCCCCCGCGACGTCAAAGAGGGGCGCGCGTGGAACACTACGCGCCGCCACCTCGGGTCCTGATGTGTCTGGATCCATGTAGGGGGGCTGGAAGAGGGCATTGTCTGCCCTCCGCCGACGCCCGGTGCGCCGGGTCGGGTGAATGGACGAGATCTCCCTCTCCTTTTCCGCAGCCTCCTTCTGCGAGACGACTGTATTGCAGAAGGAAACCACCGCGTCCCAGGACTCTTCACTGCTGACCATCGAGTCGACTACGGCTAGCAGCGACAGGTCACTGCCCACTCCTGAGATGAGGGCACGGCGCGGAATTTCCCAAGCAGCACACTCTGCCAGCGTATATGCTGCGCGGTGACCGGGACCGGCAATCGACAGGTGACATCGGGCGTCCGGCTCCCTGTTTATGCGAGGTACTTCCTGAAGCAACCATGCGCCGAGAGCACCTGCGTCACCCGAAACGACAGGGGGCCGTGCCTACTCCAAAGCCAGCGCTCGAGTAAAATACAACCTGACTGGGTGACCTGCGAGACACAATTCACAAAAAAAAGTCATTGTGTCAATTTTGCAATTTTTTGTCAAATAATAATGTCGCACTGTCAGTTGTATTAACCCCCCTTACTTAATAAACGTATTATATCAGATGAATAGTTACACACCGATTTCTCTCTTTCAGTCGTCAGTAATTTGACTTTCGAAAGAAGAAGACAAAGCGTTGTGAAATTATACAGACGCTATAAAACGTTTATTAGTAAGGGGGATATGGAACTCTTTTGTTAACTGATATCAAACTAAATTTAGATTAGATTACTATGACCTGCAGGTGGTCGTGATCTCTGAAATGTTGCACAAAGCTAATTTCCGTATCTCATAGGCATCTGCTGCCTAATTAGCTGAAGGGGGAATTAGCTAACTGTAATTAGATAGATCATACGGTAATGGGACTTTGATAATGCTGTTTGTACCTAAATACACCAAGGTACTTGGATTAATTATGACTATGCGTCGATTATAATGTTCCCAAAAGATAATATTAAAAATTTGTATAAAAACTAATCAAGTGCAACTTCATAAAAATGTACAGTTTTCCCTTTTTCATTAGCAGTTTACACATAAAATACGTATATTCAAGACATGAGTAGCCATAAGAATAAATTGATAGGATACCTGAAACAACAGTCTTCAAAAGTCCCGAAAATTACATAAAATAAAAAATCTAAATTCACTGTAACAATTTAAAGCATCTAATAATAATATATCGAATAATATCAATCGAATTTTCTAGATAACGATTGAACCCGTATACGAAACAATAAAATGGTCTGTTTTCATAATTTCTCCTTTTCATCATTCGTATCAACATTTAAAATGTTAATTTAGGAGATACAAAGGATAATTCCGTTGATACAAGGTATAAAAATTAATAGCTTGTAATCTCGTGAACCGTAAATCTGTTGAACTGGACATGACACAAAAGCGTGTGTAAATCAGTTGTTTGTTATTTTGTTTAATTTGGAAAAAAGATAAGCTGAAAATATGAGAAGAAAAAGGTTCGTAAATAACAGACAGATTAGCGAAATTATGTACAGTGAACGATGCTTTGATAAACGTGGAAATGCTTTCAGAATTTACATTGTAGATATATTTTTATTGATTTGAGGCTAAAGAGGGGCTCGTGCCTAAATTATAACAGCCATAACATAACGAGACTCTCCATGCCTCGGAAAGTGTCTCGATTGTCATTCGTAGATCTTTAACAATCGTTATGGGTAGTCAGAAGCCCAAAAGTCTAACGACCAGACTTAACAAGGGGGTATCGTGTTTTATTTTTACCAACTTCATTCTTTATTTATAAAGGTACAGTTACGAGCATAAGTGAGACTGTACCTTTATAAATAAATAAAATGATTAAAATAAATTATTAAAGCCAAGTGTACCTATACATTACACTTGGCTTTAATCAAAGGCAATTTGCTCCTTTATTTTTTAATGACATTTTATGCTATTACGAACATAGTATTTTCGAATCCATAGGTTTATGTAAAGTGTCGTATTTCAACGTTGCATTCGTCATTTCACGAAAAAATCGCAATTGAAAGTTGCCAAATGTTGACATATTAGTGCTCGTGACTGTACACCAACAACTTCTGTAGGTATACAAAATATCAAATTACAGTAGGTAACAGTTACGTGCTTATTCAGTTGCCAATAACAGGTGAACCAACATTCTAAAACACAGTGATAACCTAAGGTAAAAACGAAATTTATAAAAATTAAGTGGTAACAAACAAAACACAAATGACATAAGTTATAACTTATGTCATTTTATATCTCTGTTTACATAGTTAGTTAGTTTGTTTTGTCTGTTTTAGTTTGTTTGTTTGTTTTTAGTTTGTTTTTGTTTGACATTGTTTTCGTTTTACAACGAATCTTTAGATTGTGTGGGTTGCGTGCGGGTTGCGTTAGATTGTGTGGGTTGTTACTCGTGTTATTCAGATGCATCTAGAGTGGAACCCAACCCCAACATAGTTGGAAAATTGCTACGTAGATTGATTTATATTTATATATTGATTTATGAAAAAGCAATGAAAGACTATCTACTACTACTTCACTCTACTCTATTCAAGAGATTCTACTAACTATGTACAGACGCCAGCACATCAAGCTACTACAATCTGTCAAATTTCTTTAATAGATTTTCAACTTTATTGCTGAACATAAGGTTCAGAGTTGATTGGGAAAATTTTACAGTTTCGGGTAGCTTGATGTGCTGGCTGGCGTCTGTACTTCTCAAACTCAGGAGTAAGACTTCAGAAGTAGGTAGAAACGAAATAGGCTGATTATGGATGAACAGTCAAAGAGATTTTGCCATTTCATGCGAAGATTTCATTCATATGAAGTCTTCGCATGAAATTGTTGGCTTGGATCACTTTGTCTGCCTGTCAAGACCCTACTTTTTTTTTTTTTCGGATTCGAAATCATTAAATGACCCCTCCCGCTCTGGGTGGAGCGGAAGGGAGTGTCAGACTCTTACTGACTAAAACCCACCCGTGTTCCTTCCTTAGCCCTTTATGTTCCGGGCCAGCGGTAACCCTTTCGGTCAAATCTCGGGAATGCGTGGAGGTATCGAGTTGAAATTAAAACCATATAATATGCAGGTCTACAGTCCCTTGAAGCTGTGAAAAAATAAAACTTCTAAATTAAGGTAAAAAAAAGATACGGCCGTTTATGCCGCAAAAAACGTATATTTCGACACTCAAGGGAATCCAAATTTAAAGGGTACCTACCTACTTCTTGTTGACCTAGAATTATGAAGCAAGGTCATGTAGCACAAGTAAAAAAAAAATCCGAAAACCGTAAATTTGTAGTTACATTAAAATAAAAAAAATCTAGTGATTTACATACCTACTTACAAATTTGTACGAAACCGTTTTTTTTCTCTAATATGACGTGTAATAGTGATTCCGATATCCTATTTACAGTAAAAACCATTTTATTTTTTGGTTTGCCAAATACGTAACACAGAATCCTCCCATAGGTACATAATGTAATTTGAAAACATTGTAAAAGCCAATTATTTTTAAAAAGAGTAACCGTGGAGTTTCTTGCCGGTTCTTCTCCATATAGGAAACGACCAATTGGAACCGGGCACCTAGCTTTTGACATTTCTTATGTGCCCATGTAGGTTTATGTTAAATTAGCGAAACTCGACATGATAGGTAATGGACAAGTAGCTTCAACTTTCTGACTAACTGACAGACTATTTAATTTTGACAATTCAAAAGTGCCTGTACAAGATTTAATTGAAATAAATGCTTTGAGTTTGAGTAAATATTTTAAGTTACGACACTACATTGATAGTTGAAAGATCGTTTTTTCATGTTTAAATATCGATACTCATTGCGTCTGCGGAGTTTCGCTAGCTAATTAATTTGACCCTGTAGACTTCTGAATAAGTTCTACAGTTTCCAGTCCTGGCTAGGTGTTCGCGTATATATATTACTCTCGTATATAAAACGTTTCCAACAAGACTGTCTGAACTAGTACGTTGGAGAACTCCTGGAGTACCACTCTGGGCGGCGCAAGGGCCATTTTGTTCGTCTCAGGAACGCGGCAAATAATGTTTGCACATAATATTTCCCTCGTTTGTTTTAGAATATTCTGGAACTGACTGTGTTCCCAACACAGTGTCAGTCAGGGTTTTAAATGAAATTGTATAGATAATATACCAGACTTGAGATTTAGATCTATTTTTGGATGAATTTTCCGTCAATTATTATTATTTTTAATTTCTTTTTATTTATGACTAACTGCGCCCCGCGGTTTCATTCGCGTAAATGTCGATCCCGTGGGAATATCGGGATAGAAAGTAGCCTATATTTTAATCCAGGGTGTTAGGTACTTCCATACAGAATATTATCAAAATTGGTCCCGCCGTTTGAGCGTGAAGAAGTAACAAACACACACACTCTCACAAACTTTCGCCTTTATAATATTATTAGTGTGATTGTGTTTCGTTTTGTTTGTGATCTTCCTGTACGAGTCACAATAAATACTTTTTCTTACTTTCTTTCAACTTAGATAAACGATCCAAAAATACTTACCACAAATTATACTAGGAATATTATACGCTACCGCCGCCGCTGCCGTCGTGAAGCAATAAAGTATGTTGGTAATTTTAATAATTTCGTCGAATTAGGAATTAATAAACGTTTTGGTTTTAAGCAGAACCTTAATTAAATATTTTCTTACGTGTTTCGTGGTAGAAGTCCTTTTAGAAATTATCTCTAATGAAATCTGTTGGATTCTTTAACGTAAAGTCAAGATTACTCCAAATATCCTTATAGCTATGATGTTATTACGTTACCTTTATATATGAATATTTCGATATCGGAACACGTGTTATGGAATTCAAATGGAGTTGGGCAGGACACTTGGCAAGGCACAGTGATGACTGGTGGAGTAAGGCAGTGACCGATTGGCGTTCAAGGACTGGAAGTCGAAATGTCGATCGTCCGGCGCGGCGGCGAGATGGGCGGATGATATTGTTACCATCGCGGGTAGAACCTGGAGAAGGCTGGCACATGGGCGTGGGGAATGGCGCTTGAAAAGAGAAGTCTATGGTCAGCAGTTGGTGAAGTCGGGCTGTGTATGACGATGACGTGGAAGTCCTGAAGGCGCCCACTTGTCACCAAGAGCTCTAAAGCGAGCAGTAATTAGTCAATTCCAAAATAAAACACGCTGTTACTGTGTTACGGTTATCTGTTAGTACCTACCTTTTTAATAACTTAGGAACATGAAGTCATGACACGACTTCACTCTAATTTACAATCTTCCGCAATCTTGTTTGCCTAGATTTAAATCGTTCCATAACGCTTAAAAAAAAAATGTTGCGTTTTTGTTTCGTTTTGACACCTCTGACAGACAATGATGCAGTGACTTGATTTGATTATTATGGCAACGCTATATAATGATGTCTGAGCTCACTCTTCTCAGTATTAACACTTTTTCGCGTGACTAAGTACGGCGAGGGCAAATCTAGCGATTTAAATCTTTGGTGCTACTTCATCATTTCAGCCGAAAGACAAAAAAATAAAAATGAACATCGTATAAATAAATAAATATCTTATACGTGAATAAGTTATTAGCCACTCTATACATTTGGGTCGAGTAGGTATTGAAGTTTTGAATGGGACAGTTGATTTTTTTTTATAAGCTTTTATTTTTTGTGATTAAGACGTTAGTCCCATGGAGAAAGTTGTTATATCAAACTCAAACTCAAACTCAAAGCATATATTTCAATGAAACCATTTACAGGCACTTTTGAATTGTCAAGAAGTCGGTCAGTCAGAAAATATGAAGCTAGTTGCCCATTCCAAAGTATAGGTACCTATGGAGAAGAAGATATTATGACTACACCTATCTAATACATGCTGTATAAAATACCAGTCTCTTTTCCAAATTAATAATTGCAAAACCCATGCAAACGAAACCACGGCCAAAAGCTAAAGTACCTGAATTATATTCATAAAATAGATCCGCGGATTTTCCTAGCTTTGTGCACAAGTGAGATAATAGCAAAACCATGTTTTCAAATTTAATTTATACACAACTATAATCCTATGTCCGTCCGTTTGTATAATATTTTCCTATTTGTTTCGGTGTTAATCTCTTAAACGGATTAGTACCATTTCAATAATTGAAAACAGGTAGAAGTGGGGTATTATCAGATTGGATTACAATAGTGAAATAAATGTAGGATTACGTTTCCATTAGATAGAGATTTTCGTTGTTAGATTAATTTGTCTAGCGTTTGATACAAGTAATTCTATTAGTATGTACAGTCAACAAAAGAGATAAGTATGCAGGATTGTCGGATATGGTTGAAGTTTAGTAAAAAACCGGTGGATGTATTCGAATAAAATTTTATTTTATTAATAGAGAACAAACAGCTCATTTATCAAATAAAATTTCAGTCGACAACATCCATCGGTTTCTTACTAAACTTCAACTATATCAGACGATCCTGCATACTTATCTCTTTTGTTGACTGTACTCTTTAGGTAGTTTTGGAGCACAATTATTTAGATAGATTTATAGCTAAAACGTTTATTCAGTGCAACAAAAGACACACAATACAGGTATTAAAAAACATCACACAATTATACAGGTATTAAAAAATATCAGAAAAGGTGAAAGGAAATAAAAATAACAATGATTAAAAAAAGATAAATTGATCCATAGACGCTCTGCTCTCTTATCTCTGCTACACCGTGTTCGCGACAGCCCCAACACTATTCTTAGAACGTTGGCTGGCCGGTTTACTGTACCTAAAGATTTTATTAATTAATGAAATGTAAAGTGAACCCAATTTAATTGAAATGTAAAGTGATGGCCTGAAACACAGGTTTGAATAAATCTAGTTCGGGCGAGTCGCTACCTAACACTCTAATTCCAAACCATCATTATTTGCACCTGTAATAAAAAATATTTTAGTTTATTTTTAGGCACTATATTTGTATGGGAAAGCTACTCTTGGCTAAATGTACAGACGCCAGCACATCAAGCTACCCGAAACTGTCAAATTTTCCCAATCAACTTTGAACCTTATGTTTTAGCGATAATGTTGAAAATCTATTAAAGAAATTTGACATAGTAGCTTGATGTGCTGGCGTCTGTACAGTCACCAAAAGAGATAAGTAACCAGTGTCGTCGGATATAGTTGAAGTTTAGTAAGAAACCGATGGAAGTTTTTGAATGAAATTTAATTTGAGAAAAGAACTGTTTATTTTCTATTCATTAAATAAAATTTTATCCGAAAACATCCATCGGTTTCTTACTAAACTTCAACGTTACTTATCAACGAGGTTGATAGATAATTGTCTCATTCTTACAACAAGATTAATATGTTTTTGTTCTACCACAAAAGCTTTTACATAACATAATATCACGCCTGTAATCCTCAAAAGGCTAGGCAAAGGCGTAACTATAGTACACCCACAATTTGCATGTTTTAATACTAATATAATCTAAATAACTTTTTAGGAAAATCTGGTCTGGAATTGTGCCTGGCTTGCCCTATTACATGGAAATTAAACATAACTAGCAAAATGAGGTTATACTATAGGTACCCTCTATAGGTTCCCTTTGGGAATTTAAGCGTATTTTCTTTCTTTCTATGTTATGTCAATGTTTGTTAAGGCTGCGCCGACCGCCAAGTGGCGCCCTCATCGTTTGGTTGGTTATTTCTTTTATTTTACAATGAAAATGCAGAAAATAAGCACGTTGAATTGTGCTCCACAATATTATACGTTAATATTATTTATAAACGGTAGGTAGTTTTAGATTGTTTAGTTTTATTATAATCACTAAAACGGATAAAAGTGGCCACTATTTTCCGTTTTAGTGATTAAAATAAAACTTATGCCAATTTATTTGGGGTCGGCCCAACATGTCTTTTTCTTCCATACATCTCTATTAGTCGTCTTCTCGGTGTTCATCCCCTTTCTATCCATATAATCATTCACAAGTTCATCCATCGTTTCGTTGGTCTTCCCCTACTCTTATTGCCATCGACATTCATACTTAAAACTTTTCTCACGACATTTTCCTCACTCCTCCGTCTCACATTCATTTAGGTTGTCATAATACTATGACAACCTAAATGAATTTGTCTATGTAAAAATAATCCTGACATCATTAAAACAACACAATATTAAAAAAAAAAAATGTACGTTGGTTTAGATGTAAGCGGTACAAAGCAGGAAAATACCCGGGTTTTTTAATACTATTTTGGTGCTTTGCAGAACATGTTTTAATAAACAAAATTGTGATGTTCATACAACCCGTCATCATAAACCGGGTATTTGAAATGGTATTTTAAAGCAAGCTTTAATAAAGTACTCAAACAAAACTACATAATAAATTCTGTGCAAATATTAAACATTTTCGTACCTACCTAAAAAAAGTTGCGCGTTTCAGCTATTTCTACTGAAACAGACAAATATCTTTTAAGGTGACAAAAATTAGTAAAAACCAGGCTGCAAAAATATCGATAGTAGCCATGCAAATATTTTTGTCCTGGTTTACCTGAGGTGGGAATTTAACTTGTGACCAGAAATAGAAGCTGAATACTCAGCTATTGGGCCTGTCATGCCTTAGGTGTAATTTTTGCTGTAATGCCAATTAACGTATTTTTGTTTCGAACAGTTTGTTTGTCAGTAAAATAACTAGTTGCTTTAGGCGCAGTGTCTATATTTCACCATTTGCTTTGATTGATAAAGAGCATTTTCGTACCTAGGTACAGTTCCATACAAAATATGTTCGTCACCTTAAGGGCTATATTTGTCTGCACATTGCACGATATAATCTGCTTTACCGACTCCGCACGTGCAGTCCTTTTACAGTTATTTTGCCTCTGATTTTACATCATTGTCCAAATCACAGTGATCTTTATTCTCATTCTAATAAGGTTGCTCTGACATGTCTGTCAAAAGCATTGCGACCTTTATTCTCGTTACAATAAGGTTGATGTTAGGTTGCTGCTGTCAGAGGTAAAATTACTGTGAACGGACTGTATCATAATCATCGTAATGTCGAAACCGCAGAATAACATTCAGTCATCTTCTTTACATGTCAGATCGAACTAAATATGTGCCACTGACTGACTTTGAAAATAAAAGATCCATATTTCATAAAACGGCCAGGCTAAAATACTTTTATTAAGTGGCCGTCAACTCGACTTTGGTCAAAAAAAGTATGCTATTTCGATCTTTGTTAATAATATATGTGTCAGTGACTTGACATAGCAAAGAATTTGAAAACTGACGAAGATATAAAATACTGGATCGTACTTAGATAGTTGTATTAAATTCGAATCAGCAACTTGCCTAAGTACATAATGTTATAAAACTACTTATATTAAACCAAAATAAAGCACAAAACAAAGCAATGTTAATGTTTTTTGGCGTTATAAATGAATCGTGACATAAATAATGACACGGGTGTGGACTTAATTAATGTAATGCAAGTCTATGATTATATTTTATGGCGGCAGTTAAAATTACATGGAAATATTACCGAAAAATCCACAAAAATTCTGTTTTATTGGATAAACCTGAAGTCAGCTACGTAACTCAGGATTTCCTGCTAGATATCCACCAGAAATAGCATCAAAGAACCCGATTTAATGAAATATCTGAAATTTAATTAATTCAATAATAAACTCAGTATGAAAACCACTACGCCTACGGAAGTGTTTACTGAAATGGAGTTAAGATCTAATTAAAATGGGTATGATTATTTACATTTATCAATTTTAATCTTGTTACAAAATTAAACACGAATTTAATCCACGGACACGTTACCAAATCGTTATTTAGGTACAGGAGCCACGAGTAATTTGAATTTAAATCCAAATTCACGATACTATTTTGTTCAAAATATATTATTAGTGTAGGTGGTGTGACAAAAATAGGGATAACATAAAATAATATGAACAAAGATAACATAAAAATGATAAAATGTCGAAAAAGATTTCAGAGTACCAGAAAATTGTCTGTGTTGTTCCCTAGGACTTTAATAAAACTTTAACCCCCCGTTTGACCCACTCAGGGGTCGTTTCAAGAACCCTTTCTTGGAGCACTTCTTAACTTTTAGAAATATCTTCAGAGTTAGAATGAGTGGTGTCATGCGTTGCGTTGTCAGTTTGATACTTTTTAGTCAGTCATGGACCTTCTTCATACAGATTTTGCTAAAATTATTGCGTTAAGATTAACTTTGATTCTGATTATAACAAAAGAGTAACAATACGCTAATCTAGAAAGATTCATTGTATAGCCATTACTGATAAAATTACTTTGTGCCTTTGAATTTATCCGACTGTACCCTATAAGGTTGGTTTCTATTGTAATATACATACGATTTGTTGACATAAGAAAACCCATTACCGTAGCGGCACCTCAGATTTACGACTGTTTGCTTCTGGGGGGACTCTCCAAACTTATATGTTTTTCCTTTATACGAACGTGAATTCGGGTTTTTAATTAAGGATTGCCGTCGCGTTTTATGTACACACTTGGGACTCGTAATACACTTCATTTACGAGTTTTCCTCGGTCTTTTTTTCGTGCGTATGTATTTTGTCACATTTAAATCCGTGTTAGGAATTTGTAATCATGAGTAATGGGTGTGTAAGCAACCAGTGTCCAACTACTTGTGGCGTATACTATGTTTACATGTCCATGGAAAGCGCTAAGCCTCGCTCGAAATGTCCGTGGGCGAAAGGGTTCTATAAAAACGTGCCCTTGCAATATCATGCAATGTTGGATGCAACCGAAATGCACGTAAATGTCGTCTAATAAAAAAAAATCTTAATCTTCTCGTACGAGAAGTCATATTGAAAATGAAAATCTACTCCTTTCCGATAAAGTTTTGCATTTGGGCAACAAGAAAAATGAATACTTATAAACGGATTAAAAGAAGCGAAATAAATAATTTTTTTTTAATTCTTGATAACATTCTGATGTTAAAACTGAGGATAGTTCGAAAAAGGAATGAAATTTGAAACGAAAACAATTTACCATCTGAACGTTTGAACGCATTTTTGTTCCTATTTTTTGATACGTATTTTTATAAAAAAGTAAAATGTTGTTTTAGAAGAGTATGGTTGAGTTTGCAGTTTCCAAACTCTGAAAGTTATTTTTTTAAGCTTAACGTACTCCCATACATTCTAGGCCGTGTTTAGTTATACATACCTAAATCTGTTACACTCCCGTTTTTTATGTAAAAAAGTTTTTTAGATAAAAAGAGCGTGTCACATAAAAACTTATAAAGGTCATGCCACGTCCAATAATGTAGCAAATATGTCAGCTTTGATCTCTATCTGTCGGACGTCGGTCGGAGAACCATAATAAATCGAACATTGCGTGTTACCATAGTATAAAATGTAACACCTCCTGAGACATTTATTTTCGTTAGCAACACTTCTTATTAGTGCAGATAGAAGGCAGACACGCTAACTAATAAAATGTTAATAGGGAAATGTGGTTTCTTGATGAATAAACAGAACTTTGTTTATTATCAGTAATAAAATGAATTTATTGTTAACGTTTTGTTAGGCACGCCTGAATCCGATTCAATTTTTATATATTATTTTGTTTGTTTTTTTTAAATTGTAATGTTTATCTAGGCACATAACAGGTCTACAGCTATTAAAAACTTATTTTGGTTAGGAAATTATTATCGTAAATATAGTTAAGTACGTCTACACTTAAGTGCATATCGATGTATATTGATAATGACATGTGATGTGTATATAATTACAGTGTCTGTTCCGATTATTACAATATGGAATAGATGTTGTGATGACTGTACCTAATTATTGTAATTTGCTTTGTTATATTGTAATAATGATACTGAGAGCCAGAATGATGAATTCAGATCATTATAGGAATCAATTACAAGAATATTTAGCAGTGAACGTCTTTCAGCTGAATAAATAAATTAATGAAATTGGGCTATACTGGGTAGGATATAGTCGGCTATAGGCTACGGCTTGTTTTTTTTTTGGTTGGTGTTTGTTATACCGATGTCATAAGGCCTAAACAAAACTTCATTATTTATTACAACACCAATGCTCGGTGAAGGTCAATACGGTGAAGGAAAATATAGTGAAGAAACCAGCACGTCCTAGAACCAAAAATTCGAAGACTTTTGACATCAACCCACTCCCGCTCACAGAGAGGATTGTATTCCAGAATTTGGAACATCATCATCATCAGCCTATAGCAGTCCACTGCTGGACATAGGCCTCCCCTAATGAGAATAGAAGATAGGATAGAAAAAAAATAAA
The DNA here is from genome assembly GCA_948474745.1 of Oligia latruncula. Lineage (NCBI taxonomy): Eukaryota > Metazoa > Arthropoda > Insecta > Lepidoptera > Noctuidae > Oligia > Oligia latruncula. Next base: position 8,430,323 of record OX419686.1, on the reverse strand, counting down.
ATGGAACGTTTTAGGCTAATTATGCTTAATTATTCGCATACATTCTTAATTCTTCTTTTTTTCCGCCGCTGTGAAAAATGAAATAAAATGGGTAGCTCTCGGTGTGTGTGTTTACGCGCATGCCCTCTGCATGTTTTAGAAACAGTTCCTTTAGGAGTTAGTGAAAATATATTTTTCTTCTTATGAGTTCCTATGATACACGCAACTAGGTACTGTAGCACCAGAGCAGTGAGAGCTGTAGAGCAACATTATATAGGGTCGTTAAATAATAAAATTATATTTATTCCAAGGAAACGTGTTTCCTTCTACGCGCCTAATAAATCACTGTTGTTTTTCGAAACAAAACCCTAACAAAAATAATTTAAAAGCTAATTCTAAGTTAAGACAACATCTACAGTACTTAGAGCAGGATTTTTCCTGCTCTAAGTACTGAACCTTTGTCCTCTCCATAAATTTGATAGTGCCAGCATATTATAATTATGATGTTACATTTCAATTTCCACCCCTCACGGCAGCCTATTTATCAATCTACTATTTCAGCCATTAGAACCATCTGCTAGGCATCCATTGTTCTCAATTAGGCATGCATATCGTGTGTGTTTAAGTGTTTGATTCCTTGAACGTGAACTCGATCCAAATTCCAATTATCTGCGTTTGGATCCCCTCGAAGAGAAATCGATCTTCCGTTTGTTAGGGAGGCCGGTCTTCGGCCAAATTACGACCATTACCGGACGATACTCTATTTGATTATATCTCGGTAACTGACGTAGCTAGTGTTATTTTAGTATTAGGTAGGTTTTTGGGCGTTTAGATTAAATTTTGTCAATGTCTTTTGTGACTAACTTCTGGGAAATGGACAGCAAATGACAACGATGTGAGGTCAGTGGGTTTGTGTTGTGTTTTTACTTCCCAGATGAAATACTAGGAACAGGTGACGGCTTACGAGGTTGAGGTTTTGATATCGGAATAGTGCTTCATCTGAATTGATGAAACAAAAGTGGCAAAGGCTTTTAATAAATAGGTACCTGAGAATAAATACTTCTTATTTGAAATGGACCGTAATAAAACGGAAGACATTTTTATGATCCAAAGTTTGGTGGTTGATTTATGACTAACTCGTAACGCTTAAAAAACTCTTTTCCCATTGTGTTTTTCAGTTATCGGAGGCATACATTTTTTGTAATAATAAACTGCAAGTTCAATTAAATCTGCACACAAGTGAATGTTTTGTCCTTTTGCAATCATATTTTAATATTATGAAAACAATATTTATTTTATGCTTTTTTCGCATTTACCCTGAAAATTGTCGGGAGCGGTACGATCCGGTGGTGTGGTCCTAGAATGGAGCCCGCGTATCGGCAAGCGTAGGTAGTGTGGGAAGCCCCCTGCTTGATGAAGGTGTCTGAGACAGACAGGATGCGAAAGGCGGAGGACAGGGTGTTGGGGTGCAGCCTGGGAGAGTCTGTAGCGGTATCTACAACGCCACATGCGAACAACGCATCATACTGACGTCACGCAAAATCCTGCATCTCGCAAGCAGAGTTAACCGCGCAACTAGCATAGATACAACGGCCCGACGTGAATCATCGGGAGGTTGCCCGTCAGACATAACAGCCGTCTGGTCGGAGGATCCTCCCTTTTCTATGGCGGATGAGTGAACTTTACACCCTGTTCCTCATACCTCTATAAGGCTTATGTCCAGCAGTGGACTGCGATAGGCTGAGGTAATTGAATGGTATAGCCATTCATTAAGTATATTTTCAAATAATAAATAATGCATCTGGTCATCTTCAATCCTGAATATAGAACCATGGAAATAATGTTATTAATTCCTCCTGAAACGTCCAACACAGGATAAAAACTTCAAACTTGTAAATATTTTAGAGTTCTCGACAGACGCACAAAAAACAAACGCACATCGTTTTGTATACAGTCGGCAAATAAATCAGAGGTACAGGAGCCAAATTTCAAAAGTTTATGATTTATCATAATCCGGATTTCCATTTGGCGAACGCCTGGTCCATTATTCTATGTCACAGACACGACAAGGGTGCGTGGCTGGTGAAAAAATAAACGCATTTATCCCTTCCAGGGTTATTTCTAAACAATAAAAAAAAACCCTCCGATATATTTTTGATCAAGACGGCACTTGAAGGGGTTTCTGTAAACGATGGATGGTAGACCATTTACAGAGTTTTTTTACCAGGGTTTTTGTATGACTTCGATTTATATTTTTGGAGCTTGTAAATGAGAAATTTAAAAATACAGGTGACACGTGTCACAAATGCTACGGCTGCAATTGCACATCGTTCGACGTCTCGCTGCAGAACAGAGAGCGCACGACGAGTAATCGCGTTATCGCGACAATGTAGCCGTAGCAAAAGGTAATATTGTAATTGTAAGCTTTTTTATTATTATTTTATTATTACACTGACATTGGTCGTCTACTAAACTTTTTAATCGATAAGCTAATAAGTTTAAAAAGTTTTGATGTTTGAAAATATTAAGTTTCTTGCCCATTAAAACAAACTTTAAATGAAATAACCAATTAATGAAAATAATTGACTAAGTACGTAACAATGATAATAATTAATACAAAACTTCCCACGCATGCGCACTACCTAAAATACGGCCATGTTTAAGAAACCAGTGTAACAAAGTAGGCAAGTAAGCAAATGCGATATCGAGGTGAGGTATCACGTTCTCAACATAGACGTCATAATAAGAGAGCAGCCACTTAAATTACAAACCGTATAAAATATGCGTTACCGCCGGGAAATCTTCTCTGTACCAGAATGTAGTCGCCTCGTAAAGCCATCTAGTAACGAAGGCCCCATGAGAGAACATGCTGTATTTTATTCTCGTCAAAAAAGGACATCTACATATCGCACGGTTGGTACAACTGCTTTTACGAATGTTGTGGCGCCGTCATTTGTTTTTTTTTTTTCTGCTCGCAAAACATCAAACAGACAAACAGACTTGTGTAGTCAAGGATTTTAATGGCATTGTTGTATGGTGCAGCATGGCTGTTAGAGTCAACAAGAAGGTATTGAACCTCTTTTTATTATATATTTTTTTAAATAGCGTTACTGCCAAGGATTTTAATGCCATTGTTGTATGGTGCAGCATGGCTGTTAGAGTCAACAAGAAGGTATTGAACCTCTTTTTATTATATATTTTTTTTAATAGCGTTACTGCCAAGGATTTTAATGCCATTGTTGTATGGTGCAGCATGGCTGTTAGAGCCAACAAGAAGGTATTGAACCTCTTTTTATTATATATTTTTTTTAATAGCGTTACAGCCAAATTAGACGGATTTTAAATTTTCAATAGAAACAGAGATTTCTAGTTATCTTTTTTTTAAATATACCAAATTTTTTTTTAAATCGGTTTATTCTTTCGAAAAACAAGGGCTTGAAAGTTTGTGTGAAATACCGTACGGCGTAAACGCTCCGAGTCATTTTCCAGTGCCTAATTAATATAGTTTAAAATCATTGTGCGTCCGATTACCGATTGACGCATTCATATTTTGTTCGTACAAAATTCTGTGCGATTGGAGTCAAGGAATATCGCCTTAACAAGCACATCTAAGTACAATACTATCCTGCTATATCAATATCACCCCAAAGCAGGATAGAGATAGATCAGAGAGCGACATATATTTAAAACTAGCTTCTGCCCGCGACTTCGTCCGCGTGAAATTTTACCCTCCCCCTATTCACCTCCTTAGGGGTTGAATTTCGAAAAATCCTTCCTTATTCCTTGTCTACAATAAAAAGGGAACCTCTCTGCAAAATTTCAGCTCTCTGGTCCAAGGGTTTGGGCTGGGCGTTGATGAGTCAGTCAATCAGTCAGTCAGGACTTTTCTTTTTACTTATATAGATAGATAAAATAATGAAAAAAAAAATACACGCTACCTTCCAAACGCTAAGTAAAAGCAGCAAATTACTTTCTACGATAGCTCCACAAAAGAACACTATGATTATTTTTGTTCAACTGAATATCTAGTCCACACGCTCTAGCCACGCGTTTTTCTGTCTGTTTATTTTTTTTACTAAACATAGTAAAAACAACAACAATACGCCATTAAGTCGCCGACCAATACCATTAAGAGACACAATCGGCCTAAGCAATGTCCCAAATTGCGTGTTCCACAATCCCTATCTCGATCAATAAAAACATTTATAAAGGCAAAACTTAATAAAATGCGCCTGCTTTAAAAGTGCAGGCAATATCTCAACCTTTCAAGCAAACAATAAGAGAATTCTTAATAAACTAATTATAAAAGGTGGGGCACTTAAAACAAACTTAACAAACGTCATGAATAATATCACCAGCTGTTTATTGCAGAAATTTATCGTCCAACTTTGTGCCTCAAAAACTCTTAACTGAAAGCATAAACAAGGGATTATAGCAGAAATAAAATAATTAATTTCCCTTCAGAATTCAAGTTGGAGTGCGAACCCGTTATAATTGCGTTGTTTTAATGATACACGCCATTATAATAATGTGACACCGCTTTTAGTGGGGATGCTTTCGTAATGTTGATATAATAGGGAAATCAGTACAGAGACTAACGAGGGAAGATTATTATAGTATCTAATGAACAAGTTTGAAATTGAAACGGAATAATAAAAATTTTGGGTCATGTTTAATTGGGAACTTTTTAAAATAGTTTTGGAAAACTGCAGAGACGGTAATATCAATTTAAGCTGACATTAAGCAATGACAGAACACTCAAAACTTCTGAATTAGAACTATTGATTTTATAATAACTTTTATTGTGTCCATCAATACGCTTGCTTACATGGGATTAAAAAATATAACTGGCGAAGTGTGGGTGTCGTACTATAGGTACACTACTGCCTAAACTTCGGGGAATACAGACGTGGTGCGTGTATTTTATTGAATTTAATCATTTCAGTTTTGTGTGATGGCTTTGTAGCTCTATTATAAGCCTCAACTGGTAGCCTTATACATTTTTTGTGACCGTCAAGATCGAGGGACCAAGTCTTGGAAATAAAATTAGCCTATATAAAAGTTTAGTACCTACTATAAATCTACTATTTAAGGTAGGTAGGTATACCGCTTTTTTTGCCCGCCGTCTCCTCTGACAGCTCACAAAAAAACATACAACTTAAATCGATGTCCCAGCTAATGTTGACGGTTGAGGTCAAGACGGTACGGTACAAGGACACTTTTTATTTTAGTTCAAGTGAACAAGCTTAGTGTGGACATTATGGGTTAGTTTTTTTACTTATGCGTACGTGAAGATCAGAGAGGCAATTCTGGTAATTTTAAGATCGGTATCAGTCTGATCTCAGTCTCAATCTGACCAATATATCTCTAATTTCCCTAAATTTTTGACAAGTTTTGACATTGATTATCGCTGACATAAGATTGCGACTAGATTTTGAACGTTTTTAATTACGGTAATTGACCTTGCTCACAGTTGTTCTATAAATATTTATTTTCATAAATATAATTCAAATATGTTATCATTATTATTAAAACTTTATGCACAAGTAAAAGAAATACTGTATAAAGCGACGCCTTAGAGTGAAAACCTCGTAATTGTAAATTTCAGGAGGAAGAAAGAACTGCGTGTTGTAAAATTATCCGACTTCAAAAAAGGAGGTTCTGTATTCTTATTAATTAATATGGAAATTTAACCCGCTTTTATATCCAGAACTGTTCGATACTATGTCTATAAAAATGCTCTAAATGCATAAAATGTTACTTACGAGAAATTGCATTAATGCCTGAGGCATTTTCTACCAGTCAACCTTAGAGTGATGCAGAGTCAAAACATGGCAGGTGCAACATACGGGTTAAATAGCTAAGAAATGACTATAAATTACAAGAATAAATACTAATACATAGATAGACACATACATACTTAAATGAACTGTGAGGAGAACATATAAACAAAATGAACTGTGAGGAGAAAAAAATTATCGGTAGAGGAGAAAACGAATCCAGCAAATCAGCGCTGGACAGTTACAAATATAGTTGCTGTCCATTATATGACTAACTCAGGCGTAATCTTATCATCTATATGTATAATATGTATATCTACTTATCATACTATTTACATATTATAAATTAAAGTCGCTTTTTGTGCCTGCTTGTGTGACCGCATTGTCCTTCTAAACTAGGTACGCAACGGATTTTGATGCGGTTTTCACCATAATGTGGAGAGTTTATTCCTGAAAGTTTATGTTTGTGAAGGACGGGCGTTTTGGAGGTTTGTTGTTTGTTGTCTTATAAACATTTTGATAGAAATGACTTTGATTCTGAGTCCTATACCCGTGCAAAGCAGGGGCGCGTCACTAGTTTTGCGTATAAAACTTATGTTCTTGAGTTGCCTGTATGTTATGGTTATAACTCAAGAACCACTGACACGACTGAAATCATGAATTCATATTATTGGTATTCTTTATTATTCTTTTTCTTCAGACAGACGGACAACAAAGTGATCGTATAAGAGTTCTATTTTTTCCTTTTGAGCTACGGAACCCTAAAAACCAACGAGGAAGAGTGCCATCGACAAAAAAGAAGAAGAGGAAGAACCCTTTGGAGAATACAGGCGTTATGACAAATAAAAGGTAAAAGTTTTCTGGAATCTGGATTATTAATCCAGTACCTACATTTTCAAACTAGCCCTAACATCAACGGCAAAGGATACAATATCTCAATATTATTTTTGGCTTATTTACTACACAGTGGCTTTGGTATAATCTAAGTCCGATCTCCGATGTCGCCCCATTTATCGCAAAGTTACATTGCCGTTATCTATTTCCAAGTGGTCACAATACCCCTGCATTGAGCAGCATCCGGCGATACTCCATTCTATCTCCGTTTCCGTAAATGGCCGGAAATGAATTCAAAACACCCTATAGCGACATCCGATCTCTTGTAGGATCGCTGCATTCACTGCTATCCCTGAGCTATCCTTTATATACCTGGCCTAATAAAGTCATTGATTTAGTTGAATTGGATGTAATATCTAAATGGCTCAGTGATTTATAGATAGGGGTTTCCGGATATTAGTCATTTCTTAACTGTCACTGAGAATTGGGAAACAGAAATAGCAGACTTTTTGTTTTCAAATTCCCTGAAACGTGTTTCCATTTTTGTCTCCAGTAACTAAAACCTTTTTTAAAGGCTCCTTCAAACAGACGTGACACGCGATAAAATCGCGCGCGACACAAAGGCACCGCAAGTCGCGCAACGAGCGATGCGTTTGTGTCGCTCGCGATTATATCGCGGGTTGCACCTGTTTGTAGGAGATTAGCTTCATTTATAACTAACTGACTAACAAACCCGAAGGTATCTATCACCCACCATGTATTGTTTAAAAAAAATATATGTTTGCGTTTTCTCTACAATGAAGTAAAAATATTCGCAAGGGTAAAATGCATAGGTACTTATATAGTAATTAATACAAGTCAATTTTAGTATTTTGTTTTTTTTTTAAATTCCGCTTGTCTTTTGTTAAGAAGGAGTAGGTAGAGATGTACGAGTAAAGTACCGTATGTACTAATTAACAAACATAGCCACTAGGTTCTTACGTACGTCAAATAGCAACAAAGAAAATAACCAGAACCAAACAGGCACTAAAGCTAAACTACAACAATTTCACATTTCCAATTTCCTCAAACCACACTTAAAAAGATAAACCAATGCTCGACAAAGATAATAAAACGCAAAATAGTAACACGGAGCAAACTCGAAGTCGAGATTCTTTCGACCGGACTCGCGCTACGTGTGAGATAAATTTGACAACAGATAGACAGGCCACGAATATTTCAGGAGGTGCTATTTTTGATGTAATCCACGCTCGACTTGGCTACAAGGGCCTGATCATACGTACCACAACCACGCCACACTAAAACAACAACAAGTTGTCGGGAGCTAATTTGTATGAAAATGTATAGTTTAGTAGCTTCCGCCCGCGGCTTCGCCTGCGAGGTATGTCGATAAAAACTATCCTATGTCCTTCTCCGGGATGCAATCTATCTCTCTGTTCAATTTTACCGAAATCCTTTCAGTGGTTTAAGCGTGAAAAGGTAACATACAGACAGACAGACAGAGTTACTTTCGAATTTATAATATTATTAGTATGGATTCATACGGACCACATTTGGCCGTTAATATCATAAGCGTGTGGATGATACCAACCACATCAAGGTCACGTCGCAGCCACAATGCAGCCCCCAGCGAGAACGTGCACTAACGGCCGGCCATATCGCAAACACAATGTTGCGTCGACCATTTGATTTGATTTTGAGGCTATCAGAACGCAACTGCAAGAAGCTGCAACAACACTATTCACACGTAACCACTACCTGCCGGTCGATTCTGTAAAAATCTCACCGTGAAAACTCAGGTGAAGTGAATTTGTTTTTGCTAGGAATTGACACTATTGACAGCTCACTCCACGCTCACTTCACCTAAGTTTTCACGGTGAGATTTTTGCAGAATAGCACCTCTGCACACATTTTGTCGGTGCGCTGTGGTGTGGTTGTAGCACGTGTGATCAGGCTTTTGTATCCAAGTCGAAGTGGTTGACAGCCGACATAAAAATGCAACGGAAACTTTCGGACGGAAGGAGCGGTGCTGAAAACGTCATGGAGTGTTAATTTTCTTCTTTTGTTTGTGCAATGTTGGATTATTTGTTTTTTTTTGTTTTCGTTTTGTTTCATTTTTAGGGACAGAGCTGACAAGTTTAATTGAATTCGCCAGTATTTAATTATGAGCTGTTTTTAGGATTAGGGATGGAAATAAATGGTCATGGATACGTATATTTTTGGGTGGTTTATTTTAGTTTTGGCATTCTTGAAAATGGTTTTGAAATAGCACCATGTACAGGTACTCGTATTAAAAAAAGTTTTCCTGTGAAAATTCATTCCCGCATTTGAATGCGCTGAATCCTATTTTGATTAAGTTTTTACCCTACAAAATTCTAGGAAAAACCCATGAATTTGTTGTTCATTTTACGGAAAAGCTTGTCCTTCTTGCAAATCAAGGAGTTTATTTATAAACAGTGGTTAAAATAAGTTCATTTAAATTATAAACAGATTTGAGTAATTTGAGTTATAGTGTATTGAAAGTTAGAAAGAAAGCAACATCCATCACCTTATTTGATGGTTCTTGATATTTAAACGTGTTTTATCTATGAACAATGTTTATAAATAAACCTCTAAGTCTGTTAACTGATGGTAACAAGTCAAACTTCCTTTTTTTTTACGAAATTTAAACTATCCTCGCTCGCCTCTGGTGGAAATCCAGCCTTATTCCGGATAGGCTGGACACGCGTTACGTCCAGCATTGGGTTAATACTCACATTAGGTAATAAGTAATTATATTTTTTTTTCTACCAACACTAGTTTCATAAGTTCTACTGTACTAACATTCTATGGATTTAAAAGTCTAAATTTAAAAGTTTTTTTTTTGTATATGCTGGTCGCGCGGAAAATTTTGCTTGCACGATGCATGATTTTGCGTGACGTCAGTGTGATGCATGTAGATTTAGATGTGTAGTCTTGAAGAAGACTATCATCGAAACGAAAGGAAGAAGAAATCTCGAGTAAATTTCTTGCACGAAACGAGACACCCATCTGTCAAACAGTCGATAACATCACATAACACGTCTAAGCCGCGAGCTGCAACTTCCCACTTTGTATTTCATCGTGTTAACCGAGTGGCTAACATTCGGAACTCGCAAGTCTTTAGCGACATTAACTTGGTCCACCGTACAAAGCCGTGACTAATCTAAGCTTACGAGTACCCGGCCAAACTTTGGTTTTCTATTAGACAGAATCGATTTCTGTCTTCGCGTTTAATCTGTCAATTCGTCACTCGGGACTTGCTAGCTTTAGATAAACGTGATTTTTTGACTGCTTTATAAAAAGGCCTGGGAAAAGTTTTGATAGATTCGTGATTCAATGGTTTCGATCTAAAGTAGAACTGACGTAGAACTTTTCGTATCACGCGTAACATACCTACAAGCCTTTATCTAAAATACACGAACCGTGGCAGAATGTTTTTCGGAATATATACAAAATGAAGCTTTAAACTCTTCTGAGCCGACTTAACGGCCTGTGAAGATAGGAATGAACAGCAACTGAACTGACTGAAACTAGAACTAAAAAATAAACTCGGCTTAATACATGAAACGCCTTTTCTTGTAAAGGAAAATTATTTGTTAACCAAAGTGACTATGGACTTGAAATTGTCTGTATCTAGGGTGGCAGATATCGACGCACAAACTGTAAAAAATCTGCTATTTCATAGAAAAGTGGTCGAAATAATAATAATAATAAATCATTTATTTTCAGGTAACAAAGACCCATAGATACATACCTTAACCTAAGCATACATAATAATATAAGAGGTAGAAGTAGAGGTCATAATGATGAGTACAATACTCATCATTATGAACAACTTTTACTATGGGACCAAACCTGAAATCGCGAAAAAAAATCCGTTGTTCCCTACATTTATGTAGGGATATGTATAATGTAGGGAACAGCTGATTTTTTTTCGCGATTTCAGGTTTGGTCCCATAGTAAAAGTTGTTCATAATGATGAGTACAATGACCTCTTAAGAGGTTGTTAATGTTTTACCAATAACCCTGTATATGGAACAGCAATTTTTTTTAAATAACTGACGCAAAATTTCAAGTTATCTACGGGTTCAGAATCATCTATTAAATCCATTGTAACAGATTGTCGATGTCTGTGCCACCCTGTATGCAAATCACTATACTATATCAATACTTTGAAAGTTGTATAAAATAGCTATAACACGCCAACCTGACGTAGGGTGTCAACTCTTGCTGAACAATTATTTTCCCTAACTGTACATAAGCCGCTTCACTCCAGTTTCAAGAGAAACATGGCTCAGATACGTAGCAGAGTCATTTGCTCGTTTACTTGAACTTTTTTTATCAGAGAGCTTTATGTTATTAAAGTTTTTATTACGAAGCCGGCTCGAGTAGGTAATCCATGCAATTTGTTTTACTGTTCCACGGATACAGCATGTCCTTAATAATACGTGATGTTATTATCTTGGGCTTAGCAAGGTGGCGGCGATGTACTACGTTCTTAATTTGTGACAACTTTTTGTAATACAGACGCCAGCACATTAAGCTACCCGAAACTGTAAAATTTTCCCAATCAACTTTGAACCTTAAACTTTAGCGATAAAGTTGAAAATCTATTCAAGAAATTTGACAGTTTGTAGTAGCTTGATGTGCTGGCGTCTGTACATAAACATAACATAAACTCACTTCGTTCTCTCTATAAGCAGAAACTACAGAGCCCTGCTACGATCACCAGGCCACCTGAGTATTGTAGTAATTGGGGATATTATTAATTGATATGGAGCAGTGGTGGCCAAGTGGTAACGGCCACGACTTACGAGTTGTAGGTCGTAGGTTCGAACTCAGACAGGCGCTTTACTTTGTGTAAATTATTTCATCACCACTGCTCTCAAAACTTTGAAGGAAAACATCGTGAGGAAACCGGCATGTCCTAGAACCAAAAATTCGAAGACATGTGACATCTGCCAATCCGCACTGGGCCCACTTCCTCCACTCCCTCTCATCGAGAGGAGATCTGTATCCCAGCTGTGGGAACATTATAGGCTGATTATGATTAATTGGGGAGCAGTGATGGACTGCCTAAGGATTTTGCCAATCCTTGGCTAGCTATAGTGACTAAACTATTCAAATTCAAATTATTTACTATTCACAATTTGTACAAGAATAGAATACACGGTGACACCCAAACTATAGGCATTTGTCTGTACCTTGGGAATTAGTGCTGCGACATTTTCAAAGTGGTGCATAGTGCATAGTGATGATTGCAAGACAGGAAAAGAGAAACTAAAATTTATTTATCTAAAAAAAAAACTTTGAATATAAATTTCCATCAAACTATTGGATATATCTATTTAAATTTTTGTATGCAGACTGGGAACGTTAGCATAGAGGTAGCGTTGTTTGTTGAAATAACACAAAGAAGTAAAAGCAGTCATAAACTATACATATTTTATATTATCATCTTTTGTACCTACCACATTTTATGCAAATAAATGATTTTGATTTTGAAACAATTAAACATGGGTAAAAACCAAAAACAGGCTGGTTTTATCAACTCTTTCAGATGCGGCTCATACATGTCGTGACCTAGACTTAATGTAACAAATAATGTAATATAATAATATTCTTGTACTTACTTAACCCTTAAATTAGAAGAACAATCATAATAATAAAATTTGGTTTTTGCCACCATGAGTGAATTTTCAGTATACTCGCTTACAAATTTAGTTTTTATCAACGTCCAGCCGGCTACACTCTGTCAATTTAGGGGTGGACCAACAAAGTCAGTCCGCAGTGTGCTATAATAAATGTTCTTCTCAGTAACGCTAGAAACCCTTGTCTATCTTAAGATTGTGCGACACTTGCCGGCAAAACTTGTGCGTAAGACTTGCCTCACATACCTTTTTGCCAACTCAGTAACTTGTGTGAGAGTTTCCTAGAATTTCGTATAAGTGAAAGAGTAACTTTTCTTAATCTATTCAACGAGGCGGCTGAATGCCATATGTTCGTGTTGAATACAACAAAATAATTTATAAACGTATTATTTAGAAATTCAGTTATACCTATTCTGTGTATTAGAATTTCTTTAGAGAAAAAAAGCTTTTTTTTTATTGCTCCTGTGTCTGCGCATATACTTGTGCACTATATTAATTCCTGCGTAAATGGCCTAGTCTCTTCTGAGATGAGCCGCTATGACCGAATTTCAGTCTAATAGGTAATACGGGCTGGTTTCCGCAACTCCACGACAAAGCGCGTATTTTGCGTACGGGGAATTTCAGTCTAGCTAGAGAACTATTTTTTTTATTAGAATTTCTTTAGAAAAACTCATTTACGTTACGCCGTGTAAATATTTTAAACTGTCGTAAAATAAAGAGTATGCGCATTGGATGTGAACGTGTTGTGAACACGCTCTAAAAGCCAGATTGAAATGCAAATAAAAAACGATTCAGCTCGCGGAATTGCATATTCAAATTGCTAACTAAGTTCACCAATAACTTCCTTTTTAAAATCTCAGGTAATCGCAGTTAGTATTTTGGTCCTGTTAAAACATTGACGACATTATTTGCATTTTGAGGAATAAGCCATAGTGCATAAGTAGGTACCTATTAAAAAAGGGAAAATTAAAATCAATTTCGATCAGCATCAATATTCCATTTTCCGTTCGTTACGATGGCATTCCGACAAAGAGATTTTATTGAATAAATTACCGTTCATTAAAATATGTGTAACGGAAATTCTGGTTGAAGCGCTGCGTAGTCTAAGCGGAAAATTGTTGTGGGGTAATCTTGTGCTTAGTGCTGTACCAGCGCGCAGCGGTGCTTCCTTAGCTCGCTTTATTTATACAAGCGCCGATCGAGCTAACAATGCAAACAAGAATTGCTCGCATTGGGTAATGATTAGCTCCCACGTGCTGTTGTTACAAGCTAGCCTTTAATTAAAACTGAAAGTAATTGTACACAAGCATTAAGCAACCTTACAGAGCACATGCTAAAAGAATTTTAGAATTCTGTTATGTCAATGCTGTCGTAACATTAAAAAAGTAAAAAATAAAATGCTCAAAGCGTTTCTCTTTACTTTACAAACCTGTCACAAAGAACGTACCATGAATAAACTGGCACACTCTGCGCCTTCGTTGTCAATGCAACTATTGGTTTTGCTGTCTCCCGTCTCAATAAATTTATTCGCGGAATCACACATTATTTTGGAATATCGTCGTCGTCGTCGGTCGCGGAGAGCGTACGTGAGGGTAATGTAAACAGTGGCTGGTATGCCGCAAGACATGTTTCGTCACTTTAGCTGAAAAGGCGAAACATCGAGGGCTGAGACGCCCCGTTTCGCCAACAAATCTCTCGGATAACCTTCCCCATTCATACACGTAAATTGTTTGGCAACACCACTGACATCGCGCTGAATCGCAATGCTGGCAATATTATGTTTGATTATATCTTTAGAAACTAGAGTATCGTCTTATCGTGTTTGCATAAAATGTTATGGTTGATACCGGAAAAATGGAACTTGACGGTGCATGAGTATATGGAAAATTAACAGAATTAGCTGTATAAACTATATGCATAGTTATTATTACCAATAAACGAACATGTAAACGACTATGGCAAAAAGACACGAAAAACTTTTAGCCTCCTTTCACACGTTTTAGACTCTATTATTTTTAAAGTAGCAAAATCTTGTTATTCCGAGTACGTAGGCAATCGGAATAACAGGATTTTGCAGACAAAATAATTTTATAACTCCTACGCAACATTAACATAATCACATAAAAATATCTTCTTTTAATAGATGTTTGGCAACAGACCGAAGTTTACCAGATGTTTTTCCACATTTATTTATCCTCTAATTGTGTTAGTTTTATTTAGTAACAAAGCCAAAGTCAGGGAGAAAAAACAGATGTAAATTTTATTCATATAAAAACGTCTCGCGCCCGACCATATTTGCTAATGAAAATTACAGAAAAGATTCAGCAAGAACCTCCTTGAATTTCAAATTAAAATTTGACGTACCTATGTAACCGTAGTAGGTATGCACAAATATCTAAGTACCCATAGTATAAAGTTGATGTTTCGTGTAAAAAAAATATTTTGCAAATAGAAATCTATTTGCAAAATATTTTTTTTATAAAATATAAAATTTTCAGAGTAGGCATGGCAAAATGTGTGTCTTTGTCTATCCCTTTGGCTAACACAGGGGAGTCGATGCCATTTGCGTTGTACAAAATTCAGCAAGTTTAAATAAAAACCTGAAATGAATCATCAATTTTCAGGAAAACTAAACGCAGTAAATCCATGGGCTTTTACTGCGTAGGCTTCGATTGCAAAAAACAACATAAAATCACGCCTGTTTATACAAAATGATGGGCAGAGGAAATAATTTAGATATCGAGCAAAACAATTTGCATCCTTCAAAATAAACTCGAAACAAATGGTTTTCATTGTCAAAGATTTACTTTACAAAATTTATCTTCCTGTAACTTACCTATCTGCATATAATTTAGCCTCTAAGTACGTCGTTACCGGTATAAATGAACGTACAGGGAGTAAGTGACTGCATATATGTAAGCGACGGAGATCTTGACACAGCAAACACATTCGCTCGGTGAAACGTCTCGATCTGTCGCTTAGATATGCGAGAATAAGTGCCCACTGAAATAGTTCTGCTGCAATTACAGATATCAAACTACGTTTGTGGAAGATTTTGAGGGAAAAGTGCTGGTTTTCTGAGAATATGTTATAAAAGATAAAATCGGGGGAATATTTTGTAACTTAAGCATCATTTTAGATGCTTTTTGCTCGAGCTTTTAGAGTGGCTGGACGTTAAAGATTGTCATGTAACTGGCGTGATAAAATCAGTACCTACTTAGTACATATTGAGTACAATTTAACACTTCAAACACCTATTTATATAATATTGTATACAGTTATGTAACTCCTTGTATCTGAAGTGAAATAAAACACAAAACACTGAATTTAAGCAAAAATGTCGAGGTAAGCAACATTGTCTCGCATATAAAAGCAGGAAAACACATTAGGATATGTATGCAATGCACGTTGCAAGCCCCTAAAGACTTTATTTCAAAGATGCTCCAAACAAATTCCTTACGAACATCACATAACCCTTTGTTTGCATAAGAAAACCTAATTATAATAGTTTTACATCCACGTTGAAATTTATTATGAGTTTACAAACTTGCGTAATTAACTATGAAATGTTTTCTTGTCTAACCAAATATCTAAGAATTTGCTTCGTTCGTCGGATTTGCGCTTTCGTAACTTAGTTTATGTTGGTTTTATTATCTTCAATACTTTGGAAGGCCCTTTCTTTATTCTCTGCTTAGGGCAGGGTTCTTTTTATTCGTATGTTCCATTTATGATCAAATCGATTGTTATTTGCAGTCGAATATTTTGACGACACTATTTTGCCGCGGTTACGGAGTGCTTGGTTGTGGGTTGAAGATTTCACTACCCCTCAAAACGCATTGGGTGACTTGTAGCTGTTAGTAGATTAACATAAAAAAAGTACAGACGCCAGCACATCAACCTACCCGAAACTGTCAAATTTTGCCAATCAACTTTGAACCTTAATTATGCTTTAGCGATAAAGTTGAAAATCTATCAAAGAAATTTGACAGATTGTAGTAGCTTGATGTGCTGGCGTCTGTGAATGGTGACAATATTTGTAACACCCAAAGTAGAAGATTGGCTTAATTTAGGAGTTGGTAGATCATCTATTAAGTGCTGCTGTACGTACAACCATCAAACATCTTAATGAATACTACTTCATAGAATAAGCTTTGTTATACTTTGAAAGCGTTATAAATTGCGTAAAAGGTGCGCTTCCCTGGTGCGCAGGGTGTGGGGCAGCTCCAACAGTGTCTTAAACATGGTTGCGAGTCGCCTAGACTGTGTTTACGTGGGTCACTGTTGTGCCGTCTCTCATGGGATGTCGCAACGGTGACCACCGTTATTTCGTAAAATTTTTTTTTGTTTAGTGTCTGTGCTTACTAACATACCTAGTCATAATTTTTACTAACATTATTGTTTGATTTTGAGTCTGAGTTACTGTAATAAAGAAAAATTCTATTCTATTCTATAAATTATGTATATATTTAGCATAATTATAGTAGTAGGTAGTACAAATGAATAAAATTGAAGTTGTAATATCAAAATAACAGTTTTCTTCTAAATGCATATGAAAGTATATACGGTACCTACTTGTAACAAAAAAAAAACATTTCAAAAAAATTCTGTCTGTCGTTCTGTCTGTGTGTTTCAGCTAATCTCCGAAACGGCTGGATTAATTTTGACAGGACTTTCACTGGCCGATAGCTGATGTTTTAGGATTAGGCCTTATTTTAGAAAAATAATTAGGGCTGTGCGCAAAAAAAAAATCCCATGGAATCCAATTTCTTTTCCGACATACACGCAAACGACGTCGCGGGCAAAGCTCATCATCTGTCTAGCCTTTTCCCAACAATGTTGGGGTCAGCTTCTAGTCTAACCAGTTGCAGCACAGTGGAATGCTAGTTTAGTAAAGGTATTTTCAAAACAGCTACAATACATTCCATTAAATTTCACAGATGAAGAAAGTCAAAGTCAAAGCATATATTTCAAATAGGCACATAAAAGGTGCTTTTGAACGTCAAAAGACAAATCCAGCTTTCATCATGTTCAAGATGTTAACATCTTAACATTTGCATTCAATACCGTCCAGTATCAATATTCTTAGAGTGTTTCACTACGAATTAGTAGCAGTATTAGTAGTAGTATTTGGTATTCAGAGTCAGAAGACAGTACAGGCGATTGGCGAGCGGCTAGAGAGATTAATTTGCATTCACGACCAAAACGGATCGTGAGGCTATTTCGTCGGCATCTCTCCCATTTCCCGTATACATGTACATATACATTATAAGTACATGTATACGGTGGAACGAAACTGTTTCAGCCGTTAGCACCGCCTATGCAGACATTAAGTTTCATCATGAACGTTTGCTTGTGCTTAAATATGCAAGGACTATTTTAGGTTCCATTTTGAAGGGTTGAACCTTGTGAGAAGTTGTGTTCTGGATTTGGGTAAAATGTTGAAGTTAGTTCAAAATACACCAATCGAATAGTTGATTTTTGTACTATATTTAAATAATAATAATAAATAATAATATTCCACAACTATCACACAACGCCGTCTAGTCTCAAGCTAAGCAGAGCTTGTGTTATGCAAATATGAACTGAAAGTTTCATACAGTTTCAATAAACATTATTCATCGCATATAACTAAACGCATAGTTACAAACTCAGTCACTCACATACCAGAGATTTTTTTAACGAACGGGATTCATTGTCCGTTAATAAAATATGTTTGTAGCGTGCAAATGAAAAATACAAACATACGTGGATACTTTCCAATATAAATGTATGACAGGAATTGATACCAACAAAGTTGTCAGAACAAAATATATGACCGTCAGGAAACGAAATGCAGCGAAAAAGTTATTGCAATATAAACAAATGAAACTGTAATAATTTACTGCTGAGCTTTCAATCACATTTATAATTAATGCGTCCTCTATAGACGTCGCTACGATAACTGAACCGTTATAAAATGCACGTTACATGATCCGACCAATATTTTTTGTGGCACGCTCCGACGTTATACGCACACAGTGTAAATTGGAAACAAATCAAATATGCATCGTTCGTCCAACCGTGAGATGGGAAGCTCGCATTAGCGATATATTCGAATATCAGATCTATTCCGAATCCGCTGCCAGATAGAATTGACAAGTTATGAGCACCATTTTTTCTGTGAAATTTGATTTTTTTTCTTGGATTTACTGCGACAACCATATTTCTGGAATGGGTTTTGCGTCTAGTGTAAGCCGTAATTTATAAAAGCCGACGGTATTATGATATTTCTTCTTAACGTATCGCAATATATGTATATTTATTGCTATACGTGATTTAGACGAAAAGGCGAGCAATTCATCATTTTATGAGGTACCATTATTTACTCACACTGCATCCACATAACCATAAAATATTTTCATGACAAATAGAGTTGAACAACAGCAATCCCAAATAAAGAATTTTATGAATTGTCTGAGTCATCCAGAAATGGCGCTTTACTACTACTGTATGGATGAAGAAGTATGAATGAATGATACACTCACATTTGCTATATGACGCTCGCAATCTGGAAAGAAAGGGTAGAGGGATTTCAACAGAAAAATGTTAGAAGCATTTAGAAGAGATCTTCCGACATAAGCGACCGCACAGCTTTAAAAGTGCACTTACTGTGATTGTATTTTATTTGTCGTTTCTTATTTTTGTGGGTCGCAACCTCAATAGATGTCAAAGAAACGGTATTTGTGAAGAATGCGACAGTGTATAGAATAGAGGGAGTAAATGAAAATGTTGTCTGGCTATATAAACGGGGCCATATCTGTACGATGAGAAGAAAATGCGATCGTCTATTGCAGCTCGCTGTTGTCCCGTGCGGATTTATGTTTTACAACGTACTTACCGTTTGCATCTTCAATGCAATTTTGAAGGATCTTCTAGGATTTGCAAATGGCTGCTAGCGAAAGTGCATAAGATTTTTTCTTTTGAATTCTTTATCCAATATAAAAAAATCATATATAATTTTTCTTTAGGTATACTAGCATAGAACAGTCACGAATGTTTCTATATTTTATTACACAGCATCATGTTTAAATTTAGGTTCAGGATCTCTTCGTTTAGATACTAACCTACATTTTCATCAGTTTCTAGTCAAGGTTTACACAAGATCTTGAACCTATATAATCTTCCTACTTGTTCAATATCGTGAGTAAAAGTTGATGTTAAAACTTAATTTATCCGTTCATTCTTCTTGTTGTATTTACTGGAGTGCTATTTGCCGAGATAAATTAAATTCAACTTTGAACTTGTCAGTGGCAGACGTCAAACGCATTAAGTTAAAGGCGAGCGTTGAGAGCCCCATCGTTACATTACTCTGTTTAGAGGTACTACTGTTCTGGAAATTTTAGCCCCAGGGCTGCCAAGCATCTCTGACTAGACATTTGTTTGTCCCGTAAAGAGGTGTCACTTAATTAAGCGTTAATTTTCATTACCGTACACTAAACCTAATGAAAACCTGTCGTAGTTAATTAAATTTATGCAGGGCAGGGTGAACGTTGTGAGAGGAAACATGATTTGTTGCTATAATACACGTAATATCAGTATCGGTCATTGTCGCACCTGCGAGCTACAGCCTAATTGCGTAACTTTTATCACAATCCAAGAGTCTTGAAAGATATTGCTAATCCATTGCTTCTTATATTTGAAAAAATCGTCTGCTCAACAACTTAAATAACGCAATGAACGTGGGTGAACTGTCATTGTATGTGTATTACGCAATTACCCGACTGTTATGCAGCTAAGACCGCCCGATATAGCAATTAGAACGCAGAATTCAAAACTCGGGACTATAGAACCGATCAGCGTGCTTTTACACTGCGAAGCTGATTAATGAACGAATTTTAGTTAAGCCTGTGTGCGTGAGTGAAATTGTTGGCGAGCAAATGGTGTGGCAAGCGGACGGACAGGCGGCTTTCAGGCTGAGTGGTCGAATGCGCTAATTTGCAATGCGACTACGGTACTTTTCATCGTCCCTTGTCGTGCATTGTGCAAGCGGCTGCTTTCGACAGCTAAAGCGGTAACATTTTCGCTTGTTTGTTTATTTTCGCAGTCCTTTGTGAGTTGTGTTCGTTTGTGATGACTTTACAGGACGTGGAACGAAAGCCTTGAGGCACGGTGTAATTGGATTATAGTGGTTGTTCGAGAACGTTTCCAAGTTAGCAAGTAAAGAGGAGTATTAATGTTGTATTTGACTGAGTTTGGACTTTGTGTCGTACTTGTTCAAGATGTTACGAACTGTGACGTGTAGATTCATGTTTATTATTAGTTTACTTTGAACTATCAGGCTGAGAGTTTGTGGTATGTTAGATGTTGTGACCTTCAAAATTGCATAGATTATGGCTGCTACATTTATGTTGTAGGTTGCTCTGTTTTACCCGACTGCGCCAGAAGGAGGGTTATGTTTTTCAGATTGTGGTTTTCTCAAGGATAATTGATTTAATAATTCCCATTACGTGATGGTGACCACACAGATATTTGAGCGCATCACCTGTAGCAAACAAAACAGCCGCTTGAGCCGCTTCCTAACTGCACTATTTAGCTCGTCAATCATGCAAATCTAATTTAGGCAGTCCGCATTCGTGGCGCTAGTCGTTAATAAATCACAGAATATAAGTTTGTCGCCTTGTCGAGCCACGATTATCCATTTTGTTAATTGAAGCGTCGGGGGTCACGCAAGGGCCCGATTAGGGCATAATGCCACCAGATGTCCCTTAAACGACGGGACAGTCCCTTTCAGTCATCCCATCGTACCCAACACCGGAAAGAGTAAAATGGTCCTTTAGCTACTACGTCGGCTTTACCCTCATAAGGTCCCGTGAAGAAGGTAAGCTAGCGTAAACTGAAATAATTTGGAGATTTAGTTTTCAGTAACTTTCGGGCTCCTGAATGACGTATAAGGTTAAAATATGGCGTGAGAGATAAATAAATACGTTCTATGGAGAATAAAAGGTTTTATTTTCGTTCCGATGTCAATCGTTGAATTTCGTAGCAGCTCGTAGCTTTGTAGCCGTAGCCGCGTAGGCAAACGTAGCAGTCTGCTACGCTTTGTAGTTTCTAAAAATAAATCAAACTGTTGAGTCATTCTTCATCATTTATTTGCGGAATTCATCAACTAATAGGTATACAAGGAAATCTAGCAGACAATTAATTATGTTTGTGATAATAAAACAGAAAATATATATCTCTATTAGTTTTATGTGTAAACTGAAGGCATGATTGTTGTTTCTATCGCGTGTCCTACTGAGCTTAAAACATTTGGTCACGAGAACGTAACAGAGTGTCTCGCAGACCTAATTTGAGGGGTGCCGCTCACGAATTCATAATGATGGCCATCGATGGTCCAATCTGGGAGTGGTAAATTAAAATTAGTTGATATACTGTTAATTGGCTTAAAATAGGTTCGTTTAACCTGATATAAAATGAAAGAACCTTTATAGCTTCGGCTTATTCTGTTAAATGTTTGATTTATTGAATGGTGGTAGAGAAAGCAATGTGCATGAATTGTTATATCATATACGCTGTAAAGAAATCTATCATTTAATTTTTCTCACACAAATTGGAATAGAATGAAAAAACAGTGTTTATTTTGTAAACTCAGATTCAAATTCAATAAAGACGTAAATACCGAATTTTGGTTTATTTAAATAAAAAATAAATAAAAATAAAAATTATATGTTCTCAGACAACTATAGTCCATAGAAGAGGTTATTGGAGTAACCAAGACTCAAACAAGATTGTTAGAAAAACAAAATAATTATTAAAAAGAAAGAAAAGAAAGAACGAGAACAACGCCCGTGTGGCATCGCTATTACGGCTTTTTACGGCGTTGCTTCGACGCGGGCGGTGCGACGCCTGTGCGGTGACGCGAACGCTCCTTAGTTCTACGTATAGACTTGAGCGTCATACCATCGTGCGTTATAACGACGTACGGTGACGGAACGTATGCGCATCGGATAAGGAACCAGGGAGACGAAGCAGGGAGGGGTGCTGCGGTGAGACAACGGAGCGACGCGGACGACGGAGCGACAACCGAGCGACAACGCAGAGAGCGCAGTACTTTTTCGAATATCGAAGGTGGATGTCATGAAGTTGCGATGTCGGGATTAGCTGCGTTGCGACGCAACATCGCAGCGCTCGTGTGGCACTCACTGCGTCGAAATCACTGCGCTGCGACGACTCAACGTATTGGCAACGCCCGTGTGGCATCGTTCTAAGAACTTTTACATGCATTTTATCGGAATTTACGTATTATTTTCAAGTTTGTCATCACTGTATTATTGTCAGTACTTACACCTTGTTAACTACAAATATAAACTGGTTGTGCCGGGGACTCCCAACGTAATCTAATCAAAAACTATTCTATGGCATCATTCGAGTCGGTTTGTTTATTACGTGATAAAATTCACTGGGAAGCCGATGGTTCCGTGGCGACTATAACCCTTGTGTTTATGACCCTTATAATGTAGAACATTAATGGGCAATCTTTTATCACAGCTCACTGTGTCATCTGCTGCGAATAAAAAGATTAGCAAAACTCTGAAAAGGTTGGGTTTAGGACTACTATAGTTGTCGCATTTTAGCATGGCGATAGCGGTCATTGACCCACCTACATTTTCTACCATTTTCTATTTTAAAAAGAGCGATCAATTCCGTTAACATCTTGAATACATCGTTGTCTTCAACATGCTCCAGTAACAAAAAAAACATACTACATTTTTATGGTTTGGGTTCCCACGGAGAGATATTAGGAAAAGGGCTGTGACCAGAATTGCCATGCTAAAATGAAATAACTATAGTTAGTTATTAAAGATATTCAAAAATAAAAGTCCATGTTCAACCAATGAGCGGTTGAACATGGACAACATTTAGGGGTTCAACATGGTCGGGGGTAAAAATTGTGGGGTTGAACGTGGACTAAACCTTTTTTTTGTAATAATATTTTACTGAGACATGTTTTGTTTTAATATTTTCCGAAGCCATGTAAGGTAATGTTCGAATTATAAACTTGATAGCCTTTTCATCATGGTAATCCTAATTAGGCCAGTTTTTGGAATGAAGTTCTTTAACGGAGCTTGCTGTAGGAGTCAAATTTGAGAAATCGTCACGTAACATAAAAGCGTTATGCGTGTCCATGCGAATTTTTATTAGATACGTTAGAGAAGTATACAATAATTAGAAAGAAAACGTAATTCTCTTGCATTTTAAAAATGTGGTATCCAACGGGTGCTGAAGCCGATAGTGAAGTCAAAATGAAAATCCAAGATGGTGGCTGCAATAATTTTTACAGCCTCCATCTTGGATTTTCATTTTGAGCTTCGTTCCTGCCTAAGGAACCCAGACCCCACACTTTTTTATTTTAATGCGTGCACACATTTCCACGTATAGATATTTCTGGAAAAGCCTTAGGACTATTCACTATTAGCACTACTTATTACTGTTTCAATGGAATACTGAATACTATACATAATCAGACAAAATGACTAGCTTCCAGTACATACACTACGCTCTATTATAATTCAGTCACTCGTGCGAATAGGTTAATCTCCGAGTTTCACGCACCATTGACATAATCCTTCAATTTCCACGTGCCTGATTGAGTACTCAGATATATTAACCCATCTAGAACTTAGTATCTATGTCGGTAAGATGAGGTAAATACATATAGGTACAGGTAAGTATGGTACAGGATAATTAGTGAATCTGGGTTGGACACATCGAATGAAACATGAAAAAGTCATGGTGTACTTTTTATTTTATTTAATGTAATATTTTGATATTTTATAGTAATACTGGCAACCCGCCTCTGCTTCACTCAGTTTTTAGACCTGAAAAAACATTGTGATTTCTTTAATACTTGTAAGTTGACTATTAATGCTTAAACCTTTCGGAATACTTTCTAAATGATGTTGTGTAGTGTAGTGTGTGTTGTTGTTGTGTAGTTTAAGAGGAAATGCGTGTGGTCTTTTCTCCATAGAAATGCTCTCACCCGTTTTCTTTCTGGTTAATGACCATAAAGCAATGCTTTTTAACAGAGTAATAATTATTAAGTTGTTTGTTATGTTTTCCTTTTTGATGATACATTATTTTTGACTAGAACCGTCAAAAAATGCCGATTTAAACCACTATCAACAGAAGCCTAGTGTACAAATTTGACAACTATTCATGAACTAAGAAACACATAGGGGCACAGTATATATCTTTCTTATTCAGTTTATGAAATATCTTTTAAATTGGTCCAATATTGGAGGAGGAAATAGACGAGAGTCAAACCTCGAATTATGTCTTTTTACTTAGGCTTTATCAAAAGTCTCTCCGACCGCATTTCCTCTTAAGAATAACGTCACACAGACGGACACGAAAAGCGACTTCAATTTATAATATGTTTTGCACTCACAAAAAATATCGAATTATGCTTTCAGACTACAAAATTAAAAAAAAAAAACGCAATTAATGGGATAACGTATTATCCTAAACACTTCCACTTCTGTATCATATATTTTGTTGATTAAAATACATCTATTAACAATTTCTCAAACGAAACAGATTAAAAACCTTAATTGAAGCACAGTTCTCTATAGAATTGCGCATACAACGCAGTTTCATTGTGTTATGCCAACTAACGGTTTTTTTTATTTTCTGTGGACCAATATATTGAAACATGCTGACTGCAGCTGCAAATAACTGGAATGGAGCTCAACACAAACTTTTATAAAATTAAACATTTTTAGTAAACTTTGTATTGAAAACTATCATATAGAACAGCATAATATGTGGCGATTAGGTTATCACATTAATTGAAACCACGTATTCTACATTACGTATTCTAAACATACACAATTAAAATAATTAATACCAGTTATTAGCATTCCAGCCGTGGGACCTTTTTTTCGTTTTAGTATTTATAAATATTATTCTTAATTTGTGATTATTTGGTAACGATACCATAAAGTTTGTGTTGAATTGTTGATCCCATCGCCCCGCGTGTGTTTATTATCAAGGGCGGTTTATTTCATGCCAATTTTTACGCTCTTTATTTTGTTTGAAAAATTCTGTTTTTTATTTTCAGTTAAATTTATTATTTTTTTATTTTAACAGACTGATAACAACTTGTAATAACCACTGTACAATTAATGTGATCACTCTGTATACCTAATTGCAAATTGAGATCGCTGATCAGAAGGCCAATTCCCGTAACTAAAAATGTTCAAAATCTAGTCGCAATCTAATCTCAGCGACCATCAATGTCAAAAATGTAGGGAAATTAGAGGTATTTCTGACAGATTGAGACTGTAAACATTCTTAAAATTACGAGAATAGGCTATTTGACAATGTAAAAAATAAGGTCATAATTATTGACACTCGTATAGATTATCGCTTTTAAAATCGATTTGCATTAATTTTACTACAAAACAATGTATTATTTATTAAAAAAATCCCGAAAAAACTTCATCTTTTTAAATCTGGCGCCACGTAATCGAAAACGGTCTGGATTGGCTGAACTTATGATGACGTCATGATATAGTCAATTTCTGTCTATCGTTGACAGAACAGATGACTTTTGTCTAGTATCTCGACCGTTTCAACGTTTGTTAACGTGTATTGTGACGTCAAAACGCTATCTTTAACAATATGGCGTATATTGTTAAAGATAGCGTTTTGGCGGCTTATTTAAACAGTACATTTTTATTTACTATTTTCTAAAAGAAATACATTATGCAATTTGAAGTAATAGGTTTTTGTGGGCTCGTTAGACACCATTAAATAATCTGAGATGTTTATCAGAAACCAGTCAAATAGCCTATTGTGGGCTCAGGTCATAAAATATGATGGATTTGGGAGTAAAAATGTGTGTCTTCTAGTCATTGAAAGAGCATCTACGTGCAAAACAATTGTCACACTAACTAATCCGTTTCATCAAAATAAAATTCACGTTTTGTTTAAAAATGCTAAATAATTTAAAACTGATTCGGAATGAAATTAGCGATTTCTGTAACGCGGCACACGAACGGAACCCCTCATGAATAAACCACCTGCCTCCACTCTTCATTCCATTTACGGAAATCACACTTAGTCCCAAATCTGTTTTGGGTATCAAACGGTTTTGATCCGTTCGCGCACGCCGCGGTCCAGCTACATAAGCAGATTAACAAAAGCATGTTTGTGCTGGAAGGACTCCAAGAACTTACACACATATCGTAACAGAAAACGACCTCTTTAATCACCACGCTACATCCTTTTCATCCCCTCTACGTGAGAGAGAGACAGGTGATAATCCATCGTCGGTTAGGAGCATGGTAGCCCATTGCCGGGCGTGCGGCATAGATTCAACGGACCGCAAATTTGTCGGAACTACCAATGAAATCGGATTACTTATAGAGTTCGTGGCAAGGGAGAGCTAACGAGCGAGAACACCATTACCAGCCGTCAGTGGCGTCTTCAGACGCGAATTAGATTTGCCGTCAAACTCCGAAATATTGGTTGCGATCTTTGATAAATATTGACGCCGCTAGTTGAGGCTGCCGGCGAACTGAAGCTTGAAACGACTTTATAATGTTGATGTTAACTTTGTATTAAATTTTAACTCGTATTGTTTGGTGTTGTCGTTATATGTTTAAATACTAGTGACCCGCCCTTACTTCGCACGGTTATTGTCAGGTGACAAAACATCGATATTTCTTTATAATATGAACCTACGTAAGTTTAAGGAAATTTTATTCTCTGAATGATGGTGAAAACACCATAAAATCAGTTGTATAGTCTAGTAGAACAATGCAGCCACACAGACAGACACGAAAATCATAATATAATTTTTAATACGTAATTTTTTTTTATGAGCATACAATTATGTACAGTATTAAAATAATAATAAGAATATGTACAAGTATATAAAAAGGAAAGGAATTAATAAATAATATATGTAAATATAGATTTAAATAGGTTATACTTATTAGTGGTTCTCTTTTACGTAATCCTCTATTGATTATAAAACAAATGTTTAGACATTTATAGGTCAAAGTATGCACAAACTTCAATACATTTTGAAGGACAAGCGTTCAAGGGTCAGATTGTGAGCTTATATTGTGTTAGCTGGTCGAATAATTATCGCGAACATTTATCACTTTCATATTGTTTTACGTCAGTTTGGATCATTTATCATGCCCGAGTGGGTAACGGTGGGTCAAACACCGAACTGAAGTTCTGAGGGGATATAGAATAGGTATTTTAATAATGCTTCATTATAGTTAATTGACGTCTTAGATAATAATATTTTTTTATTTGTGTTTGTAACAATATAGTTACAAACTACGTTAGTAATACACTTACAAAGATAAAAACAATACCAAAATCAGAAAACAGATTGTGACATTACTGCTGCACGGTGACAGGCCCAGCCGAAACCTTGCAGCAGGGTGTTGATGGGGTTGCAGTACCGGGGCAACCCCATCAACACCCTGAATGCATTATTGTATTGGACGCGAAGGGCGCCGTATGATTTTTGAGTATAATGAAGTAAAGAATGAGTATATAGAGCAGGCGTGCTGCGTTTAATTTTAATTGGGCTTTCGCTGTGATAAAAGTAAAGTAGTTTTTATTCTTTAAAAAAATAAAGTGTCTACCTGGACTTTCGGTATAGACTACATAAAGCTCCGGAAATCTATATAGACAGTCGCATTTCATCCTATCTCGCCATTATCGCGTTTCATTGAAAACTTTAAACTCCTTTATTCCCGTATATTTCAGAACTGCTCTATTTCTAGTTGCTTTACGATTGTGCTCGGAATCCCATTATTTGTGCCGTTGCATTTACGACTTTATGTCAACGATAGAAATAGTATGATGGTAAGTGAAAATATTTCAGTGCCTGTAAGCTTGTTTTATATTGTTACTTGTTTGCGATGCGAGCTTCTTACGACTTGCTAGGTTGTTAAAATTAAATGTATGTCTTTGAAACCCTTCAGAATTCTTAAATGAGTTTCCCCATGTTGCGCATATTGGCTTGTCTTTGCATAACAATGAGAAAACGTGTATCTGATTGTTGACATGTAATAATTACAATCATGTGTGTATGTAATTTGAGAGCGGTGGGTGCCATTATTATTTTACATCTGGTTATGAGAACAAATATGTAACTACGGAAGTGTAGGCAATATTGTCAATAAGAATGTATTCTCTTTCTCCTTTTACACAAATTTTCTGCGATTTGGTCGACTTTTATGTTTAGCAAGCCTGGTGATATTGGCTGAATTAGATAAAAGCTTTTAAAAATTTATTTCTTACAATTACAATAACCTTACATGAATAATAAAACAATACATTCCAATTTAATTGTAAAAATCATAAATTACTTTTTGTCAATTATCAGTTGATAGAGTAAATCAAAATTAATTCATTTCAAACTACTTTCCAATCAAAATTTTGAATAAATATTAGTTTTAAGTGTAAAAAATGTCAAATAAATAAATTTAAAATCGAATAAATTATGCATTGAAATTATTATCAACTAGCTGCGCCACGCGGTTTTACCCGCGTAAATGTCGATCTCGTGGGAATATCATAATGGTTAGTTTTTTTTTGGTTTTTCTTTACGAGAAAGTTCAGCAGAGGGATACCTAGCTCCTTTAGTAAATAATACAAGAAATCAGTCGGACTTCTGGACTTAAAGAATTCACAAAGATAATAACTATTTATCATTCAACCATCAAAGCATTTGCATTTTTTTTTTGAAACATGAGAATACGTCAACATAGCTCGGAACTGACGTCAGTTTCATTGTGTGTTGATTGGTCTGGTTGTAGCAACGCGCTGATTTTATATAATTCCTTTTAATAAAAATAAACTTCTGAAAAAAAAATGGGTGATACGGAATTCGTTATGAACAAAGAGATTTAAAATAATATTAAGGAAGGTATTTGTTTTTTTTTAATGTTGCTGTTAACGAGTGATTTATTTATTTAGGATGTCCAACAAAAGATAGGTATAAAGGATAATTTTTAAACCAGTGCGTAAACTGTAACCATGCATAAACCAAAAAGGAGGATACCTCCTCCTCCTTAATAGGATACCTGCTATTACATACCATATTCCACGTAGTAATTACCCCTTCTCGAATGGCTACAAGTTAATAACAATTACAAAACTGCTCCCCAAAGTGATTTAACAACAACGTGCTCGAACTTCACAAAGATTTATACAAGACTTTATTAAAACAAATTATTCAGCGCATGCACAAATTTCATTAACGGGAGCCCGATTCATATTTTATTCATGTCAGATACACACTTAATTAATAAGCGAGTAATAAGTGGATACATGATAAGATTTGTCGCAAGAGAAAAAGCTTTACAAGACGATATTCCATTAATAATGTAGTTACTCCCGACCTATTACTTCCTGATTAATTATGTCGCTCACAAAGTCTATTATTTCTTTCTAATTCTCTTTAGTGGAAGTCTTGACTCCTCATTCATCACTGATTAGTCAACTATCCGATTGAATGGTTGACTACACCTCTAAAGGTTTTGCTGATAATTGGTTCCGTCTGATTGGATAACGTGTATTAACCTATTAACACGTCTGCTGGGACGGAAATTAAATTAAGACTTCGTTCCTTTTATAACATTGCCTTTGTAACCTTTTCACAAAACATTTTGGGGTCGGGTTTTCCTTTAACTAGAAAAAAATACTGGTATTCAGCTACATCCGGTTAGACTGGAAGCCGACCCCAACATAGTTGGGAAAAGGCTAGGCAGATGATGTTTTCCTTTAACCAGATGTGGCTTGTTGTGTCAGTGGGTGTTTTGGATGCTGTGACCTGATCTGACTCAATTATTGTGCAAGAAAGGTTGGACTGTTTCTTAGAATATGATTTTTACTACCCGTAAAGTCTAACATCCATACTAGCCTATGTTTATGCGGATCTAACAGAGATTGCGGTGTGCGTGGTTGGGAGTAAAGTAAAGGCATACTCCGCTAGTAGTTGAGGTAAGGAAAATATCCAAACATGACAATATTAGTTTACAAGTGTACTCGTACAATGTTAATCTCTTCGGAAGAGGCTTTCATATAATTCGTTTAATCACTAGTTATAATTGCGAAAGTAATTACTGTTAGCTTTTTACGCCTTAACAACTGAACAGATCGGTAAGAGATTTGAGAAATGGATAGCCTGAGACATAGAAAAGCACATAGGTTACATTCGTCCTGGATAATTGTATGTGTTAGGCAATTAGCCCGCAGGTGTAATTTAATTATACGTATTATTTACTTATGTAAGACATTGACAATACGTAGGTGCACTGCACGGTGAACTATTTTTCTCGCATGTATAATGTACTTGGGTAAAAGGGATATAATTTCTTGCAATTCATTGATAAAAGCAAAATACCTTTAAATTTACAATCCCTCTGAACGCTGTTTCCATAGTGAAAAAAAAATAAAAGACGACCCATTTCTTTTGATGATGATGATTGTGAATTCGCTAAGCATTAATGAATACATTTTTTTTTGGGGATCGCAATTTTTCATGGTCATTTTTATATTTGCCAATTCGTGTCGTGAGACAAGGTTCTAAATATGGTCAAGGTTTTCGTATGATGGTACTTAAGTCTTCACAAGTCCTCGTAACTAAGTTAAGTTATAAACGCTTCATGACGTCAGATTGGCCTTTGAACGTTCACTAACCTTAGCCCTTTGAGCGAATAATTTTATTAGTTGCCATAGATACAAGTAAGTACTAGTAAGCAAGTAGGTAAATAGAAAGTTGTAGTGGCCCAGTAGTAATAATACACGAGTGGATGGAGTCGGTATACGAGTTGTAGATCGTGGGTTCGAACCCAGGCAGCTGCTTCACTTTGTGTAAATAATTTCATAACCACTGCTCTCAAAACGGTGAAGGAAAACATCTGAGGAAACTGGCATGTACTAGAACCAAAACTTCGAAAACATGTGACATCTACCAACCCTCACTGGGCCCGCGTGGTAGATTATTAGGCACTTCCTCTTGAAGAGAGGAGGCCTGTGTCGCAGCATGAGTTTCCTCTTTATAGGCTGATTATGTTATGTAAATAAGTACTTATAATATTTTACATGTAGGTAGTTTGTTAAACGTGCAATTACTTTTTTAGTAATATTCTTTTGCTTGAAAATATTAAAAAAAATATTATGACTTTGCATCATAATTAAGAAGAAAAAGAAAATTAACCGACGAGTTTAATTTTAAGGCAAACTTTTTCTATCTCAAAACACTAAATAAGGTTTGAATTCACCTTTTTTGATGTTTTTAATACCTGTATTGTGTCTTTTGTTGCACTGAATAAATGTTTTATCTGTCTATCTATTTGACCGGTATAGAACCTCGCCAAGTTCACATTATGAACCAATTTAAAATTACAAAGAAATACCTGTATTTGAATTAAGAATTTGAGATAATTTTCAAGATATGAAACAAAAAACTGAATGTCATACTTAACAAACTTCAAATTCTATTGCAACAAAAACTTATTAGGTCGTTTTTGTTACAAATGGTCACTCAAAAATCAACTTAAAATACATTAAACCGAAGTAGATAACGATTACATGGCGATGGAATGTAAATTATCTGAGATTATGAACACTGCTATAGATACATGTTATTTGGTATTTTGTTTACGACATTCCACTATACGAACATAATAACTACATAACGAAATTAAGTCAATATTATGTACATAAACGGAAATGTTCTGTTTGTTTTCGGTGAAACTCTCGGAGCAGTTTTATTCAAAACAATTCTCCAGCTAGTTTGAATTCAAAACATTTGAAGACTTCATTATCATGTGGTAAATTATAATTAGGTGAACATGGTAACTTATGTGGAACTTGAATGAAGATTAAGTAATCCACCATAGTTCGGACTATTGATTAGTTGCCAAGATATTTTAAATATCAAAAAACAGCTATAGACATTGCTGATTAGATTATAATTTACTAGCAGCGCCCCGCGGTTTCACCCGCATAAGTTTCGATCCCGTGGGAATATCGGGATAAAAAGTATTCTGTGTTAAATGGTCTATCTATGTGCCAATTTTCATCCAAATCTGTTCAACGGTTTATGTGTGATTGAGTAACAAACATCCTAACATCTTCACAAACTTTCACATTTATAATCTTATTAAAGTTAACCATTTTGGTTACAAATCATTGCCATCATCGTACGGATGATGTAATTTTTTTATTCTAAATCATAAATATGTAATCGCACGCCTTTTCCCCACGGGGGTAAGCAGAAACTACAGAACGCCATAATATTAAAACAAATTGTCAGTCAATTCTTAAGGAGTTATACGGATGCACCGTTACATTTTGATGGTTTTAATCCTTAAAAGGGGTCATTGTGCTCATCCTTATTAAAAAAAATTACTGTGACCCCAAACATGGAATCGTAAAAAAAAAAAATCAGTTGATCCATACATATGTTCGCATAACTCGACATAATGTACGGATCAGCTGTTTTTTTTGTAACGAATTCTGGATCCATAAGTTCCACATAACACGCTTGCACAATAACTAAATAAACAACACAGATAGAAATGCAAAAAATAATAATTGAAAAACTGTACCTGACCAGCATGAAAGCAGCGTTTTTTTTTTCGTCTTTATTTCTATTACAATTTGCTCAACCAGAGCTTGCAATATTAAAAGAATAGAAACAACGGACAATTGCATTACCAACCAGATTTTATTTGCCCCAGCGGTTATAATTTTCCGTCTGCAACGTTGCGGTCAAATTCTCATAAATTATTTACCTTCGTAATATCACAGAATTAAAGCCCTCGTGCTAACTATAAGGGCTTCCCATAGTCAAATGATTAAGGCTACAATTTATGTATGCCTTTAGTCCTGCGGAGGAAGGGAAAACAATTTGTTATACGAAAATGTATTAATTATATGATAGGTGAGACCAAGTATTATGTTTGATTTATGATTTGATACTATCTTGTAGTTCTGTGTGGTGTTTTTGGGTATTCGTGCCTTTAGTTGTTATTGTTAGAGGTGCTTTGACGGTTATAGGGTCAAATGAAATTGAAACAATATGACGTTGAAGCTTACTTTAATGTGGAAAGTTGTTAATCAATCACGCTTTAACGGGTCAACAGATTTAGATTAGGCCTCGCACAGGTAGACCACGACCTAGATTAAAATGTAACAGGGACATTGACGGAGGGGCCCGTGTCTAAATAATAACAGCCGCACAGGTCGATCGATCAGGTTAAGCTACGCTTGCCGCGGTGGTCTGTGGATGGGTGACCATCTTTACATACCGAGACAGTCATTACGGGTAGTCAGAAACCCGAAAGTCTGACAACCAGTCTTACCAAGGGGTATCGTATTACCCAGTAACTGGGTTGTGGTGGTCAGATAGGCAGTCGTTCCATGTAAAATACTGGTATTCAGCTGCATCCGGTTAGACTGGAAGCCGACCCCAACATAGTTGGGAAAAGGCTAGGCAGATGATGATGATGACATTGACGCGCAACCTAAGGGGCAATTCTCGTAATTTTAAGAACGTTCATAGTTTGATCTGTCTCAATCTGTCAAAAATACCTCTACATTTTTGACAAGTATTTGACATTGATTGCCGCCGAGATGAGATTGCGGCTAGATTTTGAACGTTTTTAGGGTTGCGTACCAAAATGGTAAAAAGGAACCCTTATGGTGCGACTCAGTCTGTCTGTCTGTCACAGCTGGATATATCAAGAACTACTAATGATATCAACTTGAAATTTAGAATAGTTTTAGATGACTTTTACCCAACTATTTTGTAAATAAGAAATAAATAAAAATATTTTTTTTTTTTTCAACAGGGACTGAAAAATTAGAATTGGAGCTACTAGGGCATGTGGGGTATCATATATGAAAGAACGCAGTTTGCACATTCTCAATTTTTTTTCTTTTTTTATAGGCCGCATAGTTTTGACTTATGATGAAAAATGTAAAAAAAATACCGTTCCTCCCCTTATCTCCGTAGTTTGCAAAGAGAAAAATCTGAAATAATTCTATGTGATAGAAGTTTATGTAAAGACTACAGGGAAAATAAAACGATGTCTCTAAATAGCACAATTTTTCAGAAATCATCAACAAAACTTACATTAGTTCCACTATCGGTCAAGAGATGGCGCTGACTTAAAACTGCAATATTCTACACTACAACGCGCAGTGTTAAATTCTCTGACGAATATAGGCCCCGCTGATGAAAATTATTCTATGATGGTACGGAACTCTCGGTGCGCGAGTCCGACTCGCTCTTGACCGGTTTTTAATTAGGAGAATCGACCTTCTGTTATCATGGATTCTTATATTAAGAAAAAAAAAATCTGTTCCATACATTTTAACCGCGCAGACGTAACACTTTTCTATGAAACACCTGATATTTTTTTGTATCTAGAATCATGTGATGAAATCATGGTTACGGTTTGCGCGTAGATGTCCCTACACCAGTATAGGATATTTTTTAGGCAGGTAAAACTGCAACTGAAACTACGGGCAATAGCTAGAATACATTCACATGTGTGTATACATTGTTACGGAATGCGGATAAAAATAACTCTACCACTGTTATTCCCATGAGGTTGCGACGATATTGAGCGTTAAATCTGGCGCATGGGCAGCATTGTCCTTTACTGTTTTAACATTATGTTTCCACGATATGAGCTCATCCGTCTGTGAAATTCGTTTTATCATCTTTCTCTTAGTTCGTGAGAGCCGATTATCATTATTGATTCTACATACATTTTGTATAACTTATAATTATAACATGTTTTCTTTGCCAGCCCATGGCGGACATGTTACATATCATCATCATCATCATCATTTCAGCCGAAAGACGTCCACTGCTGGACATAGGTCTCCCCTAAGCACCTCCACTTCGACCGGTTCTGCGCTTCTCGCATCCAACGGGTTCCTGCGGCCTTCACAAGGTCGTCGGACCACCTTGTGGGAGGCCTTCCAACGCTACGTCTTCCGGTACGCGGTCGCCACTCCAGAACCTTTCGGCCCCATCGGCCATCTGTTCTGCAAGCAATAGGTATGCCCTGCCCACTGCCACTAAAGTTTGGGAATTCTTCGGGCTATGTCGGTTACCTTGGTTCTCCTGCGGATCTCCTCATTCCTGATTCCATCACGCAAGGAAACTCCAAGCATAGCTCTCCATTGCCTTGTTACATATATCATAATCTTATTACAAACATAGTACAATATTATAAGACCATTATTGTTCTATGTTTTAATATAAATGATATAATATTATAAGACCATATTCTATTATGTTTTAATACAAATGAAAAAAAAACCAAAGATACGACGAAACCAGAGATACATAAGAGTCGACGAAATAAAACAGGTCAATACATACTTTTCAAATTAGATTCATTTTCGTTGGGCTGTGATAGAGCAAAAAAAATAAATAAATAATAAATTTATTTACTCAAACAGACAGATTGTAGTAGGTATGCATAGTTATAGTAAAGATCTTATATGATAATTATGTAGTCTACAATCGAGTGGGTAAAGCACTGTTCTCCTAGCTAGGTTACAAAATAACCTGTGTTAAGGAGAAACAGTCTCGGTCCCCTATGTTTAATGGTACAGTGATAATTTATACATAACATAATATAATAGTACTTGTGCTGATGCTACAATTTGAACTGTATTACGTAATAATATCGTGAGTAAATACTAATTTTACATTTTAGAAAAATCTTAGTAATGTAAGTGTGACAGTGATTTGTGGGTGTGTGCGTGTGTGAGGTTGTATTGGGGTGTGTTGGGGTGTGTGTGTGTGTGTGGGGGGGTGTGTGTGTGGTATGTGTATGTATGTGGAATGGTACGCGATAGTGTGTGTACAGCGCAGAGCAATGCTCATCATGTTACGAGTATGTAAGTATTTTTTCGGTTGCATCATATGACAGATTTTAAAGGTATAGCCGGACAGTTTTTTTACAATTAGTGTATGATAAACCGTAAATCTGCATCGTCTTGCTTATTTTATTATAAAGATACGGACCTAAATAATAAAAGAATCTTTTTGCAAATGAGGAGTGCACTCGCGGCAGTATGCAAACACTATCTTTTCGTCTTTTGGTGATTTCTTTGTATGGGGTATTGTCGTGCTGCAAAGCGACTGTTTGTAAAATAAAATGTTGTCGAATGTTGAGAACTTGACAGTCTTTATATAATTGATCGGTCGGGAACAATATTGGACGAAATGTAGCTACCATTAGTATGGCCCTATGTGCTATTTCTAACGATTTTAAGGTAGTTTTAGCAGCACCGCCCCAACACGAGACACAATATGTAATTATCGACAAACATAAAGCAAAATAAACATTACGTATTATAATTGGATTTGTTATATTTCGAAGATTTTTAAATATGTATATAAGTTTGCGTACTCTACCAGTCAGGAGATTTATGTGAGACTTAAAGTTCAGGTTCCTGTCCAGGGTTACACCCAAGTATTTGATTTGCTCCGTAGACTTCAATAAAGGACATTGACAAGGTACTAGCGTTGGTTGGCGACATGAATGGGCTTTCAATAATATGGGTATTTTTGGCTGAGAGGTTGAAGAAATGGAATAAGTCATGAAATTCGTTTTGGAAGCATTTAGAGTAAGCTTATTGGCGTAAAGCCATTCTAATGCAGTGTTAAAGCCAAGTTGAGCATTATGCTCCAGATCTGGCCATGCACTGTTAACAAATGTTATAGCGGTGTCATCCGCAAATGAAATGATTTTGGCATTAGCCATATTAAGGTTACACAAATCATTTATGAAGACTAAGAAGAGCGTAGGATATGCTGCCCTGTGGTACACCGTAATAAATAGGAAATTCATCGCTTTTGTGATTTTCAATCTTAACGATCTGTCTACGATTTGAAAGATAACTTCTGAAAAGCTCCAACTGTAAACCCCGGACCCCCATGCCTTCCAGCTTAAATAAGAGTGCGGAAACCGGGACGGTATCAAATGCTTTCGCAATATCCAAGAAGATTGTTAGTACCTTATTCTTCTTGTTAAGATGTTCTACTACAAAATTCAATAAGTCAACGACGGCGTTATTTGTTGATTTATTTTTGAGAATAATGTCTGTTTTCTATTAATATCCCAAATAATTATCCATATCTTTCCGCCGCTTTCAGCACTTGGGAGTTAGACGGAACTTAAATACTTTCTGAGGTAAAATTTACACCAGACAACAAATAATACCACACAAATGAGACGCAAATCGCCTACAGACCGACTCTTATTTAAATGTTCTAAGTACATAATGAGTCCAATAAGTAATGGTGACTGTCAACAGTAAGCTTTTCGGCATTAACAGACGTTAACAACTTAATCTAGACGTGGACGTGGACGTTCGCGTTTCAGTTAAATTCAACTAAGAAACGGGTGACAGATGAGTTGACTTTGAAGGTCTATTTTTATGTTTGATTATTTGACGGATTATGATAAAAGTCTGGAGGTAATTTGGAAAAGATTAGAGTTTAATTTCTGACTAGCTTTCGCCCGCGACTTCGACCGCGTGAAATTTCACCCTCCCCCCATTCACCCTCTTAGGGGTGGAATTTCGAAAAATCCTTTCTTAGCGGATGCCTACGTCATAACATCTACCTGCATGCCAAATTTCAGCCCGATCCCTCCAGTGGTTTGGGCTGTGCGTTGATAGCTATGTCGGTCAGTCAGTCACCTTTGAGTTTTATATATTTAGATTTCTAAGACATTAATTTTTAGATTTATATCTATTGAAATTATTGATTAATATTCAGAAAAACTTGCGCTCTCGTGTTTAAGGGAGCCCGGCGCCTATGAGCAACTTAGTTGCCCAGCAACTTTTTTGTCTCTGTCGCTGTCTCCTCGCTGAGATTTGGACGATGCGCACACGGCGGGAGCGATAGCAACGCTACTTTTTTGGTAAATTTTCGGTTGAGCGGCAGCTGGTGGCTGGCAACTTTTTTGTCGCCGTGCGCGCACTTGCATTGCAACCAATAGACGGGCGACAGTTGCGTCGAAACCCGCGGACAATAATGTCTCCCAGCTGTCGCGTCGCTACATGCGCGCACTTTCATACAAACCCGTATTTGTATGAAAGGGCCTTAGTGTGTTACGCTATTACTCCGCTGGGCCTAGACAAAATGTCATTCCATTCAGAGATAACTATGGATGAAAAACAAAATGTGTAGGATTGACCCGGGTTTGTATGAAAGGGCCTTAGTGTGTTACGCTATTACTCCGCTGGGCCTAGACAAAATGTCATTCCATTCAGAGATATCGATGGATGAAAAACAAAATGTGTGGGATTGACATAATTTAAGCTACCAAAAAGCTTATATAGATAGATAAACCATTTAAAAGTGTGAAAAAACCCCGAGTGACCGAGAGTGTGACTGTGAAGTGTGTGGGGGTGTTTTAAAGTGTGTAAGGTGTGTGTGTGTGTGAGTGGTGTGTGTGATATGCATCTCATTTAAAAGTGCTGTAGAAATACAAAACCCTTTGACAGCGTTTGCCACTAATCCAGGACCTTCTTGTTACAATGTTAATCTTGGCATTGTCTGAAAGTGGCTAAACCTCAAACATTAATATACACGAAATATTTCCACTTTGAAGAAGTTAACTTCGTGGTATCACACATGAACGCTCCACAAGTGGAAAAGCCTGCTGGTCTTTCCAGCCTACTGAATGTGCTTTTGTTTAGTGTAACCAATAGATCCTTCTGTTACAAGTCAGTAGCGGTCGCGGGCAACGGGTTGCGGTCCCGTCCTGTGGGAAATTTAACCGGTGTTGTGCCGCGTCGCCCGTCAACCCGATACGGAAGTGCTCGTTTATTGTGTTTAAAAATAAACTACGTCAAAATAGTGGCTTTAAGTTATCGTGTATTGATTTTTGAGGAAACTACCCTAAGTTTTATGTTATGGTTGCGAAATAATTTCAAAAAAATTCTTCTTGGAAAATAAAGAAAGAAAATACATGTTTATGACGCATAAAGAATTAAAAAAAACATACAAACAAAAGTTTGGCGAAATAATGCGTCACATCCACACAAAACGCCCATCGCTCAGCATAATGCTGAGACAATATGCGAGACAGAACACCAGCGCTAGGTCCTAGTCCTTTATTCTTTAGTAAAATACTGCCTAATTAGGCATTATGATGAAGTATGAAATCATCCAGTGGACTTTTCCTATACTAAAATCGCTAATTCCATTGTCTAGTGACCCGGGAACCACATTCTCTTGCCAAGTGTGTTTGAATATTTGACAATACGAGTACAGTAAATTTTATTCAAGCTTGTAATATAAAAATAACAAAAACCTGAGCTTTTTGCCTATGTTTGGGCATCGCCTTAAGCCCACGATCAACTTTGGTCTCCGCCACTTATTTATCTCTCACTTTTTGCTCATTTGAAGTTTAGTAAGAAATCGATGGATGTTTTCGAATAAAATTTAATTTTATTAACAGAAAACAAACAGCTCATTTATCAAATTAAATTTCAGTTGACAACACCCATCGGTTAGCTCCGAGTTATCTAGGATAACCCATGAACGCGCAAAGGGGCCTAACAATTACAATGTCAACTTCGACAACATTCATCCAAGCAGACGAATATTTCGAACTTAGGAATTTCCTTCAAAACCCTTCGGATTGTAAAAGACAGCGTGTTACATAATTGGAGGGTAGGTTTAAAACTATACTTAAACTGACTCCTAGAAATTGATACACTGTAAATAATTGCCACCTTAGTTTCAAGTGATATTTTGTTGTTTCTCCTTGTTGATAGTTAAACAAATACCTATTAAAAAAACGTAACATAAATAAGTTAAATTAGCGTCTTCGATTATCCAAGTTTAGCTCTGAAAATTAATAAAGGGTTGTTAAGCACTTTCAAAAGAAAATCTGTGCTAAAGGGAAAGTTAAATGGAAAAAGTTTATTCAGATTAAAACTTTTTTTTTTCTAGTCGGTCATCGATACAAAACATTGTTGAAAAATGGAAATCTATACTGGTAACCTTACTAAGCTTCATTCAGTTAAAAAAAAAATTAAAAACTTGGATATTTTAAATACGTTGACATGGTGAAGGTTTCTAAAAAGGTGATCACTTCAAAGGAAATCAAGTCGAGCTTAAAACAAGCAAGGGTGCTGGTGTGTATTCAGACCATCTGACATGACAACATGGCGTCATTATAAGTTAAGTACTTACAGTGAAAATATATCTCAGTTTTAATTAACCAAAATCTTTTCTAATTATCCTTGTAAGCTTGACAAAGAAAGCATATAAAGGCCAACATTTTGGAAATCTGATGATGAAGACAGATATTAGGAAGAGGATGAAAGTTAATTGAAGAAGAAGAAATAGGTTCGGAATAGGTTTCTTTACATAACAAGATCGTATTTTTTAGTTCCTGATTTAAATCTGAGGAGCAATACCTAATCGTAATTTTAAGAACGTTCACAGTCTGATCTCAGTCTCAATCTGTCAAAAATACCTCTAATTTTCCAAAATTTTTGACAAGTTTTAGACATTGATTGTCGCTGAGATAACATTGCGACTAGATTTTGAACGTTTTTAATTACGGGAATTTGCCTTCTGATGACATCAATAATCTCTCGACATCAAGACAAATTCCTTTCGCTTTGTTTCTTCAAAACATTCGTTTTCTGACAGAAAAATCCTGACAAAACATTACCTTTAGACTAGGAGCACTAGTTTCGAGTACCAATAATTGCAAATTCAACTAGGTCTGAACAGTTACCACAAAAGGAACGCTAAAATGATCCAACTACTACTGATGTTTTCGGCGAAATGGTGGGAAAAAAACTTCCGTTCAGCGAGACGATCAGGGGTTCGGTATCATAGTTAAATTATCCATGATTTAGCTACTGTAATAAAACTAAGGAACTAATGTTGTAGACAAAAATAGTGGCACTCCAGGAAGGCCGACAGAAGTGAAAACTTGAAAAAGCATAGTAATTTTATAAATATGTTGGAAGGTCATTCTTCCCAAAGAAAATGAACCACGCGTTGATGTCTTTATAATGGCCAAAACTTAAAACAGAGGTGTCGGTTACGTTACCAGTGTCGCGAGTTAAATGGTTTTTTCCCATCTCAGAAAATGCCCAGTGCGCCTAAAGAAGTTTTCACTTCAAAAAATGGTTGCTTGTCCGTGTATACCTTCATATTTTTGGTGCTGACTGTACCTACATGAAAATATTTACTTTAGGAAAAATAACTCTTGGGATTAATACACTCATAAAAACAATTTCGAATAAGTTTCTGGTCGGCCAGTCCATTCAATAGGACCATTATTATTACGTCGCCCTGTGCCCCGAAAGAAAACACTTGGGGGAAAATAAGTTTCAGGATTAATACACTAAACTTGTACAAACAATTTGAATAATGTTCTCAGAAATGAGGAAAAGAAAAC
Source organism: Oligia latruncula (assembly GCA_948474745.1). Lineage (NCBI taxonomy): Eukaryota > Metazoa > Arthropoda > Insecta > Lepidoptera > Noctuidae > Oligia > Oligia latruncula. The sequence goes on along the minus strand of OX419686.1, from coordinate 8,388,569 downwards.
CTAGTTACGTGAACTTGATATTCATTTATAAGTAATCAAGATTATGAAACTCCTAACCACAAGGTAAAACGTGCCGTAAACAATAATAGCAAAACAAATTTTGAAAAAGTTTGGCCCGTCGTTAAGTTGGAGTCGGCTTCCAGTCTTACCGGATGCACCCGAATACCAGTATTTTACATGGAGCAACTGCCTATCTGACCTCCACAACCCAGTTGCTGGGTAACCCTTGGTAAGACTGGTTGTCACACTTTTGGGCTTCTACACGTAACGACTATCAAAGATCTACAAAGGACATCAGGGACCAACGGTTTAACATGATTTTCGAGGCACGGAGAGGTCTCGGTATGTAATGAATGGTCACCCATCCACGAACTGACCACGGCAAGCGTAGCTTAACCTTCGAACGATCCATACGGCTCTTATTATTTAGCCTTGAGCCCTTCATAGCCACGGAACGACTCCCGGCGGAGAGTAATGGGTAGCTCACCGTCCGATCAGGTCCAGGCCCGTGCCGGACGGCGCGTATGTGTTCCACGTGCGTCTCAAAGAGATGTCAGCATCAAGGAAGGGGCCCCTTAGGGCCAAAGCCTGCCGGGTCAGCGGGATTGTCCGAAAGGGTTACCGCTGGCCTGGAACATAAAGGGCTAAGGAAGGAACACAGGTGGGTTTTAGTCAGTAAGAGTCTGACACTCCCTTCCGCTCCACCCAGAGCGGGACGGGTCATTTGATGATTTCCCATCCGCAAAAAAAAAAAAGCCTTTCATAGCCGTCTTTTCCTAAAATTCGGCGTGTCATATTTCCCGGTTCCTGTACCAGTGTTTCGAGCTACGATGATAAACATACCTGTCCCGAGAGAGACGGCCACGGATCATCGATTCTAATGCAGACGATGCAGATCACATCCAGTTGATCATAATTTAACGACCCTGTATACGTATGGGAGGATATTCTAGTACAAATCCAAGTTTATTTCCCTTGTGGGTGTATTTGATAGTGTATATTCTGTGATTACATAAATACTGGTACCTACTGATTTAAATAAGTTATGATTTAAAAATAAAATGGAACAGAACGTTCAAAATTAAACACATTCATTTATTTGATTGTTCGCTCTTTTGGATTTTTTTCGCTTTCCATCAAGCGTGATCGAGGTCTGAGCAGGACCATTCAGCTATAAAAATAAAATAAACTTTTTCAATGCCAAACCACCATCACTGGAATGATTCTAGAGTAGGTGGAACATCGTGAAGAATGTGGATTTTAAATTATCTGAAATTGGTGAAATTCAGTAAACAATAAACAAATTAATTTTTGTTTTTTTTCGTAAGATTATCCGAGCCTTATATTGCACCTACTCTATTCAGATTGCCGGGTACGGATTGGTGAAATGTAACATGAAATTAATGTAGGTAACACATGCTGAAACAAATTCGCCAAGTTGTTGTGTTACATTTCATGTAATATTGCTTAAATTAGTACGGTTACTTTGTGTTACATTTGATGAAACGTTTCACCACTTTGTGCAAGGCATTATTGTAAGACGAAATATTTTTTTTATTTAGCAATAAATATCTACAATTATTTTCATAGAATACTGCTTACTCTAAATATTGGTAAGGTAGCAAGTCTCCACTTCGTTTGTTATTAGTGCGACTGGTTAACGAGCTATAAAGGTAATTAATGAACCTATGATGTTATCGGTAAGCATGTTCGAACACACACGCAATGTGGTAGAAATGAACTAATTAATATGTAAGTACTACTAGGGTTTCCTGCAATAAAACTGACGTTGTGCCTGTAGCAGTAAAAAAAAAACATGCACTTTTACACCCTACCTTATACTTGAGGCAATTAAGTGGAGGAATATCAGTGGTCATTTTATTACTAGCTATAACATATATACACATAACATCAGGCCAGTAATCCCTGCAGGGTGAGGCAGAGGTGTACATTACACCCACATTTCGGCAGTTATGTTGTTATTATCAGTTAAAAAGAACGACAAAATAATGTATTTCTAAGTAGGGTATATTATGTTAATATTTTTGTTTAAGGCGTCACTTAATAGTTAGTAAAGTGACTTAGTTTTATTAACTAATCAAATTGTTACTATATTATTATGTATACTTAGGTTAAGGTATGTATCTATGGGTCTTTGTTACCAGAAAATAAGTGGTTTATTATTATTATTAATCCTATATTCTTCTCTTCTTATTCTCACACACTATTGTCTACATTTCTTTTTCATTTCTATTTTCGCAGATCTGCTAGAGGTTTCTCAAGAAATTAGCAGTACCCTTGTGTGACCTTTGTGCTTAAAAGTAATACGTCGTTTTCCTATGTATTTTACTCATCATCATTTCAGCCGAAAGACGTCCACTGCTGGACATAGGCCTCCCCCAAGCACCTCCACTTCGACCGGTTCTGCGCTTCTCGCATCCAACGGGTTCCTGCGGCCTTCACCAGGTCGTCGGACCACCTTGCGGGAGGCCTTCCAACGCTACGTCTTCCGGTACGCGGTCGCCACTCCAGAACCTTTCGGCCCCATCGGCCATCTGTTCTGCGAGTAATGTGCCCTGCCCACTGCCACTCATTCCTGATTCGATCACGCAGGGAAACTTCAAGCATAGCCCTCTCCATTGCCCTTTGGGTGACTTTTAGCCTTCTTATAAGGCCCATTGAGAGCGACCACGTTTCAGTGCCATAAGTCATCACTGGCAACACGCACTGGTCAAAGACTTTCGTCTTGAGACACTGCGGTATGTGAAACGAGAAGATATTGCGTAGCTTCCCGAACGCATTTTACTATTCAACGTATTTTACTGTGGGTACATAAATAATAAAATAAATAAATAAAACAAAACATCGCGGAAAATGGCATGTCATACAACAAAAACATCGAAGGCGTGTGACGTCCACTAACCCGCATTGATCTCGCGTGGTGAACTACAGCCCACTCTCCTCTTACAGAGGTCGCCTGATTCTCAGTACTGGAAATGCCATATAGGTTAATTATGTATATCATAAGTTAAATCATACGAAACCAATGCCTAAACTAACTACAAAATCATGGTTACATACATAACATAATCAGCCTATAATGTTCCCACTGCTGGGACACAGACCTCCTCTCTCCGAAAGGGTTTCGGCTAATAATCTACCACGCGGGCTTGGTGTGGGTTGGTAGATGTCACTCTTCGTATTTTTGGTTCTAGGACATGCGGGTTTCCTCACGATGTTTTCCTTCACCGTTTTGAGAGCAGTGGTTATGAAATTATTTACACATAGTATATCGCCTGACTGGGTACAAACCCATGACCAACAACCGGTAAGTCGGGGCCAGTGACCTCCACTGGGCAACCACTACCCTCGTGATTATTTTAACCATAAAATCATAGCAAGAAGTGCTCATTATTATCCTGTGAGCGACTGAGCGTCTATTGCGGAACCGCCTCTCAATACGAAGCTAGACCGCGGCCGCACATAGCAAACAGTTTGCGGATGACTGTTTGTCTTGAGTAAGCGCCCGATACTATTGTGAATTGAGCGTTCAGACTACGCATACAATGCGTAGTGTACGTAGTCTGCGGCATTGCCAAGTTGTCCCGGTTGATTAACAGATTGGAGAATAATTTGCTATAGGGAACCGCTACGGGGTTTGCAGCTCAGAGTCGGTAAGCTGATAATAATTAGTAGCCAACTGTTTGCCTAATGCAGTTGCGACATTGGAATTTAGATGTAGTTACTGTATCCGTGAAAAATCGTTTCGTGAGTAGTAGTAAAAATATCCTTAACGCGGCCGAAAGTCGGTATATTATTATGTTTTTTTTTGTAGGTACTGAAAAATACCTGTGAATGTTTTGGGCAGACATTGAAGGTCAAAGTTCCAACTTTTTAGTACTCGCTAAGTTTTAAATGATATACCTGCACCATTCCTGTACAGTTGCATACTTTTTTACTGAAAAAAACAACACTACAAAATGAAAAAAGTCGATGTCAAAAAACTTAAATACAGATCCAAAGACACCGACTTCCGAAATTAAAGCTATTTTTCACCTTGTGTGTTTTTGATTTTGGAAATTAGCAGATATTTTTGTAATTTTTTTTTTAACATTATATACCTACCTACGAGTAGTTAGGTACGTAAAGCTTGCAATGAAATGTAGGCCACCAGCAGTCTCCTAATATTAGGCTTGACTTCTAGTTGAGCCAGACACGGCGAAGTAACTAATCACGAACTTTATCATAAGCGAAACAGATAATAGCGTAGTGCACACAGCAAGCATGGAATGGCTTTTATGCACTTTAAATTAAATTAAATTGTCACTTTCCTCACAATAGGAATGTCTGCGTACCTACGTGCAAATGTTACCTGAAATTCCCTTTAGGGCCATACCGCTGAGTACACGATTCAGTCATTTGTTTCCCTCTTTTGGAAGGTAAACTTCACAAGGTGAAATACATTATTATGTCTTGCAATTTGGACATAATAACTTTGTAAAACCTTTTAAAAGAGTAAAGGTGGAGTTTCTTGCCCATTCTTCTCCATACGAATACTTCCTTTTGGAAGGGGCGACTAGAATCAATTTTAGTTTATTGTAATTTTTTTGACGTTCAAAAGTGCCTTTAATGTGCCTATTTGAAATAAATGATTTGACAATATCATCATCTGCCTAACCTTTTCCCAAATATGTTACGGTCGGCTTCCAGTCTAACCGGATGCAGCTGAATACCAGTATTTTACACGGAGCGACTGCCTATCTGACCTCCACAACCCAGTTACTGGGTTATTACCCAGTAACTACGACGATACCCCTTGGTAAGACTGGTTGTCAGACTTTGAAAATATGAAGATTTTAAAATAGGGTAAATCTCAGCTTATTGTATTTTGAATCTTTTGTAATACGAGTAAGTAGGTATTTATGTGCAGCCAGTGTGCCGACTGTGAGCAGTTGTGGCTTAGTGGTAACGTCCCCGACTTACGATTCGTAGGTCGTGGGTTGGAACTTGGAACCCAAGCAGGCGCTTTAACTTTTTGTCAATAATTTTATCACTACTGCTCTCAAAACGGTGAAGGAAAACATTGTAAGGAAACCGGCATTTCCTAAAACCAAAAATTGGAAGACATGTGACATCTACCAACCCGCAGTGGGCCCGCGTGGTGAATTACAACCCATTCCCTCTCGAAGAGAGGAGGCCTGGTTCCCAACAGTGGGAACGTTATAGGCTGATTATGTTGTTATGTTAAGTGCAGTAACGAAATGAAAAAAATCAGCAACTCCAGTTTAATTTCAAAGTTGACTGACATAGTGCATTAAACTTATTATTTCTCCCTTACTAATAAACGTATTATATCAGATGAATAGTTACACACCGATTTCTCTCTTTCAGTCGTCAGTAATTTGACTTTCGAAAGAAGAAGACAAACTATACAGACGCTATACAACGTTTATTAGTAAGGGGATAAGACTAATAAAATTGTGAGCCCGAAAAAGTATTATGTGGGAAAGGAATGGATGTGTAAACTGCTAAACCTTTTCGTTCCATGAGTGTACATTGTAGATATAAACCAATGAAATGCAAACAGCATCAGCAAATGCGACGTACTTGAAATAAAATTGTTAGTGAGCCCATTCTGTCGTATTCCTTTTATTGCTGAATCAAATAAAATTGCAGAACACCTACAAAGTTTAAAGCGAGTCATTCTTTGGAACTGGAAAAAATACCATTTTGGAAGAGCATTTTACAAACGGTTTCAAGCTTACATTATTTTACAAGTTTTTGAAGTGAAAACTTCTTTATGCGCATTTTGCGCTCTTGCTGAACAGTGAACGAAACTGAATCGTTACGCTCGGATCGGTGACACGGAATAGAATAGAATACTATTTATTTGTCGGTGTACATAGAGAACGGTGTTACATATAAATTACAGACATAAATATAGAAACTTTGCAAAGGGTGACACAATGGGCGGTCGGAATCGGGAGTACTCGGCTCCAGTCGGTCGGTGACGCTAAATCGCCTGTACTCGGTTCCAGATGTAAGTTCTCAATTCTATCGTGTGGTCATAAGGACTCTCTCTTTTTTTTATACGACACAGTTCCTTTTACCCGACTGCGCGACGCAAAGGAGGCAAAGGTCTTTAATCTTGAATATAAGAAGATGCCTCACACTGCAAGAGATTGTACAGCTTAGGGTGTACTTACGGGGTATAGGATTGGAGAAAGAAACAGGGTCATCTTTTTTAAAGTTCAATTTTAAAGCAGTTAGGTTTTTGGATTTTTAAATTACTTTTTTTTTGTCCCTGAAACAACAAAACTATTTTAAAAAGTACGGTAGCAAAAAAGTACAGTCAGCTAAATTAGTCGCGTGTATCGAATCAGTGTCCTCCCCACGACACATAAATTACCGTATCCACGCCAGCAAGTAAACACTGCAATGGATTCCCGGCGTGTAATACGCGTTGTAATTGGTCCGCGCTCTTTGATTGTTGTGATATTGTGTGATACCGACTACAAAATGACAGTTGTAATACCTCGCACGTTTCGACCGACTCGCTAAAGCGGTGGAATGAAGACCTGGCTTAGTCATGTTGATCCGTTTGTTTGGATGTCTGATTAGTTGTTTTGCAATACTGTTAATGTTTTGTTTGAATTAATGGAATGCTCGTTAAATACGTTATGCAGTTGACACACTGCATTGTAACTGCGATACACTTCATCACTATCATCTGACTTTTTTCTTTTAACTAGCCTACGCTGTCCCACTGTTCGGCAAAGAGCTCCCTCCACTCCTTCCATCTTTTGCGAGCCCACGCGACCTTTTTTAGTTTTGACGGAACGGATCGAGCTTGTCCCGCCATTTCCTAATGTGTGGTCAGCTGTGAGAATGGTTGATGTTGACGTAGTATTGTTGCCTATACCATTAGAAGAAGAAGAAATAATAATAAAACACAGGAGAAGAAAAGAAAAATATGGATTGATTTATGGCAAAAATCGGATACGACGACAGGCGAACGGAGCCGATCGCGCGTCACAGACTTGCAGCATACTGTCGGCTACGATCGCCCGCGGTCTAGCTGCTGTGCGCGGCTTGGTAATATAAACTTTAAATACTGTATACACGATTTAATATCGTTTAAACATTGTAAGATCCGTTCCGATTCGATACGATGCGAGCCGTTTGATGGTAATCATTCTTTAGGGTTCCATTTTTCTTTTTGAGGTATGGAACCCTAAAAATAGGATAGTAAGTAGTTCAAAATAAAAGCGTAATTGCACGTTTGAAAAGTGGGCTATGAATTAGTACATACCAATGATTTTCTTTCTATTACAATTTTGAATCTTATACTAAAAATAAAGTTGAAAAGTTTGATTAGCTTGTTTGCGCTAATCTTTGGACCTACCAGTCGGATTTGCATTTGATAGCCTAATTCTTAAGGAGGGCGGGCTATAGGCTATTTAACATCACGTTAAGACCATTAGGAGCCGAGCAAAAAGAGAAAAAGTCAGAAAGAATACTAATCGAAAACGAAGTAATACGATTAGCCCATGCAGGCGATGCAATGCAACAGGGTAGGTTGAGGGAAAAATAAATTTTACACGGACGGAGTTGCGGACAGAGGCTAGTGTTAATTTTTAAAAGGTCCTATTATAATTTAAAATTCTTAAACGTTTATCTGGTAATGATGCTGACTGTACTTGAAGCGATCGTAAGTTATTAAAAGTAAAGTACCAGGCACAGTCACGAGCACTAATATATCAACACTTGGCAACTTTCAATCGCGATTTTTTCGTAAAATAACGAATGCAACCTTGAAATACGACACTTTACATAAACCTATAAGTTCGAAAATACTATGTTCGTAATAACATAAAATTTCATTCAAAATTAAAGGAGAAAATCGCCTTTGAATAAAGCTAAATGTATACATACTTATGCTCATGACTGTACATATTTTAAAGAATTATACTGGTTTTCAATAACAGAAAAACTTGTACCTTCGGAAGGAATTAAGTATATTGAATTCGTTTCCATATTTCAGTAGGTAATGATTTTTCATGATGAAAATTTAAAATACAAGCAGCGTATTTCAACTCAATTTATCTTTCGATTGCATATGGTTCACGCAATTTTTCAATGAAATCGTTTCAGTAAGTACATGGTTGGAGGATTACTGGTTAAACTGGAAATCTGCGGGCGCAGCTACTCTTCATTAAATTCGACTTAAATGCGGGTAGGACTGAGAGCGTAGCTAGTCTAGAACCAATGTCTAGAACGCACTTTTTGAAAAGGAGTTTTTTTTTTTAGATTATAGCTTTAATCTGACTTTCCTTGATTGCCGACTTGACCGAGGTGTGCTTACCTGGGGGCCTACAAAGGCCACTTTGGAGAATCATAAAAGGATAACATTATGAATCGTAATATGGCGAAGACAGTCCGTGTTTTTCTTTTTTTTGCTGCACTACGTAGGTATAATCAAAGAGATTGGAATTGGATTTGGATCGGATTGATTGGTATTTTAGCATAGGTAGACAAAAAAAATATCTGAAAAATGCTTCACCAATGGGATTTGATACGATTAAATTAACAGTTAAATGTCCATTATGTTATCCTTTTATGATTATGCCAAAGTGGCCTTTTTAGGCCCCCTGCTCTCTTGGTCATTGAAACGAATTCTTGACTTTTGAGACAAATTGGTAAAGACAGCACTACCAGTTTTTACAATGCCCGGGCGTAAACATAACGCATCGAGGAATAGAAAGTGTCTGTCACACTATTGATGAGTGACTCGGTTCTACAAAGCTGAACTTTTTTTAAATTCGATGCACTAACCTAATCTTATATTTTTTTTTGCTGTCGGGGGAAACCTTTAAAAGGCACCCGACCTCCGGGGAGGGAGGTCGAGGAATGTGGGATTTTTACCTCACTAAAACCACCCCTATCTGCTAAAAAATAATTTTGAAAGTGCAACTTTTAATATACCATTGAATGTACATCGAAAAACAATTTACACTTTTATGTTATTTATAAAGGATCAGGGGGTCTACTCCGAAGCGGTTAACCACTGTATCGGCCGAATGTTCGGTCATTTTCTGATTCGAATATTGTTGTCCTACTACGAATTTAAAAAAAAAAGGTAAAGAAAGGGTTCTAAAAAGGTTCGGATTGGCACAGTTTGGTCGGGACCAATAGTCAATATAGGAAATTAATGGTAGTAGAAAATGACCGAACATTCGGCCGATACAGTGGTTAACCGCTTCGGAGTGGACCCCTAGGGAACAAGGTTACTCATCCTCCATAGAAAAGGGAGGATCCTCTGACCAGACGGGTGTTGTGTCTGGTGGGCAACTGCCCGATGATTGAAGTTGGGACGTTGTATATCCTATGCTAGTTGCGCGGTAAACTCTGCTTGCGCGATGCAGGATTTTGCGTGACGTTAGTGTGATGCATCGTTTGCATATGGCGATGTAGATGGCGCCACAGTTTTAATACTTCATAAATAAAGTTGTCTGCATCCTTTTTGTTTATCCTTTGTATTAATTTCCTCACAATGCAATTGAATTTAACAATTGAATTATTTATATCCTTATCCATTGTATCACAATGTTTCTAATACATGTGACGTCATCAGTGCAGCATCACTAAATTTATCTCGGCATACTTCTCATGTCATAAATATACAATTAAATGGTAAGCAATGAAATAAAAAGGTTACGCAAAGTAGGCTCTCGACGAAGTTAAAAGCCTTCCTAATAATAAGTACGATTTGCGAAAAGTTTATGTAAGAGAAACCGAAGGCAAATATATAAACATAGACAAGGTAATAGATTTGTTGCATCATTAAATTCTTACTGTTCCGTAGAAATTGTTCTTCTCAGTGTCTAACGTCTATTCAAACTTATGTTTAAAATTAATATTATTTCAAGTTAAACAAATACCAACTTTATTTTAATGGTTATTAAGTTGATTTCAGAGTGACTAGCACTATTGAAAAAGTTATAAAATGTTTCAAGTAGTAGCGTAAACTAAACTTTATGTTGTAGGATTTAAAGTTATTTTTCCATAAACGCATATTTCTTTACATTTTTAAACAAGCTTAGTTTTTGTTTACACTTATTATCTTTCATCATTCTCCTGCTCTTATCCCAATTTATTTGGGGTCGGCGCAACATGTCTTTAACTTCCATTCTTCTCTATTAGTCGGCATCTCGGTAGTCACCCCCTTCTAACTATGTCATCATTCACACATTCCATCCGTCGTTTCTTTGGTCATCCCCACTCTTAAAGCCATCGACATTCATACCTACTCAAAACTTTCCTCACGACTTTATCCTCATTCCTCCGTATCACATGATTGTATCATAACAACCAATTTACACACATCTTTTCAGTTAGCTTTTGTTTACATTCAATCTCTTAAAGCCCATACGTATATATTTTTTTCATTTCATGGTTGGACCCATGGTAAGTTGTTTATGTATATAGTCCTCTTCACCGTATCCGGCGACAGCGACCCCGACTATTTCTCTTTCCTTTCGTGAGATCACTGATGACTAGCAAAACCAAATTTAAATTTCATTTCATATCAATAAAAAAAATATAAGTACTGAAGACTAAGCTGTATGGATAGTTCCCTTTGCCTACCAAAATGGGTGAAGAAAAAAAAACTCTGCTTATATTCTACGGTTGGCGCCATTTTCCAGAAATTTTCTTTGCGAGTTTAATTGTTTGTTGCACAAAATGAGTAATTTCGACCCTATTTTTTTTTAATTAACACCACCGGAACTCAGTATAATTGCACAAAATGCTTCGGAGAACATTTTACCGGAAAAGTCAAAAAGTCGTTACATATCCACATACGACTAATTTATTGCGTGGAGAGAAGAGAAAAAAGCAATATTGTGTTTTTATTATTTTATTAAATTGCTTAATTTTTTCGCAACTGTATTAAAAATAGTCGTTCAGTACACCTGCGGAACCGTCATTGCAACTTGTTCCGACTGTCAACCCTCGCCTTCGGCTGCGCCTCGGCTAGGGACATAGACATTTGTCGGAACTCTTTGCAATGACAGCCTTTCCGCACTTGTAATGAAATATACTATAAAATCCACCCAACTATTACCTACATGGGACTGAGGCTGCGGACACGAAGTCAGCGGGCGCGGCGCGGCGTGGCGGCGGCGGCGGCGGGCGCGGGGAGCGACGCGTTTCAATGCATAGATTTTTAAGGAACTTGCCTTGAAGGCAGCGGCGCGGCGGGGATCAGCGTACGAGCGGTGCGCACCAGTCTAGCGTATAGCGGTGCCCGCGCGTCTGCATTGACGTAGTGGTGTGCATTTTATTTTTTACTTTTTAACGACCGACGTTTCAAAATGTTGTATCAAAAAGATGTTGTCGTCGCTGTTTAGACATTTCGTTCGCGAAAAAGACAATAATTTCTCATAATACAACACTACGCCGCCGCGATCGGCCTGCTGGCTTCGAGACCGAGAAAATGTTTTACGCAATGCCGGGTCTGCATCGCCGCGCTGCTCCCCGCACCCGCCGCCACCGCCGCGCGCCGCCCCGCCATCGCTGACTTCGTGTCCGTGGCCTTAGACCACGGATATCGACTGGCAAAATGTGGGTGTACTATAGGCTCACCTTTGCCTAAGCCTTCGGAAATTACAGGGGTCATGTTAGTTTATGTTTATATTTAAAACTACATAATATGTATATAGGTATTGTTCATTATGATGAGTTCATTGAAGAGGAACAAAAACTAAGATTGTACATACAGGGTCAATTTAAATTAGCTAGCGATACATCACGTACGTGGCCCACATGATAAAACAAAAAAAACATTGATGTTCTATTTTTTTGGGGTCAACGACCGTTGGTAGTGTCGTTATTGAAGTATGAGTTGGAAACTATTTTTTTCACATCCGTGAAGTTTCGTGTAAAGGTAGGTAGGAACTACCTTTTTAAACAGTTATTTCAAGTGACGTGAAGCGATTGATGACCCCAAAAAACACATCAAACTAATTTCTTTTTGTATTATCATGTTTGTTTAGACATCTAAACCTATCACGTCTGCGGAGTTTCGCTAGCAAATTTAATTTGACCCTGTTTAATAATAAATGACTGAACATTATAGAAAATATTCCTTTAATTTCGAACAGTTGACGTTGGTCATTCCGCAAAGAATCACATTATTAATATTATAGAGGCGAAAGTTTGTGAGTGTGTGAGTGTGTATGTGTGTGTGTTTATATGTTTGTTACTTCTTCAAGCTTAAACGGCTGGATCAATTTTGATAAAATTTTGTATGGAGGTAGCTGACACCCTGGATTAAAATATAGGCTATTTTGTATCCCGATATTCCCACGGGATCGACATTTACGCGGGTGAAACCGCGGGGCGCAGCTATTGTTTCATATAAAGAAAACTTAGTTCGAAAACCATACCAGTATCCGATTCGTTTTAAAAATTCAGTCATGTACACTACCTAACACGAAGACTATGTCGGGGCTTTGAACCTGAACTATCCATGTCCGTCCGATAATAATTCAAGAAACCCGATATTGCGAGCTGCCCCTGAGTTCACTTGCTTGCTCGCCTTAACACTGCTAGCATGTACAGTCAACAAAGGAGTTAAGTATACAGGAGCGTCGGATATAGTTGAAGTTTACTAAGAAACCGATGGATGTTCTGGACTGAAATTTAATTTAATAAATGAGCTGTTTGTTTTCTATTAATAAACTAAAAATTTATTCGAGAATATCCATCGGTTTCTTAGCAAACTTCAACAATATCCGACGCTCCTGTATACTTAACTCCTTTGTTGACTGTACTAAGGAATGTGGGTACAATACGACCGACGTAACTTGGCGAGCCTGAACATAGGCACTTAGAACTTTCGCGCATGTTCTCTCACTCGCACTCGCCCCATGTCACCATTTGGTTCCTAAAAAATCTTACTGCGCAGCTTTCTGCGCAAAGTTCAGGCCCGTCAAGTTACGTCGGTCGTATTGTACCCACCCAGCTACATTCATTGTTGCATGATACAATAAACGAGCCTCTAGAATCAAAACCATAAATCATCTCGTCGTAATCGTATCGTTCTTCTTATTTTTTTTTGTGTTTGTGTCTTTTTATGCGTCATGTTTACCGCAAAAAACGTATTTTTTTCTTTCTTTCTAGTGCGCAAAATAAATGAAAAATTAAAAGGATTTCAGTTTGAGTTTTTGATAAAGATAGGCACACAATATTAGGTACTTATCTAATTTATAGTAAGTATGATTTATTAGGTTTCTATAAAAAGAGAAGGCTTTATGGTACCGATAGACCTAATATAATTATTTTGGTCCTGGTATCGATGAAGTTATAATAATAATCTGCTTGCCCTTTAAAAAAATCAGTATAGCATAAAATACTTGGTACTAAAAATGGATTCTAATAACATAAAGGTTTCTAGGTTTCTAGGCTGCTATCCTCCATTTATTATAACATAAGAAAAATAACGGTTATAACTCTTTCGTTATTTCGATATAAACGTAAACTAAGTTCCGTTTTACGGTTCCATACCCAAAGGGTAAAAACGGGACCCTATTACTAAGACTTCGCTGTCTGTCCAACCGTCTGTCTGTCACCAGGCTGTATCTCAAGAACTGCGATAGCTAGATAGTTGAAATTTTCTCAAATTATGTATTTCTGTTACCGCTATAACAACAAATAATAAAAAACAAAATAAAATAAATATTTAAGGGGGCTCCCATACAACAAACGTGTTTTTTTCGGCGTTTTTGCCTTGTGGTACGGAACCCTTCGTGTGCGAGTCCGACTCGCACTGGGCCAGTTTTTTTAACGATTAATATAAAGCAATGTAATCTATTCACCATTCTTACATTTTAAAAAATAACTCTAAAATGCAGTCATTTCAATATTACACAACAACTGTTGTTATTTGGCCCTTAATTTCTAATGCTATAATAAATAGAGTATACTGTATGTCATTTCATACATTTCAAGTCGAACCACTCGAGAAGTTAGTAGTTATTTAAGAGTTCATCAGAACCATCCATTTACTATATTAAATTCTCATGAAACGCATTTACGCTCGCTATATTGCAGGGAGCCACAATTTCCTTGCATTGTTTAGAATGTGGCGTGTTACCGCGAATCCCAGCAGTAGTATAAGCGCGAGATTAATCCGAAGATATTGTAGTCATAGGTGTAAGGCGGAGCATCACGACATCTTGATTGTCGTAAGTAGCGCCGTCGCACTGCATTTCCGCTAGGGTGGTGACACACTCATTTGTTTTGTCGATGAAATAAACTGATCTCAAGAAAATTCTCTATTAGTCCCTATTGCTACGTTGTGTTTTCGTTGCCCGTGCTCGAGTCCAAAAAGGAACATTACTTCGTGTATTTGTTTTCTTGAGCTATCGTTGCTTGGAATTATTAATCAAGGCTTTCAAGATTCTGATCTCAATGTCGAATAAAAGACCTTTATACAAAGCCGCACCTAAAATATAGATCAAAGCGTATAACTTTATATTACACTCACAGTTCTAAATTAGATCGCGACAATGCCAGACCAAAAAAGCCGCAGCAAGACCTAAGTTATTCGCTGTAAAAGATTTATTGGAATCGAGTTCTGCGACAGCTATAATATATTCAATATGTGGAATACGCTTAGTAAGAATAGTCGCTCACCTCTATCCTAAAGAGAAATATGGCACAGACTGGTTGCGAGCTTAGGGCTGAAAGTTCAAGGTTGTTTAAAAGGAACATTTCAGCCACAGGAAGGAGCGATAACGTCCACTTTGTCCTCTTAGTAAGATAAATACTCAAGTATTTAGTTCGGAACTTAGAAATGAGGAACAAAGTTTCTGAAACAGCTGTATACTTACCTACATATTAGATATTATACTTCGGGTTGTTTCAAAATGTTGCTAAGTATCTCGATGTATGATGAAACATTCCACTTTACGTGACTAAAAACATGAATTTCATACAGAATTAAAACATTCTTCACTTATATCCGAGAGATTGTTAGCTCCAATATCAGCAAAACAATATTGCATTTCAGCACAAAATATAACGTATCTCAGCGATATCAGTACAATTGGAATGATGCTCGATACGCGTACGAGTATATCGACTTAGATAATCCCTTTTCAGGTTTCCGAATACCATCCTACTGCAACGACAAATCGTGAACGTGTTTAGAACAATTTCATCGACGTACCACAAGGGGACTAGAGTGGGGCATTGTGACTATGGTACTTAACAAAACATGGAGAAACAATATATGCTCAGGTCGTCCCCCTGAAACGTACTGAGTGAGCACTCAGGGGTTAAGTACACAGTTAAATTACTCCCTACTCTATCTTTGAGACATTTTTCCTTGTTATGTGAAGCCGGAGTGAAATATAATTTACGGCTGCTCGTCGGAATTTGTCGGTCGGTGTAGTTGTTTGAGATGTTATTATAGTGCTTGTAAAAGTAGTGTCTAGTTACTTAAATTAAAATGAGACATTCTTGGTCACTTTCCAATTGCTTATAGTTTTGTAATAATTGTACCTTTTCTTTTAAAATACCTGTCATCAAAACATTCAGCGGGAATATTTATAGAAAAACTCTGGCTGGAAGGAAGAACGTTATAAATGTTGAATCCTCGCCGCGAAAGGTACAATTTAAAAATAACTTTCTCGCTGAGTTTCCATTTCCAAACATTTGAACGTCGAGCATTTTGCGACTGGCCGAATATGGCTTCTTCTTTTACTTTCTTAGGAATACTTTTAAGAGGTAACTTTTCAAATAAATCAGTAGGCATTGCAGCTAGACCTCGCGGCTGCGTACTTACTCTTTGTTATCTGTGAACTGCCGGAGAAACTTTCAGTGACTTATTTAAAATTCCATGTGTTTTAAAAACCTTTTTTGTGTTAAAATTACGATCGTGCCAGCTGTTGCACGTGACTCCCTGACGTGTTTTTTTCGAGTAATAAAATGTTACAGCAATTTTTATTGTAGGGTGAGGTTTCTATAATTTTAGATTTGTTGTTGTGTTATAAGTGTGTGAATTGCTGAAGGATTTGAAAATATAACCTCATTTATAGTTAATTAAGTAGTGTGTTTAACATTTATTGTGGTTTAATAGTTGACAGGATAACTTTTCCGCTAGACCTAAATGTTATCCATATTATTCAAAATCAAAAGTAATTTATTCAAACTAGGCTAAGAATCAGCACTTTTCGAACGTCAAAATTACAAAAGACAGTCCCCCAAAACGCCCGCCCTTCACCACTTTCTAGTGCTATCGCTGGGGAGAAGAAGAGGCGCAATAAACTCCCCAGCAGTACAGCTGTCTGTTCAGGTAGAAAATACTTGATTTACTTGACTTAATTGATCATGATTGAAAATATTGATAGGCATCTGAAAAATATAGGTAAGCTACAAACTACTTCAGACGAAGAATTTTCGTTACAATTACTTTTAATCAACCGGATATTTTCTCTTCAAAAGCATTTCCTTAATTATCTGAGAAGTTCTTTGAAATCCAGTGGTATTAACTGGAATATTGTTTTGATAACAGGTAATTATAATGAAAACTTAATTTAGAAAATATTTTTGAGAAGCTTTGAAAACCTTATGAGAAAATTCTTGTTCCATGTTTATCTGCGTTCAAATTCTTATAGATAAGTCCGCTGCGGCGCTTGATAACATCTAAGTACTTTTTCATCATCTCTGCTGGATATTTACAGTAAGATGGTACATTTTGAAAGTTGTGCAATAAAGATTATCATGTCTGGGATTCTTACAAAGATTTTATCAACAAAACTAGCTGCGCCCCGCGGTTTCTCTGACGTAAATGTCGATCCCGTGGGATAAAAAGTAGCCTATATGTTAATCCAGGGTGTCAGCTAACTCCATACAAAATTTTATCAAAATTGGTCTAGCCGTTTGAGCGTGAAGAAGTAACAAACATATAAAGTAAGTAGTAGTAAGTAACACACACACACACACTCACTCACTAACTTTCGCCTTTATAATATTATTGATATCCAGATGGGGTCCCAAGTGTGTGTTTCCAACTATTCGGTAACATTTGACGGGATCTAAACGAAAGCAAATTCCAATTTCATTACAGAAAACGGGCACAGATCCTCAGAGGCTTTTATTGAATAAATTAACTTTTATTAAAACCCTGTTTGTGACCCCGACGGACGCCCCCAGCCTCGTCTTACCAACTTATTTGCAAAATCAGATTACGCTTTGGTAAATAAAAACTGGCACTCCCGACGGCGTTGTTGATTCAACGAAATTATAGAGGATGACACAATTAGTAAATTACTATGACGTACTAATTACTATGGCTTAATAACAGTGGGAAAGGGTTTTACGCCACCTGATAACAGATTAAGTAATGAATAGATCCAACTTTATATTATAAATGCGAAAGTGTGTCTGTCTGTTTGTTACCTCTTCACACTTAAACCGCTGAACCGATTTAGATGAAATTTGGTATAGAGATATTTTAAGTCCCGGGAAAGGACATAGGATAGTTTTTATCCCGATATTCCCATGGGATCGAAACTTATGCGGGTGAAACCGCGGAGCGCTGCTAGTAAGTTCATAAATAAGTCTGTTGAGCTACTAGCTACTAACTACTGAGTTGTGGAGGTCAGCCGACCTTTTTATTAAAAAATCACTTGAAAACTTAGATGAAGTGAGCGGTCATTCCACCTGATGCTAGGGATTGACACTTTTGACAGCTCACTTCAAGCTCATTTGAAGGTGAGATTTTTACAGAATAGATCAGCAGATAGGCAGTCGCTCCATGTAAAATACTGATATTCAGCTGCATCCTGTTAAATTGAAAGCCGACCCTAACATACTTGGGAAACGGCATAGGCAGATGATGGTAGCTAGAGCTATAAATCAGTTAGTTCTTCACGCAAGCTGTAGAAAAACCTACATAATTATAAGGGGATATATATTAAGATGACTTTCATTTCGAAAGTCATCGTAACCTAGATGTAGCCTACAGCTTTAGCTGGTTATTATTACGTATTTTGTAACCAGATTGTTCAGTAACACAATGGAGGCAAATAAACACAATGAAATGCAATCGTACCCATTTCATTAATACGATTTGCTTTGTTGAAAACAAAGGAAGTTATAGTATCTTTGGTTCTGTGTATGTATGTATATTTATATGTATATGTCATATATTTATGTATATTTATTTGTGCTTATATTTATATCCATAATCAGCCTATAATGTTCCCACTGTTAGGACACAGGCCTCCTGAGAGGGAGTGGGCCGTAATCCACCATGCGGGCCCAGTGCGGGTTGATGGATGTCACAGTCTTCGATTTTTTGGTTCTAGGACATGCCGGTTTCCTCACGATGTTTTCCTTCACCGTTTTGAGAGCAGTGATGATGAAATAATTTACACAAAGTAAAGCGCCTGTCTGGGTTCGAACCTACTACCTACAACTCGTGAGTCGTGTCCGTGACCACTGGGCCACCACTGCTGTTATATTTATATGTAATTAGATATATATTATATTCATAGTTTTAATAGGTTTATGCGTATCTTTGTAGTTAAAATATTTATTCCTCAATGTTCTTGATTGCACCTACCACTGTTTGTCTCTGCATCACCCAAAGGTTGACTAGTAGAAAATGCCTATGGCATTAAGTCCGCCTCTGTACATTTATGTGCTTGAAGTATTAAATAATAATAATAAATAAATAATAATATGTTCGTTTTTTACCACCGACTTCCAAAAATAAGTTATTTTTCACTTTGTAGTGTTATGTTTTTGGTAGACGGTTCTTAATTTTGTAAAATAGTCGGTTGCTTTAATTTGTAAAATATTTTTTTTTCTCTTTTTAGTTGTGATGTGTGAACTAAAAAAAAATCATATGGATATGTAAACAACAGTGACAGGAAGTTTTAATACATCCTCAACATAAACCAACTTCCCATGACCCAAGGGCTGGCTTTTACCTTGGCCAAAGGCTAAGCATTGCCATATAATGTGGTAATGCCGCCAGTCTCTTGGGTACATTACCAGTCGACAGCGATGCGGATGAATTTTTCGACGCTATATTTTAGTTTGTGTATAATTTTAGATAAGTTAGAATTTTATTTTGTTATTTGCTTATTTATTATTTTAATTGTGGATTAAATACGAACTATTGCAACTCAAAACCTACTCGAGTAAAGTTAATATAATCTGTAACTGTATGGGACAACCACGCGAGCTTCTGTACTAAATGAAAAAAGAGTTTTCAAAATCGGTCTACATTTGATAATATCGATCAACATACATACAAAAATACATACAGACGATCACAGAATCTCCTTTTTTTGTAGTCGGTTAAAAATAAGGAACAATAGATATCTTAATTATGTAACAATTGTTATTACATAATAAATGAAAGCTGTTGGTACTATTTCTTAAATATCTTATTATTAGTTTTTAAAACGGCTCTTTTGTCTCACTATATTTGATATAATAAGAATAAAAAGGTATGTGTTATGTACAGTCACGAGCAATAATATGTCAACACTTGGCAACTTTAAATTGCGATTTGTTCACGAAATAACGAATGCAACGTTGTAATACGATACTTTGCATAAAAAATACGGTTCGAAAATACTATGTTCCTACTAATATGAAATTTAATTAAAAAAAAAGGAGAAAATCGCCTTTGAATAAAGCCAAGTGTATACATACTTTTGCTCGTGACTCTACTTACCCTGAAAATTAAAACATTTTAATCAGCTGGGTGATTGCGTTACACACACTTACAGTGGCAATGTCTTTCATTTTGACAGTTCATCAACATTCATTGCATTAATTACGCTGTTGAGCAGACGAATTTTCCAGACACATGAAGCAACAGATTAGCTATTTCCTTCAGAATACTCTGGATTGTGATTGAAAATGTTTTGCGCAATAGGGTGTAGGTCGTACATAACTCGCTCGTAATTTAAATTCTTGGAAATCTCTGAACCTTAAAATGCCTAAGTCCGCCTTTGTAACTTTTTGGATTTTAAATAAATAATAAAACCAAAACAATTGGAAAATTCATAAGGTTAAATAAATTTTCTAACCATTCTTAGAACAGTATTATGTGAACTATATAGGGTGACTGGTAATTAGTGACCGATACTTAAACACGTGATTTTACTCATCATTATGAACAACTTTTACTATGGGACCAAACATGAAATCGCGAAAAAAAAATCAGCTGTTCCCTACATTTATGTTCGTCTAACTCGTCAAAATGTAGGGAACAGCTGATTTTTTTTCGCGATTTCAGGTTTGTTCCCATAGTAAAAGTTGTTCATAATGATGAGTAAAATCACGTATTTAAGTATCGGTCACTAATTACCAGTCACCCTATATACTATGTTTAAGCCACACAGCTTACAATGTGTAAGATGTATTATCCCACATGACATAACACAATCTTTGATACAGGAAAAACATCAAAAATCGTAAAACCTCACATCCAAACCCCTAACTTCCAGGCTACTCCAACAAAAGAGCAACGCACTATGATTATGAGTTTCAGTTGCACTGAAATATGGATCCGGTAGTCGTGCAGATAAAATTTAATTGAACATGTGCCCGTTCCCACAGGGTTCCCACCACCCAGATTAGAGGGCTGTGATCGCTTCTCAGCTTCACAGAAAACCCGACGACTACTAAATGAATTTTAATGAAGTAGTTAAGTGCGAACCCCGATGGAAAACTTATAGGAACTTTAAGTAACGTCTGGAAATTATGGCCGATCGCAAAAATGTGGAGGAGTTGTTAGTTGGTTTTAATTTGAATAGGTATGTTCGCGAGTAATATCGGTGTTTTACCTAAATATTTTTAAAACAAATCACATGAAACCTTAGTAAGTACTTATGAGACCAAAATTTAATGAAAATATAGGCTAGCTATAAATACATTTGAATTCGCGAAACCCACTAATTGGCACTGCGAATAAATACTGCGAACTTAATAAAAGCCCCATTGCCATTGCTGTTCAAGTCCATTTGAACATGTAATTAATTAGTTTATGATTTTTTTAGTAACCATAGTCAATATTTGTGTTACTATGCTACATATTATCTAGTTTCTTAAACTAGCAACATTATTTAGAGACTTGCTGTAATCTTTTTTACTTAGTAAACTTGTCTGGGTCAGGCCACGTTGTCCTTCTTTTTAAAATATAGAAATAAAAAGTTTTTATTTTCATTTCGAAATAATTTAACTAAATCGACTTGGTACTATAGCATTTTATCAGAGTAATAGAAGCTCTAGTCTTAGTAGGTCGGGAGTATTTACATTTTTCCTGAAACAATGACGTGACCGAATCAAAATCGTTCAACAACAGTAGCAGCAACGACCAGTAAAGATATACGCAACAGTTTGTTGTTAAACGTTCACCGTGAGTCCGACAGTAGTTACAGATGTGTTCATGAAACAAACCAACTCGCCGAAGAGCCGAAGAGGACCCCGGTAACTCCCGCCACTTTTACAAAGAAGCTACTCCACAAAGTTTCACTTGACGTGGATTCCGAACGAATGTCGCTGGAGAGTCGTTTGAATAAAGTTAGCCCACTGATTTATGTGAAAACTTTTCGCAGTACCGGGTCCCCAGAATATGTGGCCCAGTGTATTGTATGTACTTATCTTTCGGTGTTTATTCTGTAGTTCTGTTATTGCTTAATTCCCCACGGCACGGGCGTCGCGCGCCTGTATTGTAAATAATGTTGCCAACTTACTAACTATGGGATATGAGGATAAGTTTTGGCAAAAAAATGTATTGTGTGTCATATTGCGGATATTTTATCTGAATGTCTTTAAATAACAGGCACTCATAACAGTTTTGCCCGTGGCTTTTCCCGCATGGTGGTCGAAAAAACCTTCTCCATGATAGGTCTATTAATGTCAAACTGGGTCGTTCTTGGGTTAAAGACTTAGCATTGCCATTCAACGTAGCTGCCATGCTGCCAGTCTTCTGGAAACGTTTCCGGATGACAGCCTGCGACGCGAGTTCTTCTACGCCTAAGGGTCCTTTTGTTATTGTATTTATTTGTATAATAAGTTAGTCATTTAATTTAGTACCTAATGTTAATACATAGTTGTGTTAAATATTATAATTATACCAATAAACAACTTAAACGGATGCACGATATTTCAACATCGATTTTATATACATACTCGTATATAAATAGAATACAAGAATACTCCAACAAAATTTTTCCTCTCAATAGAACCGTTCCACAAAGTTATATTTTCATAAATCGATCCTTTCTATCGCCTCGCACTTTTTATACGATATCAAAAACCTCACGTGTCGTCGCAGGCACCCCAATAAAGAACAACTTGGATAACGCTACTCACGTTGGAGATCCGCAAATCGGGATTGGGCCAAGGGTCTTTGCTAAATCGAAATAAACAGGGGCATCATCGAATTCCCATTCCGTCCTTTACATTTGATTTATCTGCTGAGTGGGATCAACTTGAGGCGTAATTTATTGCAACCGAGAGCGGAGGCCTCTTCCGCCGTTAATTCTGGGGACGGCTAGATAACGCTCTTGACACCTTTGTTTAGGATACACACGGGCTGGCCGAGACGATGGGAAAATCTTTCAATATATGGGGCTAGGGGGATACATTTTGAAGTGCCTTCGATGAATCCTTATTGCATGATATTGTGGATTAACCACACAAACACTTATATTGGGGTGATCAGAAAATACATAGACATAAATGTAGTGCCACTACTCAACATACTATGGTAGTCAAATATACAGGTTGACTTGTAATTTGACGTATTTCTTCCAGGACGTGATAGTATGAGCCATTTACACAATTAAACACCCCATACAGCCTATAAAATTCATGCGGACGGCCACACAGACACACGAAAAGCGACTTTAATTTATAATATGTAGAGATAGAGATGTGCGGTGATCTAATCATGTTTGCAATGCCGACATGGCCAGAGATCGCATAAAAAAGAGAGGTATGGAATGAGTTGGGAGGTTTGCCCAGCAGTGGGACACAACGGATAACAAAAAAAAAACACAACAAACTACAACACACAAAATCAACAAAGAAGTATATTGCCTATATTGCAGTGTTAAGTTAAGTTTACTATCATAGTTGTTAAGAAATATTGTTATTAACATATTTGAGTCCTTGTTACTTGATATTAAAAATGAATAAAAAAAATTATAAACATCCGAATTGAGAACCTCCTCCTTTTTTGAAGTCGGTTAAAAAGAGAAGAAATTTATAGATACTTATAGATTATTATAGCAGTCGCTCCATGTAAAATACTGGTATTGAGCTGCATCCGGTTAGACTGGAAGCCGACCCCAACATAGTTGGGAAAAGGCTAGGCAGATGATGATTATTATAGAAGGTGGTGTCACGACCACATAGGCCGATATTAAGTTATAATCTAAAAAAATTGTATTCAGATCGGCTTCCCCGTGATGATAAACACGGCATTAGGTAACTGACACATGCACAACTAGAAATGTTCAGATTATACGTTAGGCCGATTAACCGATTAATGGACCAATTGAAAGCCGATTACACCGTCAATTGACTGCAACTAGTGAAGCAAAGCGATGTGTTGCATGACGTGAACATCCAGGGCTTGTCCTTCGTGTACTTGAGATACCTAGACAGGAGAAATAATGAGCATGTTTAATAATAATCATTTTATTGTCAGGCTACTAAGGCCCATAGATAAAATACACAAAATAAACTTATACAATAATAAACTAATACATATTAAAAACCTTAAAACTATGAACTATACACGTAACATTGTCGGCGTCGTGTTTCGTGTTTAAACATGTTGATATAGTTTTAACATCTTAATTTTGACTTGATTTATTGAAATGAAATAAAATGAAAATTTGCACGATTTACAATACAGATGGTCGAGGTTTTTTAGCAGTTTCTAAATTAATTCGCTAAAACTAGCATGCAAAATATTGATCACATTAATTAAATAAATGAAGCTACTAAAGTTGGTACATAAATCATTGTTTTTGAAATGTCAAGTATATATTTATGTCCAATTGGAATAGTTAGGGCAGGTTGTTTCAAACGTTACGTACGTCAAATATTAACGAGGACCTACGTAATCGTAATTATTTGACGTAAGTCAAGGCCATAATTCTGTAGGTAATTGTAATTTGAAACAACGTTTTTTTTGGTTTGACGATGGTTAGCGCCATTTTTGACGTATACGCGTGCGTCAAATGGACGTGAAACAACCTGCCATAAGATGTTAGTGCGTAAAAAAAATTAATGTGCGTGCTAAATACTTATTCACAGAATAGGATGATTTGTATAAACCATTTAAATCAAGAGAAGCCATTAGAAAGCAACTTCTGTAATATAAATGGTTTTTCACTGAAGGAATAATTAACCTATCAGGATATCTTGGCTTAAACGTAATATTATCAATATTTATTTCTTTTGTACATTTATTAAATAAATAAATTTCATAATTTACCTTCGGGCTAAACATGCGGGATGTTTTATTGTGTTACTTACCTGTAAAGAAAAAAAAAACAACAAAATTTTTTTTTTCTTAATAGGTTCACAAAGTAAATGATCTTTCGGAAAAAAATTCAGCAAATGATGAAAGTACTTGAAACTCCTTTGGAAACGTGATAAAAGAAAATGAAATGCTTGTTTACTTTAATTCTTAACGACCCACTCGCGTAGTTCAAAAGGTTGCGCCTACGCGCGTCTCTTCACACTACGTAATGAGCTACGGCGTAGCACTCCGTGCTACGGTCGCGTAGCCTCCACGACTACGAGACCTTTTCCTTCTTTATTATTATTTTCGGGATGTTCGAGACTCGTTTTATGTACAGACGCCAGCATATTAAGCTACTACAATCTGTCAAATTTCTTTAATAGATTTTCAACTTTATCGCTAAATTATAAGGTTCAAAAAACACTGATTAAAGTGATTTTATTTTGACGTAAAATAATAAATTGCTTTTTTTCGTTATTGTATTTTCGTTAGTGTTTCTTGTAAGTATCTAATGCGTTTTTCTTATTATATTTTTATACCATCGTCCTTATTTTGGTGGTCTGAATGATTTCTAAAAGTTTGTCCATCTATTTTAATGGGACCATATGGCAGCCACCGCTCTTCTACAAAAATGTAGCATAAACAATTCACTCAAATCGGAACAAATTCTCTAGTATCAGCTGTATGATACTTTAACCAGTTCGGATCCACGGATAAGTTAGTTATTCGTGACCTGATCCGCGAATCGCGATTCGATACTAAAAGGACAATAAATACGGATCATGCGCGTCATTTGATGCCTATTGCGAATAAACTAGAGGTAGCAGTTTATCTTGATGAGGCAAACTAAATGTGTTAGAGTTTGGTTTTAAATGTTTTAGTACAACTTTTGTTTCCCAGTGGCCTTTGGTTCGTTTCAACTCGAAAGTGAATTTGCAATTGCAGGCAGTAAAACAGGATAAACTTTCATTTTGTGAAGAGCACGCGTACTATGGTATAAAATAAAAATAAAATAAACTTGACAAATTACTGTAATATATAATGTTTGTCTCTGCATCACCCAAAGGTTGACTGGTAGAAAATGCCTATGGCATTAAGTCCGCCTCTGTACATTTTATGTGCTTGAAGTATTAAATAAATAAATAATAATATGAACAATGGTCAGCTGGCAGCGCCAAGAATATATTACATGCAATTGCAATGATAATGATTATGATTGCAATATATATGTAATTTTTTGTGGTATAGGGCCCTGGGGTCCTAAAAAAGCCACTCGGCAGAATCATAAAAGTATAAAATTATGAATCATAATATGGCGAAGACAGTCCGTGTTTTTCTTTTTTTCGCTGCACTACGTAGGTAATAAGATCAAAGAGATTGTATGTCTCCTCCCGGCGAGTCGTTTATTTTTATCAAAATATTTATTATATTCATGGGAAAGTGGTCCATTTAAGTTTCAGTTTTCGTCGAAACACAGATAGATAGAATACTCTTTACTATGTATATCATAAATATTACACATATAGATGTAGAAATGGAATAGGTATGACTTGATCAGCCAACGCATCGATAATAATATCATTTTTAACTAATAAATTAAACCCAGAACACAATAAATACAAAGACCCTATCCAAATACTCGTATGAACCTTATACTAATTTTTACTGGAAATTCCTTCAGCAATTCAATTATTTAAAGGAACAAAAGAAACATTCTGTCGCGTAACATAGGATCATAAAATCGAAATTGCTCGTAAAATCAGTGTACGCAAGCACAGTTTAATGACTACTTTTCACTTTAGACGCGCAACTCTTTTGGTGTGATTTTTAAGTTATTCTTTTGTTTTATGAAGTATCTAACGTTCATTAAAAAAAAAAAAAAATCTTCAAAGAATGGTGTATTCTTTCTTATACATAAAAATCAATTGCCATTCCTTAGTCTCGCAAAAACTCGAAAATGGCTCGACTGTGACAACCATTTTGGTAAGTTGTTATGTGAGCGCTGGAAAATTTTCCTTACAAAAAAAAATTAAGAAAGAATTGCAATGCATTAATAGCAAGTTTTATATAAAACATCAGCCTTCTGTACACATTTTTTTGACATGATTTCAAAGTTACTAGGTTATTCAATAGCTTGTAAATCTCAAAAGCTATATCTTTATCTACTTTCTGCTCCACTCCTCAATCCAAAATAAATCCGTCTTAAAATTCAACTACAAAATCCTCTCACTAAAATCTTAACACTATTCAATACAATAAAGTTGAAGGTAATTGTCTGGAGAGAGCCACAATAGCATAATTAGTTGGTTTCTCTTATACTGAGATGTTAAATAAAGGAGTAAGTTTGAGGGACAATTTACGACGGAGCTGGGTACTATCACCGCTTAATTCCATGCCGGGAAGCCAGATAACAGTCTTGTAGTGTCGCACTCGATTTATTACTTTAATCAAACGTTGTATGTTTGCTGGCAAAAAGTACGCACTTAATGCCTTATTTAGGGCAAGATTGGGCGTAGCCGATGTGGTTGTTTTTAGGGTTCCGTACCCAAAGGGTGAAAACGGGACCCTATTACTAAGACTTCGCTGTCTGTCCGTCCGTCCGTCCGTCCGTCCGTCCGTCCGTCCGTCCGTCTGTCTGTCACCAGGCTGTGTCTCAAGAACCGTGATAGCTAGTTGATTTTTTTACAAATTATGTATATCTGTTGCCGCTATAACAATAAATACTAAAAACCAAATAAAATAAATATTTATGGGGGGGCTCCCATACAACAAACGTGTTTTTTTTGGCGTTTTTTCCCTGTTGTACTGAACCCTTCGTGTGCGATTCCGACTCGCACTTGGCCAGTATTTTTTTTTTGTTGTTGCTATTTTTGGGTTCGGCGGACGCTTTTAACGCGTACGTCTTTTTTCAATCGTTCTCACATATAATTAAATTCAACATTAATGATGTAACTAATATTTTTGTAAAAATATAACTTAAAAAGTGTCCATGGAGTTGATTGAGTGGATTTCTTGCCCGTTCTTCTCCATAGGTTATAGCTTCATATTTTCTTACTGACCCACTTCTTGACAATTCAAAAGTGCCTTTAAATGGTTTAATTTAAATAAATGCTTTGAGTTTGAGTTTGGCAGGAGTTTGAGTTTGGCAGAATACTTACTCGTAGAGGGGAGTAGGTAAGGTGCTTGTTACATGTACAACCAAATAGATGGGTATACAGGTAGTTTATTTGCTACTAATTTAGTATGAATGCTGACATAAAGTACGCACTTAATGCCTTATTTAGGCCAAGATTGAGCGCAGCTGTTGTGGTTCTTTTTTTATTCTCTCTCGATCTCCAACAAAAGGTATAGGTACACTAAACATGACATATAGTGAATGGACGTCAAAGTATTTGGTATGTGTACTCTTTCAAGTACAGGAGACCACAGCATGCGCAATAAAAAGAACAACTAAGCTAAAAAATTAAATACCTAATATTTAAAATCTAAAAGAAAAATTTTGACAGTGGAACATAAAAACATAACAAATTCTGTAAAATATTAGAACATAGAATAATAAAATAAAAAACAACATTCAAATATAAAACATTTCTTATATTTATCGTCAAAAGTTCACTGTAGTACATCGATCCACTAAATATCTTGTGAAGAATAAAGTTTCTTCCTACGACTAGCTGGTGTTTCTATATTATAGTGTCTCAACCTTTCAGTGTAGTAGCTAGTTAGTTGTTTAGCCAAGTGATCTCCATTTTTTTGTCGTTGCTTTTTGGGTTGTACAGCATACTTACCCACCAACTCGTAGAGGGGAGTAGGTAAGGATACCGTGTTACATGTGCAGTCAAAGAGATACGTATACAAGCAGCTAATTTTCACCTACTTTAGCACGTACTCTGACAAAAACTACGCACTTAATGCCTTATTTAGGGCAAGCTAAGTTAAAATTAAAACAAATAATAACACAGTTTTATTAAGGTAAACATATTTCAGAATATATTCAGTATAAATAAGAATAATATGGGCCATGGAATGATCAAAATGCAAATGACAAACTTTCAACCCATAAAACTTTTCAACCAAATCAAAACAATTCTAAAAGTTTGTTTTCAAGATTCACAAACCTGAAACAATGCGTGGCTGACAGCTATCAAAATCCTGTACTGTTTGATCTCTCATTTAGCAACTTGCTAATTAACAATCAGGTCCTTTGCTGTAGTCAAATTGAAACGGTATTAGCGACCAGATTAACAGAAACGATACCGCAGATAATATCGTTTGTCTATAGGGACTCATGAGACCTTTGTGTGGACTTCGATTAGTGTTTGTAATTAATGTATTATTGGGCTAAATTGAAATAGTTGCTGAAATGTGTTATTTGGCTACTTATTATTTTCTGCTTTCTGTGGAGGAGGAGGCCCGGGAGGGTGTGGCTAAGTAATAACAGCTGCACGGATCGATCCACCAGGATAAGCTGCGCTTGTCGCGGTTGGTCCGTGGATGGGTGACCATCTTTACATACCGAGAAGCCTCCGTCCCTCAGATGCACGAAAGTCTGACAACCAATCTTATGTATCAAGGGAGAGATAGGCAGTCACTTCATGTAACATACTGTTATTCAGCTGCATTCGATTAGACTGGAAGCTGAC
This sequence comes from Oligia latruncula, assembly GCA_948474745.1. Lineage (NCBI taxonomy): Eukaryota > Metazoa > Arthropoda > Insecta > Lepidoptera > Noctuidae > Oligia > Oligia latruncula. The sequence goes on along the minus strand of OX419686.1, from coordinate 8,359,349 downwards.
CCCAACCCCAACATAGTTGGGAAAAGGCTAGGCATATAATGATGATTATATTGTGTCCTATAATCTGGGTCAAATTAATCTATTTTCTTTCTTTGTAACTCTATCGTACTAAGAGTATCTATATTTGACTGCCTCGTTGGTCAAGTAGTTGTAAACGCGACTGCTGCACATGAGCTCCTGGGTTTGATCCCGATGTCGGGTAAAGTGTTATTGGGATCTCAATTATTATATAGCAACCTGGAGTCTGGGTTTTTGCCCAGTTGGTGGTAATAGACTCGCCCCCTGTTAAGTGGGACTTAAAAACATAACTGATGTCGATGTGGGTGTTGGTACTTTAGTACACCTCTGCCTGGCCATTTAGGGAAAACAATAGAATAGAAGAGAATACTTGAACAATCGAATAGTAGAACAATCGTGATATTATGTTCGTATAAAGTTATAGTAAGCCTGTTTGAAGTGCCTGTTGATGCGCCTTGAATGGGAATCGAGATCGGTACTTCGATCTCAAGGCTGAGTAAATTGTGGGCTGAAAATAAAAGTAAGGGGTCGAGGGCTGATGACTGAAATTGGTACCTCTAATATTAATGTAATCTGACCTTTAAGATCCCTGTTGCTATGTGAATAAAAGCTCTAGTTTGTTCTTCATCCATAATAGAATCTAGGTATACCTTTTAAACTAACTTCTCAAAAGACATAGGTAGTGAATATTTAATAGTTTTTTTTACCTTCACTACAAAAAAACATTAGGTACATTATATTATATGTTTAGTGCCCATACTCCCTCTTACCGAGAGGAGGCCTGTGTCCCAGCAGTGGGAACGTTTTAGATTGATTATGTTCATGCTTACCCACGAGTGGCACGCTGCAAAGAGAGGAAATTGCAGCTGTTGACGTAAGCATCAATATCATATATTGATGCTGCGTGACACACATTTGAATTATAATGAATTAATGTAATTAATATAATTTTGAACATATTCTAGCAACAGATTCATGTATTACTAGAACATTAACAATAATATCATTATTGTTTTATATAACTGGTCATAAATATTACGCTGTACAATAAATATTTAAGTAAACCACAGGATATTGTATTGTATTAACCGTTACCGCTGATGAGGTAATTATAGTACCATTCCAGTTACTTATATTACTATTAACATTGAGGTTTTGTAATTATGTTAGAGGTTAAATAATTTAGTGTTAGCTATAAACTAGCTTCTGCCCGCGATTTCGTCCGCGTGAAACTTATTCCCTATTGCTTAGCGTTCTTTCCGGCTTTTTTTCTTTTTGCTCGGCTCCTAAAGGTCTTAGCGATATGTTAAATTGGGCTAACAAATGCAAAGAGAATTTTTCAAATCCGGCTGGTAGTTCTAGAGATTAGCGCGTTCAAACATATAAACAAACTCTTCAGCTTTATTATTAGTTAGATTATGCGAATTTTGCCCATTTCCAATCGCAATAGTGATTATATTTGGATACTTCCTGGTTAATATCAAAAGCGATATCGATCGACCTTTGCATTCTGCACTACCACGGGGAGATAGTGCAGTTATGGGGGACTCCAACCCACTAAAACACCACGGTATCCTCCTCTGCCGCTTACGGCGGGAACATGGGCACGCGTTAGCACTCATCCGTGAACCCGTCGCGGCTGTCCGTCACCGGACTCTCCTCGACTCTGGATCACCGGCGCACCAGAACACATAGCACGCTGTGATTACCCCAGGGACCAAACTAGCACATGGGCGCCAGACGACCCCGTGTCTGGGCACCCTTGGTCCCCCTGCGACGGGTCAATTTTCGGTCGCAGAGGGTAGGCAAAGCAGCCAACGTTATACCAACACTCCTCTTTCCTTGCGGCACCACCGCGTCCGCCATCAGACGGCGGCGACCCCGTCAAGGCCGCAGAAGGTAGAGAGAGTGGCGCACCGCAATACCGACACTCCTCTTCCGCCACGGCCTCCAACCCTCAGCCGCACCGGCACCGCGCCCGCAGCACCTACTTGTTGGCCGCTACGTCGTCGGCTTACAAGCAAAAGCTCTGACGAGCGGCCCCTCCTCAGGTTCCTCTTCGCTTCACAGTGGGTGACCAAGCTACGGCTACTAAGCTTCCCCGCCTCGACAATGCGGGAACCCACCGGGGAGGATATCGATCGACCTATTCGGTGGATCGTTTCGATTTATTGTAATGTATACCTCCATGAGCTTGTAAATAATGGCGAATAAAGCCAAGCGCAGATTACAGCCGCAACGTGTCACAATACAACGTATTTAAAAAAAAAGAAATAGTGCGATGCGGCCCGCTTGTTATAGTGTGCGTTGGTTCATAGAAAAAAGGATTTTTGCAATGCGTTACTTGGCAGCATGGCTTGCCCCAATCTGTGCTAGCCTTTATTAAACTTGTATAATAAAAAAATATCAAGTCAGAACCGTAAATAAAGCACGATTTAAAAGTTTTATACGTACTTGAAGGCGAAGGTAAGTTTGAAATTTACGGTTGAATGGGTATTACGAATGAAAATTAAATGGTAAGTACGTACACCTACATTCTGCATCATTCAATTCTTTTAGTGAATTCAACGTCGTTCGCAGTTTTCGATAACCTGTGCGCTAAATCAGTCCGCATCCTTGCTACCGACACTGAGAATCGAACAACGGGCTGACACGTCAGCTGCTGATTCGTCAATATATTTTATGAACAAAAAGATAAAAAAAGAAAGAAAATTATTTATTGGGTCTCGCACAGGAAGATCACAAAATAAACTAAATACACTGATATAAAATAAAACTAAAATAAAAGCAGATAGTCCTGTACGAGGCCAAAAGGCTCCTATCTCAGCATGATGCTGCAACAGTTAAAAATAAGAGTCACAGCGCAGGTATTCTGATAAGCTTTTAGGTGTGACCTGCTCAGTCAACTCTATGTTTTTATATGAATGGCCGCGTACTATACAAATTTTGTCAAGGTAGCTCTACCTTCCCTACCTCTATCACCATAATACCTGCAGCGCTATTGCATCACAATTCCATTAGATCTACATTACATTTGGGCGCCAACCCTCCCGCGCTGCGGTCGAACGCACCCGTAGTAGCGATTAGACTTACAAACGGCACACGTAATCCGATAGCGAATATATAACGTCAGCAGGTCCATTTGACCTACCGTGCTCAATTTGGTCAATGAGCATTATTGGGAATACATTATTTGGTTTGATAAATCGAGGTCGAATGGTTATATTGAATTAGGTACCTACTAACAGAATCCGTAAATGTGACGTATCCAGCTTTAGCACGAAACTGCCAAATGTGTATAAAACGTTCGACTTTGGCATTGCCATGTTATTTCCGTATCACTGACGCTTTACCGAAGCCGACATTTTTCTAAATCTCGATATGCCATATTTATGGCTGACTACTGTGCGTTCTAAACTGTCCAATTAGGAAGGTCCAACTTCGAGGAAGAGGTCAATCGTCGAATCCGACTCGGCTGGGCACCGTTCGGGACGCGATGCCATTAGCTTCTCCTCCCATATACCGCGGTGTCTCAAGACGAAAATCTTTGACCAGTGGATGTTGCCAGTGATGACCTATGGCACTGAAATATGGTCGCTCACAATGGATCTTATTAAAAGGCCAAAAGGCAATGGAGAATCATTTGATCATGTAGGGAAACTCCAAGCATAGCCCGCTTAGAGTTTCCCTACATCATCCTTCCTTTCAAGGGACTTTTTAACATAACCGGTCGGATATGTCTGTTTTTTAAGGTTCCGTACCTCAAAAGGAAAAACGGAAACCTTATAAGATCATTTCGTTGTCCGTCTGTCTGTCCGTCTGTAAAGACCCTTTTTCTCAGAAACGCGTGGAGTTATCAGGTTAAAATTAATATCAAATAATTAGGGCTGCAAAGTGCAATCCCTTGAAGCAGTAATAATATAAAACTTCTAAATCAACGCAATCAAAAGATAAGGGCGTTTATGTTCCGTTAATCATTATTATATTATTATAAACGTGAAAGTTTGTGAAGATGTTTGGATATTTGTTACTCAATCACGCGTAAACCTTTAAACAGATTTGGATGAAAATTGGCATATAGATAGACCATTTCCTGGATTAATATAAGATATTTTTTTATCCCGATATTTTCACGGGATCGAAACTTACGCGGGCGAAACCGCGGGGCGCTAGTGCCGCATATTTTGACACTCGCAAGGGAATCAAAACTTATAGGGTACTTCCCGTTGACCTAGAATCATGAAATTTGGCAAGAAGCAATGTCATGTACAGACGCCAGCACATTGAACTACTACAATCTGTCAAATTTCTTTAATAGATTTTTAACTTTATCGCTAAAGCATAAGGTTCAAAGTTGATTGGGAAATTTTTACAGTTTCGGGGAGCTTGATGTGCTGGCGTCTATACCACAAGTAAAGGGAAAATCCGAAAACCGTTTTGGAATTACATTACAAAAAAAAACTGACCAAGTGCGAGTCGGACTCGGACCCTTAAATATTTATTTTATTTTGTTTTTAGTATTTGTTGTTATAGCGAAAATTTCAACTGTCTAGCTGCCGCGGTTCTTGAGATACAGCCTGGTGACAGACAGACGGACGGACGGACGGACAGCGAAGTCTTAGTAATAGGGTTCCGTTTTTGCCCTTTGGGTACGGAACCCTAAAAACGGGAAAAATATTCGAGACACGATTTACATAGCTACAAATTGTACGGAACCTCGACGTCGGTAGCAAGTCCGACTCGCACTTGACCGGTTTATATGCTGTAACCTAAACACAAGTAGTTTGCTTATTTGTACGTTTTATATACAAGTCCATGCACTTCTGTCTAAGTCTCCCAGACCGCTAGCAACTTCCTTAGTGTGCTAATTGACGAACTCAGCAGCACCATGTGGTCCATAAACCTTTCAAATTTTGTCTAAATTATGCCAACTCACACTCACCATAACCATAACCATAATCAGCCTATAATGTTCCCACTGCTGGGACACAGGCCTCCTCTCGGTGAGAGGGAGTGGGCCGTAATCAACCACGCGGGCCCAGTGCGGATTGGCAGATGTCACATGTCTTCGAATTTTTGATTCTAGGACATGCCGATTTCCTCACGATGTTTTCCTTCACCGTTTTGAGAGCAGTTGTGATGAAATAAATTACACAAAGTAAAGCGCCTGTCTGGGTTCGAACCTACGACCTACAACTCGTAAGTCGCGGCCGTTACCACTTGGCCACCACTGCTCTAACTCACACTCACGTCCTACATGATTTCAGCTTGATCTAATAGTCTCGAACCTTGCCTCATCAGACATTTCAACCATAATTTTATGGACCACATTTAATTCTAAACGTTAATCTCATTAATTTCCTGGCTTCATAATAAAAACAAACGGTAAATAATATGCAGCCGCACTATATTAACTCCTGCAAGCAAAGTTTCGCATCATTAGTGTGGATTCAAGCGGGGCTACTGTTTGGCTCACTGGCTTTTCAGCCGTGTTTTCACTGAATGTCGGTCTTACATTTAAAATACTATGCAGATGACGTACTTACTAAATGCCAAATGTAAAATAGATGTACAACAACAGTACCAACAAGGATTTTTTGGCATAATCAGCCTATAATGTTCCCACTGCTGGGACCCAGGCCTCCTCCCGGTGAGAGGGAGTGAGCCGTAATCCACCACGCGGGCCCAGCGCGGTTTGGTAGTTGTCACGTGTCTTCGATTTTTTGGTTCTAGGACATGCCGATTTCCTCACGATGTTTTCCGTTACCTTTATGAGAGCAGTGGTGATGAAATAAAAATGTAAGCCAACACAAAAAAATGGTCACGTTGCGGAGAAATGCGTGGACAAACATACTTACATACGTCTATAAAACTTTGTATATTTGTTTGGAAGCCCTAATAGATTGTCATATGTGAATATAATGCAATTCCAATAAAATTACATACATACGTGTCGTATTGATAACATCCTTTTTTTTGAAGTCTGTAAAAATACCGATAAACGATCACAGATACCATTTAAATCTACAATTGTACTCGTCAATTACAAGTAGGCCATTCCCTGCTTTTTCATTGCGAACTAAATTAAATAGAGATAGTTAATCGACTGTCAATCGCAGTGATCGATGTTTGGCTCGATACATTTGCATCGGACCAATAGCGCACATCGATTGAATGCTTCAAACTGTTGTTTGGTCAATTGTAGTTTTTTTTTATCTTATGAACGATGAATTTGTGCATTTTTGCAAACACTACAGTGTAAGTGAACTAGCGATACGCCCCTGCTTCGCACGATTTTAACGACTTGACAAAACATCAACATTTCTTTATTACATGTAAGTTAAAATGTAACTTACATTAATATTTAATATTAATGTCACATATAAATCTTTCGGTATAAATTCTCAAATGATGTTGTAAATCGCATCAAAATGTGTTTCGTATTAGAGAAGAAAAACGCGTTCACACAGTGTAGACAGCCTATAATATTCCCACAGCTGAGACACAGGCCTCCTCTCTTGGAGAGAGAGTCGGCCATAATTTACCACGCGGGCCCAGTGCAGTCTCACATATGTGATAAATATAAAGTTGAACGTTGAATTTACTCATTTTAGTGTTTGTTTATACAAAGGCCAGCTTGCACCATATACCTCTAAATGCGTTTAGCGATGAATTTAGTTTGAAGATTTCAGAGATGGAGTGATATTTAAATATTTTACGCACACGTTTAGTGATTTCTTGTCCAACACATACAAGAATACATTGTCGCGTTCATAAACGGGAAAATGTATTCTGTTTTTTTGTTCTTAATGAGTAAGGAAGCTTACACACAGAGGTTATAAAAAGGAATTTCTAAGAAAGAAAATAGTAATTAGGTAGACAGAAATACATAATTGAATTCACTGTAACAAAAGGCGTCTAACTTCAATGCAGCTTCACTATCCCGTAAATAAATATAGAGATAAATTACTGACAAAAACTATATAAAAAATATTAGGTATCATAATTTTTACAAGGGTATCGTATTACCCAGTAACTGGGCTGTGGAGGTCAGATAGGCAGTCGCTCCATGTAAAATACTGCATCCGGTTAGACTGGAAGCCGACCCCAAAATATTTGGGATATGGTTAGGCAGCTGATGATGATGGGATTAGTAGAGACAATATATCAGTGGTGATTTGTAATAAAATAATGATGCTGATCATTTAATCTTTTGACATAAATCCCGCTCCGTCACAAAATTCTCCTATAAGTTTTATATACCTACAATAAAACAGTGACCAAATCTAAAAAACCAACAACATCCCACAATATTTTCAACAGAATTTCATGATTCTCCCTTTCAATTGAAGCGGTACCAAAATAATTGTAGGTATATTTAAAGTTTACGTGAAAAAGTTCCCTTTGAATGGTGTAACATCAGTTCATTAAGGCGCATTCACGGCGCGTCAGCGGCTCTAACTGACGTAGACCGGCGGCGCCGCAATTCATTTTACATTTCACCTAAATTCTGCCTATAGATAATATAAGTGTGAATGGGGCTTAACTTTTTGCGTACAACAAAGTTGGTGATTGATTTTTTTTCGTTCTTTTTGTGGTGGATTTGAAAGTGTTAGTAGTGCGGTATGGGGAATTCATTAAGGCTGGTTTCTACTAAAGCAATATCTTTTTATATGCCCCTACATTAATGTGTATTAAACCTATATGTGTAGGTAGTACCTAGGTGTATTAAAACTATTAGAAGCATAAGGCCCAAAGGCGGTATTAATCGTGTTATTCAAGCCATTATATTGTGTATTTGATGATACTTTATTGGTTGTTTACGTTGTTGGGTGAAAACCGGGCCTTAGTGATGTTCAGCTGTTAAGACATACTCAGACTATAATCTTCCCACTACTGGAACAGGCCTCCTCTCTTCGAGAGGGATTGGGCTATTAATCTACCACGCGGACCCAGTGAGGGTTGGTAGATGTCACATGTCTTCGATTTTTTGGTTCTAGGACATGCCAGTTTCCTCACGATGTTTTCCTTCACTTGATGAAATTATTTTCACAAATAAAACCGCCTATCTGGGTTCGAACACAAGACCTTCAATGCGTAAATCGGGGTCATTTGTACTGGGCCACCACTACTCTTAGCTGATAAGAATACAATTTCAATTTTCAAAAAAATTGCTTATTTCATTTATATTTTCGATTTCTCAATCAAATTATTCCAGTCTCGTTGCGTGATTGCTTATTTACTTTGCGGGTTTCCAGTCTATATTTATCAAGTACTGTAATCAGTCAGTTACCTACTTACTCCCGGCTTTTGTTTTTTCTGTATTTAAATAGAGTCGTTTAATGGAGCATCTCCAAAGGACGTCAAAGGAAACTTCGTGGAACGCACTTTTGCTTTCTTCATTTATTCATGGGGTTCCGGGGTGAAGACGCCTCCGGGGTAAAGCCTTCAATGCCGCAAATAAACATGGATTACACAAGAGATATAATCGCAACTGCACATTAGACTGAGTGTAGTCTGTTTGCCGGAGAAGTATACAGTCTGCACGTCAGTGGTAACGCTTGCTGTCAATTTCAAATTGTTGCTGCTGATATTTGGTTGACTTTACCTACGCTACCTTTTAAATGCTCAATTCGTCGCCCGATAGCAAAATCTCAAAAGCATTTTAAATATTTAATCATTCAATTTGTAGCGTAACATTCTTACGATAATGACGATTCTTAGTCTTGGTTTAATTAAATATTAATATTACATTAATTGAGAATAAACAGTTTCAGGGCAACGCTTAATTACTATCCTTAGGTAACAATGCTCGAGTATCGACAATAGGTACTTACACCAAAATAGTACATAGATAGGAAGGTACCCGGATATCTATGAAGGTACCAGAGGTGATTCACCTGATATAATTGAATCGTATTGTACTGAATACAATGGGGCCCTTTGTACACGGCACGGTTTCTCGTCGGTACGGTGTATAATCTGTGCCGTAGAAAAAAAGTGTTTTTCACGTTATGAAAAACGTGTGTGTTCAGGCACCAGCACATCAAGCTACTACAATCTGTCCAATTTATTTAATAGATTTTCAACTTTATCACTAAAGTATAAAGTTCAAATTTGATTCGGCAAAATTTGACAGTTTCGGGTAGCTTGATGTGCTGGCGTCTGTAAAAAGAGACTTAAGGTCATAGCACACATCAAACCGGAAAGGGATCGGCACCGTATCAACTCGAGCCGCTCAGTATTCTTTGTATGAAACTCCCTACTGCAACGCACACTAATCGGAATCTTAACGTAATCGCCTCGCCTCGGGACAAGCTCACGAACCGCGACACGGCTCGTCGTCCCCGCGTTTACGGCTCGTCGTCCCCGCGCTTACGGCTCGTCGTCCCCGCGCTTACGGCTGGTCGTCCCCGCGCTTACGGCTAGTCGTCTTCGCGCTTACGTCTCTCCGTACCCGAGCTTACGTCTCTTCGTCCACCCTTGCCCCTCTCATAGTCTCACCCCTCCGGCCTGCCTGCTGCACGATCAACCAGCGGTCGGCGAGCCGTAAGCGCGGCGTCACCTAGCCGTAGCCGAGTTGACGTATCGGAGCTGCTGATCCGCTTTGGTTACGTGCTCACATTAGGTTGACGCCTGTTTGACGGAGAGGCGAAAGACGATGCGGTGCCGATCCCTTTCCGATTTGATACATGTGCTATGAGCTTTAGGAACTACGAATAAATGAACGCAAGTACGGAGTACTTACTATTGGCTCAGCATAAGAGCAGTGGTGTCCTACGAACTCGAGTTATGAGTTGCAGGTAGTGGGGTCAAAACCCAGACAGAGTGGGGTCACCACTGCTCTCTAATCACCGTTTTTCTGGCGAAACCCAATATTAAAAAAATTAGCAATGATTATTATTATCTTAAATTGACCAAAATCAATCTTATAAGAGTATGTGTGTGAATGTACGAGAAGTTTAAATGTGACACTCAGATTACATGGAGTCCTGATCCGTCTAAAAAAGTACCGAATTCAATTTTTTGGACAGGGAACATCACTTCGGGCGTATGAACAACTGTCATTCTTAGTTCGGAAACCAAACTAATATTATGTCCGTAACTGATGCGATGTAGGACCCTTCAGTAACTTTGGCCGAAACTACGGACTTCACAGTCTCACAGAGAAAAAACCTATACCCCATAAGGAGACACATTATGGGCTGATTACTTAGTACTTAAGAACTAGCAGGGGACCCAGGGGGGGTTCAGGGGATCAGACCGGAATAAATCACCAAAACATGGGCAAAACATCCGCTAGTAATTTTCAGTCGTCGCACTGGGCCTGTGTGGGGTACGTTTCACTCCCTCTCACAGAGAAGAAGCCCGAGTTCCATCAGGAAGAACATTACGAGCAGAATAATTAGTACTATCAACCAAAATATCCGCTAGTCATTTTCAATTATCGAATAGCCAGTTTATTCAGAGTCCAACAACAATAAAAAGTAAGTTTCGTATTGACTCAGATCCGTTCTGATCCTTCCGATACGTGATCTAATCAAGAAAGGGACCCTTGAATGTAGTTAATTAGGCAAATAGAAAGTTTTCAGCGTTCTCAAACTCGAACCCGTTCGCTGCAAAATCGTTTGTTTTCAAACATTCTCTTGATTGTCGGATTTATTGTCTCTGCTTCTGGTAATTTAGTTACGGTAGTATGAGAAGTTGATTATCTCGTTATTAATGCATTTGGAGTATTATGATTTTCACTTTCTAAATATTACTATGAAAATGATATGAATTGTTGCCGGTTTCCTCACGAAATTTTTCCTTCACCGTTTTGAGAGCAGTGGTGATGAAATAAATTACACAAAGTAATGTGCCTGTCTGGGTTCAAACCAACGACCTACGACTCGTAAGTCGGAGCCGTTACCACAGGGCCACCACTGTTCATACCTGTTATAATCATACCCCATACCATACCATACCATACTAATAAACGTATTATATCAGATGAATAGTAACACACCGATTTCTCTCTTTCAGTCGTCAGTAATTTGACTTTCGCAAGAAGAAGACAAAGCGTTGTGGAACTATACAGACGCTATACGTTTATTAGTAAGGGGGTTAGTATATTATTTGCCCGATACTTAAGGGGTTGGCTGCCATTTAAATATGTAGTTAGCTCGTAAATCGTCAAAAATAACTGGAGGCGTACACCTAAACCGTCATCGGCCGAACTATCCTCTTACGTCATCAGCCGATCGAACCAAACACAATGTAAAAGAAAGTGAGTGCGTAGGTACACCTAGATATCGAACGTCGTCGGACGATGACGGATTAGGTGTACGCGAACCGTCAATGAGTAAAATAATCGTCTCGCTTTTTATGAAAATAAAATTCACCCATCCATAAACTCAGCAAAAAGATAAAACAAACTTCTAAATGTTTTTAAACTACGTTATTTATCTACGTAAAGAACTTCAAAGCGTTACTCATGAACTCTATGCCGCCATTTTTTTCAAGATAACCTTTTCTTTGTGTTGTTAACGTTTGCTACGACTCAGAATAATCAAGGGTTCAGAGTTAATTATGTTATTGCTTTACTAATGGCGTTTTAATTAAACAATGTTGCTCATGTGCTCAAAGCTAGAAGTTTACCTGAAATTAAATGACTATTAAATTAATATATATTTAAAGCGTTTACTGTCTCAAACAATATTCTAGCTTTTTACTTTTACTAGTAGTTACGCTCGAACAAACTTATAGATAACAATGTAGATTCGTAGTTTTGTTTGCCTAGTCCTTCGAAAGCCTTTTATCTGTCCTTTGAAACCTATGTAAACTTTTATATTGTAGAACCTTTTTATTGATATACTAGCTTCTGCCTGCGACTTCGTCAGTGGAATTTCTTGTTCCCCCGATGCACCCCGTCGCATCGCATCACCTTCATTTTCGCTTAGCTTTCTTTCTGACTTTAAGCTCGTCTCCTAAGAGTCACAGCATGATGTTATATAGCCTACCTCAAGAAAAAAAAAAAAAACCAAAGGCGTGGGACAAAACGGGTACTAGTCGATTTTACCAGGAATCCCGGAATAGGGTAAAGAGTGTGACTCGCTCTCGCTTTCGCTCCATAGAGTAGTTTTAATGAAATAATTTATACAAAGTATTTGTTTGGGTTCGAACCCACGACTTACAACTCGTAAATCGCGGCCGTTATCACTGGGCCTCCACTGCGCCACAGGGCCTTTACTGCTCCACTGGGCCTCCACTGTTACACTGGGCCTCCACTGCTACACTGGGCCTCCACTGCTCCACTGGGCCTCCACTGCTCCACTGGACCTCCACTGCTACACTGGGCCTCCACTGCTACACTGGGCCTCCACTGCTCCATTGAACCTCCACTGCTCCTCTAGGCCTCCAGTGCTCTATTGGGCCTCCACTGCTCCTCTGGGCCTCCACTGCTCCTCTGGGCCTCCACTGCTGCACTGGGCCTCCACTGCTGCACTGGGCCTCCACTGCTGCACTGGGCCTCCACTGCTCCACTGGACCTCCATTACTGTACTGGGCCTCTACTGCTCTACTGGGCCTCCACTGCTCCACTGGGCCTCCACTGCTCCACTGAGGCTCTACTGCTCCACTGGGCCTCCACTGCTCCACTAGGCCTCCACTGCTCCACTGGAATACCACTGCTCCACTGGGCTACCACTGCTCCACTGGTCAATCGAATAAATTATGTTTATTACAAACACTTAAGAATATACTTTCGAATATCACAAACATGACGTACCTTGGGAGCAATACCAGCAGTGGATCTAGGGGGGGGGGGTTCAGGGGATCAAACCGGAATAACTCCTATAATCGTACCTAATCACTCTTAAACATAACACATCAGAAAAGATTTCATTTACGACTCCCAAGATTTTGCTTACATAATATAATAATTCCCTCAATACTAATTATTACGAAATCGTCGTGCAAACAAGAAACTGACGGAGGCTAGTTAGCTTTTAAAATAAATTCATAGTGTAGACAGATATCTGGCTTTGTCTGGAACGGTCCCGTGGTACGTGAGAGAAATTCTGAATAATGACATGGAATATTAAAATACAGAAGACTCACTTCACTTCATGTACCGCGTCAATGAACTCACTGATGCAAAGAAGCCACCGACTGAACGTAACGTGGCTAAAAGCGTGCATTCCACACCTGCAAGTAAGACTTTTTACTTTACTACTCTAAAATAACTACAGTGACGGTTCCTTCCCTTGTGGTCTCATTAATGAGCCTTCTGCACTACATCACTTTAGCCTATTATGTCAACCCACGCTTTCGCCAGTCGCGTTCGTGTAAGGGTGCCTGCATATATACGCGGTTGCCGCGACACGGACGCGAGTGTAATAGGAGGCAATTTAAATAATGTCGGTACTGTGTTCGACTTTGTTGATGACTACATGAAGGCAAGTTTTTGGAGCAGTATGGCAACTGTAATTATGAAATAATAGGTCATAATGTGCGTGTCAGAAAATATTACAACACTGAGTATGAAACACAGAATCTGTTTAATTAAAACTAGAATTATAATCTGCAAAATTCCATTTGTTTCAGTAGAGAAAGCTTAAATAATGCCTCACCGCGTTCCAGTTGCCACACCGCAACTGGAACAAACACGTTACGAGTGCTATGAATAAACATAAAATTCCAAAACAATCCCAAAACAGTGCAATTACACGTACCTTAATAAAGAGTCCATGTCCACAGGCTTGTGTAACAGGGATGTGTACATCACGAGGCATCGCGCGGAAATTTGTAGCGCTCCTGTGTGCGGTAGCCTAACTGTCACGACTCCAGCGCTTTCATCAGTAATGTGCATTTCAGTGCTGCATACAAAAACAACCTTAACTAATGGTCATTTGTTGAACCTGTAACGTTGAAACGCTATAAAAATATGTTTTTAGATTTATTTGCACAGCACAAATTAACAAACACGAATATTTTTACGTAATAAATCAGAATATTTCTTTATGAATAGGTGCGATCAATTATAACTTTTATCATAACGTTTCAAAAGCATCCATTAGGCCCACCTACACTTTTCATTAAAATGATACAAATGGAATGGTTGATGCTAATCTCGTAACTGCTTAAATGTGATTTAAACCTAAAGGTGAGTATACACTACAGCATTTTCTCGAGCATTTCCATGTAATGTAACGTTCTTACGAATAGTAGGTACAGACGCCAGCTCACATCAAGCTACCCGAAACTGTCAAATTTTCCCAATCAACCTTGAACCTTATACTGTAGAGATAAAGTTGAAAATCTATTAAAGAAGTTTGACAGATTGTGGTAGCTTGATGTGCTGGCGTCTGTACAATACAGGCAAAAGCTCAGGTTCCAAAAGCATTTCCATGTAATGTAACATTCCTGCGAATAGTACAATACAGGCAAAAGCTCAGGTTCCAAAAGCGTTTCCATGTAATGTAACGTTCTTACGAATAGTACAATACAGGCAAGAGCTCAGGTTCCAAAAGCATTTCCATTTATTGTAACATTCCTGCGAATAGTACAATACAGGCAAAAGCTGAGGTTCCAAAAGCATTTCTATGTAATGTAACGTTCCTGCGAATGCTCGACGCTGCATTCGATGTAGTGCTTATGGAAAGTGAGCATTTACCTGTAAAATTTATTTTTACCATGCGTTCATTGTTGATGATTGTGCGTTCTTGATCGCTTGTGACTTTGCTCGATAAAATGTTACTCGTTGGTTTTTAAAATCAGGTTGTAACAAAACATCGAGTGTCATGTATGAAGCGCGATTCGATAAAATTATAAAACGGCGAATGCTCGATCATTTGTTACAAGTAAAATGTGTAACTCTAGTGTCATCTGTGTTACCGTATGTTACTAAGACTCGCGAAAAAGTGTTCATACTGAGAAGAGTGTGCTTTCACATTATTAAATAGCATTTCCATGACAATCAAGTCAAGTCACTGGGTCACTGTGTGTCAGAGGTGTCAAAACGTAACTGAAACTTGAATATCTTTTGACGCGATAGGGCGAATCTAATGATATACCTACATGTTTATCGCTGTCATCATTGTCATGACAGCCGTCACTTCGGCCGTTAAGAGGAAATGCGGGTGGTCTTTTCTCCATAGAAACGCTCTCGCCTGTTTTCTTTTTGGTTAATGACCATAGAGCAATGATTTTTTACAGAATAATAAATATTAACTATTTGTATGTCCCTATGTTTTCTTTTTTGATGATACATTATTTTTATAAGCACTAGAACCCTCAAAAAATGCTCAAAATTGCCGATGTCAATAGAGGCCTAGTGTACAAATTTGACAACTATTAATGAAAAAAGAAAAACATAGGAACACAGTTTAGATCCTTCTTATTCAGTTTATGAAATATCTTTTAAATTGGTCCAATATTGGAGGAGGAAATAGGTGAGAGCCAAACCTCGAATTATGACTTTTTACTTAGGATTTTTCAAAAGTCTCTCCGACCGCATTTCCTCATAAGTACCGCTCTTTTAGGAAACTAAACAGAAAAAACGCAAGTTTTAGAAACAATAAAAGTATATGATCGACTACAGTAAACCAAATCAGAAAAATATATGATATAGCTAGGTCGATAGTGTATTGAAAACATAATACAACTAATTTTATACGATAGAAAAAAAATCATGAAGATACCCCTAAAAACTTCCTTTTTACAATAAAAACCATATTAATATACAATACAATCATTCTGTTTTTTGTCAGATTATTCTACAAGCAACATACTAAAATACCAGTGTTTTAGTTTTTTAGTCCGAACAATAGATTTTTTGTAATTAAATAATTGCTTCATATTTTGCAATAAATTACCAGCGTTGTGTCATCAAGCTTTTCTTTCTTTTCTATGCAGTCCAACAGTGACCGCGCTTTAGGTCATGTAAGCCCCCTAAGCATTACGTAGTTGTGCTCAACATACTTCAACTTTTCTTTCATACGCTAGTCTGACTTCACGTCCACACTGGGCCTCATATTGAACCTGCCCATAATCGGCGTTACGTTACTGTACGTTGGATGTAAATTTGGCTTTAGGCATACAAAAATGCAATGATCGTTGTATAGGAAAAGTTTTTATGGAGAATTTTACACAATTACAATAGTTTCGGGGCAAAATAAAACCTCTTTAACTTAGTTCTACGAATTTCAGTCTTATCTTCACGCGCTATTTCAATTAGAATGCCAAGGCGTTGGCGGCCATAATGGCATTTTTTGCAAGAAATAATTGGGTTTACATGTTGTACGTGGTTAACAGCTGTTCATCACGAATATCAACGTACTTTGTTACTGTAGCATAAATAAAAAAACATTAGAATATTTTTGTTTTTCAATCCTCGTTTAAAAAGAACACAATAATCGTGTTTGGCAACAATTAAAACATTAAAAGCATTCAAACGTTTTAAAGGGAGGAAAAGAAATAACGATATTATTTGAGAAAATCGGCTCAACATTGAATGGATTTTTTGTAGAAGGAGGAATTTCTCTTCGTACGATACTGACATTGTCCGAGTTAAGTATATGAGTTTTTTTTTTGTTGTCTCACTTCGCTTTTTATTAGACATTTGTCTGTCGAGTGAATACTTTTTGAATATTTTAGACTTTTTGAGGCGGAGGACAGGGTGCAGCACGGGAGAGGCCTATGTCCAGAAGTGGACTGCGATAGGCTGAGTTGATTGATTGGTTGAGCATTTCTGTTGGTGTATTTTTTTTTCTAATTATACACACACATTATACATTCAATTATACAGTATTTTTATCTCACGAAGCGAATTGCGCTTTGCTTTTGGTTACCAAGTGTAGAAACATGCTGTGAATGTGTGTGTAAGCGCAGGAGCACTCGGTATCGTCCGAGAAAATGGCGAAGTCAGAAGTGTGTGTGTGTGCGTGTGTTATGTGCAGACGCTACTCGTCTTGTCGTCACTCCAATAGTTCTTAAATCTTGGTTTACGCCATCCATCTAACAGAGTTTGATACCCTTGACTTCTCCGCGGCTATCCGGTTTACTATCCAGTAAACGTTTGGGTGCTTTGGTCTGGTCCGTTATTGTGACAAGTCCTGCCCATCGAAGACATCCTATTTTGATGGTTTTGATTACATTAAGCTCGTCGTTATTCTCGTAGAGCTCACGGTTGTCCCGCGGCATTGCTCATTTTCCAGCACTGCACGAAGTATGCGCCGATCCAAAAAACACAGGTAGGTACTAAAAAATAAGAAAACTTCTGTTGAAATTCCTGCTTTACCTTGTAGATTTACATTTCCACACGTTTTGTAGAGCACACGTAACCGTTTTGTTCGAACTACGTAACGTTAGTGTAATGAGCGTTGCGTCCTAAGATCATTGACTTGCAACGGGTTACCGCGCTGTGCAAACAGAGTCGTGGCACGAACTAGGTTAGTTACAGTAATGCTACTCTGTAAATTCTGATAGCCTGTGCGGCAGACGAGTCCTGGAGTAGAGACCGCGTATCAGCAAGCGTAGCATGGGACGCCCCCCCAGCTGACGACCATAAGAAAGTGGCAGGGATAGACTGGATGCGGAATCCCGAGGACAGGGTGTTGGACGGAGCCTAGGAGAGGCCTATGTCCAACAGTGGATTGATTGAAAATGTTCGGTTTACCGTAGCTACTCTGCTCAAAAGTGTTCGTAGCAGAATGCTCATTAGGTACGTGTGAATGCTCGCGGTTTGAATTGACACGACAAGATTGTTTTAATTTTAAACTATCTCTCTCTCTCTCTCTAAGAAAGAAAAAAAGAAGAAGAGGAAGTCGCATGGAGAGCAAACGCTTTTTCGTTACGTGACGATTTCTACCAGTTTACTCATACCGCAAGCTGCGTTAAGGGGCTTACATGACCTAAAGCGCGGTCACTGTCGGACTGCATAGAAAGAGAAGCGCGATTACAAAACGCTGGTAGCTTATTGCAAAATAAGAAGCAATTATTTTATTTAAAAAAATGTATTAGTATGTTGCTTTAAGAATAATCTGACAAAAAATCACAATGATTGTATTATATTAGTATGATTATTATTGTAAAAAGAAAGTTTTTAGAGGTATCTTCATGATTTTTTTTCTATCGTATCAAATTAGTTATATTATGTTTTTAACACACTATCAACCTAGCCTAAATCCTGAAGAATATATTCCAATTTTGTTTATTGTAGTCGATCATATACTTTTATTGTTCCTAAAACTTGCGTTTTTTATATAGAACTTCGTTCCACTACATACCTAACTACCATGCGAGTGAAAAATAAAATGTTAATTGAATCTATTGCACGCTTGGGGCAGTACACTGTCCCAGCTGCTTTCCCCAGGGCATCAAATTGTACTAACATATTCGTACCTGACGCATTTGTCATTGGAATATTGTTGCGTCAACATATCGAATTATTGCATAATTACCTTACCTTAACTTTTTTTTTTTTAACCGGTAAGAAACCGATAGACGTTGTCGGCTGAAATTTAATTTAATTAATAGAAAACACACACACACACACTGGACACGCACTAGGCCCGCGTGGTGGATTACGGCCCACTCCCTCTCACCGAGAGGCGGCCTGTGTCCCAGCAGTGGGAACATTATAGGCTGATTATGCCTGGTTTTGAATAGAAAACAAACAGCTTATTTATCAAATTCAATATCAGCCGACAACATCCATCAGTTTCTTACTAAACTTTAACTATATCCGACGATCCTGCATACTTATCTCTTTTGTTGACTGTACATAAATCACATAATTATGGAAGCTTGTCAGAAATATATCTTCTGCACCTATTTACCTCTTTCGTGCTCATACTCACTTATGCAACACGATCCTTGGAAAGCTACTTACGTTAACAGTTTAAACTACGTATTCTGAAGTAATTACTATGGACTCCTAATTTAATAACAGTTTAATTACACTAAGCCTTAATAAGCTTGCTCATTAATTAATGATCAGATAATTTGTTGCTTAATTAAGTTAGGTATAAGGGCAAAGTTATGATACAAATTAAAAGCTATAAGCCTGTAAAATTTTACGGTATATATTAATTATTAACTAGTAGCACCCTTGACGTAATTTATGTATTAACTAGTACTGCCCCGTGGTTTCACCCGCATAAGTGTCGATCTCGTGGGAATATCGGGATAAAATATATACTATGTGTTAATCCTGGTTATAAACTATCTGTGTGCAAAATTTCATCTAAATCCGTTTAGTAGTTTTTGCGTGAAAGAGTAAAAAACATCCATCCATCCATCCATCCTCACATACTTTCGCGTTTATAATATTAGTAGGAAGTAGGACAGTAGGATTTTATTATTTACTAGCTTCTGCCCGCGACTTCGTCCGCGTGAAATTTCTTGCTATCCCGAATGTTGCACCGCGTCTCCTAGCCACGATAGTACTTCGTCTTCGCTTAGCATTCTTTCTGTCTTCTTTTCTTTTTGCTCGGCCCTTTAGAGTCCTAGTGTTAAGTAACCATAGCCTTCCTCAAGAATTGGGCTTTCAAACGCAAAAATATTTTTTCAAGACCGACTGCTAGTTCCAGAGATAGCTCCCTACATACAAGCTTACAAGCAAACCAATTTTACCTCTTCATAATATTCGTAGGTACGCTAGTACAATCTGTCATAGATTTCCAACTTTATCGCCGCAGCATAAAGTTCAAAGTTGATTTGGAAAATTTGACAGTTTCGGGTAGCTTGATGTGCTGGCGTCTGTACATTGTATACACAGTAAAACAGATACAGATACGACTTAAACATTTCTTAAGAAATTTCTTCCAGCAGACCTATGAAATGAGAAATAAACAGGGCATAAAACGCCGAAAAAAACGTTTCTTTTATACCCCTTTAAATTTTAACTTTATTTTATTTTTATTATTTGTTGTTATAGCGGCAACAGAAATACATCATCTGTGAAAATTTCAACTGTCTAGCTATCACGGTTCATGAGATACAGCCTGGTGACAGACAAACGGACAGTTGAGTCTTAGTAATAGGGTTCCGTTTTTACCCTTTGGGTGCGGAACCCTAAAAAGAAATGTAGACAATAGTGTATAAGATCAAGAAGAGAAAAATATGATTTGTGATGTCTTAACCACCCAAACGTCCATCGCCGAAAATAGACAGCGAACGAAAACCACAGATTTTTCGGACGTTCATTTTTAGTAATTTTGTCTATGGAGGTATTGCTTGCGTTCCAAGTTCTTTAGTCGAGTGGTTAGATGTAGTACATTTGTGCCAAAGACCGTGGTTGTATCGGCACAACGAAATAAGATATCTGTAGTTGAAAATCATTAAAAAAATAAATGGCCGCGATGACGCATGCGCAATGCGATATTGGCGTGATGTTATTGTTATTGTATACACCTTATTTGACTGGACAATTCTTCCCTCGCGGTGGTAGGGCTAACGCCCGCCTCGTTTGTGACCGCCTCCCACCGGAGTCCCGCGCCAAGCAGCCTGCTGTGTTTCTTCGATGCGTGGGAGTTCCAGTGCCTTAGGCATCTTCTAGGCACGCTCGTTCCATCATAGACTTCATCCATCGCTTTCCATCAGGCGTGATCGAGGTCAAGAGCGGGCCCATTCAGCAATAATAAAAAAAAGAGAAAATACCTATTTCACAATAGTATGATTTCGATAATAGGTACTATGTGGGTAACGTCATAAAATATTTATCAATGTGTGTGGTGGGAGGGTCGTTGGAGGAGGGGCCGCTGGTCCCGGCTGTCATTCGTAGATCTTTGACAGTCGTTACGGGTAGTCAGAAGCCCGAAAGTCTGACAACCAGTCTTACCAGGGGTATCGTATTACCCAGTAACTGGGTTGTGGAGTTCAGATAGGCAGTCGCTCCATGTAAAATACTGGTATTTAGCTGCATACGGTTAGACTGGAAGCCGAAAGGCTAGGCAAACATATTGACTTAAGGAGAGAATCTATCCAAAAGTGTAAGTTATTTATGCTTGATACCTACATAGATATTAGGTCAGAAATCCATAAAAAATATTCAAAAACTTTATTACGTTTTTAAAAGCTCAAGTAAAATACTTGCGTCTGTTGAGCGCACTAATGTGATTGCTTTTAATATTTAAATATGTGACTGTGACGGGATTGTAGACCAACGCAGCGCTTGCATTGTGTAAGCGACGCGTAAGCTCACTAAGTGCTTGTTTACATTAACAAGCGTAAGCGGAGGCGAGCGCGATTTAAGCTTGATGTACACAGTGCGGTGGGCAGATGACATTGTTGCCATCGCAGGCAAAACCTGGATGAGGCTGGCTGTGTAAATGGGGTTGTAAAATCTTGTTTGAACGCTGAGAATTTCTTGACAGATTTTCGGCGACTCAAATTATGCTCGGTTGTAGTTTACCCGTCTGGGCTAACTAAACCGTAAATAATACTTAGGTACTCGACTATTCCATTTCAAAATTCAGATGCGTTTACTACTAACTGATGAAACTGCCAGTAAAAATCGCATGATTTGCTCCACACCAGCCGTCATGAATCCACATTCGCCACCGAGCCCGCAACCGCGTGCAACGTGAACGAACTTTATAAATATTTGTCCCGAAGCATTCCGATTCACGCAGACAGGACGTGATACGGACATAACATGATTGTTCGCCGGACGGTTCGCGTCCGTAACCTCTATGCGTCGCGCATAATATGACGCGTAGTGATACATGCTATATCATGCAAGCGACAAAGCAGTGGACAATTTAACGTTCATGCCAGTTGCCTAAAATGCGTCGTTTGTATGAACTGTGTGTCTGACGTCAGTGTGACTGAGACTTACGTTGTTAGGCAAAATAAGTTTCAATGGTTTATTTTTGGAAAACTACACTGACGAGCAATATATAAAAGACACTTGCAAACTGCCTAAAGAAATCTGAATATCTCCTAAGCCACACAAGTTAGTTTCATGAAGCAAATAAATCTTGAAAATCACCTCCAGTCACACTTCATGCAATGAAAAATGCACTTATTGAAAAATGGTAGAATATTCCTCAGCATGAGGAATGACAAATCGTGTAGAAGCCGTATTGAGAGCACGCGGAGGCAATACGAAATATTGAATAAAAAATATAAAAAAAGTTTATTAACACAAAAAACCTTATTATACAAAGCTCATACAACACACATACATAGGAACATTAAACTTTAGGAAACAAAGGTTGCTTAAATAGTGAAAACCCTGCCTCCTAAACTAGAGTCCCACCCTGTGACTTAGGAGTCAGTATTCTACTGTAACTTCGTGAATGATTATAAAACTTTGTAAACCCATTAAAGGAGTTAATTGATTTTTTTATTTTTTTTAGTTCTTCAACATATAATTTTTTTATAGTTTAATTTTTTTTTAATGCGTATAATTTAATATTTGAAAGTTGCTTTTCACTTCAAGAAGATATCTTGCGTGGTATTAGAAATAGTTGACGATAAGTTAGTGGTTTTTTTTATATTGCTCGTCAGTGTATATATAAAGTGGTAAGTAAATGAAAAATCTGTGTAGTAGTAAGTACTTTTATTTATACAGTGTGTGTGATAAATTGTGGTGGTTTTCGCGATTACAATGTTGGTCCCATGAAGAAAGTGGTTCGGTTTGATGATCTGTACCACACCCTAAAATATCAGCACACTCTGATACACGCTATCTATGTATCTAGTATTTTTTTTTATTTTTTAGCTTAAAACTATAGTTTATATTTTTTCTGAGAAATATTTAAACTAAGGTCTAAAGTTAAGGGTTCGCACACTCGACAACCTCAGTCGAGACAACCCAGTCAACTAATTTTTAGTACATTTTGAAGTTAGAAGCCCACAAACTCATACAGTGCCATAATATACTAGCTGCAATAAGTAGGTGTTTCTAGTTGGCGCAATATTGCATAACTGGCAAGCTGTTAGCGTATAAACTAACTACTGTAGGTATGTCCATGCCACTATCATTATGCGCCTAATATCACTACTGTAGTTGAAACTCTCCTCTATGAATGTAAGTACTAACTTAATAAAAAATAAACAACAAAATATAGTGACATAGCAGCAGTTTACAAGAGTAATAAATTATCATATTATGTTTTTAATGCCTTGTGATTAGTAGGTTCGAATATACGTATATTATAGCAAGCAAACAAATAAATACCTAAAAAGTAAATTAAAAAAAAATGTCAAAAGGGCCTCTGCTTGCATAAAAGATAGGTATTAGTCGCAAGCCCGAATGTCGAACGTGGGATTCAATCCCTAGGTTAGGCGGTGTTATTAGGTTTTTTCATTAGGAATTTATTACGTGAAAAAAAAATCTGCTGTTCCCTACATTTATGTTCGTATAACTCGTAAAAAGGAAGGGAACAGCTGATTTTTTTCGCGATTTATGGTTTGGTCTCATAGTAAAAGTTGTTCATAATGACGAGTACAATGACCTCTTAAGAGGGTGTTAATGTTTTTACCAATAACCCTGTATATTCTGTGACCGGGACGTCACGCTCGGTTGGAATAATCTTGTTTCTCACGTTGACGTCGACGTCAATTGACAGTGGCGGGTGGACAAACGGCGTAAAAGTTTGAAGTCATCAACGTACCTTGAGCAAGCTTGGTAATCAATGAAGAGAGGCCTTTGCCCTTCAGTGGGACAGTAGGGGGTTTATTTATAAATGCAGCTTAAAGTTAAAAAAACGATTAGCGACTGTTTAACCATACATTTTTGACGTTTAAACGTCTCTTAACTTTAAGTAACGTTTAAAAATAAAGGGCTAAGTTGAAATGATTAAGAAGATATTAGGCATCCGTCGTTTATCTAGTTTATAATTACATTGGCATTTGCTCACTGATTACAGACATAATTACGCTAATAGCCTAAATACCAGGTAAACAAAACATCTCCCTTAAAACAAAACTCATTAGCTGCTACCCTCATTATACTAATATATTACGAACATCATGTCTGGGTATTCCAGGAAGGGTGGAGCAAAGCTTTTGTACCGACGATGAGCCCGTAAAAGTATACTTTCCATTACTATAAGGGGACTACATGACCTAAAGCGCGGTCACTGTCGGACTGCATAGAAAAGAAAGAGAAGCGCGATGACACAAAACGCTGGTAATTTATTGCAAATTATTGCAAAATATGAAGCGATTATCTATTAACAAAAACTCAATTGTTTGGATAAAAAAATTAAAACACTAGTGCTGTAATATGTTGCTTGTAGAATAATCCGACAAAAAATCAAAATTATTGTATGTATATTAGTTTGGTTATTATTGTACAAAGAAAGTTTTTTGAGGTATCTTCATGATTTTCTTCTGTCGTATCAAATTAGTTGTATTATATTTTCAACACACTATCTAACTAGCATATATCTCCTGAAGAATATCATATATTTTTCTGATTTTGTTTACTGTATTCTATACTTTAGGCATTTAAAACTTGCGTTTTTTGCGTTTAGGTCGTTAAAGTCTACTTTTGTAGACGACATAGGCACGCATGTGAAATAGACGACCACTCCTTTTCTTGGTAGCAGGTAATACGGTGAGCTAGCTGAAGTATTACCTGCTACCAATAAAATGATTGGTCGTCTAATTTATATGCCTACCTACATCGTCGTTAGCACGACTCGGGAATCGAACCCAAAACCTCATGCTCTGCAGTAACCTTTGCAACCATTACACCAACGAGTCAGGCACGCCTGAATTAATTCTGAAACTATTTACAATATGAAAATTTGTACGCCTCGTCAGGCAAAACATGTACGGACTTGTTACCTATATTTAAGATCTTGCATGCCTAATTTTTATGTAAACGCATGTTTGACAAATAAATATGTTTATCTTTATTAAATCTAATAACGATTGGAGGAGGACCTGTCTATAGACTGCCTTATCCGCCAGACGAACCGCACACAATCACTAGAGCGCAGTTCAGAATATGAAAATCGACTAAAAGAACGAATGTAAAACTAACACAGTTTGTTTTATTGCATTATACTGGCTTTACTGGATAATAAACCTTTGTAAACAATAGCACACATTGTCAGAAGCTCTCGGAACAAAACTCAAATTAGACATGCCCACGGGCATTATCAAGGCTAGAACTAAAATGTTTTCATTTCTACGTGTTTGGCAAAACTCGCTATACATCGCACCAGCTAAATATACTTAACAAACAAACATTTAAACATAGATGTCATGCACGTACATTTTTAAATTATATTGACACAGACATCACGTAAAGCGGCATCCTGGATTAAAACCAGCCCTGTGTCGCGGCTCACTGCCGCTTACAAAAACCCCCCTTTTCCTTTGTTGTGCAAAGGAGGGTGGAAAAAAAAATACCGTTCCGCAACTTGTAAGAGAAAATCAAGCAAATTGCTGCTACAATTTTTCAACGGGCATTAATAGACATAAATAAAAAATTGTGCTGGACTAGGAGGCAATTATTTGTAGGTAAGGTTATTTTAATCTGTGGATAATCAATTTTCTATTGTTTTTTCTTCAGATCGTATTTATGGAAGAGTCTTTAACATTTCGGAGTGTAAAGAGATACTACATTGACCTTGCACATAATGCTCCCTTGCTTTGATTGACGAAGGATTGGCCTCGGGTGGTGGTGGGGTAGCCTTAAAACTTTAATAAGAGTCATGCTCACTCAAATATCTATCAGCGAGACATTTGAGTGAACATGGTTGTTATTAAAGTGGCGCATGTCTTGGACAATGCGGTTCCCTTAAAAATGGTTCTCAAACGCGCGCCTTCAGTTAGGACTGGTCATCTCACATAACTGTCAAGCCTTATCTTTCATCTTTAGATACATTTTGTTTTTATTTTTCTCACATATAGAAATAACGAGAATAATTGTACCCCGTATTTTTAATATCTGATTTAAAAGAATGTCAAAAGCTGGCAACGAGCTTGAACTTTCTGACTAACTGACCGAATTCAAAAGTGAAAATTGTTTAATTTAAATAGGTGCTTTGAATTTGAGTTTAAACGAGCTAAAAACCCAGAAGCAAAATTATAAATATCACCAACAAAATATCCAAACGCGATAATTTTTTCTGCCCAATTTGGGAGCGTCCTGCGATTATAGGTAATTACAAAAGTTTCTAATGTAACATAGCTTTTATCTAGTCTCAATTCTCAACACTTGAAAGAAAAAGTACCAAACCAAACAAAAATAAAAACTTACTTAATCCTTGACCTAACTATACCCACTTACTCTCTGAGACGCTCACATTCACACTTATTATAACCAGGCCGAGTTATGCCGCAATCTCAATGCAATAAACATTCAGCTATTTGGCACGTGCCAACGACGACTAGCCTTTCCGCCACTGCTGTGGATATAGAGCAGACAAATGTGCCCAAGAAATAGGACTTAGCCTGGTATTGAGATAATCTAAACTAATATTATAAAGAGAAAAGATTTGATTTTTTATATTTTTGTTCTACGTTTTCGCGCTAAAACGGCTGAATAGATTTGGATGAAAGTTGGCACATGGGTAGATTATGACTTGGATAAGGACATACGACACTTTTTAATCTTGTATGCCCACGGAATCGCGACTTATGCGGGTGAAACCGCGAGACGCAGCTTGTAATCAATATAAATTAACATGGCACCAAGTCTGTATTCATAGGTAGGCAGAAGTGTATTATAGTATACCCACATTTTACCAGTTGACGAATAGAAGTACAACTTCGACTTCAAAATTGATTTCTTTTCATTAAAAAGAAAACTAACAATAAAAAAAATCGTCCGCATTGCTGTCAACGGGATAAGTGCCCAAAAGGCTGGCAGCATCTTATCCCATTGACAGCGATGCGGATGATTTTTTTGATGCCCAATGAGCTCTTCACTTGTATATATATATATATACTTGTATTTAATAAATGTATTTTAGTGTTAGCTTGTTTTTGTTTGTATTTAAACAAAATAAGATTTTCCATTATGAAGTCTAAGAGATGTACCTACTTATTGATTTTTTTTTGCCACAATAATTACGCTTCAAAAAAGAATGACGATTTACTCCTATCCTATCCAAACAAAATAATTTTCACCCAGTAGGTCCCTACAACAGCTGCAAATAGCGAGAATAACCTCATCCTTATCTGAGGAAAATACGGTCACGCAGAGATTCAGATATAAACGTACGCCTGTCATAATAAACGCCCCATTTTTAAATAATTCCTACCGAAATAACACCCCTTTCAAGCCGAAAAGCTAATAACGCACGCACCCAGATTATGCGAATATTATTATTTGAGAATCTTCCAAAACAAAATTACTTTCTTGTTGCATGTACAATACGACCGACGTAACATGGCGAGCCTGAACATAGGCACTAAGAACTTTCGCGCATGTTCTCTCACTCGCACTCGCCTCATGTCACCATTTGGTTCCTAAAAAATCTTACTTACGCAGTCTTCTGCGCAAAGTTCAGGCCCGCCAAGTTACGTCGGTCGTATTGTATTAGAAAATTATCCTCAAAGAAAATCCATATGAACAGATCACGATTTATTGGAAAAGTCTTACAAATCTCTCTGTGCGGGCATCTTGTGCACTTCATACGTTCTACGGTTCCAAGAATCAACTGGAGCAAAATCTGATATCTTTAACAATATTCCCGGAACAGCCGACTATCGCTAAATTACACAATGGCCGTTTCCAGCTAACCAGTCTTCGTAACTGTGTCTGTAACATTGGAGAGGCTTCTATTCTATGTGCAGGCCTTAGCGGTAACAGGAGCGAGACGTGACGTATTATGTGGGGTCCACGTAACACTCAACACAATATGCAACAAATGTGCAATGTATTTCTCACGGGAGAATACTGTTACAGCTACAGCAGTGTTTGCGGTGCTGCGAGACCGTCGGCTACAAACGGCTAACTTCTGAGATTGATTAAATTTTAGCAGCTTTACCTTAAGTCTATTATGACGAATAATCTCGAACTTTATTAGTGAGTTTATCTAACGCTTGTGGTCATACGAAAACTGTATATATAAGCTTTAGGGCTCTCCCCCAAGCTTTAAGGCGCGTTTTATCGGTCAATAATATCGGATGAGGGCCTAAAAAGGCCACTTTGGTAATCATAAAAGGATAACATTATGAATCATAATGGACAGTTAACTTAATCGTATCAAATCTCATTGGAAAAGGATTTTTCAGTTATTTATTTTTAATGTGCTAAAATACCGATCAATCCAATCCAACCCAATCCCAATCTCTTTGATTATACCTACGTAGTGCAGCGAAAAAAAGAAAAAAACGGACTGTCTTCGAGATATTATAGTTCATAATGTTATCCTTTTATGATTCTGCCAAAGTGGCCTTTAGGCCCCCTTGTTTTCAAGGTACATTTTGTATTAGGACGGCCACAAAGTTACACAGTGCTACGATAATAACGACACAATAGAAGTTCTAGTATCTTGCGATATTCCGATATGAGTTCATAGAACATTTTGTATTAGGACGCATACGATGTTACACACACCTGTAGTAACGTGCAGTAGAAATATCGGACGATAAAAATGCAGCGGTGTGGCAAGGAATCGGGACACATTATCGCATCCGATATTATCAGCCGATAATAACGCGCCTGTGGGATATAGCCTTTATTGTTGTGCAGGCTAACTCCTCTGGTGCTGACAAATATAATAATTTATTGAAAGCTCCACATTGTGTAACTGAAACCTAAACTAGGACGATAGGTGGAAACTACTATCGTTCGCTTTGAAAATCCATGAAACTCGTGTCCGTACAAACTTAATGATCATTAAGCCGCACAAGTTGCATTGAAATACATAAGTGCGCAGGTGCTATGTGGGTTTGGTTAGGTGTTTTGAATCTGTACATATCACACTAATATTATAAAGGCGAAAGTTTGTGAGTGTGTGGGGGTGTGTGTGTGTGTTTATATGTTTGTTACATCTTCACGCTCAAACGGTTGGACCAATTTTGAAAAAAAAGTTATGGAGGTAGCTTAAACTGACTTAGCTAAAACTGACCAAGATCCTAATTGAGTCACTATCAATCACTACAGCCCCGTTGGTCTCGTGGTCGCGTGGTCTTGGGTTATTGGGTTTTTCCAATGGAATTTCTTAATAATACATCTCACATTTATGCTATTGATGGGAACTTCTGGGAACATAATTCTTATTATGAAAAAGAATAACGTCGTCCACTACCAATTACAAACGATGATTAAAGTATTTTTTTAATTTCCTTTTCCGGTAGATAGTGTCTCCAACAGGAACTACAGTATTTTTGTCTCATGAAGCGTCGATGCGCGCTTTACTAGTGGTAACCAAGTATACAAACACACTCTTATTGTGTGCGTCAAGACGAGTAGCGTTGGCACAAAATACACACACGCAGTGTCGGAAGTATGTGTGTGGACACAAACTTCCGACTTCGCCATAATCAAAAACTCAAACTCAAAGCATTTATTTCAATTAAACCTTGTACAAGCACTTTTGAATTGTCAAAATTAAATAGTCTGTCAGTTAGTCAGAAAGTTGAAGCTAGTTACCCATTCCAAAACGTAGATCACTATGGAGAAGAACAGGCAAGAAACTCCATGGACACTCTTTTAAATCAAGATATTACAAAATCCTGGGTACATTTTTCTTGTTGCGAACAATATTTAATATTTGAGAACAATGTAAAAAAAGACACAAATGAAGAAACAATTCAAAATATAAGATTAAAAATAAGTCTTGGCAGTTAAGAGATGACCAGTCTCAACCGACGGCGCCCGTTCACGAACATGACGCGAACGGTGACGAGAGCTCATGCGCTTACGCACGCACACACAGCGTGTTTGTACACTCGGTAACCACAAGTAAAGAGCGCATCGCTTCGTAAAATAAAAAAACTGTAACATACTATTCTATGGAGTTTTCTATATTTTCTTGTTTTTAGTAAAATATTTTAAAAACCTCTCACAAACGACTGTCATACTGAATTTCGACTAGCATTAGTCCGACAGAACTTACTTCGACAACACAGTCTTTAAGACAAAGTTAAATTCATATCGAAATCTTTTGAGATAAATCCGTTGCACCTGCCACGGTAAGAAAGTGCAGTATTAAAAGGTTTTATAAGTATTATTTGAAAACCTCTCCAGTAACTGTCGGACCAACGTCGACGTGTGTTCCCCTTCTTGGCTAAAGCGGTGTATACATATGGCTACGTACGTCAGTACGTTTTCCAAGAAATTCTCAGAAATCTATGCTATTTTTCACTGCACAACAACCATTGGATTATTCTGGGAAAAGTAATCAGAAGGGCAATTCTCGTAATTTTAAGAACGTTCACAGTCTGATGTCGGTCTAAATCCGTTAAAAATACCTCTATTTTCCCTACGTCTTTGACAAGTTTTTGAGACTGATTGTCGCCGAGATGAAATTGCGACTAGATTTTGAACGTTTTTAATTACGGGAATTGGCCTTCAGGTATTGCTATTGTATGAATTATTGTAAATAATTAGAATTGTTACTCAAGGGTGGGTATTTGTAAGGTTCCGTACCCAAATGGGTCCACGATATGTTACCAAAGGATTCTCGGCAAGTAATATATAAGTCAATAATTCTCGGTTACTTTGGTCACATTGCCCGTCGGGAACCAGATAATCTTGAAAAGTTGGTGGTGGTGGCAAGGTAGATGGGAAAACCACTCGCGGCCGGTTACCTAACCGCTAGTCAGACCAAGTAACCACCCACACTCACTGGACTCTCAATGATGATTGAGAGTGATGATTTTATAAGAATAGGTACATATATACAAGATATAGGACAGTAAAAATCCATAGAAAAATATTATAATATTGTTTCCGGAAAAAAATATTGCCACAGAACATTTTGTTTTTGTCATTTTGCTATCGTGCGTACAAAGATACATAATTATGGTGACTTTTGAACTCATTGAAAAATGTTCAAGGTAGGAAATGACTCATTAATATGAACAACAGACAACGAATGAAATATCAAAAAGGAAAGAACAGCTATTGTTTTTCTGATATTTCAGTCTCGGTCTCGTTGCAAGAGCTGCACCCTAATTGCGTAACACTATCAATCACAACCGCCGATGCCGATGGCCGATGGGGCCGAAAGGTTCTGGAGTGGCGACCGCGTACCGGAAGACGTAGCGTTGGAAGGCCTCCCACAAGGTGGACCGACGACCTTGTGAAGGCCGCAGGAACCCGTTGGATGCGAGAAGCACAGAACCGGTCGAAGTGGAAGTGCTTGGGGGAGGCCTATGTCCAGCAGTGGACGTCTTTCGGCTGAAATGATGATGATGATGATGATCAATCACAACTTGAATAATTATGTGACATATTGCTAATCCAGTGCTCGAAAAATTTGTCTACTCAACAACGTAAATATCTAACGAAATTAATGGTGTTCAACTGTCAAAATGAAGCCATTCCTACTGTTAGTGTGACGCAATTACCCCGCTATTCATATTCATGAGTGATCTGCAGACCAAACTAACTCTCCTAAAGTTTTAAAATCTATTATTTTTAGACGTTATATACTTATGAAAATACGACCTATTTATCTAGTTACTGTGTGAATACCGCCTTACCGTTCTATCCGACATAAAAAGCACTGTCAATGCGTTGTCAAAGTGTCAATTTTGCATTGAATTATGTCACTTTGTTGGGAAGCGCCGAGTTACAGCGTAAGTATGTATTCACACATGACATTCAGAAAATAGTGAGAATAACTTACGTCTGTCGAATATATCGTGACATTAAGGAATATTTGATACGGCAATAATTTGGCAATATTTTTCCCGAAAATGTTGGTAAATATCGGTAACGTGTTCTCTACTTTGAAGGTATTATACAAGTCATTTGATTACCAATTTTAAGACGTTAGGCACAACCTAGAAACTGTGGAAAATACATCTTCGGGCAAGCGTGGTCAACCAATCAACTCAGACTATCGCAGTCCACTGCTGGACATAAGCCTCTCCCAGGCTGCGCCACAACACCCTGCCCCGCCTTCCGCATGCAGTCCGAGCGTAGTGATGATTAGATCCTTTATGATCCTTTTTGAGCAAGCAGTTAGCTGTCTAACGTAAATCATATGATATATCCACCCCCTTACTAATAAACGTATTATATCAGATGAATAGTTACACACCGATTTCTCTCTTTCAGTCGTCAGTAATTTGACTTTCGAAAGAAGAAGACAAAAGCGTTGTGTAAAAGCTTTAATTTAAAATGGGCTTGTTTTTAGCTTTTCAGTTTTTTTTTCGGCAGTCGGGTTTTTTGGTTTTTATAATTATTTATATTTTTAAATATCTTTTTTAACGATTTTTTATATTATATATATATTTTTTATATTAGATATTTAGAACATTGTAAGCCACTATTTAAAGCACTAAAAATTCTTCCACTTCCTTGCCTATATATTTTTGAAATTTGCATGTTTATAAAAAGGTATTCGCACATGTTCCCATTGTATGAACACATTTCTAAAAGAGTGAAAAACAGAAGCCCAAATAAATTACTTGCACCTAGCCAGAGACTACATTTGTATAGCAGGAATTCTAATTGTATGGCAATTAAAATTTTTAACAACTTACCCCCACGCATCAGAGTGTTGCCCACAAATAAATTCAGGAAAACAATATTTGCCTGGCTTTTAGACAACTGTTTCTATTCAGTTAATGAATTTTTAAATTATAAATTTTGACATTACATTTTATCAATAATTACTTTGTGTGTATTTAACTATTGACTTGTACTGTTTTTTGTTTTTTTTGACATTTTTCATTCTTATATAACAATTATAATAAAATTGTGCCTATAACACTTGACATTGTATAAAAATTGCCAATTTTTCATCTTAACTAATTTATAATTATATTAATGTGGATATATCGTCTTCTAACCGTTTCGATGACAAACTAATTAAGTAGGTACTGTGATTATATTGTTGCGGCCTAGAGCTCGGCCACTTTGACTTTGTAAGTTAATTTTAATATTTCTACACCGGCAACGGTAGTGTATGTGAAACTGTTTATTATTAAGATCTTAATGTACCATATACTCAGAAATAAATAAATCTATCTATCTATCTATCTATCTATTCCGAATTCTAAATATAGGCATAATAACGAACAAGCGATTTAATCACACTAATATTATAAAGGCGAAAGTTTGTGAGTGTGTGTGTGTGGGGGTGTGTTTATATGTTTGTTACTTCTTCACGCTCAAACGGCTGGACCAATTTTGATGAAATTTTGTATGGAGGTAGCTGACACCCTGGATTAACATATAGGCTTTTTATCCCGATATTCCCACGGGATCGACATTTACGCGGGTGGAACCGCGGGGCGCAGCTAGTTGTATAATAATATGTCAATAAGATGAAGAATAAGATGATGTCGACACAGCGATTTCTCTGAATTTTGACGCAATGTTTGTTCTCCTATCGTATATTCTATTTGTATATCTCTTTGTGTAGGTAGGTTAGCTTGGATTCGGGGAAGTAGGTATCTACCACCGTACTAATTATAATTGTACTGTTGAATTTATTACGAATTATAGAAGGGTACTAGCACATGAGTCTTTGTTTCTTTATTATATTTATGACTTCTTATTTTAAATTCTTGTTCTCCCAATCCACATCGCATCGCATCGCCGGCCCGCGCTTTTACTTCGTTTTCGCTTAGCGTTCTTTCTGATTTTCATTCTTTTTGCTCGGCACCTAAGGGTCCTAGCGTGATGTTAAAAGAATTGGGATATCAAATGCAAAACATTTTTTTTTAATTCAACTGTTTGCTTCTGAGATTAGTGCGTTCAAACAAACAAACTCAACTTTAGCTTTAAGGTACAAGTTCGTAGCCGACCGCATACAGCAGCAGCAGACGACGTGTCGCTACGACACTACTGGCTTGTATGTATTTCTATGGAATACCTTCCGTAGCTAGCAACATGTCGCACGACTGCAGACGTCGTGTGGCCCGACCGCAGATCAGCAGTGCCACCGACACTGGAGCAGCCATCTGCGGTAGGGCTCGGACGCTGCGACGTGTCGCTACGACATGTCGCAACGTCACGTCGTCTGCTGCTGCTGTATACGGTTGGCTACGAACTCGTACCTTTATTATTATTAGTATAGATAAGCAATACATTGGCTATCCTATATTGAGCAAATATAAATACGTAAAGTTAACCCCACAAACTTCACATAGAAATCCCCAAGTACTTCGCTTTCAACTTTAACAGATCCTAAGAATTCAAATGAGCCTTCTGATAAAACAACGCTAAATCACCAGAAAACTCATGTTACCTCACGACTATACTTGAACTATAAAGAAAATACATATAACATTTTAAAACTGGATACTGCAATAAATCTTCTACGTACTTTCTTGAATGCCGGATAGTTCTATCCTGCATTCTGGTCAGGAATTGAATGTTTTCAGTATTCTGCTGAGCATTGTGTTCTAGTTATCATTTCACTTGGCGTAGTAAATCTTAATTCGGAAGGAAATTGTTTGTTTTACTATTTATTTCAATATTTGAAAGTGAATTATTTATGTATTTGCTTATGAAAATAAACAAAACGCTATTAAACATCACACTTTTTTTGTATTACATTTAACAAACTAAGTTCAAGTTTGATCGAACAAAAAGTATGAAAACTCAATACTCATACATAAGATGAATCCAATGACACACCTTACAACCATGTACACCGCAATTTATACGAGGGCACATATTCATACAAATAAGGGATCGCACCTCCTTCAAAAAACAATTTCTTATAAAATGTCACTTGATATTTTGCAAACGGGTGAGGTGCGAATGTAACCGATAAATTGCCGAATTCCCGTAGCTAATGCATCTGTCACCGATTGTTACTCGGGCGAACTGAATACATTTTCATACTTTATATCACGTTGTGGTACAATTCATAGAAGGTTAGGTTCAAGTCTGTTATGTAATATTTACTAGCTGCAATATGCACTAGGAATTCATGACTTTTTTTGCTACGGTTAATAACACTGTAAAAATGGCCAAGTAGTCCCTAACCATAATGATAACGTCATCAGTCACTATTAAAGTGTCGAACAAAAGTAACAGAGAGAGCTCTGTTACTCTCCTGTTTCCTCAAGTTCTCAATGAACAAACATTTCTTAGCTTAGGTGTATGTATAGGGTGGTAGGGAGATCGAAGCAAAACCTGGTTTAAAAAAATTTGCTGTTTCATAGAAAAGGACAAAACCTACGAGGTCAAAATGTACAGAAGAGCATTTTTTTTTAAATAAAACCTTTGAAAAATATCTACGCTCTAGTCTAATCATGTGCCGATCGTGTCACGTGCCACCCTGTAATAAATACATGGTGGGTTAATCTTTGGGAAGAGAATGTGGCGTGTTTTACACAATTTCTTAAAGAAATCTAAAAGACTCGAAATAAATACTGACATTACTGCAGATCCGTCTTACAAATGATGAATAAAAGAATGTGAAATGAATTCATGGTTAAAGTCTTACGTTTTATGCCAAAAAAGTATATACTATTTGCGCATAACGCACTCTCAATACAGGGACCAAAACCTATCACCTTTCACACGTGAAAACAGAAACAAAACAAATGAACCGCTTTCCGTTCAACTCCTGCGCCATCTCCGGTCCCGAGCGGGCTTCACTCCTTAAGCTCCCATAATTGGCAAGCATTCGGATCACGTATTAAAAGCCGTGTCGGTCCCAGACACAGTCCGATAAGAATTCCGTGAGTCAATTCATATTCACGAAAAGAATTCACCTTTGGAAAATTAAATATTAAAATTTATAAACGTCTGCGATATTTCCCGGAGTGCTTTTAATACTTTGGTGAAAAATGTATCTCTTTTGTTGAGCTTAATGAAGTAAAAACGATTTATTATTCACTGGTACTGCTTGAGGAAATTTAATTGAATATGTCCTCATTTATATCCATACTTAATATTATAAATGCGAAAGTGTGTCTGTCTGTCTGTCTGTTACCTCTTAACGCTTAAACCGCTGAACCGATTTAGATGAAATTTGGTATTGAGATAGTTTGAGTCCCGGGAAAGGACATAGGTTAGTTTTATCCTAATATTCCCACGGGATCGACATTTATGCGGGTGAAACTGCGGGGCGCTGCTAGTATTTATAAAATCAAGAAAATACTGTGAACTACTCAAACGGATTGAAAAAAAAAATATTGCAGCTATACTTCACGAATGTTTTCTGGGAAATTCAGCTTTTGTCTACAGTAAACATACTGTAAATGAAACACAATAAAAACTACATTTTTACTCATTGCTCAGTGAATTATTTCTGCTGTTTTGGTTAAAATTTTAGTGGCATTATTTGACCAGTTTTTTGACAGCTCCGCCAATTCAGATAGTTTGGTTTGGGACTAGTAGCAATATGCAAATCATGCTTTGTTTTTTAGATTTTTTCATGCAAATAAGGGTTTTCAAACCAAGAGTTGTCGATAAATACAATCGATGTACCGATCAAACTAACCTAACCCAGTAAGTGGATACTTTTCTCTTTCAACAGACCGTATACAGGACAAATAAATATTACCAGTGCGCAAACTGTAACCATACCATGAACCGCGTAGGTATTGATTTTGTATGAAATAGCAGATTTTTTTTGATTACCGACGAAAAATTTGTGGGTTCTAGAATCATAATTATACTGAATTTCTTATATGGAGTATGGAGGAAATTTTTCAGTTTGCGCACTAGTTATCATCTCCTGTATGGAGCTTTGAGGACATTTTCAGAGACTATACAAAAGCTTTGGTGTAGGTAAGCGATGCATTACCATCTTATCCTACTTATCCCCCCTCCGCCTGAACTTGGAACACAATAGTCTATTGCTATGCATGACGTCACTCAGTGCCAGCACGTACACCTTGATACTGTTTGGAGATCTCCTAATCTAACGGGAGAAAATACATAGATAACAGCCGTGCCTGTATTCCCTGAAGAGATAGGCAGAGAGTAAGCCCAAAATTCAACGGTTTCAAATGCGAGCGTATTATACCGGGTCACAAGGGAGACAATTCTGAGCTCTGTCCAACTTGAGATTGTTCCAATACTTCAAGACCAAGTACGATATTATTTTTCGATATACGTCCAGAAATAAAACAGACCGTGGCGTGGGCGGATATAGTAGATAGATATAAATATTATTTATAACAGGAAATTATAGGAAAACGGATCGCAGTAATTAACAGCCACGAATGATTTATCTGACACGGCATTAATTGGCTAGACAGGTTATACCTATGAGGATGAATCGGGCGATAGTTACGTTCTCATAGTCCACAGACATTCAAGGCCACAGTAAATATTCGTGGTTAAAGACGACCGTTGCCAGAAAGGGAATACATTTATGTAAATAGGTACAGACCGCATCTAGGGTGAGTGGTGCCTCTAGGCTCTGCTTAATCTTGCAAATTTATGCAAGTCGACGACAACACGTCAAACTGTCTTCGCAAGAGGACGTGATCCAAATCCGATTCAGCGCGTCATTTCGGTCGTAAAACGCTTTAGGAGTTGGCGCATTTGTCGCATAATTCTGATCTCCGGAGTCCAATAGCTTCTTGTGACGAACCCGATTATTATTCAAAGCTGATCCGTTTGCGTGCGTGTCAGTTTGGTGCGTTGTTCGAATGTTAGTTTACGTCGGAGTTAGCGGCGGCTGGGGCATCGATCCTGGGATACATTGTTCATTATTACTGTGGGTTATTAATCAAAGCTTTGGATTTCGTGTGTATGTATACTCTGCAGAAGTGGTTTGGAACTAGACAGACTATAAAGTAGGTTTAAGCGAAAATTATACATTCTACGCCCACTTTGTAAAAGATTAGGTTTTAGTATTCTATTACGAAATCTTTAGTAATTAACACGTCATGAGCGGGTTATGAGGGTCTCATTAAAAGGTTTTATTATGTCTGGCTTCGGGTAATTACGCTACAAATCTTTCCTTTACTGCAACAACGCGATTGGCGAACAAGAGCCTAGACTAATAAAAAAACATACTTTTTCTTTCAACTACGTAGTAGTTATCATTAATCACTACAAAACCGATCACAAAGGACGTATTTTTTGCCTAGAACCATAACAGTGCAGAAATGTTATATGAAATCTCATGGTTGCACAGTTTTTCATTAATGCACTGTTTTTTATTTTTTATTTAGATAAAAAATTACCACAGGGGTTTAATGTCTCCCATTAAGTTTAATATAAAATGTATGCATTAGATTAATAAGACAATGGCTGAAAATAGAAATCGGCTGAATAAAACCGACTTGGTGAAAAAAAAAAAAAACAAATGGCGCGATTGTTTTCATTACCTTGAGTTTTTATTTTGACTAGGTATATTTTATCACGGTAGATAGATTGGTAGTTGAAAGAAAAGGAGATTACGCACCTTGCTAAAGTGAGTAATTAATGCACTTTGCGCTCGATGCAACAATCTACTATAATAACCTTTAACTCTACAGTTTTATTCCACAAACCAAAATATTACGTCACAAGAAAATGAAATATATCTGAAGTAATAGGTTTTGTACGACCAATAAAGGTACGATCCCTGAATAAAGAAGGCTATTTGTCCGGCTAATAATGGTTAACTAGATATAATATTTTTCAAACTGATACAGGTAGCGGTCTCAAGCAAATAGGGTTCTCTAGCTCGTTAGCCGTTATGTTCAGACTCTTTTCCGAGTTTCCTAGAAAAACGTGAACAATACAAAGTTAGGTAAGTACCTCCTTTAATGGACTTAATGTTTCGGGTAGAAGGCGTAGGTATACAACACGATTCTATCATAATGAGCATCATATCTAGGAACGATCCTTTCTGTATTTTGTTGTCGGTTTGTGAAGTCGTGGAAATTATTTTTTAAGCAAATTGTTAATTTACCGTGTTATATTATAGCCATTTCATACAACTGTTATGGGGGATAGATAGATTCAAAGGTCAAAAGCTGTACCCATATGTCTGTGTCATCATCATCATCATCATTTCAGCCGAAAGACGTCCACTGCTGGACATTGGCCTCCCCCAAGCACTTCCAGTTCGACCGGATTTTACCTCTGAATTTGCATCACTGTCAAAAACAATGTGATCTTTATTCTTGTTACAGTAAGGTTGCATTTGGGTTGTTGCCACTGACTAGTCTGTCAAAATGACAGTGATCTTTATTTACGTGGCAATAAGGTTGTAGTTGGGTTGTTACTGTCAGAGGTGAAATAACTGAGAAAGGTCTGTCAACAAAGAGCCTTGCTTTGCGGAAGGAACAAAGTAGATACAAGTAAATCCTAAAATCAATATAAATTGCTACCAAGCTAAACCTGCAACAAATGAACTAAGGTTCATTCCATGTCCCAGATATTTTTACGTTCGTTTCTAGATGTGGCATGGGAATTCAGCGTACAGTCATGAGCGTAAGTATGTATACACTTGGCTTTATTCAAAGGCGAATTTCTCCTTTAATTTTGAATGAAATTTTATGTTATTACGAACATAGTATTTTAGAACCCATAGGTATATGTAAAGTGTCGTATTTGAAGGTTTGCATTCTTTATTTCACGAAAAATGTGTTAGTGTTGACATATACAAACAGCTTGTCAGCACTACAGATGTAAACACTCATTTACTAAACGATTTCTTTGCTTCTAAGGGCCACGATTATGCTTATCTTTCCTTATACATAGTATAAAACAAAGTTGCCGAAATGTCTGTACGCGCATAACTTCCGAATGACTTCACCAAATTGGATAATTCTATTTTTGTTGTGTTTGGTATTGCTGGGACAAGGTCTGTATGAAAGAAAATTTTGGAAGTTCGAAATAATCCTTCTCTAGATTATTCCATTATACTTTTATTAGGTACTGTTAAAAGATATGGTTTGATTTTACGATGATTCAGGTTTATACCG
Organism: Oligia latruncula; assembly: GCA_948474745.1. NCBI lineage: Eukaryota > Metazoa > Arthropoda > Insecta > Lepidoptera > Noctuidae > Oligia > Oligia latruncula. The sequence continues at coordinate 8,319,359 of OX419686.1, read as the reverse complement.
AGGTAACTACTTTATATCAGTTTTCATTAAAAACGTATTCAAATAAATTGAACAAGGGTTTAGATGATTCAATATTTAAAATTTATAAGCCACTAGCTGCGCCCCGCGGTTTCACCCCCGTAACTGTCGATTCCGTGGGAATATCGGGATAAAAAGCCTATGTATGTTAATCCAGTGTGTCAGCTATCTCCATACAAAATTTTATCAAAATTGGTTCAGCCGTTTGAGCGTGAAGAAGTGACAAACATATAAACACACACCCTCACACTCACAAACTTTCGCCTTTATAATGTTGGTGTAATGAGATTAAAATTAGTGTTAGTTCAAAGTTTTAATTATTTTATGTAAACTGAAACATGCTGGGTTGACTAAATAATTTAATTACCCAAGGGTCATCTGGAATATTAATATTTTAGTCATAAAAATAGTTTTTATTTGTACCTACCTGCTGGATTTTATATAATAATATTAATTTAAGTATATAGAGCAGTGGTGGCCAAGTAGTAACGGCCTCGACCTACGAGTGACTTACGGTCGTAAGTTTGAACCCAGTTTGATTTACTTTGTGTAAATTATTTCATCACGACTGCTCTCAAAACGGTGAAGGAAAACATCGTTAGGAAACCGGCATGTCCTAGAATCAAATATTCGAAGACATGCGACATCTACCTAGCCGTACTGGGCCTGCGTGGTGGATTACGGCCCACTTCCTCTCACAGAGAGCAGGCCTGTGTACCAGACTTGTTATACTATTAAGTTTTTTCATTGACTCCAATTTACATAATAGGTAGGTACAAAGTAATAGTTCTGTCTTTTGCATATCTCATACACAACTAACTACCCTCCTTGTATGATGATAATTTTATTTTCTACAAAAAATATTATTTCTGCCACAACATTTTTTGAAATTACTATAAAATCTCTAGCTTGGTTGTTGTAGCTAAAGTTGTCTCATTTTTTTTAGCATGTTTATAGCGGTCATCACCCTTTTTACCGACTTTACAAAAAGGAGGAGGTACTATGTTCGGGTGTTTGTTTTTTTTTTTTTTTTTTTTTTTTTTTTTTTTGTATGTTTGTTCATCGAATACGCCGCCAATTGTCGACGGATTTTCAAAATTCTTTTTTTGTTCGAAAGTAGATAGTTCTGAGGTGGTCCCATTGTCACCAAGTTAGGATCTGATGATGGGATCTTAGAGAAATCGAGGGCAACCCTCAAATTTTATAGGCTCACTTATTGTTTTTCGCATATTTTATGAAGTATCTTGTGTATTTGTGTATGGTTGTCACCATCTCAGGTAGCTGGGCTGATGATGGAAGGTACAACTCCTTAACAGTAAGAAGTTACTCGAACAGGCAAGGACTGTTTTAGTAAATTGTTTTGATGTTTGATAGGGCATTTGCCACATTTGGTCTCATGATCATCAAGTCATGACCTGATGCTGCAGTCAGGATAGTCTGCAGAGTACCTAACTCCTCGACAACTAACAGCAGATATATCGTGTTTAGGCTCATTGAAAATGGCTCGATGTGTGGATAAACGTACTGTTACTGAGGAACACCGAAGACCTGATGCTGAAGCCAGGAGCATCAGAAAAAGTACAAACCTTTAAATTACAGCACCGTAGTCGTGTTTGGGCTCATTTTAAACAGGACTAATTTTAAGTTCAATGCAATGTTGACATAAGTCTGACCTGATGCTGCAGCCAGGATTATCAGCATCTAATCTAAAAACTAATAAAAGGAGAACTCCTCAACAATTAACGTCCCTGCATCCAGAAAAGGAATATTTTATAAAAAGGCGATGGGCAAGTTGACATTAGGCTATTGTAACTTAGATAAATTATAAATAGACCCACTAAAAAGCGAGAAATAAAAACTTTTTAACAAAAAAATAAACCGACTTCCAAAAAAAACACTACAAACTGAAAAAAAAAAAACACTACAAACTGAAAAATAACTTTAATTTCGGAAGTCGGTGGCAAAAACTAAAATACTGATCCCTAAGACACCGACTTCCGAAATTAAAGTTATTTTTCAGTTTGTAGTGTTTTTTTTTTTCAGTTTGTAGTGTTTTTTTTGGAAGTCGGTTTATTTTTTTGTTAAAAAGTTTTTCTAATATCTCTCCATAGGAACCCAAACGATAATCTATGTATGGTTTTCGTTATTAGAACATGTAGAAAATCACGATACATTAACGGACTTTATTTCAGTTTTGAAATGAAAAATGTAGGTGGGTCAATGACCGCTATTACCATGCTAAAGCGCGACAACTATAGCAACGAGCATTAGCTTTCTGCTAGGTTTTTCTTCATAACTATGAAATGTGACATTATTAACATATTTTCAGGCAATTGCTAGTGTAGGCCTTTTGCCGTAATCACCAGAGAGAGCCCCAGCGGCGGCCTATGCATTATTAAAAAAAAATGGCGGCATTCTTGTTATCACATTATGTGATTTTTACGCAAATAGCCAGGTGCTTAATATTTTTATTACAGGGGGAATATTTTATGTGAGTCCTGGTTTTTGTAATGATAAAAGTTGAATGGAATCAGCACATTTCACAGTTATTCGTCATTATAAAAGTGTGGTAATAAAGCATAATTATCATACAAAAAAAAAAAATATGGTTTCGTAACAAATATTATTTACCAAAATAAAAATGAAAATAATGCCGCCGTTTTTATTATTATCTTATTATTCATATTGTTATTTTTTTGGCAAATAAATTTTTCTGTAATACAACGGTACAAAGAACTGAAATCATGCAAGCGATAACATTACTTATCTCAATAAAAACAGAATTGACAAGAAAGAAAATAGTATTATACACACATAATATTGACTATAACAATATAAACTCTAGGAATAATATTAAGCAGAAGACGTTCATACTTTTTCTTTATTTTCTTTGCTTAAGCGAATTTCTTCATGCCTGAAAACAGATAAAAACTTGTTCAAAGCAACAAATTCGAATTGAAAAACTTGGTGATTATATTTTTCAGCATCGCCGCATAAGTTTCTTATTGGCAAATCCCTTATAAGTCTGCGTGTGTTCACGGTCCGCACTCCCTAACTTAGACGAACCCAAAGTAATCTAAAACAAATAAAGATGAGTGGGACCCCACAGACGTTACGCGCATATCGAATTCCTCTTTATGTTCATATGAATAATAACAAATTTTGTATTCATCGTCTTGTTTGAGACTAAGAACTTTTGCAGAAGGAAATTGTTTCCCCGTTTGTCGCCGACTTGGAGTTCAATATTAAATCTGCGTTGGGATCAATCATAAGGATGTAATTTGGACGTCGCGTATCTTTCAAGCGATCTCTCGTCTCCAAATGTGAAACTTTTTTGTTGAGTTGTTCGCGAATTTTGTTAATAAACTTCAGATTACAAATTGCTTTATGTTTCATTTTTCCTGCTACACATAATATACCTACTACCGTTCGTTGAGGCTTACATGAAACAATTGTTAGACTTCACTCTCAAATTATAGAAGACTATAAATGTAGGTACTGAAAATCTGGATATAGTTTTTTTTTTTTTAATCCAGATGTAATGTTGAAGCAGTTACACAATAAAACTATTATGTTTTATTAAAAATGGCCTAACTACTGTAGTTTACGCTAAAAAACCGAAAAACAAGGAACATAAAAACGTACAGTGGTACCGGGGTAAGCCGTCCGTGAAGTTATAATGAAGTTTTTAAATGAACGTACCCGCTTCATAAAGTGGAGGGCGGCCTTCCAATGGTCTTCTTTTAATTTATAACGCTGGGTCCCTATTTTCCGACAACTTAACTACGAGAGGAAAGGGAATGAAAACTTCATTATCGTATAGGTAGTAAGGAAAGGTGTATAGTAAGCCAGGGTGAGCCCTGGCTTACTTGACGATACACCTTACTTATTTAGGGAAACCCACAGGTTTCCCTGAAAAACATATAATGAACATTATACAGGATGAAATTGAGCAGGTGCGACAAATTGAAATATTTAATTCAACGTGCTATAAAGTAAATTTAGAACAAGGGCTTACAGGACCTAAACGCAAAAAACGCAAGTTTTAGAAACAATAAAAGTATATGATCGACTACAGTAAACAAAATAAAAAAATATATGATATTCTTCAGGATATATTCTAGGTAGATAGTGTGTTGAAAACATAATACAACTAATTTGATACGATAGAAAAAAATCCTGAAGATACCTCTAAAACTTTCTTTTTACAATAAAAACCATACAAATATACATACAATCATTATGATTTTTGTCAGATTATTCTACAAGCAACATACCTACTAAAGCACTAGTGTTTTAATTTTTAATCCAAACAATAGATTTTTTGTAAATAGACAATTGCTTCATATTTTGCAATAAATTACCAGCGTTATGTCATCGCGCTTCTTTTTCTTTTCTATGCAGTCCGACAAAGACCGCGCTTAAGGTCATGTAGTCGCCTTAAGGAAAGGGGTGCACATACGTGCGCGTAGGCGAGCGATTTGCAATGTCGTCGCGTGCTCTTTTTTTCGTTGGATCGGTCAAAATTAGGTAAATACCGCTGTTTCAACACGTTGCCAAATTGCTTCATGGTTTGAATTCAGCGATGTATGGGTTGCTTATCGGGTGCGCGCTAAGATTGATACTTTAACTTTATTATTTGTTTTGACAGTTTTAATTTTTTTTTTTATTGAAATGACGTTAATTCGTGTCTACTTGAAGGCAATAACTTAGTTTGCACTCTCAAGACGATAATTCGGTACACGATTTTTTTTCCAGAATTTAAATTTGGGAAATGTCATTATTATCATTATACAGTTACTGCACCTCCTATTTCGATTTGTTGCAAGTTTTCAATTTCATCCTGTATAACATCACGCCTGTTTTCCCATAAAGGTTAAGCAGACGTCGTACACCCACATTTTTCCAGTTATGTACCTATATTTTAGTCTCATAGGCCTATCAACCAGCATCCTTATTGAGTAACACACTATTACTCTCAATTTGAATCATTTTGGAGCATATTGCTAATCTGTTGCTCCAAAAATGTATATTTGCTCAACAAAGTAAATAACGCAATGAATGTTGTTCAACTGTCAAAATGAAACCCATTGCTACAGATAGTGTGTTACGCAATTACCCTGCGGGCACCAATCCAGACTCCTAATGAAGACAATTTCTAATGGAAAAACCCAGTTGCTTGGCCTGGGAATCAAATCAACCTCTAGAGCAATTAGGCAGTCACATAATAACACAGTAGAAAAAACATTTAACATAAGTTTTCTACTGCGAACTTCGAAAAGATGGGTTACAAAAAGATTAAAAAACAATTTGATTAAAATATTGCTGCTCGAAGGGATATTAATAAAATGACGTAAAACAGTAACACTGGAAATGGGCCAAATTCCAAGAATAAGCGAAATTGTACTTCGCGTCAAAAAATAGATGGAATTGTGTCTATTCATGTTTAAAAACCATCCATTTCATTTCCATTGATGTTTAATGGTCTAAATCTAGTGTTCGTGGAATATTGTGCAGATTAATCATTGTTTTTTTTTTTCTTTACTGACTCATGAGTTTTTCTTTCGAGAATAGAAGCTTGAACTGAAATTGAAATTACGTAACACACTTTAAATGACACTCACTGCTTTTCATTTTGACAATTCAACAAAATTCTTTGTTATTTACGTTGTTGAACTGTCGAATATTAAAATACGCATCAATTTGTTGCGGCCCATCCACTATTCTAGCAAAACAATATTCGTTTTTTATAGCTCACACATCAATTTATTTCCGCTGTTGCCTAGCTGCACTTTTTCAAATAGGATATAACTAGAAAAATATTATTGGCAAGGCACACAATTCGGCTTTGGTGGAGCGATAGTTTTTTTTTGTATGAATAAAATATTACTATCTGATACCACAATGAATATGTATGTTTTTTTAATAGTTTTTTTTTTATATTTTACATTTATTACTATTTATTTTGTTAACAATTCTAAAATATGTATATGTGTATTAGTACACATGTGCTATATATATATATGTATGTGTGTGGATTAGTACACAAGTATGTATAATTAAAAAAAGGGAAGAGCTCATTGGGCTTCAAAAAATTCGTCCGCATCGCTATCAATGGGATAAGTTCCCAAAAGGCAGCAGCATTGCCACGTTGGATGGCTGTTGATTCACGAGTCACGTGAAGAGTCGACCAATGTCGTTTTTTATTTATAGTCTTAACTGGGCTTCATTGGATTCATAAAAAATCATCAACCTCCTTCACGTGTAATTAACTCACGGTACACCTTAGACCCTATAGTCAAAGCTTTAAAAAATAGCTATTATTAATTAGCGTTTTTATTTCACCACGCCATAATGTTGTAGCTTGTGCCAATAACAAACAAGACGAAAGTATATAATATGTTATTACGTCAGGTGTGAAAGGCCTTTTGCAATGACAATAATGGTACACACAATAGTCTGTGAGCTCATATATTTTTCACCATACATACGTTTTATGGAATGAATGTGACCTAACATAACTGTGCCAAGTTTTAGGCAAGTCAAACGACAAATAGAAACTAACTGATAGAAAAACTCAAAATGGTGTCCCCGAGTTAAACAGGGGGCCATTCTCAGTCCCTAAGTTCGTTGTAATATTATGACATTGAAAACAGTGATCGCTAATCCCTTATCACTTGAACCGCATCTCTCAACCTAATATTATAATGAAACACCTGATTCAGGACAACTAAAGCCTTCTGTCTACCAAGTATTTGTGGAAATGTAAACTCGGTTTTAATTAAAACATCGTTCTTGGTTTTTTCTGAAACTATAATTAAATGTGAAATTAAAAAAGGGTGTCTGCTATATTAAGAAGCGGTCAAGTGGAACAGGACACGCGCGGAAAAGGTTCCGTAGCAGAAACACGTTTTTGACGTTTTATTACAATTATCAGAGTAGCGACAAACCCCCGCTTCGCACAATTTTTACGACTTCAAAAAACAACGCGTTCATAGAGACATACACTAAAAGCGACTTTAATTTATAGTGTATTTATAGGCTTTCATTCGTGGATTTTTGACAGTCGTTACGGGTAGTTAGAAGTCCGAAAGTCTGACAACCAGTCTTACCAAGGGGCATTAAATATTATTTATGTATTACCCAGTAACTGGGTTGTGGAGATCAGATAGGCAGTCGCTTTATGTAAAATACTGGTATTCAGCTGCATCCGGTTAGACTGGAAACCGACCCCAACATAGTTGGGAAAAGGCTAGGCAGACGATGATATATAGATTAGGGTGGCAAGGAAGTAGGCTTTTTCCATGCAGGGGGATATGACAGGCATAATAATTTAAAAAATATATAAGAGCCTGATTAACTTGAATTCTCCAAAAACAACTGGCTTTCGATTTGCTATTAAAAATATGAAGCCCTGTGACAGACGACGCATGTTTTTTAAGTTCCCTTTTGGCAGCAACCTTTTGGCACCCTTGCGGTACGGAACCCTCAAAAGGACTGAAACAAAAGATTGCTAAACGAGTTTGCAAGATAGCTTTAGTTTCTTCAAAGGGAAGAAAAGTGGTTTGATAATCTGACATCGCATCACAGCAGTATATATTGCATACAATATATATAATTATATTATACTTCAGATTGCTTAAAATGTTATGTTTTATTTTATTTTTCGTAAGTAGTAGTAGTAAGTAAAAAAGAAGATTAAATCTAAGGTGTGGATATTTTTTTTATTATTTACTAGCTTCTACCCGGGACTTGGTCTACCTGAAATTTCTCTTTCCCACGACCCATCTCACTATCACTTCGTTTTCGTTAAACGTTCTTCGTTCGTTCGGCTTCTAAGGGTCATAGCGTGATGATAAATAGCATATAGCCTTCCTCAAGAATTTGGCTATCAAAAACAAAAAGATTTTTCAAATCCGACTGGTAGTCCCAGAGATTAACCCCTACATACAAACTTACAAACAAACAAATTTTACATCTACAATGTTATATAAAATTCAAAGTCCTGACCATATCGATATTTGTGGTCCTGACTGACTGATATCAACGCACAGCCTAAACCGCTGGTCCTAGAGACATGAAATTCGGAGGGTGTGTTCTTTGTGAAGAGTAGGTATCCACTGAGAAAGGGTTTTTCGAAATTCCATCCCTAAGAGGGTGAATGGGGGGGGGGTGAAATTTCACGCGGACGGCGGCGGTTAGTTATTACTATATTTTTTTTTACCGATGCTAATATTAGTTTAGATGAACTAAAGGATACACTATTAACGAAAAATACGGATATGCAAAGGTACAGCAATTTATGATGATGATTTATCGTAATATTGCGTAAAATTTATTGGAGTAGGTAGGTAAATCCATACTTATATTACCTATAAATTCGAAAGTAACTCTGTCTGTATGTTACCTGTAATGACATTATTTAACTTTTTACCCCCTTCTAATGATGATGATGATGATGCGATCCGACCGATTTCGGCCAGGGCGATTGCTTCAACTCCTCAGTAGTTATCGTTCATGAGCTCGCATGTGGCATAATAGCCAATCTTTACTTATTCAGTACGTAATGAATTTTTAACGGACGAAAAAACGGAGGAGGTTCGCAAGTCGACGCGCGTATATATATATTTTTTAATATAACATATCAACAAGTCTGTATTCCCGGAAGGGGTAGGCAGAGCACCCACATTAATTGTATTTTTTATTATGTATTTTCTGGGGTAAAGTAAAGTATAATTAATAAATATATTCTACCAGTTTTGTTCAATAATACGTTTACAAAGTAAAACGAAATCATTCGTTTATATCACAACAAATTAAACAACAATAAAATGATAATTACAAACTTTGCGTACAGCTGTTTCAAGAAAAGTACGAATCACTCTTCTATCTCTTTTTGCTGATACAAACTTTTGGTCATGGAAAATTAAGATATGGAGTGCTCACTTTCAATGGCATGTATTTGATGAGCCTCAAATAATTCTCATTTTGCTTTCCTAAAAATATTATTGAACTCTCTAATATAATTCGTCCTCTTTTTGTGAACTTCAAATAATTCGTATTTTGGGGTCTTAAAAATACTAAATAGCGCTACATGCAACCGACTTAGATGTAGCGCTCGCAAAATGTGTGTGCATTATTAGAAACTCAAAAAGTTTTTAATGGTTCATTCATTTAGAAAAGGTCCATTATTAGACGGTCAATAAGTTTTTAGAGGATCAGTTAAATATTTCCCATATTTAATTGTCGACGAATTCTATTATTTTAAAAATAATCTCTATTATTACCGTCAGTTTCCAATTTACATTTAATTCAACTAAGTAGTCGCGAAGCAATTTACTGTCTGTAAATGAGTTTAACGTCAAACATTTCTCCATTGTATGTACAACATTCTGAACTGGAGTGCAATGGAATCAAAGCATTACCAACCAAATAAATACATCAATGATAGAAAATCTTTTGTTTTCTCAATAAATATTTTGAGTCCGTATCACTGTATCAATCACGTGTCACGTCACATTCACGACGCATTTGTCTAAGGGGACTGTCACAATGTTTGCGAAAATGTCCCCTTCAAGCCGCGCCGTCCTTTCGCGTATTATCACTTCATTTTCTCAGTACTTTGTGCACCAAGCCTTACTTCCACAGTTTAATCAGCGGACTGCCGGACTTAATTTCGTTTTCGTGCCTTCTTTTGATTGTCTTAAGACATCGGCACAATCGTTAAACTTAAGTTCTTAATTATATTGTCAATCCTAATTCATTGTAATATCAACCTAAATTTCATTGGCATGTTGTTCACTGATTAATGACGACAAATTTTATTTATTTCTGTAAGTTGGTTCAAAAAAACACTTCTCACGTCAAAATTAATTTATGTTTGATGTTTCCTAACTGACTACCTGAGGAGAAAGACCTAAACAAACTCAGAGGTCACAGTCTCTTTTAAAGTATAGACATAAACTCGGTCAGGCCCTAAGTTTGTACTGCCTACTAATAAGTAAAATTAATTATCCCAACATTCCTAATAATTTAGCAATTTAACGAGTTATTTTCAGCGTCACTTAAAATTAAGCGTAAGGTAAAATTTATTACCAATTTATTACACAGGTTTTAATATCTCTTACGGATACTTAATTAATATAGCCAAGCCGAGACTATAAAAATCCCTGTAGACTTTTTAATTTTGTTTTCATTTTAATTAAACATTGAGATTTGTTTACCCAAACCCTAAATTTGGCTTAACGTGTCTGCTTATTAAGCTTCTAGCTGATTTTCATTTTAATACTCTAAAGACTAAAATGGTATTAAGTTTGAAGTTATTAATTTTTAATTGTTTTCAGCGTCTATTTATATAAGACAGTTATTGTAGTCTTTAGTGTATAACAGATGGACAGCATTGCCAAAGTCATACCTGAGTTAGGTTTTTTTTTTTTCGGATGTGAAATCATCAAATGACGGGTCCCGCTCTGGGTGGAGTGGAAGGGAGTGTCAGACTCTTACTGACTAAAACCCACCCGTGTTCCTTCCTTAGCCCTTTATGTTCCGGGCCAGCGGTAACCCTTTCGGACAATCCCGCTGATCCGGCAGGCTTCGGCCCTATGGGACCCCTCCTCGATGCTAACATCTCTTTGAGGCGCGCGTGGAACACGTACGCGCCGTCCGGCACGGGCCTGGTCCTGATCGGACGGTGAGCTACCCATTACTCTCCGCCCGCAGGCCCGCGCCTACGGTGGCCGGGAGTCGTCACGCGGCTCCCGACGCCCGGAGCGTCTCCCGCGGCAGCTGGGACGGGAGGCTCTCTCCCTGAGCCGTCCCGCCACCTCCTTCGCTAGCATGACTGCTTCGCAGAAGGAGGTGACTGCCTCCCACTCCCTCTCGCCCCGGACCATGGCTTGCACCAGGGCCGGGCGCGAGAGGACCTGAGTTAGGTATGACTTTGGCTTTTGCGCGACTCATAATGCGAAATATTAGAGTGCTTCACGATCGAATTTTTCTTTTCCTCCTTTCTGCAGCTGTGTCTATTGTTATACTCCTGCTAGTACACAGAACCTACTTAATTTATATACCATTGTATAGATAATTTAATGGAGATTAATTCGCTGGAAGTAAGCTGTAAGTGGGCCGTAATCCACCACGCGGGCCCAGGTTAGGTTATCCTCTGCAGCCGAAAATTGGCAGGCAGCGGGGTCAATGATCTGACCGGTCGAAGGGGCACCAAGGGTGCCCAGACACGGGGTCGTCTGGCGCCCATGTGCTGGTTTGGTCCCTGGGGTGGTCACGGCATGCTATGTGTTCTGGTGCGCCGGTGATGGGGAGAGTACCCCAGAGGAGGGTCTGGTGACGGACGGCCGTGGCGGGTTCACGGATGAATGCTAACGCGTGCCCGTGTTCCCGCCGTAAGCGCCAGAGAAGGACACCGTGGAGTTTTAGTGGGTTAGAGTCCCACATAACTGCACTATCTCCCCGTGGTAGTGCAGAATGCATGAGCATTTCCCCACGTTAAAAAAAAAAAGGTTAGGTTAGGTTATTTTTATAAAAACTGCAAAACATTGTTATGTTTCTTTTCCTCTTCTCATACAAAAAACGCATGAGCATTGATCACCACGCTTGGTCAAAACAAGTTGGTGATTTCAGACTTAACTCCAGATGTCCTCACGATGTTTTCTTTCACCAATGTCAGTATGTTCAAGACCAGAAATCAAAACATTGTTACTGTTCTGAAATTCCCAAAGCAATTTACTTTATACAAATCCCTCTCTTACTCAAATTTTACAACCTCTCTGACCTAACACAATAAATACAGCTTCTTCCTTCTTCAGTGCTATAATGGCCACTATGTTCATTTCATACAGCTCAGCAGATAATTTTAACATTGAAATGGGATTAGGAAGAAACCGCTGGGCGTAGTTAGCATAATTTTCAAATTCTCTACTGTCAAAGGAATTTATTAATGCTCCATGCAAGTTAGCTCGTGCGACCACGAGAGCTGCAAAAACATTACTAAGAGGGATAAATGTATAAAATCCGACAAAATGTACGATTTGTTCGTATGAAACGGGAAATGGTACGTAATCCATGTACTAAAGTGCGTCAGTTGAAGCTTTGTTGGGCTTTTACGCAAAATCCTGTTGGAGTTCCTGCACTGTAACTTCGGTACTGAATATTGAACTAACCTTGATAACGTGTTTAGGAAGAGGCAATTCAAACTGTATGTTTTTGTGCCTTGAAACTTTGGAAGTTTGCACTTTCCTTGAGCCCTCATCGTTTTATAACAACTTGTGATTTTTTAGATACTTTTTAGAAACTCTAAGAGAAAATATGTTGAAAGGACTATGGGTAATAACCTTACCCGTTTGGTCGCGTACCGTACGGAGCTTAGTTACTGCCACCAACTGTGACAAAAATCCAGAAAGTAAAAAAGGCGTCCAATTATAAAAAATACATCATTAGAAGTGCAAAAAGTGTTTAAAGATTCGTTAATTTCAAAAATTGTCCTGTCCATCATTAGCAGGTCAATAAGTTAACACACGATAAGCTAAATATTTCCCTTTATTAAATCAATCTAATTTCCTGAGATATCTTTTCTCTCCAAGTGAAACAAACTTACTTAGGATTAATAAAATTAAACTACTACCCCATGAGGGTAACACAAAGAACTTTGTGTCTGGGTTACACTCTTACCCATTCTCCTTTAAATAAATCGTGTTCTTATTTCAATTCTTGGTTCAAATGTACTTTTTTGCATGTAACACTGAGTAAAATTAACTCCAGCAAGTGTTAAAACATTTTTAATACGATTACAAAATACAAAATTATAATAATTTCGCTAGCAAGCCTCACATTTGGTACACGCCGACATTATTAAAGAAAAAAACACTCGAAGAATATAGAACGTCTATGTATTTTATTTATTCCTATTTTTCTGTAGCAAATGTTCAGGAAGCGAACGGTAGGGGCGGGCGGAGTGTTTTCGTTTAATTTCCCAGTAAAATGGTCTACCCTCTTCAACATAATTACAGACCGGCTAACTGAATGTACGTATCGCTTCATCACCGTCTCATCTTTTCACAGAGTGTTTTTGCATTTTAAAAAGCTTCTCTTATATTTTTTTTTGATGGCCGTTCTTTGAATATTTCGCTTTCGAAGATTATTAGCAGTTTTGGTTGCACATTATTTACAGAAATTATTCTTATATTTTATAAAACCTTCTTCGGAGGGACCCGCGGTTATATAATAACAGTCGCACAGGTCGATCGATCAGGTTAAGCTACGCTTGCCGCGGTTGGTCTATGGATGGGTGACCATCTTTACATACCGTGACCCCTCCGTGCTTCGGAAAGCACGTTAAGCCATTGGGCCCGGCTGTCATTCGTGGATCTTTGACAGTCGTTACAAGTAGTCAGGAACTCGAAAGTCTGACAACCAGTCTTAACAAGTGGTATCGTGTTATCCAGTAACTGGGTTGTGGAGGTCAGATAGGCAGTCGCTCCATGTAAAATACTGGTATTCAGCTGCATCCGGTTAGACTGGAAGCCGACCCCAACATAGTTGGGCAAAGGCTAGGCTGATGATGATTCTCGGAGTTTCTTTGAAGGATAAAATCAGAAACAAAGTTATCCGGAAAAGAACCGGAGTTACCGACATAGCTTGTAGAATAAACAAGCTGAAGTGGCATATAACTGGCTATGATTGTCGAAGGACCGATGGCCCGCGGAGCAGACGAGTTCTGGATTGGAGATCGCGTATCGGCAAGCGTAGTGTCGGACGCCCCCCAGCTAGATGGACCAACGACCTCAAAAAGGTGGCTGAAACAGGCCAGATGCGGATGGCGGAGGACAAGGTGTTATGGCGTAGCATGGGAGAAGTCTATGTCCAGCAGTGAACTGCGATAGGCTGAGTTGATTGAGGTAGGATTTTATTGCTAAAAGCTGACAGTATTCAAGACCGTTTCATAAATATTTATACTTGTGGAGTTTTAAGCAGTACGTTTTCCTTATTAACGAAATCCTATTGTTTAAAACTACTAAACTATTTAACCTCTCGCACGTCTGCCCGCCTACCTGTCGAAACGCCCCACGCGTCGGAGTAATGGGCGCAATAAAGTCATTGTTTTAACAATGACAATAGAACAATGACACTGTTATGTACATACACACGCTGTACCGTTGACATTTCGAGCACTTTTTCTTATGTACATATGCTGCACCGTTGACAGGCGGCGATATTCGAATACTAGACCTTTCACTCATCGATTAGTCGCCTTTTGGCACTTAGTTACCTCGTTCATTAAAAATTCAATTTAAGCATTACATTTTAATTCTACATTCAAAGGATAAAAGGAATGCTTTGGTAAAAATAGCTGCCGGTCGTCCACGGATAGCTGTTCAGTGAAATCGGTGAGGTATGTAAAGTATTTATTCGTGTCGTGCCTAATTATAATAATGTGACATTGTTTTGTTTCTCTTTTGTATATTTGATACAATTTCGCACACTGAAATAAAGTGTCATTAACCCTCTCATGAGTGGAGGAGTATAACATAGCAAAACTTCACGCCTGTTATCCCCGAAGACTCATACATACATAAAACATAAACATACCACATCTACCTAGCCTTTTCCCAACTATGTTGGGGTCGGCTTCCTTCCTTCTAACCGGATGCAGCTGAATACCAGTATTTTACATGGAGCGACTGCCTATCTGACCTCCACAACCTAGGTACTGGGTAATACGATACCCCTTGGTAAGACTGGTAGTCAGACTTTCGGGCTTCTGACTACCCGTAACGACTGTCAAAGATCCACGAATGACAGCTGGGACCAACGGCTTAACGTGCTTTCCGAGGCACGGAGGGGTCACGGTATGTAAAGTCACCCATCCACAGACCAACCGCGGCAAGCGTAGCTTAACCTGATCGATCGACCTGTGCGGGTGTTATTATTTAGCCACTCAAAAAAATAAAAACAAACATACCTAACAGACGAAATGAATGTGGGTGCACTATAGCGTAGTTTAAGTCCCGTGAAATAAAGGGCGAGCCTGTTGCTATTAACCGGGCACAAATCCAGACTCCAGGCTGCTACTGAAAAATTCCTGATGGAAAAACCCACACTGAAAAAAAATATCTTACTACCTACACCACAATAAAGCGATTTCATTATGACTTACTGACTTTATACAGTAAGAAGAAATGTTTGTAAAAAACTTTTAATGATTGAACATACTGTTTACTGAAAAAACAACTAAAAAAAAAAGGAAAACCACCATTACTGTAATGTAAGTAAATTTCAATGGTTTGAACGATAGCACCAAATGCATAAAACAGTTAATTTTGTGACCTTTTAGCTACTTAAAACGTTAAAGTTTACTGTCATGACGATAACATTTTGCCTCAAGCTTTAGTGCTTGAACACGTTGAATCGCGGGCGCGGTGGCGGGCGCGGTCACGAAATATCAAACACAACATAGTATGCAGTGTTCACGTACAAAACACTGGTGCGGCGAACCAAATCCACCGCACCCGCGCGTTCCTACGTGAACAAGCACTTAACTATTTTCGGATCAGTAAAAATACTGTTTTGAACGTTAGGATGATTATGGAACTGTTTAAAGGAGTTCAGATCAAAGTTTTTTAATTTTTATTTACTGCTTAATTCTGTCAGTGCAACAACTCTTGGCCTAACCTGGCAATCGAACCCAATGCTTCGCAGAAGCGCATTCGATCACTAGACCAACGAGGCAGGCGAGTGGAGTATAGTATAAGCATAATTAGACTATAATGATTCCACTGGTAGGACACAGGCCTCCTCGTTGTGAGAGAGAGTGGGCCATAATCCACCACGCGGGCTCAGTACGTGGTGATAGATGGATTGAAGTATACCTACCGAATAATATTTCTAAAGGCTCCTACAAACAGGTGCGACACGCGATATAATCGCGCGCGACACCAAGGCACCGCTCCTTGCGCGACTTGCGGTGCCTTTGTGTCGCGCGCGATTTTGTCGGGGTACTTTCTATATACCTACGGTTTAGGCTGTACGTTGGTTTTATATCTTTTTATTAGCATATAAACATTCGCCAACCCGTACTGTGCTCCCGTGGTGGATTATGGCCCAGTCCCTCTCACAGAGACGGCCTCTCACTGGGCCATAATCCCTGTGTCCCAGCAGTGGTAACATAGGCTGATTATAGAACATTCAATTTCACATGTAGTCCTTTGTTTATCCAATTATTATAGCTATCCGTAGTAGGCATTGTTATATACACTTTTTAGACAACAGGTATAGTGGTTGTCTTATTGTCGGCACGGTTGGCGCAGTGGTTAAGCGATTGACTGCTGCGCTGCGTATCGCGGGTTCGATTCCCGCACGGAACAAATATTTGTATGACCTACAAGTAGTTGTTCCGGGTCTGGCTGTTTGTGTATGTGAGATTAAATGTTTGTAAACGCACCCACAATACAGGAGAAATTCCTAGTGTGGGGCAACGATTAAAAAAAAAAAAAACAAATAAATCTACTTTGACTGTTGATAAAGGTGACTGCATCTGCAAACAGCAAAAAAAATGTTACCATCATTTTTCAGAGCGTTATAATAATATCGTTCTCGTGGTCGCTAGCGCGATTGCTGAGCGTTCCTGGCTTCAATTCCCAGGTTGATCAAAGTGTTGTTGGGTTTATCCATTAGGGATTTGTCAGTAGCAGCCAAGAGTTTAGGAAAGTGTAACTGTGGTTGCGCACACACTTGTGCAATATAATATGTCCTTACCTTTTGATTTAGGCCAAAATGTGGCCATTGTGGCCTAAATAAAAAGATAGTGAATTTTATAAAAACATTGAATCTTCTGGGATTCAATGTTTTTATAAAATTCAGTCATAGTTGTTGTGTTCACTTATTATACTAGAGTCGACCACGGTGCCTCCCAAAAACTTTCTTCTAATTTATACTAGCTTTTACCCGCGTGGATGTCGGAAAATATCGCACGAGAACGTACTACTGGGGTTAAAAGTACCCCTATGTGTTTAAGGAAACAATGAATTCATACTGTGATTCATTGTTTCTCTATTTTACGCAGTTTTCGCGGCGCACGCAAGGAAAGCTCCCAGTCATCATGATTTTTTCCGACAGCTTCAACAGTGATCGTCATATTTCAGCCAATTTACACAAAACTTTAATGAATTCAGTCTACTAGGGAAACCCGTATGAACATCCGTTCGGTAGGTTTTTGAGTTGATCGCGTTCAGGCAGACAGACGCGTCGGGGGGACTTACAATATGTCGTGATACTATTATTCTACTAAGGTGGACCGACGACCTTGTGAAGGTCGCAGGAACCAGCTGGATGCGCGAAGCACAGAACTGGTCGAAGTGGAGGTACTTGGGGGAGGCCTACGTCCAGCAGTGGACGTCTTTCGGCTGAAATGAATATGATGATGACTATTATTCTGGGACTAAAAGTTTCCCCGTAAGTTAAACTAAAGTAAAAAGCCAACTGCCACTTAAGTTTGGCTATTATTCGGGCTATGTCGGTTACCTTGGTTCTCCTGCGGATCTCCTCATTGCAGTGCACTGGGCAGGGCACATTGCTCGCAGAACAGATGGCCGATGGGGATGAAAGGTTCTGGAGTGGCGACCGCATATCGGAAGACGTAGCCTTGGAAGGCCTCCCACAAGGTGGTCCGACGACCTTCTGAAGGCCACAGGAACCCGTTGGATGCGAGAAGCACAGAACCTGTCGAAGTGGAGGTGCGTGGGAGAGGCCTATGTCCAGCAGTGGATGATGAAAAAGCCAACTTAGGTACTGATTTGAGCTTTCAAGCTAATAAGTTGCCCTTTAAATCCCTAAATTACAGGTTATAATAAACTTGATTCTGCCCGCGATTCGCCCGCGTGAAATTTCTTGTTCCCCCGCCCCACCCCGTCGCATCGCATCGACGACGACGACACGGACGAGTCTTGGTATGTAAAGATGGTGACCAACCGCGGCAAGCGTAACTTAACCTGATCTATCGAACCGTGCGGCTGTTAGTATAGATAGGTACTGCTAAGATCCTTTTACAAAAAATAAAACGAAAATTAAAAAATTGCGAAATCACAACAAGCAATTAAATTTTATCTCCACTTCACAGCAAATAAACGTCTCATTCCGACAAACGCGATAAAAACAAAAAACAAACGTTCTCATTCAAATTCATCCTCAACTTTCACTCTTTTAATTAGTACCTACCTACGAGCCTCTGATATTTATAAATGGAGGAAAGCGGCGACAGAAAGCCTAATTGAGTTTGCACGACCCATTTTCTTAGTAACCGGTAATTGAGATTCAACCCCCGGTAAAAAAAAAACAGTGAATAAAATATAAAGTGCTACCGAAGACTTGGAGGGAATTTTAATAAAGTTTTCTTTAGGTTAACCTCTTTTTAAAATGTGAGTGGAAAACTTTATAGTAGGTACGTTATAATTTATAAAGAGGCACGTGAACTGTTAAGTATTCATTCATCTAGAGGGCATTGAGTTTTGTAGAAATAAATATCATCCGGTTTTCTGATTGAGGATTCAATGTTGAAACTCAAAAGTCTAGGGGTTGGTCAGTCAGAAAGATGAAGCTTGCGAAAGTGTAATGGGTTCCTTAGGAGAAGAACGGGCATGGAACTCCACGGACATTCTGTTAAATCAAAATATTCGTTACATCATACATGTTGAAATTATAAATGTGAGAACGATGTAGAAAGACGTGCACGTTCAAAGCGTCCGTAATAAAAAGATGAGAAAAAAACAATTAATATAAGTCGTGGCAGCTAAGAAATGGCTAGTCCCTACTGACGGTGCCCGATTACGAACATGACGTAGGTATGGATCAGCACAATTCAGCTCAACCATTTTGAAGGGAAATGATCCAACACTCACGCCACCACCAGCGAGACATTTGAGTAAGCATGTCATTGAGTTGTGAACTTGAACTCGTATTTTAGGTGATTTTTTCAGTGTACCCCGCGCAATTCACAGTTTTCTTGAAGAAAACACGACAATTGTTTGAATTTTAATAGTTTTATTATCATTGTTCCTCTCAACCAAAGCACCTGCCATCTGATTAGATGACAGGTGCTTTGGGAAAATGTGTCGAAGAGATTTCTTCAACATCCTTGTTTGACTGGTAGAGAATGCCTAAGGCATTTTGTCCGCCTTTGTACCTTTTAGTGCGAAAAGTTTAAATAAATAAATAAATTTTATTTAGGCATTTTGTCCGCCTTTGTACCTTTTAGTGCGAAAAGTTTAAATAAATAAATAAATTTTATTTATTTAAACTTAACTCGTCTAAATAAATACATTTTATTTATTTAAACGATAAGAATTAAATTAAGTATATACATATAACGCTAAAGTAGAGTTTGACTAGTTCTTAATGCAGAAACCGAATGTTCAATGCCATTAAGGTTTCTGTTTTGTCCATATTTTGATGTAACTAACTCAGCTTAAGCTGCATGAAAAACTCTTCCATGTTTTAACAAAAATTATACATTTTAACATAACCTACGATTAGAAGGGCCATTAAATATAAATCAAGCAAAACATTACCCAACAGGTTTAAAAACAGTCAAAAAGAAACGTTTACTTTTATAACCTCAACTTTATTTAGTTAATAACAACATGCAAATTACACTGCAGCGTATTAACTATATCATTTACGAAAGGTTATTTGCAGTACCTAGCCATGTGCCAGTTTCACTTAATAAATAAAAAACCTTGTTCACTATTTCCCAAGATCGTTGTAAGGCGTTGAACACGCGAACCGTCGATCAGCCGCCAATAGGTCGACTCGAGTACCGGAGTCAATCGAATTTATTCAGTAATTTCCTTCGACGAACGACCTTTCCGAATCACCAACTTGTACAAATGTGTTTCGCCAAGCGGAAACTTTGTACACACTCAATGTCGAACACGTCTACAGCAAAGCCTTCTTTCATGCCTTTCGAGTGAAATAAACCATAGAATTATAATGTATGAATATTTTATGTTTAGTCCACAAAAATAGCCCCGTCGTCTAAATGGGTTTGCCAAACGGAAAGTTTTTACACAAGGTGTGTCGAAGTAAGCCTTTCATGTTAGCATGGCCGCACTTTTGAAGGTAAAATTATAATATAGCGAATATTTTTTGCGAAAACCTCATAACAACTTGAAACGACAGACTATATAAGAAGTTGACTTTGAATTAAGCTTGCGATAGCGGTTGAAATGGGGAAAAATATGATGTGAGGTTGTTTATATTTCATTACTTTATGTAGGTACGTTTGGCTGTAAAAAATATTGGAAGTGTGTTAGGTGTTTAATTGAGAAATATAATATGTAACATATTTGATAATATATTTACAATATGTAACATATTTGCAATGTGTTCAGAATAACATCAGGCGTTTTCAATGCGTGGAACTGTGGAATGTACGCTGCTGCCGCAATCAAATGGCATGCTTACATAAAACCTCGATTTGGAAACAAAGAGACAGCTGTTCCTAAAAATATCACCTGTTTACTCAGATAAGGCAATCGCTACACTACCGTAATGTCCAAGTCGCTAAATCAATGAGCTAATAGTAAAAAACCGAATCCGAAACAAGCATTTGACTATTTTCACGTGCTGTTCTCTTTATTTTTATTTTAAATCTGTTGGCTGTTAACCTTCTTAAACCCGCGCCAAAATTCGTGACACCTATCCCGCGCACGGTCTCACAGACCGAACGTTCGGATCCCAAAAAACCCAATATTTTTCGCATATTCAAAAGTGCTATTTAGCTGGCAGGAGGGGGGGGGGACACTTAACTCTAACAAAATTTTGCGCTTTAAAGCTTAATATTTCGCAAACCTGAATCGAACACACATGCAATATTTTTGGACGTTCTAATGGGATACATGAGAAAAATTCATCCCCACTTTACGTGTAGGGGAGCTAAGTACCTACTCCAAATAATTTTCAAGGTTTAACCACTTTGTTGGCGTGATTAATTTGTATACTCATGCCAAATTACAGCTTTATAATACTAAGAGTCTCTGAGCTAAGCCACGGACAGACAGCCAGGCGGACGGACATGGCAAAAGTATAAGGGTTCCTTTTTGACTACGAAACCCTAAAAAGGAAGGGAAGGATTCATAGGGCATCAAAAGATCTATCCCTTCTTAGATTAATAATTGTTGGATCGAAGAACCATTTCCAGTAGAGTGGCTGGCTAAAAAAAACTACCTTACTATAAAACTGCTACGCAAAGACTACGCCGTAGCATTGCTACGGCTGCTTCGCGTTCGTAGCAATTATCCGATCGGTTCAGTTGTATGTAGTTGTATATTTATTTAGACGTGTATCTCTTACAATGAAAGTTATTATCTATCCTTCAAAATGTTCATTCAACTGTCGATCTTATCATCTCTTACACAAAACTAACATGACGTACTATATTCCTCGTACATTATATACAAAAGTGTTACTAATACTCGCCCAGTTATTATCCCTCGTCAGTCGTAAGGAGGGGTTGTGACAGCTGATATCGTATAACAGAATATCTAAAAGCTTATACATTTGATGTTGCTCAGTAAACAAAAGGATATTTAACGTACTCGTAGCTTCACGCCTTTACGATTGTGGTAGAGGAATGGAGTTTCGTGTTTTGTGAATTTCGTAGTTCACTTGTTTTGTGTTCTGTATTTGGTAATGTCTTATTTGTTAATAAAGACGATACCTTTATGTATTATACTAGTTGTGTTATGCGGGTTTGACACAAGTGACTACAGCCGCTTTTTTTCCGCGACACGGCACATTTAACCCATCAGCCTTCAAAGTAAGAGTGAACAGAAAATTAAATAAATGATCTCATTTATTTCAAATAGGCACATTAAAGGCACTTTTGAACGTCAAAAATTACAATAAAATAGAATTGATTCTAGTCGCCCCTTTCAAAATGTAGTGTCCGTATGGAGAAGAATGGGCAAGAAACTCCACCGTTACTCTTTTAAAATGTTTTACAAGGTTTTGTATACATTGATACTTTCATTAGATAATTAAATGTGAAGACGATACACGTAGAATAAAATTAGACTACCACAAAAGGTAAAAAGAATTAAAAATGAAGCAATGACAAGTAAATCAATTATGTGATAGATGTCATGGTCAATATTTACAAATTATTTACAAATATTGTAAAAGTAGATGATTTTACTAGAATTTTAACAAGTGTGTGAGTTACTGTAGTCACAGATTGTAAAAATGAATGTCATAAAATTAAAAAAAAAAATTTGCACCATTTTGATTTTGTCTAGACTCTAGATTGTCCTATGGAGCAGGACCAGCATGTTTCCAAGCATTCTTATCTTGGATATAATCCTCTAATTTGTAATATCCTAGTTTACAAAGGGTACTTTTAATATGAGTTTTAAATTTTCTTTAATTTAATTGCGATTGATATATCTTCTGGGCACGCTCGTCCCATGATAGACCTAATCATAGCTTTCCATCAGGCGGGATCGTGGCCAATAGCAGTGATTCAGCAATAAAAAATATTGATTTTATATAACTATTGGCATTGATATACATACACTAGATTAGCAATTACCGCGCCAAGGCGTTGCCACTGGGATCAAGGCCACAGCCTCAATCGTAGCTAATGTCAGTTCAGTGCTCTGTGTGACGCCAAACGAAGTTAGCCGAGTGAAAATTACCGCCAAAATGGGAAAATGCGTAGTGAAAGAGTGCGATTCGAGGTCACAAAAACACAATAAATTAACCGGAATTACTTTCCACGCGTAAGTTTATTGTTTCTGTGTTTGTATCAACGTAAAAACGCAATAAAAATAAATAAAATGTAGAATTTTGTAAATTAGGTTCAATGTTGCCACTAAAAACTTAGTTTTAGTTTCCCACATTATGTGGGAGTTTTTAATTTATAGAGTATGTGATTTAAAATATTTTATAAAACTAAATGTGTGACAATGTGTAACAAAAAAATAACATTGTAACATAAAAATAATTATTTTTAAATATTTAAATACATAATTCAAAAATAACGTTCATAACGTTTAATGTTTTTTTTTTGCGTTTTTTATGGCTTAAAAAGTTGGGTAAAATTTCGCATGGCTAGGCAACACCCTCCCGCCATTGCATGTTTATATTGCGGTCTTTGTCTAATCTAAGCGACGGTATTATTCTTGCGACTTGTGTAAGTGAGACAGATATATGTTTACTTTTAAATGTGTAGTGGTTTCAAAGCTACGTCGTCGCGTTTAAATAGTGGTTACATTTTTTTGACACATTTTAATGAGGTTTGCTTCTCTAGTTATTTAGCTCAATGACTATTGGTGTCAATTGTTGCAGCACATACCGCAACGCTATATTTTGATTTTTGGTGAATCCTATGGGTATTTCCGAAACATTCGCAAGCCAGATCGAGTAATACCGGGTGAGTATGTACCGTTATATGTTAGTCCTGCTTAATGTATGAAACATTAATCATTATTTGTATGGGGAAGACTCACGTTTGTTCTATCTGGAATGTTATGATGACGTCATGTTACTTACAAACTATTGTCTCATTTTTTTTCATCCCATGTAGTTTGTTTTTGTTTTGTTTTCCAGTTTTTTTTGTCAGCAGTTTTGAGGGCTGGAAGGGTTCCATGCGCCCACCGCCACTTACGAAACAGCCTCCTGGTTTTTTTGTTTAGTCTTACCTTTTCATTTTAGCCGAAAGACGTCCACTGCTGGACATAGGCCTCCCCCAAGCATCCCCACATCAACTGGTTCTATGCTTCCCACATCCAGCGGATTCCTGCGCCTTCACAAGGTTATCGGTCCACCTTGTGGGAGGCCTTCCTACGCTACGTCTTCCGGTACGCATTTAATGGATAAGTTAGATTAGATTACGGTTTATTTCTATACCGCCACGTTCTCATTAGGATGGCATATTGCTATAAGTTATCATCCAAAACTTAGTTTAAACTAAAAATATTTTCAATGTTAAACCACGGCCATCGAACGGTTACAAAACAACTCCTCCCTCTTTGCACGAATATTACAAAAAAGAAAAGTCATATGGTAGGTGATTTTAAAAATACACACAAAAAAAGTCTAAGTAACATGTACGGTTTTGAACTTTTGAAAGATTTTTACTACTGCAATATATTTATATTTCTTTTATAAATAATAACTAAGCATTTTTTGATGCATTAGTGACTAAAGCAAAAAATACTTCATTCAATTGTTTTTTATAACTCGAAATTATAAAAGTGGGATAAATACACATAAAATCGGGAAAAAATAATAACTTAGCTTTTATTTTGAATGAAAACAAAACACAATCGAAAAGTTTATATTTTTAAAATCAGCCAGTAAGTATATGTTTCCGAGATCAAAAAGATTGTATACCAACCTACTTTGTTATAAAAAAAATATCAATTAATAAAACATGCAGTTTCTGTAAATGATACGTGTAACTTAGACTCTTTTAATGTGTAAGCAGCATTTTTTGCTTTGTGGTTGCTAATATATACCGCATTGAAAAATCCAAACGTGGTAAATATTATGAGCCATGTAATGACCAAAACGCCACACATAATATTAAAACGCCACACATAGTATTAAAACGCCATACATAATATTAAAACGCCATATATAATATTAAAACTCCATACATAATATTAAAACGTCATACATAATATTAAAACGCCATGCATAATGATTCATCTAATTTATAAAAGCACGTAAGCATATGGCGCTTAAAATAACTTCTATTTTTTTATACACATACGTAAACTCACGCCTTATTCCCACGGGGGTAGGTAAAAACTACAAAACGCCATCTGCTACGATCTTTATACTCCTTTTGTTTCGTTTACGTTCATAATATGGTGTATAATGAACGGTGGTGGTAGTGTGGTGGTGATGTATGATGGTGTTCTATTCTATTCTATTCTTTTCTATAATGTGTATAAGTATGTGAGTATTGTTTTGTAATGTACCTAATATTAGTTCTATCCATCCTATCGTTCCAAACTTAAACAAAAGCCGTTTCCACATTAAAACCGTAAGCAAACAATTACAAAGCCTGTGTTTAAGAACAAAAAGTATTTTAATCGTCGTATCGCGTGTCGTCGGTACCGGGTTGTGCTCTTGTGCGTGGTTACTCGATAAGAAGGCGTAGTTAGCTAAACCTGTGGCACTGCTATTTATGTTTTTAATCTACACTAAGAGGTGCGATGGCTGTTCCCAAAGTGCCGGTGCCGGTAATACGGGCTTTTTGGGCCTTTTACTTCCATGTTTCTGTATATGTGTAGTAGGGTTATTTTTTTATGTGTTGGAGTGGAATGTGGGATGTATGAAAGTGGGTGTTATTTGAAGAAAAGGCAGTTATGAAATTGACTTTAGGAAAGTTGGTGGCTGTATTATTAATTTAATAACTAGCCCAAACCTATAAGCCGCTTTAAGTTTCCTGGCGGTCGATACTTATTTAAAATTGAGTTATCAAACTTCGCATCGCATCCGAAAAGTTAAATTGAAAACCATTAAAAGCCAATCATTGGTGAACTTTTTGGGCTTCGATGCCTTCCATCAAATTACTTGGAATCCGCGACTATCCATTACCTACTGGGAATAGCGTTTTCAAAAAAACGTCAAGGAGGTGAAACTGAGGCAATATATCAAGCGTTCGTGCCCCGCGACCACGTCCCGCGTGACTGATGTCCCGCGCTCATTTATAAATTGACCTCACTTTGGCTCCGAGGCAGTTAAAGATCGAGCCCATACGCTGAAATTTTTCCATCTTGCCATCGACATAATAAAGTTATTAGGTACTTCGTTTATGAAAACCGAATTCGTGTACAGGACTATGTAGATAGAGGTATAATACATGATTATTTTAAATTGGCTAGCTAAATGAGAAGACTGTTTTTACAAACTAAGAAAACTCTAGTGAACAAGAGTATTGTGTTAATGCAGGTATAACGAAACATTTCAAACAAAGGGAGCTTGGTCGTTTGTTCAGTGAAAGAGAACCGTATTTACATTTCAATTTTATGAAAACCTTTCATTGAAATACGAGTCTTTTTGAACATAACCGCATCAGCCTAATGATCTGATGAACTCTGACAGTGTTTTCTTTGTTATTCCGTGAAAAAAACTTATAAATAAAAGCTTTGTAAAACTAGTCGTGTGTGAAATTATTATCTCCACATTCAACAAACAATTTCCCGAGCCATACCGGTAATGTTGATTAGATAGCTATTGAAATGTTGATCTCATCCTTTCCCTTTAGAAAATACGTACCAAATCGCGCGTATCGTTCAGTTATAAATTGCCATTACATCGCAGACGACAAAGCATTGAAATTCTGCCAATAAACTTGACTGAACGGGATCCGCCGCCAAGTCCCCTGTCGATACGCCGATAGATCCCTCGGGACTGAAAGATGTGTTCCACTTATTTCAGAATTGACTTCGTTTTATTTCCCCCTTCCTTTTATTTGACGTTTTACACTGCGTGCGGCTATCTAAATAGTCGAGAATTTTTGTTCCCTCATAATAAATTCGTAGTATAAAAAATTGAAATTTATTGCTAGCATTTTGTGCCTAAATACAGCAAGCCACACAGTTAATGGTGCCATCAATCATAAAATATAGCTTTGTGTGTGGTCAGCTCGGTGTACGTAGATGGATATTTATAACAACAACAAATCAGTTGGCAAACGTGGATCACAATAATTCAGAATTATTATTTGGAGAGGAAATTATTAAGGTGTGTAATTATTATAGCGGTGATTAGAGCTTGTAATTAATTGCTTGCGCTGACGATTGATAGTCCTGCGTAGCGTAATTGTGCTTGAAAACACTATATTGTATTTGGTATTGGTTTACCTTATAATTTTATTTAATAATTACCTGACGTCGTCTCAGACACAGGTGTCATCTATTACTTACTTTGCAATTACTTTGGGTTTGTTTTAAGGATTATATTGGCCTATATATATATATTTTTTTTCTATGAAAATGGGAAACGTTGATATTCCAGGAATTCAATCAATCAATCAATCAACTCAGCCTATCGCAGTCCACTGCTGGACATAGGCCTCTTCCAGGCAGTGCCACAACACCCTGTCCTCCGCGTTCCGCATCCAGTTTGACCCAGCCGCCTTCTTAAGGTCATCGGTCCATCTAACTTGCAGATACGTGGATTCGTCGTCTACACTAGGATTCGTCTGCTCCACCGGCCATCGGTCCTTCGCCAATCATGACCAGGGGACTGAAAAGGCCACTTTGGCAGAATCATAAAGAGATAACCTAGTGGACAGTTAACTGTTAAGTTAATCGTATCAAATCATATTGGTGAAGCATTTTTCAGTTATTTTTTTTTGTCTGTGCTATAAAAATACCAATCAATCCAATCCAAATTCAATCCCAATCTATTTGATTATACCTACGTAGTGCAGCGAAAAAAAGAATCTCTCGCCATATCACGATTCATAATGTTATCCTTTTATGATTCTCCAAAAGTGGCTTTTTAGGCCCCCAGCTCATTGCCACTTCAGTTCCAGGAATTATCACAAACAAATGTTGGTAGATCTAAGAGGGTGCGGCCAGGGAAAAAAAAATGCGGTCTAAACAAAATGTATAAAGCGGGGCGTTTCATTTTGAAAATACAACGACATTCATTGCGATATTTACGGTGTCAAGCAGACGAATTTTTCAAACATATGAAGCAATCCTTTAGATTATGACAGAAAGCGTGTTACGCAATTGGGGTAGATACAGGTTTGAGGTGCGTGTTTCACTAGGCGCTCGATTGGTTGGGCAACCTGTAAAATGTAATTCGTGGTTCTGAGAAAAACCTCTGTGATTCAGAACCCTAAAAACATCGCATATGTACTTTGGCAATAAATCGTGTTTTCTCAAAGAGCTCGTAAATATGTTTGCAGGGTACGTTTTTGAACTGAATTACTACATGAATAAAATTATCTATACATAATATTATATAGACGTCAAAGGAGACTGAAGATCTAGATATGAGCAAATAGGCACACGCCTAGGGTAATCTAGATAATATGTTACCTACATATCATACAAAATATACAGTTAAAAATCGACACTGTTCAACACTTACCCAATAAGGGTTTTTTTTGGGGATGAGAAATCATCAAATGACCCCTCCCGCTCTGGGTGGAGTGGAAGGGAGTGTCAGACTCTTACTGACTAAAACCCACCCGTGTTCCTTCCTTAGCCCTTTATGTTCCGGGCCAGCCGGATATCTATGGGGCTAGCGGTAACCCTTTCGGACAATCCCGCTGACCCGGCAGGCTTCGGCCCTATGGGGCCCCTCCTCGATGCCGACATCTCTATCTCGCTTTGCTTATGCTTTGGAGTCACAATCACAGGCCATCTTGTGACACGCTGGACGTTATTTCCAGGGTACAAAGTATCGGCTCACCATCTTTAAGGTTTGCATCCGGAACTATCGGTGGCATCCGAACGTGGACCGACGGACCACTACCTTCCGGCAAACCCCTTACCATCGAGCTCCGCGTCGGGTACTTATAATACCCGCGTGGCCGCATCGAGCTCAACGGGTCTGGCGAGAACATCCGCCGACCGGCATTTTACCTAGCGTCTGCCGCTGCAGCCTGGCTGCAGCGGCAGACGCCAGCGGCGCTGGCGATGACTGTAGCGGTGTGCCACGCTTGGCACACCGCTACAGTCATCGCCTCACTAAGCTGAACCAGGAGAGAACAGTGCTACTCCCAAGGGAACAAAACCTTGTGACCCTATGGTCACAAGGTTTATTTAGGTAGGTAGTATTAGATTGGAGTGAACTAAGTATGTTAATTCCACTCCTATCTAATAAGTTATGGGCCCAGAGGACCTACGCAAATAAGGTTTTTTATTTTGTTTAATTTCTCGAAAAATCGTTTTCTGTAAGAAAAAAAAAAGACAATCGGCAAAAAAAAATTATCTCTTTCCGTGGGCATTATAATCTGGTTTAAAGTAATAAAAATGTCCAGCGAAGCACATAGTTCGACAGGAATTCCAATAGAAAAGCTGCAGGGCATGGAAAATTATAATAACTGGAAGTTTTCCTTGAAGATGCTCCTGATGCACGAGGACCTACTCGAATGTATCGAGTGAAAGCGTGCTGGGCCCATAACCTATTAGATAGGAGTGGAATTAACATACTTAGTTCACAAATAGGAATATTACCTATTTATTTTGTTCGTTCATGGTTCGGACACATCTCTTAACGCAGATTATGACAAAAGTCTATCACCATAGACATAATTATAAGTAATGAGGTTGGTTTAGTTCACAAAGTCCAATAGGTAGGTCTATACCTACCCACATCTTTTCTCTTTCATCTTTTAATTTTTTATCTAATATATTTTTATGTTGACAATTTACGTGGGTATAATTTATTTCCCCACGTAAACCTCACACGTACAAATTCCTCTCTAATTCTACCTCTCAAATTCGTGTTACTATTATTATTAAAGGAGAAGAGTAATCCCATTATTTACAAGTTTTAGCTTTTATTGTTTCAAAAAAGTGCGGTCCTTAGAGGCGAAACAACAATGTTTGGAACGTCCAAAGTTTGTTTAGCTACGGACGAAATTCGCCAAAATACATTTACTGGATCTAACAGTAAATGGAAAGTAACCCACTGAGGAATACTGTGCATAGTCCATGAAGAGATATTTACTTAAATGGGGTAAATCTATACAATCTATACATACAATAAATTAAAGTCACTTTCTGTCTGTCTGTGAGACCACATTGTTCTTCTAAACTACGCAACGGGTTTTTGATTCAGTTTTTATTACCATCATTTACAGATAGGATTCAGTTCAGTTCAGGGGTCAGTCTGATGTCTTCTTCTTCTTCTTAGCGTGTCGATAGCAATCTAAATGGACTCCGCCCAGAATTCGGCTACTTGTCTGGTGCAGCTGATAGAACAAGCAGGACGTAGTGGTGATAGATCGATTAGCGCGCCGCACAATGATTGTCGATGCTACCATTCCACATGACGAAAACCTCGCAAATCCTGAGAAAAAGAAGTAAATCAAATATCTCGATTTATTCCGGTCTAATCCCCTGGTCCACCCCCCCCCTCCTCCTCGATCACCCGCTAGTTCGTCTTCTGTTTTAATTTCTGTCTTAACCACTTTATCTAAGTTATTCTTTTTTAATATCTGAATATCTCGACTTAGCACACGAGGTTGTTGACATGCGGAATGTGAACTCGACTGTCATTGTGCCGATTGTCATAACGGCCAATGGCCTGATGGTCGAGACCCTCGTTCAACATAACTCGAGGCTTTCGTTTAGCAGTTGGATCAAGGGCCTGATTCAGAAGGCACTACTTCTCAATACGGTTCGCATCTTGAGGAGATTTCTGTCTCTGGAGCCCTAATCACCGGTAGCTTGGACCGGGGCTCCCGAATCGACAGAGCACCATTTTTTATATTTTTACTACCTTTTTTATGTAGAAACAAAGGGTTTTTAATTCATTTGAAGCAGTATTTTATTTGGGTCAGAAAATTATGTTGTTTTTTTTTAAACAAATAGGTACGTACCACATATCATGGAGCTCTTAGAAAATTAACGACGCACCCTGTAATTACTGGTTATAAGTGGAAAAGGGTCTGTGCGGGTTTAATAAATATCGATTTGATTGGTATCAGACCTCTACTTAGTCGACGCTGATAATACATTTGATACCCTTACAATATGTGGAGGGTTTACTAATGAAAAGGTTATACGAACGGAGAGATTATCTTAGCCAAATATGGTTTCGACAAGAAATCATTGATGCGTGAACGTTACTCGGGTAATTATCTTATGTTATGTTCAGTGGAAATACCGCTGAATTAATTGTGAAGTACTTTCTTATGAAAATAAATTCAAATATCGGTTTTATATTTGATTTATTAATTTAATATTAATTTTACTTTGCTTTATATTTGATTTATTAATTTAATATTAATTTTACTTTGCTTCTAAATTAGTTTACTATGTATAATTCTCCCTATTAAATGGGATTCCAATATAACTGGTGAAATGTGGGTTTACTATGGGTATAGCTCTGCCTAACGAGGAATACAGGCGTGATGATATGTTGATGTTAAGTAACGTATAATTCTAGGATTTCCAAATCGTTTTTGGCTGTTTGTCCACTGCGACGTCAACGGGACGTCATCGAGAACGAGATGACGGCGCTAAAGTAGCGATACATAGATTTGCTATGGCCGCATGTACACCGCACGCCGTCACCGGGACGTCACGCTCGGTTCGCATAATCTCGTTTCTCATTGACGTCCCGTTGACGGTAGCAGGTGGACAAACGGTGTTAGAGTTACATGAGACCCCATTACATGACATCTGATTTTCGGCATCTAACTGTCTGTCGTACAAATATCGGGGTCGAATGTTTAACGTGCCATTCGATTCGAGACACGGAAAAGTCTCGATGAGTAAAGAATGACCACCCATTTACTGTGACTGGTGCCAATGAACTTTGTAAATCTATTGAATAAAAGTACTGTGATTAGCAATGTACTTCCTTTAAGTATTTTAATTGTCTACTTGTTATTAATTAACCTAAAAATTATAATATTTAAGAATTTATTAGAAAATTGTTTATTGTGACTAACAAATAAAGTTGGTCAAAATTAGAAAAAAGTATCTAGCTCTACAACATACTTCTAAAGTATACAATATTGACGGCACGGTTGGCGCAGTGGTTAAGCGATTGACTGCTGCGCTGCGTGTCGCGGGTTCGATTCCCGCACGGAACAAATAGTTGTATGACCTACAAGTAGTTTTTCCGGGTCTGGCTGTTTGTGTATGTGAGTTTAAATGTTTGTTAACGCACCAACAATACAGGAGAAATTCCTAGGGCAACGTTTTAAAAAAAATAAAATTAAGCGTAGTACGTATTATTTTTCAGCGGAATCTTGAAAACGGCCTTAGTTGTAAGTTTCCCAAACAGAATAAAATGAAATAAAAAGAATATTCTAACATGGACAGGATACATTGTACCTAATATTATTGTTTGTTCCTTTGATCATGTAAGATTAAAATAACTTCGGTACGCGGTATTACAAAGAAATAGTGGGCGATACGTATACCTAACAATATGTGTTTCCATACTTAATCCCCCACAGATGAAACCACAAAAATTTTCCTCAACTACCCGCATACTTGTAAGGATTGCGTGTATTCTACTTATATAATAATTACAAATATTTCCATGAATGATAGTGAAGTAAAATATAGTTTATTTCAGGATTTTTATTCCTATTTCTTTCCAGAAAAAGCTTACTTCACTGATGTAGGGTATTACGTATGATTTTAGAAAGTTTTCTGTATTATTTTATTTATTTCAACAGACTTTTTCCTGAGTATTCTTTGTTACACATTTATAAACATACCTATTAAAAAATACAAGTATTCATTATTATATTCTGAAAACTAGCTTCTGCCCGCGGCTTCACTCGCGTGGATGCGGATTTCATGGGTTTTATTTTTTTGGGCGGTATACTCTAATTATTTTTCTTAAATAAAAGTAGCCTAATTTACTCCTTAAAATACCAGCCACCTGCCTGTGGAAGTTCCGTCAAAATGGGAACAGCCATATCGGAGATTAGCTGGAACAAACTGACAGACAAAAATTGTTAAAATTATCAACATTTAACAATTTTAAATAACACCTGTTTACTGAATACAATATGAAAAAAAACATTTAGTAAAAATCTATTATTTTGACATTACAAACAGACACTTCGATTTTATATAATTGTATACAGATATATAGATAGGTATAGATCTAGGTGTTCTAAGAATCTAGTAACCATATCTCTCAAAATATACCAACCTCATATACCTTACCGTTATAAACCCGTTGCAGCCACAAGTCTCAGAGATAAATGAACCTTCCGTTTTAATAATAGCGCAGATAGGAACCACGGTCCCATGCAATAACTCAGGGTGTAAGGCCTCATCGTCGGCCCCATGTCAACAACTGATCCCCCTTGATTGGATCATCGACCCACTGATAAATTTATCACCCGTCAGTTGGATTTAAGCAGTCACATAGTCTACCATGTAATTTTCGCGGTCACTACTGTAATCATTGGGTTTCAAGTTATCTAAACTGGGTTGCTGGGAGTAGAATAATCTTAGATTGGAAATGGTTTTGATTGTGTTGGATGTCACTGTATGTCTGGTGCTAAAAGTTTAATGTTAAAACCTGTGCTAATGAATGTTACTCATTTTTATAGTCTTGTAGTGTATGTGAATATCATGGAATTAGTTTGTACGCACGACGACACATCAAACTATACATTTCCATTATGTCTTTGTGCGTACTATCTCTTTGGTGAAAAAATTGCGCAAACCATAAATTCAGCACATGATTCCCCTTCTGGCGTAGAGAATTTTAGTCGGTTATCAATAAATAAAATCAGCCGTTTATAAAAATATAAATTAATCATACTATTATGTAGTATCTATGCAAATCTGACCCTAAACACAAACACAACATGATATATAATATCATACAATACATTGTTTATGAGGTTAAGTGAATAATTTGCACTAAAACACCGATATGTTGACAGTATTAAATGCACAATGGGAATAATTAAACGTAGAAACTTACAGCAGGACTACTTACCTACTACAAGTTTATCGGTATCCTTTGTGATATAATACATCGTGATTGCATTTTGGAAACTGTGGTTGCCTGCTCATTGTGCAAATATTTTAGAGTGGTTTTCTGTGATATGAATGCGCGAGTCAATTATGGAATAAGTCAAAATATAGGTAAAAGTAATTCCATAGAGTGCTACAAGGATCTTTTTAGGTTAGAGTGACAATGGCAGGGGGCGCTGTTCGTGAACATTTTGTACAATTGTTTTGTGAAATGTATTGAAAAAATAAGATGCTGGCGTTAGTGACAATTTTGGCCAGGCACCAAAAGATACTTGTACAGCTTGATGAAAACTTATGTGCGTCAATCAATCAATCAACTCAGCCTATTGCAGCTCACTGCTGGACATAGGCCTCTCCCAGGCTGCGCCACAACACCCTGTCCTCCGCCTTCCGCATCCAGTCTATCCCAGCCACCTTCTTTAGGTCGTCCATCCATCTAGCTGGGTGGCGTCCCACATTACGCTTGCCTATACGCGGTCTCCACTCCAG
Source organism: Oligia latruncula (assembly GCA_948474745.1). Lineage (NCBI taxonomy): Eukaryota > Metazoa > Arthropoda > Insecta > Lepidoptera > Noctuidae > Oligia > Oligia latruncula. The sequence continues at coordinate 8,285,127 of OX419686.1, read as the reverse complement.
GACTCGTCTACAGCGTCTGCTCCACCGGCCATCGGTCCTTCCACAAACATAGCCAGCACTCTGCCACTTCAGTTTGCTTACTTTGAAAGCTATGTCGGTAACTCCGGTTCTTTTCTGGATAATTTCATTTAATTTTTTCTTATGTGTGTGATATTAGAGATTAAATTAATAAAGCGGAGCTATCGTTGCAAGCCTGTATTCCAAAAGCAGACAGGAGACAGATAAAATACAAAATTCATTTTGATACTTAGGCCGCCGGCGCCCACTATCGGCATCGGCACGGCTGAGGATTTTTATGCGACAAATAGAAATATAACTTAATAGTATGACAATAAAATTTAAATTTCAATGATAATAATCATCGTAGGTGTAAAAATCCAAGATGACATGTACTTAATTTTGACATTGATTTTAAAGTAACGACTTCCTAATTATAATAATTCATATTGGACATTTTTAATCATTAAATCTTATAATTAATTGTAAGTACTTAGTTATATAAAATGACATTTGAATATTTGTACACCATATGTTATGGTAGAGTGTATTGAACTTAAAAAATATTTAACACCATACTATGTAAAACTACATTCTTACAAATAATAATAATAATATTCCACAACTATCACACAACGCCGTCTAGTCTCAAGCTAAGCAGAAAAAAAAAAAAAAAAAAAAACTATTCTATTCTATTCTAAAAAAAAAAAAAGATGTGTTCTAGTCAAAAAGGTAATAAACAAATGAAAAGTAGGTACCTCCCGTGATAATAACTAAACAAAATATGTAACATGTTCACCTCCTTTTGATTCCGTCAATATTCTTAAAATATCATCACAACAATGAGTTGAACCAATACAGATTTTTCTTTATTGTCTTAAAACGTATAGAAACAGCATAGTTGAGGACCTTGCTGGTTGGAAATAGCTGCGTAGATTTTTGTTTTTTGGTGTGCAAGAATAAATGTTTGTGTGTGTGTGCCATTTTTTTTATTGTGTTTTTTTTAAGGAACATGTAGCCTGCAATAAATATTTTAATTTATAACCAGTTTAGTTTCAAGTACAACATGATAAAGAAGATCCTAGACTGTCAGATTATCCAAAATCCACATCACACATAGTGATTAACTGACAAACAGAAGCAACATGAAACAGCATAGTGACGTCACAGATACAAAACCTCAAGCCCGTCAGGACCTGGCAAACCACAGAAACCCATTTCCATTCCATCTCCCTTACTAACACGTGCTAACACTCTGTATGATGGAGATAAACATACTCGAGTGTGTTATTCCAAAAACCTATTTGTATACAGGCGATACGATGCGATGAGGTGGGTCGGGGGAGCAAGAAATTTCACGCAGACAAAGTCGCAGGCAGAAGCTAGTTCAAAACAATAATTGCAATCTACATAAAAACCTTAAATTTTTCCCAAATAGGAAACTGACAATAGCAAAGAAAGAAGTTTTTTTTTTAATATTTCACATACAATCACGTGTAAACTACAATACCACTCCCATTCCGTGAACTTGATGGTTCACAAAATGGAAGTAGCAGAGTTTACACCCACAATGATGGGCACATCACGCTGAAATCAGCCGTGACAGATAATTAGCCAGGCATCCCCCGACTCGCTCCGCACTGCAGATTGCAGTGTAACTGTTACATACTAGTTTCGGATGTAGGTGACAACCGTAGTGCTGTGTGAGGAGAGGACGGGATCGTTTATAGGCTGATAATAGTATTTTGGCAAGGTGCCTCTAAGTTATAGGGAAAAAATGTGTACAAAGAGAACCACGGCATTGTGGATGTAAAGAGAAAAGTTTATATCTGCTATAAAGATTGGTACCGAATGATAGGTACTTTAGATATTATTGCCTATTATACAACCTTTATGAATACTTTGAAAATTAGATGGTAGAAGTACGAGGCAAAACATTGATTTATAAAAGAATAGAAAAAAAAACGGGAGGAATATGATTTGGTTTACAAGCCAAGTGACAAGGATAAAATGTAAACACGTAGAACCATCTTTTAGAAATAATTATTGTATTTATATGACAAACTGGGGTTTTATTTACTTGTCCCGGTACTGAGAGCTCGTAAAGCTCTCACAGTACGGTAGTATAGCGATTGCCTTTTCTGAGTAAACATGTTTTATACCAAATCTCAGTTTCCAAATCGAGCTTTTATGTAAGCATGTTGATTGGTTACCCACAAGCGACTGCAGCGTACATTCCACACACACGCACTGAAAACGCCTGCGTTTTATCATGTTATTTTTAATTATATTATAACCCCCTTACTAATAAACGTTGTATACCGTCTTTAAACTTATACAACGCTTTGTCTTCTTCCTTCAAAAGTCAAATTACTGACGACTATAAGAGATCATCTGTGTGTAACTATTCATGTGATATAATACGTTTATTAGTAAGGGGTAAATATATTAATTCTATTTGGTAATTAAACGCACACTTTCAATAATTTTCAGACTTCAATTGTGGTGTAACAGTAAGTATTCTTTTGTTTGGTGGCAATGGCTTATGACGGTATGTAGAAAGTTATAAATGGAATAAAAATATGATACGTGTGACTTAAGGGGCTTACATGACCTAAAGCTCAGTCACTGTCGGACTGCATAGAAAAAAAAGAGAAGCGCGATGACACAACGCCAGTAATTTATTACAAAATATGAAGCAATTAGAGGTATCTTCATGTTTTTTTCTATCGTATCAAATTAGTTATATTATGTTTTCAACACACTATCTATCTACTTAGCATAAATCCTGAAGAATATCATATATTTTTCTGATTTTGTTTACTGTAGTCGATCATATATCAGAAATAAGTGATTGATGATTGAATGATTGATGATTATGATTATATTTTTAGGCATTATAAAACTTGCGTTTTTTGCGTTAAGGTCCTGTAGTCTCCTTATGTAGTCATTTTATTGCACGGCGTTTACAATAATGGAAAATGACTCTTATCTGTAAGGAAAAATGTAGGGCATTGTGGACGTACCTATAAGGAAAAGTGTATGTTCTTTACATGTTTGGAACACTTCAGGGACTACTTTGATTTTTATGATTAATTACCCAAAGGGTGCCAACGGAACCCTAAGCCTCCGCTGTCTATCCATCTGTCTGTCTGCGGGCTGTATCCCTTGAACAGTAATATATATATTTTTTTTTTATTTTAAACATTGCCCCACACTAGGAATTTCTTCTGTATTGTGGGTGCGTTTACAAACATTTAAATTCACATACACAAACGGCCAGACCCGGAATAACTACTTGTAGGTCATAGAAATATTTGTTCCGTGCGAGAATCGAACCTGCGACACATAACGCAGCAGTCAATCGCTTAACCACTGCGCCAACCGTGCCGTCGTAATAGGTAGACAGTTGAAATTTTTAAAGACTGTGTATTTCTATTGCCGCTATAACAACAAATAATTTAAAAAAATAAGTACGGTGGTACGGAACCCTTCATGTGCGAATCCGACTAGCACTTGGTCGGTTTTTAATGGCTTTGGTCAGTCGGTGCTCGACATCGACACCGATCAAAAAACTAGCTAGTTTGTTTTGTACATCTAATATTTAGTTAAACTGTCGAGCCACTGGGTCGGCCAATTAAACTAACTGTAAAATGTTTCAGGTAAACTAAACATTTTCGAATGTCTATCAACCTTATTGGTACTTTTGGGACATGATATCTCTAAACGAAAACACTCCACATTTTCCAATATTATGTAGTGTAGTAATATTTCAAACTACGGACATTTATAATAATGAAATAAAGGAAATCATAACAATAATCATTTTATTTCAAGTTTCACAGACTTATTAAATTAAATAATCATACACACTCAGTCACATTAAATAATCAAATACACAGTTAAATATAGAAATCATGAAATTATCATTTATCTGGGGGCACGGTAGTGCCCCCGCTAAGACGAGCCAAGCGAAGCGCAAGTTATACCTACCTTTTCTCGAAGCGCTTCGGCGTTTTTTTGAACCCTCACAATTTGGGTTTGGATTATACCAAATAAACAAAATTCTCGGGATATGATGTTAATAGTGGTCTTATTAGATATATAAAGTTTCAATTACATAATTCATATACTTTAGATTTTATTGATATCTAAAAAACCATGATTTCGCCACTGACTCACTGATGATCATCAAAATTCTTAGGGTACTTCTTGAAGTCCTAGAAAGCTGAAATTTTGTATGTAAGCTAGTATTAGTACACAAACAATAAAAAAAGTTCTAAAACTTGGAAAAAAAATGCTTAACTTACAAAAAGAAGTGAAAACTCACCAAAAACATTTTCATGTAAAATGTTGTCAAGACGAGATCATAAATGGCTCGCACTCACAAAAAGTTATCAGATCTCATGTAGAGCCAAGCTTCTAACTCTACGCGCCCTCACTTCACAAACTCTACACCTTAGTCAAAATATGTGGCTTGGCCGTTTCGCTACCGTCACATGGGCGTAAGGTGTAAAAATTTATTCACTATTCATTACTTTTCTGTTAGAAAATAGTTCTTGTAGTAACGTTTAACGATGAACATGGACATTTTCAACTACAATGTTAAGTTTGATTTTGGGATAAAATCATCTTCACCACGGAATACTTAAATGATAAATTGTAAGTAACGTTCACAAATACTCACTATTAAAGATCCTACGTCTGCTTTACTCATAATACGAAAAATATTTTTTTAAATAAATATGAAGCGTTCAATAATTAACTTACCTTAGGGATATATAATAAGTATTAAATACGTAATATTATGTAAATAAAAAAATAATGAATAATGGTTTTTACAATGTTACTAAATAAATAAATGTATATTTATAAAACAATAATTGGATTAATAAACCAGTATAACTTATTATCTACTTAACTAATAATCAAATTTATCACATTAAACACCCAGTGTTCTTCCTCCTCTCTTCTACTTGATCTATGCTGTGCCCGACAGGGTCCTAATTCATCATTATCATTTCAGCCAAAAGACGTCCACTGCTGGACATAGGCCTCCCCCAAGCACTTCCACTTCGACCGGTTCTGTGCTTCTCGCATCCAACGGGTTCCTGCGGCCTTCACAAGGTCGTCGGTCCACCTTGTGGGAGGCCTTCCAACGCTACGTCTTCCGGGTCCTAATTAATTGTGACTAATATAATAATTAATTATTTCCGTACCAAGTATATATGTTATCCCCTTGTCGGTGGCGCCATCTTTGCGCATTGGTTTTCGTCTGTGCGCACTTCCGCGCTTTCCCGCGCGAATACGCCGCGGCTGATTAAAACGACGATATCTCTGAAGTTTTGTATGGGAGCTGTATATAAAAGTTATGTCGTTGGAATCGTTATAAAACAAGCTAATATTAAAAAATATAACACAGTGTAATGTATTATTCATTCTAGATAGAATCTAATTGGAATCCAATAGGAGCGACTTTTTTCCAGTTTATTGTACAATAGTCGTTATAATTAAAAAAATTTACCATTATTTCAAAATATTATTATTTTAATTACGTAAGTATACATTATTTCACATTAATCAATAAAAATAACACACCTCCCCATACATTTTTTTTACACCACGACCTTACAAAAACTTGTTATTGTTAAAGGGTCATTCGAGGTCAACAGTCACCTGTAGTTTGTTCGCAAATTTCTAATTTCAGTGTTACGCAAATTCCTAACGGTAATTTTTTAATTAGTTGCTAATTAACAATAATTCTATACGTAAAAACATACGTAATAACAACAGTTAGATACAATTCGTTTAATTATTATTGTAAAACCCGCGCCAAGCGGCGGCCATGACGCGCGTCGCGTGCAAAAAATATTTTCGATGTTCGTGAAATAACAATTTTTTTGCTTAAATTCAATGCCTATGCATTAAAAACTCTAAAGTACTTACCCCTTCACGACGAAATGGTGTTTTTTTGCTGGTTTTCTCACTTATGGTACGCAATAAAGAATTTGGGAATTGGGAATTCTTATTGTGCGTGGTCCGACATATACTTGGCTTGTTTCCTTTTTCAGATGACTCAATTCAAAAATTGAATCCACTCAGCAGTGTAAACAGTTCTTGAGCGACCGTTAGCATTTGAATCGATGCTCGAAACTTCCATGATGTATTCACGACATACCTTTAAACATGACTGTTGTTTAAACTCCATTTGCCACTGTTTATTGTGAGTCGTACGAATAGAAAAGTTTGTTGTTGTTTTTCCTCTATTCCTTTCACTCTTTGTATCGGCAGCATGTGTGTGTACAAATTTACTGTGCATTGTAGCTCCGGGCTGGGTGCAAACCCAGCCCGGAGCTACAATGTTGGTTTTCAATTTTAAAAAAATCTTAAAAGTGTAGTTGCTATTACTACAAGAGGGGCTTGTGGCTAGGCTATAACAGCCGCACGGGTCGATCGATCAGGTTAAGTTACACTTGCTGCGGTTGGTCCGTGGATGGGTGACCATATTTACATACCAAAACCCCTCCGTGCCTCGGAAAGCACGTTAAGCCGTTGATCTATGACAGTCATTACGGGTCGTCAGAAGGTCGAAAGTCTGACAACTGGTGTCTTAACAAGGGGTTTCGTATTGCCCAGTAACTGGGTTGTGGAGGTCAGATACGCAGTCGCTCCATGTAAAATGCTGGTATTCAGCTGCATCTAGTTAGACTGGAAGCAGACCCCAACCGCGTAGTTGGGAAATGGTTAGACAGATGATGATGCTACTATTACTATCTACATACTATTTTTTGTTTAGATTCCGGCTAATCTCCGAAACGGCTGGTCCGATTTTGATACAATTTGGTATGAGAATACTTTAAACTCTGCAAATAGAGAAAAGCAAATTTTTATCGACACCACGCGGGCGAAGCTGCGGGCGGAAGCTACGTAGTACACAACAATCAAAGCATAGTTTCAGAACTCTTAGATACATCACATTTCAATATCCGAAAGCTAATATCTTTTGTAGATACACAATACGCTTCCCACACACTTCAAACGTATCGCTTTGCCCAACAAGATAAATCAAAGTAATCTAACAATGAAGCTGACTGAATGAAGTCCGAAGTGATTCCTGCATCGCGTAGTGCAGTTAATAAATATTTGTTTGGCGGGTAGTTGGTCCAGCTCTAGAGTGTTTGCGCATGTGTGTTGGGTTTGTACAGTGTGCATTATGATATTAAATGTTGGGTGACTGTTAAATATCAAATTTACGATTTGAAACTGAAGTTTGACTTTATGCATTTTTTTTTAACATTTATATTAGCATCAAGTATGTTTTCCCGAAGCGTTGGGCAGAGGCTCCTAAATAATAGTGGGTACACTCATATTTCGCTAGTTAAACATTTATCTTAGAGATAACATCAGCATCAGGGGGTTGTTTCACTGCGCTCCAAAACCCATTGTTCTCTTAATTTTAATGTTCATACATTGATTCCAATAATTATTCAGTAGAGTTAGCAACAAAATAAATTAAGCATGAAACAATATATTAAAATATAGCAAGCCATAGACATTTTCAGTATAAGCTCACTTCTTATTGTACGAAAACCCTAAACAATGCGAGGTCAGATAAAAGTAAAACTGGAAATGTGTAGCTTGGTATGTCGCCGCGTGTACCTACTACTTAAATTGACTGTCCCTCACTGTCATAGTCCGATGGGACGGTAATCCGACACGATCAGAGAGAGATCAGGCACAATACCAACGGCTTAACGTGCTTTCCGAGGCACGGGGGTTATCACACCGACAACTTCCAAACTCCGGGCTGTTACTAAGAAATTCCTAATGGCAAAACTCAATAACGCTTTGCCCGACCCGGGAATCGAACCCAGGACCCGACCGATCAAGTCGCGCTTGCGACCACGAGACCAACGGAGCAGTCAGTCTTCATATACTCGTAGAAAAGACAAGTCAAGAAAGTCAGAGAAAAGTTATCAAACGATAATAAAAACCATCCTTATCGTTTCATAGTCTACGAATATTAGCTTTTATATCATTGTTCGTAAGGGTTTGATTACGGTGGTGGATTATGGCCCATTCCCTCTCATAAAGAGGAGGCCTGTGGGAACATTATAGGCTAATTATGATATGATAAGGATTTGATTTCCTAGAAAAGCGTTTGCGTGGAAAATCTGACATTTTCACCATATTTGGACAGCTATTAATGTGTGACCGTTCATCTATTTTTTAGAAAACCAAAGCATAAGTCTACCTACCCAAATTGATAACCTGATGGGCAATTCTCGTAATTATAAGAACGTTTAAACTTATGTAGAACGTTGTGAATATTTGGTACCTCTATTATTAAGTTCTAATCTATGTTTACTTATTTTTACACTACTGTTTGTTGACCCTAAATAAATAAATTAATAAACGTTCACAGTCTGATCTCAGTCTCAATCTTTCAAAAATACCTCTAATTTCCTTACATTTTTGACATTGATTGTCATTGAGATGAGATTGCGACTAGATTTTGAACGTTTTTAATTAGAAGAGAATGTCGATAACGTTGGCTTTGATCTTATTATGTCATGACCTATCCCAGAAAAACGATATTATATTACTGAGGAAAATAGGTGTGACCTTCAAAAAGTCACAATAATAGAAGGCGTTGGAGTTCAAAGAATTCTTCTGACGTTTTCATAATTTACTTACAGGAAAATGTCAAGGGCGTTTTTTGTGAGGTAACATCTCAATAATACGCCGAATAATGTGAAGTGTCGAAACTTATTTGTAAGTTACGCAATACGAACACAGGGAGGGACTATTTACATGCTCAAAATTGGCAAAAGTTGTCCGCAATTAATTAGTTTAAAGTGTAAAAAACCGTAACGTTTAAAACTGAGTTATATGCACAGTTAATGAATATATTTGATTCATTTGATAAATATTTTACTCTTAGTGGTATCTTGCCCAACAAAAACAAGAAATGAACTTTCATTGCAGAACTCTATTAAAACGAGCACAATTCAAAAATTAACATAAACAAGCCATAAATAATTAAATAAACTTAATTAAAACCTAAGGATCTCTAAAAATGGTTGGTATTGCGCTGCTTGGCTGCATATTCAGAAGTTGGTAACTCGGCACAACAACGTGGGAAAAGTTTAAAGTGGCGTGTTTTTCTAGTGGCCAGGTAGTGAGAATAACACAAACTTTAGCCGGCCATACGCCACCACAATAACACCCACTCACTGCTAGCTTTCCCTATATATCTACTGACTGGGATTAATGGCGAATTATACAACATAATTTTTAATATAATATGTGAAACCCGAAACACGTGTCTAGTATTTTTATTTAAAGAATCTATGTACAAAATTTCAAAACTGTGTCATGAAAAATCACAAAGTTATAAGTTTGTTAAGTTACCTGTTAGTCCGTACAAAAACATGCTCAACCGCGCCGCCGCCGTCTTGCGTTCATTGATTGTACCTAGGTACCTAACCGTTCGGCACGGAGATTAGATAACCTACTTAGTGTCGCTCGGTGTCCAACTTTTAACCTTTTTTAAATATTTTTGGGACAAAATATAACATGGGTAAAAATTATTGGAATCGATTCAGTTACTTATTCTGAAGAAACTATATTCAGGTTTCGCATATTATACTAAAAATAACGTTGTATATTTAAGCCATGAGGAACAAAATGGTTGCATGAAGTAAAGTTACCAAAAAGCATAACGTATCGCTGACGTTGAATCTCCAACAAAACAACACAAACAAAATGCAACATTAGAGTTATTTCACGAGCACCACAAAAATAATTATTCAGTGTTATTAATCCGTTAATTCACGACCACTGTGTGTGAACACCAACAGGAGTTATATCACAACATATCCATGCAAACTAAATTGAAATGCTTATAAATGAACAACTTTTTGAAACTGTTTACAACAAGCTATATTTTATTTTCGTCATTTCACAGCAACAATTGCTTGCAATTTATAGTAGGCATTCATTACAATTTTAATAAGATTCCGCGGAAAGCGTGTTTTAGAACAAAGGAGGACTACCTTACAATGTGATGAAATAAGTCAAACAATAATTTCGAAGAGAAATGTGGTATGTGCCTTTGTTTTAATAAAAATTTAATTAAGCGTAATTATATTTCATCTTTCACGTCTGGAAGACGAATCAGAGTGATCTGCGTACGATGGACTCAATAAATCGAATTTAGTCGGTACGCCATTGCTGTCTGGGTTTGTTATGAGATAGGCAGACAGAGAATTTTATACCTTCTTGTTTCTAATACCTTTGTAATTTTCACTCAATTTCCCTTACTTTATATACAATTTTCTTAAAATAATAATATGTACAAGTATATAAAAAGGTGGGGAAAAAATTAAAAGGACATCAAAAAATTCGTCCGCATCGCTGTCAATAGAAAAAGTACCAAAAAGGCTGGCAGCGTTGCCACCTTGTATGCCAATGCTGATTCTTTGGTCAAAAAATAGGCCAGTCCTCTTGGTCACGTGAAGAGTCGATTTCCCATACAAATTTAAAGCATTTAAGTCCTTAGATAAAAAGAGCACACTATAAACTGCACATTGAAGAGAAAATACGATCTATTTAAACTTTTAGTTTGTCTAGCTCATTAACTTTTAAACGGTATGCAAAAAGCAAGCCCAACTTAACCTTTAAATGGGAGACATGTATTTTTTTCTCAATGAAAAGAATTTTGCGTTCATTTAGATCGAAATTCTTCGTTGGAGAACTAAATTAGGGTAAAAACTTTGCTTGCTTTCTGCAATAATTATAATACTTTCAGTAGGTTTTACCTACTTTACTTAGAATAGAACATGGGGCCTAAAAAGGCCACTTTGGCAGAATTATAAAAGGATAACATTATGAATCATAATGGACAGTTAACTGTTAAGTTAATCGTATGAAATCCCAACGGTGAAGGATTTTTCAGTTTTTTTTTTGTCTGTGCTAAAATACCAATTAATCCAATCCCAATCTCTTTGATTATACCTACGTAGTGCAGCGAAAAAAAGAAAAACACGGACTGTCTTCACCATATTATGATTCATAATGTTATCCTTTTATGATTCTGCCAAAGTGGCCTTTTTAGGCCCCAGAACATTATGTATTGTTGCTACAGGTTTTTATAGAGAAAGATAAATAAGGGAGTTTTAAAGTTTCGATATATAAAGGTTATTTGGTTAAGGCCAAGGTCAAAACTTTGTTTTGTATCAACTTTAAATTATAGGGTTAAAGGTCAATATTTATCAGGGAAAAGTTTTGTACTGGTTCAAAAACTTTTGTTACGTAAAGCCCCACTTTGGTAATTGAGTTTACTATAGGTACCGAGTACAGACTATTCTCTCTTGGTGAGTTGAAGCAATGTCTTGAACTAACAAATAATAATTAGATGTACAGTGTGCGCAAACACACGGGCGGCACGCGTCAACAGCATAGGCAACTACAGCCGTCGACACCCGTCGACGCGTCGGTGCCTCTCGTCGACAACGGGCCGCTCGTGTATACGGTAGTACGGTGCTCAAATACGCGAGCGGCATGTTGTCGACGAGAACCATCGACGTGTCGACGGGTGTCGACGGCTGGAGTTGCCTATGCCGTTGACATGTATCGCTCGTGTGTATAAACAGCTGCGATCAGCGACATAGCGAGCGAGCGGGTTGGATAGGAAAAAACCCAGTCAAGTTCGAGATGGACTCGCGCACCGAGGGTTCCGTACTTTGTAGGTATGTAAATAGTTTATCACGAGAATCGTGTCTCGAATACATTTCCCGTTTTTTCGTTTGACAATTAATCTATGTACTTATATATGTGTAAACAGTTAGGTAAGTAATGTACGGCTACATTCAACAAAATAAGTAGGTAACATTACTGAAGTTCATAAACTATGATAGCACTGAATATTGCTGTAACGAAAAGATAAACTGGATTGAGGGACAAACTTAACTTTGCCGTAAGTAAACTATTGTCCCCATATATCGACATAGGTCGCGGTTAGTTTACCAACTGCAAATAAGTTTGTAGTCAGCATTTTTTTTTGTTATATAACTACAAATTTACGGTTTTCGATTGTATTCCTTTGCTTGTGATAGGTACACGACACTGCTTCTTGCCAAATTTCATGATTCTAGGTCAACGGTAAGTACCCTATAGGTTTTTATTCCCTCGCAAGTGTCAATGCGGCATAAACGGAACATAAACTCACATCTTTTGATTGCGTTGACTTAGAAGTTTGATTTTTTCACTGTTTCAAGGGCTTGCATTTGATATTAATTTCAACTTGATAACTCCACGCGTTCCTGAGAAAAAACCTCTTGACAGAAGAACAGACAGAGAGAAGTGATCTTATAATTTTTGGCCAGTGAATTAGCATTGCCATACAACGTGGCAATTCTGCCAGCCTTCGGGGCACCTTTCTTCCTGACAACGATGCGGACGAATTATTTGATGACCTATGAATGATGAATCTAATAACTTGATATACATATTATTATTACTTTAAAAATGTTAACTATTTAATTATGTAAAAAAAGCAATAGAAAACGTATAATATGATGACCTGAAAAATTGTAAAGCATTTCAAAAACTCAGGTGTGAGAGAAAAAAAAATCCGTGCATGGAAAACTTTTCACAAAAAAAAAAAACACATTCATTACTAGCAGCGCCCCGCGGTTTCGCCCGCATAAGTGTCAATCCTGTGGTAATATCGAGATAAAAAGTACCCTATGTGTTAATCCTGGTTATAAACTATATGTGTGCCAAATTTCATCCAAATCCGTTCAGCCGTTTGTACGCGAAGAAGTAACAAATACACAAACACACTCACAAACTTTCGCCTTTGTAATATTAGTGTGATTTCTTGTCATTTAACCATCGATTATTATATCACGTCCTTAGACAAACAACGTCACATCATCACCTACTTATACTGGCCGTATCTCCGGTCACCAAATGACCGGACGATTAATCTAGTAACATGCGATGTGTCAAGCGCTTCATTGTTACCAGGTGGTGCCAGTGATTAATTATCTGACAAAATTGTGCCACATTAATAAACAATTAGTTGGCATACGAGGCCCGTTTTATTTATGCAAGCTCGTTATAATTATGCCGTAGTAAAATTTTTAAACTGGATATCAAATATTGAAGTGATTGACAAAATTCGTTTTTGTACTGATTTTCGTTTATAAACTGATAGTATAATTAATGTTATAATGATGTAGATTTTACTCTAGTATAATTAGACTAGACTTAGATTGACACAGATTTTATTAGACTGGAACTAGTGCTAGCTCGAAGAGACTGGATGCAAAAGGCGTAGGACAGGGTGTTGTAGCGCTGCCTTGGAGAGGCAACAGTGACCTGCCATAGGCTGCGTTGATTGAAGAACAAAAATGTGATCATAAAAGTCAGACTCAAGCATTCTATAAGAGGTGATTTAAGTGACTACTGACCTTACGATTATGGATGGCCCTTCAGACTACATAGATAGTGCTAAGTGCGATAGAAGCACAAATAAATATAGAGATGATTTGCCCCTTTTCTTGTGTTCTTACTATTCTCAGGGATGAGGGGTTTGTTTATTGAGTGTACTCATCGTGAAAAGGGCCTTATTAAGCTCTTTGTCTACAATAACAACTCGCATTCTTATTTCAGACAATTAATACCTAGCCTACACCTACACATTCAAATTCAAATAGCCTTTATTACCTACACATTACATATCCATATTATCCATACTAGTCCATACTATCACACTAATATTATAAAGGCGAAAGTTTGTGAGTGGGGGTGTGTTTATATGTTTGTTACTTCTTCACGCTCAAACGGCTGAACCAATTTTGATACCCTGGATTAACATATATAGGCTACTTTTTATCCCGATAATCCCACGGGATCGACATTTATACGGCTGAAACCGCGGGGCGCAGCTAGTGATAAATAAAAAATAACCTAAATTGATGGCCATTTTGTCCAAATCAGTTGTTACAGTAGCAGGAAAATAAACCAACACATGTAGTGAAGTACATACATCAATGTTTCTCGCCCACACATTATCCTCTATGCCTCTATGGCTTCACGGATGTCGAGAAATAAATGTGGCCTCAAGTGTTTTACTACCACTCCGGGATAAAAGGATTCGACGTAAATAAAAACATAATGTGTATATCTTTATACATGTACGAAACAGAGGGTGTTTTTCGTAAGAGTCAGGGGCAAACCGACTATGATTTACTCAGTTTTGGATATAGGTTCAAATACACAGGGTCAAATAAAATTAGCTAGAGAAACTCCGCAGACGTGATGGGTGTCATATCTAAACATGATAAAACGAAAAAAAAAAAAAATTTTTTTGTGGTCAACAGCCGTACATATTGCATTTGAACACCTATTGAAAATCATTTTTTTTTGTGTAAACAAATACAAAATACAAAAAGTTTATTGCAGTAACAAGTACAACTTTTACAGTAAATCTTACGTAAGGACCTCCTTTTAAGTAAAGATATCCCTATGCTAGGAGGCCCCGCTCTTCCATGACAAATTATAAAATGGTAAAAGTAGTGTACCAAAACATAACAGAATTTAAACAAAAAGAAAATAAAAAATTAAAGAAAAAATAATAATAAACTAAAATAGTATGTGTGTGTATGTGTAGGTGTGGGTGAGTGTGGGGTGTGTGGGGGTGTGTGTGTGTGTGAGTGAGGGTGCATGCGTAAATTGCAACTTTACATAAATTTTATTTGGTAATGTGTGATGTCCACGGAATAGATACCTTATTTATCTATTCCGTGGTGATATCGATACCCATCACATCTGGGGGCCTAAAAAGGCCACTTTTGCAGAATCATAAAAGGATAACATAATGGACGGTTAACCGCTAAGTTAATCGTATCAAATCCCATTGGTGAAGCATTTTTCCGTTTTTTTTTTGTCTGTGCTAAAATACCAATCAATCCGATCAAAATCCAATCCCAATCGCTTTGATTATACCTACGTAGTGCAGCGAAAAAAAGAAAAACACGAACTGTCTTCGCCATATTACGATTCATAATGTTATCCTTTTATGATTCTTCAAAGTGGCCTTTTTTAGGCCCCCTGCTCGCCTACCTACCCATCACATCTACGGAGTTTCGCTGGTTAGGTCAATTTGTACTAACTACTAACTAACTACTAACTAACTACTAACTAACTACTAACTAACTACTGTAACTAATATTTTTGTAAAAATATAATTTAAAAGAGTGTCCATGGAGTTTCTTGCCCGTTCTTCTCCATAGGTACCTACGCTTTGGAATGGGCAACTAGCTTCATATTTTCTGACTGACCGACTTCTTGATAATTCAAAAGTGCCTGTAAATGGTTTAATTGAAATAAATGCTTTGAGTTTGAGTTTGAGTTTGACCCTGTATAGCTAGTTTCAGATCTAATTTAGACAAGTGCTCATGATATGAAATCTTTAAACAGCTGATTGACATTGCCCATGATCCAAGGGCTGGTTTTTAACTTTGCCAGAGGCTAAACATTGCCATACAACGTGGCAATTCTGTCTGTCACTTGAATACAATACCTGTCGACACCGATGCGGATGAATTTTTCGACGCCATATTTAAGTTTTCTAATAGTTTTTTAGTTCAGTTAGGTTAGTACCTATACACCGTGTTCTTCACGTTATCCATAAACTTTGTCAAACGCTTCTATAGCTTTTACAAATTAAATCTAACAAAGGAAGTACCTAGTACTTAAAAAGGCTTCGTTACAAAGATATTTGTAATTTCATTTAATGAAATTTAATTAAGCTATGCTTAACTTATTTTTGACAGGTTGCCAATTCGGATAAAGAGGCATGCATATCGGGTGATTTACGTCAAGGTATTTAGTTTGTATGAAAATTAACAAAAAATAAGAATTCATTAATGTGTCTATAATGAAAAATGCTTATTTCCATGATCTGTACATCTGCAGGGCTAGCATGGGCTGGGGATAAAACTTTTGTCCACCGGTTATTTCCACTGACAAGGGATAAAATTATTTTATCCACCTGCCAAAGCACGGCAACAGGGGTAAAGAGAATTATATCACTTTTTGACATTAGACGTGGATACTCACCCCCCGCCTATAGCATGGCGACAAGTGGAAGAGAAAAATTACAGATATTTTGACATAACAAAGGGAGAAATTTGTCCTCGTCTTTAGATGGTGGGTTTAAGTATATCTCTTGGAGAAAATATAATTAATTGTAATATAAAAATGTCTCGTGCTTATAGTGTTGTCGTCGGAAAGGGAGAAAATCGAGCGAAAAATACACCGGCGTTCAATTCGCGATTCCTAATCCCTTTGAATTACCCGACACAGAAATCCGCCGGATTTTTATTTTTTTTTTTTGGTTTGATGTTATACTATACTCTTGACATTGACAACAAAACAAAAATTAAATATCCAGCACAGATGTAATAAAACGAAGAAAGTACTTTGGTTTACGACGATATTCTCGACTATTTTGTAATTGAATAAAACGTTTTCTCATAGTGGCAATAATTTCGGGGACAAGCGTTTCCCCTGGTTTGTCCACCGTGATAGTTTATCCACCCATGTCGCCATGCTCGGAGGGTGGACAAAATTGACAGAGGGGAATAGTATTTTGTCCTCTCCCCGTGGATAAAATGTCTCCGGCCATGCTAGCCCTGCTGGTCGAAATTTATGTCATATCGTCCGGACACGGTGTATTATAGTTATCTTACATAGTATAAAACAAAGTCGCCGAAATGTCTGTACGTGCATAACTTCCGAATGACTGCACCAAATTGGATAATTATTTTTTTGTTGCGCTCGGTATTGCCAGGACAAGGTTTGTATGAAAGAAAATTTCGGAAATTTGAAAAAAAAATTGCACCCGTGCGAAGCTGGGGTGGGCCACTAGTTTTTAATAATTAGTTAGGTATAAGTTGTTGTTTAGGTATGTAAGGCTCCTAGCAGGTGGATTTATGTAGTTTCTGCCTATCACCATGGGAAGAAGGCGTGAGTTCATGTATGTGTAAGTCGTTATGTATGTATATTTCATTTTAATTCTGAATAAACTTAGACAAGGCTTTACGTATGTTACAAACATATTAACATAATCAGCCTATAATGTTCCCACTGCTGGGACACGGGCCTCCTCTCTGTGAGAGGGAGTGGGCCGTAATCCAAAACGCGACCTAGTGCGGGTTGGTAGATGTCACTTATCTTCAAATTTTTAGTTCTAGGACATGCCGGTTTCCTCACGATGTCGGTTTCTTCACCGTTTTGAGAGCAGTGGTGATGATATCATTTTATTTACACAAAGTAAAAAAGGTCAGGGTTCGAACCTACGACCTACAACTCGTAAGTCGCGGCCATCACCACTTGGCTACCACTGCTCTACAAACATAATTTATGTCTTTGCAACTGGTAATAATTTAAAAACGAAATTTCTGGAGGTACGAATGTCAACAAAAAAAAATTTTAATTTTACCCAAAAAAATGTATTCTGCTGGCATTGAATTTCATAAAAAATTTGCAAAGTAAGGGTTTCTGGGATGAAGTGATTTGCTTTGATCTCCTCTTTAAGGATTAACATTGCCCTGCAATGTGATCAAAAAGGGCGTATCTAAGTCGTGAAAAAAAATTAAATTCGTCTTTTTCTATACCTCTGGTAACATTAAAAAGTCATATCTTTAACTATACATATTATAAACTAGTTGACCCGGCGAGCTTCACACCGCATCAGAATCAATAAGAACAGAAAATTATTATTAGAAAATGAATTATCTTCGTTGTCCTTCTCATCGCTCTGGTTTTATAAAGTCTTCTTTCTTTGTCCAGGCGGTTTTCCTTTGGAATGCGCTCCCTCAGAATATCAGGACGGTAACCAATCAGTTCACATTTAAAATGAAAGCTCGAGAACACATTCACAAGGAGTTGGCAGATTCGTCTCAAGATTAAGTTATTGCAGGTTTTCTTATTTATCTCTCATAACTTTTTTTAATTTTATTATATTTTGTTGCATGTATGTATGTATCTAAGTATTTATTTTTATATTCTAGTTATTTTCTAAGCTGTTTTATGTTATTGCACCTACTGTGTATTGTCTCTGCATCAAGGTAGACTGGTAGAAAATGCCCAAGGCATTAAGTCCGCCTTTGTACAGTTTTTACTTGTGCATAAAGTTTAATATATAAAAAATAAATTATATTCAGTAGTATTTTTTCGTTGATTTTTTTCCAAGTGTTAATAGTTATTCTGATATATAAGTATTAAAACTATGGGTTTTTTATGATCTTTGTTTTGTCAGTTATAAATGGTGTCACCAACCCGACTTTGTTTATAGTCCCTTTTCGTGTCTGTTTGTGTGACCGCATTATTCTTTTATACTACGCAACAGATTTTGAAGCGGTTTTCACTATCATTTAGATAATGAAAGAAGGTTTATATAATTACACAATGTATTCATATTTAACTTACATATACTACAGAAATCTTGATGTTTTGACATTACACCAAATAAGTTTAATGCAGCCATGCAAAGCAAGAGCGGGTTGCTAGTATTCTATAAATAGGACAGGGCAGTCTCTAAAAATCGTGTTCACATAGAATTCACAATATCGATACCAATACCAACACAATTCACAAATTTGTTCTGAAAAATGGTGTCAGAACAAAAATATCGAGTGAAGCCGTATTGGCACTAAAATAAAAATTGACACTAAACTACCGTGTTGTGCAGCAGAGCAGCAGGGATTTGAACTCGAATCACTGGCTACGTGGACAGACAGAGAATTTAACTTTTCGTCAAAATAAATAATCATAGCTGAACATCGAACCGTGGCCGTCTTTTTAATATTAAACTAATAAAATAGTATAATGTTTAATCAATGTTGCTCATTATATTATTCCATATTTTAAGCATTTAGGTTCCCTAGTTACGTTTTTAATACGTAGCAATGGATGTGCAGTGTCACTTATAGCTGATTACTATAATCATTTACGGACCGTCATTGGTTAAAATTAAAACTCTTGTATCTTTAGCAATAATGAAGCAAAGACCTCATAGCTTTGTATAGTAGACCCTCCCATATAGTAGTAGTTATCACAGGTAAAATTAGCTTACGAAGCTACATGTCCCTGTTTGGCTATTTAAAACGATTCGTTTTTGTTTATAAAAATCGAGGTTGAATATTTCTATGCTGATTCCGCTTTTTATGTCGATATTAAATCCATATTATATTATAAGCTACTCATGATTTTGGACATAGGAAAATACTTCAAACTATGATAAATATACTGTTTTTATAATTCTTGTTAGGTTTTCTTTTTTGGTCATAAGCTCATTCGCGTAAATTCAGGTTGATTAGTATAGAAAATATAGAGTTCTTCAACACTGTCACATTATTCCAACATAATAAGGCATTTTCCGTAAACTTCAACCAAGTTTATAAAAACCTCCGTGAGACACTAACAAAATAAATTACCACATTAAACGACGTGGCAACTATAACATAATTGAAGGAAGATACTCCGATCGTACCTTTTTTCAAGGAGCATGTTCATTAATTACAGGGGCGTATTTTTGTCCCTGTCCATTAGAGATACGTCAGCCCGCCGTTAACCTGAGATTAATGACGTGGCTAGCTAAATTCTAACGTTATTTCAAAAATTTTAGCCATCGCAGACTGAAAATTTCCAGTTTTTGATCGGATGAAAGTTTAATTTGTAAATCTAGTTAGGCTTTCGGCTCGACTCGTTCGTTTGAGCTTAATGATTAGGTAACTTTGTTTAAACACTACTTTATTCTAACTATTTGATCGTTTTAGTCCAAACATGTTTGTTAACTGTTTTGACGGTTCATTGTAGCGGTCATTAAAAGGGTCAACTTTGAACATTGACAGGCTTATAATAGAATTTCACATTGATAATATATTACCAAATAATAGGTGCAGTGGATGTCTGGAGTCTTTTTAGTGTGAATGGATTCACATTGCCAAACTGGGTTAGTGATTGGGAATTACAGAAATATTAGAAAGATGATATTGGTATAATTATTGCCTTATTGAATGCCCTAGGTCTTATTACACAACTTCCAAAAAGAAGGAGTGTTATATTTTCAATGTTCATGTAGGTGTGTGAGTTTATTTATTGCAAGATAACTTGTTTATGGATGTAATTAAATTTAGTGAATTCTTGCCTCCGAAGGCTGGGGTTAGTTTGGTAAAGTCAAATTATTTATTTCAAGAGTAGGCCTTTAAAAGTCACTTTTGAACGTCAATATTTACAAGAAGATAGAATTGATTCTAGGCGGTTCCATAAGGTAGATTCGTTTGGAGAAGAGTGGGCAACAAACTTCTCAGTTACTCTTTTAAAATGTTTTACAATATTTTTTAAACATTAATTATAATTATATACGAAGACGATATACTCGTAGCTAGAATAAAATTATTATACTCAACAGCAAAAGTAGATGATCAAAATCAGAAATTCAATAGGAGTCCAAACTGATCAAGAATATATGGCAGCTGTACCTACTAGTAGTAAATGTTTGGTATAATTTACAATCACATACTTTTGAATCACTTCGACGCCACACAGTTCTAACGCAAACTCCGTTCATTAGTATTGAATTTCTGATTTTGATCATCTACTTTTGCTGTTGACTGTACAAAGCAGACCTTTATATAATTCCCATCCGTGATTCAAAACAATATGAAAACATCTAAGTACAGACGCCAGCACATCAAGCTACCCGAAACTGTCAAATTTTCCTAATCAACTTTGAAGCTTATGTCTTAGCGATAAAGTTGAAAATCTATTAAAGAAATTTGACAGATTGTAGTAGCTTGATGTGCTGGCGTCTGTACTTCAAATGATATAAATTCTAAACCGCACTATCGGAAAGCATCCAATATTGAAACAAAACCCGCAGGAGAGAAAGAGATGAAGCACCACGGAGTACCCACTTCAGAACATATCTCGTTAGCCATCCAATTAGTGTTCAGATCGACAGTTGAATATTTTATACATCACAGTTACATTACCGATACGATTTTGTTACTTGTTTACTCTACATTCGAAGCTTTTGACTTCTTGACAATTCAAAAGTGCCTGTCATTGGTTTATTTGAATGAGTTTGAGTTTTGTATTATAGGCTGATATATAATTTTTTCGTTCCTTTGTCCGAATCATCGGAATGGATTATTGGATTGATAAACTGGATTATTTCGTAGTGAATTGTATGTACCAATGTGCTGATACGCCTGAAAAAAAATGTACGAGCTTTTTATGAATGCGTTGTATAAGTCGCATCAAAAAATCTTTATTTTAACAGGGATAGCCTATTTGTATACTTACATATAATTATATACGGAGCACTTCTTGGCACGAATATTGAAAACCAGCCAAGTGAAAGTCGGACTCGCATGAAGGGTTCCGTTGGCACCTTTTGGGTTCGGAACCCTATAAAGCGCTCGTGAAATTCTGAAATATTAGACAAGTACAAACGAGTCTATCCCAGGAACTATAACAAGAACCTATTAGCTTTTCTATTATGTTGTCTGCGCCATAGAACATTTTTACCACAACCAGTTGTTGAATGAAAACCCAATCGTATGGAACTGAACCTATTTGTAGACTATCAACTAACGTTCTTCATGTGCAAATAGTCGTATGGAGGTTTTAAACTAGCGATATGTTTTAAGAGCGTTTACGCCGTACGGCATTTCATTCAAACTTTCAAGCCCTTGTTTTTCGAAATTAATCAACCGATTTTAATGAAAATTCAAACGCGGCAGGATACAAAGGTCTAAAAAGTTACTTAAGAACATTTTCGAAAAATAGTGTTACAGCCAAATTAGACCGATTTTATTTTTCTATAGAAACAGAGATTTCCAGTTATCTTTTTTTAAAGAAGACATTTCGAAAATGTTCTTAAGTAACTTAAACGATATTGCCACGGGATCGAAACTTACGCGGGCGAAACCGCGGGGCGCTGCTAGTAGTTTAATAATCACGAGCACAGAACAAAAGTAGTGTGTGACTACACACACATTTTAATTCTCCTGCTTAATCCCACACTGGACACAACAGCACGCAGAACGCAGCCGCGCTCCGCTGCGGACAGGCAGACCGCGCATGTTCCCGAATCCGCGCCCGCCCCGCGCTCGCACCCCAGTCTGGCCAATCACTCAATAGTGCACATCAATATTGTTTAGTTGTGCATTTTTCTAATTGTAATTATATTCAGTAACAATAAATACATTAAGGGAATCGCTCGTCTACTCATTTATCTACCTACATAAAAAAACACCCGAACATAGTACCTCCTCCTTTTTGTGAAGTCGGTAATAACATAACATACCTAACAAGTTTACATTACATTTTCACTGTTGGGCATTCATTACACCCCAGCAATAATGTTTGAGTACACGTCAACGGTGAAGGAAAACATCGTGAGGAAACCAGCATGTCCTAGAACCAAAAATTCGAAGACGTGACATTTACCAATCCACACTGGCCCGCGTGGTGGATTATGGCTCACTCCCTCTCACAGAGAGGAGGCCTGTGTCCCAGCAGTGGGAACATTATAGGCTGATTATGATGTCATATGACACGCATTGATATTTCTAAATACATACCAGCATGGTTAATAAGTCTCCCAAGGTAGCTATAATAAAACCAAGAAAAATGAACAACTACATTGAGCATAAAAACACATAAATAATTTACACACCAACCAATGGACTACGTAAATTAAACTTGTACAACCCACACCACAAGTTTCGACCGGCGACAACGAAATGGTTCTTAACATTTTATAGAATCGTAACTCCGCTACGAATGGACTTACATAAATAAAACTATGAAAAATGAATGGCTCAATTCCTTTATCCCTATTTTTTCCTCCATCGGACTCCAAATAACGTGCTCGTTTGCCGTCCAGGGTCATAAATTCGGCATCTCTCTGGCCCCACGACCCATTTGCAATTGAAAGCGTTCTTTATAACAGGATATGTCCGGTCTCACTTTTACGATCGCCTGTACATGCAAGCTCGGTCGTACTAACATAATACACTCGCACTTTCCTATCGACTACATTCGCTGATATTTTGCTTTGTTACTTCGTTGGCACATTTTTTTGAGTGAGCTGATAAAGATGTTCTTGTTGGCGATGCTGTAGGTAAATACAATGTACTAAAAATGTGACCCATATTTGTTTTTGAAAGGGTGAGTTTATTAAGCCACGTTTACAGTATAGTTTGCCAACGTGCAACGGAACGTAATATTCTAGGCGTCAAATCGACAGACCATAATTCGCAATACCACACTGCGATCCAAAACGCAGATTACTGACGTTATTCAAAAAGCCGCTAAGCTGAACTGGGCTGGCCACGTTCTCTATGCCCAATGAGATGTGGGCCAGAATAACCACTACGTGGAAACTAGAAGGCGTCGCGGCAGACCACGTAGAACATGGCGGGACGAGCTGGAGAAAACAGACTATTAGAGGTCCATTTTTTTTTTGTGGTTGGGAAATCATCAAATGACCCCTCCCGCTCTGGGTGGAGCGGAAGGGAGTGTCAGACTCTTGCTGACTAAAACCCACCAGTGTTCCTTCCTTAGCCCTTTATATTCCGGGCCAGCGGTAACCCTTTCGGACAATCCCGCTGAATTAGTGGTCCACTTTAGCTCTGAATCGAAAGAGCTGGAATTCATGGGGAGAGGCCTTTCTCCAGCAGTGGAATAATGCAGGCCAACAGTTACAGTAACAGTATGGTTAGATGCGATACTGATTATTTACTATTTGTACTGCACATGGTACTCGTTTGATATGTTTATACGTTCTATGCCCTGGCTGGAGGCCTTAATATATTAAGGCATCCACAAGATAGTCCGGTTAAGCAGCCGACAATCTCCTAGATTGTCCGGCAAGTTGCCATTCAAAGAAAGAAGAAAAAAAACATTCTGTTTTATGATTGGTCTATTCCTGACTATGAGTAGATATAAGATAGATTTACTGGCCTTTTTTTCGAAAGACACAAGTCCAGGCTAAGCTTTTCCATTCATTCATAAAAGTAAAAAATATTTTATTTCATCATTAAAAATTACAATATGGAGGTATCGTTGGTCCCAAACTAGGCACAGCCTGTATCTTGGGCACCATTACATAGGTACAACCTTCATTTTTCAACCTAAATAACGGGTAAATATCTCAACTTATTTAAAAGGTAATGACAAAAATTTGAAACGCTAATGTTAAAAAAGACCGCAACGTTTCATTTCCTAAAATCCTCATTCAAGGATTCTATTTCCACCTTTTTATTGCAAAACCTTAAACAGCCAAATTGAATCTCAAGCGATTGAGCATTCTAATCATACTAAACCAGATAAACAGCTGAATCTCTCACTTATCTCGCTAAAACCGCTATAAACAATCGTATTCCGCGTGAACATTATGGTATAATTATCTGAAAATCCAATCGCCTAAAATGCTATAAATAAAAGCCCATTGTGGCGGAATCCGATTGGATTTGGCCATACCGCATGGGTCTACGCAACGGGAGAAGGATAGAATACAAATAGCGAATCAATTGGATTGCATACATCTACTAATTGATTGCTAATCCGTCACGAAAGCTGATTGGTCAAAGGGTTCGGTTAAAGGGTCTGATTTACAGTTTTCACTCATTATAATCAATAGTGTATCTAATCGGTCTGGCTCTCGATTAGACGATTCGGAACTGTTCGATAATGAACAGAATCGATTACGGGTGATTAGCATAAAAGCGTCTATAATTGGTATCTATTTACTTGACTATAATAACATGTATGTATCACGAACAATAACAACATATTTGACGAAATGTGGGTGTACACTTGGCTTTATTCAAAGGAGATTTTCTCCTATAGTTTTGAATGATATTTAATATTAGTAGGAACATAGTATTTTCGAACCCATAGGTATATGTAAAGTGGCGCATTTCAACATTGCATTCGTTATTTCGTGAAAAAATCGCAATTTAAAGTTGCCAAGTTTAAGTGTTGACATATTGGTGCTCGTGACTGTACTATAGATACAGCTCTGTTCAACCCTTCGATAAATATAGGCGTGTTGGTATGTAATGTAAATTGACAAATCAGACGTAAAATTTATGCATTATCGCAAGATTTGGGAACGGGACCTAACCGTGTCTTACCTACTTATTTTATTAGCCCGAACCTGAAAAGCGAAACAAATCTCCAATTTGCTAACAAACTCCCCTTCCTATTGAGAACTAAGACACTAAAAGGCATTAATGATAGCAGGACTAAATTAAAACAAAAGGAAAATATAAAAACGAAACACTGTTGTCCAATAGACTTAACAACGTGACATCCTGCCTAATCAAGATTATTATTAGGAAGACTTTTGTATGCAAAAGCGACGCAAATATCAATTTCATTAATAACTCCTAAGATAAACTGAAATGTATTAACAACTTAACTTGTAATAAAGAGTTGGTAGCAGACAGACGACTCAGAATTCTCAGAATTATTTAATGAAAGATTCAGAATTGCGTCTATTTTCAGTCTTTAGTTACATTTCAAAAGACGGTCGTTGTAGCTATTCGAAAATTGAAGTTAACTAATTAATCATACAAAATTTAATTGTTATTAGATATTTGTTTACGAAAGTTTGGAGTTCATTACACTGACCCCGGCGGCGCCTTCTAACGTATTTAGGACGTTTAAGTACGCATAGGTACATGACGAAAATGATGCACTAAGTGTATGTTTATGAAAGTAAAGTCCGTAGGGGGTCCATAAATAGAATGTACGGAGTTGACTTTGCACAACGTTGAATATTTCGTCCTTTTCGTCTTTCGCCGATTTTACTGTAATAAATTGGGCCCAGCCTACTTTTAGTCGATATGTGTCTTCTCGACATCCGTATGTCACTAACGGGATGCAGCAGAATACCAGCGTCAGGTATTGTACCCGGCATATGCTGAGCTGGACTCCCATTTGGTGCAACGATGAGACACACACCGCCCAGTAGTGATCGACCGTTATAGATGTATATGAGCTAGGTCTCTATGGGTCAATTTATCTTTTTAATCTTTGTTATTTTTTTTTCACCTTTATTGATGTTTTTAATACCTGTATTGTGTCTTTTGTTGCACTGAATAAACGTTTTATCTATATATCTATAATTACGAAGCCAAAGGCACATAAAATTTACAAAAAATAGAATTGATTCTAGTCGCCCCCTCCAAAAAGTAGTTTCGTATGGATAAGAATGGGCAAGAAATTCCACCGTTACTCTTTTAAAATGTTTTACAAGATTTTGTATACATTCATTATATAATTAAACATGAAGACGATGCACCTAGAATAAAATTACGCTACCACAAATGGTAAAAATAATTAAAAATAAAGGAATGAATTTTAACACTTTGCGGGACACTATTGTGTCTCGGTCAGTGTCCCGGAAAGTGTTAACAAGTGTGTCAGTTACAGTAGTCACAGAATGTAAAAAAACCGGGCAAGAGCGAGTTGGACTCGCGCACCGAGGGTTCCGTACCATCACATGTTTTTAAATTTTCACCGGCGAGATACTTACTAGATCTCGTTCAAACCAATTTTCGGTGGAAGTTTACATGATAATGTACATCATATATTTTTTTTTAGTTTTATCATTCTCTTATTTTAGAAGTGACAGGGGGGGACACATTTTACCACTTTGGAAGTGTCTCTCGCGCAAACTATTCAGTTTAGAAAAAAATGATATTAGAAACCTATGTATGGGTTTGATGAAAAAAAATTTTTGAGTTTCAGTTCTAAGTATGGGTAACCCCATAATTTATTGTTTTTTCCTATTTTTTTGTGAAAATCTTAATGCGGTTCACAGAATACATCTACTTACCAAGTTTCAACAGTGTAGTTCTTATAGTTTCGGAAAAAAGTGGCTGTGACATACGGACGGACAGACAGACATGACGAATCCATAAGGGTTCCGTTTTTGCCATTTGGCTACGGAACCCTAAAATCAATGTAATAAAAAAAAAAAAAACAATTAAATTATCAACCAGTTTGATTTTGCCATGCCTTAACAGGCAACTAAGTTCTAAGAACCTACCTATTGTTAATATCTTCAAAATTCTGTACACTTAGTTCGCATTAAAGAATTTGAATTTGATTTTCTCTGTCGACGAAATAAGGACATGCTAAATTTTACGCTAATATTACTCTATCCCCTAGCCTTTCCCCAACTATGTTAGGCTCGGCTTCTAGTGTAACTAATATTTATCTACGGTAGGTATTCATTCTGGACACTGCGAATTTTGCTCGTAACGTAGACGGCTTGCACGCTTACTGCGTATCACGCATACGCCTCGTGAATGCTACGCTGCCTTCTACGCTTGTTGCGTATTACGTATACGCCATATACACGCTACGCTGACACATTTAACTCGCGTTCACGTCACTGCAGCGTCCAACCAGCGTACAACGGCCGCGTTCACATGCATAATATTGATTTTAATGCCTTTAAAATATTCATAAAAATTAACCACTGTTGTTATTGAAAATACAGATTTTCGTTTTAATTTTATTATTAAACATTTTGGAATAATATCGTGCTCATGGTCCCTAATGAGTTAAACACATTTATAATTACTGCAAAACAATTAGGTGCACTCCACATCCGGCTTAAATATGGCGTGTGCGGATTAAAGGTTTATGATGTTGCAGAAAACAGGGGCAGTTTGTCAGGCCTTTGGTAAATCATTTCAGTTTGGACCGACTTTTAATTTGCTGCAGTAAAATGACAGCTGATGTGTTACCACTTTTTAACGAAATTTAAATAGTGATTTGACAAAATAATCGATTCATCCAATTAACTAATTTAGTTAAAAATCGATCAATGTTAAATTGATTTTATAAAAAAGAGGATAATATTATTAGTAGTTGATATTTATAATGAAATTAAGGTTAATATAAGTTTACAATAAAAAAATTGAGCAATGACAAATTATTGTTTTGTCATCACGTCACTGATCGGATTGGATTTTTTTTTGTTTTTTTGGACGTATTTATTCTAATCACAAACACTTCTTTTAAATATTCTTATTTTTGAGGTTTTGGTGTTCTGCAAATAACCCTGTATACTTGTATATTATTTATTCCTAAGGAAAACTTTTTTTTTTTCCTTAGATCGATATGGTAGGATTTTTTAGAGTAAAAAACGAAACAAAATTCTCTTTAGTAAACTATGTATCTACACTGATTGGAAACTACAACATAATTATTATATTTTGATCCTACAATACAAAGAATATTTTATTGTTTACGGTTAAATCAAAATTGATCAATTTCGAATAAGTAGGTATATAAATTAAAATCATGTTTCATTGCGTTTTAATCACATCCCTAGTAGAATAGTGTGGTAACATTTTTTTAACGAAATGACAGTAAGAAGTGTCATTTTACTGCAGCTAATTAAAAGTCCAACCATAGTAGGTACTGTAGAGATTATGATCTGCATGGTTTGTTGCTGCCAACTTTCTTGGTAGTTATAAGATAATGGCATAACATTATAGATAAACGCCAATACTATTTGAGTAGGCAGAAAACTACAGTAGTCGTCAGATTTGGCGGACAGGCTGAGTGACGAGGATAAAAATGTAATAAAAAACATGAAACGATTCCGTAATATTATTTTATCTGAAAGATATTGTTTATTGATGTACAAACGCCAGCACATCAAGCTACTACAATCTGTCAAATTTCTTCAATAGATTTTCAACTTTATCCGTAAAGCATAAGGTTCAAAGTTGATTGGGAAAATTTGACAGTTTCGGGTAGCTTGATGTGCTGGCGTCTGTACTTATCCTACAGTACTTACCTTTTTACATTGACTTATATATTACTTCATTGCCTATTTATATTCAACGTTGTAGGTACAGTCAACAAAGGAGTTAAGTATACAGGAGCGTCGGATATAGTTGAAGTTTACTAAGGAACCGATGGATGTTCTGGACTGAAATTTAATTTAATAAATGAGCTGTTTGTTTTCTATTAATAAACTAAAATTTTATTCGAGAATATCCATCGGTTTCTTAGTAAACTTCAACAATATCGGACGCTCCTGTATACTCAACTCCTTTGTTGACTGTACATATCCTAGTAGATACTGTTCGGACTTTTTACAAAACCAAATATTCATATTGTTTCTCTGTTGTCTTTTTCCAAGTAATGTTATTGATAAAACAGAATGAAACATGACATGGCTATAATCTATATTGCGTGGGTATTTTTGCAGCTGAAATTACTGGCTAAAGTTAACAGAAAATCTGTCTATCTTTTTTTAGACTTAGACATCTATCTACACTAATAATAAACCTGAAGAGTTTGTTTGAACGTCCTAACCTCCGGAACTGCCAGTCAAATTAAAAAAAATATTTTTGCATTTGATAGCCCAATTTTTGAGGAAGGCTACAGGCTATTTCATATCACGCTCTGGCACCAATAAGAGCCGAGAAAAAGGGAAAAAAGTCAGAACAAAATCGAAAACAAAGTAATAGCGTGGGCAAGCGATGCGATGCGACAGGATGGGTCAGGGCACATGAAATTTCACGCGGACGAAGTGGCTGGCAGAAGCTAGTCTATACATATAATAAATCTGTAGACGAGGCGTTTCTGTACATTGAAAATAAAAAAATAAAAAATAGTTGGGCTGTTATAGGATAACCAACAGATGCCATTTCTTCAATTTTTGGAATTTTTGTCTGTTTGTCTGTTTGTCTGTTTGGATGTGACAGATTTTGAACAGGCTCAACGTAAAAAGTACCAAACCAATATGGTTCATATTTATACTCAAATATAGTGTAGAACTCGGAGCAGTGATTAGTCTTTGTTTCATCGCAATCGCTTCAGTCTATCAAAAGATAAAAACAAATTTTTATTGCAATAAGTGGAAACATGTAACGACATCTATTGGCGCGATATAGTACTAACGAAATCATATTGTTATCTTTAAAACATTATTATGTGTTTAATCACGTCGTAAAGGCTTGCCTTTATGACGAAATAATTCTGATCCTTATGTCTGTGTTATTAAAAAAAAAAATAATGATAATGTTTAAATAAATAATATAAACATATATAATAAAATCGTATATAATAAAATCGTAGGAAAGGCAAAACTGTACATAGAATATATAAAAAAAAATACTTGGGGCGTGATCTACAATCGATATCGAAGCCAAAAATATAGTTTTTAGAATTTTTGTCTGTTTGTCTGTATATATGTCCGGGCTAAACTCAAAAAGTACTGCATGGATTTACTTTAAATTTTGCATGAATATTATTAAGAGGTCGGGTCAACATATAGGCTACATATTATCACGCTATCACCTACGAGGAGGACCTGTGAATCTTTATTTTTCTTACGCATTCTGTGACAGCGTGTAATCTAACGACGCATATTTAAATGTTGTTTTTGAGTAAGTCATGCTATTATCTAGCTTTACACTATAAAAACTTTTACGCCATTTAAGTAACTTGGGCAGAGAAACATAGTTTAATGAATGTTAGTAGTATAAGACAATTTTGAAGCAGCGCCATCTATGAGATTTCATAAAAATCAAATCAAGTTACATGTCAACACTTTTTGGAAATTAATAATTTAAATTTGATCATGTTGGTGAGGTTAGTAGTTAGTTATTCTTAAAATTCATAGATGGTAATGTGCATTTTCTTCATAAAAGTTGTATCGTATAGTTCGTTTTGACAAATTCAAGTTACAACAAAACCCTCAAAATCTTGAGCCGAGTTGAGGAAGACAATTTAAAAAAAATGCGGTGTTAAGTATTACAAAAAAGTTATGTTCATTGATGATGATCATTTCTTCATCAATTTCATGTTGTTAGTACAAAATAAACATTGACTGTTAATACTTTTGTTCGGTATTTATCTGTGTGATTATTGCTTGGTAATTAATATATTTTCATGTCGTATACCTAATTATAAACTTAAATTATACCGTGCATCCGAATAATGGCGAATGCGATTTTCTGCGGTTGTTACTTCACACTGTCCGAGGCAAAGTCTTTCGCCTTTCTGAGGACATTTGATGGCGTGGAGTTTCCCACTTACCGCGCAGCCTGCGTAGCACGTCACCTTCTCGACGGTGACCAAAATTGGGCTGACACCCTCGCGGAGGCGAGCGTCAGTGACAGTCCCAGCCGCATGCGTCATCTGTTTGCCGTCATCTTGGTGTTTTGTGGAGTCGCGAACCCGGTAGCTTTGTGGGAGAAGTATCGCCATCATCTGTCTAAAGATTTTCTACGAGCTTTGAGGCGTGCTACTGAAGACGAAGTCGGAGACGGCGAAATGACCACCATACGAAATGACCATGTCGCTTTGTTCTCTTCAGAGCAAAAACAAATTTATGACACCGTCCTTGAAAGCGTTTGGCAAAACCAGGGTAAAATGTTTTTCTTGGATGCTCCTGGTGGTACAGGAAAAACATTTGTTACCACTGGCATACTTGCAGAGGTCAGGAGGCAAGGCAAAATTGCTATTGCTGTAGCGTCGTCGGGAATCGCTGCCACACTGCTTCCGGGACTGCAAGACAGCACATGCCATGTTTAAAATTCCCATCGATTTAGAGAGCGCCGAAACGCCTGTTTGTGGTGTGTCACGTAACAGCGATAAGGAACACGTGCTCAAGGATTGCTCTCTGATCGTATGGGATGAGTGTACGATGGCCGAGGATCGAGGGCTGACGAGGTGAATGCTTCGTTGAAACGATCTTCGTTGTGGTCACGAGTTCGTACGCTGCGCTTGACCATTAATATGAGAGCTCGGCTTGGCGGCAATGCACGCGCTCAAGAATTCTCCGATGTCCTTCTAAGTCTTGGCGAAGGCACTCTACCAGAAGAGAGAGGTAGACAGGTGGTGCTTCCAGAGTCTCTCGGTAGAGTGGTTTCCAGCTTAGAAGAACTCATTCGCTGTGTGTACGGGGACATTCAGTCGTATACCGCACCAGCAGAATTCTTGGGTGTGTGAGCGGGCCATTTTGACGCCCAAAAATGATCAGGCTGCAGCAATTAACGAATGCATTCTCTCGGAAATTGAAGGGAATGAAGTGGTCTACACCTCGATAAACACTGTTGTCAAGCAAGATGACGCCACACATTATCCCTTGGAATTTCTGAACTCCCTGTCAGCAAGTGGACTTCCAGCGCATTCAAGCTGAAGCGGTGTCCCGGTTATGCTTCTTCGGAACCTATCTCCTCCGAAGTTGTGTAACGGGACCCGCCTTAAAGTCATCTCGCTCTACAGACACACCACTGAGGCGGAAATTCTTACGGGTTGTGACGTCGGCGAGGCAGTATTTATACCACGCATTCCCCTCATACCTCATAACTTCCCGTTCCAGTTCAAGCGCGTACAGCTCCCCGTGAGTGTTTGCTTCGCGATGACCATCAATAAGTCGCAGGGGCAGACACTGAGGGCAGTGGGTGTCGACGTCAGGACGAGTTGCTTCTCACACGGGCAACTGTACGTCGTCGCTTGCTCCCGCGTTATCACACATTTTGGCTCCTGGCAGCATAACTACCAACGTAGTTTATAGGGAAGTGTTGTAAGGTATATATGATACCTTTGAACGTATTTTTACTCTTTTGTGTCCTGGAATGTATTCCTGCATTATTTTCTCTATTTCCTTCAGTCACCTCTTATGACTGAACTCAGCAGGATTCCCATATAACTCTTTTCACTTGCTTCGCTTGCAAAAAAAAACTTATATTTTAATTCTATTTTAAAAGTTGTTTACTTTATAACGCTATAGCGACACTGGCATCTTAGGTGTTTTTGGTGCTGTAGAGCCTTCACGCAGACGACGTCGCGGGCAGCAGCTAGTAAGCTAATAAAGCCTGAAATGTTTAATTTGTTTTATTGGTACGGCATCAAAAGACCGTATTTCTTTTTTTAGGGTTCCGAACCCAAATGGTAAAAACGGGACCCTATTACTAAGACTCCACTGTCCGTCTGTTTGTCTGTCTGTCACTAGGCTGTATCTCATGAACCGTGATAGCTAGACAGTTGAAATTTTCACAGATTATGTATTTCTGTTGCCGCTATAACAACAAATAATACAAATAAAATAATGTTAAAATTTAAAGGGGTACGTGGCCGGTTTTATTTTTTGGACGGCTCGATACAGCAATTTGGATCCCCAATTCTCGGTGAATATGAAAAATAGGAAATCGTACAACATATCCGCTTAAAGATGTCTACATAACAAGCTAGTAGACATGGTTTTAAGCCTTTTATCGTTGTT
Source organism: Oligia latruncula (assembly GCA_948474745.1). Lineage (NCBI taxonomy): Eukaryota > Metazoa > Arthropoda > Insecta > Lepidoptera > Noctuidae > Oligia > Oligia latruncula. The sequence continues at coordinate 8,251,769 of OX419686.1, read as the reverse complement.
TGGCAGTACAGTCGGGTTGAAATACGAGTTATACTGCTGGCGCCGATACCAGATGATACTTTACTTTATTTTTTTGTTTATGTTACCTTTTTTAGATGTCCATAGCAGTAGTGGAGGATCTTTTATTTATTCTACAATACGAGATCTCTTGGTTTCCTTTCTTAACTTGATGACATTTAACCAGAAGGAAATTCCCGTGAATAATTAAAAACCCTCAAAACCTAGTCGCCATCTTAATGTCAAAAACTTAACAATAATAAAGGTATTTTTGACAGATTGAGATTTTAAAACGAGCGTACCAAGGTACAGACAACAGCACATCAAGCTACTACAATCTGTCAAATTTCTTTAATAGATTTTCAACTTTATCGCTAAAGCATAAGGTTCAATGTTGATTGGGAAAATTTGACAGTTTCCGAAAGCTTGATATGCTGGTGTCTGTACTTAAAAATACAGGAATAGCGCGTATGAGTAGCTATATTTTTAGTCAATGTTTGAACTGCGATAATAATCATCACTATATCGATGGCTGGTGACTGACTTTGAAGTTAAGTTCCTGTAATATAAAATAACTAGCTGACCCGGCGAACTTCGTACCGCCATCTATCGAAATCAGACAATCCGTTCTCAAGATATCATCAAAAACTTTTTAACAAAAAAAAACCGACTTCCAAAAAAAACACTACAAAGTGAAAAATAACTTTTATTTCGGAAGTCGGTGTCTTTGGATCTGTATTTTAGTTTTTTGCCACCGACTTCCGAAATAAAAGTTATTTTTCACTTTGTAGTGTTTTTTTTGGAAGTCGGTTTTTTTTTGTTAAAAAGTTTTTATTTCTCGCTTTTTAGTGTGTCTGTTTGTAATGTATCTAAGTTACAATAGCCTAATGCCAACTTGCTCATCGCCTTTTACAAAATATTGCTTTTCCCGATGCAGGGACGTTAATTGTTGAGGAGTTCTCCTGGTATTCCACCATCAGCTCCATTTCACCATTCGCATTCATGACGAGCATAACCTGCTTAGCAACCATATTAAAGTAAGTAATCGAATCGCAAACCGGGAAATACTTATTATTGAGTAGTTCCGGTGGCCATTTGTGGTCTTTATCATCAGTTCCACTTCACCAAATGATGCTTTCAGAGAGCAAATGCACGAGTTACTATAAAAAATACCCAAATCGCTATAGGTGTGCCTATAATACTTGAAGAGTTCCTTCGATTTCTCCAGGATCCCATCATCAGATGCTGACCTGATGACAATGGGACCACCTGGAAAGTACCTATACCCTTTCAAACAAAAAAAATATTTTTGAAATCGGTCAAGCCGTCTCCGAGTAATCGGGGAACATACATAAAAAAAAAAAAAAAAAAAAGGTTCCGACGAATTGAGAACCTCCTCCTTTTTTAAGTCGGTTAAAAAAGCCGTTCCATACAAAATGTACCTATGAGAAAATGAAATCATTTTTTTTTCTAGAATTTTTCCCATGTTTTAGTAGTTGTTCTGCTGTTCGGGGCGGAGATAAATCCAGCAAAGTAAAGATCATAAAAATCCCTCCTCCTACAAATATCTGTTACGTCACGTTACGGGTAGTCAAAATAAACCTATTTTCCTTACATTTTCTTTATTTCTTCTTTCGAAAGTCTGACAACTGTTCTTACCTTATAAATGGATATTGTCCTGTAGTCTACTACAGGAAAATTACACCATAAATTGTGTTCCCATTGTTGGACTCTTCTCCTGCCCTTTTTCCTCCCAAAGCTCCCTGTCTTCCTCTCTGCTCATGTTGGCCCTGCAAACCTTATCAGCTCGTTACACCACCTCCGCCGTGGTCTACCACGACGGCGCTGCCCTCCCTCAGGCGTCCAGTGAGTGACGATCTTAGACGACGATCGGTTTTTTCTCTAGGTGCAATCACGTGACGTGTACGAACCTCTCTCACTTTAGCCTGGCTGTTTTTCCTCCATCATCCGTTCCTGTAATGCTTGGAGTAAAAAAAATAAAAATAAATAAACTCTTGGAAAATGTCAGACGAATGATCAAAGCCGAGAAATTAAACCTTTTCAGTACCGTTTCTTCAACAATTTGCTCGCAATTTAAACATTAAGTGAGCCAGTACAAAACTTTTAAAGGAAAAATAAAAACGAAAGTTACACAAAAACAAAATAGTTTTGTTTGGGCGACGACTGTTTATTAGGGTTTATCTTTAGCTAAAGTGACAAATAAAAAAACGGAACCCTAAAAAAGGGTGATTTCATGAAAAGGTAGATAATTTATAATTGACGTTATGTGTCTACTGTTTATATATTACGAGCTTAATAAGAACGTTAACTAAAGAGCAAAAACTTGTTTATTTTGAATAAGAAAATTCTTAATTGAAAAATAACTTTAATTCCTACACAATAAAGTTCAGTTGACGCTACAACTTCAAACATTTCTACAAATTTTTCAATAGTGCTAGTCACTCTGAAATCAACTTAATTGTCATTGAAAGAAAGTTGATATTTGTTTAACTTGAAATAGGGTGGTGGTGTGTAGCACTGCGCACTTTTACCATAGGTACCTAAAGGTAAATAATAGAAATAGACAAAAGATTCAACACATACCTACTTTCTCAAGCAAAACATAAATAAACCTAAGTACCAAACCATTTTCCATTACCTTTTAACATCAGCACAGTCATAAAATAAACCAAAAACAAGCCAACAGTGCTTTAAAACTATCTCCTTTCACTAAAGTCGTTGACACTGAAGCCAGTTATTACCTTAATACACAGTTAAATATTGAGTTAGAGAGTACAGAACACTGCAGTTGAGATAAGCGCCATAATTAATTAATATCATTAACCCTAAGCCAGGTTAACACGGAAAGTTCGCAGTAACTATGGGCAATGAATCTTAATAAGGAACGCACGACGCTGCCTGCTCGGTCCTTCAAGCTATTAGTTACGAGTAATGGGGAATAACTCGGAAACAAAGACATACACTACCTTTGTTATAAAATTATCTGTGACAATTTTATACGACCTTTTTCTAACAAATGGCAAGCTTTCCAAGTAACTGCTTATGTTTTTCATAGTAAAGCGGAGTTATCGCCTTGAGTCGTGCATTGACAAACGAAACCGTGTAAATTTTGTTGCATGTAGTGTTTTGATAAAAGTGGGGCTTCTTGTGTCGTGGTTTGTGTTTAAATTATATGTGGACAACCTAGTGACAATTTGAAATGGTGGACATGCCGTTTTCGCCGACTAGTGACAACAAAACATGCAAAGTACTTATGTACAGCATTTATTATAACGGTGTGGTCGAAATTAAGGGTGTGGTATGGGCAACTAGCTTCAACTTTCTGACTAACTGACAGACTATTTAATTGTAACAATTCAAAAGTGCCTGTACAAGGTTTAATTGAAATAAATGCTTTGAGTTTGAGTTTACCATCAAACAGGACAAATTTCTCCATAGGATCAACATCGTAGGGGCAAATAGTCTCGCCCTCTTATTACGCGCATCACTATTATTTTTTCAATTTGTAGGTCAGTTTCAGGTTGTATGTTGACAAACCCAAAAACTACCACCAACCACCATCACTATAACAATTTCTTAGTAACAGTCCGGAGTTTGAAAGTTGTTGGTGTGATACCCCCGTGTCTCGGAAAGCTCGTTAGTCGTTGGTCCTCTGCGCCTCATCTCTCTTCGGTCGTGTCGGATTGCATGCAGTCACATCGGACTACGAGAGTGAGAGAAGAGTGAGTGCACCTGTGTTTGCGCACACACTTGTGCACTATAATATATTATCTCCCTCGCCGAAGGCTAATCTCCGTTGAGATTGGCCGCAATGGGCGAAATACGGTCTGGAGTAGTATAAAGAGAAGAGTGAGTGCACCTCTGTTTGCGCACACACTTGTGCACTATAATATCTCCCTCGCCGAAGGCTAGTCTCCGTTGATATTGGCCGCAATGGGCGAAATACGTTCTGGAGTACTATTTATTATTATTAGTATAAGGTGAAAATGGTATCAGAATTAATGTATTACCAAAAACAACGAATATATTTTTGTATACAGCAAACATATTGCCAATAAAAAATAGCAATTGTTTCGGCACCTTTTCCACGTGTTACACCCACACATTCCGTGCCGGATACTTGACACCGGCTACCCGACCGCCTGACCGCGTGAAAAGTGCCTAAGGCGGCCAATTCCTACCCAGAACCGACACGATCAAGTTACATTACTGAAGGAAAAAATATAAAAATAATTAAGGTTTTATTCAACGAGAACTGTCTCTGTTGTATAAAGGAAATATGCAAATAAAAGCTTGGAATTGAATTTAGCGCATCGACTCAAATTACATTTAGAGTGAGGTCAGACGGGGTCAGCTTGTTATCGAGTGAAATACAATCGCTCGAGCCTGGCCTCGATCCATACTGAGTAGCTATCTCAGAGCCCAAATAACTTACGTAAAATAACGTAATTTACTACTAGACTGAGAGGTGACGGGATTTTTCATGACGATCATGGATACGGTTAGAATTACTTTTATGGTTTATAGAGTAGTCCCCTTATGTGAATGATGTCGGTCTCTCTGCGCTCAGTGGTTGCAACTTCGAGTTATAGCGCTTACAAGAGGCTTCATTGTTGCGAAAAAAAAGATCAGAGAAATGGTCAGTTTTAGTAGTCATATTCAAAGTATGGCGTCTCCGCAGATGAAACAAGTTTGTCTGCCGGCTCTCAGTGGTTGCATTTCAGAGCTATGATGCACGCAAGTCACAGTGGTTGCAGTTCCGCATTGTTGCGAAAATGCAGAACTTGGAATAGTCTAAGACTTAGACTATACGGAATTAGGTATTGAGTGTTTTTAAGGTCTTCCAAGACCTGATGTGATATCGGTACCAAATCTTCTTGGTTTTCGTTATTTCAACCAAACAAATTTTCCATAGAAAAAAGAAATTGCTTATTATGCTCAAATAAGGCGTACTTTACAAAATACACAATTTTCAATAGAAAGAAGAAATTGCTTATTTTGCTCAAGTAAGGCGCACTTTACAAAATACACATTTTTCAATAGAAAGAATAAATTGCTTATTTTGCTCAAATAAATCGCCCGTTACAAAATACACACAAAAAGCCACAGTATTCAAAACCTTAAAAGTTTGTTCATTGCTTGATGTCAGGGCCGGTCACATTACATAACACGCCTATTTCCAATGATAGGCAAGTTAACTTTGGTGTAGATAAATATATTCTCAGAAGAAAACTATGAAGTAGTTCAATGTAGGTAGGTATTCATTTTTCTTTCAGTAAACCTTCAAACAAAAATGAAAAAATAAATCAACTGAACTTGCATTATTATAAACACATGCGTACACAGTACGAAGCTATCGCTACAAAGGTGCAGTTTTCGGTCCAACATGGAGCTTTTCAAAGAAATAAAAATGCAAGTTTCATTCTCACCTTGTTCACGCTACCAGGTTCGTAACTAGTTTACCGCCCTTACGGGTTAGGTACATTTGGATGACCTAAATCGAGCTCACTCCCTACCTCCTTTGACTCCTTTAATCATTTTTGCTCTTAAGTTCCAGTCTCAAAGACGAAGTTTTTCAAACATTTAAAAACCTAAAGTTGACAACAGCTGCCTAAATACATGATCATCATCACCATAATCATCATCATCATCATCACCATAATCATCATCATCATCATCATCATTGGCAGCCTTGTTCAACAGCTGAGTATAGGCCTCCCTTTTGCGCCATGCTGCCCTTGTAGCGCAGGTTGTTCGAAAGAGTTACCGTGGCCTCTAGCACAGGCAACTGAAGGGACACGGGTGGGTTTTAGTCAGTAATATAGGGCTCTGCTCCACCGGCCATCACCACATCTAGCCAAGTGTCTTGCCTAATTCCATTTCAGAGCCGCTACCCTAAATACCTACTTTATGTTAGTTCAATCATCATCTGCCTAGCCTTTTGCCAACTATGTTGTGTTCGATTTCCAGTCTAACCGGATACAGCTGAATACCAGTATTTTATATGGAGCGACTGCCTATCTGACCTCCACAACCCAGTTACTGGGTATTTGGGTGGTTACTGGGTAACTGGCCCTTGGTAAGACTGGTTAATATATTAGAATATCGTTTATTTATAAAAATGGTGCAGATTTACATTAACATACCGCTTGCGTGAGAACGTCCGAGATTCTGCCTCGTGTGCACATCCGCTTTTTGACCCGGTCCAGATCTAGACCATGAAAAAATTGTGACAGCAAGCACGTTCCACGCCTCAGTATTTTATTTTTCGTAATTTTGTCTATGGGAGTATTGCTTGCGTTCCATGTGAGTAAATCTTCTGTCTCACTGTATCATATGCTAAGTAAAAATTGCAGAATAATCTTTTTACAGTCGTAATTATTTAATTTATAGATACTTTATTTCCTATTTTAATTTATTGTAAAGAAATGGGCCTAAAAATGTATAAAATCTGTTTACAAAGACATATTTAGAGGATGCATTTGACTCACATACAATATCATTCCGACTCTTGATAGTACTTTCAATGTTATAGGAGAGCATGATGGTGGTTGTCAGACTTTCGGGCTTCTGAGGATCTTTGAACTGTCAAAGATCCACGAATGACAGCCAATGACAGCGAATGTTAGTTCAATATAAAAGCAAAATGATCAACTTTGACGATTGACCGCACCTCAGCTCTATAATACTACAATTTCATTAGACGGGATTAATTCGCCCATGCTAATACGATGGTTTTATAATACTTAGTTCGCCCAGACACGAATCATCCGATTGGCGGCCGGCTAATAGGATTACTAATAAAACTTTCACTTTGCTACGTCATAATACGGATCCCGCTATGTTTGTCTTTTGTTTTAAATTCTATGACTACACGTGTTTTGTATGCAGGGTTTTTGCTGACGGTGGTCCTAAGAAAATTAGGAATACATTTAAGTCGCAGTAAGAAAGCAGTATTTTTTACATCGTTCTCACATATAATTATAAATTCAACATTAATGAGTACCTACCTAACTAATATTTTTGTAAAAATACTTATAATTTAAAAGAGTGTCCATGGACTTTCTTGCCCGTTCTTCTCCATAGGTACCAACGCTTTGGAATGGGCAACTAGCTTCATATTTTCTGACTGACCGACTTCTTGACAATTCAAAAGTGCCTGTAAATGGTTTAAGTAATTGAAATAAATGCTTTGAGTCTGAGTGAAAAAGTTATTTAATTAGACCGCTATATTTAAAACCAGTCGTGCAAATCAGAGAAAATATAAATTTATAATTATTTATCTAGATTGGTCTAGTAAGATAGTTGTATTACTAGATCGTGCTTATATCATAGTTAAAGTTATGAACCGCTTTCATATAACTATACTACGGTATGTAGCTATATCCCTAGGAATGTAACTATATCCTACTGCGACACATACATATATATAAACCCAAGCTTTCTCATGGGGGTAAGCAGAAAATAAAAGAACGCCTCCTGTTACGATCCTCGATACGATCTCTTATTGGCACGTTATTGTTTTTAATATATTTATAATTCAATTATGTATTCAGAGCATGTGTACTCGATAATGTGTAAGCTGTGGTTACCTGTAATTGAGTGTGCATTACAGGATAATGTATATTATACAAGTTCTATAATGGTAAAAGATAATTGTAATGTATCTCGTTGGTAATCCTTAAATAAATAAATATCCTTAAATACTCCTTTTGCCTCGTTTAGGTTAGCATCTACGCACCTTAGGAATATCAGCGGGATAATTGCGTAACACACTATCAGTAGGAATTTCATTCTGACAGTTCAACAACATTCATTGCGTTATGTACGTTGTTGAGGTGACAAATTTTTCGAACACATGAAGCAATGCATTAGCAACACCCTTCAAAATTATTCAGATTGAGATTGACAGTGTGTTACGCAATTAGGGTTCCGTACCTAGGTATATAATGTTTGACTGTCTCGTTGGTTTAGAGGTCGCAAGTGCTCAAGTACTCAAGACCTCATGTCTTGGGTTCGGATCCCGGGTCGGGCGGTGTTATTGGGTTTTTTTTATCTGGAATTTCTCAGTAGCAGCCTGGAGTCTGGATTTGTGCACGGTTAATGGCAAAAGGCTTGCCCCTAATACATTGGATTTAATCCTCTGTCTAACCCTTTGGGGTATAGAGGTATGATGTTATGTTATATTAAGTTTCAACACAAAAAAAATATATCGGCGAAATGTAGCTATTGCAGAATGGAATAAGTTTGTAAAAAAAGTATTTTTTTTCCCAAGAACTTGCAGTTTTAGGGTTCCATATCGGTCAAGACTCTTTTTCTCAGGAATGCGTGAAATTATCAAGTTGAAATTGATAACAAATACTCAGAGCTGCAATCCCTTTTTTTTTTTTTTTTGCGGATGGGAAATCATCAAATGACCCCTCCCGCTCTGGGTGGAGGGGAAGGGAGTGTCAGACTCTTACTGACTAAAACCCACCCGTGTTCCTTCCTTAGCCCTTTATGTTCCGGGTCGGCGGTAACCCTTTCGGACAATCCCGCTGACCCGGCAGGCTTCGGCCCTATGGGGCCCCTCCTCGATGCTGACATCTCTTTGAGGCGCGCGTGGAACACGTACGCGCCGTCCGGCACGGGCCTGGTCCTGATCGGACGGTGAGCTACCCATTACTCTCCGCCCGCAGGCCCGCGCCTACCAATCCCTTGAAGCAGTTAAAAAATCAAACTTCTAAGTCGACACAATCAAAAGATACGAGCGTTTATATCCCGGAATCAAAACCTATACGATACTTTCCGTTGACCTAGAATAAAGAAATTTACCAAGAAGCAATGTCATGTAGCACAAGCAAAGAAAACAATCCGAAAAACGTAAATTTGTAGTTACATTACATAAAAAAAAAATCCCGTGATAAACTGTTTATATACCTACCTACAAATTTAAGGCTCTTACACACAGGCGCGACTTGTCGCGCGACGTGTCGCCTGGCGATTCTGCGATATTATCGCGCCGCAACACCTTTCACACAAGCGCGACGCGAATCGCGGCGCGACGAGTAGCGCGACACCGTGTAGCCGCGATATCCCCGCGATATCGCCGCGACACCATACTAAATGTTCATTTTGTATGGTATCGCGGCGATATCGCGGCTACACGGTGTAGCGCTACTCGTCGCGCCGCGTCACCGTCGCGGCGCGACAAGTCGCCCCTGTGTGAAGTGTCGCGCGCGTTTCCATAGAAATTGTTCTATGGGTATATATCGCAGAATCGCGTCGCACTGTCGCGTCGCGCTAGTGTGTAAGAGCCTTTATACGGAACCCTCGGGCCTCGGTGCGCGAGTCCGACTCTCACTTGACAGGTTTTTATTTTTATGAGGCTTTAAACTAAGTAATCTGCTTCATTTACGTAAACGTGTTTCGTTATTTTAAAAAGTTTACCAGTCTTAAGTATTTACATAATAAGCATTTAATTGGTTAAATTTAGGTACGACGGAGTATTAGTTCAATATTGCATGTGCCTAGTATTAATTTAGGTAAGGTATCAATTAAACGCATAAACTGTATAATGATTAGATATTGGTTGCTGTTGGTAATAATGTTTGAGCTTGTTAAGTGTAAGTAAATATAGGGTGACTGGTAATTAGTGACCGATACTTAAACACGTGATTTTACTCATCATTATGAACAACTTTTACTATGGGACCAAACCTGAAATCGTGGAAAAAAACAGCTGTTCTCTACATTTTGACGGGTTAGACGAGCATAAATGTAGGGAACAGCTGATTTTTTTTCGCGATTTCAGGTTTGGTCCCATAGTAAAAGTTGTTCATAATGATGAGTAAAATCACGTGTTTAAGTATCGGTCAGTAATTACCAGTCACCCTATATATATTAGATTATTTTCGAACTAGCTCTGCCCGTGACTTTGTTCGCGTGCATGTTGGAAAACAAATTAGATTACATGGGTTTTAATTTTTTTTGCGCGGCACCCTTATTCTTTTTCTAAACTAAAAGTAGCATAAGTTACTCTTTATAACATCAGCTATCTTCCAGTGAAAGTCCCGTCAAACCAACAGAAAGGCAGAAAAAAAATAAAACATTTTTAGGGTTCCGTACCCAAAGGGTAAAAACGGAACCCTATTACTAAGACTTCGCTGTCCGTCCGTCCGTCCGTCTGTCTGTCACCAGGCTGTATCTCAAGAACCGCGGTAGCTAGACAGTTGAAATTTTCACAAATTATGTATTTCTGTTGCCGCTATAACAACAAATACTAAAAACAAAATAAAATAAATATTTAAGGGGGGCTCCCATACAACAAACGTGTTTTTTTCGGCGTTTTTGCCTTGTGGTACGGAACCCTTCGTGTACGAGTCCGACTCGCACTTGGCCAGTTTTTGGTTATTTGTATGATGCATTTAGTGAAAAGCTTTTATTTTGACATTACAAACAGACGCTTCAATTTCATTTCTTTGTATAGATATAGATTCTGTATACCTACATGCTTGTTTCAAATAATCTTTTAAATTTAAATCTACTTACTTTGCTTTTTGAAGAAAACCCTGCAATAAAGTAATACTATGAGATGAATTTCAAAGATCACTTCAAAGTTCTGAAACCACAATAAAATCTGAGAGACCGAGTAAATCCTTAGCCACAGTAATGCACTCTCCACAACCCCATGACGACACACAGAACTTAATCTGGCATTGACAATATGCAACAAATTGCGACACAAGTGTCCCAGCTGTGTGGCCTAGACTTTGTAGCCCGCACGCAAGTTTAAATAGGACGAGGACCGGGACGTGTACCCCGTATGTCAAATATGACACAGATTTTGCACAAAGTGCATATAATAGTATGTTCTAAAAATATCTGATGAAAATGTAAACAAATGGATCAGAAAACATATAATTATAACGTACCTGTGGATGGCCACATAAAAATTGAGTTCTTGATTTGATTATTTGAATATGAAAATTCTAATTCTAAATCACCTTAAAGATATTTTTCATTTGACACTTGAGGTTATTTTTATAACCACAATTTTCTTCGATGATTTTTTAATCACTAAATAATAATTGTTGGAAAAAGTGGTGAAATATAAAGTTGAAACCTTTATACAGATGAATGTTACTAATTCCCTTTAGCGAGTGATTGGGTAAGAATTTAACTTGAACAGACCATAAATGACATGCGCTCAAAAATGCACTTGAATTGAAACCTTATACTTTATATTAAACAATAATATTTTGTCTTCAAAATGTTCTTTTACAGTTTGATGATTTCACTCTGAATCACTTCAATGAGTTGAAACAAGATTTTTCACATAGACATGCTATATGTAGGTAGGTACAGTCAACAGCAAAAGTAGATAATCAAAATCAGAAATTCAATACTAATTAACGGAGTTCGCGTCAGAACTGGGTGGCGTCAAAGTGATTCAAAAGTATATGATTGTAAATTATACCAAACATTTACTACTAGTACAGCTGCCCTATATTGGTGATCAGTTTTGACTCATATTGAATTTCTGATTTTGATCATCTACTTTTGCTGTTGACTGTACTTACGCTAAAAACAACCAGTATTTATTTATATAAACTTTATTGCATCACAAAAATACATAACTAGAAACAAATTGAACACTACAAAATATAGGTACAATGGACGGCCTTATCGCCAGTAATGCTACTTAACTACCAAATAAGCATGAGTTTTTACTTACAAAGGATAATTACTAGTCTAAGATGAAAAGTCTGTGATTGTCAAGTTTTCGTATGTACAGTCACGAGCATAAGTATATATACACTTGGCTTTATTCAAAGACGATTTTCTCCGTCAGTTTTTAATGAAATTTTATGTTATTACGAACAAAGTATTTTCGAACCCATAGGTTTGTGTAAAGTGTCGTATTTAAACGTTGCATTCGTTATTTCACGAAAAAATCGCAATTGAATGTTGACAAGTGTTGACATATTAGTGCTCGTGACTGTATGCAATAATTTGAAGGTTTTCTTTAAAATCTCCTATTTAATGAAACCGACAGGCGACAGGTGAAAGGCGACAATTCAACAATCTGACAATAAAAAATTATCATAGTTTTCTGCTTTAAAATTTTTGACAAATATGTCGCGTAATCAGTTATATTAAATAGACCCATAGACATGTCTTTTCACTACGAAAATGTCAATTAAACCGGTTCTACTAGCATATAAAATATCAAATTTTCTGCAGAAAATTTGTTGTTTCATAACATCAAAAAGCAATATCCGGGCGCAGTGCTTCCAATTACCGGAGTTTGTGGTGGTGCTCGTGCTACTGTAGCCGAGATGGAATTGCCCGAACATAGGCGTACCTACGATTGGGCAATACCAACAAACATATCGGTAATGCTAATTTACATTATGTGTAACCATTTACCGTTAGATGTTGCTAAATGATGATTTTGAACGCGAATATACGGCTCACTGATTTTATTTCCTTGTTTTAAGCAATGGTAATAGTTGTTTTACTAATTAATTAGGAAGCAGTCAGGGATTATATTTATTTCATAATTAGTTTAGGTTATTTGATAAATTTAAATTATCCTACTAATATTATAAATGTCAAAGTTTGTTATATGTAATTGGCTATTTGTTACTCAATCACGCAAAAACGGCAGAACGGATTTGGATGAAATTTTGCACACAGATAGTCTATAACCTGGATTAACACATAGGATACTTGTACCTACTTACTACCTAGCGGTAGTACGTTCCCGTGGGATATTTTCAATAATTAAAAGTATTTTGATAAAACGATTGTAGGTCATTTCAATAATATATTTTATTATGGTCTCCAGCAACAAAATTGATACATAAAAATGATCGTCACTTATTTGAAATTAAGATAAAATGAGAAGCATTTAAGCAATGAAATATTTTGTCAATATAACCTGTTCATTGCTAACATAAAATACTCGAACCGTGTTTATTTGCAAATTAATCTCATTGGTTACTCGTCCAATTTTGGTTAGCGCGACTTGCACATTATATAATTCCGGTTCAGTGATTTAGCTATTTACCATTCCAAAGTGAATATTTTGAAGCCACTCTTGTAGATTAGAGGGAATAAAACATTAGAGGCCGTGTGTATAATGTATACGGGACGTTGCTAGATATTCGACAAACATTATGGCTTGGGCCTTTTTTTTTTCAAAATAATTTCTTGACATTCATTTACATGTTATTTGACCATATTTACATATACCTAATGTACCTATTTTTAGTATTACGCTTCATTCAATATTGGTGAAAACATGCTTCTCCAGGAGAAGCTTCTCCTAGCAGTGAAGATGCATACCTACATACTCAGCCTATAATGCTCCCACTGCTGGGACACAGGCCTCCTCTCTATGAGAAGGTGTGGGCCGTAATCTACCACGCGGGCCCAGTGCGGATTGATAGATATCACATGTCTTCGAATTTTTGGTTCCATGCCAGTTTCCTCACGATGTTTTCCTTCACCATTTTGAGAGCAGTGGTGATGATATAAAGTAAAGTTGAGGCACTCCAATTGGATCTACTTTTTCGGCTATTACACCCATATTACACCAGTTATGTTAAAGTCCCATGTAACAGGGGGCGAGCCTATAGCCATCAGAACACAAATCAAGACTAGGTACGGGCTGATACTGAGAAATTCCAAAAAAGTTATTAAGTAATAAATAGGTAATAACAGGTCTGTGTCCCAGCAGTGGGAACCTTATATACCGATTATGCTAGGTAATAAGTACCTAAGGCTCCAATTAACTACATACAATTCAAATATTATAACCGTTATACATGGTGTCGCTCAACGTAAATAAAATAGCTTGTCAGAAACAAAAAAATACCTCCTTAAGACGTAATGTAATACGAAACAATGTAACTTAGTGTTTTGAAAAACAATTTAGATAAAATACACACAAAGAAAGTCAACGTCTAAATGTCAGAGAGCTTTGTCTGAGACGATACAAGACAAACAAAGCTTTAGCAATGTTTCTTCGTTTGTTTTCCTCTAAGTACTATTACAGTGAAGTCCCAAAACATTTGTTATCTTAACAACAAGCAATGGATGTCTAATGACTCAATTATTAAGAACCTAAGAGAAATTGTCGAAGATTTCATCGAAGAAAACCTAACAAAATAGTTGAAATAGTAAGTTCCATGTACACAGCTAACTTCGACAGGCTTGCAATCGTCCGAGTCCGTACAAAAACTGGAGCTAGTGAACTTTGCTGCGAAAACTTGCGAAGTTGTAAAGGCGGTAAAAACTCGTTACGCCAAATCGGCTACTAAAACTCGCGAAGCGAAAATTCTATCCAACTTCAATTTATTTTTATTGTTCTTACTCTTCCTATTCTACGAAGCAAAAAGTTTGTTTTTGCTTACGTTTAAGAGACTAAACACATTTTTTTATACCGATTCCAACGTACACAACGTCAAAATTTCACGTTTGAAATTTTCCTTGTTACAGTGTATCAAAGGAAATGGCAGAATCTCATTCCCACTGTAATGTAAATAATCTTTATTTGAATTTCGCTTTCAGTCTTCCGACGCAAGTAGGGATGTGGCGCGGTATCATCGCAGATAGGTATGTTAACACATTTGAGTATAGAATTTGCAGTTTTAAAAACAAAATACCTATTAAATTGAAAGCTCTTGGCAAAATACCTAATAAATTGAAAGATCTTTATTTTTAAACATTCAATAGACGTCAATCTTCTTTTATAATGTTATTGAAACATATTCTTTTCAAAATTAATATCAGACGTATTAGATAGAATTTTGAAAAGTAATGTGGGCAAATTGAATTTTCCTAAAAAATCCTTTGAGTGACAAGATATATGAAAATAAATGCTTTTAATAATGTAGATCTGGCTCTTTGAGGCTTTGATATTTTTTAAGTGCGTCAATGACATCAAATTATAATGATTTATGTGTATTTTGTAATCATATTATAAGTAAATATTTAATAATATTTTTATTTGTTTATTTCAGTGCTCACTCGTCAACAAGTTTCACATTAAATTATTTATTCATCAACTAGTATTGGATTTGGCAAAACTTATGACCCAATGGGTCCCTCTTAATGGCAGGTGACATCGCGGCAGGCCCAGACCGAGATGGCGGGGTGAGCTGGACTCCTTCAACAAGAACTGGTCCTTAGCAGCTTTGAACGGACAGAAGTGGAAAGAGAGTAGGCAGGCCTTTGCCCTGCCTTGGGACATCACAGGCACATAAATTTAATTTAGGTTTTTAATATTTTTCCCTCCTTTACACGTTTTCTCATATCACATCTGACATTGGCAGAATTGTCGACATTGCCCTTGCCATAGAGATAAATAGAACATAGGTACCTAATAGAATTTTAGAAAACGAAAAAAATACTGCATTAGATAAAACAGTTGATAGCTATGGAATGTATATTTAAATACCTCCTCCGGCCTCCCTAAGAAATATTCTCCGTTATGGTTTATTTCCCATACACGTGAAGGGAATCCCCTTTCGGAATTGCATTTGGGTGATGTATTATTATCCATTTTGCGTACAAATCTGCGCTTCAACGTAATCAATCAGGCTTTTACGAGACATAAATAAACCGGGATGTGTGCTGTTAAGTTGACAAATGTGCTAACGGTAGCAACAACTAATTCTAGAATCAAATATAGTTTTTGACTTAGGTTTAGCGTTTTAGACTTTAAACGGCAGCTTGCGTGTTAAATTATTGTAAGAAGGTAAACAGCTTGTTCTAAAAACAACTGACAGCCACAAGCTTTTTTGTACCTATTAAGCTGGCTTAAATAATTATTTATTTGCTAGAACTACAATTATTTTATTAGTCTTATAACGGTTTCTAAAGAGTTCTTACACGGAGTCGATATTAAGGGCTAGATTTACAGGCCGCACTTTGACTTTACTTTGCGCATGTAGATTAGGCGTTTGGGTCTTATTCGTATAAACGAATATGAGCAAGCGTTTCATACGTCTATGAATTTTATGTAGTAGCTAATAATGTTAATATTATATCGCGATGCTTTTTTTAGTGCTGAATGGGCCCACTCTTGACCTCGATCACGCCTGATGGAAAGCGATGGATGAGGTCTTTGATGGAACAAGCGTGCCCAGAAGATGCCTAAGGCACTAGAACTCCCAGGATGTCGCTTACTTTAATTAGTAAAGTCTAAATGTGTAATGTAATGTGCAGGTACCTTATGAATTACATATTGTGTTTCTTAGGCTGGAACTAGTCGCGAGGTCGGACTCACTGGTGGTTAAAAAGCACGGTGTCTCACCTGGCTTCATGTCCGACAGAGATAGTATCAGTGATGCGCAGTTAGACGCTAGTCTACACACAGAAACACCGTTCCGAACAGAAAGGCGCGTAAAAAATTTCGAAAAATGCTTTGGAAAATTGATTTTTATGGAAAAAACCACTGCATAAATCAATTACAAATAAAGTTTATTGAACTTTTCGTTAACTGAGCTTTGCCGATACCTACCGACTTTGTTTTGAAGATTTTACAGTTTTTTTTTTACTTACTTATTTAGTTTTGGGTAATTAAAGTTAAAAATAGCAAGAAAAACTAATCTTTGTTGGCTCATAACTTTTTAATGTATTTTTATTTTACTATTCTGTATCCGTACAGACAAAATTAATAATAAGACAAAACTATATCATGTTTAACTTTGAATGCACAAAGTTAAACAATGGAATAATACTGTCCCGAAATTTTTATGGAAAAAATATCGACAAGTGGCACCTTAAACCAAGAACCAAGGTAACCGACATAGCCCGAAGAATTGACTAACTTAAGTGGCAGTGGGCAGGGCACATTGCTCGCAGAACAGATGGCCGATGGGGCCGAAAGGTTCTGGAGTGGCGACCGCGTACCGGAAGACGTAACGTTGGAAGGCCTCCCACAAGGTGGTCCGACGACCTTGTGAAGGCCGCAGGAACCCGTTGGATGCGAGAAGCGCAGAATCGGTCGACGTGGAGGTGCTTGGGGGAGGCCTATGTCCAGCAGTGGACGTCTTTCGGCTGAAATGATGATGATGATGATCAGTGGCACTTTAAAACCTCAGAAACCGGACGTTACTCGAAATAAACCTCAACAAAAACAAGTAATAAAATAATTCCGACAAACATTTTTAGACCATGACAAATTACCGTCTTTTGTAGCAAATATAACTACATAAGTAATTTAATATAACGTTTTTTATTAAAATTTATATATCCCGTGACAAAATAACATTAATCATATCCCATTGATTGTCGATCGATCGAATAAACTTAAGCATGCATTTAATAAGTGGCTAATCGCTCAATCGCGTGTTTCCCTTAATAACTACTAGGTTCCCTTAACATTATATTGCGTACATACAATGTAACAAAACGTTGAATTATAACCTCGTGTATTCGTTTAATCTAGGTGTAACATTCGAATAGGTTAATTACTTGGGTCAAGGACTGATGGAACTATTCATTTTTATATGAAAATAATGTTGTTATTTTCAAGGTATCGCTGTTTGGATACAAATGGCCATGAACTTTGATGGATACAATAACAATAGTATGCATAATCTGCCTATAATGTTCCCACTGCTGGGACACAGGCCTCCTCTCTGTGAGTGGAGGGAGTAATCCACCACGCAGGTCCAGTGCGTGTGGAAGGACGTCACGTGTCCACGAATTTTTGGTCCTTTACCTTTTTTGAGCAGTGGTGATGAAATTAAATACACAAAGTGCCTGCCTGGTTTCAAACTCACGACCACCAACTTGAAAGTCGGGGCTGACACGACTGCACACTGGGACACCACTGTTCACATAACAATAGTAATTTATTATTATTATTACCGATGCCGCCTTGAGGAAAATATGTTCAAATATTTTCCTCTTGTCATTCCCTTAGCCTCTTCTAACCCAAGTTGGTATGATCAAGGAGCTTTTGACTTCCACGATCAGACCACCTGTAGACAGTGACCGCAAGAGCTGAGCATCTTTCTTTCTTTAATCATGTCTGAGACTGAAATAGGAATGGCGAGAAAAGTAGTAGAGGAATGCCGAATAGGAATGGCGTAAAGAGTAGTAGAGAATAACCATTGTGGCCTGAAATACCTTACACACTAACAAATAATGTGTTGTTTTTTAAGGGGTATATGGGGGTCCATATACCCCTTAAAAAAAACAACACAACACAAACAATCAACAAATGACTATAGACGACTGAAAGACAAAAACTGAATAATGAAAAAAAAAATGTAACTTGGTATAAGTACCTAAAAGTTAGAAACGCGTGTATTTTTCAAAAATACACACATCAAAAGTGTCTAGGGATCAAGCATTTTTATGCGGATTTCTTGAGATTGAGATGTGGCTTTGTAATAAATTTATGATTTTATAAATTTATATGGATCCTTTTTGGTGCATTTCATAATTTGAATCAGGAACTGTGAATCAAATTCGAGTAAAAGATGAAAATCAGCTGTCAATATTTTCCCTATAAAAACATACAACGCATTGAAGACATTATTAGTGCTACTGTTTCCCTACTACTGATTAAAACCAACGTTATTATGGAGCGGCTACGTCATTTAAGCAGGGAAGAAATGCTCAGAGCCGTGGGAATGATAGAAGCTGGTTCCCGGCAACGTACTGTGGCTTTAGCTCTGAATACAAGTCAGAGTGTTATCAGTCGACTTTGGACACGTTACCGAAGCACTGGTACCGTGGCTGAGCGCCATGGAGGACGGTATCGCTGCACCACACGGAGACAAGACCGATACATTCAAATCTTAACTCGAAGAGCTCCAACAATAACCGCCATGATGTTAGCCGTGAGGCTTCATCACTCTTCAGGGAACTTAATTAGCGACCAAACAGTCAGAAACCGCTTGCATGAAGTGAACCTTCATTCCCGAAGACCGCTACGGGTACCACCTATAGCAATGCACAATCGTAGGATTCGATATCAATGGGCTCTTGAACACAGAAATTGGGCAGAAGAACAATGGCGTTTCGTGTGCTTTTCTGATGAGTCTCGTTTTGGTATGAGACCGGATACAAGACGTATACGACACTGGAGAACCCCTGGACGCCAACAGCGATTAAAATCCTGCCAGGAAGTCCATCCTTATAGTGGTGGAACCATCATGGTATGGGCGGGTATTTGGATCGGCGGAAGAACTGAGTTGATTTGGATCAGAGGCAACCTCAACGCTCAAATTTATGCTGAGACGATTGTATCAGACGTCATCGTTCCTCTACAAGTGCAAATCGGTCCCTTATTTCAGTTAATGCATGATAATGCACGACCGCACACCGCAAGAGTTGTAAGACAGACTCTCGCCGCAGCTAACATCAATGTCCTGCCCTGGCCTGCTCAGTCGCCAGACTTGAACCCGATTGAGCATGCATGGGATATGCTACAGAGAAGAGCTCTGCCGAATATGGAGGGTATCCAGTCGCAAGAAGACCTTTTTTTGTTGTTGCAACGAACATGGGCGGCCATTCCACAGCGTGATTTGGATGAACTCATTTTGAGTATGCCAAACCGATGTTCTTGTGTTGTTAGTGTTCGCGGTAGAAACACGGATTATTAATTGTTTAAGTTACCCAATAAAATTTTAAAGAAAACTGTTATTTCAGTCTTTTTTTCGAACTTTTGTGTTAGTGGTT
Organism: Oligia latruncula; assembly: GCA_948474745.1. Taxonomy (NCBI): domain Eukaryota; kingdom Metazoa; phylum Arthropoda; class Insecta; order Lepidoptera; family Noctuidae; genus Oligia; species Oligia latruncula. The sequence goes on along the minus strand of OX419686.1, from coordinate 8,232,062 downwards.
CAAATGTCAAAAATCCCTTTATTAGGAAAATGGCAAATTTCTTTATTAATGCAAAGGTGACTTGGTTTATCGTTACTGTGACAAACGAAAACACTTTATTTGATGAATCCTTAAAGAAAATTTTAATTAATATCAATCAGGAGAAAAGTTATTGCAAAAATATATGTTGATCCCTAGACACTTTTGATGTGTGTATTAATACATTTTTGCAAATACGATAATTCATTCAGTCAACACACTAATATTATAAAGGCGACGGTTTGTGAGTGTGTGTGTGTGTGTGAGTGTGGGGGTGTGTTTATATGTTTGTTACTTCTTCACGCTCAAACGGCTGGACCAATTTTGACAAAATGTTGTATGGAGGTAGCTGACACCCTGAAATGTTAATTCAGGGTGTCAGCTAGGCTACTTTTTATCCCGATATTACCACGGGATCGACCTTTACGCGAATGAAACCACGAGGCGCAGCTAGTATTAAAAATAAAACAGAATTAGAGCATTACTGGCCTTTACACCAATCTTCAAAGCTTTATTAAAACCGCTGCCACCTACTTTTCACTGTTGAAACGACCTATTCAGAAGAAGTCTGCAAAATTTGTGCCCGGTAACTAATGACGGCGTACCTAGTTGAAATATTCGTCCACAGATTAACTTTGTTCTGCACCAAGAACGTTAAAATGTACTATAGTTTTCGTGTTTTAGCATGGCAATAGCGGTCATTGACCCACCTACATTTTCTAGCATTTTATATTTAAAAAACTGAAATAAAGCCCGTTAACGTTCTGAATCAATGTCTATACCTAATGGTTTTCAACATGTTCTAATAACGAAAAACCGTACATAGTTTATTGTTTGGGTTCCTACGGAGAGATATTAGTGAAAGGGCAATGACCACTATTGTCATGCTAAGACGCAACAGCTACAGCCATTCAATCTACTTTTGATTGACTGTTCCAGAAATCTGAGACGGATATTGAAAACCAACTAACATGTTCTAGGAAACAATTGAATTCGAGCTCGTGACTTTGTGGCTGTAAATCATTGGTTTTGACAACGATCCGTGCGATCATTGAGTTTATCCCGAGAGAGAATTGTCGATAGTTTGGAATAGGATTGACTCGACGACTCGTTACATCACTTATTGGCAACGTACCTATTAAGTTACGTAATAGGCACATTGTTATTAGCAATTATAATATAATAGCCATCTGTAACAATCTCGCAATGAATTTTTGGGATATATTTTTGTACTACTTTCTAAGTTAGTAGTATAATCTCATTCTGCCATATCCCTAATCTCAGTTTAGTCCAAAAACGTTAAAATTTATTAATGTACAATACACGACCGTGACAAAAGGGAAATCACCATGCTTGGCAGACGAGTTATTCATGATCTACTCCCTAATTGCGTAACACACTTTATCTCAATCTGAATAATTTTGAAGGATATTTCTAATCCATTACTTCATATGTTGGAAAAATATTTCTGCTCAACAACGTAAATAACGCAATGAATGTTGTTGAACTGTCAAAATGAAAACCGTTGTTACTGATAGTGTGATGCGCAATTTCACCGCTGATCACAGTTTGAAACAATTAACAGTCGGCGAGACAATTTTGTCCAAATTGTTATCTATCGATATCCAATCAATAACAAACAAAAAAAGCAAGGTTTGTTCTTAAAAGCGTCTGTCACAGCATTTTCTTATTCGCACACCACAGTCTCACTTGACTTTGCATAATAATGCAAACTATATTCACGACGGCACAGATTTATGGTAGTACAGGGTGTTAGGGGACGAATAAATATCTAACAGTGTCGCCAGCTTATATTTACTAACTTACTTTCAGTGAAAAACAGTGCAGATGTGTCTGTTAACGCCTCGCCACGGGCCGTTTGTCGATGGTTTTAGTTTTTACGGAATATAGTTTGTAATTAAAATAAGGTTTGTTAATATTTTTTTGTTTTTTGCAGCAGTTTGTTTCTTGCATGAAAGTAAATAAGAAAAGTTTGGAATGAAGCCCAGTAGATCTAGCACGTAAATTTGAACGAATTGGAAATGCTGGTTTCGCATATACTATTGATTTAGTTTGAAATCTTTATTCATATAGAATCTATGGATGATACTTAGTGTTGTATACATTTTCACCAAAATGCCAAAGCTAATGCTGTTTAGTGTCTGTGCTTAATAACATAGTCGTAAGTTTTACTAATCTTGTTTGAGTTTGAGTCTTGGTCACTTTAATAAAGAAAAATTATATTCTATTCTAAAAGATAGTTGTATTTTTGATTAAAAAATAGTTCGAATTTACGTTACGTTCACCTCGCGCGTTCGTATCAGTCACTGACTAAAATAATGATGAACCTATCTTTATTTGCATGATGAGACTATATATTTTTCTTAGGTGCATTCGTAGGTAAATCACTTCCTAAAGTTACAAGAGAAACTCTACAACATTACAATTAAATAATATCAATGTTTTACCCACCGAACCCCAGAGCGACCCATAGATGCATTTCATTGTAACCACAATCCATAAACTCGAGCACAAAGCGGTTTCATTTTAAATTGTTTATGGTAACCCCGCGCTGAATGTCAGCCTAATGTTAGTAGGCCAGGTCGAAGGCCAAGAACGGGAACTTTAACTAACATACACGAAAACAAACTAACTCAAACCAGGGGTTAAACTTCCTAGTACTCAATTATACATTAATCAGATAAACATGAACAACACGACACAACTTATCTTCTAACAGAATCTAATTTCCCACTTCGTTTTCAATAGCGGAATTAGGTTGAATGCTGTTTGTTTCACTCGAAGTCACAAAAGGGAAATTCATAAAGCATAGCACTGCGGTTTCACTAATAAATGAGCTTTTATAAAAACAAACAAAATGCTGAAGTTTTGAAACGAACAAATTGGGGGCGAAGCAATTTGTATCTCTTGTCATACTTTTTAATTTCATCCCGAGGAAAACAAATTAGTTTCGCCCGAACACTTTGCATATTTACAAATCTTGAACGATGAGAGCGGGTTTTCTTTCCTTTGTTGTATTTTTAATCATTTTTAAAGCTTTATTAAAAAATAAGACAATGAAGGAAATCGGCTTAAGACCTCGCTAAAATCTTAGATATTTTTTTACGTTTCACTTTTTATTTCATTTTCATTTTAACCACTTATCCTTTGTACATTACTCAAAAATGGAGCTCATCATCATGCGCTTTTATTGTACTTTCCATAATACCTTGATAAATGTATTACGAACGCTTGAAATTGAGTTTACTCGGAGATATTAAATTCTCGAGTTTGAAATAATATTATTTGAATAAAGAAACACGCACAGTTCTGTACACATCATCATCTGCCTAGCCTTTTCACAACTATGTTGGGGTCGGCTTCCAGTCTAATCGGATGCAGCTGAATACCAGTACTTTACATGGAGCGACTGCCTATCTGACCTTCACAACCCAGTTACTGGGTAATACGATACCCCTTGGTGAGACTGGTTGTCAGACTACCCGTAACGACTGTCAAAGATACTAGAATGACAGCCGGAACCAACGGCTTAACGTGCTTTCCGAGGCACGGCTCTGTACACATATAGATAGCAAATGAATCTTGCACTGTCCTTGAAATGCGAAACGAAACGCGGGCGTACTCATTCCCGATAGCGTACACATAAATTGTCTGTGACAGGAAAGCTTTAGGCTCATTTAGCCCGCCGAGGATAAATGGCAATAAGTGGAATAAACTTTCATCTAGAAATAGAAAATGCTGCGAAGTCAGATAAGATAAATTGAACGCGGACATTTTAATACCTTGGAAGTTAGATTGGAAACGACGAAGTAAGTTGCTGTCATTATCGCCTCAGACCTCGTTCACAAGGCGTTGATTAGCACCCTAATTGCATAACACATTATCAATCACAATCTGGGGGCCTAAAAAGGCCACTTTGGAGAATCATAAAAGGATAACATTATGAATCATAATATGGCGAAGATAGTCCGTGTTTTTTTTTTCGCTGCTTTACCTAGGTATAATCAAAGAGATTTTTTTTTTTTTGCGGATGTGAAATCATCAAATGACCCCTCCCGCTCTGGGTGGAGCGGAAGGGAGTGTCAGACTCTTACTGACTAAAACCCACCCGTGTTCCTTCCTTAGCCCTTTATGTTCCGGGCCAGCGGTAACCCTTTCGGAAAATCCCGCTGACCCGGCAGGCTTCGGCCCTATGGGGCCCCTCCTCGACGCTGACATCTCTTTGAGGAGCGCGTGGAACACGTACGCGCTGTCCGGCACGGGCCTGGTTCTGATCGGACGGTGAGCTACCCATTACTCTCCGCCCGCAGGCCCGCGCCTACGGTGGCCGGGAGTCGTCGCGCGGCTCCCGACGCCCGGACCGTCTCCCGCGGCGGCTGGGACGGGAGGCTCTCTCCCTGAGCCATCCCGCCACCTCCTTCGCTAGCATGATTGCTTCGCAGAAGGAGGTGACTGCCTCCAGGATCAATCAGGAGGCCCAAAAAGGCCACTTTGGCAGAATTTTAAAAGCATAACATTATGAATCATAATATGGCGAAGACAGTCCATGTTTTTGTTTTTTTCGCGTAGGTATAATCAAAGAGATTGGGTTTGGATTTGGATTGGATTGATTGGTATTTTAGCACAGACAAAAAAATCTGAAAAACTTTCACCAATGGGATTTGATACGAATAACTTAACAGTTAACTGTCCACTATGTTATTCTTTTATGATTCTGCCAAAGTGGCCTTTTTACGCCCCCAGAAGAGGTTCGAAAAAAATTTCTAGTCAACAATGTAAATAACGCTATGAATGTTGTTGAACTGTCAAAATGGAAGCCATTGCTACTGTTAGGCCCACCTGCACGTTAAGTCTGGTTAAATAAATAAATGTAGAGTTTGTAAACTCTGAGTTAAGTTATTAAGACTGAGAAGAAAATAATGAAAAAGCTATAACTAACACTGACAAAAAAATTCATAAGCATATACGCTGAAATAAATCACTCAAACACCAGTAAATTGAGTAGAGGAAGTGGCCCACATGCTGTCCTGTTTAACTGCTTAACACATTACATAGGTGTGTCAAGCGGGACTTACGTGTGCTGAACTGACGTCAGTTTCCTGTCAACACGCCGTCCTGTCGTACTTACACATCCGACATCAACAAAAACAATGTGAACCGAAGACCAGTGAAGCCTCGTTTACACGTCGTCGCCGAGTTGAATATCGACTAATTAGTGGTTTTCAAGCTAGTGACTCGAACTGTGTGGGTAAGCAATAATGGTAATTGGTAAGTAACGACTGATGAGGTGTTATAGATATTGAATGACCAAAAGTTATAAAGTCATGTCCGTCCGGTACCTGTAGATTTAATCCACTATTACCTTTTAAATTTTAAGTCAGTAATTTTGGCTGTCGGCTACCACATGTTTTTGTAATAAACGATGCAGTTTACCACAAAAGTTATGTAAATTTTATATTAAAATAATAATGCCTGAAATAAAATGATTTATTATTATTTTAATAAATCATTTTATTTCAGGCATTGTACGTATACAATATACATTTCATCCATAGTGTCTCTGACTACATGTCATAAATAAGCATTAATTATTATTAAGTGTTAAGTATCGTGAAATAAAAATTTAAATTTTGAGAAAAGAATCACTATAAAACAGTTTGGTTTCGTTATAACTATGTCCGTAACACCACAAAATATTTACGAACACAAGGATAATATCGCTTCTGAATCTTGTTCTAAGGTATTTGCTCACGCGTAAATACAGGATACTGGTATGTGTAAACGAGGCTTGGTTAGGGTTTCGTGAGGCAAAACTAAAGCCGCTGTGTTAGCTAGAGAAGCGTTTCGATGTGGTTTTGTGAAAGCAAACGTTTGTGGTTACTTCTGACTAGTTTTGACACTTAGACGGCAATCCCCTTTGTACGTTGTTAGTGTATTCTATGGTGGAAATTATATTCATTATAGCCAATCAATTAAATAGTTTGTTGCAATGAGGGATTGATAATTGTATATAGCTGGAACTATTTTTATTTTACACAATTATTATGAGACTAGCTGCGCCTCGCGGTTTCACCCACGTAAATGTCGATCCCGTGGGAATATCGGGATAAAAAGTAGCCTATATGTTAATCCGGGGTGTCAGCTACCTTCATACCAAATTTTAGCAAAATTGGTCTAGCCGTTTGAGCGTCAAGAAGTAACAAACATATAAACACAAACACACACACACACCCCCACACATTCACAAACTTTCGCCTTTATAATATTAGTGTGATTACCGCAAGGGTTGGATCAAAGTGGTTCTAGACAAGGATGCCTGGAAGAATTTGGGGGAGGCCTTTGCTTAGCAGTGGGCCAGTGAGAGCTAAAAAAAAAAAAAAATTGTTTGTGCTTTTGAGTTTAAGATTATTTAGTAGACAGGAGTTGCTTCAAAGATCAACAAAATTTTATATAACACCAAATTAATACTGATGAGTGGATGTGTGAATACTGAGACTAGTGAGAAAAAATAACCAATTATTTACCAAGAACCCACACGGAACAAAATAATTATAAAAAACAAAATACTTTATTTATTATATAAATAAAGTATTTTGTACTAAAGTATTTTGTGTATTATACACATAAATGTACAGAGGCGGACTTAATGCCATAGGCTACAACTAATACTTTTGACCAATTATCAATATTTTTTTCCCTAAAACTGAAGAGGACATAAAGTACAATACCGCCAGATATGACCAGCACTCAGAGCCGAAGCTCTAAAAAATTAACAGTGCATTACACTTTGAGCGGCGGGTCATTCATCTCAGCGTAACGGCAGAATGACGTCTCTCTAATGGACCGGGACAAAGAGGGGCTCCTGTTAGTAATTATTAATGCATTAATGTCAGCCACTGGCAAAGTGCAGGGAATCACGTCGATAACTTTGTGATAATGTTGTGGTTTGAGATTTATTTTAGTCAGTTTATGACATGGTAAAAAAACAACCGACTTCAAAAAAAAAACACTACTAAGTGTTAAATAACTTTAATTTCGGAAGTCGGTGTCGTTGGTTTCGCATTTTCGTTTTTTGACACCGACTTCCGAAATTAATTTTTTTTTTATAAGTCGGCTGTTTTTTTTTTGTAAAAAGCTTTTACATTTCACTTTTTAGTTGGACCTTCCCCACACAAATTCAATTAACACTAGTGCATTGAAGAATTGAACACACCGACTAGAAGAATCATCAAAATTCGCATAGAAATGCCGGAGATGCAGCACCTACACATATGCATATAAATTCGTACATAAAAATAATTACCTAATGTATTATATACTAAAACCTTCCTGAAAGGATGTAGATCACACAAATGAAAGAATTATCAAAATTGGTTCATCAGTTTTTGAGAAAATTGCGGACATACAAACATACATGGTCGAATACAGAACCTCCTTTTTTTAAGTCGGTTACAAAACGAAGGTAAACAAAAGAAAAACCTAACAGCTGTCTGTTAGGTTTTTCTTTTGTTTTCCTTCGTTCTTCGTTCGTTCTTTATCTTTTCTGTAAAAGATAAAACAACAGAAAGGATATTAAAATTAGTACGAAGCTGGTAGATGCGATAGCTGTAGAAAAAAGTTTCTATTAGGTTTTTTTTTAAATTATTACTAGTAACCCGCCCATCATGCTTCCCGGATGCAATTTACTGATGTGACGACATGTCAAAACATCGAGATCTCTAAATGATGACGTGATGTGGAAGTACATAGTTTAAAATTAACCGATTGAATACCGCAATTACAAAAACAATTAAAAAGCCATTGTAGCTCGCGTGGATCCACGTAACGCGCTACGATCGCGTGGATACGAAGGGTCAGACACGAAAAGCGATTTTGTTTTATACTTTGTAACTATATAGATTGACCCGTATGTTATTTTCATTTAAAACATCAAGAATTCAAATCAATTATGTGTTAAATCAAATCAAATCAAATTTATTCGTAAATGTAGGTTTCATTACAATAAGATGGGCAGTTCGCTTCATTTTACTCGAGAGTATACAAATAATAATAAAGCTAGTCGTGTCGAAACGACAAACACACATTTAAAATAAAATAACCAATTACTTACATACTACCACACAATAATTTACGTACTTACACACAACACAATTACCAATGTCAACTTAGTAATATCTAATATATAGAAAATAATTAAATTAAATGTAATATTGGAATAACCTAAATGTCAGTGGTGTCCTCCATAAACTCAGCTGTGGAGTAATAACATTTTTATATTAAAAAATGTTTGTTTCTTTTTGAATTTAATATTAATAAGATTTTTTATCTGTCGTTATTGTATATGTTTTGGCATTAACCGAAGCGAAGGGTTTTGACTGAAAAAAAGCTTTATTTTTTATCTCATCGGGCAATGAAGTCTCGAGCCATTCGTATACCATGTATCAATCTGCATCCTCAAAGGGACGATTCTCGTCATTTTAAGAACGGTCGTCGGTCACAGTCTGATCTCAGTCTCAAGTTCTCAATCTGTCAAAACTTCCTCTATCTTCTCTACACTTTTGACAAGTTTTTGACATTGTTTGTCGCTGAGATGAAAATGCGACTAGATTTTGGACGTTTTAATTACAGGAATTGGCCGTCAGATCTTCTATGCCAAATTCATACCAATTGTGGTCTATACACTTACCCAATTATATTCTATTTTTAGACGATTGCTGAAAATGGTTTTGCAAGATCCATTGAAAGCACAGCCATTGAAATGTCTCGCCTCAGATACAAATGAATGATTCAGCTGGTTTGAGCTACCTATATTTAGACTCACCTTTGAATAATCTAATAGAACTTGCGAATTAGTTAGGCGAGATTTAATAGCGTTACTTAGAACGTATTTTGGCTAAGCGTATTTCCTGTCAGTGTCGCACATCTGTCAAACTATAAGTGCAAAATACGAACATATCTAAGTAAAATCAAATGGCTAAGTAACGTTTCTAGATCTCTGATTCATAATTATTGGTATAATAAATATTAATTTCTGAATAGTTTTTTTTTTATTCGTATCTTTTTTAACCCGGACATTTTTAACGTGCACGTATTTCCACATTGTTCTCACATGTATAATTTCAACATGAATGATGTAACCAATATGTTGTAACAATTTTATGATTTAAAAGAGTGTTCATGGAGTTTCTTGCCCGTTCTTTTCCATAGGTACAATACGACCGACGTAGCTGGCGGGCCTGAATTTCGCGCAGAAGGCTGCGCAGTAAGGTTTTTTAGGAACAAAATGGTGACATGAGGCGAGTGTGAGTGAGAGAACATGCGCGAAAGTTCGCAAAGGCTATACTACGCTTTGGAAAGGGCAACTAGCTTCATCTTTCTGACTGACCAACCCCTTGACAATTCAAAAGTGCCTGTAATTGGTTTATTTGAAATACCTAAATGCTTTAAGTTTTTAGTTTGAGTTCTGACATTTTCTTGTTGTACTAATATTACTATTGTTTAATACTTTAGACTAATGTTTCATTTATGTCTCATATTGTTCATGTTTTGCTGATATTTTAATTTCAGTCTCAAACCCTTAGTACGCATGATTGCTATGATTAGTTCATGATAATTAGAATGCGATGTACTAATGTCAAACTGACTGGATGATGTCACAAATGATAACTAAGCTTATAAGTGATAGTGGTCAGCGGGATTGTCCGAAAGGGTTACCGCTGGCCCGGAACATAAAGGGCTAAGGAAGGAACACGGGTGGGTTTTAGTCAGTAAGAGTCTGACACTCCCTTCCGCTCCACCCAGAGCGGGAGGGGGTCATTTTATGAATTCCCATCCGCAAAAAAAAAAAAACTTAGTGATTGTAGAGATATCTTTTTGGCCATTAATGTCAAAGAAAGATAGAGATCCATGTTAATTAGACTGAAATTGCAATATGCTACAAAAACTACTACCTCGATCATAGATATCCGACCTCGATGGATCCCCAGGTCCTGGGTTCGATCCCCAGGTCGGGCAAAAAAGTTATTGGGGTTTTTCCATCAGGAATCCCTCAGTAGCTGCCCGGAGTCTGGATCTGTGCCCGGTTGATGATAAATAGCTCGCCCCCTATTACATAAGTTTTGAAACATTATTTTTTTTACGATAGAAACAACACGCCAACTCTTAACTCCTTCAGTAGCTACGCACATTTTATAATTTTTAAAGATTTAAGTTCCAACACTCGTAAACATAAGTCATAATCGTAAATGCAATGTACGACAACACTTTGCACTTTCCAAGTGCCAATAAAACCCTCCTTATTCCTTCGCACTGAATGCGACATTCTTAAAGCGATACTTAGAATATAAAGAACCACGTCTTGTTATACAGCAGCAGTAATTGCATTTCCTCTGTTATACCAGAAAATTGTTCGAGATTCTTGTGACTACTGTTTCAAAAGGATGTTTCCAAGAATATCGTCTTCTGGAACGTTCTATTCTTTAAAGGATAGCGTTTTACTTAGATTAAGTGTTATATTGTGCAAGATATTGTATTTTGTTTTATATTTCACTTGATTTTCCTCGGTCTTCGGAAATCGGATAACGTGAAGCTTCAACACCGTTTCATGGTACTGTGTAACGCGAATACTTTATAGTGAGCCTGTGTTTGTTTAGTTTTACAATACTCTATTGGATTTATATAAAAAGCTATGTATAACTTACCTTTCGTAAATAATAACAGCCGCGTGGGTCAAAATTCAGGGATAAGCAACACTTGCCAAGGTTGATCTGTGGATGGGTGATCGCTCATAACATTCCGAGACTGCTCCATGCCTCGGAAAACAAGTTAAGCAGTAGGTCCCGGCTGTCATACGTAGATCTTTGACAGTCGTTACCAGAAGTCAGAATCCCGAAAGTCTGACAACCAATCTTGCCAAGGGGTGTTACCCATTAACTGGGTTGTGGAAGTCAGAAAAGCAGTCGCTCCATATAAACTAATAGTATCCAGCTGCATCCGGTTAGATTGGAATAAACTAATAGTATCCAGCTGCATCCGGTTAGACTGGAACCCGAACCCGATATCTAAATCTATACATATAATAAATTTGTAGAAAAGTGGTGTCTGTACAATGGAAATATATAAAAAAAAAGTAGCAGGGGTTGTTATTATATCGATGCCGAACCCGAAATTGTAATTAATATTTTTTTTGTCTGTTTGTCTGTTTGTTTGTGCACGCTCGATTTAGATGCGGTTTTCACTAATATATTGTAGTAGGCTTCACTTAACATTTAGTGTTTATTTCATGTCAATCGGTTCATAAATAAAAAAGTTATGTCAATTTAAAGAATCACGGCGAACATTTGTTAAGGTATTCTATCAGAGTACGTACACGCCTCGGGCCTGCGCGTCCGATCTTCGGAACTACTGGACGGATTTGAATGATTTTTTTTTGTTGTATAGTTATTATGGCTGGACAACATTCAGGCTATAATGTTTCTTGGAAACTTGAACACCTGATGCAGAACCGAAACAGACCAGCTTAACTATAAGAGATACAAAAATGGTACCATAGCAAAAATTGTTCCACGTGATGAGGATTTTCTGCTGAAAGAATAAATTTGAAGATCTGGAACACCTGATGGGGAACTCCAAGAGCCCAGCTACACCATAACACATATAGGAATGACGTCTTAGTAAAAGTTATTCGGTCTGATGGGCATTTCCTGTTGACTTATAAAAATCGAAGATCAGAAACATCTGATGTGGAAATCTAAGCTATCACTAATTTCACCTCCACGCGGTGAAGGCGGTAACAGTTTAGGACTGATTTTCGATGACGATGGTATATCATTGAAAATTTGACTCTACTGGCCAAAACTCCCATTTATTTTTTTTTAACGTGAAGAAATGCTCATGCATTCTGCACTACCACGGGGAGATAGTGCAGTTATGTGGGACTCTAACCCATTAAAACTCCACTGTGTCCTCCTCTGCCGCTTACGGCGGGAACATGGGCACGCGTTAGCACTCATCCGTGAACCCGCCGCGGCTGTCCGTCACCGGACCCTCCGCTGGGGAGTACTCCCCATCACCGGCGCACCAGAACACATAGCACGCCGTGACCACCCCAGGGACCAAACCAGCACATGGGCCAGACGATCCCGTGTCTGGGCACCCTTGGTAGGGGAGCAGTCACTTAGATTTTAATTGATCAGGTATCTTCATAATAAAACTATAACCATGCCTAGAAAGAGGTCAAATCTTTCCCAATGTTCCAAAGGAGCTAAAAGATTGAGGATCATAAGATCCCAAGAATCTACCGAAGAGCGTCAGGAGAGACTTGATGCTGTTTGAGAACATCAGGCTGCAACTCGCTCCGTGGAAACCTCTTCGGATCGCGAAGCACGCCTGCGTTCTCAGCGTATTTACGCATCTACATCCAGATCTCTAGAGACCAGTGAAGAATATGATGCGCGACTGACCGCTGATACGGTGAGATTATCATACATTGTTCCGAACACGCACACAACAAAATATTCATAATCAGAAAGTGAGAAAGAAAGAATTGCTGGAGTACGGCATGAAGAGACAGATTAAGAAGAGCGCAACGAACGTTTGAATTCTGATCGACTTCGACATTCTCTGAACAGAATGTCGATATCATCTGAAGAATCGGATGTGTCTCAAGATATAGCCGTAGGGCATGGCGACCTTCCTTGGGTTGATAAGGAACGGAGTGCATTTACGTATACTCCTATGATTGACTACGCCACATATTCCGCCATCGGAGGTATGGTTAAAAATTTTACTTTTTGTGAAGCTGTTAAATAGCAAAAAGAAACAAACGGTATGTGTTGCTCAGGTGGGAAAGTACATATTGAAATATTACAAAATCCTCCAGAAATATTAAGATCACTGCTAATCGGTGACCATCACAGTCAAAACATTTCTTGGACAACATACGTTCGTACAATAATGCCTTTCAAATGACATCTTTTGTTGCGAAACAGATTTCAGAAGGCCCATTTATGCCAACATTCAAAGTGCAAGGCCAAGTTTACCACCCTATTGGTTCATTATTGCCTGAAAATGACGTCTCGAATCGTCTCGCGCATCCCGTTGTTATCCAGTCCCCGGGTTCTTAGAATTCGACATCAGACGTTTCAGATCTTCGATTTTGACTACCCCGTTGTCGCTGGCATAACCAACAGGATCCGCGGACGAAGTCGCGGGCAGAAGCTAGTAATATATAAAATTCAAAGTCTCAGGACTTTGAATTTTATATATTTAGATATCGGTTGACTGACTGATATATCAACGCACAGCCTAAACCGCTGGTCCTAGAGACATGAAATTTGGAGGGTGTGTTCTTTGTGAAGAGTAGGTTTTTCGAATTTCCACCCCTAAGAGGGTGAAATTTCACGCGAACGAAGTCGCGGGCATAAGCTAGTATAATATATGCTAGTAGTTGATGAAATGCTGGGCAGATTGCTTTTTTGGTTACCTTTGATCGCTTATAGAAGACGCTACGCTAGGTCTACTACGGCAGTACTGGTTTGTCACTATTGTAAGTGTTATACTACATATTTAGACAGACCATGTTTAATAAGAAATAAAACAATGTAATAATGTTAAGTCCAGCTAATGATCATTATTATTAGATATTTACTGGTAAAAAAATTCTTCACTATCAAATCACCTATTATGTTTTGAAATAAAATTTGTAGGGATAATTATTGTAACTGGAAATCTCATGCAGATCTTGTTAGTAAAAAAAAACACAAATTCGTTTACGCACTTCGTAAAGTAAAAATAAAAAAACTAATAAATAAACAGCACAGTCATGTATTTTCAGTATTGAGGTATGGGATAATCATATGCGGAAACTCTACAGACGCCCAGAGAGCTTTTATAGCCCAGAAAAAATGCATAAGGTCAATTTAATAAATCTATATCTAAGTATACATTTTCTACCTGTACTACAAATAAATAAAATTGTGTATCTGATCTGTTTGTAATGGCAAAATAATTTTTTTTTACTAAATACATTATGTAAGTATATAGGGTACCTACTTATTACAAAAAAACAATTTTTAAACTTTTTGTCTGTCTGTCCATCTGTCTGTTTGTTCCGGCTAATCGGGGTTTGGGCGAGACTTTCACTGGTTATTAAGTTATTAAGGAATAACTTAGGCAACTTTTATTTTAAAACATAATTAGTAAAGATACATATTATTGTTTTCCTACATACCTACACGCGAAGGAAGTCGCGGGCATAGCCAGTAAATAATAAAATATGCAAGACTTCATACTATCTACTTATTCATATTCTCCTCCATGTTATATATTACATTACATATTTATATAAATGGAAACAATGAATCTCACTTGCATATAAATAAAACAGAATCGTGAAATCCAATTACAAATAATGTTTACTAAACCCAGCTTTACATAGAATGCGCCAACGGATTTGTGTGGTGAATATTCCCCTTCTACACTAAAATTATGGAGAATATCAGAAATCATGAAATATAAATTCATATTTCTGATAAGTGGAGCAAATCGTTGGGTGCATATTTTTATTCCTTTTAGGTGCATCAGCGTTAGCATCGAGATACGTGTTTGAAATACCGATTTTTCTATGATTAATGTTTTGATAACTACGTAAGGGTGCCTGCCTACATACAAAATCTTGACAAATTCGTTTGACTTTGTAAACCACAGGAACTTTAGCATAGACTGCCGCTTTGGTCTTGTAGTCAAAGCGCGATAACTGAGCATGAAAACCTGGGTTCGATCTCCAGATCTAGAAAACTGTTTTGGTTTATCCATCTTCTTAGCGTGTCGATATCAATATAAATGGACTTGGCCCAGAATTCGGCTACTTGTTTGGCGCCGTCACCAGCGTCCACCAGTTCCTGTAACGTGTAGCTAACAGGACACGCAGGACACGATATTAAATGTCCCATCGTTTGTGGAACAGCTCCACATTTACACTCCAAGGCCGAGCCGTCTATGAATCTCCACCTGAACAGGTTTTCCTTGCTCGAGCCGTTCAGTATTCTTTGTAGGTACAACGCACACTAATCGGAATCGTAACGTTATCGCCTCGCCTTGGGACAAGCTCACGAACCGCGGAACCTACGTCTCTCCGTACTTGAGCTTACGTCTCTTCGTCCACCCTTGCCCCTCTCACCCCTCCCGCGCCCTGCCTGCTGCACCATCAACCAGCAGCGGTCGGCGAGCCGTAAGCGCGGCGTCGCCTAGCTGTAGCCGAGTCGACGTATCGCAGCTTCTGATACGCTTTGGTTACGTGCTTACGTTAGGTTGACGTCTGTTTGACGCTGAGGCGAAAGGCGATACGATGACGATTCCTTTCTAAGTTGACATGTGCTATGACCTTCACGAGTTGTAGGTCGTGAGCTTGAGTCCATGCAGTCACTGTTTTGTGTATTTAATTTCTTCGAATCATTCCACTTTGACCCACCGAGCCGCCCCACTGGTGGGGCAAAGTGGAATGCCTAAAATTTTGCAGTGGAATTTGCCCCACTAATGCGATTTGGTGGGGCAGATTCCACTACTCTAACATCTTATTAGATTCTGCCCCACTAGGGTATAATAGGCTACCTTAGAATAAACGTACTTACATTTTATTTTTGTAAATTTTTATTTCCTATTTGTTCAGCACTGTTCTCAAAACGGTGAAGGAAACCGGCATGTCCAAGGACCAAAAATTCGGAGACATGTTACATCTACCAGCCCGCATTGGGCCCGCATGGTGATGGGTTACTCCCTCTCACAGAGAGGAAGCCTGTGTCCCAGCAGTGGGAACATTATAGGCTAAATGCATTATTATTACGCAACTACATTCTGCATTCTGCGTTATGCGCTGGTCAAGAGCAGACCTACTTTTATCGTGCGCGCGTTAACGAGTTGTCGGGGCAATGACCTCGAAGATTTTAAAATGTTGTTCGTGTAACATTGTTGTAAATGAGGTACTTGCGTTTGTGTATAACAAAATATCGGTTATGGACGAAACCAGTTTATCAAGGATATGTGTAACGGCGTTTACGGCTGAGGATATATTGATAGCAAAAAAGCTATTATTTGAAGCTGTTCCAATGAAGAAAATGATAAATAGAAAGAAGGATGACAAATCACGGAAGGACTTGGAAGATATCATCGATATGCTGAAACATATAGATGCAACAGACCCTGAGCGACTACCCATATTCGTGGCGAGGGAGCTTCACAAATTACCTCCCGTAACCTTCGACCACTTGGATGCGACACGTCTGTTAAAAGATATTTTGAAATTGCAAGATCAGTTGTCAAACTTACAGGCTGAGATGGGTGGACTAAAAAATGAATTTGTTACACGGCAAGAATTGAGTGATTCGCTTAAGTTGAAACAGTCAGAGGAAAAGCATTTTGATCCTGTTAATAAAAGACGTGGAGCGTGCATGGTTAACAGTTTTGAGTGTGACAGTGGTCCTATAGGCTTAGAATATTTACCTAATAGGACAACGACCTCTAGACAAGATACGTCTACCGTAAACATAATAAAAAATAATGCGGTCATGAGTGTACAAGGTCAGGATATTATCCATGTGGAGACCCGTACCCCGGTTTCGGTTGCACCGAGCAAACGCACTAAGACATCGTTAGAAGACAAGCTGCACGTGGAGTCCCCTGCAGCGGTTTCGAACGAGCGACCGGTTATCCAGTACACGCGCACCCGTGTCCCCACCTGCGGCCCAGATACCGCTACTACGGGTGCGCCCGAGTCGAACGCGAGTGTGAATAATACGGCTGTGTATGGGTATGCGTCGGCGCTGGCAGCGAGTGTAAATCGAGAAACTTTGCAAGTTGTGAATTCAAGTAAGGTAGTAGGGGACAAAAGTGAAGAATGGACTGTGGTGACAAATAAAAAGAGGGTACGTAATAAATTTTTGAGTAACACGGGAAAGGCAACTTGTGATTTAAATGCGAAGTTTAGGGCAGCGTGGACTCAGGTACCTCTTTATATTTCTAACATATGTACGGAAACAAGTGATGATGATATTGTGAACTATATTCGTGATAAGACCCATATTATTGTTAAGTTGGAAAAAATTATATCAAAGAAGGAGCGTGGTTATAGTTCTTATAAATTCTTTGTTGAAAAAAGCAAACTACCGTTGTTTTTGGATGATACTCTTTGGCCGGAAGGTATTTACTTTCGACAGTTTGTGCAGTTTAAAAATAAAGACAGAGTTACTGTAAACTCTGATTCGGGTATCGTACAAAAACAATCGTAATGGATAGGTACTTGAAACAAGCGTGTCTAAACAGGTTTGTTACATTTAATTGTAAATCGTTAAAGAGGTCATTAGACAGTGTTCGAGATATATGTAAGTTTGCAGATGTTTTAGCGCTTCAAGAGACTTGGCTCCTCCCCCATGATTTGCATCTTCTCAATACCATACATAAAGACTTTGAATACACGGGGAAGTCTGCGGTAGATATATCCGCAGGTATTCTTAAAGGGCGTCCATATGGGGGAGTGGCTATTTTGTGGCGCAAAGGATTATTTAAAACTGTGAGTGTTATTAACTGTAATAGTAACAGACTAGCGGCCATTAAAGCGACATTAAGTGACAACCGCTCTGTAATGATATTCAGTGTCTACTTGCCGACGGACAACTCAGAGAATCTCCTAGAATTTACAAATTGTTTAGGTGAAATCAGTGCCATTGTGGAAAATAATGACACTGAAACAATATTCATGTTAGGAGACTTTAATTCTCATCCACATCAGCCGTTTTGGTCTGAGCTATGTAACCACTGTCAAGATCATCAGTGGATATGCGCTGATGTGGAAAAATTAGGTATTGACTCGGACGTTTTTACGTATGTCAGTGACATAAATGGTAGTCAGCGATGGCTGGATCACTGTATCGTTACGAAATCAGCGTGGCACACTGTAACAAATGTCATCGTGGATCTCGATACCTATTGGTCAGATCATTTACCCTTAATAATTGAGTGCGATTTAAATGCAGTCGTGGCAAAAGTGACACAGGAAACTAAAGCGCAGAGCAAAGTTTTATGGCGGGAGCGCAATAAGGTGGAAATAGATTGGTATCGGGATCTATGTAACAAAGAGTTTAGGAACATCCACTATCCTGAGTTGTTTGAGAAGTGTGGAGATAGAATGTGTCATAATGTAGAACATAGGCGTGCTCTAGATCATATGTATGGCAATATTGTAAATACTTTGTCAGTGGCTGCTGTGCAGGCCTGGGATGATAAGCAACCTCAAAAGGTAAGACGAGTGATAGGCTGGAACAAGCACGTTCGAGGCGCTTATGGGGAGGCTCGGTCTAAGTATCAAACTTGGCTGTTCTATAATAAGCCTAAATCTGGTAGAATTTGGGAAGAAATGCGACAGAGTCAGAGGATTTTTAGGGGTAGGCTTAAATGGTGCCAGAACCACCAGGATCAGATAAGGATGGACATATTAGCGTCGCACCGAGCGTCTAAAAATTTTTCAGAGTTCTGGAAGTCGACCAATAAGCTGAAGGGTAGACCGGGCCGCCCTGTGAGTGTAGGGGAATGTGATTCGCCGGAAGACATAGCCCACATGTTCAAAGATCGATTTATGGTATCATCTCCACTTGGGCCGGCCAAAGAGGTGATCGATGATGAGACTAGTCGTGATTGTGTACCGATCCGTTTCTCGGCCAAGCATATAGCTGAATTAATCAATAAAATGGATAAGGGGAAATCTCCAGGTCATGACGGTCTCAGCATCGAGCACCTCAAGTATGCTGGGGTGCATCTACCTAGAGTGCTGGCACTGTTTTTCACGCTTTGCGTAAGTCATTCATACCTTCCACCCGATATGCTGAAAACAATAGTGGTACCAATTGTGAAAAATAAAACTGGGGATATGTCGGACAAGGCTAATTACAGACCGATATCTTTGGCCACTGTAATTGCCAAGGTGTTGGACGGTCTGCTTGACAAGGAACTTGACAAATGGATAACCTTACATGATGCACAATTTGGTTTTCGGCCTAGACTTTCCACTGAGAGTGCGATCCTCTGTCTAAAGCAGACGGTCCAATACTATAAGGAGAGAGGTACTCCGGTGTATGCCTGCTTCCTTGATCTCTCAAAGGCATTTGACCTTGTGTCATATGATGTCCTTTGGGATAAGCTCAGGGGAGCAGGGGTACCACCTGAGGTAACGGGTTTGTTCCGGTACTGGTACTCTAACCAGCTGAACCAAGTTCGTTGGGGAGACGTTCTCTCTGAAGCGTACAGGTTGGAGTGTGGGGTGAGACAGGGGGGGTTAACCTCACCTAAGCTCTTCAACCTGTATGTGAATGAGCTGATCGTTGAACTCAGCAGCAGACCAGTTGGATGCAAAATAGATGGCGCTAGCGTCAATAATTTAAGCTATGCTGACGACATGGTGCTGCTGGGTCCAACGGCCGGCTCAATCAGGGAGATGTTGAATGTCTGTGAAAGGTATGCGGCAACCCACGGCCTGTTATATAATGAAATAAAAAGTGAATACCTGATCTTTGCTGCTCCCGGGAAATGTTTGAATTATGAGCCCTCAATATCCCTCAATGGTCGACCACTTAAGAGGGTCAGCCAATTTAAATACTTGGGTCACTATGTCACCGAGGACCTCCGGGATCAGGTAGACATTGAACGTGAACGCAGGGCACTAGCAGCCAGATGCAACATGTTGGCCCACAGATTTGCTCGTTGTAGTAACGAGGTCAAAATAACTCTGTTTAAAGCTTATTGTCAAGCGTTCTACACGGGCAGTTTGTGGGTCAACTGCACGCGGAGGGCACTAGATGCCCTGCGTGTGCAATATAATAATGGTTTCAGGGTGCTGTTGAGGTTGCCCCGATTCTGCAGTGCGTCTGGCATGTTTGCTGTAGCGCGAACCGACGACTTCTATGCCATTCTGAGGAAAAAGGCCGCGTCCTTAATAAGCAGAATGAGGGCTAGCACCAACAGCATTTTGAAAACCCTAGCCGAAAAACACGATGCACCAATACTAAGACACTCTGTCCGGTTGCTCGTGCGGCAGGGATGAATAATGTTTTAATGTTTTAATTAATTAATTTACTAACCCTTAGTTGATAAGTTATTGTTGTACTAACCATTGGACATATGTTGTCGAATTGAAAAAAAAAAAAAAAAAAAAAAAAAAATAAGTTACTACCTACCGATATACAAAATCTTGGTAAATTCGATAGACGTTGTTTTTTGTAAACTATCGATAAGTACCTTGGTTCTCCTGCGGATCTCTTCATTCCTGATTCGGTCACGCAGGGAAACTCCAAGAATTGCCAAACTTAAGCCCGAAGAATTGCCAAACTTAAGTGGCAGTGGGCAGGGCACATTGCTCGCAGAACAGATGGCCGATGGGGCCGAAAGGTTCTGGAGTGGCGACCGCGTACCGGAAGACGTAGCGTTGGAAGGCCTCCCACAAGGTGGACCGACGACCTTGTGAAGACCGCAGGAACCCGTTGGATGCGAGAAGCACAGAACCGGTCGAAGTGGAAGTACTTGGGGGAGGCCTATGTCCAGCAGTGGACGTCTTTCGGCTGAAATGATGATGATGATCGATAAGTACTTCAGCATCGACTGCCGCATCGGTATCGTATTCGCAAACGCGATCGTTTAGCGTGGAAAGCTGGGTTTGATTTCCAGGTGCAGCCCAAACAATCAATCAACTCAGCCTATCGCAGTCCACTGTTGGACATAGGTCTCTCCCATGCTGCGCCACAACACTCTGTCCTCCGCCTTCCGCATCATGTCTGTCCCAAACATTTTTTTGACCTCAAAAAAGTGTCTCTGGGACGCTCCTCAGCTAGATGGCTAGCTGTTGAGCGTCCCACATGCATGTTCATTGGAAATGGGCTCGCCCCGTTATATGGAACTTAAAAATAACCAGCAAAACGTGGATTCACTATATTTTACTCTCACCTAACCCTTAGGAGAATGCAGGCGTGTTGTTATGTACTTTAGAATGTTAGCAGCGCAACGCATGAAGTTTCTTAGTCTAAGAGATGCCTTAACAAATACAATCTTATCTAAAGCTGAACTTGCATAACTTTGCCCCGCAGTTCAACTGAAACAATAATTTAAAGAATTTTCCTTACATTCATAATGATTCCTCTTTGTATAAAGGAACTCTATTTAAAACGAGACTGCGTTTCGAAGTTAGTTAAGTACTTACATGTTCCAATTTAACTTTCAATGGTGAAATTATGTATGCGCTTTTCTTCCCTAAATAAAACCACTTTCTATTAGATGAATTAAAAATCCAACAGAATTGGTCTGATATTATTGTCTGGTATACATAATAAAATTGTAACGAAGAATTTTTGTCCGTTTGTTTGTTTGTCTGTATAAATGTATGATTGGCGCAAAAACGGCTGAATGAACCTGGATTAACATATAGGGTACTTTTAATCTCGGTAGTACGTTCCCGTGGGATGTGTTCCGGCCTCCACGTAAGCGAAGCCGCGTGCAATAACTAGTGTGACAAACCTGAGCTTATTCCAAAATGGTAAACCAGACCCTAAATCTACAAAGGAATAAGAAAAGAAAAGAAAAAGTTTAGTAGCGGCAAAGTTCAACATTGTTCAAATAATAAATACCGTAAATAAAAACACAGAACAAAAGATGTTCGAATTTTTATCGTAAACTGCAAACGTTTTCGTTCTAACGATCCATCTCATTAACCGCGACTTATTTCGCCAATTATTTTCCAACAAATCACGTTCAAAGTTACCCCACAATCGATCATCATTACCCTGGCTTCAACACATTTATTCACTGTGTATATTTTCCGATATGATTTATCAGATCCAACTTTGACAGCAGCTGTCAAAATCATAACGCATTGCAAGGAGGATCTTGTTACGTGTAAAAATGGCTACAATAATAATATGGCTATAATAATATGTGCGAACAGGGATAATAGTTCGAATAGGGATAACTGTCGTTAGTGCTTCATTTCATTAGAAACGTTAAACTGGCCTCTGCGAGTTGGTTTCGGCTCCCCGTAAGCCTTCCAAAGGTCCGGGACCCCAGGGTCCTGAGAAATTTCAAGAGACGTAAAAATAATATAATATAATGGTGTAAGTAGGTAATATTCGTTTATTTTTGGAGTGTGAATGGAGGTCACACAAGTGAATTTATCAACCTAACTCCACGACTACATTGACCTCATATAGAATGAAAGCTATCACTATAGCCTAATACGGCAGGTAGACTAAAAATAAAAGAATTGAAAATAGCATGGCTTAAGGCTTGTATTCATGCCAACGACCTTGTGCATTTGGGCGGAGCTAACTACCCCTCTCCGCGCCACTCCGCCACCCGCATGCAACGCGATGCACGTGGACATGTGTCGCGTTGCCTAGCAACACGAGGCGCCCCGCACTGAATTCGTGGACGAGTGCGGGGATGATATAGACACGGACTTTAAACGATCGCATTTTTAATTTATTATATTAAAAAATATACATGTTTTTAAAAAGTAACAAAACCAAATCATTTTCGTTTGTATTGCAAAGCAGTAGATATTTTTTTTATATTCTTTTGATAAAAAATGAAGGAGTAAAATGGTTTCATCTCCACGATTTGGAGGTGATTTGGTGGTTTTTTTTCTTAATAAGTGATATCGATAGAAAAATTATGGCTAGACCAAATTACGATTCATATCATGTAGATTACCAACTATTTTTTTTTTCAGATGTAATTTCTCTGTAAGCGGAACTTACAGAGAAATTACATCTGAAAAAGCTGCTTCATCTGCACGCTGTTTTTAAGCTTTTTTCGAAAGAGTAGCGTTAATGAAAACAGTATTTTCTAATAAAGTTTATGTCACAGTATATGATCATTATTCACTTCTTGGTACGCCACAGACAAGAAGGTTAGACAAAAGTGCTCAAACGACTCGACATGTTTAAAAAAAACTATTATTTTATTAGCATACATCACGATATCTATGGCATACCTACATACAGGGTGGCATGGAACATCGACACACAAAATGTAACTATGAATTCAGGACATGAGTCTGGAACGCCTTATTTTTTTTTTGTATTGGGTATTCTCGCCGGATATAAAAAAAATGCCGCCGTCAAAATGTATTAAACCATATTTTTTATTCAGAATCATGTACTGAATCCGTGGAAAAGCACGTAAGCCGTTGGTCCTGGCTATTATTTGTGGATCTTTGACAGTCGTTACGGGTACTTAGAAGCAGCCCGAAAATCTGACAACCAGTTATACCAAGGGGTATCGTATTACCCAGTAACTGGGTTGTGGAGATCTTAAAGGTAGTCGCTTCATGTAAAATCCATGGCAACAATTTGCGCGTCGATGTCCCTGCCACTCTGTATATTATTTATTCACATATATAACCACGTACACTGGTAACGTTATCTAATACTTTGAGCACGATGTCTTTAGGAAACTAATCCGGATTACCGGACTAAGTGGCCGCTAAGAAGTCACACACCGCATAAAACACTTATAGCACTTTATTACGGCTTAATGTACTGTTTCTTTATATAACATACATTTATAAGGCTAAGGATATTAGTAGGTTTCTCTGCTTTATTAGAACGAAACCTTTTGGTACTGTAGATAAAGGTTGCAAAAGGGAACCTTACATCATGCAGCACCCACCCTAATTGCGTAACACTCCTATCAATCACAATCTGACTCATTTTGAAGGATATTGCTAATCCATAGCTTCATATGTTCGAAAATTTGTCTGCTCAACAACGTAAATAATGCAATGAATGTTGTTGAATTGTCAAAATGTAAGCTATATGTGTGTTACGTATACCCCGCTGGCTGGTAGTAAAATGACTCTGTGGGGCAATTGCGTAACACATTATTATCAATCGGAATCGGTTTCATTTTGACAGTTCAACAACATTCATTGCGTAATTTACGTGTTGAGCAGACAAATTTTTCGAATTTATGTAGCAATGGATTAGCAATTTGCTTCAAAATGATTCAGATTCCGATTGATAGTGTGTTACGCAATTAAGGTGCTGGTTGCATTAAATCACTCAAGCGAATTTAGAATACGTTTCAAATTGGAATATATGCCGAATGTTTTCATAAAACATCCTATCAAAAAGTACTCTGTGACAACAGTTTTTCGATAGGCGTGCAATGGGAAGGACGCTCTCTTGAAATAATAGAAATATAAAATGGAAAATTCAGTATTGCTTCTTATTTTCTTATTTAGTGCCTACCCCATACCTACTGTAGTAAATGAAAGACGGGTTGACCAAGACTGATTTTTATTGAGTACCCACAACCTAATTATTATTATAATGACAAGTCACTGTAATACACACATAGTATATACGACATCTCCATTGTTTTTTTTTTTTTTTTTTTTTTTTTAAGTATGTAATGTTTACATCGGAGTTGGTACAATTTTTCTTATTCTATTATCTGTTTAAATAGGTATAAAACCATAACACGCTAAATTTCAACAGCTAGTTGTACCTTGGTACTTTGGTAGGTACTTAAGTATTTATATTTTCTGATGTTGTATAATTTACATAGTTACATAACACAGATAATTACTAATTACTATACACACAATAATACTCAATCCAGTTGAGCATTAGGTAAGTTTAAGTAACTTATGCCTAACCTGAAATTACATCGGGTATCTACTTATTATACATTCCGTGGATGGATAGGATTACTATATAATATTACTTTTGCAAGCAGTTTTCTATTTTTTGACGTGCTAGTATAGCCGCCGGTCTGCGTATGCGCTGAATTGGTGAGCCTTGTGGTGGAATGGGAGTGATGACATCATCGCTTGTCCTGGGGCTCTCTTCGCTACCACTTTTGGGACTACTCCAAGTCTCCTCATCGCTTATCTGATCATGAGAAGGGTCAGGGGTTACATTGCCATCGGTTGGCAGCTTAACCAGATGCCGCCGGTTCCGCCTAAATCGCCTACCCGTACTGTCTACGACAAAATAAGAGCGAGGCTGTGCGGCGCGACTTACAATTCGTGCCGGTTTGCGTTTGCCATCGTCAGTGACGAGTACCGGTTGACCGGCCGCTAACATTGGTAGCGGTTTCGTTCGCCTATCATAATACGTCTTCTCCGCCTGTTGTTTACGTAACATCTCCTTGTAGTCAATGTCATTATCTCGACTTGGCTTCAACTTTTCAGTGTGCGATGGTAACCTAGTATTCAGTCGCCGCCCCATTAATAGTTCCGACGGCGAGCTGATTCCATTCCGTGGCGTTGCTCGATAATTTAACAGACCTAAGTAGAAGTCTGTCCCCGAGCTTATAGACTTTATCAATATATTTTTTATTATTTGAACACTCCTTTCACTTTGCCCATTTGATTGGGCATAGTTTGGCGAACTAGTGGTATGCTTAATGCCCCACTCTGAACAAAATATAGCGAATTCTTTTGATGCGTAAGCCGGACCGTTATCAGACACCAACTCCTGCGGGATCCCGTGCCTCGCGAATTGATCTCGCATGGCGGTCACTACCGCCTTCGTACCTATGTTTGTTAACGGATTCACTTCTATGAAATTGGAAAAGTAATCAACAATTATTAAAAAATTCTTTCCTGCATACTGAAATATGTCTGAGCCCACTTTGATCCACGGCAAGGGCGGTATGTGATGCGGCCTGAGCGGCTCACGCGCGGGACGATGCGCGCGCTCAGCGCATGCCTGACACCGGCGCACCATCTCCTCCACATCACGTGACATACCCGGCCAGAACATCACCTCGCGAGCGTGACGCTTGCACCTGTCTATGCCCATGTGACCGTCGTGTAACCTACTCAGCATTTCCGACCTAACGCTTTTCGGTATATAAACTAGGTTATCTCTAAATATGATTCCATCAACAAAACCAAAGCTACCTCTATACGACCACTGCCCTCTCACTCGTTCGTCGACTGAATATTTATTCAGCGGCCACCCTTCTTGTATGTATTGTATCAGTAATTGACATTCTATATCCTTTTTCGTGGCGTTTTTTATAAGATTTGTTTTGCTGTCACTGAAACGAATGTTTTCTATAAGAAAACACGATTGTTCTTCTACTTCCTCACATACTTTTTCTGATGTATATTCCGGTAATGCCGCTCGCGATAAGGCGTCTGCCACGTACATGTACTTCCCTGGTTTATATATGACGGTAAAATCATAGCCTTGTACGCGTAGCATCATGCGTTGGAGACGCGCGGGGATCGAATCGAGCGGTTTTTTAAACAACGCCTCCAACGGCTTATGATCGGATTCCACAGTGACGTCATGACGTCCATAGACATACTGATGGAACCGCTCGAGAGCGTAGACAATCGCGAGCAGCTCCTTCTCTATCTGCGCATACCTGGTCTGCGTGTCGGTGAGCGTGGCGGAGGCAAACTCGACCGGACGGCCCGCCTGCAGCAGCACGGCCCCCAGTGCGCGCGCGCTCGCGTCCACCGACAGCAGCACGGGCTCGCGCGCTGAGTACAGCGCCAGCACAGGCGCCGCGCACACTGCGCGCTTCAACTGCGCCACTGCCGACTCCTGCGCCGAGTCCCATACCCACTCACTATCTTTTTTCAACAGATTGCGGAGCGGAAGTGCTAGCTCTGAGTAATTGGGGATAAATTTGGACAAGTAGTTTATCTTCCCAAAAATCTCTCAAGTGCTGGCCTATCTTCTGGAGCTGGCATTTCCTCTATCGCTTTTATTTTATTTCCACAAAATGATTGCGCCCTCGTGTTATCTGATCTTATTATTTCGTTCGGCAACCCTAGTCTCTGAAATGTCCCTAGTGAAATTACATTTAAATCTGACCCTGAATCTAACTTAAAACTTTCACTAGTCCCGGTACATTTAAAAATCAAAGTTTCATACCATTTAGAGTCCTTACGATCCATCTTCCCCCATAGCGAAGAAACATAGTACAACCCGTCGTCGTCCTCACCGACGATCACGTCGGCGTCGGGCCCGACACCAGCGTTGATTTGTAACACGCGCCTACGCAATTTCGGACACATATTTTCAAAATGCCCTCTTTCACTGCACCAGAAGCACATTGCATTTTTAGCCGCACATTTACTGCTATCACAACTGTCTATACCGCACGCAGCACACAACACTTTTCCAGACACGCGCTGTATGGCGGGCGCGCCACCCACTCCGGCCGCTGCGCCGCGCTGCGGCCGGCGCGAACCGGCCCCGCCGCCGCCGCCGCGGCCGCCACGTCCTCGCCCGGCCGGCAACGCCGCGCCGCCGCCGGCGCCGCCTCGCGCTGCGCCTCCGCTGGTGCCCGCGCGGTTTGCGCCGCGCGCGTACATCGCGTCCACTGCTACCACCTGAGTCTTGGTGCCCTCTATCTGGCTCTGTTCCTCCATGGACATCTCGTTAGCTTGACAGACTTTCACAGCTTTTGCTAGAGTGAGATCGTCTGCCCTGAGTAGTCGATCGCGCAGCTTGCCGTCTCGGACCCCGCACACGATCCTGTCCCGCACCAGGCCCTCTTCTAAATGCTCGAACTCGCATCGTTGAGTGAGTAGCTTTAGTGCCGTCACATAGTCGTCTATAGATTCGCCTTCTTCCTGGTTTCTTGTGAAAAACTTGAATCTAGCCATCGTAGTGTTCTGTTTGGTTCCAAAATGTTCATTATATTTTGAGACGAGCGTATCGAAGCATTCTTTGTTTTCGTCTTTGGTGAATTTGAAAGTTGTATACACATCGTACCCCTCAGATCCGACCAAATTCACCAATAAACTCGCTTTGACATCATTTGCTTCTTTGTGGACACCAGACGCTTTTAGAAACACGTTGAATTGCTTCAGCCATTTTTGCCACGCTTCGGCCCGACTGGCCGGCCCGCCTTCCAGACACAATTCCGCCGGAGGCCGTGCGTGTTCCATGGTTTTCAATTGTTTACGACAGTTACTATCACTTTTATTGTAGTTTTGAACATAAATCTGGACTATTGGGTGTTAACTTTAATTAATTACTCAGCACCGCTGCCACCATGTAGTAAATGAAAGACGGGTTGACCAAGACTGATTTTTATTGAGTACCCACAACCTAATTATTATTATAATGACAAGTCACTGTAATACACACATAGTATATACGACACCTACCTATAGATATCCGGTCCCAAAATGTCAATGACCTTTTCCTCTGATAGTGGAACATGAGGTGAGAACAAAAACTCAATTTAGGCTATAGAGAAAAACTAATAAGGTCTATTAATGACACACACTGAAATCCAAATTTTTGATGCCGTACACCAAACCATTGCTGTACACGATGCAGCGAATAAAGAATCAGTTTGACTTCACGAAAACGATGTATTCGGCTGGCACACAACTATGTTTCCAACTCTTTGGACATATTTGTTTAGATTTTTAGGGTAGAGAAGCTCTTTGCAATTTGAACCGACGGCGATGGCGAAGACTCAGTGAATGTTGTGATACTCCGCTGAATGCGGGCA
Organism: Oligia latruncula; assembly: GCA_948474745.1. Classification (NCBI taxonomy): domain Eukaryota; kingdom Metazoa; phylum Arthropoda; class Insecta; order Lepidoptera; family Noctuidae; genus Oligia; species Oligia latruncula. Next base: position 8,203,496 of record OX419686.1, on the reverse strand, counting down.
GCGCAAAATCAGTCGCAGCAATTCATTCTCTATCTCTAGAAAAGCAAAAGTCTTCAGAAGTCGGTTACGATGATAAGATTTTCAGATTGTAAAGGAACTTTGTAACATAGAAGAAACTGAAAGCAAAAGCACCCATCCTAGGCCATAATATATAGGTTAGCCTATTCTTAGCCTGCGTTGTTTATAGCCATAAACAACGCAGGCTGCTTAACGATAGCAATGATGGGCGTTAAAGTACTTCCAACATGAGCAATTTTGTTCAAGAGTCATAAAAAATGTTTTTAATAGCTCTCTTGCCCACATTTTAGTGGTCATTAAGTACTCAATGTACTTTATTTCACTTTGAGACATTTTTCCACTGAAATGGATTTCTGATTTCTGTATATCAAATAAATTAGGCCATTTTATATTGAAAGACTGACGTTTGAATATAAATAATTCTCAGAAATTCTCATTTGTTTAATTGTTAGCGTTAACAGTGCGGAATTTGGCAAATAGTTACTTCAGTGGCTCATTAGCCACGTATCGATCCAAACGATTCTATGAGACAGAGTAACGTTAAATGGAGAACATTATATTGAGAACACTTAAGAAAATTATTAAATGCACAACGAAGTTAACAAAAATGAAAACCTTACTATAAGATTAGTGAGAGTAATAGAGAAATAAAAGCTACAGCATGCCGATTCTGTAAAAATCTCACCGTGAAAACTTAGGTGAAGTCAGCTTAAAGTGAGCTGTCAATAGTGTTAATCCCTAGCATTAGGTGGACTGACAGCTCACTTTAAGCTCACTTCACCTAAGTTATCACGGTGATCTAGAATAGCACCGCTCTGGTCCATGAAGACGTTAATGATCTGCCGATCTTCCTGAAGCGCAAACTCATCGACACTCAGCATCCTGAGTGTAAAAAGACAGGACAAAATTCGGAACACCATGCTGCGTTCCAAAACGGGTATAATAGACGTAGGCAAGAAGGCTGCCAGGTTCAAGTGGGATCGGGCGGGTCACATCAGCCGCATGCAGGATGACCACTGCACTGGGCAAAAGTTTCCACACAATGGATGACTGAAGATGGACGGCACCGCCAAGGTCGGCCCAGAAAACGGTTGCGAGATGACCTGGGCGCATACCGCGAGGGCTGGTTTGAGGTGGCGCGGGAAAGGAGTTCCTGGAAGGACTTGGGGCCTTTGCCCAGCTGTGGGACAGTAGACTAAAAAAAAAAATTGACACTAATAGTGACTGTATTCGAAACTGCCTTTTGGAAGGGGCAATATTCAATTCTTCTTTGGACATTCAAAAGTGAAAAAACTTTGAATCACTGTGGTGCTTATTTCTTACAAAGTCGTAGAAAGTTAACAAGTGATTTGATTAAATTATTTTATCATTCTAAACATTCCACCTTACACTTAAGATTTATTTCAATAGGCAAGACTTAAAAAAAACTTAAGTTTTTATTAATTGACTTGCACTAGTAACAACTTATAATTCGTGAAACCGTCAATACAACCATCGGTTCGTATTTTTCCATGAGACCAACATCGCGCATCGTAATCACGAAAAAATATCAACAATCCCATACAAAACTTGAATACCTCATACCCCCTTACTCCACCCAAATGTATGGGTCAGCTGATTATTTTTTAGCGATTACGATGTTGCTCCCATGGAGAAAGTTGTTCAGTTTTGATGGTCTGTACCACACATCCATTTAACCACACTTTTCTGCCACATGCCGTATAAATGCCATAATTTGGACACATCTATTCAGTATATTATAAGATGCATCCCTTCAGGAAAAACTTATGTCAGTATGGGACGGCTGATTATTCTTTGGCGATTACGATGTTGGTCCCATGAAGAAAGTTGTTCAGTTTGATGGTCTATACCACACCCTTAAAGACCACACCATTCTGATACATGCTGTCTAAATGCTTTAATTTGGATACATCTATTCAGTATATTATAAGATGCATCCCTTCCGGCTGATTATTCTTTCCCGATTACGATGTTGGTCCCATGGAGAAAGTTGTTCAGTTTGATGGTCTAGGCGCTGTACCACACCCTTAAAGAGCACACCTTTCTGGTACATGCTGTATAAATGTTATAATTTGGTTTGGACACATCTATTCAGTATATTATAAGATGCATCCCTTCGCAACAAGATGACAAATGTATCCAATCTATTGATGATTTGTAGCTACACTAATGTCTGAGAGAATGCGATAGTACATACCACATGGTACGTCGTAACTTTAATAATCTGGAACAGTGGAGCGGTCATTAAGATATATTAGGTCAGCGTAATAATTATACGTTAGCTTGAATTTTGGATACTGCTATATAACTGCTATAGTATTGGAGTGAATTGGATGCTAATTATACACTTCGGGTAGTTTTCACACAGAGGCTCAGCAGTAATATCGATGAAATTATTTGACGACAGTCCTTTGTAACGCAACCATTATTTATGTAATTTTATGTCTTTCCTTAAACACCACTATATTATTATCTACATTATATAATGTTTATTTTTAAACAAATCGTGAATCGTCAGGCACTAGTTATCTGGCATTTTGCTGAACTACTACTATTATAAGATTTTTCTGTTTTTTGTGTAAATATTGGGTGCCTACTCACTGGTACCTATGCGTATGTACAGACGTCAGCACATCAAGCTACCCGAAACTGTCAAATTTTCCCAATCAACTTTGAACCTTATGCTTTAGTGATAAAGTTGAAAATCTATTAAAGAAATTTGACAGATTGTAGTAGCTTGATGTTCTGGCGTCTGTACCAAGGGTGAGTCTCTCTGCGAGTGTCTTGCCCGCCAAGCGAGAACTCATTTTGATAGCTCATGTCACTGCGATAAACAAGTAAGACGATATAAGTAGTAAGACTGTTTATACCACCGGCGAGTACCTACTTATGTTAAGTAAGTAAGTAACATAAGTAGGTACTCGTCGGTAGTGTAAACAGTCAGCGATCTTTTTACTTAGATTGGACCTACAGTCTTTTGTACGTTTCTTGAGCGAGAAAATTGTTACAGGTAGTTGCTTCCTCGACGGGAGTAAAAGTATTTTTAAACTACAATTAAATTTTCAGTTCTCATTATAATCATCTACCTTTATAGAGGTATGAGGAACAGGGTGTAAAGTTCACTCAACCTCCATAGAAAAGGGAGGATCCTCCGACCAGACGGGTGTCGTGTCTGGCGGGCAACTGCCCAATGATTGATGTCGGGCCGTTGTATCTATGCTAGTTGCGCGGTAAACTCTGCTTGCGCGATGCAGGATTTTGCGATGCGTTTTGTTCCTCTTTTCTACACACAATGGGCCCATAATGTTCCCACTGCTGGGACACAGTCTCCTCTTTCTATGAGAGGGAGTGGGCCAAATTCCACCACGCGGGCCCTGTGCGGGTTGGTAGATGTCACTTGTTTTCGAATTTTTAGTTCTAGGACATGCCGATTTCCTCGCGATGTTTTCTTTAACCGTTTTTAGAGCAATGGTGCTAAATAATTTACACAAAGTAAAATGTCTGTCTGGATTCGAACCCGATCTCTTTTCAAACACGAATATTTTACTATACCTGAGGAAACCATACAAGACCAAAGACCAAGACCAAAGAGACAGTTAAGTAATGAAGACATGTCATCCAAGGTAAGGCACAAAGGCTTTCCTTTAGCTGTGTAGCTTCGAGGAATTGGTAAAGGCACTCCAATGAACTTGAAGACTGAAGACTAGATATATTAAGCCAGCAGAGCTGAATGACTGATTCACAAAATACCATACGTGTATAGCACCTAGGATCGTTCTCCGATCCAAATCTGATCCTATTTCACTCACACTCATTATACCGTGTTCTAATTTGACGCGATTGACTGCTGCGCTGCGTGAACAAATATTTGTATGACCTACAAGTAGTTGTTCCGGGTCTGGCTGTTTGTGTATGTGAGTTTAAATGTTTGTAAACGCACCCACAATACAGGAGAAATTCCTAGTGTGGGGCAACGTTTAAAAAAAAAAAAAAAATTAAGCGACCATCGCGCGAACGCGAACCTTCGAATGATGACAGTGGCATCATTCGAAGGTTAATAATTGCGGACGCTATGTAGTGCCAGTATAGCGTCCCAATAATTGTTTGCTGCACCGGACGACGTCATTACGTCAGCGCCGGCTGTCGCTGAAAACCAGCGCTGTGGCTCTGTCTTGCATAGGGTCGTAGCATAATGCTGAGCGACAGCCGTTTTGCGTGGATGTGACGCATGTTTCCCCCAACCCTTTCTTAGTTTTTTTTTTGCGTATTTTCTTTCTTTCTTTCTATGTGGCGGCCTCCGCAGTGTTAAGAAACCCTAGCTTTACAGGACATGTGGTTAAGTTGTACCTAGCTACTATAAAACGCAGTATACCTATAAACGCCAGTACAACGGATCGAGTAGCTTTCCGTAATTACTATTAACAAAACAACAAGAAACAGGAGCACATATAGTTACCGATCGAACCCGCATACGACTCGACCAAGTGAAACTCGCTAGTCTTGCTAACGGGAAGGCTTCTCCTTACTAATTCTCGAACACGTTTACAAACTCAACAATCGTTGAGCTCCTTAAGTATTGAGTTGAGCTGCATGATTACTGACAAATGCGTGCACTGACTGGACAGGTCCACTCAATCTGTGAGGTATTTCCTCAAAAGACCATTTCAGACACTAATCTACGTCTGATCTTCACATGATCTGACCAAGATTATGTCTGGACTTTAAAAGAGACTGTGACCTCTGAGTTTGTTTCGGCTTACAGAAATAAAAATCATTTATCATTTAAGTAATAATCTTATGTTAGTCAAATGAATGTATTTAAAAACTACTGCGCTATTTACTAGCTTAGATAATATACACAGAAGCAAGACCTCAATCTTCAAAGGTAGTCTTAAAAAGATCGTTTTCAACGATAAGACCACCCATTGTATGACTCTATGTAAAATTTCTACAATATGTCTGTGATTCGTGTAGTGCCCATAATAATGAGTATTCTAATAAAATCTACGTACCAATCAATCATAATTTGTAATGTGACTTTAGAGTCATAACCTGCATATGAATCTATGCAATAATGTAATTGTATGACAATACAAAACAAACGAACATAGTGTCTGTTGAAATCCTCCCTTTAAACCCATGTTAACCTATTTATATTTATAGAACAATCAATCAGCTATGTTGGGGTCAGCTTCAAGTCTAACCGGATGCAGCTGAATGCTTACCAGTATTTTACACGGAGCGACTGCCCATGTGACCTCCTCAACTCAGTTACTGACTAACACTTTACTTTCCGCTTGGTAAGACTAATTGTCAGAATTTTGGGCTTCTGACTGACTACCCGTGACGATTGTAAAAGATTTATAAATGACAGCTGGGACCAACAATTTAACGTGCACTCGGAGGGGTCTCGGTATGTAATGGGTGGTCACCCATCCACGAACCGACCACGGCAAGCGTAGCTTAATCTACCATCGCCCTGTGCGGCTGGTATTATTTAGCCACGAACCCCTCCTGATATTGGTATAATTTGAATAAATATAAAATTACTAACCGAACTTCGGAACTTGAAACCACAAAACACAGGGGTTAAAAGCATAACAATAAAAAATATTTCCTAATCTCGACGTCAATTTTTAACAATTCATCTTGAGTGGAGCGACGTTGAAGTGGCCGGATTTCAAAAGTCATTTTTCAACCGTTATGACGTAATCGCTAAACTCTTAGCTTTTTTATTTGAAGAGAAGGGAAATTTTCATATTCAACGTTTTATAAGCTTATCCGGGAGAGGTGGAGACCTCTGGTTGTTTCAAGACTTTTTGATGAGGTGTATTAAAGTTATGATAATTAAATCTAATGGAATAGGGTAGAATTTATTCCCATCTATAGAAATGAAAATGAAATGCTGTTCATAAGTGAGCACATCATTTGAGAACGGCTGGACCGATTTGGCAATTTTTGTTTTAAAATGTTCGTAATATCATCCGATTTGGGTTTTTATGGAAAAAAAGTTGGAAAAGTTTTCCAGAAAAGGTTCAAATTCGGAAAAAATACTGAACGTCCTTTTTTTCTATGGTATTTTTATATGAACTTTTGGACAGAAAAACGTCTGTCGGGTCAGCTTCTATATCCGTGGGTCAGCTAGTATAGGTACAATCATATTTAAAGAGAAAAATCTGTTACACTTTAAGGATCTCAAATTATATTCTAAGAAACCTGTGTACTGTAGAGATTATGATCTGCATTGTTTGAGGCATAACATTATAATTATAAGATAAACGCCGATACAAATTTAGAATAGAAGACGGTAAGCGTCAGATTTGGCTGACAAGATATAAAAAATGTTTAAAACTTAAAGATCATAATGATTTATTTAAAAGTAAATAAATAGTCTTTTATTCATTAATCCTTGTACAGTTAGCATCCCACCGATGCATCTATGGAATATAATTTTAGGAGAGATTTTGACATTAACACAAACATAATGGTTAGCTTCATAATCGTAATTTATTATTTTACTAGATTTACTTCAGCAGCGGTAAAACAATGAAACGGGTATAGTCATTATTTTCGTCATCGTTTGTTCGTCTTCTAATTCCAATGCTGCTTTGTAAGAATTTCTGAAAACAAAGATCTTTTTGTCCTGAATATATTTGTAATGGCAGTTAAAATTTTAGTATTGTAATTTAAAAGCCATTGTTCTCTGTTAAGGGGAAAGCGCCATGGTAGCCCGCGAAATTCAAATGTTCTTACGTTTGCTTCGCAACCGTAACAAGTAGGTATGTATTTACAGAATTATAATATGTAATTACAATCACCAATACAACCAATCAATCTAAGTTCATGATAATCCTATTGATTGATATTTCATACTTCATCATCATCTGCTTAGCCTTTTCCCAACTACGTTGGGGTCGGCTTTCAGTCCAACCGGATGCAGCTGAATATCAGTATTTTTACATGTAGCGACTGCCTATCTGACCTCCACAACCCAGTTACTGGGTAATACGAAACCCCTTGCTAAACTCGTTGTCAGACTTTCGGGCTTCTGACTACCCGTAACGACTGTCAAAGATCCACGAATGACGGTCGGGACCAACGGCTTAACGTGCTTTCCGAGACACGAAGGGCTCTTGATATGTAAAGATGGTCACGCATCCACAGACCAACCGCGGCAAGCGTAGCTTAACCTGATCGATTGACCTGTGCGGCTGTTATTATTTAGCCACGGGCCCTTCGGCATTGATATTTCATCCTTATTATTATTTATTTGTTTAAGTGCTATTTTAAATTATTTCAGATTTCATCTTGTCATGGTCAATCCAAAAGATAGATTGAGTGATAAAATATAGATTGGCTGATGATAATTGTTCTTTTATCACTCAATCAATCTTTTATCTTTCATTCACCAAATGGCAATGTCTTAAAATAAATGATCCCATAATATCCTATATTTTTGCCAATCATTCATCTTGTTTCGTGAACTTTAGAAACAAGTATAATAAACTAGCTGTTCCCCGCGGTGTCACACGCTGCGCGGCTCCTAAGGGTCGTAGCGTGATGTTATATAGCCTATAGCCTTCCTCGATAAATGGACTACCCAACACTAAAAGAATCATTCAAATCGGACCAGTAGTTCCAGAGATTAGCGCGTTCAAACAAACAAACAAACTCTGCAGCTTTATAATATTAGTATAGATAAGATTTATATAACAATATTCTAATTCACTATTACCAAACTTAGCTTTCCGACTTCTAAACTAAATACACGAAAAGTAATTCATAAGTTTTGTTTTAAAAGATGTTATTCGGAATGGATAAAGTTTTAAGTGGGTCGCAGGAATATAAGAGAGCTGGTATGAGTTTAATGCTAAGATTAACTGCGCGACGTGATAATACGTTACTTTCATCCTGGAAGCTATATTTTATCAGCACCACAGTGGATTTATTATCACAATATACGTTAATACGGCAATTGTGGAAGTTGTCTGCCATAAATTTTGCTTCTAAGCCATAAAACTTTTCCTTTTTGCATTCCCACACTAGAATCTAGAGCAGTGGATGCTATTACAAATACAAATCACATGCACAACCCTCTACTCGGAACAACTTTGAGGATCTCTTAGAACGTATAAAACGAGATGGTGATATTTCTGTGAGAGAACTTCAGAAGGATAAATATCTGTCTTTGTATTTTCTCAAGATAAAATAGAACTTGTATTATGTATTTGAAGAGGGCACTTCACTGCAGGTATTTTTGTAGTCTGGCTTTTCTTATAATATATAGGTAAGTTTGATACCATACAAATGCTGATTCCGAAAATCAGAAAACGTCCTCCTTTTTATCTCGTACAAATAAAAGCATCGCCACATTTCTTCCTTTCATCTTCTATTAGGCTCATTCAGTGTCTGCGGAAATATTTCTTTCACTTGATTATATTTCAATAGATCTTTGAGAGTTGGCGAAAATACTCAAGAGTCATCGTTACTAATGAAAATTACAGCGATTCGTATTGAAGGTAAAGTGCAAACGCTACCAAATGAGTCGGAACGAGAGCGGCACGGTGCCGATAATTCAGCTTGAGTTCCCTCTGACTCGACGAAATTCATTCTCATGACGCAATCTGATTTAGGTCATAGATATCTACTAGTGTTATTAAATAAAATTTATGCTTTTGAAATGCTTTCTACTTTGGTGTTCCAATTTATGTCTGTCGGCGGTGTTAAAGTGTGTAATTTGGGAAGTATTCCAATTTTATTTTATCGCCCTGACTCTCGGGTACGGAAAGACATGGTAAGACCCCGAAACGGAATCTATTTAAGGCAGAAATACAAGGTGATTCTATTTAAATATTATTGGGTTTATGTTCTCTTCCTGTAATTTATAATTACATTCCATTAGAAAGCCTCCCATCCGGGCACAAGTTACCGTAGCCTGGAAAACCTTAAATAGACTTCGCACCCAAGTAGGTCTTAGCAAGGACCACCTCCACAAGTGGGGGTTCATGTACCTAAGGCTCCTCCGGTGTGTATGCGGCGTCTCTCCACAGACAATGGCTCACTTCCCATCTTGCACCGCGTGCCCTGTCACCTGCACACGTGAGGACCTAATGGTTGCGTCAGCTAACGGTGTCCTTTGTTGAATTTTGGGCCAAACCAATTTAAAAACTATATAGATATATTTTTGTTGTTATTTTTGCCATTGACACGCTAAGAAGAAGAAGATTACATTTCATAAAAAATAAGGAATTTTCAAGAATCAAATTACTTACGGAGCAGTACGTGGTGGCCAAGTGGTAACGGCCACGACCTACGAGTTGGAGGTCGTAGGTTCGAACTCTGACAGGTGTTTTACTTTGTGCAAATTTTTTCATCACTACTGCTCTCAAAACGGTGAAGGAAAGCATCGTGAGGAAACCGGCATGTGTGCTAGAACCAAAAAAGACCGAAGACATATGACATCTCTCTCCGCTCTAGGGCCGCGTGGTGGATTACGGCCCACCTCTTCTCACAGAGAGAAAGCTTGTTTCCCAGCAGTGGGAATATTATAGGCTGATTATGCTAAATTACTTTTCCATCACAATATCTTAGGGCCGCCTTGATTCTTAGAAACGATTATTTATACATGTAGTATATCAATAGCATAACACAATAAATAAACAAAGACAGGAGGTACCTACAAAATAACAGATAATACAGATAATTTGTTTAGCTTCGAAGCCGGTGGATTATATCCATTTGATATTATGTAAATGTGTTCAATCTGAACGTGCCTCAAGGAACTTCATGCCTTACGCGCAGTAACTCCTAAATATGTTAACGATGTCACATATACATACATGAATGTGAATCTTGAATAAGTTGTTACCTACTACTTTTACTTGTATGAATGATATTTCTCATTTTGATGCGCGACTGGCTGTGAGAAGGCTTGAGGCTCTCAAGTAAAAGATAACGTGGAAATAGTAATGTTTTGAGAATATTATATGGAAGAAAATGTTTGAAGAAGGGTTTTGTTTTAAGTTTACGGTTAGAAATGATGAACAATGAGCCAAATTTTAAATTTTATGATCGTGCTGCAGTTTTTGTAAAAACCGGCCAACTGCGAGGCGGACACGGAGGGTTCCGTACCACAAGGCATAAAACGCGGGAAAAATCACTTTTTTTGTATGGAGACCCCTTTAATTTTTTAAAACTTTATTTTATTTTTATTATGTGTTGTTACAGCGGCAATAGATTACACACTGAAAAAATTTCAACTGTCTACCAATTGCGGTTCATTAGATACAGCCCGCTGACAGACAGACGGACATCGGAGGCTTAGTATTAGGGTTCCGTTGGCACCCTTTGAGTAAGGAATCCTACAAACTAATTTGGATAAGCCACATGAGCATAGCAGTATGCGTATCGTAAATCTGAAGGACTTATTCTCGTAAATAAAAACATTCAAAATCTAATCGCAATCTCATCTCAGCGACAATCCATGTCAAAAATTAAGGGATTTTAGAGGTATTTTTGACAGATTGAGACTGAGATCAGACTGTGAACGTTCTTAAAATTACGAGAATTGCTAAACAAATATATTGACATTTACTGTCTATGTTGTATCTGTGGTATCTGTGTTAACCAACTGATTAACATGTGTCCGGATACATATCCCGCTACATATGTCTTGGTGTATCCGACCCATGACAAAGGGATATACAATGAGCGATCATAGAGCATAGAAGGCATAATAATAAGTCCGTATAGTCCACTTCAGGGCAAAGGCCTCTCTTTCTGTTTTCCACTCAACTTGATCCTGAGACAATATGGACCAATCCCTCATAAATGCGTCAAGTTCGTCCCGCCATCTACGTCTGGGTCTTCCGCGATACCGTTAGACGTTTTGAGGGACCTATACTGTGATCTAGATCCAGTTGGGTTGGGCAGCGTTTGGAAAACTTCGTCAAGTCTTCTCGTCGCCTATCCCGCAGTGTTTGAAGACTAAGGTATTCAACCAGTGCGTCCTGCCCGTCATGACATACGGTGCTGAAACGTGGACACTGACGGTCGGGCTGGTCCACAAATTCAAGGTCGCTCAGCGCGCTATGGAGCAAGCTATGCTCGGAGTCTCTTTGAAGGATAAAATCAGGAATGAAATTATCCGGAAAAGAACCGGAGTTACCGACATAGCTTGCAGAGTAAGCAAACTGAAGTGGCAGTGGGCTGGCTATGTCTGTCGAAGGACCGTTGGCCGGTGGAGCAGACGAGTCCTGGAGTGGAGACCGCGTATCGGCAAGCGTAGTGTGGGACGCCCCCCAGCTAGATGGACGGACGACCTAAAGAAGGTGGCTGGGGTAGACTGGATGCGGAAGGCGGAGGACAGGGTGCTGTGGCGCAGTCTGGGAGAGGCCTATGTCCAGCAGTGGACTGCGATAGGCTGAGTTGATTGATACTGTGATGGTCTTAGCCCACAACGTCCCAGTCCCATTTGAACTTGGCAGCTTTTTAGGTGACGTCTGCGATTTGTGTCTTACAGCGCAGTATCGTATTCCGTATCAGGTCGGTAAGTCGAACTCCAAGAATACCACCCTCCATCGCTCGCTGGCAAACCTCGAGCTTGGTCCTCCGCAGCTGATCTGTCAACGACCAGGTTTGAGCGCCGTATGTAACCCCATTTTTTATATCCACGCAATCACTGTCCATTCCAAGGTTGACTGGAAGAGATCGCAGAAAGCGATAAGCCCGCCCATTGTATGTTTTGTATTAATCGTATTTTTTTTGTTACCTATGTATTTTCTGGTGTACAACAAAGTATAATAAATAAATAACGATAGGGAGAATGCACATGCCCATTAATTTGCGTTTATGGCAAATTCGAAGATCTCCTTTCTTTCTCCTTTCCTTTTTGGCTTTATATATATAGTTTTATATTAGTTTATGGCGTATGTTGCACCCTGGAAACTCATCTGTTACTCATTTATAGGAACCGAGCAAAATGGCGGTTTGATTTATTCATGATCGAAACCTTTTAACGACAAAATTTACTTTTGTATACGTTTCGTAGATACTCTCACTAGACTTTTGATCTTGTGGAGGGGAAATTTCTTTTTGGCCGGACTTGATTTTTAGGTTTTTTCGTGATAAAGAAAATTGGTATTCTTATTTAGATGCTTATCCATATTTCTTAAAAGCACTTATCGATTAAAAATGTAGATAAAACAAGCACTTAATAGTTCTCGTTCTGGAATTTAGGATTTTATGTAATTACACTGGATATTCTTATTTAATAAAATGTTTTGGGTGGGTATAATAATATAAAAAATTGCTTACGTCACAGTAATTAATTTGTATGTTATATAATCATATTTACTTATATAATTGGTTGTATTATATACTAAGTACTTACTGTTTATTTTATTTTGGTTACCTATTTATGTAGGTATTAATCATTAAGCCTGATTTGGTTTCTGTACGTTTTTTTCGGGTGATCACTGAAAATCAACGTTGTGCTTTGGAATCCCTATAACACAGCATCATGCTGAGTGGATGCCTTCTTGTCACAGTCACGATGTGTAGCTGCCGACTATTTTGTGGCTAATGAGATACAATTGAATGTCTATTGTTCTAAATCTAATTTTGATTTCTCAACAGTTGAGCGGATTGTGGATAGTTATTTTTATTTTTCTGTTTACTTACTCGAGTTGATTATCTTTTTGTATGCACGTGTTTCTGTGACAAATAAACCTATTTTTCTTTCTTACCTTGTAGGTACAGACGCCAGCCAAATTCAAAAATCTCACTAAAAAAATCTCAAATCAATCAATCAATCTCATCATCTCTCTTTTATCTGTCAAATTTCTTTAATAGATTTTCAACTTTATCGCTAAACTATAAGGTTCACAGTTGATTGGGAAAATTTGACACTTTCGGGTACCTTGATGTGCTGACGTCTGTACTTCAAACGACGTACCACCTGCAAAGATTTCTTAGTATTATATATGAATTACCACAAATATAGCTCAGATTAGATAGAAATCAACTCGCAACATAGTATATACATACATATATATATCTCCCTGACAAAGTACCAGTCGAGAACATAACTCAATTCCATTATTTAAAGCAATCAGCATCAGTATCGGGTCCACAGTCAATCTGATCGGTGTGACTGCAACGAGGGTACCTACGGGCTACGTTATTCCCGGAATCCGCAAGAGAGCAATATTTTCACAGATAAGCAAGATGTGTGGAGCAATGCACTTGAGCAAATGTGAGATGGATTTTAGATAGTTCGCTATATATTCTCACATAAACTGCCCCATACTGAGAGTTACGGTATTTGAGATGCCAACTTTATGGAAAATGTTTACTTATGTGGAAGTTTAAGAGAAGATAGTGTCGCAGAAATTCTAAATTATGATGCAAATAATTTTCATGTGTTTGACAATGTTTTGATAATGATAATGTTCTGAGAAGTGGATGGATTGACCTTTAATACTACACGGATTTTTACTGAAATTAAAGAAAAATATTTTTTAGAATAAATATCTGCACCCCGCGGGTTTTACCCGCATAAGTCTCGATGCCGTAAGAATATCGTTATAAAAAGTATTCTATGTTCGAATCCACGTCATGGTATACCCATGTGCCAAATTTCATCCAAATCCGTTGCGCCGTTTTAGCGTGAAAGCGCAACAAACAAACACAAAAAATCTAATCTTTTCTCTTCCTCATATTAGTTTAGACACGCAACGGTGTATTGTTAAATATAAGCTAAATACACTCCAGCACATTTACATGGCCAAAACAATGCCCATTTAACACGCGAAATTCCGCCCAATAAATGTTTATTAACTGGATCCGCGGTACAATTTATGAAGTCTCCTTATATGGCCCCGATGTGACTAGATATTACCTACTAGGAAACTACCAAACGCAATAAGCTGATAATAAAAACGAATGCGGTGACATGCCTGAGATTATTCCTTACCGCGAACGTACCGCACTGCGGATTACTAATAATTTCTACTAAAGTATCAAACATAAATCTATACTAATATTAAAAAGAGATAAAAAATTATTTGTTTGTAGCCCCGTAATCTCCGGAACTACCAGTCGGATTTGAAAAATTATTTTTGCATTTTATAGCCCAATTCTTGGGGAAGGCTATATGCTATATAACATTACGATAGGACCAAAAGGAACCGAGCAAAAAAAAAAAAGTCAGAAAAATAGCTAAGCGAAAACGAAGTAGGTACTAGCGCGGGCAAGCGATGCGATGCGATGGGGTGGGTGGGGAAACAACAAATTTCACGCAGACAAAGTTGCGGGCACAAGCTAGTTCAATATAAAACCTTTAAATTGAAGCTCCAGTAGGTAACAATTATTGCGAACTTGAAACGTAGATACCATAATTTTGCACACTAATATATAGGTGACATAAAAATGTATTCCGTTGAATTCGCTCCGTGATTACGACATTGACTGGGTTGCCAAAAGGCTGGAATATCCGTACGTAACGGGGCGCGGGAATTCGGCTTTGTGTAAAATATGCTGCATATGTAAACGAGCCGTCTAACCTGTTTCGCATGTTTACGAAATAAGTTCTCGTGACGTCATCTGGTATTCAGCTACGTCGGACTTTTGATTTCGTCCGACAGCTTTGGAGACGAATTGTGTACTCAATTTACTTGTTCATGTTGTGAACTCAATTTACTTATTCATGTTGTGTATTTCACAATAAACTACGTATTCAAGCAAAATATAGAAAGTGTAGAAATATTTCGTCGGTAATAAACAATATATTACTCTTTCCATACATTTTCCATACGATTTTAGACAGTGGGGGGCAAGTTGACGCTGCTTACTTCGATTTCAAAAAACATTCGACCTAGTCGATAATGACGTGTTGCTCAAGCAGTTAGCAGCTTTTGGTTTCACTCCGCACCTACTTCATTTCGTCGCCAGTTACATGAGGGATAGGCAGCAATACGAAGAGTACGACGGACATCAGTCAGAGTCGTAATATGCGTGGTCTGGTGTAAGCCAAGGGACTAACCTCGGACCTCTGCAATTTATAATTATGATAAACGATTTGCCCAGAGTCGTTAAGGATGTTTATTATTTGCAGACGATCTTAAGTTATCTGTGGCAGTGAGGGATGATGATGACTGTAAACGCTTACAGAAGGTCATAAATAGCGTAGTTACTTGGAGCAAGGAAAACCTTCTGCAATTCAACGCCCAAAAATGTGTCACCATCACTTTCTCGCGTGCACGTAGTCCTATTGTGCATGATTACAACATTGATGGGATGCCGATGATCAGGGTTACAGAGGTTAGGGTGATCATATAGTCAAGTGCTGTAAAAAGGCCTACAGAAATTTAGGGTTTATTTACGTACTGTTCGTGGTTTCACAAATGTTACGGCGATTATCGCTTTATACAACACTGTGGTGAGAAGCCAATTAGAATGCGACGCAGTCATCTGGGCCCCACATGAGACTAAATATAGTATACAACGAGCTCACGAGCTGAGAGTCATGCGTGAGTTCGCGCTTGTCTCATATTTATTCAAATTAATTAGAGGCAAGATACATAACGCCAACATATTAGAGTTGGTGTGTTTGAGTGTGCCCGACAAATATATGTGGCGGCGACGGCGGCCTCAGCTGCTGGCAGTACCTCGTGGCCGCACTAATTTGTTGAACGAGGCGCCCCTGAGGCGGGCGCTTCGCACTCTTAGCCTTGTAGCAGAGGAGATAGACATTTTTTCCTTGTACACGTAGTGAATTCACAAGGATAACATTATATGTAATAATTTTTACAAAATAAGTTGTTATTATTAGGTTTGCTTCACTATTGCAGTGGGTTGTGCCTGTAATAATAGCTTTATGTGATTATTTTATAAATAAATAAAAAAAATTGACCGCGTAGGTTTTCACTATTCTATGAAACCGCAGATAATTGTTTGGTAACAGACGAACAATTTTTACTCCGGGGGTTCTAGAATCATAGCAATTTATAGTTACAGTTTGCGCATTGGTTACATTTTATTCCTGAAAAGGTAACGTAGGTTTAAGGATAATGTCATAATAACTTTCTAAGATGTATTATCTTTGAGTAAACTTAAATAAAATTAAGTAAGTAAGTAGCACTAATAAATAAAGGAGCTCTAATAATACCATTGACTCAACTTGCAGAGAACGTAATGACTGTAATTAATTTGTAACTCAACGATACTTAATCCGTTTTAAAGTCCGTTAGAGAATTATGCTATAGGTAACGACTTATTTTATATTACTACCTGATCCGACAGTCGTTGTCTTTTCCAATATTCAATAATTAATTCATAAAAAAATTCCAAAAGGTTCCAAATTTTCTTTCCGGGCACACAAACGTTTTTCTTGTTTCTTTTTCAAACGATCACCATTTCATTTTTATTTTATAGGAGAGAAAATGACACGGACACGACTTACGAGTTGTAGGTCGTAGGTTCGAACCCAGACAGGCGCTTTACTTTGTGTAAGTTATTTCATCACCACTGCTCTCAAAACGGTGAAGGAAAACATCGTGAGGAAACCGGCATGTCCTAGAACCAAAAATTCGAAGACATGTGACATCCACCAACCTGCACTGGGCCCGCGTGGTGGATTACGGCCCACTCCCTCTCATTGAGAGGAGGCCAGTGGCCCAGTAGTGGGAACATTATAGGCTGATGATGAAGAAAATGAATACAACCAACCTAACTCAATACACGGATACCATTATCATAAATTACCATACACACGCATAAAAATCATCACAAAAACCTTATAATAGTCCTAATTCCGCCTTCATAGACGATTCCTTCAAATCTTATGTTTGTTATTTGCAGAAGTCGTTTACATTGAGATCCCGAAAGAAGAACAAATAGTTCTGAACTAGGGATGTGACGGAAGTCATCTTAGCGAAAGCGGAGGTGGAAAAATAAAGAAAAAAAAATTTTGTTTTAAACGGCGAATACAAGCAATGTAGCAAACTATACTTCTCAAAATTCAGTTTTACGACCTTCTCGCTTGTGAAGATTTCTTAGTAGTTCATAAAATTGAACTGGCTCCACTAAAGAGTTGCTCACTTGGTACTGAAGCTAGCAGGTGATATATAACATTCTCTACAACAGGGAATGCCAGTGTTTTGTAAGGGAATTTGTAAAAACCAAGTTTTGTAGTGTTGTATAGAGGTTTTCTGAACTGACCAAAGTTTTTATTAGGTAAGTACGTATTACATATTTGATAACTAGCAGCGCTTCGCGGTTTAACCCGCATAAGTGTCGATTCCGTGGGAATATCGAGATAAAAAATATCCTGTTTCTTATTCTGATGCATAAGCTATATTACTGTAAAGTTTCATCAAAATCCGTTCAGTAGTTTTTGCGTGAAAGAGTAACAAACATTCATCCAACCATCCTCACAAACTTTCGCGTTTATAATATTAGTAGGATTAGCTATCATTAAAGGGTCCTCCTCCATTACAACTACATTAAAGAGGCGGAAGCGGATGCGTAAGTATGATTTTTTCTGGAAGTTCCGCATTTTGTAGAAGCAGAGGAAAAGTGCTGTTACAGCCCTATTCTGAACGTCTTGTTCAATACTAAGAGGATTCCGCAGTCGGAGTCTTGCATGGAGGCGCCCGCTTATTAGGTAACAAATTGTCTGTAAGCGAATTTAGAGGAAGAGAACACCGATTTTAAGGTGATCTGTGATGGTTACGGATTTTCTGAGTTATTGGAACTGTTTTTAGACGTGGTTCACAGAGTGAAAATTTGAGTGCGTATAGAATAATATTACCGGGTCGTTCCACCAGGTTAAGCTACGCTTGCTGCGTGGATGAGTGATCTTTACATAACAAGACCCCTCAGTACCACGGATAGGGTCCCGGCTGTCATTCATAGATCTTTGGCAATCGATACTGGTCGTCAGAAGCCCGAAAGTCTGACCAAGGGATATCGTATTATTACCCAGTAACTGAGTTGTAGAGTTCAGATAGGCAGTCGCTTCATGTAAAACTACTGGTATTCAGCTGCATCTGGTTAGACTGGGAGCCAACCCCCACTTAGTTGGGAAAAGACTAGGCAGATGATGATAGAATAATATTACCAACCAAAAAAACTTATATTACCTATATTTATTTAATTAACAGGTTCTATCTTCTCTCAAAATAATTCGATATTGTAAGAATAACTTACTTACCTATAGTAACTTCTTCATGATATCGAACAAAGTTTATTTTATACATAATATCTTACAAATTACAAGGATTTCTCGAAATATCTACGGGGTAATAAATACTGCGAACAGTGCAGGAGGTACACCTGCTTTGCTAGTAGAACCCTAGGAAGTTATCTTAACATTCTGCGAACAAAAACTCCGGTAAAATATTCTTTACAATGAAATATCTGTCGTATTTCTTTTCACTAAACTTCTCGACTACCGGTAACGATGGCAGTAAAAAAAACAAATACATATCTATGCAGAAATATCACTGAAAACTTTCGTATGTACAAAAAAAATCGGCAATGTGCAAGTCGGATTCACGAATTAAGGGTTCCGTACTTAATAAAATCAGTTATTTCACAAGCATATATACCTCCGTATGTGAAATATCTGACTTTGTTAATTGTTCTTTAATATCACACACTTTTTTCGACGAAAGTTGACGCTAAATATAACAGAAACAAAAAATAGGTTGGTTTTGGGCGATATATACAGTAGGTACAATTGATGGTTGGTTAGGTTTGGTTGATTGGGTTTTTTCGCGTATTCTGTGAAAATTGCAACCGGCTAGCTATGATTATTGGATCCAGTCCTGAGATAGACTTATAAACAGATAGGCCGACGACGTCTTAGCAATAAACTAAGGGTCCCGTAGCACGTTTTGGTACGGAACTGTAAAGCCAAGTAAATGCAGAAATATCAATGAAAACTTTTTCAAAAGTTATTGAAGGAAAATAACGATGTTCGACACATAATACGCTTGTACGATTTGCTGGAGGTGTCTGGTCGGTAAACAAATGGAACGAATCAAAGTGTGCCGTACTGTGGCACCAACTATTGTCACGTAGCTTAGGTAGTTGCCCCACTGACGACGAAGCTATAATATAGGTTTTTTAATATGTATTAGTTTATTATTGTATAAGATTATTTTGTGTATTTTATCTATGGGCCTTAGTAGCCTGATAATAAAATGATTATTATTATAATAAAATCTCTTACTCATGGAACTTACAAAATTTTTGTAGATCGCGTGTAAGTACAAGAGCTATATTTATGTATATCTATAGTTGATCACTAACTATGCCCACCGCCGCCGAGTACTTGTTTGTCGCAGCGACAAGGTAACATAAAAAAGTAATTTTAAAAAATTAAACCGACTTCAAAAAGAAATTACTTAAATCAAAATTATGAAATAACTTTAATTTCGAAAGTCGTTGTCTTGGGATCTGTATTTTAGTTTTAGTTTTTGGCCACCGACTTCCGTAATTAAAATTTTATTATTACATAATTTTGAGTTAATTTCTCTTTGAAATCGGTTTATTTTTATTTTTTTACTTATTTATTTCGTAATTTTAGTTTTAAGTAAAAACTGGAATATTCGTTTGTAATAAGTAGGTAATAGTTTTGTTGTAAATATTGCACTAGAATTTGACCAAGGTTTTGAGATGTTTTCCCATTGACACTACATCCATAGCTCGTATCAATAAGCCAGGCCGTCACACTTACCTACACGTATTAGTCTATATCTTGAAAATTACTGAATCAGTTTTGATGAAACTTGCACGTTCCAATGTTAACTTACTGTTAAGAAAAATATTTAAAATTAACACTGTCCACAGAATTACTATTAGAATCGTCATAGTCAATTATTACGATTAAACAAATATTAGTATGTCAAAGAAATGTCGCGGTTCACATTATTTGTGCTTGTTTTACGGCATTTTTAATTCTTGCTCGCCATACATCCTCTAAATTGGTGTTTTCTTCTTCAATATTGGCTTTCAAGACTTGCAAAGTTTGTGGTTTGTTGTGGAAAACGCCCCAAAGCAAGGAGTCTGGCGCTGTCAGATCCTACGATATGGCCGATCAGTCAAATCGCCAAAACGGAAGATCACACGGCCCCGAAATTGTTGTTTCAAAATCTCCGATATGTGACTACAACATAATATTATGTATCAAATGACAGTGACATGATAACGCCATTAGAAAAAAATATGGCTAATTCACATGAAGATACACACTTTTGCCACACCTTGTACCTGCATATTATTACACATGTGACCTTGATCCCGTAATCAGTAGACTGAACATTCAATGTCTAAAAAATATTATTTTTTTGGTTATCCAATACCCATCATAGCTGTGAAGTGGCAGTTAATTTAATTTGAACTTGATTGATTTTTTTAAACCTGGGTACTAAATAGTACAATTTAGGTAATTTTTTTTGGTAAACGCAAGGATTCGATTAGTTAAGGTACAGCCGCCATTTTGACTCTCACATTTATTTGATAGTTTAAAAAAAGTCATTATTTACATTAGTATTGCCAGTGCTTTCATTTACTGTTGTATTGTCGTCTCCATATTGTATAGTGTGACGTCATAAGTCAACAATACCGTAAAAGGGTTAAAATTCTGCGTCTATTTTGATAGTATCAACAGGCTAGGAACTTTAAGTTTCTTCAACCGCTGAATTTAAAGAATTGCGACAAGTAAAACTCCAAAAGCTAACTTGTGAGCTCTTGATCTAGACACGATTTGGAAATCTGAACTTA
This sequence comes from Oligia latruncula, assembly GCA_948474745.1. NCBI lineage: Eukaryota > Metazoa > Arthropoda > Insecta > Lepidoptera > Noctuidae > Oligia > Oligia latruncula. The sequence goes on along the minus strand of OX419686.1, from coordinate 8,182,667 downwards.
TTGAACGATCTTTTAGAACATTTTCTGAGATTTTGTTGACTTTTCTTTGTACATTGTGTAGGTACGTAATATTTTGCTTGTATTCCTCGAGGGATTCAGCAGAGCTGTAAGTCCCCATTTCACCAGTCACAAACTTTCAGGCCCTTATTTTTTTAAATGAATGAATCGATTTTAATGAAACTTCATACGCTTATGCAGGATACAAAGGTCTAAAAAGTTAGTAGAGAACATTTTGTATGTACGATAATAATCATCGTCCATACTCGTAGATAATCTGTTGTATTTTTTACCCAGTAGCGAGTGTTGCCGGCTAAACCTGTCACGTAAAGAAAAACCTAAAAATACCCTCACAGGTAGTCAGAAAATCGTGACACAGTAGTTCTATTGTACTGAAAAAGGAAAATAATATCATCGACACGTTAAGAAACATGAAGATATCACTTACGCGCCATTACCTCGAATGTAAGACGATATTCATACATAAAAGAACGCCGATGGAGATGACTATAATTGTATACACGAGTAATAAGACACGAGTACTTTTGGAGTTCCGTGGTATGATGAGAAACCTCTTAATATCGCTGGCAGTCTGTCTGTCACAATAATCATAATCAGCCGACATAGGCCTCCTCTCTGTGAGACGGAGTGGCTCGTAATCCACCACACGGGCGGTTGTCACATGATTTTTTTTTGTTCTAGGACATGCCGGTTTCCTCACTGTTTTCGGTCACCGTTTTGAGAGCGCCAATCCGGAGCATACATCAAGACCAAAAGACCAACATTCTTCGTTACTATTTTATTATTATGTATAAAAGGAACCTTTCTTTACAACACATGACACGCTTGCCAGATTTCTTTATTAAACATAATATTGCTCAAAAAAAATATTGATATGAAAATATGTTAATGTATTATCAAAATATGTTAACCCCAAGTAACATGGGATAAGGGCAGGAAGATGATGATGATGAAAATATGTTAATAAAAAATTATTTGATACACTCACATTGTTACTGAACATCCTTCCCTCCCCAACCCTCTAATTCAATATCATATAATTGGGGAATTCGTTTTGAATACTGTGTACGCCATGTAGTTACGTTAATTGGCAGATTCGAACATAATTATAACAGTTACCGCAATTAACACGCATGCAAAGACTATCCATTATTATTAACCGACTTCAAAAAAAGGAGGAGGTTCTTTATTCGGATGTTTATAATGTATATATTTTTTTATGTATGTTCGGGCAAAATAATAGACGGATTTGTAAAATTCTTTTTTATTAGATAAAGTTTGTCTCAAGGGTGGTCCCATATAAATTCGATTAACTTTACTGGGGTGGTTTTTGCTTCAATAATACGATTTTTTCCACTTAGTTTATATTGATAATCACAGTAATATCACACTTAATATTATAAAGGCGAAAGTTTGTGATTGTGTGTGTGTGTGTGTTTGTTTATATATTTTTCTTACTTCTTCACTCTCAAACGGCTGGACCAACAATGATAAAATTTTGTATGGAGGTAGCTGACACCCTGGATTAACATATAGGCTACTTTTTATTCCGATATTCCCACGGGATCGACATTTACGCGGGTGCAACCGCGTGGCGCAGCTATTATTTTAATAACTTCCTATCACTGATATTTTACATAGCAAGTAGTGTTAAATGAATTTGTATGGGGCACGTACAACTAAAAAGTGAAACATAAAAAGTTTTTTACAAAAAAAAAACAACCGACTTTCAAAAAAGGCACTACGAAGTGTAAAATAACTTTAATTTCTGAAGTCGGTGTCAAAAAACGAAAATGCGGAACCAACAAAACCGACTTCCGAAATCAAAGTTATTTCTCACTTTTTTTTTTTTGAAGTCGGCTGTTTTTTTAGGATTCCGTACCTCAAAAGGAAAACCGGATTCCTTCGTTATCCGTTTGTCTGACCGTCGGTCAAGACCCTTTTTCTCAGGAACGCATGGAGTTATCAAGTTGAAATTAATACCAAATACTCAGGGCTGCAATTGAGCAGTGAAAAAATCAAACTTCTAAGTCGACGCAATCAAAAGATACGAGCGTTTATGTTCCGTTTATGCCGCATATTCTGACACTCTCAAGGGAATCAAAACCTATAGGGTACTTACCGTTGACCTAGAATCATGAAATTTGGCAAAAAGCAAGCACAAGTAAAGGGAAGAATCCGAAAATCGTGTAGTTACATATCTACAAATTTGTATACAAACCTTGGTGCGCGAGTCCTACTCGCACTTGACCGGTTTTTTTGTATTTATTTGTATAATTCACAGTTTGTTTGTGGGTATTTCATTCTTTCAAATGATTTGACTATACATTTATCTATCTGCGGCATTGAAGCTCAAAAATTATATAGCAATTCAATCATTTTAGTTGTTTTTGGGGTTCCGTACCTCAAAAGAATAAAATGGAACCTTTAAAGGATCACAAGCGTTGCTTAACCGTGAAGATTGACCCGTGCGGCTGTTATTATTTAGCCAGGAGCCCCTTACATACAATTTACAAACATAATATTAACTTAACAACACCTCCATAGAGCTACACCTCATCTAGTTTTTAAAATAATTATGATTTACGTTTAAAAGTGTTTGTACAAATTAACTTGCAGAAATAAAATCATTTAAGTATCATTTAACTAATTTGAGAAATTAAATTACCATACATTTTGAAGTTATACATTTTGTAAATAAAGAACGTACGAACGTACGCAGCGACAATACAATGAACAACAAATAATCCCAAATTCAATCAACTCAAGTGTAATACGAAACTAAAAAGCAATTTCACTTGGTCGGGTTATATTTTAGCGATATAAAGCGCAGTCGTCTAATGTTTTGTGGTACTGCCGGTCGATTCTGTAAAAATCTCACCGTGAAAACTTAGGTGAAGTGAGTTGGTTTTTGCTAGGAATTGACACTATTGACAGCTCACTCCACGCTCACTTCTCCTAAGTTTTCACGGTGAGATGGTTACAGAATCGCACTGCTGGAACGCGTCTGACACATGGAACGTAAACATTTGGGCCGCCATTTTGAAGTAATTTCACGCTGACGCTGTCAATGCTGCAGAATGCAGAATACTCGGAATCGTCTGACGACAGTGATTAGATATGTGTGTTAACATAATTATATCCCTATATAAAAACTTTTTTTTTTTATTTGACCCAAGGGTTGCGAACCCCTAAATGTGTGTTTACAAAATTTATAGCTTCTCGTGACAGGGTCTTTAAGTGCCTGCGATGTGTAAATTGGCAGAAAAACTATTGAAATCGGAAAAGACCAACGAGATTTCCAAGTATTGCTGAAGCTAATTCAATCTTATCATTTACAGTCTGTTTTATTGAATTTCAGAGCAGGTTGATGCTGTTAATGGATTCTAGGTATATTTTACCAGGTCAAGTGGAACTCAGGAACGAACCTACCCAGTTAGAATGTACCAACTGGTTATCTTCTTATTCTTATTTGCAATCAACTGTAAAATTTTTATTTTATACTTGTATCTAACATATATTTTAGTGTTACTTACATAGAGTCCGCGTATCACTAGAAAGTGGGGGTTAGTTACACTATTTATAACTCAAGAATGACGACCGAATTTTATGATCTTTGATTTTTTAGATTTGTCTCCACGCCGAATAGCAGAATAACTATTAAAACATGGGAAAAATTCAGAAAAAAATGATTTCACTTTCTCGTAAATTTTGTATGGAACGGCTTTTTTATGGAACGGCTTTTTTAATGGTAACTATCCCGAGAACGGACTGACTGATTTCGTCGGCTAGTTTCTTAGGGTTCCGTACCCAAGGGGTAAAAACGGGACCCTATTACTAAGACTCCACTGTCCGTCTATCTGTCACCAGGCTGTATCTCATGAACCGTGAAGTTTAGACAGTTGAAATTTTCACAGATGATGCTGATTTCTGCTGCCGCTATAACAACAAATAACAAAAATAAAATAAAGTTAAAATTGAAAGGGGTGTAAAAGAAACAGTTTTTTCAGCATTTTATGCCTTGTTGACCCTTCGAGTGCGAGTCCGACTCGCACTTAGCCGGTTTTAATAAAGTAGAAAACCAATTCAAAAGCCCGAAACGGTAGCAAACAATGACCCCACGTTGCGGATGTTACTGTCATCGTTCCTATTGATTGGATACTAGCTTCTACCCGGGACTTCGTCCGCGTATATGTTTTTTCCCCTGACCGTCACAAAAACAGCCCGCGTTATTACAAAAAAAAAAAAATCTCCTAAGGGCTCTAGCGTGATGTTAGATAGCCTATAAACCTTCGTCAAGAATTGAGCTATAAAATGAAAAAAGTTTTTCAAATCCGACTTTTAGTTCCAGCTTCCAGCGATCAGGAGGCCCAAAAAGGCCACTTTGGCAGAATTTTAAAAGGATAACATTATGAATCATAATAATTATGGCGAAGACAGTCCGTGTTTTTCTTTTTTTCGCTTCACTACGTAGGTATAATCAACGAGATTGGGATTGGATTTGGATTGGTATTTTAGCACAGACAAAAAAAAAACTGAAAAATTATTCACCAATGGGATTTGATACGATTAACTTAACAGTTAACTGTCTATTATGATCCATAATATTATTCTTTTATAATTCTGCCAAAGTGGCCTTTTTAGGCCCCCTGCGCGTTCAAACAAACAAACTCTTCAACTTTATTATTAGTACCTATAGATATACAAAGTTAGGTACCTACTGTAAAATATTAGTTTTAGATACGTGTCAGTTGTTCAGAAAATGGATTGTCGCAGCCCGTAGTGATTGATATGCGGCCCACACGATGACACACGATTTATCTTGTAAAATTTTTACAACAAAACCTGCGGGTAATGCAGTGACGATTACGTGCATATTTTTGACTTTTTTACGTTATTTTTCTGGTTCAGCGGGGTAATTGAATAACACACTAACAGTTGCAGTAGGAATGACTTTCATTTTGACAGTTCAACAATATTCACTGCGTTATTTACGTTGTTGAGTAGACAATTTTTTCGAACAAATTAAGCAATGGATTGACAATATCCTTCAAAATGATTCAGATTCGATCGATAGTGTGTTACGCAATTGAGATGAAGAATGAAGAAGATGAAGATGAGAAAAGATGAAGATGTGCGATAAAAGAAGGTTTCATTGAAAACAATCAATTATGTATCACAATTTAAAATGTTTTCTATCATCATCGGTCGGTTTCCAGTCTTACCGGAAGCAGCTGAAAACCAGTATTTTACATGGAGCGACTGCCTATCTAACGTCCACAACCCAGTTGGGTAACACGAAACCTTTGCATGACTGGTGGTGAGACTTTCGGCGGTTCTTACTACCCGTTACGATGGTCAAAGATCTACAATGATCCCGGCTGTCATTTGCAGATCAACGGTTTAACGTACTTTCAAAATTACCTGCGGACCAGCCTCGGTAATCGCAGATCGCCGATGCTAAAAGTAGCGTGTGTGCTTTGGCCCTAAGGGCTGATTTTTCAATCGACAGATATTTTTTAATTCGTTAAATAAAATTGACATCTGACAGTTTTTGTATGGAAGAACTGTCAAAAATTCAAAATTATTCCTCCGATAAAATTATCTGGCGTTGGAAAAATCAACCCTTAAACGATACTTCTTAAGAACAACAGAAAACCCCTATTCTTATGTTCTTGAAACTATCAATTAGTTTCAATTAAATAAGCATAACAAAATCGTCTTATACTCTACAGGTAATTTGGATAATTATCAAAAGGATTTCAAGCACAGCAGCAAAAGCCGCCATTGTTTCTTTCATAAAGTATAAAATTATAAGGCAATTTTTATATCAAGAAATTGAAATAGCACTCGGTGCATGGTAGACGTGAAGTGAGCAAATATACGAGTATATTTTGAGACTCGGAAACGGTAACTGTAGGATTATTCCTCTTGGTACCATTAAAATTGTATCAATCTATTTTATTTAAAAAAATATCTGTTACTTAGCTAAAAGAGATAGTATTTTAAATAAACTCTGCCTAGCCTTTTCCCAACTATGTTAGGGTCGGCTTCCAGTCTAACCGGATGCAGCTGAATACCAGTATATAACATAGAGCGACTGCCTATCTGAACTCCACAATCCATTAACTTGGTACCACGATACACCTTAGAAGACTGGTTGTCAGACTTTTTGGTTTCTGACTACCTGTAACGACTGTTAAAGATCTACAAATGACAGCCGGGATCAACGGCATAACGTGCTTTTTTCCAAGACACGGAGGGGTGTCGATATGTAAAGGATAATCACCCATCTACGAACCGGTCGCGGCAAGTGTAGCTTGAAGTTCGATCAAGAGCTAGCCACGAGCCCCTCCTAATCCATGTATATTTTTACCTAGTCATTCCAAAATAATAGATTCAATACAATCGTTTCTAATATAAAATATTTACAGTAAGTTGATGAACAATGAATTCGAATTGCTCCAAAATCGCTGCAATGCAATCCATCAAAAAGCTTTTGGTAATCGGATTGACGAAATCTATCAAATCTATTTTCATTTCATATAAAAAATTAAAATGAATCGCTCATCTACAGATAGCACTTTTATGACCCTCCATTTTTCTCCATCATTTCACAAGGTCAATGGGCGAAAGTTTACGACGAACTGAAAATCTTATTTCAACTTAAAAGAGTGGTTCTAATAAAATATTATGTCTCAATGTGCCCATAGATATGTTTGTAACAAACCTTACGTCGTCGCGTCGGCGAAAAAAGTTTGTAAAATGTGAGATTTTTTATCTCGGCTGTAATATTTATTATAGTTCTTAGCATATTTTAAGATAATTATAGAAGCACATTATATTTAAAAATTTGTAAACTATTGTTAGACGAGAACAAGAACTGCCGATAAACTGTTATGCAGTTTGGCAGACTTTATGTAAGTTAATGTTAATACAGAAGGCCAATTCCTGTAAATAAAAACGTTCAAAATCTAGTCGCAATCTCATCACAGTGACAATCAATGTCAAAAATGTACCGAAATTAGAGGTATTTTTTACAGATTGAGACTGAGATCAAACTGAACGTTCTTAAAGTTACGAGAATTGCCCCCCACATTTTGAATTAATAAATAATCTGGTACCTAAAAAAGTTCGTGTAGATATTGCAAGGTCGGGGTACCGTGACAGTATTATATTCAAAGCTGGGTTTAGGTGCGGGTTGCAAGTAGAATAATACAACCGTAAAGTGTCCCCTTACAAACATTCCAAGAATCTCATTTAAAGTTCAGCATACTCCAAAAGTCAGAGTCAAGAGTATTATGTGCACGTTCACATACTAACTTTTGCTCTTCACATAATGCAAACAGCTTTAGTGCCTACATTAAGGCCTTACTGCCTTAGTATTGCACATTATATACTTAGTTGGGGTGCATTAGGCGCTATTGCTTACATCGCTTTTTGTTCTACGGCTGTAGAATGTGGGGATTAAGTGACCAGGGTTTCTAGTTTAACGATTAGATTATATAATGTTCTTACTTAAAGTTTTGGTATTCAGCAGTGATATTGATATAATGTCAATCTGCATGATCAGAGGGCCTCAGAGGGGCAGTTTTCGTAATTTTAAGAACGTTTACAGTCTGATCTTAGTCTCAATCTGTCAAAAATACCTCTAATTTCCCTAAATTTTTGACAAGTTTTTGAAATTGATTGTCGCTGACTGAGATGAGATTGCGATTAAATTACGGGAATTTTCCTTCTGATGCAGCGTCTTATGTTGAAAACAACAATTTTATTTTTGCGGTATTTAAAATTAACTTTGAAATTAGGTAAGTAATTAAATACAAAAAAATTAAAGGCAATATAAAGCCGCGTTCCGGGCCACCACTTCTACTAAGGCGCGGTAAAAAGCAAAACTTTAGGTAATTGACGATATTTAGCGCATCGCGACAACAAATAAGGTTCAAAATAGCGATGCGTTTGTTGTTTGTTGAATCGAATGACCACCAAAATAAAAATAATTTTGGAGTTTTAACTAAATTAAAGAATCAATGCATGGCTCAGTGGAATATTTTTTTGATCTTTAAAAAGAAAAAAACTTTTTTTGTCACCACATGTGAAAAGTTATAAAAATAACAATTTCTTTTATAATTTTTAGAACCAATGGTGTAGCAAGGTCATAATCTTCTATTCTATGTATTAATCATTATTTATTAGTAAATATTGACCATAGCCCTTTGTTTACCGTTTAGGGTATTTTTATTTATTAGTAAATATTCACCATAGCCCTTCGTTTACCCTTTATGAATTTTAGAATAATGCTTAGTCTGGGCCTAAACCAATTCCAGTCTAGACGGTTTTCTGTTCACATATCAATCTAAATTAGTTACCTGGAGCTGACATTGTGTTTACCGTGTGGGGTTTCTTGTCTTCAACCAAATAATTTGTTAAAACCAAATATGTTTGTTGTGCCTCTAATGTTTACAAATACATACGTTTAATTTGGTACCCACTAAACAAAGTAGCTCTAAGAATTTACTTGTTGTAAATATTGCGTTAACGTAGGTATAGGTTTATGAATTTATAATACATAATTATTTTATTACTAGGAGGGTCTTGTGGCTAAGAAATAACTGCCCGGTTCGATCGATCAGGTTAAGCTACGCTGGCCGCGGTTGGTCTTTGGATGGGTGACCATCATTACACACCAAGACCCCTGCGTGCCTCGGAAAGCACGTCATTCGTGGATCTTTTGACAGTCGTTACGGGTGTTCAGAAGCCCGAAAGTCTGACAACCAGTCTTACCAAGGGATATTACCCAGTAACTGCGTTGTGGAGGTTAGATATAGCGTAAAATACTGGTATTCAGCTGCATCTGGTTAGACTGGAAGCCGACCCCAACATAGGGGAAAAGGCTAGGCAGATGAAAACAAAACCATATTCCATGCTATTTATTAAAGATGTTATTTTATTATATTCATTTATTAATGTCTCACCAGCCTGAAAATACCTATTAAAATAAAATACACTATCAATATCAACACAACCAATCATAAAAGAAAAACGCTGTTATAAAAGCTATAATAGTGAGTTTATTTCAATAAGTTATTTCATTTTATTTATTTAATTAATAGAAAAGATAACAATGACAGGTGACCATGATGAATGTATGTGATCATTTTAAATAAATTGATAAATTAACAAGGTAAATATCAGCACTATTGAAACCGAATTGAAATTGTAATTGTTTATTGAAATAATTGACTTACATAAAAATAAATATAAAATTACCTAGGTAAGAAATAATTGGATTTTAAATGAACTTGAAATAAACCTGTATCTCAGGTATCTCACTCAAGTGCAATGAAAATGCGGATGAAATGCGAATGTGAATAAAGAAGGTGCTATAAACAAAATACTAAAGTTACGGTCTCCTAGAATAGCGGTGGCCGCTATATAACGGCCGCACTGACGGCTGTCATGAAAATTATGGCAGCGTGGTTTGAGTTCCCGCAGTTAAAAACCGCTCTATAGAAAAACCCCAATGGACTTTCATAATTATAGTTTCAGTGACGTCATTCGCCGGTAAATTGCAGACGCTACGTGGAGGCCATCGTTCTTTTCAGAAACCGATTTCTCTCTGTAGAGTGAGGACTGTGGTGCAGACCATACAATTTTTTGTGTAATCCGGAACCCATAGCACAGAAGCTACTCAACCACTGCGCCCATCGTGCCATCTTCGTCGACCGTAGGTTCAATTGAGGTAAGGGACAAAATACCCAAAATGAGTTGAGTATACAGTTTTGTTCAGAATTCTGCGCTCTTTCGAATGGTGTATATGAAAAAATTCTAGCTTAAAAAAATGTCCCTTACCTAACTGATTTTTGGATTCAAATTACGAATCAGCCCCATAATAACAATGTATCTGAAAAACTATGCAATATAGCAACTTGAAATGGTGTAATTACCGCCGCCAATCCACTTCACATAAGGTAAGGGTCTTTCCAATCAACGAATTATTCTTCATACATTTTTTCAACAAGACCTTTACACTATTTTTTCATTATAGATTGGATCCAACGTAGAGATCAATTTAATGTAAGGGACAGGACTACAAGATACTTGGTCAGTAAGGGACATTACTAACAAAATACGTTGGTGTAAGGGACGTCTATTTTCTTAAATAGCTAACTTATTTAAGTAAATATTACACAGGTAGATAGAGCACTAAAATACAAGATTACGTGTGAAATCAGATCCGAAAAAGGTTAATAACAAAAAAAGTTATAGGCGATTTAGTCAGAAAAAAAACTTTGTCGGCCTCTCCTGAAAAATCGTATTTTGTCCCTTACCTCAATTGAACCTACGGTCGACGATATTGTCCTTAACAGTGTATTATTTAATCAATACTCGCTCACAAAGGTTGGCAAGGAAAATAACTTGAAAGGCATCGCACTAAGTAAGCTAATTGCACAGTATAATAAAGTAAGCAGTATTAAGTCTTCATACACACGACCGAAACAACGAGCTACGAAATTTCGGTTTACTTCGGTACAGAGCGGGGCAATTGCGTAACACATTATCAATCTGAATCGGTTTAATTTTGACAGTTCAACAACATTCATTGCGTTATTTACGTGTTGAGCAGACAATTTTTTCGAACTTATGAAGCAATGGATTAGCAATTTGCTTCAAAATGATTTAGATTCCGACTGATAGTGTGTTACGCAATTAGGGCGCTGGACGTATACCCCTAAGCACGAAGTCCATAAGTTCGTATCACTTACGGACTTAATTCGGGGCCCGAACTAAGAAGTTGACTGTATCACGTGTTCGTCAGCTGTGGGTAAAAACCAGCGCTGGGGTTCTGTCTGGCATAGGGTCGTAGCATTATTCTGAGCGATGGCCGTATTGCTCGGATGTGACGCATTTTTTTCCCCCAACTTGTCCTTTTTAGGGTTCCGTGTCCAAGGGGTAAAATCGGGACCCTATTACTAAGACTTCGCTGTCTGTCCGTCCGTCTGTCTGTCACCAGGCTGTATCTCAAGAACCGCGATAGCTAGACAGTTGAAATTTTCACAGATGATGTATTTCTGTTGCCGCTTTAACAGCAAATACTAAAAATAATATAAAACAAATATTTTAAGGGGGGCTCCCATACAAACAAACGTGTTTTTCGGCGTTTTTGCCTTGTGGTACGGAACCCTTCGTGTGCGAGTCCGACTCGCACTTGGCCAGTTTTTTTTTGTGTTTTTCTCTGTGTCATGTTTACCGCAAATGAACGTAGTTTTAATCCCCGACAAAAACAGAGGGGTGTTAAAAGTTTAACTTGTGTACTGTGTGTCTGTCTGCGCCATCGTAGCTCCCAAATGGCTGAACCGATTTAGATTTTTTTTTGTCTTAATTCTTCTTTCATTCCCAATGTGTTATTGCACATCCGAAGGAGATAATTAATCGACTCTACACCGAAGTTTCGGACTACTTTTGGACGGGTCCGTATCTTCGTTGACGGACTTAGATAGTGGGCACCCAGAACAGTGCATCACGGTAAAGTTACGCGCATTAAATACGTTACCCAAGAGACACAGTGGGCAACTGTAGTGCATGTTGTTCTACCGAGGAGCGGCCGTAGTATAGGTTATTATTTCATAGGCTGCCAAGACGTACTATTACGGGGTAATTGGGTAACACACTAACTATCAGGGCCTCAAGTCTGCTATTACAATGTCAGAATGGTCTATCATTGATTTCTTAATTGTTGATTTTGACAATTTGGTAATCTACTATTATAATGGCGTCATTATGACTTTCCAATGGTCAACCACTGACACTCCATTGAAAGTAATGGCATAGACTAGTAATCTCGTACATAATGACAAATGAATGACTGACTTAGGCGGTAATCTGCTAAAATGTTGACAGTTCCTTTGATCAGTGACCTACCATTAGAACCTCATTCTGCAGTCATTGCTTCTAATTCGTTACGAGTATCGTATATGTTCTGTGCCATTGACCGACCAATGATCGACCATTATGAATTTAGCAGATTACGAACTTTTAGCAAAATGACAATGGGATCGTGTTGGAATGACAAATTTATAAAAATAGCAGACTTCGGCCCCAGTACCGATGGCTTTCATTATGACACTTCAACAACATTCATTGCGTTATTTACGTTGTTGAACAGAAAAATTTTCCGAACATATGAAGTAATGGATTTGCAATTTCCTTCAAAATTATTCATGGATTTGCAATTTCCTTCAAAATTATTCAAATTGAGATTAATAGTGTGTTGCGCAATTAGGGCGCTTACTTAATTATACTGTGCTAATCCTAATATTGAGCTTGCGTGACCAAAGGACGAAAGCACGTGTTATTTAATAACCAAGTCCGCATTTAGGAAACAATGAATTACCTACTTCTGTTTATATAACGACCCTTGTGTCAAATTATTTCCTAAGGTACCTAATTATTATGTCCTTGCCCGTATTAAGTGTTTTGTTGAGTTATAATCATGAAACGAGCAAATTATTAGTAAATTGTTCAATCCGTCATTTTAGGGTATAATTTCTGGTAATATATTTTATGGTTTATTACAAATAGTAAGAATAAAATTATGCCTAAGCTACGTTTGAGTGGTAGTTGAAAAATTGGCAATTCACGACAGGTCTGATCCTTTCCGTCAAACTTTTTTATCACCTTAATTAAGACAAAGCTACCCAATATAAAATTACCTATTTCGCAGACTACTACCGGTAATAAACTGGAAAAAACTTTATAAAATTTTCTTACGGCGAAAATACACTAATTATCTACTAGTTGCTAACGTTGATATATTATTAACGTTTCTGCTTCGGTCTTCGGTCTTTTTCGGGAAATCTATAGGCAATATTCTATTCACTGACAGCACTAGATAATAAATTAATCGTGTGACCTAAACCCGCACTTAAGTAACGCATTCTGTGAATTAAGAGTCCATTTCTACACTGAAAAGCGTGACTTAAGTAAGGCTTTAGGTCACACTAGCTAAACTGAACTTTATAAAATCTTACTGCGAAAATACACTAATTACTAGTTGCTAACGTTGCTACTCGTATATTATTAACGTTTCTAATCAGTACTTACTTTGGTCTTCGGTCTTTTTCGGGAAACCTATAGGCAATATTCTATTCACTGACAGCACTAGATAATTAATTAATTGTGTGACCTAAACCGGTACTTAAGTCACGCTTTTCTATGACTTAAGAGTCCATTTTTACACTGAAAAGCGTGACTTAAGTGAGGGTTTAGGTCACACGAGCTATAAAATAGTATACGATACGTGTGACTTAAGTAAGTACCTAAGTAGTCTGTTAATGAACGGCGTTTAGCATCCTCGCTGCGCTTGGGCGCTAATTTCACGCGGTGCAATAATGGACTACCTACTTAAGTTACACCTATCGTAATAAACAGACGCCAGCACATCAAGCTACCCGAAACTGTTAAATGTTCCCAATCGACTTTGAACCTTATGCCTTAGCGATAAAGTTGAAATCTATTAAAGAAATTTTACATATTGTAGTAGCTTGATGTGCTGGCGACTGTACTTTAAAAATATAGAGAGCCTATACTCCATTGGTTTATGTGATTAACTAAAGGTAAACAAATCATAAAAAGGGTTTTTTATAGATGACCCTTTCTTGTTTAAAAATACGTTATAAACCAATTAAATTTATTTTTCTCTTTTATTTATTAATGTGTTTAACTTTATCATTTATTCTTAAACTACTCTTCGTAGATGTAACTGCTTGAGCACAATCTTTTAGTTACATTTTTATTAATAATATAATATTTTGTAATCAGTCTATTGTACTCGAAAATGCAAGAAATCTTTAAAACAAATTACAAAGAATATAACGCTGTTAAATTGAAGAGTACCTAAACTGTGACGTAGCATGACAACTGAAGTGGCGTTTAGTCGGTTTCTTTTGTTTAGTATAGGTAATTAATTCACTCAAAACATTGCCGGTTATCATGTGAAACATTTGTCGTTTTCATTTAAAATGCCCAATTGGTTATTTTATAAAATAACTTCGTTAGGTGCCTGTGAATAGGCTTTGGTGACAGTATGCTTGTAGCCCTGTTCAAAAAACAAAATGATGATAAAATGTGTAACCAAAGGTGAATCACGTGGTTTTTTTGGTTTACCTTTAGTGAACTACCTAAACCAATGGAATATAGTTAACTACTATGCCAAACTACAGAGTCTACATAATAACTAGACACCATCTCAACCACTAACGACCAGTAAAATATAGAAACGCGCAAACCTCACAATAATTCACTCAAGGAATCCATAACGCTATTTTCCACTTGTTATGTGGTCCCCGGGTCTTAACCCAATAATGTACAAACACTGTCCCGCTGGGCCGTTAAGTCAGATTTATGTCCCTAACTTAGGGACAGTACCTAAGTGAGGACAGCAACAACGGGTTAACTCAACCGGGTCATCATAACCTTGTTTATGAGCAGATAAATGACTTATTAACAATGACAAGGAACTATTGTTATGATTTGAATGCTCCTTGTCTTGTTGGAGACGAGATATAGGTAAATGGGGACTTCAATTGTGTGTGGGGTCGACACACAATTGAAGCCTCCATTTTTTTTACTAACTAAACGAAAAGGCCGTCCTTTGTATGTGTTGTACTCTTAATTGTATTTTATTATAATTATGTATTTTATGATGTACAATTAAGTATATATAAATAAATAAATAATAATAATCCTTGCGATAACAAATCTATAGCGGCTTCTAATTTTCTCACTAACGCCATCTATCGAGCTTGTGGGTAACTTTAGAATCAATGATAAAACCCAATAAATAGTTTGCTTTGTTAACTATTTGCATTCAGACAGCATTACATCTTATTAAAAATATTAATGCCAGGTTTGTCGAAATACAGGCTACTTACATAAAGTAGGCACATAGTACCTACTTACTTTTTAACAAAATAGTTAGGAATGCTCAACCAAGAACAGGATTTTTTATCAGTCTTATCATAACCTTGATGATGATTGCTGTGTATTTTTACTAGGGCCACGCAATATATTATGTATAAATACAATATACAAATCCCAGGGTCACACATCACATATCCGTTAGCCAGGAAGCCCACAACCGACGCTAACGCAGGTGGGCGTGGCCTCATTTTGGTAGATACTTTATAAGGCACCTTACCGAATAATACAATAATTTCTGTAGGCGCTGACCAGACTAGCCAATCAGCTCCCTTTCAAGAGAAATCTTATTTCTTTAACAGAAAATCGTCAAAACGTAATGAAACTTCGGCGCACTGGGATACTTATACTCCGCGCGGTAACGAAACCATAGCGACTTCTAATTTTTCCACTAACGCCATCTATCGAGCTTGTGGGCAACTCTACGATCACAAACAGATCTTTTGAGAATACTTTTTTTTGTTAACTACTTATCTACAGACATTATCAAGAACTGTGTATCCACCCCCTTCCTCCCTTCGGGTTTAACACCAATCTTAAGAAATACCTACCTATTTAATTATTCAAAACCTGATTGTACAAACAGAAAGTACTAAAGCAAATAAAAAGAGATTTCTGTGCCATAGGCTTTCTGTTTTTGTCCAGACGGTAAAAAAAAGTCAACCGGTATAATTATAATTCGCTGTAACAAGTAAATTTAAACTAAAGTGCGTAGTACTTATCTAAATATACCATTTCATGCTTTTTATCTCGAACCAAACATACTAGTAGCTGACAATCATATTTCCGGATAATATAAAGATGATCTAAATCTGATTAAGAAGTTGTTTCATCTTGGAGTTATCTCTTTATTAACCTCGAGATGAAAGCAGCGAAGTCCTAAATATTATTAAACATAAAATGAATTATTTAGCACTTTCAAATTATCTGGCGGAGTAGAATATCATGGACAAAAGACGGTATAACGCGAACGAGGTAGCTTATAATATAATAAAGGCATTCGGAATTTTGTGTTAAGCTTTTCTCTCGGTGCCAAATGTTTCCAAGTCGACTTACGAGTTAAATTGCCGGGATTCGTCTTAATTCTTCAGCTATTACGACTCTCATGACGCGTACACGGCAGGTGCTTCTGAGATAATTTTGCAGTTAGTTTTGTTCATGATCTCTTGTTGTCGAGTAATTAACTCGCTAAAATCTACTCGCGAACTTACCTCATTTTTTACCGCGGAACACTGAGAGCTCTTAATGAACGCGAGTAGGCGAGGCTTTTAACGCTTTTATCTACGACACAAGAAAGTAGGAAGAGTTACTTTGTTCATAATATATGAAGCTATAGTCAGCCATACTTTATGTCTAGTTTATCGCGTTGTGAGCCGACTGTTTAAAGCAGTTTAAAGCCATTTCATGTCTCCGCTGACGGGTTAATAGGAGAAATTACGGTTATAGCCTTATAGTGATTTCTATACCTGCGCGCCAACGTCCAACGATTTAACGAATCATAATAATTGTTTTAATATCCAAACTAGATTTTATAGAGCATAAAACTTGGACGGAGCAATAAAAGAATTTTTCATCATAAAAAACGAAGGGTAAGTACCATCATTAATACAAACTTTGTATTTCCATGATTTGTACCTCTTGCTTTGTTGTATTGTAATTTTTACGGTCGGGGATGCCTGCGCTCGCGTGGCTACGCTGCGTAATCGTATTTTATATCAACAATGGCCCTTATCTGTAAAAACGTATTTGAAATTCATGGGTCTGCGTCGTTGAAAAATTGTCTACAGTATTTTTATGTTTAAAGCTTTTGCGGTGATGATAAAAAGTCGGGGTTACCTGTTCCGACGCACGAAAAGTTGACGTTTAAGTAATTTATTTTAGTAATTTATAGACGACCTTTAAGGATCTTTATGGTGGTCAAAAATACTTTGTTAGTAATATTTTAACACGTAATAGAAATGTGAGTTTCTCGCTTTAGAACTAACAAGAGGGTGAAGTTTTAAGCGTTTTCTTTCTCGCCTTTTACGATATTGGTTTGGAGTGAAATATCGGCGTCCTTAACTTATTTATGTCTGGCAGCCAGCCTAAGACGTGCGTGCAATGCAAATTTCTCGAAATATCTTTCGAATGTAAAATGAGCTAATTTAAAGAACTTTCACAGAACGCTTGCGATGATCAGAAGTAATTTAATAAACAGGTATCTAGTTAGAGGATTGTTGGTATTAATCAAAGCAGGGGTCCGCTGTCTTAAATAAAATATGTAAAGTGAAAATGTTTGCTGTAAGTTACCTGATTTTACTTTAGATACTGGAATTGAATTATGACCTGCTGAATTATTCATAAGTACTTAAAATATAACCTTTTTAATTTTTTGGTCTATTTACATGAGTACATAGGTACATAGCGACATGGTGCATACCTACTAGCTAGTAATTATTAAAGCTTTACTTGTTTGTAGTTCTATTTTTCGTGACTTGAAAAAAATTAAAAATAAACTCATTTTTATTTTATTTCAAGTAGCTTTGCTTCACTTATTTTTTACCTAAAATACTGAGTTACATTGTGAGACGACAACGCCTGTACAGCACTATACCTACATAATATGATTGGCGGAGTTAATTGATTTACGTCCTGAATTACAGCACTAAATTGTGCATATAACATGATTAACTCCAATACCTGCTCACAGACTTTATTACCGTTAATTAGTCTTTTATGTAACAATGACTTTAGAATGGAATGATTTTATCTTGATGCACTGAAAAGTAACACATGATAACAAAGTTTTTCAAATTCTCCATACCTACTTCCATGTGCAGAAGTCCAATTCCCGTAACTATTTTAAAAACGTTGAAAATTACATGGATTTTTTGTGGCCTAACGGACAAAAAGTTAATAATATTCATAAAATAACTGATAATATTTGAAATTCCACCACAGCTTTCGTTACTTGCCAAAGGTTTGCAGAAAATATTTCAATATAAAAGATTATTATTTTGATTCAAGTATTCGGGGAGGTCTTTATGTTGCCAGTTTTGGAAATAAGATGGTAATTGGGACATGCCTATTTTAAGAATTGATATGATTTCACGAGTAATTTTAGAATATCAAAACTGTATTTAAAGCGTACGTATTGAATTACCTACAACTACACTGAACTGAACTGAACATGATAATTAATAATAAATTAAGTAATGTGTCAATTTCATTTTTAAACAAATAGATAAGTCCAGTCTTTAAAGTTTGTAATGTCTTTTCTTTATCGTTCATAATAATTGTTACTGCCCGTCATTGTCATGCATTTGTCATAATATCGGTCATTTGGAGAAACATCGACGTAAATGTATTTTTTCCCAAATATGAGTTAAATATGCCAAAGCACTTAGAAAGCGTATTTACGTCTCCTCGAGCCCTTTATTTTGACGTAGGTATTAAAAACTTTTTTCACGACTGTTGGGTTATAAAGTCAGCCATATTGATTTTTGTGGAACCTCACCTATTGAATTAGGAATTTCCTTCAAAATCCTTCGGATTGCGATTGAAAGTGACTCGTGCCTTACGCTGGGCGGTCACCACAATCCTAATGACATGTAAATCATTACAATGCATCCAGACAGACATCTGGATGTTATGAAAGAACAAAGAATCCTATACATACATAGAGCATAATTATGTATTGTAGAGTCTTGTGTGATCCTGCCTTTAGCTGGCTCTGGCTGGATATAATATTCCATTCGAACATTCAAACGAGTGTCAAATAATTTAATATGGTGTTGTTGGTTCAATAGATAGGAGTGCTATAATTATCGTTGAATTATTAAGTCGTCTTTTAAATATATTAATTCCAAGTCAAAGGCTTTTCAATAAGTTTATAAGTAATTTAGTACACCACACACAGGTGTACCTACTGTGGAGGACCCCTCTGGACCTTCACAGTACCATACAAAGACATGCGCTGAAAACATAACCCTTCATAACAGCCGGGTTTGGTGCTTTCTGTTTTATGACAGCATCATGAATGTTTTGTTGTGATTTCTTGTAAATTGTTCAAAAATATAATTGGCTGGATTTCTGGTTATCTTTTTTGCATTTCTGAGTGACTTCACCTTTCTTGGACTATGGATTTTTGCATTGCAGTTTACCTCGGCTACAATAACAATCCCTATAACTCGCATCTCGGACAACTCTGATTTATCCTGGTTTCCAACGGAGATCCAACGTCTATAAAATGGGGCATAGCGAAAGAATCATTTATGATACAGTCGTTAGATTTAAGCGAAATTCAATCTGTTGGAAGACAGTGGATTACTTCGTGATAGACAGGTTAATTTTTTTTTTAACACGTTTGAAGTCATCAGATTTGGGAATGGTTTGTAGCCCTCCATCAACTTTTACGACGAACAAAAATATACAGGGTTTTGAAACACTACCATTGCTTCATAATCCATTTTGTTTTATTTGTGTCCATTTCTGGGCCAAGCTGGATTTTGGTCCCATACAGGACAAAAATCCATCTCCAAATAGTCGCAATCTCATCTCAGCGACAATGTCTAAAGCATGTCAAAAATGTAGGTAAATTAGTGGTATTCTTGACAGATTGAGACTGAGACCAGACTGTGAACGTTCGTAAAATTACTGGAATTTCCCCTCTGATCAGCCTGCCAAGACATAAGTTATTTCATGTGAAAATCTAATTAAACACCTTCCGTCTTGTGGAGATAGAGGGATTTGTAGATCTTCCGATTAAAACCACACCGTCGTCACAACGTCGTGGCATTTCAAAAAACAAGGCCACGAGATTTCTGATGGAACGCAACGCTAAAACAGTGCCAGCCCATGTGAGAAATAACTTTTGTACCCGGTACCACATGAAAACACGAAAAAATCGCTTGTAGGTCGGTACATCAACCACAGTCTCACGCAATGGAAAGTTAAATATTCCCTTGCAGATTTAAGGGCTCCTGCAAACAGGCGCGACACGCAATATAATCGCGCGCGACACAAAGCCACCGCTCGTTGCGCGACTTGCGGTGCCTTTGTGTCGCGCTCGATTTTATCGCGTGACGCTCCTGTTTGAAGGAGCCTTCATCGTATTTCAACCGAACACACAAATTACCATATCATAAATGTTAATTATTATTTAAATTAAAGTTCAAGCCCACAAAAATCCGACGTGAAAACGGAACAATATCAAAATGCCCAGTCTCGCCGACATATTAAGTGATTTTTTTTCTGAAAAGCGAATTTAACTCCGCGAAGTGAACTACGAATTCAAAAAGGAATTAATTAAGCTGATGTGTTTAAAACTCCGCACACGAGAGTTATAAATTTTAGTGAGTAAGTCACGACCTGGCTACGTATTTATGTATTCGCAAGAATTTACTGGAACCACTCCAGTCCACACGTGAGCTTCGTATGCTAAATTAGCCTTGGAAATACTGGTGGTTTTTTATTTGATAGATTGAATTGGAGCTTCGGCTTTCTCGGTATGTAATGCTTTAGCCTTGTTTTCCTTTGACTACTGTGTTATCGTTTACTCGGTAATTACTGTCATATATGTAGCTAGGTCTTTTTTTTGACGTGTTATCTTGCACGTCCGCTATTGCTAAGTTCGCGTGTGTAGCTCTTGTATTTTTACTATTATTCAATATGGCACTGTTATTTATCAAAAACCTCGATTGCTTTAACAGAACCTTTCAAGAAGAAGCGTACATACTGTAGCGATAATAAATTAGAAAAATCACTTCACTGCATTGAATAAAAACGTATATTTTGTAGGAAAAACCAAATGTTATATATAACAGGTTAAAAAAATCTAAATACAAAACACGGTTATTCGGTATTTACTAGACAATATTGCAACTGTAAAAATAAATTAAGAAGTCGAGAAATCAGAAGAGTGTAGCAATTTCAGATTATATTTTAGGATAAAATTTTGTGTCATGTTACCCAGTAACCGGGTTGTGCACTGTGCAGGTCACACTACTAGGATTTTGAATTTGTTTTGTTAGATACCAAAGCTGTTTTGTTAGACCACCTACAAAGGAATAGAATATCTGCGCCGTGTAAAGTGTGGTTGTGTGACACTATCTATGTTGTTAAAAGTTGTTTTTTTTCTACAAATGAAATACATAAAGGCTCCTACAAACAGGCGCGACACGCGATATAATCGCGCGTGACACAAAGGCACCGCACGTTGCGCGACTTGTGGTGCCCTTGTGTCACGCGCGATTTTATCGCGTGTCGCGCCTCTTTGAAGGAGCCTTAATGAAGTTCCAAATACTAAATACAAATTGTAAAGCACACAAACATAATGAAATACAAACATTTAAGCATGTAATTTGGTCCTGAATTCCTTTTGTCGTCGTCCAATCGCCCACATAATTCGTAATACTGCATTACATAAATTTTGTCAGTTATGTTCTCGTGAATTGAAATGGATTTCCATAAAATATTGTCCTTTCATACATTGAGCTTATTAAATTCAGTTAAATTAGCCTATTTTCGGGTTAAACTGTCGCGCGGTACCGCTTATTGTAGAATAATAACATTGCTACCTATGTGTTTAATAATATGAGGTTACAATTATGTGATTGCTAAATGGTCGTTGGTGACTTGGTGCGGTCAACAGTGTCAATATTAACCACAAAACTCTGCTTTTTGGATAGTAAACTTTTTGCCAAAACTTTTTTTTCATAAAATCTGGTCCCAACAGAATGTGGAACAAAACGTTGATGTTAGTTTAATGTGAAACCGATAAGCGGCTTTTTATTTGTTTGTCACATACAAGGGAGGGAACTTTTAGTTATATCTACCTACAGTTATGATATCATATAAACCTTCATCAAAAAGTTATTTACGTCTGAAAATCGTTCTTAAAAGGATCAAAGGCATGTGGTTTTTTTGTTTCTTGGCAAGAACTATCTTTGTCTCTTTATCTTAAAAAGTATGTAAGTATAGTCCTTTAATCACGTGAAGATCGAGGGGAGAGGGTAAGAAAAAAATTGGAGGGAAGGGGTCAGAAAAAAAATAAGGTTAACCACATTGGGGTGGAATAGTGTGACAATCACGTATATAGGATTTATTCCGGTCTGATCCCCTGAACCCCCTTCCACCCCCCCCCCTCGAACCCCTGCTAGTTCTTCTTCTGTTGTGGATACACGTGGATATCACTCCTTTTGTGCGACGTAAAAATGTACCGAATGAGAACGTGTGTAAAATATTTGAATTCCTTAATGAAAAATACCTACACGTGATTCTGGGCGGTGATCCTCAGCAGGATTGTCCGAAAGGGTTACCGCTGGCCCGGAACATAGGTAAAGGGCTAAGGAAGGAACATGGGTGTGTTTTAGTCAGTAAGAGTCTGACGCTCCCTTCCGCTCCACCCAGAGCGGGAGGGGTCATTTGATGATTTCCCATGCGGAAAAAAAAAAAATCCTGGGCGGAAGGAGCAGGGCTAGCCTAAAACCTCACGACTTATCACAAACGGGGGGTATAAAAGACGAGGTCTTAAACCTCTTGTGATTAAAGGAGGGCCCCAAAACAGGCCTATAGCCATTTTTACCGACTTCACAAAAAGGAGGAGGTACTATGCTCGGGTGTTTGTAAGTTTTTTTTTTTTTTTGTATGTTTGTTCATCGAATACTCCGCCAATTATAGACGGATTTTCAAAATTCTTTTTTTGTTCGAAAGTAGATAGTTCTGAGGTGGTCCCACTGTCACCAAGTTAGGATCTGATGATGGGATCTTAGAGAAATCGAGAGCAACCCTCAAATTTTTAGGCTCACTTATTGTTTTTTTTCGCATATTTTATGAAGTATCTTGTGTATTTGCGTATGGTTGTCACCATCTCAGGTAGCTGGGCTGATGATGGAAGGTACAACTCCTTAACAGTAAGAAGTTACTCGAACAGGCAAGGACTGTTTTAGTAAGTTGTTTTGATGTTTGATAGGGCATTTGCCACATTTGGTCTCATGATCATCAAGTCATGACCTGATGCTGCAGTCAGGATAGTCTGCAGAGTACCTAACTCCTCGACAACTAACAGCAGATATATCGTGTTTAGGCTCATTGAAAAGGGCTCGATGTGTGGATAAACGTACTGTTAATGAGGAACACCGAAGTACATAGGGACCTGATGCTGAAGCCAGGAGCATCAGAAAAAGTACAAACCTTGAAATTACAGCACCGTAGTCGTGTTTGGGCTCATTTTAAACAGGACTCAATTTTAAGTTCAATGCAATGTTGACATAAGTCTGGCCTGATGCTGCAGCCAGGATTATCAGCTAGGAGAGTGGAATACTAGGAGAACTCCTCAACAATTAACGTCCCTGCATCGGGAAAAGCAATATTTTGTAAAAGGTGATCAGCAGTTGACATTAGGCTGTTGTAACTTAGATAAATTACAAACTGACCCACTAAAAAGTAAAAAATAAAAACTTTTTTACAAAAAAAAAACAACCGACTTCCAAAAAACACAATAAAGTGAAAAATAACTTTAATTTCGGAAGTCGGTGGCAAAGACAAAAATACGAATCCAAAGACACCGACTTCCGAAATTAAAGT
This sequence comes from Oligia latruncula, assembly GCA_948474745.1. Taxonomy (NCBI): domain Eukaryota; kingdom Metazoa; phylum Arthropoda; class Insecta; order Lepidoptera; family Noctuidae; genus Oligia; species Oligia latruncula. Next base: position 8,159,105 of record OX419686.1, on the reverse strand, counting down.
TATTTTTCACTTTATAGTGTTTTTATATAACTGCCAAAGATTTGAATATACGGACAGTAATTATTTACTTAAGTTCATTAGGACGAGCTGGTACACATGTGTACCACAAGCGGTACGTACCAGCTCGTCCCTAAGAGAATTAGTAGGCAATTTGCTTTACAATTAATATCTCTGACTTTACTTAAACTATGTGTAAATATTATAATGCTTAAGCTTAAGTGGGTAGTTATAAGAAATTTTTCCACCGTTCCACTTTAGTCGGAAGCCGACTATGCTTTCGATTTTTCAGCGGCATAACTTAGTCATTACAGTATAGTTGCACCTTACGAGTGAATGCTGCAGGATAAAATATTAGCGCAGTTTCGAAGCTTTTACGCATATTATTTATTCAAAATAAGAGCAGAAACTACTTGGAGCCGCCTTGGCTTTCTGAGAACAACCATCTATTCTCTAAAAATCTCACCCTGATAACTTATGTGAAGTGCTCTTGGAGTGAGCTGGCAGTAGTGTCAATGAATCAATCCCTAGCACCAGATGGCCAATTCCCGAAATTAAAATGTTCAAAATCTAGTAGAATCTCGTCTCAGCGACGATCAAGGTCAAAAACTTGTCAAAAATGTAGGGAAATCAGAAGAATTTTTGACAGATTGAGACAAAGATCAGACTGTGAACGTTCTTAAAATTACGAGAATTTATAGGTTTGTGCAGTTTACATTGAAAAAAAACGAATATCATCGCCACACGAAAATCATCGAAATGTCTTATTTAAAAAAAGATAACTGGAAATCTCTGTTTCTATGGAAAATTTAAAATCGGTCTAATTTGGCTATTTTTCGAAAATGTTCTTAAGTAACTTTTGGACCTTTGTATCCTGCTTATGCGTATGAAGTTTCATTAAAATCTTTTTTATTCATTTCGAAAAACAAGGGCTTGAAAGTTTGTATGAAATGCCGTACGGCGTAAACGCTCTTAAATTAATTATTTTTTTGTTTTATCAAGTTTAGTTATGGATACCCATAACTTCTGTGGAGTTTCTCTAGATAATTCAATTTGACCCTGTATACTGGATTTCGCGTTTTTTCTGACTTTCTTTCTTTTTGCTCGTGCCGTAGCGTGATTCTTCCTCAAGAATTAGGCTATCAAAATACAAAAGATTTTTTCAAATTCGACTGGTAGTTTCAGTGATTATCGCGGTCAAACAAAAAACAAACATGTTCTTCAGAGTAATTACTAGGATTACGTCTAGGATTATTAGGGTCATGGCCCGAGTACCCAATTGGTTTTTCAAGATTTTGCCAAGCGGTTAGTCGACTCTTCACGTGACCATAGGGCTGGCCTATTTCTTGGCTAAAGAATTAGCATTTGCAAGCAACGTGGCAATGCTGCCAGACTTTTGGGCACTGTTCCTGTTGACAGCGATGCGGACGAATTTTTTGATTCCTATGATTATTTTGCTTATTTTTTCATATGTTATTATTATTTTAAATGTTGGCACAGATTATGTAAATATTATCATTGCTATTCATTAATAATTAAACTACTGAAATCATTCCTTCTCTTAATTTATACTATCGGACACACATTTCCATATAGGTGTTTCATGTCAGTTGGTACAGATTGTGTCGTCATCTGACATTATGCTGAGCTGAGGCCCTTTTGGCATTATAATCTTCTTTTCTTATATTTAAAATAGGTAGTCAGTGAGGTAAGGATTATTCTAGAACATTCATTACAGGTCACATAATTTTAAGCTGAACACTAACAGTAATTTGTAGTTAACATACCTCCAACACATAATTATTATTCTGTACGAATAACCCTTGTAAGTGTTATAAATTAATGGGCTGTAGCCACATTCTAAGCGAAATTAGTGACTACATTCCAAGTACCAGAAGTAGCAAATTCTCCCCATTTGAACAAATATTTGACTAAATAAATCAAAATCTCTCCCAAGTGGGCTGAAAAACTGTCTGTTTTGAATCAACTGGCATGTTAAATGGTTCTTTAATGTTGTTTTGTTTGCTACCTGTTGATTATTATAACACCATTATTTCTATTCATATGTATCGAGGGTGAAATAGATGTAGGTATAATTGTCCCACCCACGCTATTACTAACGCCATTTTCGCTTCGCATTCTTTCAGATTTTTTTCTGTTCGGCTCCTACGGGTCGTAGCGTGATGGTAAATAGTCTATAACCTTCCTCGAGAAATGGGCTATTATGCAAAAAGAATTGTTCGTAATCTGACTGGTAGTTTTAGAGTTTATCGCGTTCAAACAAACAAAAAACAAGTGAACTCTTTAGGTTTAAATATTAGTATAGATAATTAGGGATTTTTAATGTTCTTGTTATACAAACAAATCCTAGTTCCTAATTTATTTACCTATTTATTTATTTAAACTAAATATACAGAAAAGGCACATAGGCAGATTTAATAATTATCATAATGTCCGTCCCAGCTCGTCTAAGTTATCAATTACTCTAAGTAATACAAACTGACGTCACATCACTTTCCAAATTCGCTTAGCAAGAACAATGATAAACCGGATACACGCAGAGCTGAAATATAACCGGGGACAAAACACCCTTTGTTTGAAATAAGGGATGTATTATAACGACCACTAGCAAAGGACACTCGACCCATTAGAGATAGTAATGAAATTCATTGAGGTAATAAAATAAATCAGGTCATTTATACGTGAGGGGACTCCATGGTTTCCGCTAGTTTTGAAACTATTTTAAAGCATCCTCTGAAGCGTCTTCGTAAATATAGTGGAGGTGTTTAAGAACAACAGCCAGACCAATGTTCTGAGACGGGAGTTCTAACGAGCATGTGTCAAGACGCTAAAGAAATATGTAAATAGGTACACAGGGCTGTAATGAGTATTAGTACCTAATGGGTGCATTTAATTTTCTTTTAAAAGGATTTTATAAAGAATCATATCGATCTGCCTAGGCTTTTCCCAACTATGTTGGGATCAGTTTCCAGTCTTACCGGACGGGGCTGAACACCAGTGTTTTATATGAATCGGCCTATCTGAGCTCCGCAACCCAGTTCCTGGAAACACGATAGCCCTTGGAAAGACAGGTCAGGTTTCTGAAGATCTGTAACGACTGATAAAGATCTATGAATGACAGCCCGGGATCTTTGCGAGACATGGATGGGGTTTCGATATAAAATGAATGGTCACCCAATGACGAACCGACCGCGGCAAGCATAGCTTAGCATTCGATCGACGCATGCGGCTGATAATATTTAGCCACAAGCCTCTTAGAGATTTTATACGTTTTATACGAGACATTACTACGGTTTTTGGGGCTTAGTTTGTAACCTTTTTTTGCATGGTGTGAAATTATAATTAATTTAAAAAATATCCAAAATATTATAAAGAATATCTGAATGAAGCGGTCCGCGGATTTATTCAGAGGAATTATCATCATTTGGATGAAGGTAATTGTATTATTACGACATGATAATTAATAACAGCAGTTTAATATGAGTTATTAAAAACCTTTCAGATATTATTACGCCAATTAAAATAAATAGCACTTAAATATCTCTCCAACAATTAAAACTTTAAACAATTAGCAGACAACGAGTGTAAAAATCGGGTTAATCTCTTTCACAGTGAAATTTTCAATAAATAATTCAAATAGAGAGGAGTGCCTAGAAGGGTCTGTAATTAATGGAGCATCGTTTAATTTACATTGTTTTAATCGTCCTTTGTACTTCGAGGTACATTATCTGAAGACAACTGCTTGCTGAGAAATTTATGTGTGAACCGGAATTTGGGCTGCTTCCTTTGATTCGATCTGATTTGTTTTCTTCGAACTGGTATGTTTGTTGATATAAATATTTTTGTCTTGTTTTTTACTTAGATAATTAAAAAATAAGAAACAATAATAAAAATATAAAGAAAGAAAGAAAGAAAATACGTTTGTTTGCGGCAAACATGACGCATAAAAATAAAAACTGGCCAAGTGCGAGTCGGACTCGCACACGAAGGGTTCCGTACCACAAGGCAAAAACGCCGAAAAAAACACGTTTGTTGTATGGGAGCCCCCATTAAATATTTATTTTATTTTGTTTTTAGTATTTGTTGTTATAGCGGCAACCGAAATACATCATCTGTGAAAAATTCAACTGTCTAGCTATCACGGTTCATGAGATACAGCCTGGTGACAGACAGACGGACGGACGGACGGACGGACGGACGGACAGCGAAGTCTTAGTAATAGGGTTCCGTTTTTACCCTTTGGGTACGGAACCCTAAAAACACAAACAAAAAATAAAACAAAATAACAGTTTGGGAGAAAGTATGTATCTACAAGCATGTAAAAAGGAAACAATCAAAGGGCATCAAACAATTCGTCCGCATCGTTGTCAACAGAAAAAGTGCTCAAAAGGCTAGCATGCTGGTTCTTTGGCCAAAAATAGGGTAGCATTGCCACGTTGCAGTTGTATGGCAATACCAATTCTTTGGTTGTTGTTGTCTATCACACTAATGTTATAAAAGCGAAAGTTTGTGAGTGTGGGGGTGCGTTTATATGTTTGTTGCTTCTTCACGCTCAAACAGCTGGACCAATTTTGATAACATGTGACATGGAGGTAGCTGAACACCCTGCAGGGCTAGCATGGCCGGAGACATTTTATCCACGGGGAGAGGACAAAATACTATTCCCCTCTGTCAATTTTGTCCACCCTCCGAGCATGGCGACATTGGTGGATAAACTATTCACGGTGGACAAACCAGGGGAAACGCTTGTCCCCGAAATTATTGCCATTATAGGAAAACTTTTATTCAATTACAAAATAGTCGAGAATATCGTCGTAAACGAAAGTACTTTATTTGTTTTATTGTTTAAATTGTATAAATTATTGTTATTAATTATTATTATTATTTTATTGTATAAATTAATTTTATTCAAATTGAACGCCGATATAGATATACTTAAACCCACCATCTAAAGACGAGGACAAGTTTCTCCCTTTGTTATGTCAATATATCTGTAATTTTTCTCTTCCACTAGTCGCCATGCTATAGGCGGGGGGTGAGTATCCACGTCTAATGTCAAAAAGTGATATAATTCTCTTTCCCCCTGTTGCCGTGCTTTGGCAGGTGGATAAAATAATTTTATCCCTTGTCAGTGGAAATAACCGGTGGACAAAAGTTTTATCCCCAGCCCATGCTAGCCCTGCAGGATTAACATATAGGCTACTTTTTATCCCGATATTCCCGTGGGATCGAAACTTATGCGGGTGAAACTGTAGTGCGCAGCTAGTAAAATATAAATTGAGAGACAAGTTGTTAATTTTTTTTCTGAGTGGGTACCACACATTTATTGTTCCATATTCCATAATCAGCCTATAATGTTCCCACTGCTGGGACACTGGCCTCCTCTCTTTGAGAGGGAGTGGGCCGTAATCCACCACGCGGGCCCAGTGCGGGTTGGCAGATGTCACATGTCTTCGAATTTTTGGTTCTAGGACATGCCGGTTTCCTCACGATGTTTTCCTTCACCGTTTTGAGAGCAGTGGTGATGAAATAATTTACACAAAGTAAAGCGCCTGTCTGGTTTCGAACCTACGACCTACAACTCGTAAGTCGCGGCCGTTACCACTTGGCCACCACTGCTCTCTTGGCCACCACTGCTCTGTTCCATATTGATAGGTAGATATCCAATCAATTGAAAAAGTTCAAAAAAAATAGTTACACAAAAATAAATACAGTAGTCCACAAACGACCTACTTTTTAAGTCCGTAAAAGAGCAATTGAATATTTAAAGCCTAAAAAGCTAAACGTATGTTAAGGTAATGGTTTAAAAAACTAAAATTTTGTTGTGAATATTTTAAAGAACCATGCACGATATAAATTAGTTTGATGCACGAACATTATGGTAACCTATTTAGATAAGTCAACGCTTCGAGTTTAGCACATTCTGGAAAAATAAAAAGTGCTACCTAGTTAACGATGTTAGTTTCTTTTCTTTGTGTTTGTCAGAATTTCATTAAATGCCGTTTCTTTGTTTTGCAGGCTTTTTCAGTATCAAGTTTGTGTTTGAAAAATAGCAACCACGAAAGAGAGTTGGGATTTTATTGTAGGTATGTATGCGCTTACCTACCTATCTAAGTACAGTCACGAGCATAAGTATGTATACACTTGGCTATAATCAAAGACGATTTTCTCCTTTAGTTTTGAATGAAATTTTATGTTATAACGAACGAAGTATTTACGAACCCATAGGTTTGTGTAAAGTGTCGTATTTCAACGTTGCATTCGTTATTCCACGAAAAAATCGACATTGAAAGTTGCCAAGTGTTGACATATTAGTGCTCGTGGCTGTACAGGCTGGCAGGGACATCGATCCTCAACCTGTTACCATGGATACAGTACATGATTCTGAACCCTATGCGTTGAAATTATTCGAAGGCTATTAAAAAAAAATGACCTTCCATACATTTTGACCACGTAGGCGCACTTTTCTATAAACAGCTTTTTTTTAAACTATTAAATCAAATTAAAATATTTTATCTTCTTTATTATTTATTATATATGGTAAACTGACTGATTGTTGACATATCAGCGCACAGCCTAAACCGCTGCTCCTAGAGTCATGAAATTTGGAGGGCGTGTTCTTTGTGAAGAGTAGGTATCCACTAAGAAAGGGTTTTTCGAAGTTCCACCCCTAAGAGGGTGACATTTCACGCGGACGAAGTCGCAGGCAGAAGCTAGTATCACATAAACCTACATGGGCACTTAATTAAAATCTTCTAGCCCATCTAGAATCATGTGCTGAATTCATGGTTTACAGTTTGTGAGTCGATAGCCTTGGCACCCTGTGATAAAACAACTTGGCCGATTATTAGGAAGAGTTCAGGCCGAAGGATGTTGTGTACCGCCGGTTTCGTGACCGGCTACATGACACCAGTCAGCGTAACACGACGCAGACTTTTCGTTTTTAGTGTAAATATAATGTTGTATGTATTGATAGTATTTTTAAGTTATATTAATATTGTTTTGTATGTCTATATCTGGGCCTTGATGCCTGAAATAAATAGATAAATAAATAAATAAATTAGAAGTTCATTCTATAGGTTCTTACTATGCTTTTACCAAAATTAGATATGTTTTATCCGTAGAATAAAATTGACGTCTGACTGTTCTAGTATAGTAAAACTGTCAAAAAATTCAATTTATTCTCAGGATAAGACTTGATATAAAAGTTTGATGAAATTCACTCTAGAGAGAGATATAGGCGTGACCAAATACCATTAAATATCGGAACTCAATTTAAATATTGAATTTCTGGTTAGCAAGTCAACATTAAAAATCTTGGGCACATTGGGAAATCAAACTTATTACGAAGTTGTTGGGCAATATCAAAGGTCGCGGGGAAGCTTGCATGCCGGGGTCCCTCTGAACCCTGAGACGTGGGGGTCCCAAAACATCCTAAAGCATTTTCTCTTTCAACAATCCCGAAAATTATTCTGTATAAGAAAATATAAGTTGGACAAAAGTCATTTCTAGACGTAAAATCGGATTTATAAGGTTGGACCGAAATAAGGCTTGCTAGTTGCGACGTGTACAGTCACGAGAAATAATGTCAACACTTGGCAACTTTCAATTTGAATGCAACGTTGAAATACGACACTTTACAGAAACCTATGGGTTCGAAAATACTATGTTCGTCATCATCTGCCTAGCCTTTTCCCAACTATGTTGGGGTCGGCTTCCAGTCTAACCGGATGCAGCTGAATACCAGTATTTTATATGAAGCGACTGCCTATCTGACCTCCACAACCCAGTTACTGGGTAATACGATACCCCTTGGTAAGACTGGTTGTCAGACTTTCGGGCTTCTGACTCTCCGTAACGACTGTCAAAGATCCACGAATGACAGTCGGGACCAACGGCTTAACGTGTTTTCCGAGGCACGGAGGGGTCTCGGTATGTAAAGATGGTCACCCATCCACAGACCAACCGCGGCAAGCGTAGCTTAACCTGATCGATCAACCTGTGCGGCTGTTATTATTTAGCCACGGGCCCCTCCGAAAATACTATGTTCGTAATAATATAAAATTTAATTCAAAAATAAAGGAGAAAGTCGCCTTTGAATAAAGCCAAGTGTATACATACGAGTACTTATGCTCGTGACTGTACAGTCTTGTGTAAAAACGTGAGACTTTCATAGAATTCGCGGTTTTCAAGGGCGCTAGAGCCGATAGCGACATCAATATCAAAATCCAAGATGGCGACCTCTTTATGAGAGCTTCTCAAATCTGCACATGCAGATGGCTCTGTACAAAAATGCGTATTAAATTAACACTTTCTCTCTGTGTATCTTTCTATTATAAAGAGTGTGTATTCGGTTAATGAACTTCGTTTCTGACGCCCTCCTCCGGCCGCCCGCACACGTTTTTGTTATTTTCTCAAATCAATTAGTTAGACCTGGAAAACACGTGGTTTTAATAAAAATTAAACAAGAAAACATGCAGCGGGTAGTGGTGCATGGTTTGCCGACGACATTGTTACCATGGTGAGTAACAATGTATAACCTGGACTACATGACCTAAAGCGCGATCACTGTCGAACTGCATAGAAAAGAAAGAGAAGCGCGATGACACAACGCTGGTAATTTATTGCAAAATATGAAACAATTATCTATTTACAAAAAATCTATTGTTTGGACTAAAAAATTAAAACATGCTTTAGTATGTTGCTTGTAGAATAATCTGACAAAAATTCAGAATGATTGTATGTATACTAGTATGGTTTTTATTGTAAAAAGAAAGTTTTTAGAGGTATCTTCATGTTTTTTTTCTATCGTATCAAATTAGTTGTATTATGTTTTCCCTAGGTATATCCTGAAGAATATCATATATTTTTCTGATTTTGTTTACTGTAGTCGATTATATACTTTTATTGCTTCTAAAACTTGCGTTTTTTGCGTTAAGGTTCTGTAATCCCCTTAATTTTAAGTTGTATACATTCGATTGGCCACCCAGTTTATAAAATAATACAGATACAATGTAGAAAATGAATATGGCATTATGTCCGCCTCTATACAAGTATTTAATAAATAAATACTAAGGGCTGATTTTTCAATCGACAGAAAATTTTTAGTCGGGGAATAAAATTGACGTCTGACAGATTTTGTATGGAGGAACTGTCAAAAATTCAAAATTATTCCTTGGATAAAATTATCTGGTGTTGGAAAAATCAGCCCTAAGTGTAATACCTACATCTTTTTGCTCTCAACTGTACCTAATTTTCACGAGTATCAATGTTATTTTCTAAAATAAGGTTTTTATTTAGATTATATGAGTATAATATTTGGTATTATATTACTTGTATAATGTTATTGGTATGATCGCGATGTTATATATTTTGGGAATTAAATTTTATCGCGTGGGAGTTGTCTGTGTTTTAATATAAATTATAAATGTAGTATGTACGTGTTTATACAGTAGTAGATAGAACTGAATATGTATTTTCAAGCTGTAGAAGGTACCTACATGTTTTTCAGGGTATTTCATGAAGCGACAAAAGAAAAAGAGCTTCTAGATTTTATTATGAATCGAACGCAAGTTGTCTAAACTAATATAATAATAATAATATAATAATAATATATTCCACAACTATCACACAACGCCGTCTAGTCTCAAGCTAAGCAGAGCTTGTGTTATGAGTACTAAACAACTGATAAACATACTTATATATTTCTAAATACATACATATATAGATAAATTACACCCAGACACAGAACAAATGATCATGCTCATCACACAAACATTTGTCCTGGGTGGGAATCGAACCCACGACCTCCGGCATAGCAGTCATAGTCACTGACCACTAGACCAACAGGCCAGTCCTACTAATATTATAAACGCGCAAAAACTACTGAACGGATTTAGATGAAATTTTGCGCACATATAGTTTATAACCAGGATTAACACTTAGGATACTTTTTATCCCGATATTCCCACGGGATCGACACTAATGCGAAACGACGGTGCGGTGAAACCGCGGGGCACTGCTAGTATATTATATAGAGAAAAGATTAGATTTTTGGTGTTTGTTTTTTACCGGTTTCACGCTAAAACTGCTGAATGGATTGGGGTGAAATTTAGCACACAGATAGACCATGACCTGGATAAGGACATAGGCAGTTTTCATCCTGGATCGCAGACGAAGTCGCGGGTAACAGCTAGTCATTCATATCAGGGTTAGATGTTCAACTGTCTGGCAGTACCTCAAAAACGGAACCAAGAATAAAAAATAAAATAGTTAAATATCAAAACAGTTGTTTATTACCGAGTAGAAAAATAACAATCCACCACATTGCTTGGGTGACTATCACAAATAGTGAATAAGTTATGGTACGGAACAATAATTGCACATTAGGACTTGCACTTGGCTGATTTCTCTGTAATAATTAATACATCCTTTCCATGATCTCATATTTATTTCTATTTATCTTGTTTACGTCTTTGTTATAAGTATTATATTATTTTGCCTTAAGTTTTTATTAATAATATGTGGTATTACCTATTTCTTTGATTGCTGGTTAAACTGTAATTAGCGACTGTGTAAGTCCGAGGATATTATTACCGATTATAGTACCGAGGGTTCCGTACCATCATGTTTTAATTATTTTTTTTAGTTAATTTTTACACTGTGCAGTGTAGAATATTGCAACTAATGTAACTTTTGTTGATGATTTCTGAAAAAGAGTGCGACTTCGTTTTATTTTTCCTGTAATCTTTACATAAGTAAACTTCTATCACATAGAATAATTTCAGATTTTTCTCTTTGCAAAGTTCGGAGATAAGGGGGGGACGGTATTTTTTTTTTAATTTTTCATCAAAAGTCGAAAGCTATGCGGCGTAAAAAAAAAAGAAATAATGTTTGAGAATGCGCAAACTGCGCTCTTTCATATGTCACCCCACATGCCCTAGTAGCCCCACTTCGAATTTTTCAGACCCTCTTTCAGTCCCTGTTGCAAAAAATATACATATATTTTAATTTGTTTCTTATTTGCAAAATAGTTGGGCAAACGTCATCTAAAACTGTTCCAAATTTCAAGTTGATAGCATTAGTAGTTCTTGAGATATCCAGCTGTGACAGACAGACAGACAGACTGAGTCTCACCATAAGGGTTCCGTTTTACCATTTTGGTACGGAACCCTAATAACTAAAATCTTGTAAGATATAGGAACCAATGAGTATCTAAATGTTTAGATAAAATTACGTACGTACCGTGAGGATGACTGATTACTGTGATTAGTGTCAGCAGCGACCTGCGCGGTAATTGCGTAACACACTATTAGCAGCAATGGGTTTTTTTCATCTTGACAGTTCAACAACATTCATTACGTTATTTACGTTGTTGAGCAGACATTTTTTTCGAACATATGACGTAATGGATTAGCAAATTATCCTTCAAAATGATTCAGATTGTGATTAAAGGTGTGTTAATCTCTGAATATGCTAGAATAATAAACTGAACATCTCTCTCATTCTCATCATCTGCCTAGCCTTTTCCCAACTTTGTTGAGGTCGGCTTCCAGTCTAACCGGATGCAGCTGAATACCAGTATTGATGGAGCGACTGCCTATCCGACCTCTACAACCCAGTTACTGGGTAATACGATACCACTTCGTAAGATCATCGTCTCTCTCATTCTATAAATAAATATTTGTAACGACCGCGAACGATATGTAGATCAACATAACAACCTAATACTGTCCTGCAAATCGCAAAAAACGTAAGTACATTTGAATTTCGGGTTACATTAGCGCATCCTTCGTAAGGGGCTTACAGGACCTAAACACAAAAAACGCAAGTTTTAGAAACAATAAAAGTATATGATTGACTACATTAAACCAAATCAGAAAAATATATGATATTCTTCAGGATATATTCTAGGTAGATAGTGTGTTGAAAACATAATACAACTAATTTGATACGACAGAAAAAAATCATGAAGATACCTCTAAAAACTTTCTTTTTACAATAAAAACCATACTAATATACATACAATCATTCTGATTTTTTGGCAGATTATTCTACAAACAACACTAGTGTGTAAAATACTAGTGTTTTAATGTTTTAGTCCAAACAATAGATTTTTTGTAATTAAATTATTGCTTCATATTGTGCAATAAATTACCAGCGTTGTGTCATCGCGCTTCTCTTTCTTTCCTATGCAGTCCGACAGTGACCTCGCTTTAGGTCATGTAAGCCCCTTAATAAGACTGTCTGTTAACTAGCGTAGTGTAATAAGAGCAAGCCTGTTATTCGGTCGGGGCTTGTCTAGTAGACTTTAAGACAAGTCTTAGTGAGACAGACTTGATACCGCGTTGTATGAGTATAATAGGCCCTTTACTTCTGTCTGTTAGTGTATTTTAGACACGAGAATGAGAGCTGTAACTGAAAATCAGAAACTTGTTTGTTCAAAATCAAGAGTAGTACCTATCGATTACTCTATTTTGGATAGTTTCCTGCACTTTCTTCTCCATAGAGATCTACGTTTTGGAATGGGCAACTAACTTCAACTTTCTAACTACCTAACTCACCGAATTTTTGACTATTTATTCAAAAGTGTCTCTCAGTGGACTGGGCCGCAAGGCGGGCGCGGGTATGGGAACGCGCGCGGGCTGCCTGTCCGCACTGAAGCGCGACTGCGTTCTGCGTATTGTCGTGTGCAGTGTTTGTCAGAATATAATACGGATGAAGAAGACTTATTTTTACTAGAAAAAAGCTCGAACTAGATTGAGAACCCCGGTCCCCGCGCCGAGCAGCTCGCGCCGCTCACCGCGCCCGCCTGCCTACTATAGACACTCAAAGGAAGTTCATATGTTTGAGTTCGAGTTTGCTCGACCCGGGAATCGAACCCAGGACCCCACGCTTAGCAGTCGCGCTTCCAACCACAAGACCAACGGGGCAATCTTTCGGAGCATTTTACATGTAACGGTAATTAAGTAATTGGTTTTTAAACTAACTTCGATGCAGATCTTCAACGGGTTCTTGTCGTGAGTCTGCCTTATACAAAGTTAAAGCATTAAAGCGATTTATGAATGTTAACTTTACGGCTGAAGGAGACATCGCTCACAGCTCTTCTAAAGACGCAGAAGCACATTGTGCACCTAGAAGATGCATGGAGCTTCTTACGTCATCGCTTTTTATAAATTGTTAGAGAACTTTTGCGACTTGCTGGTTTTGAGGTCAGTCAAATGGGATTTATGATAGTGTGCTAATATAAGATTAAATCGTCTCTTTTCGACTGTCAAAAATCTGTCGGTTCGTTTATTTCAAACCTAAATTATGACGAAACCGAAAATTATCTAACGAATGACAATATTCACTAATTACTCCCACAGATGCACACACACGCATGAACGCCCCTACACGCGCTCGAAGACACACACACATACACACCCTCATACAGACTCAGTTACAGTTGTTTTATTATCTTGGGCCTATCACGGATTTGAACGCACATGTCTTTTGGGGGGGTAACCACTTAATGGAGCTGTGTGTACCTACCACACACAAATTCAATTAACACTACTTGCTATGTAAATATCAGTTAAAACATCATCAATATAAACTAAGTGGAAAAAATCGTATTATTGAATCTAACTTAAAAACTACTCAAGTGAAGTTAATCAAAGCGGTGCCAAGCTAATTAGATGCATTGAAGAATTGAAGATACCGACTGGAAGAATCATCAAAATTCGCATAGAATTGCCGGAGATGCAGTACATTTATGCATATAACTTCGTACATAAGAATAATTATCTAATGTATGTAGATCACGTTAGTGAAAGAAACATCAAAATTTGTACATTGGTTTTGAGAAAATCGCAGACATACATACATACAGGTCGAATACAGAACCTCCTTTTTTGAACTCGGTTAAAAACCGTTCGAAGTAGGAGCGGGAGTAGTAAATACTGATAATAATAGAAATAGGTTAAAACTACCAGAGCCAAGCATGTGATACAAAGACGTACTAATTTAAATTAAACATAGTTACAAGCCCCCTTAACTTCTTATTCCCGTTTAAATTCCGCTGGCGACGCTCACGTACGCCGTAACGTCTCTACTTTCCTAGATTTATTGGACACCAGTATTTATTAATGCATCTTCTAATTGCCTTAAACAGTTTACCGCGGCCATCTTGACGTTACGTGTTATTTAATTTGGTGATTAGCATTGAGCGAATCTTTGTTTAAGAGAATATAAATATCTATCGAGTAGAAGAGCATCACCTTTCCTCTTAACTGTGAGAATAACTATGTATATGAATGTTTATACATATATATATTTTAGCTTAACTATTTATATGTTCATTGTTTGCAATATATTTGTAGATATAGTTTATTAAGACGTATAAAATAAGTATAAATTATATAAAATCAAGTAGGTATCTTGACTTAGCACACGAGGTTGTCGACATAATGGGACGTGGACTCTGCAATCATTGTACCGATAATTGTTAGAGTACATTTGCTCGAACGAACTCGTTCGATAAACACCTGGCTCTCCGCTAATAGGTTGTATTACCTATTAGCAGAAAGCCAGGTGTTGGTCTAACACCTCAGGAAGCTCTCATTGCGCGGTTGGGTCATGGACTTGATTCAGAAAGCAGTACTCCTGGACATGGCACGCATAGTGAGGAGCCCTCTCTGGAGACCTGTCTGCCGGCAGCTTGAACCCTGTTTCTGATGCCGATGGGCCACAAATTGTTATATTTAATAATTATTTTTTATAAAAAAAATGTAATCAATAGGTAAGTTATGCAAATGAAATAAAGGGAATAAATATAATTATGAGGTTTTCTTCTTGTCGTTATCTGTAGATTTAGGTAATAATAGCCTGATTGATAAATTTCTTTTTTATAAAACATACACGCACACAGTCGATTCTTACCTAATGAGGACCGGACATTTTTTTATCTAATCAAAAATCAATCAATCCGTGTCATATTCCATAAAATGAAAAACATTTCAAATTATTGCTTCATATTAACAGGGAATATATATCACCCAATCTATGTCACATTCTTTTAATGTAAAATTGACGCGTGTTTCAAAACCATGTAGGTATACAAATCTGTTCACATAATAAATCAAATCAATTCTACGAAGCTGATTGTGTAAACTAATAATTTCGGCTAATTATTTATGTTTAAATCAGTGAAATTATGTAAAATGAATGAAAGGCGAATAATAAAAGGTATCAACATGGCACATGTGAGTGGAAACGCCGAAAGGGGATGCTTTAGAAGCATATAATTATACTGACCTTTTTTATTTTATTGTTTACATTTTTGGCAAATAAATCACAAAAATGCAGAATACATAACATATAGAATAATTTAAAACGTGAATAACATGGGAAGGTGATACCTATAAAATTTAATTAATATAGTGCAATGGGGCAAACCGATTGCATTTTCTACGACAGTGATTGTTTAAACAACCAATAAAGTCTTTTATTGTTTCATTCGCCTGTAAAAATATTGCCCATGGCTTAGCACAATGGATATTATTTCCACAGCGTGGAGCACAGTTTGGTTCAAATGTTTTTTTCACGTGAGTTACCACCGCTGAATGAATTTGAAGCATCAATATCCACTGAACATTTTCATTGATTTTTACAGTGTAAAAAAGTTTTTAACTGCAGCTTTTGCCTACTATAGGCCGTGTAGTAAAAAGTTTGTTGATTGCCTAGTCTCGCATATGAAGTTTTAGTACGGTTTTATCTTATTCTATCTACTGCTGTTACTGACGCAGTAGAATCGTTCGTTGGTGCGGTCAAACATTCGATGAGTTTTTTTATCTATAATAACAGTATCTACTGTTATTATAGATAAAAAAAACTGTCACTCTCATTACTTCTAAAACGGTGCTTTATTTGAAACATTTTAATTTTTTTAGGCACCTGAAAGGTTATCGCATGAAACCGGATGTGGATATTCATGTCTTTACATTATCGATCCAGACAGAATAATCAATAATGCTAAACACACTGTTGTTCTAACCAATTAAGTAGGTAATTGGTTAGAACAACAGTGTGTTTTTGTGTGTTTTGTGTGTGTGTGTACCAATTACGTAGGTAATTGGTTAGAACAACAGTGTGTTTAGCGTAACTAACTAATACGTTTTAAAATACTGAATTCTTAACTAGATTCAATTATGGAGGAACACCAAAGGAAAGGCCGTTATGTAGGTAAGGATTTCAATAATACGTTTCTTATCCTTTTATTTATACAGGGTTATTGGTAAAACACCAGCAACCTCTTAAGAGGTCATTGTATTCATCATTATGAACAACTTTTACTATGGGACCAAACCTGAAATCGCGAAAAAAAAATCAGCTGTTCCCTACATTTTGACGAGTTATACGAACATAAATGTAGGGAACAGCTGATTTTTTTTTCGCGATTTCAGGTTTAGTTAGTAAAAGTTGTTCAAAATTATGAGTACAATGACCTCTTAAGAGGTTGCTGGTGTTTTACCAATAACCCTGTATATTGGTAGTTGTTTACTTTGTGAATGGTATGTGACAAAATCTTGGTCACGTTTATTTTCCTTTAATGCGGAAATCAGTCGAATAGTGAATAGAATAGAATAAAATAGAAATACTCTTTATTATGTACACCAAATAAATTACAGACATAAAAATAGAAACTGTACATAGGGTGACACGATGGGCGGTCTTATCACTAAAAGCGATCTTTTAAAGACAACCTTTTAATGGATTAAAATCTCCTCCTTTTTTGAAGTCGGTTAAAAAAGGGGAAGGACAGACAAATACTGTTGGTAGTCTGTGGTGTACCTATTACATAATACAATAAAACATACATAACGTATATTATACTAATCTAAATAAATATATACATACAATAATAAACATGAAACAGGAGCAAAGAAATTATGATGATGATGTTTAAGGAGAGAGGAAGTGCTTTTTTATCATAATTTTAAAAGTGGACAAAGATTGAGCACGCCTTACCGACACGGGCAAGTCATTCCATAACCGTACTGCTTGAACAGTAAAAGATTTGTCATAGAAACTGGTGGAATGCATCGGCATCTCTAGTCTCAGGTATAGTGATAGGTATCAAGTATTTTAAAATCTTGATATTTGCGAAAATCTTTTTGGATTGTAGGACGAAAGCCACCGTATTGAATGACACTAGATCTAATGATGTTGTTCAGAAAAACGGTTCGAGCATCTTGCGTAGGATGTGTGAACAAACATAAATTTTAGGCACTACAACAAAGCCTGTTCATGCAATAGGTTTAATTTGATCCTGCAACAAACGAGGATCACAATAACAACGGTGATAGCCGTGATTGTGTGGCAGAAGTAGACATGATGACGTCATTAATCTTTGTGTAATGACCACCGAAATGCGGACGCGGTCGTCATGGCACATTTGCTAAAGTGAGACAACGTCATGGTATGAATTAACGGTAGAGAACATTGTGTGATTTCAATTATGGGTTTTATTCATTTATTTTAACATGTAAAACACTGGTGCATGCATTTAAATTTAATGACACAGTATTATGACATGTACAGTCACGAGCATAAGTATCACTTGACTTTATTCAAAGACGATTTTCTCCTTCAGTTTTGAATGAAATTTTATGTTATTACGAACAAAGTATTTTCGAACCCATAGGTTTGTGTAAAGTGTCGTATTTCAACGTTGAATTCGTTAATTCCCGAAAGAATCGCAATTGAAAGTTGCCAAGTGTTGACATATTAGTGCTCGTGACTGTACCCTGTAAAGTTTATATATCAAATCACATTATAATATTAATTCTAATTATTACATTACATTCATCATCTGCCTAGCCTTTTCCCAACTATGTTGAGGTCGGCTTCTAGTCTAACCGGATGCAGCTGAATACCAGTATTTTACATGGAGTACCTAACCCTTGGTAAGATGTTATTAGAGTTTCGGGCTTCTGACCACCCGTAATGACTGTCAAAGATCCACGAAAGACAGCCGGGGCCAATAGCTTAACGTGCTTTCCGAGGCACGGTGAGGTCCTTGTATGTAAAATGGTCACCCATCCACGGACCAACCGCGGCAACCTGATTGATCGAACCGTGCGGCTGTTATTACTTAGTCAAAAGTCCCTCTATAAGGTCTGCACATGTAATAGTTTGTAATGTAGCTTGTCTTTATCATACTCTTGGTTGCTTCCTTACATTGTAGCCCATTGAACGCAAGCCGGACGGACAATTCTGGTACTTAGTTCCCTTTGTTAGTTAATATTAGTTACTAATTCAAGTTGTTAATTTAATATTTCTAATCTACTTATTAATGCACAAA
Source organism: Oligia latruncula (assembly GCA_948474745.1). Lineage (NCBI taxonomy): Eukaryota > Metazoa > Arthropoda > Insecta > Lepidoptera > Noctuidae > Oligia > Oligia latruncula. The sequence goes on along the minus strand of OX419686.1, from coordinate 8,140,741 downwards.
ACTAGTATATTATGGACATATTAGGCAAAGTTTTTCACAATAAAAAGGCAAGCTAAAATGTACCTACCATACCTACTTTTTTGGCTGAAACCCTAAATATTTTCCCTTTTTTTGCAAAATCAACAAATCTTTTCAGATAAAAGAATTGTATTTTACCAAAAAAAAAAATGCCGCACACTCGGCAATGTTTTACTATACAGTCATACAATACAACACAGAAATACTTTCAAAAACAAAAATACTTACGTGAACAAATATAAATAGGATCATTGTATTGAGATAAAAAGGTCCCTTTAGAGTTTTTTAAAGTCAACGGGACCGGAAAAATTCCCTTACAATTTTTTTCAAGGATTGTTCAGAAAGTTTGAAATATTTTGTAACATTTTTGGCATCAACATTTTTACCCTTTTAAACACGGGGCAGATGGTTTGAGGGTCAATTTAGAGCGTAGGCACGTTTACACTCGGAGAATTTCTCGACGGCGACCGTACGTAAATTCTCCCAATTTCCTGCCTCAATCAACTCGGCCTATCGCAGTCCACTGCTGGACATAGGCCTCTCCCAGGCTACGTCACCACACCCTGTCGTCCGCTTTCCGCATCCAATCTGCCTTGTCCGACCATCTTAAGGTCGTCGGTCCATCTAACTGGGGGGCCCACACTACGCTTGCCGATACGTGGTCTCAACTCTAGGACTCGTCTGCTCCCCCGGCCATCGGTCCTTCGACAAACATCATCATGATATGCCATCAGTTTGCTTACTCTGCAAGTTATGTCGTTTGCTGTGGTTCTTTTCCTTTTTCTTTTTTTGAGTTTATCCTCAATAGAAACTCCGAGCCGTGCGTATCTAGACAAAACTCGCCAGGCAATTATCGCCTTTATGTCGAATACTTACCTAGACTCGCAAGGTGATTTTCTAGAAGTGTGATATTTCAAACTGAAATTCGATTGGAATGTTGTAAAGAAGGGCGATTTTCGTTTTTCGACATGTGGCGGTTACTGTTGACTCTCTTTTAATTTTTTATCTGCTTTCAATATTAAAGGCGGAATCGCGGACACTAAGCTAGCTTGCACGATTATGCTAAAAAAAATACAGCGTTTATTTATGCATTTATTTTAATAACTAGCTGCGCCCCGCTGTTTTACCCGCGGAAATGTCGATTCCGTGGGAATATCGGGATAAATAGTAGCCTATATGTTAATCCAGGATGTCAGCTACCTCCATACAAAATTTTATCAAAATTGGTCTAGCCGTTTGAGCGTGAAGAAGTAACAGACATATAAACACACACACACACCCCCACACCCACAAACTTTCCCGTTTATAATATTAGTGTGATAGTGTGATTAGATATTCTTAGCACAACACAACAACACACTGATAACACTATTCAAGGCATATTGTCAGGGTCTGTACACGGGGGGTCTGTGGGCCAGCTACACCAAAAGGTCGCGAGATGTCTTGCGTCCATATAATAATATTTTCAGAATGCTCTTGAGACTGCCCCGTTTCTGTAGTGCGTCGGAAATGTTTGCGCAGAATCGAATTGACGGCTTTCATGCGATCATTCGGAAAAAAGTCGCATCATAAGTAACTAAGACAAGGGCCAGTAGCAACAGCGTTCTGAAAACAGTTACAGAGAGTTGTACTCTCTCATTTTGAGATATTTTGTAGAAAGGATGGCCAAGTGGGACACTTGTACCTTACTTGGCCATCTTCCGAGCAAAAGGGTTCAAACTTAAATTCCAAATAACAATATTACTTACTAACACTAGCTATAAGATATTACTAACATTATGGATCTTTATTGTTGTCTGAGTACATAAATTTTGATTTGATTTTAGCGTATTGATGGCTAAAAATAACACGTAACACAAAATGTAATTCTTTAATTTGTTTTGCCCAAAATTCAGTAACTCGAATACCGTTCGGTGACGCAGCCATTAATTAAGTCCTCCAATCCAATAATTAGAGCAGTTTATCGAGTCATAATTATTTAAACACATAATTATTCTTTACTTAGGTCATCGACTTAGCTAAAGCTAACCCGGCAGAAATTCTCTCAACTCCCGAACAGTTGGTTATAAACTATATAGTTGCGATGACACAACAGATTCCTCTCTCACGCTCTGTGGTTGACACTGTTTAGAGTAAAGCTATAGTTAGCTATCATTTATGTTCAGAGTCCTTTAAAGTGAACGCATTGACAACTTACTAACTTAACTCGTTAGTGGTGGAGTAACTATTTGAAATATTAAAAATTTTCTTGAACTTCTCTTCGAGTCGATGGTATCTACTTTTTGGATTAGTTGGGCTGAGTAATAATCCCTTCCATGCCGTTTTCGGCTACGGCGACCGTTACATCATCACCCTACTGGGGTCTATCATGTGCTCTCATGTGGCTAGTAAAACCACCTTTGTTTACAAATATTCTTGCACAGAGTGGAGACGCGAGAGCACCATTAACATAATTGTAACTGATTGCCGCTGGTGGTCGGTGGCCCAAAGCATCGCAGTGTCAGTGACGTTTGATAGATCTTAAAAACTGCAGTTGTACAAGTATGTCCATACGCCTGAACTTTTTAAGATGTCATGTCATACATGTCACACATGGCAAGTAGGTCATGTTCTGGACAGGCGGCACCGCACTCACATGTCGAATTGTCGATACATCGAGATGTCTTTTCTACATCTATGTAAGTTAATATGAATGTATTATATACACAGGTAAACCTACCGGAGTAACTGCTCTAAATTATGGTGAAAACCGTATCAAAATCCATTGAGAAGCTTAGAAGCTGATCTACGGGAACTTGTTTTTACTATGTATGTCGTCGACCGTAGGTTCAATTAAGGTAAGGGACAAAATACCCAAAATGAGTTGAGTATACAGTTTTGTTCAGAATTTTGCGCTCTTTCGAATGGTGTATATGAAAAAATTCTAGCTTAAAAAAATGTCCCTTACCCTACTGATTTTTGGATTCGAATTTCGAATCAGCCCCATAATAACAATGTATCTGAAAAACTATGCAATATAGCAACTTGAAATGGTGTAATTACCGCAGCCAATCCACTTCAAATAAGGTAAGGGTCTTCCCAATCAGCGAATTATTCTTCACACATTTTTTCAACAAGACCTTTACACTATTTTTTCATTATAGATTGGATCCAACGTAGAGATCAATTTAATGTAAGGGACATTACTAACAAAATACGTTGGTGTAAGGGACGTCTATTTTCTTAAATAGCTAACTTATTTAAATAAATGTTACACAGGTAGATAGAGCACTAAAATACAAGATTATGTGTAAAATCAGATCCAAAAAGGTTAATAACAAAAAAAGTTATAGGCGATTTAGTCCGAAAAAAAACTTTGTCGGCCTCTCCTGAAAAATCGTATTATGTCCCTTACCTCAATTGAACCTACGGTTGACATTGTGTAGATATAGATTCAGTTTGGAAACATTTTACTTTACGATTAATCATCTTTTCATCCAACACATCATTCGTTATTCGAACCATCTGTTAGCTGGTTGTTACTTGAGCGCAGCAAAGTTCCTCCCACAGACATGTGGTAAGAGGCAAGCGAAGGGTTCTAGGGCAAAGAACCTCCTCATGATGTAGGTATGCCGTATTAATAGGCTCGCCCACTTATACAAAAACTGACGAAATGTGGGTATTATATTGTATTCACACAATACACGGGTGATGTTATGTTATTAAATACTGTAAAATGTATCAACTTAGATGATATTACATAAATAAAAGTAACAGTGTTAATCGACTTTTGTTGACTGACCAGCTGATTTATTCTTTAAAATCTTACCGTAAAAACGTAGGTGAAGTGAACCTGAAGTAAGCTGCCAATAGTGTAGCCCTAGCCTCTAGTGGAATGTCAGCTCACTTCATGCTCACATTACCTAAAGGGGTTTTAAGGTCCTTGTCGCGCCGTTTTGATTTTATTTAAAACCTATATAAATTGATAGCTGACATGTGCAAACGGATAATATAACAGGGCCAAACCCCGTAAAGTGCATTTCCGAAATATTATGTTTGATGTAAGCATTATGTTTGATTTCTTTAAACTTTCAGGGTGATTATTTCAAACATCTAAACAACAAGATGTGGCCAAGTTCATCTTATATAGCTTTTATGCGTGGCCGCCATTTTGAAAAAGATCAAAATGGCGCGACAGTACATATAAAAATCTTCCATCACCTTTACAGAATTGACCCGATGTACTTTCGCATCTTTCCCAGTACCTGCCGACTGAACTTGACTCGACACAATGGTGTGGTAAAAATACTGAAAAATCAACGAATATGAAACCTACCAGGCTGGCAAAAGTCTAGAAGATGCGAACACACTTTGATGTCACGTTCAAGTGTAATGTGACGCGTAACACGTAGGTACGTAGCTGGTTTTGGGGAAGACAGCATGTTCCTAATAGTATGTGTTGATAGGTTGTTAGATTGTCTCCTACAGCCTACAGCTTTGTAAAAATATACATATTATAGAAAGGATATATATATTTCATTAAATATTTAGTTCTATAAAAACACTGAATCATATTTATGCATAATACTCGCAGCATCGTATATTGACAACGAGAAACAGACTGTAATAGCGTGTTAACCAATCCATATCAGTTTATTTTCACATTCAATCGCAAAATCCAAAAGTGAAATCAACCAGATGTCAAACCTGACAGACCTACTAGAATTTAGAATACAATTAATGTTCCGAAAGAAGGTGATATGCTGCACTGTAACGAGTTCGATTCGCAACAAGAGGGCGACTTGGTTATTGTGGCAGATGGACAGTTACCCAGGGGATCTTGGCCGAGAGGTAGAGTGATTAAGATATACACAGGCCCAGACGGAGTAGCAAGAGTGGCGGATATACGAACAGGTGCTGGCCCTCTCAGGAGACCACTTAAGAAGTTATTGCCCCAGGAGCTCTAGGCTAGACTTTTTTTAAAAAAATGTGGAGTATGTTGCGAATCGAACTCGTTACAGTGCAGCATATCACCTTCTTTCGGAACATTAATTGTATTCTAAATTCTAGTAGGTCTGTCAGGTTTGACATCTGGTTGATTTCACTTTTGGATTTTACTATTGAATGTGAAAATAAACTGTGGTAACCTACCAGCGCGTTTTAGTTACATTATATTGTAGTCTTGGTTACAATCAGTAATATTTAAAACACTTGACTACTGCAATAATATAATAACGCTTTTGGTACCTAATTAAGAATCTCCTAAGTATTCATTAATAAACACAGCAGATAAGACTAGATTTAACAACAAAAAGTTACAAGTCAAACCTGTAGAAACAAAACTACCTAATTTATTAATTCTACCTAATTCTTATTTTCTCTCACCCACAACTTAATTATAAGTAGGTACCTGTATAGTAAGACTTATTATGATGAATGTCTGTCTAGAGACGAGCGAAAGTGAATTAGACTAAAAGAAACTAAACAAAGCCCCGGGAGATAAGGCGTCGGTTCATAAGTAATAGGTACTTGCTAACTTAGTAAGAGTTCCGTACAAAAACTTTACAAATACTACTTGCTTTTTGTTACAAACATGTTGAATATGTTGTTTAGGTATGTATCATTGTCATTAATCATTTTTGCTGAAAGACGTCCGTCCACATCTAAACATAGGTTCTCCCTCAAGTAGATACCTAAAGATAAGATAAAGATAATTTTATTTGTCAAAACATGCGTATACATGCAAATTAAGCGTGCAGGATGTCCCAATATTAATATTTCGTACGTAAATGTTTAAAAATAAAAAGTAAATTACATAATAAAAACTAAATTACTAAAGGCACTAAAATATAAATGTAAAAATTTTACGAGGGGTGACACAATAGGCGGTAATATCGCTAAAAGCGAACTTTTAAAGACAACCCTTGGATAGATTTAGAGAGAAAGGAGAGACAATACTGCAGGTAGTCTATGGTATACCAATTACAATATACAATAAATGCATACATACACAAAACAAACTTATCTATATAAATAAATATATACAATAATAATCATAAAACAAATGCAAAGTACGTAATAAATGACGTCTAAGAAGAAATAGAGTGCTTTTTTACCATAATTTGAAAAATGGACAAAGATTGGGCACGCCTTATTGACACGGGCAAGGCATTCGGTATACATAAAATTAGTTCTGTAATCTTCAAGTGGGTGGGAGGATGATGGACGATGCCTCTGGATTTGTTCTATGACCTACATTGTGGCAGCAAATTTCCTTAGTCCGAGCATCTAATATAAATTGACATGACATGGGACACAGACATGGCATGGGACACTGCTTTTGATTCTCTTAAGCAAGGATCTCTGGCGGCAATTCTTGTAGCAAAAAATATTTGGATAAACGAGGGGCACTTCGTAAACATCATTCTCAATGATTGATAGGCGGCGCACACGCGAGAAACTGCTTTATATTCTATTTGTCTTAGAAACTTTGCCAACTATTCCCGGCTGATAGGAAAAAGGGAGCCTGGAATTGGCTTAATGTAAAAACGGAGTACTACTCGTAAGAGTACGTACCGGGTGAATATCATGTCGTCATGAATGAATGACTGAGTAGTTACTTAGTACTTAGCATTATGAAAGGAAATCCATGTTTTCTTCGATTTTTCAAAGTTTTAAGAATGTCGAATTCAACTAACTGGGCCATCAAACTGTACAGTGCATACAAACATGAACTTTAGGGAGAAAACTATAATTAAAGTAATTATCCTGAATTATAAAACACGGCTCTGAATGACGATGTTAGCTTACGTTAGTGTTAACTTTTACCTAATCGAAGGCTGGCTACGACTAGCTTAGATACAACAAATACAAAATTAAACAATATAACAAAAACAGACCCCCAAGTTAAAAAAAAAAACCAACACATTTCAAACAAAATCAAAATATTTTATCTCACATAAGTGAAATTCTAAAATAAAACTTATGAAACGTCAGAAACTAGGTGCACGCTTCCAATTTGGTCGTTTCCTATGGATAGATAAATAGATAAAACGTTTATTCAGTGCAACAAAAGACAATGGTATTAAAAACATCCAAAAATGTGAAAAAAAAGACACCTAGCTCATATACATCTATAACGGTCGATCACTACTGAGCGGTGTGTGTCTCATGGTTGCACCAAATGGGAGTCCAGCTCAGCATATGCCAGGTACAATTACCTGACGCTGGTATTCTGCTGCATCCCGTTAGTGACATACGGATGTCGAGAAGACCCATCTGAGTTTCAACAAAATGGTACCAACATTATAGTGCGGCGCGTACCTATATTATAAGAATCTATGGAGAAGAGCCAGAAAGAAACTCCACGGTTACTGTTTTAAAAATAATTGGGTTTTACAATGTTTTTCAAATTACAGTGTTAACAGGTAAGTTGTGGAGGTCAGGAGGCAGTCGCACTATGTAAAATACTGGTATTCAGCTACATCCGGTTAGACTGGAAGCCGACCCCAACATAGGAAGTTGGGAATAGGCTAATATAATGAACAGGTAAGGGAGGACAGTGTTGGCCTGACCACAAGTCAGTCTACAAGGCCTACAACGTTCTTACATTCACAAATTAAAAATAAATCTCTTCAACATTAAATATGACTCTAATCAAATCGCTACACAATCTTACTAGACATACGAAACAAAGCTAATTTCAAAGGCTGCGGCTGAAATCTACGGAAACAGGGGCCATGTCGGCTTGTTCCTGAGATTGCGTCTGCTACGTCCAACTTTAAGCATTGTGACTGCGTACAGAACTGGCAAAGCTATCAAAGTTTATAACTGTCTAATACAATGCTATATGCAAACGCAGCGGAACTTTGTCGCGAGATATATTACGTTTGAATCGTGTGCGGGGATCATAATGAAGTCGATATAACAGCAGAATTCCTCCTACCTTTTGAAATTTGTTAAAAACGGAATTTGGTTTTGGATTCTATTTTGCTGTCTGGATATATTTGGGAATATTGAGAGTTATGTGGTACGACTTTGAAAAAATTTAACTTTCTTGCCCTATTTTGCTTTGATTGTAACAGTTTCCTGTTTTAATTCGAATCAATTTTAAAATTAGTATTTTAAAATTGATTCGATATAAATCTGCAGTATGAATTAGTTTTTTTGTTATTCCATGAATACTTAATTAATTTATGTATTAAAGTTATGGCTAAGAAAAAACAATTTGTGCCGATCCCAAATGTCATAGGATAAGGACGGAAAGATTGAGATGATGATTAAAGTTATGGCTCTAAGGGCTAATTTTTCAATCATCAGATAACTTTTATCTGAAGAATTAATAAATATGGCGGTTTGACATATTCTCTATACAAAAAATGTCAAACCTACCTATTATTTTTATTCCTCAGTTAATACAGATATTTTTTTATTCGTGGAATAAAATTGACGTCTGAAAGTTTTTGTATGGAAGAACCGTCAAAAATTCAAAATTATTCCTCAGATAAAGTTATCTGGCGTTGGAAAAATCTGATGTCACCATAGTCAGATCTTTTGTCCGTGGAATAAAATTGACGTCTGACAGTTCTAGTATTGAAAAACTATCAAAAATTCAAAATTTATTATCAGGTTATGACTTATTCTAGATATAAAAATTTGATGAAATACAAAAAAAAAAAAAAACTTATACCTAGTGACACGTAGTTTTTGAACAAAAAGAAATAAACAAGAGCATTCTGCATAACCTCTACATTTTGCGTCTACGTGCCTCACAGGCGCTTCTCCATTTAACTTATCTTGTTCTGTGGCACGTACTTTATCTACATAAATGTACGCCTGTCTTCCCGAAAGATTACTCTATATTATTCTTCATCTTTTGAAGATGAAACTGCTTAAAAAAGGTCAAATTGTGTTAAGTGCATATTCCGATAAGCGAATGACAAGGTACTAATAAAAAATCGTCAATGTTTCTCGATAACGCTAATTGCGTAACAAAATAAATTGCTCGTTCATTGTTAATGTTTCAAACATTTATGTAGTAATTATTTAATTAATGATGATTTCATTAAAATGCGGGTTCGTGAGCAAAATGATTATCAGGACATCAGAGGCTGTTTAGATTAGGTCAGCATAGCACAAACCGGGTTTAGCAGACAAACTGGAGTTACACAAGGCTAATTTTTCAAGCTATGATAGCTATAAAATGCTAGTAAGACACCCATCCCGTACCAACGAGGCAGCGACTAGCTATAAGCGCCTTTCCCACTCAAGAAACGTACAGAAGATTGTAGGTAAGTCCCGTGTAATTAAAAGAGATACTTACATGTTGATAGTACTTGTATGTTGATAGTATGTAGATAGTAATTGTTGTTCACCGGCCGGCGAGTACCTATTATTTCGTCAGAGGTGAATGACAATGCAAAATTGTATATCTACAGATAAAAATGTTTATATTTAAACTAGCTGACCTCGAACTTCGTACCGCTCCGCACGCCAGCCGCTCTGCCCCCACTTTTTCAACGACTTCAAAAAAAACGGATATATTCACATATGACAATCTATTAGGGCTTCCAAACAAATATACAAAATTTTATAGATGTATGTATGTATGTTTGTCCACGCATTTCTCCGCAACTATTAATCGGATCGTGACCATTTTTAGGGTTCCGTAGCCAAATGGCAAAAACGGAACCCTTATAGATTCGTCATGTCTGTCTGTCTGTCTGTCCGTCCGTATGTCACAGCCACTTTTTTCCGAAACTATAAGACCTACACTGTTGATACTTGGTAAATAGATGTATTCTGTGAACCGCATTAAGATTTACACAAAAAATAGAAAAATACAATAAATTATGGGGTTCCCCATACTTAGAACTGAAACTCAAAAAAATTTTTTTTCATCAAACATACGTTTGGGGTATCTATGGAAAGGTCTTCAAAAATGATATTGAGGTTTCTAATATAATTTTTTTCTAAACTGAATAACTTCTAAAATAAGAAAATGATAAAACTAAAAAAAATATATGATGTACATTATCATGTAACCTTCCACCTAAAATTGTGATTGCGAAAGTTTGTGAGTGTGTGTTTGTTACTTCTTCACGCTCAAACGGCTGGACCAATTTTGATAAAATTTGGTATGACGGTAGCTGAGACCTTGGATTAACACATAGGCTACATTTTATCCCGATATTTCTACGGGAGTGACGCTTATGCGGGTGAAACTGCGGGGCACAGCTAGTGGCATATAATTATCTGGATTCCTGTTTTGTAACTCATCTACATTATAAGATAATCTATTCAAACAGTTTTGCTTAATAATGCAGTAATACTTAGCAACAAGATAATAGTAGGTATATAGGTATGTGTTCGTCATAAAGGTATATATAGGCGTTGCTTGGCCTTGGTTGATCAGTAGCATCTGATACGTGTTGTGTTATTATCGTGTTGAAGTTTTTTACGTAGTTGAATAACAATGTAAGTGCAAAGAATTACTGTGTTGGTATTTTTATATCTGAGTTTGAGTAATAAATAACGCTAAATGGAAACGCATGATTATAAAGCCATATTTGGTCTGTGCCTCTTAAATGAATCCAAATAACAGAAAAACACGAATCAAAATTGAGAAACTGTGTGCATGCTACAAAATTTTTGTAAAAAATGTGTAATTGTGTGGTTTAAATATATGGTATTAATGGTTGTTTAATCGACATCCTTATAATTGTGTTTATTATAAATGCATCTAACAGCACCAGACATTTTTATTAGTTTATAAAATGTAATTTTTTACCGGAGCTCGAAGTAGTGAAATAGTTGTTATGTACAGTCAACAAAGGAGATAAGTATACAGGAGTGTCGGATATAGTTGAAGTTTACTAAGAAACCGATGGATGTTCTGGATTGAAATTTAATTTAATAAATGAGCTGTTTGTTTTCCATTAATCAAATAAATTTTATTTGAGAACATCCATCGGTTTCTTAGTGACGCTCCTGTATACTTATCTCCTTTGTTGACTGTACATAACAACTATTTCACTACTTCGAGCTCCGGTAAAAAATTACATTTTATAAACTAATAAAAATGTCTGGTGCTGTTAGATGCATTTAGAGCTCGAAGTAGTGAAATAGTTGTTATGTACAGTCAACAAAGGAGATAAGTATACAGGAGTGTCGGATATAGTTGAAGTTTACTAAGAAACCGATGGATGTTCTGGATTGAAATTTAATTTAATAAATGAGCTGTTTGTTTTCCATTAATCAAATAAAATTTTATTTGAGAACATCCATCGGTTTCTTAGTAAACTTCAACTATATCCGACGCTCCTGTATACTTATCTCCTTTGTTGACTGTACCTTAGTTAATATTGCCTTAATTACAAACAGAACCAACCGTTAGTAGATAGGTAAATATTTGCTATATTTATTTTCAGATGGGTGTTAAACTGTACACATTGGATCCGAGCCCGCCAGTTCGCGCGGCCATGATGACTTGTGAAGTATTCAATGTCCCTTTCGAGAAGATAGAAGTAGATCTTCGAAATAAGGCTCATTTGACACCAGAGTATTTGAAAGTAAGAGAATAAGTCCATGTACAGTCAACAAAAGAGATAAGTATGCAGGATCGTCGGATATAGTTGGAAGTTTAGTAAGAAACCCATGAATGTGGTCGACTGAAATTTAATTTGATAAATGAGCTGTTTGTTTTCTATTAATTACATTAAATTTAATGCGAGAACGTCCATCGGTTTCTTACTAAACTTCAACTATATCCGACGATCCTGCATACTTACCTCTTTTGTTGACTGTACTCAAAATAAACTAATAGGATTTCTTAGTTACTAAAATCGACAAAGCAAAAATACCAGAAGATGCCATTTCATTGACAGTTCATACAAAGTCCTAGAGGAGATTTATTAAAAATCGGCTTTTTATCAACTCTCCTATGACAAAAATGTCCTCGGTATTATATATAATTTGACCCTGTAAAACCCCTATACAGGGTCAAATTAAATTAGCTAGCAAAACTCCGCAGACGTAATGGGTGTCAATATCTGATAAAACAAAAAAATTATAATTTGATGGTTCTTTTGTGGTGTCACCAACAGCAGTTAGTGTAGTCGCCTGAATTATCAGATTTCATTGTGTAAACTTCACAGACGTGATGGTTTTGATATCTAAACAAATAAAACAGATTTTTTCTACTCGAACTTCAAGTAACAAAACTACAAGCGGTCGTTGACCACAAAGAAACATACCTAGAAGCTTTTTATTTTATTTATTTATACTAGCTGCACCCCGGGGTTTTCACCCGCATAAATTTCGATCCCGTGGGAATTTGGGGATAAAAAGTAGCCTATATTTTAATCCAGGCTGTCAGCTACCGCCAAACCAAATTTTATGAAAATTGGTTGAGCCGTTTCAGCGTGAAGAAGTAACAAACACACGCACTCACAAAGTTTCGCCTTTATAATATTAGTGTGATTTAAACTTTTCGCACAAAAAGGTTTACGAAGGCGGACTTAATGCCTTTGTTTAGAGTTATTCCGGTCTGATCCCCTGAAACCACCCTCCATCCCCCCCCCCCTCCTCCACCCCCTAAATATCTATAGCCACCACGTCTGCAGAGTTTCGCTAGCTAATTTTATTTTACCCCGTATAACAGTCCCTGCAGACTTACTTTAAAAATCAGCTCTAAAGATTTAATAACTTTTCAAGTTTTATTGTAAGTTGTACAATATTTTATATGCAATTTTTTTTTTCAGAAAAATCCACTCCACACCGTTCCTGTACTAGAAGACGGTGATATAATTCTGCATGATAGGTTTGTTATTTTATACGTGAAATAACTTTAAAACTTCCTGTACATACATACAAGGTCACTGATTTAAAACCGTACTGGTGCTTGTTCATCATTTGCTTGGTCGATGATTTGGCTGCTCTGTGTGCACTAACCTTAACAGTGCTAGGAAACTTCAGCTGCAACGGCCTTATTATTATTATTAGCCTTTTTGGTCAGACAAATATAATACACTTTATAGTCCTGACTTTTTTTTTCGGATGGGAAGTCATCTAATGACCCCTCCCGCTCTGGGTGGAGCGGAAGGGAGTGTCAGACTCTTACTGACTAAAACCCACTCGTGTTCCTTCCTTAGCCCTTTATGTTTCAGGCCAGCGGTAACCCTTTCGGACAATCCCGCTGATAGTCCTCAGTCTCTTATCCATATTTAAACCATAGAGCCATTTTTGAATTACCAATTTTATTCCAACAAAGTAAAGTTCTATATACAAAAACATAAAATAAGGTAAACCCAAGTATAACAACTTTGTATTGATAACATTACGACCATCGAAATAAGGTTCGAAATAGTTAAAAACGGCTTAAAGAGTGAAGTTAAAACTCGTTTTGTCAAAAACACAAACGCATTAGCTATGTTTGATTTTCTTCCAGTCTGCGTACTGGCGTACTGCATGCTGCGTAGTGTACTGTAGAGTCTTGTGTGTTCCTGCCTTTAGCAGAAAGCTCTGGCTGGAGATAATATTCCATTCAAACGAGTATCAAATAATTTAATATGGTGTTTTGGTCAATATATTAGTTCCAAGTCTAACGTCTTTTAGTAAAACTGTGGAGGTCCATCTGGACCTTCACAGTACCTACGTTTCAATATAACGGCATTTCTTTTACAAAATTGATTTAATAACCTCTCGTAACTCATGTTTATATTTTCTCTTTTCAGTCACGCTATACTTATGTATCTAGCTGATACCTACGGAAAAGACGACTCGTGGTACCCAAAGGATGTCAAAAAAAGGGCACTGGTTAATCAAAAACTTTTCTTCGACACATCAATTCTTTTTCCAAGAGTACGAAATGTAACTGTAAGTAATTTATAAGTATTAAAATCATTTACCTAATACTTCTGTTTCTAACGTTTTTAAAGATAAGTTAAGACTGCGGCACTATGATCTATACACGGTACACTCAGTGTAGCGTGACCGAGTGTCAATGTGCGTGCACGGGTGACTCTAATTGTGACATTTATTGTGACACAATTTAGTGTCGAACCAGTGCACAGTGGCTCTGTGAACACGTTGTCTAGGGCGAAGGAAACTGAACGCGATCAGCACATATAAGTGCTTATAAACACAAGCGGCACGCATCAACTGCAGAGGAAACTGCAGCCGTCGACACTCGTCGACGTCTGCAGTTGCCTTTGCCGTTGCCCAGTAGATACTATACCTACCGAGATAAAGAGCTATGAGTGTCATATTGTGAATAACTATGTTGTGTTGTGGAATAACAATGATGACACTGACAGCTCTTGAACGCGGTTTAGCTGTGTTGTCGCGTTCAGCTTTTCGCCCTAATCTCTTGTAGTTGACGAGTTTTCAAACAGGTTCGACATTTTTACATACACTACAAAAGTTAAAGTCAAAGTCAAATCATATTACAAGTAAGTTATTAAAAGGTCTTTTCGAACGTCGGGAGACTGACAAAAGCCTGATAGTGTTTGTAGAAGGACCCGAAGGACCCTCTTTTTTTAAATTATAGGAGTAACTTATTATAACAAATATTTAAGGATTTTCTTCGCGCATTTTATAAGCAACCTATGGTAAACTTATAGTTCTTGTCTTTTTTTAATACCCTTGTATACTTCTTTTACGTTTACGTCATTTTATGTTTGACATTTGTGTCACAATTGACGTAGTCAAACTCAAAACTTAGCTTTAGGCTTTAATTTATCTACCTATTATTATATTTTTATATTATTTATATTAGGTATTTTTTTAATATACAGGGTGGCAGGGACATCGACGCGCAATCTGTGACCATGGATTCAGTACATGATTCTGAATCCCCCTGCGTTAAAATATTTCGTTGGTTATTTAAAAAAAAAAAATGCTGTTCCATATATTTTTAGCGTGTAGTCAATGCACTTTCCTATGAAGCAGAGAAGTTGTGCTAGTTCAGACTCATGTGCTGAATTCAAGATTACAGTTTGCGCGTCGATGTTCTTGCAACCTGTATATCTCGGATAAAAGTATTCTTAATTTTTTTTTAAGAATAATTGACTTCTTCACGGAAAAGTAGTTTCTTTTTTTCTTCCAAAAACAAAATATTTTAAAATTTAATTCTTTTTAATGATAAACCACCGTTTATTTTTGTTTGCAGTATCCTTTAATAATTGAAGGAAAAAAGAAGGTAGACCAAAAACAGTACGATGACATTGCCGAGGCATATGGTTTTCTTGAAGAGTTCTTAACTCGAACAAAGTTCCTTGCCGCTGATCACATCACAATTGCCGATGTGTCAGCCTTAAGTAATGTGACGTCTTTGGAACCTATACTGCCAATAGATGCGAAAAAGTAAGTGAAACTTCATCCATGCAATGACTCTTTGTTTAACGTAGGTACTTTGAGTTGACCTAGCGTAATACGGAGTTTGTTTAGAATATATAAGAGGCCAGCAGCCAACGAGAGCAGTCGAGAGAGACGAGTCGTAGGTTCCAACCAAGGCTGGCACTTTACTTCTTTGAAATTTATTTCATCACTACTGCTCTCGAAGCGGTGAAGGAAAACATCGTGAGGAAACCAACATATCCTAGAACAAAAAATTTTAAGACATGACATCTACTAACCCGCACTGAGCCCGCGTGGCGGATTACGGCCAACTACCACTCACAGAGAGGAAGCCTGTGTGCCAGCTGTGGGAACGTTATAGGCTGATAATGCATGCATGATAATGATAAGAGACTAGCATAATACTGGTGTTGCTCCAACTGGCGTATGATCATCACTATTTTAAAAGGTTCCTTTTCTATATAGTTTCTGGTTACTGTTAGCTTGCATCATCACTGTTGGCAAAGGCTTCTCCCCCATGACTTCCAGCTCTTTCGATCCAGGGCTTTTATTATACAACAAACTAACTAAATTTAAATGTGGATATCAAAGTTATTGTCTTCAGCTCCTATATAGTTTAGGATTTCCCCATTCAGTCCCATCCTGCCCAGACCCAGCCCTGGCCTGCCTAGTCCCTCTTAAGTTTAGCGACTACATTCATAGCTACTCAAGCAATTTCAGATCAGGGACATTTATTAATGAATGAAAAGATATATAGAATAACATTTTCAAGGTGAGGTGTGTTTCCAACACCTCACCTTACACAACCACACACCTCACACCCTCACACCTCTTTGGCTTTAAGTCGGCTGAAATAAGAAGCAAGTTGACAAGAATAAAATAATTTATTTGTATTGGTGAAGTTAACGATTTTACTTTTCAGGTTTCCGAAAACAACCGCATGGCTAGCAAATTTGAAGAAGACACCATTTGCTAAAAAACAGAATGAACCTGGAGCAACTCTGCTTAGCGAGTTTATAAAGAAGTGTTTAGAAACATAATATCTTAGGCTTTTTAGCTATCGATCTTGTGTATTGAGATGGGGCTTTCAAATTCAAAATTCACACAATACCTTTACCAATCCTTTTAGGAAATAAAATTGTTTCAGGATGTTTGAAATATTTTTTACCTTTACCAACCCTTTTAGGAAATAAAATTGTTTCAGGACGTTTGAAATATATTTTTATTAAATTTCTACTCAGATGGTTAAAGCCTTAAGTAAGTTTCTAGCCCGGGTGTTAACATACATTTGTAACCTTCCGATTACTAACAGTGTTTTCCCAAAACTTTCAAAAAAGCGCTTATTCAGCTCGTTTACAATTCAGGCGACAAACACTGCGACAACAAAGGCCTATTTCTATGCTTTCTGCGTGTAATAGTAGAGAGAATCTTAAACAAATAACTAATGGAAACGAATCTAAGATATACCTAGATGCTAACATCGTAGCAGCCAATTAATTCGGGTTCGCATCATTTTGGACCTATCTAAGGCATTTCAGACAGTCTCTGTCCCTTAACTTCTACTTAAACTTGAGAGGGAATATCGGTGCAAAAGGAATTCCACTAAATCTATTTAAAATGAGAGAATGCAAAGTTTGAATATAAATAATTGCACAATCAAAGAACGCCCTTCAAGTAATTACGGAGTACCACAGGTAAGTATCGTGGGACCGACATTCTTCTTAATAATCTATATAAACCAGTTATGCAAACTTAGGTATATTCACTTACACATTGTATTATTCTTACTTACGCAGATGACACACCGCTCATTATACATTGCTCAGATTGGAATGAAATAAGATGTCACATTGAGAACTGTCTTAACATAGTATGAACAGTATAACTCACTACTAATCGTTTACTCTTAATCTCGAAAAAAACGTATTGTACACCTTTTTCTAAAACCAAGAAGAGCTAGCCTTTACAGGATTTTAATATTCGATACCACAGTTGCCACTTAAAGCCTGACTGTACCTGTCCACGCTTGACCAAACGTCAGTGTGACACATTAAATATTTTGGAGTAGTAAAGGATGAGCATTTAAATTGGCACAAACACATTTTAGACGTGTATAACAGCTATTGTTTTGACGCTAAAGCCAGCTGTTAGCTCATTGATAGGCACTGCAAAACCGAAACCACTTAAAATAGAAACATGACGTTTTAACATGATCATCATAGTCTTGTTGTAGTAAATAGTCGTTTGATGTACGATTCATTGGCAATATGCAGGTAATACGACTATTTGCAGGCACCAGTAGTCCGGTGCTCCGTTTGTGGGCCCTGCTGTCACCTCGCAGACAGGCTAGTACTTACAGTCTGGCCGTCGAGAAAATGCGTTCTTGTCATCTGTTCGTTCATACAAACTACTAGAATTGTCGCATTGACCGGTATGCTCTCGACGGCCGGAATAAAAAAACAACAACAAGGATCTTTTGGCGCCTGAATTGCATTACCAGGGGGACGTTGTTGGTAAGAATTTGTGAAATTGTCACAAAAATTGTATTGACCAAACAAGATGACGTCGTTAGTTCGGATTTCGGCGTTTTTTTTTTCTTATGTTCGTGTGTTCGGGCCCCAAAACGAGATAACAACTACTTACCTACTGCCTTCAACAACAAGGCGTTCAATGTCGTTTTAACGCACTCTTGTACAACGTTGCTAAGCTTTTCGTTCTTCCAGTGCTGCATAGTTTGTATCTATCATAATTAAAAAAAAACAATCGACTTCCAAAAAAAACATTACAAAGTGAAAAATAGTTTCAGTTTCAGTTTTTTGCCGCCGACTTCCGAAATTAAACTTATTTTTCGAATCGCAGTGTTTTTTTTGGGAGTCGGTTTTCCTTTTTGTATTTTTTACTTTATACCCAAAGACTATATTTTACCCCACGCCAGTTCGTATGTACCACTACTTGCTACGTAAACAACAGTGACAGGAAGTATTCTAACATCATCAAGATACACAAAGTGGATTAAATACGTATCATAATCAATTAATCAGCTTATATTGTTCCCACTGCTGGGACACAGGCCTCCTCTCTTTGAGCGGAAATGGGCTATAATCTACCACGCGGGTCCAGCGCGGGTTGGTACATGTCACATATCTTCGCATTTTTGTTTCTAGGACATGCCGGTTTCCTCACGATGTTTTCCTTCACCTTTTTAAGAGCAGTGGTGATGAAAGTAAAGTAAAGCGCCTGTCTGGGTTCGAACCTACGACCTAAGTCGCAGCCATTACCAGTGGGCCAACCCTGCTCTCCTAAATACGTATCGCAGCTTACTCAAAAACTACCCAAGTAAAGTTAATAAAATTTATACGGTACCACCTCGCAAGCTTCCTCTGCGAAATGAAAAAGAATTTTCAAAATCAGTCCACAATTGACGAAAATATCGATGAACATACATAAAAAAATACATGATGACGACCATAAACCCCTCCTTCAATTTTGAAGTCGGTTAAAAATCAACCTATTTGTATGCAAAAAGTTGGTAAGTAACTACCACAAAGGTTCCTAAACCTTCTTGATATCCGTCAAACTGATAAGAAAGTGAGAAAGTCTTCTTGAGTCTTCTCTTCTTAGTCTGTGGAGAAAGTGTATGTATATAGTATTTTATCTATGGTAGTGTGTGTCATCTGTAATATTGTGTGTGTAAATATTATTTTGTGTATTATTGTTTATTGGACTAGGATAGATAAGTAAATAGAATATATACTTAGTTTAGTTTCTTCTAGTCTAGAATTGGAATAAGTTAATAAGTTTTACTGACCGACATTGTAAGTACTTCCTTCCTACCTTCTACCCATTTATAGTAGTATGCGCAATGCTTCAGTAGGTACTAAATGTTATGGCTCACTTGCAGAATTCCTTGAACAAATAAGATATAAACATCAAGTTTTAGTACGAATTACAACATATTACTAAAATGTAGCTATGTAGGCTGTTGGGTACAGTGGCTATAACAGTTAGCTGCAGTTAACTGGTCATCGCTACCCTTGTAGACAGAGCTTTTACAAGTACAACATGTAACTCAAGAACATAGTCCTACAGATAATTGTGTAATAAACCAAGAATAAGGAAACGTTAAGCTCAAGAAGCTCCCGCTACAATCGTTAAATATTGGTAATTTAGAGGGTGTGAACTGATGAATGACATGAGTGCAGATTTCGTACCCCGTTAATTGCAGTGAGCAATGGTAGCCCAGTGGAATCGGCCCCAACTTGTTCGAAACCAGACAGGCAACTTTGTGTAATTAATTTCATCACCTCTGCTCTTATAACTGGACTAGCAGTAGTGGCCCAGTGGTAACGGCCCCGACTTACGAGTCGTAGGTTCTAACCAAGGCTGGCACTTTACTCCTTGTAATTTATTTCATCACTACTGCTCTTGAAGCGATGAAGGAAAACATTGTGAGTAAACCGGCATGTCCTTGAACCACAAAATTCGAAGACATATGTACATCAATCGACCCGCCTAGTGCCCGCGTGGTGGATTGCGGCTCACTCCCTCTCAGCGAGAGGAGGCCTGTGTCCCACCAGTGGGTCACATATAGGCTAAATATGATTATGCTGGGTTGAGTTTAAAGAGCCGTTTAGAAGGCTGACAAATTTGCTGTCTTGCTTATTATTATAGCATGGCATAAGCTATTCTTAAGCTCATATAGCACACGACACTAAAGATACTGAAAATCGTGTTGGATAATTGAGTAAAAAGATATCGGATCGCAATTTCTTTCATTTTGACAGTTCAGCCACGTTCATTGCGTTATTTACGTTCTTTAGCAGACAAATTTATTAAACCTTCATAGGTTTAATAAATTTAGAAATATCCTTAAAAACTTTCGGATTGTGATTGAAACTGTGTTAAGAAATGCAGGTGTTGAACTTTAATAATAAATTAGTTTCATATAAAATATATTTCAGGGGCTTGTGACTAAGTAATAACAGCCGCACGGGCCGATCGATCAGGTTAAACTACGCTTGCCGCGGTTGGTCCGTGGATGGGTGACCATCTTTACATAGCAAGATCCATCCATGCTTCGGAATGCACGTTAAGCCGTTGGTCCCGGGTGTAATTCGTAGATCTTTGGCAGTCGTTACGGGTCGCCAGAAGCCAGAAAGTCTGACAAACAATCTTACCAAGGGGTATCGTATTATCCAGTTACCCCCCCGTCTGTGACGCCCTGCGGAGCGCATGGCGGCAAAATTTTGTATATCTGTGACGCCTACCGCTCCGGTCTGCGCGGCACTACCTCAGATTATTACGTAAAGTTCTTACTGGGTAGTGGAAATCAGATAGGCAGTCGCTCTACGTAAAATATTGGTATTCAGCTGCATCCGGTGAGACTAGAAGCCGACCTCAACATAGTTGGGAAAAGGCTAGGCAGATGATGATATTTATTTCAGATGGTAGTGAAACTTTACACAACGGAGCTTAGCCCACCGGTGCGTGCATCTATTATGGCTTGCGAGATATTCAAAGTACCCTACGAGAATGTAGAAGTTGATCTTCAGGATAAGCAACATTTAAATCCAGATTTTATGAGTGTAAGCTCTTAAAATTATGTATGTATGTACGAACCTCATCCTTCCTTTACCACTCTAAGGACGTTTGCCCACTGCCACCGTCAATGGGACGTCAACGAGAAACGAGATCATTCGAACCGAACGTCCCGGTGACGGCGATCGTTTCACCGTGACCGAACTAGGCGGTTCAGTATGGTATGATAGATAAAACAAAATCCGAGCGAATGGCGCCGGTGCGACGGCAGTCTGTGCACAAGATCAAACATGTTTTGTATTGCTGGAACATCGATCTGTCACAATCTCGGGCCGAGTTCGGGCGATTGCGCCGAACTACTAAAAAAGTGGGGGGCGGGATCCCAGCACTCGGTTGACGGACGTGTGGTGGACATACAGCTATAGTAAATGTATGTATCGCTACTTCGCAGCTTCGGCGCCGTCATCTCGTTCTCGTTGAAGGTGGCGGTGGACAAACGGCTTAAGGTTGAATGTCACATGCACGTCACAAAACGACAGGGCACATTTCGTCGATGTGACATTTAGTTAGTTTCATCCTTGGTAAAGTTTTAATTTAGAAAATGGGAATTGTGGTCAAAAGTGATAAATCAATGACGAGGTAACTAAGATGAAAGTAATTTTTTTGCGTTATCCAACGAAAACTGTCCGACGCACTAAATAGATGAGTAGTACAGAAAATGATAAATTATTTTATTTCTGTAAGTAGGTTTGTACAAACACTTTTACACGTCAGTACCTTAACGTCTTTATCTAATGACGCAAGGTTTTTACTGTAAGATTCCAACTTTCAGAAAAATCCACTGAAAACGTTTCCGGTACTTGAAGATGATGACTTCATATTGCATGATAGGTTTGTAGTTTTATTGAGTAATCTTTTAAGTACTTAAAACTTATCTAGCTGACCCGACAGACGTCCTGTCCTAATAATTTTATAGACACAAGGACGTTCAGATTTCCCCAATTTGAAAATTTTCCTGGAAACTAAAATCGTAGTAAAATTAGCCAAATTTCCTTTCCAGGTTTTGTGGAAAGAAAAAATAGCAAATTTTACTTTACGAATTTAAAATTACGAATATTTTAAAACGAAAAATAGCTAAATCGGTCCAGCCGTTCTCAAGTAAGGCGCTCACCAACGAACAGCATTTAATTTTTTTATATAAAGGGCGGCAGGTAGGTATATCGACGCATAAACTGTAACCATGAAACCTAATGTTTCTAGATGTAGAGTAAAAATATTTCGTCAGTTATCTAAAAAAATCTGCTGTTACATAAAAAAGTGCGATACGAATCCATGATAACAGGTTGCACATCGATATTCTTGCCACCCTGTATAGATACCTAGATAGATTGAAAATCAATGGAGGTTGAGAGTTCAGAAAGGTTTTGCTTAGTGTTAGTGAAAATAGGCATTAGTGGCTAAGCGGTAATCGCCTTGACACCAGTTATAATGTTATTCAGGATAGGCAGGATAATCATACCGATCGAGGTTCACTGTTGACCATTTGACTTCCTCGTACACTTTTACATCCGGCCCTAAATTCTGTCAAATCCGCAATTCAAACAAACTCGTGTTTTATTCGTGAGCAGTGGACACGGCTTAACACATCCTTATTTATTAATCAGCAAATTGATTTATTTTCCTCTCTCGGGCGGATTTTTTGCCTCTAAATCACTTATCACTCACCTCTTTTTGTTTCCGCTTCACAGTCATGCTATATTGATGTACCTGGCGGACGCCTATGGAACTGAAGACACATGGTATCCAAAAGATCACAAAACAAGGGCGCTTGTCAATCAAAAACTATTCTTCGACACTACCGTCCTTTTTCCGAGATTAAAAAACATAACGGTAAATTATTTTATTTATTAGATCTTAACACTTTCCGGCGCGGTCCTTTATTAGGGAAAGACAGTAGAATTTTTCATACAAAATTACAATACTGTCATAACCGTACCAACAATATCACGGAAAATTAAATCGTTTATTAAATCTAGGGCGGTAGATGGCTACAACCGTACCTATCCATATAGAACGTTGTGGATGAAATCTGTTAATGTTTGTGTATGGCACACATTTTCAATGAGTGCCATACATAATGTGACATTGAGAGCTTGTATACCACTTGTTTTTTTAACCGACTTCAAAAAAGGAGGAGGTTCTCAATTCGACGGTGTTTTTTTTTTTTTTTGTGTGTTTGTTACGCGATTACTCCGCCAATTGTGGACCGATTTTCAAAATTCTTTTTTTGTTCGAAAGGGTATTTGCTCGAGGTGGTCCCATTATCATCAAGTTGGAATCTGATGAGAGGATCCCATGGAAATCGAGGGAAACCCTCAAATTTTATAGGCAAAGCCATAGCGATTTGGGTATTTTTTAAAGTAACTTGAGCATTTGCTCTCGGAAATCATCATTTGGTAAAGTGGAGCTGATGATGAAGACCACAGATGGCCATCGGAACTACTCAATGACAAATATTTCACGGGTTGCGATTCGATTACTTTAATATGGTTGCTAAACGATTTATCCTCGTCACAATGCATAGGGTGAGTGGTTGTTGAGGTTTCTCCTGGTTCTTCCTAGGAGAACTCCTCAACAATTAACGTCCCTGCATCGGGAATAGCAATATTTTGTAAAAGGTTATGAGCAGTTGACATTAGGCTATTGTAACTTAGATAAATTACAAACTGACCCACTAAAAAGTGAAAAATAAAAACTTTTTTACAAAAAAAACAACCGACTTCCAAAAAACACTATAAAGTGAAAAATAACTTTAATTTCGGAAGTCGGTGGCAAAAAACTAAAATACAAATCCAAAGACACCGACTTCCGAAATTAAAGTTATTTTTCACTTTATAGTGTTTTTTGTAAGTCGGTTGTTTTTTTTGTAAAAAAGTTTTTATTACAGTAAATGAATGCTTAAAGCATAAAGTTTATACAATAAGCAAATCAATTTTACACTGCGGTAGCCGTGTTTGACGTAAAGAAAGTACCAAATTATACGGCTATCGCCGTACTGTCATTCCACAAACTTTTAAAATACGGTTACAGCCGTTACCGCGCCCGAAGTTGTTAAGTTAGGTTTGGTCGAGCCAGATCAGTATGAGAGAGTGGTGGACCTATGCGTGGTAACGGCCACGACTTACGAGTTGTAGGTCGTGGGTTCAAACCCCGACAGGCGCTTTACTTAGTGTAAACTGTTTTATCATGACTGCTCTCAAAACGGTGAAGGAAAACATCGCGAGGAAACCGGAATTTTATATCATTTCTCACACAATCCATCCATCTTTTCTTTGGTCTTCCTCACCATCTCCATCCATTAACATTTATATTCATTACTCTTTTAGTCACAGGCATGTCCTGTCCTCATCACATGCCCATACCTTCCCTTTATGAACTCATTTCTTACTTACGTTCTGGCAAGCGATATGACCTTACATATTAGTAGTTACTAATAACCTAACAAGCAACTTGCTTCGTTTATGCCAGCACTCCGGCCAGGATTTTCAGCTTAAAATAACCCTAGGTGTATATTGTATTAAGGTTATGCTTATTATCATCACTACACCATCACAAGCCTCGTTTTTCTAGTAGGTAATGTGAAGCGCAACTGCTAATCGTGAGGCTATGGAGTTCAATTCCCGGTTCGGGAAAATTGTTATTGGGTTTATCAATCAGAAATTTCGCAGTAGCAGCCTGGAGTCTGGATTTGTGACCAGTTGATGGCTTTGGCTAAGTTTCCATTTCATTATCAAACCAAAAATCAGTAAAAAAAAAACAGTGGCACTCCGGGAATGCCGACAGAAGTGAAAACAAAACACAAACAGAATACTTTGCTATCACTCACTGACATATCGTATATACCTACCCTACATTAAAACCGAGTACATCCCGAGGACAGCCGAACCATCCGAAGCAGGTATTTTTTTAATCGTCTTTTATACAAAACAGGCGCGGTGTCGCTTACGGTAACAGTGGCGCGAGTTCAATGGTTTTATCCCATCTCAAAAATGCCCAACGCGCTTAAATAAGTTTTCACTTCAAAAAATTGTTTCTTATTTATTTTTAATTAAGTACGTAAAATACACAAACATGTAGTATATTATTTACAATTACTTCGCAATATTTTCTTCGTTATATTGGGTTAGAGAAGGCCGCTGGGCCGTTGGGTTAGATGGCTGGTCTACATCGTGTTCACAAATAAAGAAGCACTTCATCCCACAGTCGATCTGGTTCAGACGTCCGGTGTAGAACATTGATCCACACTGGTCTTCATACCCTCTGCCCGGTTGAGTGCCCCACCATTCAACACTTTCATTTAAACCTGTACCTGTAAAATATTAAACAAATCAACCACAAAATCCTACATCCTGATTATGGAACACACTTGGAATTTCAATCCCTTCCATTTCAACCATACTAATAAAATCCATTCCTTGTATAGTGTTAAAGAGTCAAAATGAAAGCATTGTCCTTACAAATGCGTACCTATACAATATGAGTGTTTGTCCTATTCTGGGTGTCAAGGAATTGCACAGTCTGACCTCAGAATACAGAAAAGTCCATTCGCAAGCGTTGACGAGCATGGGTTCCTGAATTTGATCCGCAGGTCGGGCGGTGTCAATCGATTTTTACACTAAACAGTTTTTAGTAGCTACTGGATGGATTTTTTCTGTATCGTTCCAATGCGAAAAAGGTAAGGCAAGAGCAATGATGACATGACACAACACTTCCCTATTTGTATTTGGTAACTAGAAGAAGTTGATAGACACTCTCACGTACCTTTAACTGTCTGCCAGCCGTCATTGAATCTGTTATGAAAGCCCAGGTGATATATTCCTCTTAGGTAGCTCCCAGCAACCTTGTTTGTAGGTGCGGTTTCTGTGAGCTTCACGAGGTCCTCCACTTCCAACCAATTGTTGATCACTGCTAGGTAAGATTGTTCCGCGCTGCATACATTGTAAGCTTCAGTCCAGTTCAATGGGGTTGAGTGTAACTTGTAACAGCTGCCACTTTTCACGTTGAAAGTGTATTCTGAAAAAAAAAAGGAATCGTGAACTACATGTCGTAGATAATTAAACCGCAGCCTCGGTGCGAACTTGCGAGCTACACCGCCATTCGTGGAGCAATGACAGGATTGAGCAGTTATCAACAATTGATCTGTCAAAACTTTGCATTGCACAGTCAGCATGACAAATCACTAAACACAACTTTGTCATCGTAGAACTTAAGAAAATCGCAAAAATCTGTGGTAAGTAGTTAAAGTTGACAAATTGTCAAGCTGTTTGTAGTAAGTTTTCTTTTAGAATATTTCAAAATAAAAAAAACAATACCTAAATCATGCATATTGCAGTGCTGGTTCCATTCTAAAGACTGAAGGGTCTTCTTGCAAAAGAATGGTTTCATTTTGTCACATGGCACATCAATCATTTGGCCATTCGCGTACAATATTACACAGTCTTCTGTATCCAAGTAATTGTTCGGCTCCCCTATGCGCCAGTTGTGGTATACGTCCTCCACTCGTTTACCTGTGAAAATTAAGAAACGATACAAGCCTGTTGCCATACGACAGTGCAAAAGCCTCTTCTCATTCAACGAAGGTACTTGCTCAACGGGAATATGTGATTTTAGACCTTTTTCATTACTTGCTGACCCAACGTTGTCTTGTTTTTGATTCGAAAGACACGTGGCGCCATCTATTTTCATAATAACGTCATTGTTGTTTTCCTCGGGAACAGCACTTTTTTTCGGCATGAAAGGTACCCTATGTCCGTTTCTGTACACCTGACAACGTATATGCAAAATTTCAGGATGATCGGTTCAGTGGTTTAGGCGTGAAAAGGTAACAAACAAACAAAGTTACTTTTGCATTTATAATATTAGTTAGGACTAGGTACTAGCGACCCGCACCTGCTTCGCATGATTTTTACAAAACACAAACCTTCCCGAATAAAATTCTAAATGATGGTAACGCAATTAAGAACAAGAACGCGGTCAAACTGATAGTCACGAAAAGCGACTTTTATTTATGTTTAATATAGATTTAGACGAAAATAGAATGTCCATATGTACAGTCAACAGCAAAAGTAGATGATCAAAATCAGAAATTCAATATTAGTGAACGAAGTTCGCGTCAGAACTGTGTGGCGTCGAAGTGATTCAAAAGTATGTGATTGTAAATTATACCAAACATTAACTACTAGTTCAGCTGCCATATATTCGTGATCAGTTTTGACTCCAAAAGTTATAAACTCAATTCGCATCAGAACTAAGAAGTGAAAATAAATTTCAAAACTAGTGGACAGTTAAAATCAAAAATTAAATGATGAAACTGAGGCCACGTAATCATGAGGCAAATAATTCATCCATACTTATTTTTTAATTATCCCAGTTATTTAATTTGTTATGTTTTACGGAAAAACGGCACGAAGCACGGAGCAGAGGACAAAAATAAAAAATAATATGAAAAAATATTGCTATTATTATTAATTAGTAAGATTATTGAAAATTTATTGATTACTAAATAATTCATACCTAAATTCAATTTATAAATGTTCAAGAAATATAATTTTCTTACGTTTTTAACGGAAATCTGCTTTAGTATACTAATTTTGACCCCTGGGAAGGGTAGATATATAATATTCAGAATCAAAATGCATAGTGCTGATGATGCCTTCACCATGGAGCTCCAGTTCTCCTGGTTCTTACTAGGAAAACTCCTCAACGATTCCTTGCATCGGGAAAAGCAATATGTTGTAAAAGGTGATGAGCAGTTGTCATTGGGCTATTGTAACTTAGATAAATTACAAACTGACCCACTAAAAAGTGAAAAATAAAAACTTTTATACAAAAAAAAAAAAACAACAACCGACTTCCAAAAAAAAAAAACACTACAAAGTGAAAAATAACTTAATTATTTTTCACTTTGTAGTGTTTTTTTTGGAAGATTGTTGTTTTTTTTTTGTAAAAAAGTTTTACTAATGAATATATGCCAAATTTCATCCAATTGAAGCCCTAAAAAATTAGGGGTTCAATTGGATGAAATTTGGCATATATTAAATATGCAAATTTTTATTCAATTCAGCTGTTTTTCATTTGTTATGTTTTACGGAAAAACGGCACGAAGCAAGGAGCAGAGGACAAAAATAAAAAAATTATATGAATAAATATTGCTATTATTATTAATTAGTAATATTATTGAAAATTTATTTATTACTAAATAATTCATACATTCAAATATTATAAATGTTCAAGAAATATAATTTTCTTACGTTTTTAACGGAAATCTGCTTTAGTATACTAATTTTGAACCCTGGGAAGGGTAGGTATTGAGGATTATATTAAAACGATTATAATCTATTAGTTCTTGGCTACAATAAATCAATGTAATAGATAACAGACGCACTTAACGCTAACAGTGCGACAAAAGCGCAACAAGTCACTAAAAGTTGGTAATGCCCTAAAGATAAAAATATCAATCTACCTTCCGGTTTTAATATATTGTAGCCGACTGGGCAAAAGCAATCATTGAGTTATGATTTTGAATCGCATCAGCTACTTTTGAACATTGACATAAATTCACTAACATGCAAAGATAATAATATTTATTGAATTATCGTTTTGTGTCACATCAGCTACTTTTGAACACTGACAAAAATTCACTAACATGCAAAGATAATAATATTTATTGAATTATCGTTTTGTGTCACATCAGCTACTTTTGAACATTGACAAAAATTCACTAACATGCCAAGATAATAATATTTATTGAATTATCGTTTTGTGTCACATCAGCTACTTTTGAACATTGACATAAATTCACTAACATGCCAAGATAATAATATTTATTGAATTATAGTTTGGTGTCACATCAGCTACTTTTGAACATTGACATAAATTCACTAACATGCCAAGATAATAATATTTATTGAATTATCGTTTTGTATCACATCAGCTACTTTTAAACATTTGACAGTAGTTACAAAAAAAAAAAACAATTAAAATAGTAAAGTTTTTCAATTAAGTATATGATTTTTAACCGACTTTTGAAAAAGGAGGAGGTTATCAATTCGGATGTTTATATATATAGGGTGACTGGTAATTAGTGACCGATACTTGAACACGTGATTTTACTCATCATTATGAACAACTTTTACTATGGGACCAAACCTGAAATCGCGAAAAAAAATCAGCTGTTCCCTACGTTTTGACGAGTTAGACGAACATAAATGTAGGGAACAGCAGATTTTTTTTTCGCGATTTCGGGTTTTGTCTCATAGTAAAACCAAAAACAACAACCGACTTCCAAAACAAAATACTACAAAGTGAAAAATAACTTTAATTTTGGAAGTCGGTGGCAAAAAACTAAAACACAAATCCAAAGACACCGACTTCCAAAAAAAACACTACAAAGTGAAAAATAACTTTATTATTTTTCACTTTGTAGTGTTTTTTTGGAAGTCGGTTGTTTTTTTTTATAAAAAAGTTTTTATTAATGAACATAATTATGCTTTTTCAATTGGATGAAATTTGGCATATATTAAATATGCAAATTTTTATCCAATTCAGCTGTTTTTCCGTAAAACATAACAAATTAAATTACTGGGTTAATTAAAAAATATATGGATGATACGTGATTACGTGGCCTCAGTTTCATCATTTAATTTTTGATTTTAACTGTTCACTAGTTTTGAAATTTTTTTTCACTTCTTAGTTCTGATGCGAATTTAGTTTATAACTTTTGGAGTCAAAACTGATCACGAATATATGGCAGCTGAACTAGTAGTTAATGTTTGGTATAATTTACAATCACATACTTTTGAATTACTTCGACGCCACACAGTTCTGACGCGAACTTCGTTCACTAATATTGAATTTCTGATTTTGATCATCTACTTTTGCTGTTGACTGTACCTATTTAAAAGAAACAACAGCACCACTGGTAGTAGGTATGCTTTAGACTTACCGTCAATAGTCTCATAAACTCCTTTCACTAAAAAGTCGGATATCCCCACATGCACCGTCCACCATGTGGGCTGGGTGCTGTTCCAATAGGATATCACAGCATCAGCTTCTTTCTGGTTTTCAGGGTACCACAAACTGGCCCCTTCCCAAGAACACGTCTTTTTGGCTTCAGAAAAAGTTTTTGGTAAGGAGTGTATCTTATAGAAGCTCTCTGTTGCTTCTAAATAATGATAGTCATTCCGAAAAAACTTTTTATCCTTTTGTCCATCTGTAGAAAATATCGTAAAGAATGTTTTAGTGAAAACACAAGTTGAGTCGGTACTTCATCATTATCATCATCAATTTAGCCGGCAGACGTCCACTGCTGGACATAGGCCTCTCCCAAGCATCGCTACTTCAACCGATCCTGTATTTCTTGCATCCAGCTGATTCCTCCGGCCTTCACAAACGATATCTAGTCGATACTTAGCTAGATAGATTTTTGTTTTATTATGTTGAATTAGCCAATTTAAAGTTAACTGACAAAACATATTATAACCAGTTTGATAAATAACCACAGTTAGCCACAAAAAGATCTATACACATACAAGGGACCATTTTAGTGTCTACAACCTTTGTTCCATAACATTGTGTTCACCATAAGGGTACAAACATAGTAACATACAATTAATCACTATGACTGTAACATATAATTTTTTTTTGGGGCTGACTTTAAATAAAACGTAAAAAAAAAACAAACTTACGTGATAGATTCGATGCAAAGTACACTATAAGAACGACTAATATATTTTTAGAAAACATGTTGTAAGCACGACAAGCGTCTTGCTGGACCCAAACACAATAATTAATAGGAGAAGCTTGACATGAAATGAAGCAAAAGTCAAGATACGTTTTATCAAATTTATTATTATTGTACATATACTATAGTATCCATACTGATATTGTAAATGCGAAAGTAATTCTCTCTATCTGTCTGTCTGTTTGTTACCCTTTCCGGCCTTAACGGAACGGATTTGGATGTTTGCAACTCAAGTAGACCATGGCTTGGGTTAGGACATAATAGTTATAGCATAATTTCCGATCGCTACGCAGGCAAAGCTAGTGCAAACTACATAATGATAATAATAATTATGATTGACATAACCGAGGCATACCTCGGACACGGCCATGTATGTTTCTATTACGAAAATAAATTTCAACTTGGGAAAACCCCGATAAATATCGCGAGATACTATAATTATATTGGTACAAATCTTAAGTTTTGACCTTTTGTCATTAGTTTACACCAAGTTATTATTAACAGTAGATTTATCTATAAAAAGTTAATGATGAAATTTTTATCAATATATTGTTTAGATTTAGTTACTTTTTTAAAGTCATGTGTCGATTTGAGTGTCCATAACACAAGTAATCGAAGTTTTAAGAAGGTATGTAATTTATTAATTTTTAATGCATCTACAGTCGAACCAACTAATTAGTTTACATTTTACATGTGTGGGTGAAGTCATAGTTATGCACACAAACACTAAATGTGATGTAAGAAGAAGAAGTGATGGTCTTAAACGCTTAAAAACGGCTCCACAAAGGACGATGGTAGCTAAAAAATGAGCTGTAAAATCCGACTTCACATGGGAAGTTAGAAAAAACGTTATCTATAAAAGAACCATCATGTAGAAGCAAATGGATGTAAAAAAGATTGATAACCGGCGTCACGCATTAAGTTTAATACTTCAGTATTGTCATTGCTAAGATAATCTTCGTTAAAATCTCCAAAAATTATGCAATTACTGTTATGTGATAACAATTTACTTACAAAACCTACTGCTACACTGTTGGGGCATCTACATGATCTATAGAAGGCTACTATTGTCACATTGTTAACTTCGAAAGATACTGCTTCACAATGCTCACTTGCATCAATATCACTGTAAGATTGCGGATTGGAATATGTAATATTAGGTTTTGACCAGGCGCATACACCAAAACCGGCGTTTGAACAAGACTGTATAAGACCATTTGTTCTGAGTATTTCTTTAAAATTGATCATGTCAAAGGAATATTGAGCGCAGCTCCATGTTTCAACTGCTGAATAAATATCCGAGGTCATTATCTGAGGATCACTTATCCTGCTGGTGTTTACGAAGTGATTGAACGTTATGAAACATTATTTGGCATGTACTGCGGGACTCTCTCAAAAAGCGGTATATCGGTATAAGTGGATTCTGTCTCAGCTTGTTAATTTCCATTACGACAGAATGGTTGTCGGATGGTGGACGTGGAGAATGAAAAGATTCAGTAACTACGAACAAACCTTGAGCACAAGTAGCACGTGAGCAAGCGACATATAACATTGACCTCTTAATACCGGGTTTTATACGTACAACAACTTTTCCCAATGTGGAACCCTGGATTTTGTGAATTGTAATAGCTTCGCCTGGAACCAATGGGAATTGACTGTGCGACGAACCTGTAAATTAGAAGATTTGTGCCTTTTTACAGTATTTGTAACTGGATCAATTGGAGTACAATTATTTCTTAACCTCACTCTCTGGCGAGTGAGAGAAGACGAACTCTGTAGTCTTTTCGACTTCCCTATGTTAATATTGTCAAAACATAACCATATGCGTAACGGTCTCCTCTCACCAGTATTTTTATTTTTACTAGTTCTCTATTCTCGTCAAACATATTTCTAATATTCAAGTTAGGATCCAGTATCTCCTCTTCTTCATTCCGCCACGGGATGTACAATATTAGTTGTTCCCTACAGAAATTATCTGGGTCATACAAATAGCTATACCGACGAAATCTTATCACTCGCGGCTTAGTCCATTTTCGTATGTATCCTATATTATCTTGTAAATGAATCCAGTTTCCTTCTACTTCATCTACAGTCTGTGAATTGTCAACTGCCTGATAGTCGTTATCATTAACTGTTTCAACTGATCTAAGTGATTGCTGATTTTTGGAAAATATGTAATTTGCTACAAAATAAGAAAGACTTTTGTTTTCTAAAGATGATGGTCGTTTTGAGTAATAGTCAATAAAACCTTTTTGGAAAACATCTGATGAATGAGTTTCTGTAATTCGGAATGCCTTTTTAGAATATGGACTCGTTCTTGTGGTAAACTGGTATTTATGTAAGTTTCGGCTTCCCTCGCCCGTGACAATAGTAGACCAGTTAAAACGTAAATGACTTCTTGAGCAGAAATCTCACTAGAATTTAAAAACACATTTGACACTGATCGCAATGACTCTTTAACACTTTTATTTCCTTTTTTCGCTTCGTCCAGAGCTTCACGCAAAAGTCGCGACATCCCTCGGTCGGCCTTGTTGATCTAATCGACTATATATACTGCACAAGCAAAAGGATCTAATATGAATTGAATATCCATATTGGCTCTATGTAAAGTTATTTTTTTTTTTGCTGAAAGGATTAATAAATATGTCTTGCGGCTTACGTCGAAGAACTGTAGGTCGTTTTAAGGTACTTCTAATGGCTACAATATATTCTTTGTAACTAACACCAATCCAGTTCAAAAACTCATCAAACGAGGTGATTTCTGCAGGAATATTTTGCATTTTTTCTTGGACGTCCAAAGCAAAATATATGGCAAACCATATATTTTGCTTTTTTGTACGCTACGTCATCTTTAGAAAGCTTTATAAGTACTTTGAAACCATTCATGGGATAAAATGGTATACCGAAGCGACATAATCGATTTGAATTAGGCCTGCAAGTATGTGTATGTTTGTGTATTTGTAATCGTCTAAGTCTATCAGATAAATCATTGCCATCACACGAAATAATATTATCAACAAATCTTGAAATATTTTCAGAAGATGTGTCATTGGGCACGAAAGTTGGAGCTCCGTCTAACCATA
Source organism: Oligia latruncula (assembly GCA_948474745.1). Classification (NCBI taxonomy): domain Eukaryota; kingdom Metazoa; phylum Arthropoda; class Insecta; order Lepidoptera; family Noctuidae; genus Oligia; species Oligia latruncula. The sequence continues at coordinate 8,106,964 of OX419686.1, read as the reverse complement.
CCATCATGTGGGCATGAGGCGACCCTCTATGTTGTTGTGTGTAATTCAATTCGATAATAATAATGGGCGATCTTATGATGTAAGAGAGGACCATCTGGACATGACCAAGTTTTTTGTATTTCTTTTAGCTTTATTTCAAAATATGTAGCGCAAATGAAGAGATCTGATTGAATCAATCGAGCTTTCGTTTCGTAAGGTAAGTTAAATTTTCGGCTTCGTCTTCATTAATTTTATTTTTGTCAACTACTTCACTAAGTAATATTAATGATCCCATCCATTACATTTCAGCAGCTGATAAAGTTAATAACAAAGACGGAACACCGGATTGTCTAACCATTGCCAATAGTTTTTTCTTTTCACTTTCCCAATGAGCTGGAGAATTTCTAATTCCGTTAAGGACACGATAACCGTCATCATCGTGCTGAACCAAATTGTCTACAAAATAATTTGCGCAAAGAAACCTCTTACGGTTTTTTTGCGCAAACAGGTTGTAATACTGTTTTTGACAGCAATAGTTTGTTGCTTTATTAGAGCAGTGAAAAGGTAGTCAGGTCTAACAACACGCCTATGGTTTCTGGAGATTTCTGATCGCATGATCTCAGATTGACTTAAGTTGACATTAAATTTTCGCGCAACACCGCAATGAACTTTTATGAATGCTAGCTCCTCGAGATGTTTATCAAAAAGCAAAGAAATTGGCTTTTCTCCCTCTCCTGGAGCCATTACTATTGTTACATCTTGGTTATCATCTAATAATGTTTCAGTGCCACCAGGATTTACATCAAGAATCTCTTCACCATTGTTCTCAAGTTGATCGAGTGATTCACATGTAGGTACATTCGACAGTGTCTTCAGGCTCGTTATTGGCCCAAGTACGTTCAAGTTCTATGCCGTAGCTACGAAACAAATCACATGTCACTAAGAATTCCGCCGCTTGTCGTATTATCTCCGGGCGGACCCTTTCTTTTCGACCATGTTTGTAGCAGAATTTACGTTTCAGTTCGACAGTTATGATGTTAGTGTCATTAATTGATCGCGGCAGAGCTCTGACCATATTATTTAATGTTAACGGGTATATTTATAACGTTGCCAGATTAACCATGCTGGTATCCTAATCCTTGACCTTTTCTAATTATTTAAAAAAATACATGGACTTACTAATCTCTCCTCCATTGGGGTCAATTCTTTCAGGGTATCTGGGATGAAAGGGAATTTTAATCCATTTACTATTGACAGTCGTGGTATTCTCCCTTGACAAATATACTTCGCACATGTACCACAAAATTCTGCATAATCTTCTGACGAATTTAAAATGAAAACATTTGACACGAAGTCTTCGTTATATTAACCAGAAATCGCATGTTTATTTATTTTTCTAAGAGACTTTTTGTGCCATAATCTGCCACAACATGAACATTTATGATTGTATATCATTCTTTTGTATTCTAAAAATATTCATTCGTAACACTTTCCCAATTTTGAATGGCAGTCCGTGCAGATTGTCGAGCCCTGCTGTTTCTTGCTCGTTCAATCTGTGAGTAATGCGGATCTTGAGGAGCTATGCGGCGAGCTTGCGTATCGCACTGCTGCTCTGTTTCTCTAACGCCTGGGATCTGACGAGTAAGCCAGCTGGGAGTCTCAGTGTAGAGTTTCTGTTTTATTTGTGTATAATCAGAGTTTAACCTTTTACGCTTTGCTGATGTATTACTATTTTCTTGATTAATCCCTTTGCGGTTATTACAACTCAAATTATCGCCGGAGTTTTCTTGATTGGCAAATATTGCATTTATTTCTCCACTAATTTGTATTGTGCTATCAGTAAATGTTGGGCTTTCAATGTCCTGAGTATCCTGTGTAAATGTAGGACTCACAATTTCCTGATTCTGTGACTTTTTAGACCTTTTGATCTTTTCTTGTTTGCCTCTTTAGTTAGTTTGTGATTTTTAGCTTGTATAATATTTTTAAATAAATTTGCGGGTGGCCGGACAAAAACTTTTCTTGCGATATTCGTAGACATAAAAAGCTCTAATACACCGCGAGACAGTATGTTAAATAAATGACTACGCATATCTTCGGCAATGTAATTTATGTAAGTTGAATTTACACTCGATGTAAGAGAGCTAGCGAAACAAATAGCGTATAAACCATAGTAATTCAGTTGGCGTTGTACGGTGGGATACTGGATTTTAGAGCTGCCCAAATACGGAAATAGGGCGTTAATGTAAACTTGTTGGTAGGGACTTAAAGAATTAAATAAGCTGTCATAAACCCGTATATTTCCATTTATATAATAAATGCAAGTCCAATGTCCTACGAACCCAACATCTCCACCGTATATGATCTGTAGATGTGACTCGTCTTCAGGCACTGGCTCTATCATATCGGGGTGCAGGAAAAGAGACACCTCTCTCGGCCGAAATAATATATTTTACAAAACATTCTAACAAAATTCCTCAGCTGGGATCGAACTCACGTCGTCGAGCTTACATCAGTAGCTATCGCAGGCGCTTACACCAATTAGCTATGGGAACTATGTTATACTAGTCTAAAATGTTGGGTCAAATTCCTTCATTGTGTACCCGATTATTTTATCTCTAACCGTGAATGTATAATACGTATACGCACACAATTATAATGACAGTTACCGATGTGTGCGTGATGTAAACTAATTAGCATTGCCGACTGTACCTTATTTGTTTTTCAGTATGCTTTAGTAATTGAGCGAAGAGCAACGTTAAAGCAGAAATGGTTAGACAACATTGATGAGGGATATGGTCTCCTGGAAACTTTCCTTAGTAAAACGGCTTTCATTGCCACTGATTTTATCACGATTGCCGATATTTCAGCATACAGTAATATGTCATGTCTGGCTCATGTTGTGCCAGTAGATGAGAATAAGTAAGTTAAGCATCTATATCCATCCATACCTACATACATACACATAATAATCCTCGCTTTATAAGCTCACCCCCCTCTTACACGTAACTTGAACATAACTGACGAAATGTGGGTGTACTATAAGTATATCTCTGCCTAACCCTAAACAGGCGTGAAGTTATGTTTATGTTACTAGATATTTTCATAATAATAATAGTCCTCCAGACTGAATTTCGACCATAGTGGCCAGTTTCAGCGGTAACTAGCCATCGGCGCAGGAGATATTATAGCGCTCAAGTGTGTGCGCAGATACAGGTGCATTTTCTCTTCCTGCGCTCTCATAGTCCTATATGACGGCAATCCGACAACCGGAGAAAGATCAGGTGCAGAACCAACGGCTTAAGAGCGTTTACGCCGAACGTCATTTCATACAAACTTTCAAGCCCTTGTTTTCCGAAATGAACGAACCGATTTCAATGAAACTTCATACGCATAAGCAGGATACAACGATCTAAAAAGTTAGTAGAGAACATTTTCGAAAAGTTTTGTTACAACCAAATTACACCGATTTTAAACTTTTCATAGAAACAGAGATTTCCAGTTATCTTTTTTTAAATAAGACATTTCGAAAATGTTCTCTACTAACTTTTGAGAACTTTGTATCCTGCTTATGCGTATGAAGTTTCATTAAAATCGGTTCATTCATTTCGGAAAACAAGGGCTTGAAAGTTTGTATGAAATGCCGTTCGGCGTAAACGCTCTTAACGTGCTTTCCGAGGCATGGGTGTATCACCTCCAAACTCCAGGTTGCTACTGAGGAATTCCTAATGGAAAAATCCAATAACACTTATCCCAACCTGTAAATTTTTCCTCAGGTTTCCAGAAACAAGCCGATGGTGCAAGGAGATGAAAGAGCAGCCTTATTGTGTGAAGCATAATAATCCATCAGCGGCTACCTTTGGGGACTTACTAAGGCAGTGTCGACAGTCTACATCGGCTTTACGAACTTAATTAACAATCTCAATAATTCGATTGAGTTATATACACCGTGTTTATCACCTTTACATTTTATTATTGTAAATAGGTAATACTCTTTATAAAGTAATTGTTGTAAATGTTATTTTGTTTTATTTTAACTTTAGGGGCATCTGTGGGTTGCAAGTTGTTCCTGTGACCTTTCGCCATTTCATTCATCCTGAGTTGATCCGGCGCGTTACGCCTCGGTCTACGTCGCCATCCCCTTGGACAAGCGAACCGAAGTACCGAAAGTCGGAGCACATCCGGAAGTTCCGGCGAGAGAATATAGAGGCACTCACCTATTAGTACTTATTAATAACCTAACTAACAAGCAACTCGTTTCGTTTATGCCAGCACTCGGGCCAGAATTTTGAGCTTAAAATAACCCTATCCATTGTGTTGTTCACTCATAATCACACATCACTACCCTTGTTTTTCTAGTGATGAGAGCGCGATTGCTAATCGCGAATTCGCGGGGCTATGGAGTTCAATTCCGGGTCGGGAAAATTGTTATTGGGTTTTTCTATCAGAAATTTCGCAGTAGCAGCCTGGAGTCTGTTTTTGTGCCCAGTTTATGGCTTTGGCTAAGTTTCCATTTCATTAGCAAAACAAAAATCAGCAAAAAAAATAGTTTTTCATTTATTTTGAGTTACGTAAAATACACAAACATGTAGTAGGTATATTATTTACAATCACTTTGCAATATTTTCTTCGTTATATTGGGTTAGAGTAGGCTGGTCTACATCGTGTTCACAAATAAAGAAGCACTTCATCCCACAGTCGATCTGGTTCAGGAGTCCGGTGTAGAACATTGATCCACACTGTTCGTCACACCCTCCGCCCGGTTGATTGCCCCACCATTCGACACTTTCATTTAAACCTGTACCTGTAAAATATTAAACAAATTAACCACAAAGACCTACATCCTAATTATGTAACACATTTAGAAATTCAATCCCTTCCATTTCGACCATACTAGCAAAATTCATTCCTTGTATAGTACTGAAGAGTCAAAACGAAACTATTGTCCTTACAAATGCGTACCATTCTTGGTGTCAAGGAATTACACAGTCTGACATGTCATTCGCAAGCGTTGACAAGCATGGGTTCCTCAATTTTATCTGCAGGTTGGGCAGTGTCAATCGATTTTTCCAATAAACTTTTTAGTAGCTACTGGATGAATTTTTTCTGTATTGTTCCAATGCGAAAAAGGTATGGAAAGAGCAATGATGACATAAACACTTCCCTATTCGTATTCGGTAACTAGAAGAAGTTGATAGACACACTGACGTACCTTTAACTGTCTGCCAGCCGTCATTGAATCTGTTATGAAAGCCCAGGTGATATGTTCCTCTTAGGTAGCTCCCAGCAACCTTGTTTGTAGGTGCGGGTTCTGTGAGCTTCACGAGGTCCTCCACTTCCAACCAATTGTTGATCACTGCTAGGTAAGATTGTTCCGCGCTGCATACATTGTAAGCTTCAGTCCAGTTCAATGGGGTTGAGTGTAACTTGTAACAGCTGCCACTTTTCACGTTGAAAGTGTATTCTGCAAAAGAAAAGTAATAATTATAGATAATTAAGCTGCAGCATCGGTGTGAACTTGCGAGCTACATTATTCGTGGAGCAATGACAGGATTGAGCAATTATATCATCGACGTCAGTTGGTGCTACTGAATCTGTCAAAACTTTGCATTGCACATTCAGCATGATAAATCACTAAACACAACTTAGTCATCATAGAACTAAAATAAATCGCAGAACTCTGTGGTAAGTAGTTAAAGTTGACAAATTGTCAAGCTCTTTGTAGTACATGTTTTCTTTTAGTATATTTTTGAAGTGAAAACTTCTTTAGGTGAGTTGGTCATTTTTTGAGATGAGAAAAAACCATTGAACTCGCGCCACTGTTACCGTAAGCGACACCGCGCATGTTACAAGACGATTAAAAAAATACCCGCTTCGGATGTGTTCGGCAGTCCTCGGGATGTACTCGGTTTTAATGTATATCCGATATGTCAGTGAGTGATGGCAAAGTATTCTATTTGTGTTTTGTTTTCACTTCTGTCGGCACTCCCGGAGCGCCACTGTTTTTTTATTAAAACGTACCTAAATCAGGCATTTTGCAGTGTTGGTTCCATTCTAAAGACTGGAGAGTCTTCTTGCAAAAGAATGGATTTTTTCTCTCACATTGCACATCAATCATTTCGCCATTCGCGTGCAGAAGTACACAGTCTTCATTGCCCAAGTTATTGTTCGGCTCTCCTTTGCGCCAAGTGTGGTATACGTCCTCCACTCGTTTACCTGTGAAATGACGTAATATTAATTAAAAGACATTACTGTAGGCTGAAATTTTGCTTATTATGTAATCAAACTATTTTTTCAAATTAATTATGAAATTTCCTTTTCGACGCCCATCTATATAATACGCGATGTGTCCTCCAGCGCCACGCAACAAATGTATAACGTATCTATAGTAAAACGTAGGGATGGGAATAATGTCCTATCGACAAATAATATTATAAGTTGAAATTAATGTTTATTCACCAATTTACGAAGCTAAATAAAAACTGATACCGTATTTTCATATTTTGTTTTATTTCATTAAAAAATCAATATGAAAACCTGGGTATATTTCCCATAATAAAAGAAAAGAATTGTAAATTTATTAGACGTGTGTTCTAGAAGGCACATCCCTATTTGTCTCCAAATGTAATCCTTCTACTTCATATCAAGTCGTCGGCGCTCGAGGCACGTCAAAATCCTTTCTGATATAAGGATGTCTAGATGTCTATGGTATTTTTCAGTTTTATATTCACTGTGGTCGAGTTACACGTGCATAACCTCAATCAACCGATTCCTGCATAATTTATTTCGTTTACTTACAACAAATAGAACCAAGTACAATCAATAGAAGCTAGATACGTGGTTTTCTACGTGTTTTTTTTTTAATTAAAATGGAGGGTAAGTAACTGTTTTACGCAGATGTTACAGATCTTTTTTTTTATGGTGTCGCAAAATACTAGCAATGATTTTTCTTGTTTTTAGAAACTAATAGAAAACGGAAGTACATTCCTGAAACGGAATTCCTCAGAATCATATTCTTCCGATTTACTGTCCTCTGTAATTATATCAAATTCTGATTGAGACTCCACACCTTGTAAAACTCGCAATAATTCGTCATATTCACCGTCACTAATTTTTTTGTAAGAACACTTGCGCCAACGCAAGATGTAAACATTGCACTACACTAAAATGCACAAAGTCACTATGACCTTGAAACCCGTCCGCTTATGACGTCACAGATTTACTTCTATACAAGTTTGTGGCGTTGTGCGCACTGACAACTAGCCACTTTGTAAGGATGGGTTTTTCAAACGGTGTTTCACTATCGACAATGATTAGAAAACCTATTTATTCTTGATTATGGTGAATAAAACGTAGTTTATAGTTTACAATATTTATAAAATATTATTTATTCACGTCATTTTCTTGCAATAATAGTATTTATGATCGTTTCGACGAGATGAAATATAGCGAGGTCTGTATCGTGTCCCATCACTGGCTTACTTTATATCAAGTACTTGGCGTTGGGGGCATTAAAATATTTTCTGGCGTTTTTGTTTCTATTGAATATAAAACAAACAAGAACTTATTATGTGTGAAAAAGTAAAAAATATGGCTTATAACAGGGCAATTTTCCATAAAAACAAAATAAAAGGTCTTGTAAAAGTCGTAAATTGATTTTATACTATTATTACTACTAATCAAGTAGTGGCGCTGAGGGCACGAAAATCTCAAACTTGTATACAAGTGATTGGCGTTCAAAAGGTTAACAAATAATTTTGAAAAACACTTTGCGGGACACTATACCATTATATGTTTTGCAGTGTTGAATGTTATGTTTTTTGTGGTGTACAATAAAGTATCTATATCAAAATAAATAAATAAACGCCCCTCGACGAATACGTCGAGTGGCGTTTTTTTATTCAGATGTTCGAAAAACTTAGAATGTAAATATTAATTTGCAATAAACAGCAGCTCCAAGACTTACCGTCAATAGTCTCAAATACTCCTTTCACTAAAAAGTCAGATATCCCTACATGCACCCACCATATAGGCTGGGTTCTGTTCCAATAGGATATCACAGCATCCGCTTCTTCCTGGTTCTCTGGGTACCACAAACTGGCTCCTTCCCAAGAACATGTTTTTTTAGCTTCAGAAAAAGTTTTTGGAAAAGAGTGTGTCTTAAAGAAACTCTGTGTTGCTTCTAAATAATGAAAGTCATTCCGAAAAAACTTTTTATCCTTTTGTCCGTCTGTAAAAAGCATCGTAAATTATATTTTTATCACATCTATTAAAAAAGAGCTAGTGTATTTTTCGTAAACAGGGACTAAAATAGCTCTTTAATGTCTAGCGACTAAAAGTGATTTGAATTTGGAATGTGGATATTGTTAGTAAAAGTTCCAATCACCAAAGAGATCAATCACGAACATTGTATGAACAAGTAACAGGCTTTACGATATAGTAAAACGCGCGAGTGCCAATTTTATGTAAATCAATAAACGTACTATTCTTATTCATAAATTGCACTTACCTATTTTTTTCATAAAGGGTGATAAAAAGTAGAGTGTCCACCTCGGGAGTAACACTATTTTAAGCTCGAGTGACGTACTTTGAATCCCTCGCTGCGCTCTGGATTCAAAGAAACATCGTCGCCTTCAAAATAGTGGTTTGCTCCCTTGGCAAACAATCTACTATTCAGTAAAAATACTATTGCAAACTGTAGTTTTGTATAATATAGAAGCATTTTTTTTTTTTTTGTAAGTGTAAGAACAATGTTTCCTTTTATTATGATTTTTTGATGTTGACTTGAAAGAGCATGGCAGTTGAGAACGTGTCATGCTCACTTAAATGTCTCACCGATGGTGGCGCGTGTGTTGGATCATTCGGTTCCCTACAAAATGGTTGAGCTGGATGGTGCTGATCCACGCGTCATGTTCGTGAACGGGCGCCGTCGGTTGAGACTGGTCATCTCTTAACTGCCAAGGCTTATTTTTAATCTTATGTCTTGAATTGTTTCTTCATTTCTGTCTTTTTTACATTGTTCTCACATATAGAAGCAACAAGAATAATGTACCCAGGATTTTGTAATATCTTGATTTAAAAGAGTGTCCATGGAGTTTCTTGCCCGTTCTTCTCCATAGAGATCTACGCTTTGGAATGGGCAACTAGCTTCAACTTTCTGACTAACTGACAGACTATTTAATTTTGACAATTCAAAAGTGCCTGTACAAGGTTTAATTAAAATAAATGATTTGAGTTTGAGTTTGAGTTTTATTCGAAATTTTGGTAAATGGATTTTTGGTAAATGGATTTTTGTTGTATTAGGTCGGATTTGCCAATTTAAAATTAACCGTTAAAACATCATTATTTCAGCCGAAGGACGTCCACTGCTGGACATAGGCCTCCCCAAGCAGCTCCACTTCGACCGGTTAAAACATAGTATGACGAATTTATGAAATAAGTATAGGTATACAAATGAAAAAAAAAAACAAACTTACGTGAGAGGTTCGATGCAAAGTACACTATAAGAATGACTAATATTTTCTTAAAAAACATTGTAACGACAAGCGTCTTGCTGGACCCAAACTAAACGATTGATATGAAATGCTTGACAATATTTAATTTTATGTTGGCAAACGAATTATAGATAAAGTTGGTTTTGAAACTTCCTGTGTCCTATCCCTTTCCTGGAAATTGCCTTTCGTTGGCATGTGAGCAAGACGGCTATAGGTACCAAGTGGCGCCGCCCCGAGCAATTTCGTCGCAACATTTTAACTGAGAGAAAAAATCTGGCGAATCGTGTGTTTTCGAAAAGCGTCGCTCACGCTACTCGTAAAAACTGCATACATATTGCATACATATCGGCTATCGCATTAAGTAATGTATTGTGCATCCTTCCCTTTGTGTAGACGCCAGCACATCAAGCTACCCGAAACTGTCAAATTTTCCCAATCAACTTTGAACCTAATGCTTTAGCGATAAAGTTGAAATGTATTAAAGAAATTTGACAGATTGTAGTAGCTTGATGTGCTGGCGTCTGTACAAACGGTCGTTTTATACCCTAATCTCTCTCCAAACGGTAATTGTACGCCATCCATTGGTTTTTCTAATACCAACAGCAAAATCTATAATTAGATATCGCTTATTCGCGCACCCACACATAATATAAACTTTGATTACCATAACCGGGATGCGTGTCAGTTTTTACGATAACGAATTTCCTCTTGTTTTAAAAATACCTATTAGAGCTCGGGACATCCCCGATTACTTACGCAGATATCGCGAGGTACCTACTTATGTTTATTCTTACACGTCACAGGTCACCTTTTGTCTAGTACCTATACACCGAAAAACGATAATGAACTGTAGATTTTTTTATAACAGTAGTTACGTATCTATATGGCGATTTTTTGTTATTTTGTAAATTTTTGTACGTACACGTCATAGGTCACCTTTTGTCCGTAGCATACACTGAAAAAAGTGTGCTGTCTGTGAACCGACTGGTGCACCAGTCGCTCGCCCGCGTGAACCGCGTGTGTATGTCTCTGCATAACCCTTCAGGAAATACAGGCGTGAAGTTATGTTACTAGGTATTTTCAAAATAATAATAGTCCTCCAGACCGAATTTCGGCCATGGTGACCAGTCTCAGCGGTAACGAGCCATCGGCGCGGGAGATATTATAGTGCACAAGTGTGTGCGCAGACACAGATGCACTTTCCCTTCCCTCACTGCTATAGTACGATCGCGATGGGACAGCAATTCGACACGATCGGAGAAAGATTAGGCGCAGGACCAACGGCTTTTTTTTAATTTTTTTTGTGGATGGGAAATCATCAAATGACCCCTCCCGCTCTGGGTGGAGCGAAAGGGAGTGTCAGACTCTTACTGACTAAAATCCACCCAACCACCAACCCACAAACCAACCAACGGCTTAACGTTTTTTCCGAGACACTGGGGTATCACTTCCAAACTCTGGGTTGCTACTGAGAAACTCCTAATAACACTTTGCCTGAACTGGTAATCGAACGCGGACCCTACGCTCAGCAGTCCCACTTGCGACCACAAGACGTGTGGGGGGTGTGGTGACATAGTAAGGAACTGTCATTTGTTTTTCTTAGGTTTTTAGAAACAAGCCGATGGTGCAAGTAGGTACATGAAAGAGCAGCCTTATTGTGTAAAGCATAATAATCCATCAGCGGCTACCTTTGCGGACTTAATAAGGCAGTGTCATGTGTGTTCAGTCTACATCAGCCTTATGAACTTAACATTCTTAATCATTCGAATTAATGATATACACCATGTATATCACGACGAAATTACAGACCCTAAATGCAATACCTACAATATACAAGGTGTAACGGAATAAACGCAAGTCCTGAAAGTAGTTTGTTCATAATTGATTACAGAATCAATTTCGGTAACTTTTAAGATAGGTATTTTTTTTAATTATGTGTTTTGCCATACTGATCGCCGATTGAGCCAAAGAAAATTAAATCTTATGTCAAGGCAATAAGACTCAATTTTAAATGCAGAAAGTAATGATAGGGTCAACACAATTTAATTAATAATAACAGTTAGCTTTAAAAAAAAAACTGTTTTGATCATACAATGATGCTTTTAACTCAATACTCTAATTGGGGTGTATGAGGTCTTGCGTTCATTATGTTACGCATTGTATAAAAAAAAACAACTTTATTTGCGAAATTAATTTCAACTTTGGGGAGCGTCTAGCCAGCCATAAGGGAGTTTACTTCGGGAATGGGAATTCTGATTAATAATAATCTAATATAACAACCTTGCACACTTCTATTCAAGTTGCCAATAAGCAGTGAGGGTGGCTACTTAAATATTTAGTAAGGTATGTAGGTATCAGCGGGATTGTCCGAAAGGGTTACCGCTGGCCCGGAACATAAAGAGCTAAGGAAGGAACACGGGTGGGTTTCTGACACTCCCTTCCGCTTCACCCAGAGCGGGAGGGGTCATTTGATGATTTGCCATCCGCAAAAAAAAAAAAAAAGGTATGTAGGTATTGGTTGGTACTTAGTATGGTCGTTAGCACGGAACTGATTCACCCTGTTCCCCATATGTACCAGTATCAACTGTATTACTGTAGAACAGTTTCCCTCGTCCTCTCGATAATAATCACAATGATAGTATTCAATTATTGAGTATAGTGGTGTGGCAATGACAATACCAGCGGTGCTATTCTGTAAAAATCTCACCGTGAAAACTTAGGTGAAGTGAGCGTGGAGTGAGCTGTCAATAGTGTCAATTCCTAGCAAAAACAAACTCACTTCACCTAAGTTTTCACGGTGAGATTTTTACAGAATCGACCGGCTGCACCCTAATTAAGTGAAATACTTTCATTCACAATCTGAATCATTTTGAAGGATATTGCTAATCCATTGCTTCATATGTTCGAAAAATTTGTCAACTCAACAGCGTAATTAACGCAATGAATGTTGTTGAACTGTCAAAATGAAATCCATTGCTGGGTAGTGGTACTGTTAGTGTGTCTTTAAAATTATTTTTAGTTTATATTAGTCGATCGTGTACTTTTATTTCCTAATTTATGTTATAGGTATTTTGTACCAACTTTTTTGTTGTCTTGTCTTTTTTTTAAGTGTTTATCTGTGAACACTGGTAAAAAAATAAAATAAATAAAATTGTTTAAGAACACTGTTTATATTAGCTGTAAGTTTCCCGAACAGAATAAAATAAATAAATAACCCCGATGCATTAAAATTTTGCCTCAACAAACACCTGACTGATAACCACGTATATTCCAAACTGTTTCATCGCCGCCATTGCATCCGACGAGATTGGATTGAAGTGGGCCGCGTGCCAGTACACGTAGATACACAACCTACAGCATGATATTGTGAATAAATCGTAAGCTGCGCTCTGACCATGATATATGCCGGTACAAATTGGATTTATTTCCCGCTTTCCCTTCCATTGGTACTGAACAGAAACTGTTATTGCACGTATGAACGATGAGGTGTCATGAATAAAATATTCTGTAGCGAACGCGTCACGCATCCGACGCTTTCGATCCCGATTTCAATGTGATACACCAATCACACGACACCTCGTACAAATGATTTATCGCTGGTGTACTCGTAAGTATAACCTGTTTTGACACGTGCTGTAATAGAATTACTGTTCCCAAGCGTTTCGATACTGAAATGTTCTAAGTATTCAATCACAGGATACACAAGTGCTGACTTGCATAAAATGGGACGTTTTCAAATGTAACAATCGGATCAAGTTTCAGTAATTTAGTATTTTATAGTTAGGTATTTCAATAACCAGCCGCCGCGGCCGTTAGCTGTCTCTGTGTTTAGTTTTATAGTTTTTACTAGCTGCGCCCCGCGGTTTCACCCGCGTAAGATTCGATTCCAAAAAAAATCTGAAGAGGACCACCCCTAACACCTAGGGGTATAAAAAATAGCTTACGACCTCCTCATTCTAAGGCCTACCAAATATACACAAAACATCTTAATAATTGGTCAAGCTGTTTTGGAGGAGTTCGATAACAAACACTGTGACACGAGATTTTTATATGTAAGACAAGGCAGAACGAGAGTAGGGGACGCTCTAGGAGGATATAAATAGTGACCGTATTTGTGATGTTCTTAAGAGGAAATGCGGTCGGAGATACTTTTGAAAAAACCTAACTAAAAAGTCATACATTCGAGGTTTGGCTCTCGCCTATTTCGTCCTCCAATATTGGACCAATTTTTAAAGATATTTCATAAGCTGAATAAAAAGGATACATACTGTGACCCGGTTTTTCTTTTTTCATTAATATTTGTCAAATGTACGCTAGGCCTCTGTTGACAGCGGTTTAAATCGGCAAATATATATCGTTTTTATTTGAGGGTTCTAGTGCTTATTAAAATAATGTATCATAAAAAAGGAAAATATCACACGGCATACAAGTAGATATTTATTATTCTGTAAAAAGTAATTACTTTATGGTCATTAACCAGAAAGAAAACAAGCGAGAGCGTTTCTATGTAGAAAACCCCGCATTTCCTCTTAAAAAAGGTCAGGTACGTATCTCTGTCTCAGTCTGTCAAAATATTTCATATTATACATTTTTGACAAGTGCCTCGGAAAGCACGTTAATCCGTTGGTTCCGGCTGTCATTCGTGGATCTTTGACAGTCGTTACGGGTAGTCAGAAACCCGAAAGCCTGACAACTAGTTTTACCAACAGGTATCGTATTACCCAGTAACTGGGTTGTGGAGATCAGATAGGCAGTCGCTCCATGTAACATACTGGTATTCAGCTGCATCCGGTTAGCAGCACTGGAAGCAGACCCCAACATAGTTGGGAAAAGGCTAGGCAGATGATGACATTATTGACATTGAGTGTCGCTGAGATGAGATTGCGACTAGATTTTGAACATTTTTAATTAAGTACGGGAATTGGCCTTCAGATGTATGAACATAAACGAAGCGAGTTTGGATGTAGGGGTGAGTTTATGTATGTGTAGGTATGTTCAATAAAAAAAATCTAGAAAATATTTAAATAGGTATACCTAGCTGACAACATGTATTTACAGAGCTCATACAAAGTTATAACAAAGTAGGTACCTAGGTGAGGCCAGTAAAAACATACTTATATTTAGGTGCATAATACAATCAATGACCCCTTATCAAATTTAGCCACATACTAAAGTAAACGGTACATTTTTATTTTAAAAGCTGGTTCAATAAAAACTATAGTGATGCAAATTAACTCAAATTAAAAACATTTGCTTTAACAAAATGTCTTATACTCGTAGCAAACAAAGCTGTTTTTACATACCTAATTAAAAACTCCAATAATAATTGGGTAGATACTGTAATTTAAAAGGCTACAGTCCGTTTACAGTTATTTTACCTCTGCCAGCAACCTAACAGCAATTTTATTGTGACGAGAATAAAGATCACAATGATTTTGACAGACTTTGTCAATGGCATTAACCTTATTAGAATGAGAATAAAGATCACTGGAATTTGGACAGTGATGAACACCCGGTTTCAGAATTAGGAGTTTGAAGTCGAGAACTCGTCAAACAGTACTTTAGCATTACTTAAGTCTAGAATGGCGCCCAAGAAATTCAAAAGTTCTTACGTCAAATTTTTGCGGGCTAGATCGAAGAAATCAAATTAAGTAAGAGTTTTAACAAGTTCTCAATTCAACAACTGACTGTCAATCATAATTTCATTATACTTAATGATTTATTGAAACTTTATGCACAAGTAAGAAAATACTGTAGAAAGGCGGTTTTAATGCCTAAGGCATTTTTTACTAGTCAGCCTTAGGGTGATGCAGAGACAAAACTAAGTGCTAAATATCTCGTAAATTACTATAAGATATCAGAATAAATATTATAATACATTGTGTAACTTACACGCATAGTTATAAACTAACTGAACTTTCAGCAGAAACAACGATCGGTAGAGGAGAAAACGAATCCAGCAAATTAGCGCTGGGATGTTTCGGCCAACTTCTGACGGATACGTTCACGTGCTTTAAAAGATAACCAACTGGTTGCCGTTATTTATCTATAAACTAATCTATCTTATTATCTTTATTTATCGATCTTCGCAGGATGGCTGGTAGCAGCTGGATGAGAGTTGCCGAAAATCGAGTTGAATGGCGTACAATAGGAGAGGCCTGTCTTCAGCAGTGGACTGCTTTATGCTGATGATGATCTATAAACTAAGATGTCACAGCATGGATATTACACATAGACATAGGTCTATACTGCTTAAGTCAGCTCACAAACATTTTTTTATGAGTAGCCAGACAGACAGTCGTTCTAGATAGCTTATTTCTAGATCCATATCAATAGTACCTACCTCGCTAAGAATAATTCCGCAATGTTCCAGCCCTCAGTTATACCGCAATGAATTGTATTCGGTACTTCTGCATGCAAATGCCATTTGTTAGATTTATGCTTCAATGCAAAACGACTCATTCCGATTTTGCTTTGCGTTTTATTTGAGTATTACCGTAATACCCATTTTTGTTGTTTTTCCATTGTTGATCAAATTACGCACACAAATCTATACCGTGTCACAGCTTTATACGGTATAATCTCGTTTGCAGATACAAAGCCCCGCATCGGTGTATTGTCTTTTGGGACATATATTTCAATAACTCTGTTGTGGTACTGCGTATAAATCGTTCTTTTAGACATTTGACAATAATTTACGTCGATAATTTGCATCCGGACAAAATATGCCTTTATTAACGTATAGTTGAGATATATTTTCTACGGGACCTCATTTATTTATATTTAATGAGTACATTACGACTTAATGACTTTTCGAGGTAACATTAATTTAATCTGCTTTTTTGTACGGTTCGAATACTCTTATTTCGGAAAAAAAAACACTCTGGCTGCTATTGAATAAATGATGCTGGGACTGATGGATAATGACATTTAAACCTATTTCAAAATTACCTTATTTTTAGGGTTCCGTACCCAAAAGGGTAAAAACTAAGACTAAGACTTCGCTGTCTGTCCGTTTGTCTGTCACCAGGCTGTATCTCAAGAACCGCGATAGCTAGACAGTTGAAATGTTCACAAATTATGTATTTCTGTTGCCGCTATAACAACAAATACTAAAAATAAAATAAATCTTTTAGGGAGGCTCCCATATAAACAGACGCGATTTTTTTGCCCTTTTTTGCTCGATATCATTAATGGCAACAGGTAGGCACATGAAATATTCACAAAATACTTAGTTGTATTTTTACTTTAATAATAAATAATAAAATTAAAATAAAATAAATATTTAAGGGGGGCTCCCATACAAAAACGCCATTGTTTCGGCGTTTTTGCCTTGTGGTACCCTTCGTGTGCGAGTCCGACTCACACTTGGCCAGTTTTTTTTTTTTTTTTAATAATCTGTGGATGATGTGGCGGGAGAGTCCGGTGACGCCCATTCCATTAGTACGGAACTAAGGCTGGCGTTATTTTGTATAAATAATGCCCACTTTGACGCAAGGGAACGTGGGGTTCAATAACTTTGACAAGCTCCTGACAGTGTAACCGACCTTTTTTGGAAGCACGTACAATGGCTCAAAGGGCGATGTTTCAGCATACATCGACAATAAAAAAGTAATTTAAATAATAACTATAATTTCAGAAGTCGGTGGCAAAAAAACTGAAACTATAAAATACAGATCTCAAAAACACTGACTTCCGAAATTAAAGTTATTTCATATTTTTAGTTAATTTCTTTTTGAAGTAGGTTTAATTTTTTTTAATTACTTTTTATTTCGTAATTTTTAGTTTTTGCACTAGAATTTGAGAAAGGTTTTGAAATGGTTTTCTCTTAGACGCTACACCCCTAGCTCGTATCAATAAGCCAGGCCGTCACACTTACATGTATTAGTCCATATCTTGAAAAGCCTTCATTTTGATACCTACCACACTTGATAGGTTTTGAGAAAGAAAAATTTTTTTGATGACATATTAATAATAGTATGGAGCCAAAAAAAATCCGCCATTTTATTTTTTCAATTTTGATATACCCAGTGTCAATCTCACAATTAAGACGAATCTAAGGGTACCTCTCAAGCTGAAATCGATCAAGCCGTTTAGGCTACAGAGCGTGCCAAAGAAATATACATACATACATACACACATACCTACACTCGAAAAACATGACCCTCCTTCTGGCGCAGTCGGGTAAAAAGCAAAGACATGACATGTGACATCCACCAACCCACACTGGCTCAGTGAGGTGCATTATGACCCACTTCTTCTCACTTGGAGGAAGCCTGTATCCCACCCGTGGACATTATAAGTTGATTTTTGAAAATTAAATGCCCAGCTAATAATAATGCTGAAGAGTTTGTTTGTTTGAACGCTCTTATCTCTGGAACTACCAGTCGGATTTGAAAAATTATTTTTGCACTTGATAGTCCAATTCTTGAGGTAGGTTATTTAACATCAAACATCACGCTAGGACCCTTAGGAGCCGAGCAAAAAAGAAAATAATCCTAAGGAACGCTAAGCGAAAACGAAATAATAGCGCGGGCAGGCGATGGGATGCAACGCGATGGGTCGGGGGCCTACAGGCAGAAGCTAGTAACAAAGAAAGAAAGAAAATACGTTTACTGCAGAGTTACTGCAAAGTTTTCTACGCTTCCTCTCGTAACTTAGCAAGATGAATACCTACAAATTATGAGTTAAATGAGCTGAACGCTCAGGTAATGAACTAATTAATCGTTGACGACTATAATAAGTGGCTCACAAAGAAACCATGGTTATTCCAAACGGTCGGTTACGTGTGATTAAGAAAACTGGAAAACGTGATGTGAACTTTGTTGACAAATGAACTCGTGTTTTTCGCCATTCAATGACTGAATCTTGGGCCCTAAGTAATAGGGATCACATTCCAAGTCATTCCAGACTGCTGAATGTTACCTAATGGAATAACTACATAATATAAATTCGAAAGTAACTCTGTCTGTCTGTATGTTACCTTTTCACGCCTAAACCACTGAACGGATTTCGATAAAATTTGGCAGAGAGATAGATTGCATCCTAGGGAAGGACATAGGATCTCTCTCTGGAGTCTCTTTATCTTCATTTCAACCTGGAATCACCCACTGCCGAAGAATGGCAGAAGGGAAAGGAGGCCCATACCTATATTGTGGTTCCTTCGTCCAGGTGTTTCTCGCGGCTATCTTATAATTCAATAAAAAATACTTTATAAAGCAAGAGATGAAAATAAATCTTTACCACCGTTTGTGCGAAAATAAACGGTTCTTAGTTGGCGCAATACTTACGTGGGTGAATCAAATACAGGACTTCGGCTATGTATCATTTTATGAGACCCGAGAGGTTATTGCGTAACACACTAACAGTAGGAGTGGCTTTAATTTTGACAGTTCAACAACATTCATTGCGTTATTAACGTTATTGAGCGGAAATGAAGCGATGGATTAACAATATCCTTCAAAATGATTCAGTTCCTGATTGCTAGTGTGTTACGCAACTAGGATGCAGTCTCATGTGCCTGTAATTTTACCGATATCGTTCCCAACGAATCCAAACGTAGCATTGTGTATAAAAGTCAAAAATAGACAGCATTGAACTTTAATAAAATCCCTTTTCTATAATCGAACTCTTTCCAAACAAGCTCTCATACAAGCGGTCAAGGGTACTGTAAAGTCAAACCTAAATCTGGCTTTCAGTAATGAAACATTAGTTTTGGTTCAAAGATTAGCATTAAACCCTTAGCTTAATGCTAGAGAAATATTTTGCTTACGTCTTTGTTCTGACGTCACCGTCACAGCTAGTGTGACAAGGGTCGTTGTCATGTCACAATCCTCTTAACCAGTGTTACTAAAAGCATTGCCAACCAGCCCAGTGTTAGGGTATTTTGGTTTTTTGTAAACTTAGATCGTGTTGTGTTTTACAATATGTAGCTATTAATCAAACTTGATGTGGAATTAATGATAGGACATTTAATGTCCTATGTCTTATAGGTCATTAGTGCAAGAATTTTCAGAATCGGACCCGTAGTTCCGAAGATTACATACAAAGTAACAAATTGTACTTATTACATCACACTAATGACACTAATATTATAAAGTCGAAAGTTTGTGGGGGTGTGTGTGTGTGTTTATATGTTTGTTACTTCTTCACGCTCAAACGGCTGGACCAATTTTGATAAAATTTGCAAAAGCTTGAAAAAAAGATGAAGCAATCGATTTGCAATTTCCTTCAAAATTCTTTGAATTGTACCTAATTGAAAGTATCTTACGCAATCGGAGTGTTGATTCAAGACTGCCTCAATAGAGACTATCACTCTATGACAACTAACCGAATAAAACCCACAACAGCATTGCGATTCTGTAAGCATATCACCGTGAAAACTTAGGTGAAGTGAGCGTGGAGTGAGCTGTCAATAGTGTCAATTCCTAGCAAAAACAAACTCACTTCGCCTAAGTTTTCACGGTGAGATTTTTACAGAATCGACCGGCAGCACCCTAATTACATAACACACTTACAATTCCGATCTGAATCATTTTAAAGGATACTGCTAATCCATCGCTTCATATGTTTGAAAAATTTGTCTTCTCAACAACGTAAATAACGCAAAGAATGATGTTGAACTGTCAATATGGAAGCCATTGCCAAAGTTAGTGTATTACGTAATTACTACGCAGTTCTTTTAAGATTGGAGTAATTAGGGTGTCCAGTGACAAGATTAGGACCAACTGAACAGTTTCCCATTATCATAATGCATTAACACTATTATTATCCCCTTGGGTTGTTAACACCGACAAGTGCCGATTAACATAATCTCCGCTTCGCAAAAATCAATGAGTTCCTAATAGCTTCGCGTAAGTATGTAGATGAATGAAAAATGTTTAAAGTAATGATTAGGTATTGGCACGGATTTGGCAACAAAATAATGTAAGTGGTAGGATATTACTATCGCATAGTTTGTACGCTAAATAGGTAGGTACCTATTATTTATTTTCAATTTTTTCATTGGTTATTTTTGATCATTACAATGTTACTATTTTCGAATATTAGTGTTACTAATCAACAAAAAACCACTATGATTAGAAAAAGTAATATAAATTTTATTAACATCTTTATTGAAATAACTACGTTAACTTAAAGCAGGTCTTATTTTAAAATATCTTTAGTAAATTATTGTCTAAAATTATTATCACATTCCAATTTTTTTTTAATAAGTTCATTAAAAAATTAATCGTCATACTGACGTCACGCAAAATCCTGACAGAAGCCAGACACAACACCCGTCTTGGCCGTTTCGCTACCATCACATGGGCGTAAGGTGAAAAATGTATTCACTGTTTATTACTTTTCTGATAGACAATAGTTCTTGTAGTAACGAAACGGCCAAGCCACATATTTTGACTAAGGTGTAGAGTTTGTGAAGTTAGGGCGTGTAGAGTTAGAAGCTTGGCTCTACATGAGATCTGATAACTTTTTGGCAGTGCAAATGTTGCCAAGACGAGACCACATATGGCTATATGTGGTCTCGTCTTGGCAACATTTTACATGAAAATGTTTTTGGTGGGATAGAACTTTCTGATAAGGAAGAAAGCTCCAAAAATAGAGTATTTTTGATGATTTTTTTTTTTATTTTTAGCTTTCTTAAAATTAATACCTAACTAACTTTCGCTGATGAGACTAACATACACATAATATCACGCCTGTTTGCCCTAGTGAGTTAGACAGAGGTGTATCTATCACACCCACATTTCACCAGATTTATTTAAGTCCCATCTAATACCCCATAGGGGCCGAGCATATTGCCATCGACCAGGCACAAATCCAGACTTTGGGTAAATATCACTTTGCCCGACCTGTCAATCAAAACCCAGTACCTCTCGCGCTTGCGACCAAGGAGGCACCTTTTATAACGTTCCCTCTGCTGAGACACAGGCCTCCTCTCCGTGAGAGGGACTTTTTACTTATGAGACTAATATTTGAAATAGCACCACCTGTAACTAAGTACGTCATGTACTTCCGACGCGCACGTTGCGGCCTACCTATCAAACTGTAGAACAAAGCCGGCTAAGTCTTGTATTATGCAAACAAGCATCATGTAAGGCAAGGATTTATGAGGCAAGTTCGTTGCGAAAATCGCGAGCGCCACCCGTGGGAGTACCCGTGCTCCTGGCTCCATATATTCATATTTAGGGTTAGAAGGCTATAGGCGACCGCCCTCGGGAGCGTCGCACGCATGAATGACAATCATACGTAATTGAATTAGTGATGGGCGTTGAATCAACGAACTAGTTGAATCAACCGTTGGTCTCCTGTCAACGTGTTAACGTTAACTGTTTAGGAATCAACCAGTTGAATACGTCTACGACGTATAGCTCGTTTAATAGTCAGCTAAACTAAATTCGAGAAAGCAAACGTAAACTAGGAGAAAATTAAAAAAACTTATGTTGAAAATAACATCATAAATTGCGAATGACGCAACGGTCAATAATACATACCTTTGTTGGTAGATGTAGAGAATCGTTGAACGTCGCAGCGTTGAATAAAAACCGTTCAATGAATGAACGGTTTACGTTGCAAGTTGACAATAGTTGCACGTTAACTCGTTGACGAATTTAACTAGTTGATCAACCAGTTGACGAACGTATATCAACGTTCACGTTACGTTAACGGAAAATTTGTCAACGACGCATCACTAAATTGAATTGATTAATCATTGTACATTCACTCATTCATTCATATGCAATGATGTAGTGTTGTTGGAATACTTGTGTTTAGTTTCATAATAGGTTTGTTTAATAATGTTGTGTGAACAACAATAATTTCTTCATCATCTGCCTAGCCTTTACCCAACTATGTTGGGGTCAGCTGCCAGTCTAACCGGATGTAGCTGAATACTAGTATTTTACATGGAGCGACTGCCTATCTGAACTCCACAACCCAGTTACGACTTTTCATCTTTTTATTTAGTAATTGCAGGGTAATAACATACAAAGATGGAAAGCCGTAACAAACATTACGGCTTTTGATTGTAGGATACCGAAATCAGGATCGGTGAATGTGATAATATGAAAAGGCCTAAAACAAAAGTTACGGTTTTTCAAGTATGCAAAATAGTTTTACTAAAGGGCTTAACGTGGAAATTCTAGCTTTCATTTTAGAGAGCAATGTTTCCGGGGCTTGTCTATGCACTTTTAACTACTTAATTGTAACTTTGACTACAAACGCATTACAGCTTAATCACCTACATAGAAAGAGAAAGGTGGCCAATTTTTTGGCAAGTTCGCACCTATATCTAAGTAATTTTTGATAAAAAATTATAGTTACGGCTTTTCGTTTATGGCTAATCGTATGACGTCAGAAATAAATTCTGAATGTTTTTATTCTGACCTCAAAGCTTTCTCGTCCTTTGTCATTATTGTTCAATCTTGTGTTAATATTTAAAGGTAAGGTTAAGGTCGATAAAGAAGCTTCGCCCGCGGAACATCTCGAGCGATGTCGTAAACAGATCTGAAGATGACAAACAAAAGTATTTAAAGGCCTTTAGAATCAGCGGATATTAAAATAAGAAAAGGCGAAAGAATGGGTGGTACCTACATTATTATCTTCATAAAATGTATTTTTATCATAGCTAGAAAGCTCTTTCACTTTTATAAGGAAGTAATTTGTGCAGTATTCTTAAGGAATTTTGAATATTTTCTTTATGATTTCCCATTTCAACTGGACAAATAAAAAATCATATCGTACCTAGCAAAATAGAGGTGTCATGAAATACATCTCTGCCTATAACTTCCAAGAATACAGTCGTGTTTCTTACTCTTGCCTGATCGAACACTAAAAACTTTCAATCAATACAGCCTATCGCAGTCCATTGCTGGACATAGGCCTCTATCAAGCTGCGCCATAACACCCTGTCCTCGGCCAGTCCAGTCTGTCCCTGCCACTTTCTTAAGGTAGTCGATCAATCCAGCTGGGGGAACTCCCATGAAAAAAAGCCCCCAAAAGCTTTGTTTGAAACTTATTAATATGCGAGAACTTCAATTTCATCCCGACAACTAACTCCACGGTAACTCATTCTCTCAATTTCGGGAGTATCATCCGCCATATTGGATTAGACGTGACGTCACGTACCTCGATATGACACTGCCGAATAATACGAATCTAACGACTCCTCGTTTACCCAAATCGGTGAAAGCGTTATGCCTTTTGGTCCCTGCCTCCCTGGCTACTAATAGACCAGCCCGTCTTTCCCCGAATCTGTCATAAACGATGACTTGGGGATTTCACAAGATAGCTAGCATAAATATGCATATATGCATACGCAATCGGCTGTATAGTTCAAACTGTCTACAGAATAAATTGTAAAGGATTTGGCATGACAGATACATATCCAATTTCCCTAAGCCAAAGAAAAGCAATACTTACCATTCCTGAATAGATGTCTACAGTATTTTGTTCTATCAATCTGATACCTAATGGACAAGTGACACGTTTCACAATATTGATATTTCAATCCAAATCAATGGCTCCTCTAAAACTGAAATAAATTCATTCGTAGCTACTATCCATTCAACCTTACAACGCAACTTGCGTTATAAGGTAAGAATGTGTGTGGTAATTTTTAATAGCAGTTTAATAACTGCTCTTAATAATATACATTAAAAAAAAAATATGATCTACTATCACCAGCCTTTTTTCAATAGAAATACATAAACGTCAAGTCGTAATTGTTCCCTCGTGTTGTTGTAAGGCTTGTCAAGTGAAACTTTCGCAATAATAAAAGTAGCGAGATACTCACCAAGTTTTTTCCTGTTTCACAACGAGTCTGGCAACATTTTCAGATAACATTCAATTAGCTTTTTGTGCAAAACTTTCAAATGGTTGGAACTTTTCTGTACTTGTCAGTATTTTTTTTGATAATCAATCATCGTTACTTATAATATTTAAAAATGCAGACATTTTATAAAAGAAGAAAGAATAAAGAAAATACATTTATTTAGCACAGACTAAAAGACACACAATACACCAGTTTTATAAGTAAATTAGATAAAAACAAAAAATAAAATAAAAAGTTTAAAGTCCGATGTAAGAAATTGGAAAAGGAATTGTTTATTTGGCGAAATACGAGTACACGATTTTCTACATTATCAATATGCCTACGCCTTTTCTCAACTATGTTGGGGTCGGCTTCCAGTCTAACCAGATGCAGCTGAACACCAGTATTTTACATTGGCAACTGTTTATCTGACCTCCACAACCAAGATAATGGGTAACATGATACCCCTTGTAAGACTGGTTGTCAGACTTTTGGGATTCTGACTACCCATAACGACTATCAAAGATCTATGAATGTCAGCCATGACCAACGGCTTAGCGTGTATTGGTTGGTTTACTAAATAAAGCATTTACAAAATACAAATAAAGAAAGACATCCTACACCTAGACCGCAGAATTGTTTCATACGGGAATCCAGCCACTATTTCTAAACTCTAGAATTATGCCTCTCATTCGCTGTGCCAATAGAGCTGTCAAAGTACCAATAATTATGTATCTAGTATACGAATTTATTTGAAAATATACACCAAAGTAGGTAATACTCGCTTCCGTGTAAGGTTCATGCATACTTCATGCCTTAGAACCTCCTTTAGCCATGGTGCCCTCGATATAGTTTTATCTGATGGAATATCGGAATAGGAAATTATAGCCCCGTACTAAAGCGCATAAAAATGCTATCGATAAGGAGGTCTAAAAACATGAAAGATGGGGCTGGTTAAATTATGAGCAGCAATTTGGATCTTAAGACGCATTAGATCAATAATTGTTTGGCACTGAAAATATTGTAAGTACATTATGACAGTACCTAGGTAGGTACTTCGGATCAGGTGACTTTGTTTCCAATAACAGTCTCACTTTCGTATTAAAACATTTTGGTAATTGATGGCAATTTCAATGTCGGTGCATAAAAAAACCACTAAAAAGGAAACCATCAAGTACCTTTATTTATACAGAAAAACAACTTTAAAAAAACCTTTAAAATACGGCACCCCACGCCTTCTAATCCGTCCGTAATCTTCTAAGTTTTCCCACAGCCACAATGTAGTCTCGTTAAAATCAAGTAGATTGCGATACGACACTGAGGGGACAGGATAAAATTGTTTTGGTACAGAAACGGTTGACAGCTTCGCAGCTGGCCGTTGACAACGGTCGTCCAGAGTGACACTGTAATCTATTACGCGGAACCCCGCGCTTGTTCCCACTGTTTAGTCGGACAACTAACCATTGGCTATTTTGGTGTAGTAAAAAAGTCATCGCTGTACGCGTGCCCGACAATCGGTGACAAATGATGGATGAATTACCGACCTACGTTCCCCCCTTGACAAGTCAACCGCCTCGGTAAAATTATGCGCTTTGGGGCCGACACCAAATAATTGTTCCGGGGCTCCCGTGACAATTATAGGTACAACTGCGTCCTCGACGACCACTGTCGACAAGCAATTTTCAAATATCTGTTTACATAACGTAATTTGTAGTGACAGTACCACTTGCCTTGAAATGTCGTGTTTCTCTATTTCTTGTACGGCGCACTCAAGATGACAAGCAACTAATGCTCAGTAAGTTTTTTTCAGAGTGGGATGGAAAAAGCACTCTCATGCATCTTCAGATTAAATATAACTTCTAACATACGTTGCTCAAGACAGGCGAGAGAATTGATACTAATGCTCTGAAATTCTGTTCCGCGCACGGATATCTATGGTTCCGCGTTTTATAGAACAATATCATAATCATTTATTTGCAATAGGTATTGGTACAGCGTTGGTCTTAATATTTTAATACGGTTCATACATAATCAGACATTTGACATGAAAAATGTTTACTATAACTAGGTATATGAGTATATTTACGTCCAATGGCATGCTTTAAATACTAGTTTCTAACAATCATTACTTTTTTCAATACATTGAATATTCAATATCACATTAAATATTTAAAACACATTATTCACATGCAATAATTTAAAACACATTATTTATAAATTCATTTGGGTATAGAATAAAATCGTACTTTATAAAAAATAAATTATTCGGTATCTCTTCAGTTTTTTTTTTCTTAGTCGTATCTAAATCGGCATGTGCTTTTATTCAAAAAGTCTTTAACGGTGTAGAAACTCTCCTATCTTTCTGAAGTAGATGTCCAGATGAGAAATAACTAAAAAACTTGGCCAAGACATATTTCTTGTAATTCGTATGTAAATTACATTGCTTACGTATTGATTTCCGAAAATATGTAGTCCGTCAGAAAAGGTCTTCCGATCTCCATCTAAGTTATAGTCGTTTCCGCCCCATACCCTTGTTATGTCCGCTTTTATGAGAAAATTTATTCTTACCCGGTTTTTGTTCCGCGAGCGTACGGAAGTATGTACCTAGCTATAGATATGTAAAATGTTCCATAACTAAAGTTTTTATGATACATATTTTCGTATATACTAATAATAATTTGATAAATCTGTGAAAAGAAATAGACTATTATACCTACTGAGCTAAAACGGTTTGAGAAAATGGATAACTTAATAACCTAGGCGCTCGTAGTCAATGGACTGGCAAAGTTCCTATTACTGAGCCATTGTAGACTTCCGCTAGTTTTTTTTGTACTCCGTGCTTAAAGTTGCGTGGTTCCTATTATAAGCTTTGAAAAGAATAATAATTTTGCCTTAAAAAGTAGATGGACTACTTTAATATTCTAGGTCTCTGAAGAGGAAATTAATTTCGACTTTATATTTATAAGTGGGTTTTTAATCATATTATGAGGAAATGCGGTCGGAGAGACTATTGAAAAATCCTAATTAAAAAGTCGTAATTCGAGGTTTGGCTCTCGCTAATTTATTAAAATTAATATTGGTCCAATATTGGACCAATTTAAAAGATATTTCTTTCGTTTCTGTTAGTTTGTATTATACCTACTCTTGATTATTTTATAAAATATCTATATTTAGGAAGAACCTATTCCACGTTTAGTTTAAAAAATTAACGACCTATTTCAACAGCATTCAAAGGCAATTTCACAGAATTGACCTTATCGTAAGGGCGCGTCGAAGAGAAATAGATTTACTGCGTACATTTATTTTTATGTCTCAGCACAGATGACGCTAACAGGCTTATCTTATCGCGTCTGATCTGTCGCGTGGAGGACTCTCGCTGTAAAGGATGTGACGTGAAACTAGGAAAACTGTTATTATTTTGATCGGGGTGATGAAAAATAAGCTTTTAATGGTACCTAAACCTTTAAAATATATACAGGACTTTTTTAACCAGTGTGTCAAATTTTTCATCGGTTATTTAAAAAAATCTGCTGTTGCATAGAAAAGCAGATACCTACGCGGTCAAATGTATTGATTATCTTTTTTTTTTATAATCTACAAATTTCTACGTCAGGAGCTCTAGAATCACATATTATGCTGTATTCTATTCTATTGTATTCTATGCTGAATTCATGGTTACATTTTGCGCACTGGTAATTTTTTTCCTGTATAAAAATACAAAGTTTGGTCACACCATGTATAACATAAGAGCTGCTGGACAGATTTTTATGATATTTTATTTGTTGGATTTGTCTCCGCCCCAAATAGCAATGGGAAAAATTCACGAAAAGAATTTTAATGAAGATGGTTCATTTTTCATTCAACTTTTTTTATGGAACGGATTTTTTGATGATATCTCGAGAACGGATTGACTGAGGTTCGACAAATTAAAAACAGATAAAACTGAATTTAATTCAGCTAATAAGTCAACACAACATTTAATGATTCTGAAGCGGTACGAAATTCTCCGGGTTAAGTTATAAACACATCATCTGCCTAGCCTTTTCCCAACTATGTTGGGGTCGACTTCCAGTCTCACCAGATGCAACTGAATACCAATATTTTACATGGAACGACATGGTCATGGCCAAAAAGCACGCTGTCTCACCTGGCTTCGTGTCTGACAGAGCTAGTATCAGTGATGAGCAGTTAGATGCTAGTTAGTCTACACGAACAACGTCTAGTTCTCACGCACAGAAACACCGTTCCAAACTGTTATGCGTGTAAAAAAATCGGATAATCGAGTTTTATGAAAAAACCACTGCATAAATTAATTACAAATAAAGTTTATTGAACTCTTCGATAACTGAGCTTTGTCGGTACGGACTTGGTTTTGATGATTTTACAGGTCTTTTATTACTTATTTACACACAAAGTTACGTTAAAAATAGCAAAAAAAAAAAAACTAATCTTTGTTGGCTCTTATGTTTTTTATGGCTTTTTATTTTATTATTCTGTTTTCGTACAGACATAATTAATAATAAGTCAAAACGATACCATGTTTAACTTTTGATGCACAATGTCAAACAATGGAGTAATACTCTCCCGACTTTTGTATGGAAAAAATGTCGACTAGTGGCACCTTATGTTAAATTACAAACACGTCAAACAAGAAATTCATTCCATTTCCAATGGGGAAAATAGATGATACCTACTACCAATATACCTTAGATCGTAAAAATAATACATATCGAACAGTCACATTCAGTTTGTATGTCCCGTGAGAATGAATTTGATATCGGCCCATTGTTTTCCTATAATGGATATTTTATGCAACTCTGTGTCCCGCCTTTTCGGCTCCAATGCTAGTAAACGCGATGTATCAATTGTAATGACTACACTGAAAAAAATAATTTCTTACTACAGCACATAAAGCGATTTCATTAAGACTTACTGACTTTATACAGTAAGAAGAAATGTTTGTAAAACAGTTAAAGACAAGACAGTAACTTTCAATGATTGAACATACTATTTACTGAAACAAAAACAAAAAAAAACGGAAAACCCACCATTACTGTAATGTAAATTCAATGGTTTGAACGATATGACCCAATGAATAAAACAGTTAATTTTGTGACCTTTTAAAATCTACTTAAAACGATAAAGTTTACTGTCATGGCGGTAACATTTTGCCTCAAGCTTGTAACTGTGTTCGGATCAGTAAAAAATATTGTTTTGAATGTTAGGATCTTAGGGAACTGTTTAAAGCAGTTCAGAACTTCAGATTAATGTTTTTTCATTTTTATTTACTGCTTATTTCTTTCAGTGTATAATATAGATAGTACTTGTATCGTCCTATTTTATTCATTAGATCAAGTAGGAATTCCTATATTAGTTCTGTTAGTAGGTACCAATTAATTTGGAAGAAGAAAATTCGTCTTTTGCCCTGCAGAAGGACGATATCGACGATGAAGTGACAAGAACCTTTATCTACCAGAACATAATTTTACAGGAAACGAAAAAAACGTTTTGCTTCTATCTACTTAAAATATACAAATGAAATTTGTACATTCGAACAATAACTTCTATCTTCTTGAAACATACAAATAATTTTTTTTATGATATTATTAAAGTATACAACTTAATTTAAGTAGATGAACACCAAAAGCGTTATATTTTAGTAATATAGCTCGCAACAAAACTTCATCAACTTTAAAAATACTGTTATTTGAAGATTTAGCGTATTCAAATAACCTTAACAATGCTTCTGTATAAGTTTTAACTATATAAGCATAAAGACGTATCTAGCAGGAGATAGGAGGTCTTGACAGAAATAATTACGCTAAGGTTATTTAGTTGTTATTGTTATTAGTTCATTAGGTGATATTGTCAGCAAATTTGATACACAGTTGTTTAATAGTTATTGTCAGTTATAAATAACTCATTAAAAAAGAAGATATAAAGTTAGCTGCTTTTGCCAGCCCACGCAAACGATTATTTAAAGTCTATCTACGTAAAAAAATTAAAATCGCAAAAATGTCACTTAGGAGTTCTTGTCACTTCATCGTCGATATGGAGTAAATAATAGTAATACGATTTTTTTTTCGAACAATGGGAATCATATCTATGGTATTTTAGCTATAAAACCGCCCATTGTATCCCCTTGTATAAAACGTCTACATTTATATCTGTAATTTTTATTGTGTTTATCATAAAATATAATATTTGTTTAAGCCACTCCTAAAGGAGAGAGAGTCTAATCTCTCTATAGTATTTTTGGACATTGGGGGTAATTGGTTCACCCACGGCAGAGCCTGATAACGCGATGATCATGATCAATCATTAGTTTTATGTGTGCTTCGAAAAAGGTTAAAATATCCCACCAAATCAAAACAGACAAAGCCATTCTTAACTAGACATTTAATAAAGAGGTTGACGAACTAACAAAAGGGGATACAGCATCTAAAAGATTAATCTAAACTGATTATTTCAGCACCACTGTGACAAAATGACTGCCAGAGGTCGAACAACAATAACATTTAATCAAAATGTAATTTATGAAGATTAGCGTAACGTGGCGTACAAAAGGATCGTATATTGGAAAGGGAACAATGCTTCTGATGCCGGCGGTTCATTCCCGGGAAATAGTTGCTAGCTAGAAAGGCTTTGTGAGGTAACATTTTTTAGTATTCGGTCTAAATGGATACAGAAAAGCAATCATTTCAAAAACCACCGATAAAAAAAACGTTACTTTCTGTAATAGATCATCGCAAAAACCTAAACAACTTACGTACTTAAGCGTTTTCACACCCATATTTCACAATAATACTCCACACTCATGCAGTGACGTAGCACTATAAAGAACACTACACAGCTCTTTCATAGCAATTTGTATAGAAGTACTTATCTAGATTCTTTAGTTCATTGTATCCGACGTTGAATAGGCAAAGTGCGGCCACAAGTCGAATAATAAGAGGTAAATGGTACCAACGTACAAGAGGCACCGATTTTCAAAAATCAATCACTTATGTAGCTGGCACTGATTGAACCGAACGACAAAGCGACCCGTACACAGAATTAGTAGAGAAAAGTTTGACTTGAAATAACTTCGTGATTTGGCAAATAAAAGACACCTACTCTGTGGTGAAACATCATAATTTATTATCCTACTATCCTACTGATATTATAAATGTGAAAGTTTATGATGATATTTGGATGTTTGTTACTCAATCACGCGTAAACCGTGGAACAGATTTGTATGAAAATTGGCACATAGATAGACCATTTCCTGGATTATTTTTATCCCGATATTCCCACGGGATCGAAACTTACGCGGGTGAAACCGCAGGGCGCTGATAGTAGTTTTATATGCCCAAGTCTCTTGTAGGTATTTAGTACATATCGTAGCAGCGGTGGCCCAGTGGTAACGGCCGCGACTTACGAGTAGATCGCAGGTTCTAACCCAGACAGGCTCCTTACTTTGTGTAGATAATTTCATCACCACTGCTCTCAAAACGGTGAAGGAAAACATAGTGACCAAAAATTCGAAGACACGTGACAACTACCAGCCAACTATTTATCAAATTACATTTCAGTCGACAACATCCATCGGTTTCTTACTAAACTTCAACTATATCCGACGATCCTGCATACTTATCTCTTTTGTTGACTGTACTATGCAGTCATAGCGAAGGAAAACAGGTACTTACCCACTTGTTATATTATTTTCATTAACCCAATGTTTGCTCAATCTCTACTTTTCCGCATTTGTTTAAGATATTGGATCCGCTTTTTTCTTATGCGTAATACAATGTAAAAGAAACTTTCATCGACGACGTAGGGTTTTTTTAACGACCTTGAAAACCATGAAACAATAAATAAGAAGTTAGCATACATACCTATATGTAATATACTTGATTAAAAGTAGTATGTATTTACAATAATTATGTAAGTGAGTAGGTACTTTGTGTTGAGTATCCATTAGGTATGCATATCATAAATTGTTCCCACATGCTCAATATAGTCAATTGCGTAATAAAACAGAGTTACAGTAGACTTGCTGATGGGCAAACTTAAACTTAACATGACTACATATTATCAGCATATAAGTACTGTTCCCACTGCTGGGACACAGGCCTCCTCTCTGTGAGAGGGAATGGTACAAAATCCATCACGCAAGCCCAGTAGGTACGGGTTGGTGGGTGTCAAATATCTTAGAATTTTTGGTTCTAGTACATTCCGGTTTCCACACGATGTTTTTCTTCACTGTTTTGATAGCAGAGGTGATGAAATTAAACACAAAAAAACCGGCCAAGTGCGTGTCGGGCCACGCACAGTGTAGGGTTCCGTAGTAGCCCGTTATCACAATATAGTACGATTCTGTTGTTCTTTATTCTGAATATAAGTAATGGTAAAGATATTAGAAGTTAATGGTTATAATAACAAAAACCGACTTTTAACTTGAATTATCATTGCTAAGACGTGCGGGGATGTTGATCAGAAGTGTGATGGTCTTAAACGTTTAACAAGTTCGTTTGTGACTTCTATCTCAGCTCTTCTTCGTCAGCGCCATCTAGCGGCAGTATTGTGAAAGTTATGATAATTTATTGTGGTTTTTTTAGTTTTTTTTTCATATTTTGTTTGTCAATGCAAGTCTTTGCCCGTTATAAACAAGTAACTGCTTCATCTTAGTCACTTTAAAGGATTAATGCTCAGGATTTTGTAATTGGTACAAAATTATCGAACACCCAAGTTCAACGACTATTATTGCTAAATTAATAAAGTTATCTTAATTCCTATAGTTTTCTTTTAAAGTTCATGAAATGCACTATCATCGTGAATTTTTCCAGATTTTTCAAGCCAGCACTTTAGCTTTTAGAGGGGGGGAGACGCCCTACTGGAACAAAAATTATTTGCACTTTAAAGTTTAATATTTCGTAAATGGAGCATTAAATCGAAAAATAATTTTAGCAACCCCCAAGTCATTTTAGAAGACCTATTCAACAATATCCCACACGATGGGGTAGACGACGAAAAAAATATTCTTCCCCACTGCACATGACATGTAGGGGAGCTACCCTAAAAAAAAATATTTTCCAAAATTTTATTCTACCACTTTCTCGGCGTAATTGTTAGACACACTCCTACAAAATTACAGCTTTCTAGCACTAACGGTCTCTTAGCAAAACCTCGGACAGACGGACGGACATGACGAAACTATAAGGGTTCCTTGTAGGTACCTACTACGGAACCACAAAAAGCAAAGTGCCTGCCTGGGTTCGAACTCACGACCACAACTCGTAAGTCGGGACCGATAACACTGGGACACCACTGCTCTGCATTGGGCAACTTGATTACGATCGTCCCTATTTCGAAAAGGGCAACTTGATTACGATCGCCCCAATTTCGAAAAGAGCAAATTGATTACGATCGTCCCTATTTCGAAAATATTGCATGAAAATTGCATTTACATACGTTTCAGTTCTAAAACAGAAACCCTAGCACGAACTCACGACGAAAACGTACCGTAAATTTGATCGATTTTTTATTCGAGAATACAACTATCCTATGAAAAATAAGTACCTATCACCTATGGATATTATTAAATCAAAACTGTTTATTTCAGGCAACTGAAATATTCATAAATTATTGTTAGTAACAGGTTTTTACATACAATATTATTGTTAGAAACTTAAACTAAAGGCGAATTCATGAAAAGACCACCCAACAACTATACAACGAGAAATGGGAACCAGGGTGGTAAGTCTTCACAAATGCACAAATTCTCAAATTTCAAAGTCTGCACCAATTGCCTTATTATGGCGGAGGAAGTATCGGCCGCCACAGCCTTCAGGATGCTATTGTGACTGCCTCTTATTCTGCTCAGGAGCGAGGCCTCATTTTTGTGGATGATGGCATGAATACCATCGCTATGGGTTACCGCAAACACTTCTGAGGCGATTTACAATTTCAACGGCAGTCAGCTAGGAAATGCAGGCGCCATCTAGTTTTAAAATATTGACCAACAAAATATTGACCCGTAAAAGTGTCATAAAAGATCTACTTACAGAAATGACCTATTTCATTTTAAAATCCCGAATTTACTTAATGTTTACTCCGCGCGCTGTTGCCACAGAGCTTGTCAGATTACTCCTTCGGGGTGGTGTAACACACTTATAATGATATGATATTTTGACAGTTCACCCACGTTCATTCCGCTATTTACGGGTTGAGCAGACGAATTTTTCAAACCTATCATGCAATGGATTAGCAATATCGTTCAAAACCCGATTGTGATACGCAATTAGGGTGCTGTTGTTACATGAGTACCTAAGTTCTTTCTTTCTCGTGACTAACAACATAATAAGCGGAAAAATACGGAGTCTACGACTGTAGTTACTTACTTATTGATGGATTATTAGCTTTAAAGACTGTCTGGACTTGAGGAGTCCCCCAACTGTCCGCGAAGTTAACGCTGCATTTTATAAAGTCACCGATCGCTCATTTTATATTTAACACAGTTTTTAGTTTCATGTTTGCTTTTTAGCTCGGATATTATGTGGGTCTTCAATCATGAGATATAAGAATTTTGCTTATTTTCAACGGGATCATTAGGAAGACCTGCAACTAACATAAATATACAAATACAAACTTTAAATATACTTTTATACTTATCACGAATAACACCCCGAGCCTTTTACTCTCAATCTACATTTGTCCATATGGTTTTTTATTAGATTACGCTGTCCCACTCCTGGGCAAAGGCCGCCTTCCACTTCTTCCATTTTTTGTGGGCCCGCGCGTCCTCCTTTCCGTCTTATCCATATATTCTTTAGCAAAAATTTATTCAGAAACAAAACAACTGCAGTTTCACTACAAGAAATAAATTCATTATGAAACAAGTCTACTTCAGACGCAAGATCACAACATACTTGCTTCTTTATTCCTATCTTAGCTCTTCAAGCTTCTACGGTTGCATTACGAAATTGAATGAAGATACAAGGCTGTAAGGCATTTAAATAGTTCAGCCATTAAGGCTCCGGCAACCGTCTAGACGGGCACACGCTTGCTCAGTTCTCATGCAAATGGGCATAAAATTTACTGGCATAATTTGTGCACATCCACTGCCCTTAACGTACCTCGACTTACAATTAAAACTTATTATGATAGAGGTAATGGACCCTTAAACCATTTTTACTGTATCTAGTTTAAAAAAGTCTTTATTAGGACTCGTAAATTGCCTTCGCGGCGTTTATTTGGCGATTTATTTCACGAAATTATTAGCAATTTTATAGGCAAATCTAATCTATACTGTGATAAATTTTCATTATCGACCTTTTACGAGCATTCAGCTTAAATAGCTAGCTACCTATTTAATTTATTTATTCATTCATTCATAATTAAATGTCATGATTAAGTTGCACGATGATTTGAAAATCACAGATACAATGCAGGAATACTTTTTGGAAAATCATATAATTATGAATTTTATCATTATTTTGTTGAATTGACGTTACACATCTGTCAATGCATATTAATCCCACGGGAACGTACGATCGGAATAAAAAATACCGTATGAGTTAATCCCCGTTATAAACTATCTGTACGCCAAATTTCATCCAAATACGTTCTTGCGCCAATCCGGGACATTTATACATCCAGACAAGCACACAAGTTATTAATATATTAACCCCCTTACTAATAAACGTATTATATGAGATGAATATGTATGTTACACATTGATTTCTCTCTTTCAGTCGTCAGTAATTTGACGTTCGAAAGAAGAAGACAAAGCGTTGTGTAACCATACAGACGCTATACAACGTTTATTAGCAAGGGGGTATATGTATAGATTATTAAACAAATGCTACCTATTTATGCATGCTGCTCAATTTCCGTTAATCTACTTGTACGCTAATAATAGGTACTGTATCTAAAGGTCTAATAGGCTGTTCTGTATTTTTTTCATGGACAAATAGGTTGCCATTATTGTTACGCACTTAAGAATGACGTCACAATACTTGTGGAAATTCGAACACAAAGCACTTTATGTCTCGAAGTTTTTATGAAGCATAGGAACAGTAAATTACCTTATGTTACTTCAAAGCTGAAGTATTAATAGTGTTTTATAAGAATTATAAAGGCAGTATAATAACGGTGGCGGGGCCAACGTCATATTGCTTCAACAGCAATTCATCAAACGTGCAGGGTACTATCGATCACGCCAACGCTGTTAATGCACCGACAAATTAATGATTCCTTCAAAACACTACCATCGTATTATTACCCTAATGAAATTCCACTATCGAAGCAAATTATCACGTAGGTAATGTAGCAGCCACGCAATTGTGTGCTGCAAATTACTTTTCAAGACGTTAACTTTAATGTAACCGAAAAATTACTCATTAAACTTGCAATTAACCGATTTTCTGAACAATAAAAGTTCGGAACGGTAATTATGCCTGTCTGGGGTCTTGTTTTAATTAGTTCAATGCTGTCTTTGAAACCAATTTTCACGAACATTTTCTGAATAATAAGAGTGCACGACTGGTAGGCCATTCTTCAGTTTTCAGTTTACCTCTAACTGAAATTTATTATTTTAATGAGGTAGCTGATATCATATTATCATAATTAAATGTTAAAGATTTCTCTTGAAAATATTTTCTGCTAGCTACTTAGTATTCATTTCAAAAGTTTGATTTATAAGCCCTCGTACTTGCTAAATCTAAATCATATTTAAACAAACATTTGTAATCTACAAAATGTCAAAATACAATGATTAAATCTTTCATGCGATAAGGTGCTAATAAAATATATAACTCCCCTCGAACCTAAGTCTAAATAATAGTCTTACTAACGATTTCTTTGTCCAACACTCGAAATATAATTTGATTTATTTTTTCATTTCCGTCAGTTCATTTATTTGATGGAAAGAGAATTATGTTGTAGAGCAGTTGTAGCAAGTTAATGGCAGCAGCATATGCCTACGGGTGTACGCCCCCTCGATTCATTCTCCCTATCTGATTCAAGCACGCGCTTTTTGAATCAACGGCTGCCTCACTGCACTCGCCCTAAACAAAATCACGAAAACTTTTTACACGTAATTTTATTACGTTTTTATGGCAAATGTATAATTTACCGTTTAAAATAATACCAAGTGACACGATTATGAGGTTTTGAAACATTCTTGGAAATGCTGCTACTAAAAATGAGTTACAAAACTAAAATAATTTATAGTTCAAAATTCATTTTTCGCAGAATGAGAACTACTCCTTTATTTATAAACGTTACATGGTCAGCGACAGTTTAACCATACATTTTTTAATTAAACGGCAATTAACTTTAAGCAACGTTTATAAATAAACCCCTAAATCTGTATTATCACCAAAATATGAATTTCAAGTGGCCATAGTTTAGTTCAGCAGTGCGATTCTGTAACCATCTCAATGTGAAAACTTAAGTGAAGAAGTGAGCGTGGAGTGAGCTGTCAATAGTCTCAATTCCTAGCAAAAACAAACTCACATCACCTAAGTTATCACGGTGAGATTTTTACAGAATCGACTGGCTGGACGGATTTTAACGAGGTTTTCATGAAAACCTGCTTTGTTGACCGCATATCGTTCTGAAATTACTCACATAGGCTTCATCCGTTTTGCACGTCTGTATGGGTTAGCTAGGCACCTACTGGCCCACTATTTCCATTAGCTGCGTTCGCGTTGAAGCGATTCTGATTGCCGAAATGATTAGTGAGTCACGGTTATACGTAGATTGTTTTCAAATGAATTGATAGGGAGGCGAGCTAGATAGCTAAAGTTCGATTGTGCGTTCCTAATGCAGGTCTGATATTTCTCTGACTCTCATTTTGGTGATTAGTAAGTTGATTATGAAAAAACAAAGTTGACTATAATATGTATTATAAAGTTGACTATTATAGTAGGTAATGTAATAATAATAATATGTACAAGTATATAAAAAAGGGAGGGGAAAGAATCATAGGGCATCAAAAAATTCGTCCGCGTCGTTGTCAAAAGGAAAAGTTCCCAATAGGCTAGCATGCTGGTTCTTTGGTCAAAAAATTGGCCAGCCCTCTGGTCACGTGAAGAGCCGACCAACCGCTTGGCAATTTCTCGAAAAACTAAGTCGGCACTCGGACCTCGATATGCTCCCATGCTCAACTCAATAGTAGGTAGATTTGAGTTGAGCTCAAAATATATATCTACAATCGAAATTATTTAGCTCGCCTTTAGTGTTTTCATAGTGACTTTAAGAATTTCTTCGACTGAAACTGCAGGTTTTCACAGCATGATTTTCCATTTGGAAAAGTTTAATTATTCACAACTTCAAACTTGGTTAGGTTCGGTTAGTTTCTTTTTGCTAGTAGGTACAAGTTTTTAAGACAAACAAAACTTTCTTTAATTTCTTTACTTCTGTACATTTATAATAATATATGGCTAATAGTTATTAAAGTCGCTGATCGTGTGTGTCTGTGTAAGCTCGTACTTCTTTTAAACTACGCGATGTGAATTTCACGATCGTTTTGAAAAAATTCGAAAACACATGAATATTAAACTAACAGAATTTAATAAAGATATTTCGATGTTTTATAAAGTCGAGCGGGTTACTAGTTTATTATTAAAATTTAAATAAGATGTTCTTGAACGTAACCTAATTCACATAGTCAGCCTATAAGTAATGTTCCCACTGCTGGAACACAGGCCTCCTCTCAGTGAGAGGGAGTGGGACGTAATCCGCCACGCGGGTCCAGTGCGGGTTGGTAGATGTCACATGTCTTCGGATTTTTGGTTCTAGGACATGCCGGTTTCCTCATAATGTTTTCCTTTACAGTTTTGAGAGCAGTGGTGTTGAAATAATTTACAGAAAGTAAAGCGCCTGTCTGGGTTCATAGCCTAAGTATCTATTTAAAATGTAATTAACAATTGCCCAAATAGGTTTAGATAAGCAGGTATTATGACTGGTAAAAGGACACAAACACCTCAAATGCAAAAAACTACTGAAACATATTCCTAAAAATTCCACACTTTAAATTCCCTCCAAGCTTTCACAGTTCTTTGAACATCAATCAAAGAGCTACCAAGTATATAATAGCCGGATAGACACAGCACTTCACACAGAAAACACTAACAAGTCGGCACGAACTTTACCTGCACGTCAAAGTGAAGAAACAAGCCGACGTACACTCCTGGATCCGTAAATCGAACCATCCTGTGTTTTTTTTTTGTATGAAGGTTTTTAAACGGTATTTGTTTTATTGCCTGACTGACCTGCTCTTGACCTCGATCTCGCCTGATGGAAAGCGATGGATGAGGTCCACGATGGAACAATCGTGCCCAGAAGATGCCTGTTCACTCTTGCTTTGAAGGCTGACTACGGGTTATTTAGGTGTGACCGATGCTGCTGGAGAATTCCACATGTTGGCCATGCGCATAATAAAAGAGGGAGAGAAGCGCTCAGTACCTTCCTCTAGTCGTGATATCAACCAAGTGTGGTTGGTACCCTGCAGCCCGTCTGGTAGTCCGATAGTGAAAGGAAGAAGCAATCGGGTCATGGAGCAATATAGGTATGTTGGCTTCAACACTACATAAAAACTTTTTCTTTGACTCATAATTTTATTGATGTTTTATGCCTGCAAGGTCGGTCCATTTAGGAGTCCAGGTGTGTACATTTTTTACGTACCCTTAACCAGAACTCAGCAACGATAAATGATTTCGTTTCATGGGAAGTAAGTACCTATTCCTGAAACAAAGCGGCAAAGTTTTGGCAGGGCCATTTAGCTACAGTCCATTATTAGAAAACTTTAAAGATAAACGCTTGTACATAAACATAAATATGAATTGTTTTGGAGGGACCTGGCTAATGGCTGGCTGTGGACATGTGTTTTGTTAAAAGAAGTGAGAATAAATTTTACCCCAAACTGTCAAATTTTCACAATCAACTTTGAACCTTATGGTTTAGCGATAAAGTTCAAAATCTATTAAAGAAATTTGACAGATTGTAGTATCTTGATGTGCTGGCTTCTGTACAGAGGAGGCCTGTGTCCCAGCTGTAGCAGAATGGGAATGTTATAGGCTAATGATGATGGTGTAGGTATTCAGATGCTGTGTCTGAAGTGAATAAAAAGGTTTCATTCTAAAGTCCCCGACACGAGAAGCTGTACATTTTGTAAACACACATTCAGGGGTTTGCAACCTTTGGATCAAATAAAAAAAAAACAGTTTTGTAATGATATTTATTTTTATATAGGGTTAATATGTTATCAGATACATCCAATTACTGTCGTCAGAGGATTCCGAGTATTCTGCCTCTCCATTCTGCAGCATTGACAGCGTCAGCGTGAAGTTACTACAAAATAGCGGCCCAAATGTTTACGTTCAATGAGTCAGACGCGTTCCAGTACCACAAAACATTCTAAAATATAACCCGACCAAGTGAAATTGCTCGTTAGTTGCGTATTACACGTACCTAAATGTTACTTTGAGTTACTAGTTTGGGATTATTTGTTGTTGATTGAATTGTCGGTAATGCCGTGCCTCAGAAAGCACGTTAAGCTGTTGGTCCCGGCTGTCATTCGTGGATCTTTGACAGTCGTTACGGGTAGTTAGAAACACGAAAGTCTGACAACCAGTCATACCAAGGGGTATTGTATTACCCAGTGACTGGGTTGTGGAGGTCAGATAGGCAGTCGCTCCGTGTAAAATACTGGTATTCAGCTGCATCCGGTTAGACTGGAAACCGTCCTTAACATAGTTGGGAAAAGGCTAGGCAGATGATGATGATGATTGAATTGTCGGTACGTAACTTAGATTGTCGGTACGTAACTTAGTAGAAGTTCTCGTGACGGGGACTTTAGTTAAATAATAAATTTTGCACATAGATAACATACTGATACACACACACACACAACATACATGTATCTATGTGGATGTGGGACAGTAGCTGGGACACAGGCCTCCTGTCTTCTAATCTTTGGTTGTAGGACATGCAGGTTTCCACTATGCACTTCAACGTGTTTGAGAGCAGTGGTGATGAAATAAATTACACAAAGTAGGTAAAGCGCCTGTTCCAACTCACGACAACTCGTAAGTCGGTGCCGTAACCACTGGGCCACTACTGCTTTCAACCCCCCCCTCCCCACACCATAGTAGGTGGAAATCCACGTACATACCTACATGAAAGTATTAAACAACCGGTTTCATTATCAGAAAACCGGTTTTCAATTCAATTTCCGGTTTTCTATTGTAAATCAGAGGTGTTAGCGCTTACGATATAAGCGCTAACTTACACTCCTGGCCGTGATGACTAGATATCACTTTTTTTAAGACCATAACATCACCCCTGTCTTCCCCTAAGGATTAGGCAGAGGGGTACCTAAAGTATACCCACATTTTGCCTGTGCCCAAAACAATAGGGGGCGGGCCTATTGCCATCAACCGGGCACAAATCTAGACTCCGGGCTACTACTGAGAAATTTCTGACAGAAAACCCAATCACCGCCCGACATGAGAATCGAACCCGAACCTCATGTACAGTAGCTCTTGCGATCACTAGACCAACGAGGCAGTCTTTTATTAACAATTAACTATTAATCAATACAAACTGAATCTTTATAGCCTTACATCCGCAAATTAAAACTAGTATAAAAGCGTAATCGTACGTATAAAAGGGAAGTTATGTGTTTGTTAAACATTAGACTTCGTTTAGCGACAATGTGGAAGTTACTGCCACTATTAGCCGTTTTGGCTAATTCAATTTTAACAGTGACTTCTGGTACGGATGGATCCCTTGGATTGATTTTTAATATTTTTTTGTGACATATACGGATCACACGAAACAACGCGCCACGCGACGGGGTGCGCGAAACGCAGCCCAAACCATCGCACGGAATCCGCACGTTTTTATTGAATTTGTATGTAAAAAATCACGCGCGGGGGCGCGTTATCTGTGACCCGTCGCGTGGCGCGCTGCAGAGTGTGATCCGCTTAAGTTTGGATTGCATTTAAATGCATGTTAAAAAGAAAATTTAATTACTAAAACTCAAATTAACCTCTCTAGCAATGGACACACACACTACGATAACCACGCCGAACAATGTAGCAGCAGCAAGTAATGCCATTTGCGATGGAGGTAAGATTTCAATCAACAATATTTAATAATCAATGAAACAATGTCTTGATGGCCCAGCGATTAACCCCTCACCTCTCACGCACGATGTTGTGGGTTCGAATGCGAGCAAGTAACACTGTGACTATTTCAATTCTTATGTACTTTCTGAGTTTATCTTGGATATTTCGCACATGGGCAATGGAAAACATCGTGAGGAAACCTGCACTCATAGCAAACTAGCAGCGCCCCGCGGTTTCACCCGCATTAACCCCGCAGGGCTTAAATGGAATAATTTAATGGATCTATTGATCCATAATTTAAACTAGTATTAAAATTCAGCATTTCTCTTTCAGTAATCATCATTCATTATCATTGATAGCTTTGTTCCACCCACTACTAAGTCCGTGTTCGCAAATACTTTCAATCATACTTTAACTGAAATCAGGGGGCCTAAAAAGGCCACTTTGGATAATCATAAAAGGATAAGATTATGAATCATAATATGGCGAAGACAGTCCGTGTTTTTCTTTTTTTCGCTGCCTTACGTAGGTATAATCAAAGAGATTGGGATTGGGATTGGATTGATTAGTATTTTAGCATAGACAAAAAAAATAACTGAAAAATCCTTCACCAATGAGATTTGATACGATTAACTTAACAGTTAACTGTCCATTATGTTATCCTTTTATGATTCTGCCAAAGTGGCCTTTTTAGGCCCCCAGGTATACTCGGCCTTGCTTTGCCAACATAAGGTTGAATGCCACTTTCAAATTCAAAATCATTTATTTGCAAATATGGGTAAGCAATATGCAGATGTTTTACATTCTAAATGTAATAATAGTGTATCACAGTCTTGGTATCACATTTCGGCATGAAAGTACATTAAAAGAAAACACAATGAGAAACCTCCTTCTCTTTTGAAGTCGGTTAAAAACAAAATACGTTTGTGAAGTTTACACAAAAAAAAAAAGATTTATTTACTGATATTTCAGTAATATATATTATAATACACACATCAAAAGTGTCTAGGGATCAAGCATTTTTATGCGGATTTCTTGAGATTGAGATGTGGCTTTGTAATAAATTTATGATTTTATAAATTTATATGGATCCTTTTTGGTGCATTTCATAATTTGAATCAGGAACTGTGAATCAAATTCGAGTAAAAGATGAAAATCAGCTGTCAATATTTTCCCTATAAAAACATACAACGCATTGAAGACATTATTAGTGCTACTGTTTCCCTACTACTGATTAAAACCAACGTTATTATGGAGCGGCGACGTCATTTAAGCAGGGAAGAAATGCTCAGAGCCGTGGGAATGATAGAAGCTGGTTCCCGGCAACGTACTGGGCTTTAGCTCTGAATACAAGTCAGAGTGTTATCAGTCGACTTTGGACACGTTACCGAAGCACTGGTACCGTGGCTGAGCGCCATGGAGGACGGTATCGCTGCACCACACGGAGACAAGACCGATACATTCAAATCTTAACTCGAAGAGCTCCAACAATAACCGCCATGATGTTAGCCGTGAGGCTTCATCACTCTTCAGGGAACTTAATTAGCGACCAAACAGTCAGAAACCGCTTGCATGAAGTGAACCTTCATTCCCGAAGACCGCTACGGGTACCACCTATAGCAATGCACAATCGTAGGATTCGATATCAATGGGCTCTTGAACACAGAAATTGGGCAGAAGAACAATGGCGTTTCGTGTGCTTTTCTGATGAGTCTCGTTTTGGTATGAGACCGGATACAAGACGTATACGACACTGGAGAACCCCTGGACGCCAACAGCGATTAAAATCCTGCCAGGAAGTCCATCCTTATAGTGGTGGAACCATCATGGTATGGGCGGGTATTTGGATCGGCGGAAGAACTGAGTTGATTTGGATCAGAGGCAACCTCAACGCTCAAATTTATGCTGAGACGATTGTATCAGACGTCATCGTTCCTCTACAAGTGCAAATCGGTCCCTTATTTCAGTTAATGCATGATAATGCACGACCGCACACCGCAAGAGTTGTAAGACAGACTCTCGCCGCAGCTAACATCAATGTCC
The DNA here is from genome assembly GCA_948474745.1 of Oligia latruncula. NCBI lineage: Eukaryota > Metazoa > Arthropoda > Insecta > Lepidoptera > Noctuidae > Oligia > Oligia latruncula. The sequence goes on along the minus strand of OX419686.1, from coordinate 8,062,520 downwards.
TGCCCTGGCCTGCTCAGTCGCCAGACTTGATCCCGATTGAGCATGCATGGGATATGCTACAGAGAAGAGCTCTGCCGAATATGGAGGGTATCCAGTCGCAAGAAGACCTTTTTTTGTTGTTGCAACGAACATGGGCGGCCATTCCACAGCGTGATTTGGATGAACTCATTTTGAGTATGCCAAACCGATGTTCTTGTGTTGTTAGTGTTCGCGGTAGAAACACGGATTATTAATTGTTTAAGTTACCCAATAAAATTTTAAAGAAAACTGTTTTTTCAGTCTTTTTTTCGAACTTTTGTGTTAGTGGTTCAAATGTCAAAAATCCCTTTATTAGGAAAATGGCAAATTTCTTTATTAATGCAAAGGTGACTTGGTTTATCGTTACTGTGACAAACGAAAACACTTTATTTGATGAATCCTTAAAGAAAATTTTAATTAATATCAATCAGGAGAAAAGTTATTGCAAAAATATATGTTGATCCCTAGACACTTTTGATGTGTGTATTAGTGTGAACTAAATTAAATTCTAACTTAACTAAAACTATACAGAAACTAAAAAATAGCGTCGAAATTTTTTTTTAGTTTCTGTATAGTTTTATATTTCAATTAGATTTAAATACAATAAAAGTCGATGATCCCACATAAAAATCATCAAATCTTTTTAATTTTTTAGTTTATCTTTTTTTAAATATCGATACCCATGCCGTCTGCAGAGGTTACCTAGCCAATTTAAAATAACCATAGACTAAAGAAAAAATACAAAACCCCGGAATACTGAAACTATTCGCTTTTCAAGTTACCAACAAATAAATCTTCATAACCCATCCAAATATCAAAATGATTGATAAACACATGCAACTTACATTATATATACAGCGGTACATGAAGTGTTAAGTGCAATTACTGAAGTAGATTGTGCACTTACACAAATTGCGCATTACGCATTAGCGAGCACTGAACAGGCTATAAACAAACCACGCTTCCCATCGAAACCGCTTTTACATTTTACAGCTTATTACCTAGTACCTAATGCGGAAGGTACACTGCATTGTTATGTTTAAAAACAGACGGAATGATATTGATACTCTTAATATGAGTCTTAAGCTGATGGGAATAAAGTAGCTCTTGTGTGTGTCTTTGTCAACCCGGATAGCGTCAGAGTAGCTCACAAAATTCAATAATTCTTACATTTTTTTCAATAAGCAGGTCAGTATCAGGTTGTATGTTGATTTAATTTATGATTCGCGGCCGTAACAAATAATTATTTTTAGAATTATTATCATGAAAGTCATCAATACAACCCTCTTTAATCATGTTACCAAATTGAATGAATATTTCATGAAATCATTACATTTGAGGACAAGTCTAACTTAAGGAGTTGTATTGCTGATTCTAATGATTATAGTTCTGTAAAGTCGTATTTGTTACGGTTGCGAATCATATTTTTGTCAACATACAACCTGACACTGACCAGCAAACTGCAAAAAACATAAGTAAATTTAAAGTTTGCTGGCTACCCCTAACGCATGGGGCATAACTTTGTATTCTATAATAAAAACTTTTTTACAAATAAAAAACAACCGATTTCCAAAAAATAACACTCCAAAGTGAAAAATAACTTATAGTTATAGTTACGTTTCATGGTTTTCGCTACGGCAAGAAAAGTCTTAAGACTTTTAGAAATCAAGAATTATTCTTGATTTTCCTAAAAAAAACCGCCCACGTGCGAGTCGGACTCGCACACAAAGTGTTTAGTACCATAAGGCAAAAAACGCCGAAAAAAACTCGATTCATGTATGGAGAGCCCTTTAATATTTAACTTCATTTTATTTGTTGTTAGAGTGGCAATAGAAATCCACACTCAGTGAAAATTTCAACCGTCTACCTATTACGGTTCATAAGATGCAGCGGAGGCTTAGTAATAGGGCCCGGTGGCACCCTTTCGGTACCAAACTACGTCTTACATTAAAAATAATTTCAATCAACTTAAAATGAACATCTTGATAACATTCCGGTACGTTGAAACTTGAAATACTATTTCCAGAAACGAAGAAAATTAATCAAAAAGTTCAGTCTGCTAGCAAATTAAATGGCACAATTAATAATTCGCATGAAACTAAATTTAAGCAAATACAATTTCTATGAACCACTGCATAGTTTGTTGGCTAATTATAAAGTTATAGAACTCGAGTACAACTTTTGAATATTACAGCGCATTAAGCGATTTAGGTACCTAACCTAGTAACTTTTTCCTGTTTGGAAGCGTAATTTAGAACGTATTCAGTGAATGTTAGTAGTTAAAGCCAGGGCTTCAGGAAGTTTTACCTTTATGGATCTATACGAAGTACCCATTACCTGATTTCCCTTACGGTAGAATGTATTATGGAAACTCCAACGTCTTTGTTAGGGTGACGCCACACGGGCGTTGCCAATGCGTTGCGTCGGTGCTGCGACGCCTGCGCGGTGACGCTCCGTAGTTCGTTCTACATATGAGCGTCAGGCCACACGGTGCGATAAAATGACGTGTGCCGACGGAACATGTGTGCATCGGAGAAGGAGGGCCAGGGACACGAAGCAGGGAGCGACAACGGAGCGCAGCGCAGTATTTTTTAGAATATCGAAGGTGGACGTCGAAGTTTTGAAGGTGCGACGTCGCAGCACTCCTGTAGCACTAACCGCGTCGAAATCACGCAAGCGCTGCGACGACGCAATGCATTGGCAACGACGCCCGTGTGGCATCGCTCTTGAGTAATGTTTCAACGCAATCGATACCTACATAGAATCACTTTCTAAAAGCAGGTCTTTTTATACTCTAAATTTATTTATTTAAACATCTGCGGCCCAACATACGTATCGACTGGGACAATGCTTTCAAGGGAGGCTATTTGACCCAGTAAAATATAGTGCGTTGATACAAAACGACGGTCAAGTAAGATATTTCTTTCTTAATTCCATTGAATTATTTACCTGGACCTCTTTTTGGTTCTGTGGATACACAAAACTAGTTTTTTTATTACTGCCCGTTGGTCATAAAACTCTTTACGGCTTACTTAGAACTATTTATTTCACTCGGATTCACTTGAATTCTGTTGAAGAATCTAGTTCTAGACAATTTCTTTTTACTTGATCTATACCTACAAGTTTCTAGTCGTGTGGTTGTTATCAAAATAAGTTTGTCGGATTATAAGTGCAGTGCCATAAAGATTTATAAACGCGTATAGTTTCAGACCAAATATTTTATAATAAGATAAATACAAACTATTTACACTAGATACTAAATTAAAAGATACTTAGGCGTCGAAGTACTCGTCCACATCGCTGTCATCCGGAAACGTGCCCAGAAGACTGGCAGCATTGCCACGTTGAATGGCAATGCTAATTCTTTGACCAAAGAACGACCCAGCCCTCTGGTCACGTAAAGTGTCGACCAGCCGGCGAGAAATTTCCTTAAAAAGGAGACGCGCACTCGGGCCCCATGACCCTAGCGTTTCGACCCCAAACGGCTCAAAGCTGTAGTTGCCCATAAGGTTACAGTATTTGCGCCGCTTGAGGGTCTCAGCAGCCGCAGCAGCGGCGCCAGCACAGCCCGCCGTGCTAGGAACATGAGATGGCGCAAGGGTATCGACACAGGTTGCGTCCCACACCAGAGGCCTACCCACCTTCCAAGGCAACAACGTCATGCCGTCTGGTCTCTTCCCATCGTCAAGTACCAAGCCGTTTGGTTCTAACACCGCTGGTATGCCGGCGGTGACAAGGGCTCGACGAATAATATCGTTAGTGCTGGCGTGCCGTGCTATGCGACCTGCGCTCCTGTAGCAGGACAGGCCATGGTGTCCGAGACTGTCGACATAAGATAAATAGATGTTACCAATATTTTATTTCTCGACTTTCAATTTAGTCAGTTTTACTGAGGCAAAAAAGCTAACGGTCGATCATACAATTTTTTTGAATATCAAATATAATATTGCGTATCCCAAACACATGTTACTTAGTATTATGTATTGTCATTCGCTCGCTCTTGCATCCTATGTCGACGGAGCCTCGCTTCGCGGGTATTTCTGTGTAATGGGTTTAAAGTACCCTAACCAAACCTAACCTCGGGGTGCCCTTCGCTCGCTCTTGCATCCTACGTCGCCAATATTTTTCATTCAGGGAAACAAGATTTGGTGAGCATTTATCCATTTTGGTAGGCAAAAAGAATATAAATACAACACGTCCAATTATTCTGATGAGTGTATAATTATTTTGGTGAGCATTGTACCCATTATTATATCAGCATTCAGTTCGCACTGTGGCATTCCATTAATATCGTCTTTGTATTCTGTGCACTTTATTGTAAAGTAACTTCAACTAAGTAATACAAGAACAAGTTACACAATAGGTATTAGGTATATGAGAATAATGCATTTTGTAGTTCTCGTTGTGTTGTTAACATTACTGTTAATTTGCTTTTGTTTGCTTTTGCTGCACTGCTGTTAGAAAACGCGTATTTCTACTCAATAGGGCTTTGATACTGAACAAATCTCCTTCAATTTTCCAGCTAGTATCAATACCACAAACATTTTTCTCACCCGGTTTTTTGTCAAGCGCGGTGTTGAATAAAAAAGGCTTAATTTACAAACTCACTACCAGAACGGCAAGTTAGTCGGTAGCTATTCGTACTCCAACAAGTTTAACCGGGTAGAATGTAATTTTTCCCGGGTTGCCACTGTGTGTTCACTTTACACACACAGCCGACAATTGGGATCTATATTGCTCGATAAAAAACTTTATTGTTCAACGCAGTTGGTATGCAGGACAGCGTGGAAAAAGTAAATGTGAGAAGATTTGAGTCGGTGGAAAACATTGGCAAAAGTTTTGTTGCAATGCTAAAAAGCGATGTAAAATTGTGTATTCTGTAATTTTAAATAATTGTTGTGCCAGAAATACAGTTAATATGACGTATTACTGAGTAGAAAGGACATACATGAATGAATCAAAATTTTAACCACGATGACACACAAACCAGTACTTAACTTGTAACGAATACAATGGTGATGATACTTAAGATGTTAAAATTTAGTCGAGAAGAGAACACCCTGCATCTCGTTTAACTCAACGGATTAATGTGTAATTTTAATAAATTTTAAAACCTATTCAACTTCAAGTATGTACTTAAACTCCAGTTTAATTAAAAGGTTAACTGCCCCGTTGTTCTCGTGGTCGCAAGCGCGACTGCTGAGCGTGGGGTCCTGGGTTGGATTCACGGGTCGGGCAAACTGATATTGAGTTTTCCCATTAGGATTTTTTTATTAACAGCCCGGAGTTTGGAAGTTGGCGGTGTGATACACCCGTGCCTAGGAAAGCACGTTAAGCCGTTAGTCCTGCGCCTGATCTCACTCCGGTCGTATCGGATTGCCGTCTTTTCGGAGAGTGAGGGAAGAGGGAGTGCACCTGTGTCTGCGCTAGGCTAGTCTTCGTTGAGATTGGCTGCCGTGGCTGAAATACGGTCTGGAGGACTTTATTTATAATTAAATGGTTAATTATTTATCAGGCGCAACGTTCTAAAGTAGAAATAAGAGAACGTAAACGAACGCTTAAGGGTTTATTAAATTTTTGACATCTTCAATTACCATACAAAGGAGGTAACTTTCACATAACAAGCCAATTTTAGGCAAAATGTTGAACGATTTTATGAAGCCTATTCGATATTTTTGGTAGTTTAACAGAAATAATACGTGAAATTATAAAATGGTAAAGACCAATGATAAAAGACAATCATTGACTTAGAATTTAATATAAAAAATATAGTTATACTTTTTGGTTTAATTGAGATCAAACGAGAATTTAAATTCAGTTTCAATATCTATAAAAAATACAGTTTAGTGCTTGTAGATTTCGTACGATTTACCCACGAAAATAGCGTTTAAAGTGTTGCGAAAGCGCATGCGACCTGTGTAAGTTTTTTAGCTCTGTAGATCAAATTCAGTCCGTTTGAATATTCAAGTATAATTATTATAAATGATTTATATCTATGTAGGTAACAAAGACCCACAAGAACCCAAAGGCACCGAAGTAACTCTCGGAAATGGTGAAGATGAAGATACGGATACAAATCCTTGTGACGACTGTGGAAAAAACTGTTATGCACAGGGCACATCTAACGGTGGCGAAAGAACATGTACCACTGAAGGTGGTGATGAAGGAGAGGAGACTAAGGATCATAATGCAGGTAACATTAAGTTATAATGCTTGTTATAAATCTTAAATGCAAAATAAATAATATCGAAGTATCAATTATTGTACTCAGATAGCTAAAATCTCAAATACTCATTAAATTTAAAACAGGTTCAACATCTACAATGGCAGCAAGTTCAAAAAATTCAACAATATCACAGGCAACTAATAGATTAAAACGAGCCATCACAAAATTAAGTGGAAACTCGAGTCCAAGTACAGAAGAATCGGAAGAGGGCACAACACAAAATAATAAAGGCAAAGGTGTAGAGGAGAGTGAGTAAAGCAATAGGCACTATTAAAACATGTTTAAGGCTACAACAGAGTTTTTTCTCTTGGCTTGCATTAGGATTTTTTTTTAAGTCGTATAAACACACACAACTAAACTAATAACTGGGTTTAATCAACATTTATCTTCCAGATATGACTACTGAAAAATCAGAATCCAGTGAAGAACCGGACTTATCTACTGATGGATCAGAAATTAAATCAGTAGGGTTTGCGACAACAGGAGACTCTGGAATGGGATCGAAAACTCGTAATCAAAAGAAGAAACGCAGGAAAATCACAACTGCTTCAAGTGGGGAACCGGACTCATCTACAGGGTCTGTATCGGAAACCACGACAAGTGAATCTAGAACGGAAACTTCAACAGAAGGGTCTGGATCGGAAGCGACAACAGGAGGCTCTGGAATGGGATCGACAACTCGTAAAGAAAAGAAGAAACGAAGGGAAACCACAACGTCAGGTGGCTCTGGAATGGAAACGACAACGGGAAGCTCAGGTAAAGAACTGACAACTCTTAGACATGAAATAAAAACAAAAATACGTAAGATCACTACAACTGCATCGATTGAAAACCCGGACTCATCTACAGATGGATCGGAAATGACATCAGAAGAGTCTGGGTTGGAATCGACAACAAAAGGGTCTGAAGAAGAAATAACGATAGAGGATTCAGAGGGCCAAGAGGCGACAGATACAAGATCAACCACAGAATCAACAGACGAATTGACTACCACAACCGAAGAAGAACCAGAATCTTCGTCTACTATTGAAGCATCAACCACAACTAAAAGAACTATAAGACCGAGAACTACTACAAAATCAATTGAAGGAAATACCACAAGAAGAACAAAGATAACTAAAACACCTAGGACTACAACAGTTTCAGGAGGAGAGACGACTGGAGGAACAGAAACTACAACAATGACTGAAGGTTCTGGCTGCACGACTAATAGAGACGATTTAGGGAATACAACAACTGATTCGACAATGTCTACTACGGAACAACAAAGCACCACAATGAGAGGTAATAGAGAAAAATTGTAGTAAGGTTAAAGAGAATAACGTATAATTTCTCTTTTGATAATAATATTATGGGCAATTCTGCAGACATCTAAAGGAAATTAATTCATTTTTCTGTCTCACTTTAATAAGTTAGTTCTATAACGTTAGAAATTTTACAAAAAAAAAAATATTTGCAATAGTCAAACTCAATTGAATATATACCTAAATAGCCCATTGATTTATGTAGAAGCCTAAAATTAAATTAATTACATACCTAAAGTCCATACTAAAAAGTGTATAGGACAATGCTGTTTAGCTGCGTTCTCAGTTGGTGGGAGAGAGCTGAAAGCTAATAAAATTTTCTACAACTTTTGTCTACACTTTTTCTAAATTCTAATCAGTTTTCGAGCATCACGCTCTGCAAAGCTCCGCTGGTGTCTGTCTATCTGTTACCTCTTCACGCTTAAACCGCTGAATTGATTTAGATGAAATTTGGTGTAGAGATAGTTTGAGTCTCGGGAAAGGATATAGGATAGTTTTTATCTCGATATTCCTACGAGAAACTTATGCGGGGGAAACCGCGGGGTGCTGCTAGTACATAGATAAAAGTTTTGATAACTCAACGGCTAGTGAATGAATTTAGATGAAATTGATGGTGGTTGGTACGTAGATAGATTAGGACCTGGATTAACATATAGGCTACTTTTTATTCCGAAATAACGCCGAAGTAGCAGGCAACAGCTAGTGTTTGATAAAAGTAGTTTTTTCGAAAATTTTCACTTTTCCGGAACGTGTAGTTCGAAAATGGGTAAGAATTTGAAAAAGTGTGTAAGATAAAAATTTTAGAAAATTGTATTAGTTTTCATTACGTAGAAGAATTTTTTTCTCTACGACGCACCGTTTTAAAGATATTAGCGAAAAACTCAAAAGTTGGAACTTTTATCCCCCGCCCCACCCCGGCTCACCTCAACGCCTTGAACAACTTTCTGAAGAAATCGCTTAGGGCCCAGCTCACGCACTCTACAACTGCTTTGTTAAGTGGACTAGTAGATAAACCACCATTACGCTCATGCGAAATTTTGAAAGTCACGACGATTATGACAGACACATACGTATATTGTCCATTTGATTGTATAGCCTCAGAGACTTCACAATATCAGGCACAGCTTGTTGTAAGCAGATGCGGCATGCGGTTGCACAGGGAGGGAATACCAGGCTAGCTAGAAAGTGATGATTTTCATTCGTAGACACTGACGATAAAATTCATTAAAAAAATAGGAATGGTGAAAAAAATCTAGAAGTGAGTAGAAGTATTTTGTAGAACGTTGTTAAACCGCATAAGTAGTAAATCTACATTTTACTCGTAAATGTTTTCAAAACAACTACTGCAGTTTAGCAGGATTAACTATTTACTCCCCCACTTTCTATAATCCCTTAAACTGCTTGTCCAAAGTCTTGGTAGAATCGATGCTGTGCCAATCTAGTAGAGGTTGGTATCCGTGGGTTGGAACATATCCAACTTTATGTAAGACAACCGCAATACATGCTTGAAAATATAAGCAACAAAACATTTGATTTAATAGTGTCTCCGTTGAGAACGGATTTCTTGTAAGAACATTCTTCAAATTATCAGAATCGTAGGAGAGGTATTTTCTGATTGTCCGTTACTTAATTGCAAGTTGAAGTATTTCTCGTTGTCTAGCAATTGTAACAAAACTTGTTCGGTGCCAGCAGAATGCGAGTCAGGAAGATGCATGTGTGAAAGTTATAAATGTGGATACCGAGACAGACAAATGTGTTGCATTTTAGTGCTATATTTGAACTACCTCATGCAATTTCTAACTTAACACTCGTAGACGTTGTTGACTTGTTATATCGTTTTCAATTACGTTAGTTGTATTGATACACACTTTAAGATTCTTACTGCCTCGGTGGTTGTACTGGTTGAAAGTGCGACTGCTGAGATCGATCCTTGGCTTGATTCCCAGGTCCAGTCCAGGTCGAAGTAATGATATTTTTGGGTATTTATTTTCGGAATTCATCACAGTGTATATGAATTAATTCTTCTTTTATAATAAAAATGCCTTTGAAAAATTCTTTAGAAATCCCACAGGACCAAAAGACTGCAAAGCTAAACACGAATGGTATTTCCTGTGTGCACCGTCATGTCCTCAACAGACTTGTGCTGATTATCTAAATGGCGACGATAAATGTTCAAAAAATATTGGATTACCAAAATGTAAACCCGAATGCCGATGCCTAGTCGGATACTACAAGGATGTTGAAGGAAATTGCTTGAGCACATGGGAATGCAGTAAGTTCAGTTAATTTTTCAATAATTTTAAGGAGCATAATTTCATGGGTATATGTTTACTTCATTGAATTTCGTTTTGTAGAGAGATGGGCAAGATCAATGGCATCTTCAACTACAACTGGAAATCGTAATAATCAAGGTAACTAATGAGCAACGAAAAATCGTCTGAAGGCATGATCCTATAAAGCTTCTATTAAAGTATTATTTAAATATTTTCTTCCAAAAAAAACTATGCATCGCTATTGATCCAAACCGGATCTAACGTTTTCTATACATTGTTATATCAAAAGATAAATATTTACTACATACTTTACGCTTTATTAAATTAAAAAGTAAGTAGACTGACAAACTTTACGCTACAAATTGCTACCAACTTATATATCATTTTCTGACGAAATATTTTAATCTTATCTTAGATACGACAGCAGATCCTACCTTGACAATGATGTCCACGACACCTGAGCCGAATTGTGCAGATGTTGCAAAGGAATTGTTCATAAAGGGAAACCTTGCTTACACTGTAAAGCTACTGAGTGTAAGTCTCAATCAGTCTGCCACAGTATTTGTGAGGTTTTTCTCGAGATAAGTGCAACCTAAGAATTTTAATTTTGGCTTAGCGTTAGGTTTCAATGACGCGCCAACAGATCGCCAGTTTTTTTTTTTGTTTTTTTTTTTTGGGTTCAGTTTGATCCTAAGAAGTACCCAAAAAGCCCGATAAAATGGCGTTAAGTGTTAGGTATCACTTGAAATTAATTTCCCTAAGGATTATTTTTTTTTATGTTTTTTGGTCCATTTATCTTGAAGGCAAATTACCTTTCCGGGGTTATTAGATATTTTGGCCATATTTTACAGGAAAATTGCTTTCGACAGTGTTATAGTTAAAAAATATTAGATGAACTTTGCCTTGGTACTATGGACTTGTGGACCTATGTAATAATTATGTTTATGAATAAAAATAAAGGTAGACCAGCGGGGCAATTGCGACACGTTATCAATCGGAATCGGTTTCATTTTGACAGTTCAACAACGTTCATTGCGGTATTTACGTGTTGAGCAGACAAATGAAGAACTTATGAAGCAATAGATTAGCAATTTGCTTCAAAATGATTAAGATTCCGATTGATAGTGTGTTACGAAATTAGGGTGCTGAGTCCGTCTTAAAATCTGTTTAGTGTAATTTGGTTCTGAATCATACTTTTGCAAGCCCGACTCGTTCTTGACCGATTTTTCTTTTAAGTTACAGTTAAATAGGGTGGGTGCACGAGACACGGGTGTAGGTCTCGTGCACCCTTTTTAGTACTTATTGTGAAAGAGATTTTCCGGTAAATTACTCCACACAATCCATCGTAAGTTTTTCTAGCGTCACACAGCATTTCTGTGTTCCGGTTTACAGGGTATGGTTGCCGCTATAACCACATGAGACAATAATTTTAGCTTTGTCTCTTGGTTGCACAAGCGATGTCAAAATATTACAAACTAGCCTCCGCCCGCGGCTTCGCCCGCGACATATGTCGATAAAAACTATCCTATGTCCTTGCCCGGGATGCAATCTATCTCTCTGCCAAATTTTATCGAAATCCTTGCAGTGGTTTAGGCGTGAAAAGGTAACATACAGATAGACAGAGTTACTTTCGAATTTATAATATTAGTATGGATTTCTCAACTTGTTAATTTTTAAACAGGACATGTCAGAACGCGATCCCGACAACAACGTGCTGGTCGGGGGGGCATCCATCTTGTACCTCTTCGCTCAACTGGTTTTAGAAGCCAAGGATACAGTGAAAACAGAAATCTTGAAAGTATTTAATCTTCCCGATACAAAACATGTAAGTGATCTTCGTCATCAATATCATCATCATTCAGCCGATAAACCCCGCTACTGTTGGACCTATGTCCAGGATAAGGTATGGGTCTATGCACAATTGCACATACCTTATCCGCAAAAGGTTAAAAATCGCTTGATACTACACTTGCCAAAACCACACATCACAAGGGAAGCTTTTTAATTCTTGCATTGTCCTAATCTCCACAGATGTGCCGATGTGGTGGAAAGTCTGACCTAAGGTATATATTAATGAGTGTTTTCAAGCAAAATATTGTTCTCGAACAGGTTAGAAGATCATTTACTATTATTTTTATTTTTTACTAGCTTCTGCCCGCGACTTCGTCCGCTTGAAATTTTACCGTCCCCCTATTCACTCTCTTAGGGGTTGAATTTCGAAAAATCCTTCCTTATTCCTTGTCTACATTATAAAGGGAACCTCTGTGCAAAATTTCAGCTCTTTAGGTCTAAGGGTTTGGGCTGGGCGTTGATGAGTCAGTCAATCAGTCAGTCAGGACTTTTCTTTTTATTTAAATAGATAGATAGATCATATTCCACAGTCAAACCATTACAACGGTTTTGTGGGGCTTAGTTCATAAGTTATTTAGCTTATTGTGAACTTATAATAAAATTAAAATAATAAATAATATTAATTAATTTACGCGTTGCTTAAAAAGATATTGTTGATCCTCGTTACTTCGAGACCAAGGGGGTAAAAATCATTGTTGTACTGCGAGAAAGGCACTACAGCTAAGGCTACTGTACAGCTTCATCTTTTTGAAAGAAAGAAAATAGGTATATTTGACCCAGGTAAAAATTGTGGAAAACGTTGGCAAAATTCAAAAATTCGACTCCAGTGTTAAAGAGAGTTCCCCGGGGCGCGAGGCGGTCTGTTGCATTGAGTTTGGCACGATGTCTCCGTCTTGCGACCCAGGAGAACTCAGAAAGTGCCTGGGAGCAATTACTCACCTTCCCTTATAGGATTTTACATGTTCAAAAAAATTCGGCAACTAAAAAAACATTGACAACCCAAATTAAAGAAAACTGCAACAATTTGACTCTTATTTTGGATCCAAAATTTCCTGTTTTCAATAACCTTTCAGGAAGAGGGTTATGTTCACATGTAGAATCCAAATTAAGCGAAGGTGATATCAGGGGAGCGGCCAGGCTACTTTTCAGTAGTGATGTGGTGGCGCCCTACTCTCCAGAAACCCTATCAGCCCTGGAGAGTAAACATCCAGCGCCTGCGGATGGTCTCACCTTTCCCAACCCCCCCCTCCCTCTCGTTTCGGATTCAACGGCTTTTAATGTTACTGCCCCCCAGCTGATTGCAGCCGTGAGCTCCTTCCGAAGTGGTTCCGCCGGCGGCCTCGACGGCCTAACTCCTCAGCATTTAAAAGATTTATTAAGTTCAGGCGCCGGGGAAGCTGGTGAGTCGCTTTTGAAGGAGCTTGCGGCTCTAATTAATCTGATGCTCAACGGCGGTGTGAATGATGGCGTCGTCGATGTCTTGTACGGTGCCAATTTATGCGCCCTGCGCAAGAGAGACGGCGGCATTCGTCCCATTGCCGTTGGGTGCACCTACAGGCGTACGGCAGCCAAAATATGCTGCAAATTATACGGCGACATTTTGTCAAACAAATTCCAGCCCCTACAGCTTGGCTTTGGTTCCAAAGGGGGCTGTGAGGCTGCCGTACATGCCCTATCTAGTTTTTTAAATGCCAATAAAGGTGAGGTCATCCTCAAGGTTGACGTTAAGAACGCTTTCAACTCTGTCAACAGGGACACTTTGTTGGCTGAAGTAAAAAAGGAGTTACCAGAAATTTATGGTTTCATGTGGCAGTGCTACAGGCACCCATCAAAATTATTATATAAAGACAACGTTTTAGAATCTGCAGTCGGATGCCAACAAGGTGATCCACTCGGGCCAGTCATTTTCAGTTTGGCTATCCATCCCATAATACAACAACTAAATTCAAAATTCAATGTGTGGTATTTAGATGATGGAACATTGGGAGGTGACGTGGATACCGTTTTAAAAGATTTTCAATTCCTTAAGCAGCAGTTCCAATCTATCGGCCTTGACCTCAACAACTCAAAATGTGAAATTTACATTTGTGACAATACTGACAGACAATCAACTATACAGAAATTCAATTTAATAGCCCCAGACATCAAAGTTTTGGAAAAAAGTTCATTGCACCTCCTAGGTTCCCCAATTTTAGAAGACAGTTTTTCACCATTCGTCGACGAAAAAATTAAACATTTTAACGATATTTCGGATAGGCTTTCTAAAATTAATTTACATTCGGCTTTCACCCTTATCAGATATTGTTGTTTCGGTCCAAATTTTATGTATTTTCTCCGCTCTTCCTCTTTATGGAAGCAGCCACATCTTTTGGACAAAATTGACCATATTATTCGCAGTACTCTTACATCCATTTTAAATGTGGCTTTGGACGACCGCGCGTGGCTGCAAGCCTCACTACCCATTCGTTTTGGTGGGCTCGGCGTCCGCAAAATTTCTAGCGTAAGCCTACCGGCGTTCCTATCCTCGGTCCACAGCACAGAAAAGTTAACCACACGAATTTTGATTCCTGCTCAGGTTGACTCTGAAGTGCCGTGTTTGACCGATGCAGTGAACGCCTGGAAAATGGCTTGCCCGGACACGGTTCAGCCCGAGAACCCGTCTTCCCAGAGACAGTGGGATGAGCCGCTCTGCAGGTTGGTACGGAATAAACTTATTAATACGTCCACCAATACTGCTGAGCGAGCCCGCCTGCTGGCTGTGGGTGAATGGGAGTCGGGCCTCTGGCTTCAGGCGCTACCGTCACCCAACATAGGCACTATGCTGGATGACACCACATTCCGGCTCGCTACATGTTTGCGTCTGGGTGCTCCTTGCGGAGCTCCACATCGCTGTCAATGCGGTGAAGCAGTCGACTGCCTCGGACACCATGGCCTATCCTGCAGCAAGAGCGCTGGTCGGATGGCACGGCACGCCAGCATTAACGACATCATCCGTCGGGCTCTTGTCACCGCCGGGGTGCCAGCTGTTTTAGAACCCAATGGCTTGGCACGCGACGATGGGAAGAGGCCAGATGGAATGACCATAATGCCTTGGAAGTTGGGTAGGCCTTTGGTGTGGGATGCTACCTGTGTCGACACCCTCGCGCCATCCCATCTTCCTAGCACGGTGGGCTGTGCTGGGGCGGCTGCTGCAGGAGCAGAAAACCTCAAACGGCGCAAATATAACAACCTTATTGGGAGCTATATGTTTGAGCCGTTTGGGGTTGAAACACTAGGGCCTTGGGGTCCGAGTGCTCATCAAATATATCGGGACATCGCCAAGCGGTTGGTTGACTCATCACGTGACCAGAGGGCTGGCCTATTTTTAGCCCAAAGAATAAGCATTGCCATCCAACGTGGTAATGCTGCCAGCCTTTTGGGCACTTATGCCATTGACAGCGATGCGGACGAATTTTTTGATGCCCAATGAGCTCCTCTCTTTTTCTTTTCCCTTCTTTTTTTTTATATACTTGTATATACTATATAATATGTATATTTTAGAGTTAAATTGTAAGATAATTAGGTATTAATAAAAACCCAGGTTAAGTTTTTCTCACAACACCGCCCCGATTTTACCGCAGCCGCCACCTTGGATTTTGCTTTTGTCCTCACTATCGGCTCCAGAACCCTCGAAAACCATCAAAACTATCTCTGTCTCACTCTATTATATGTAGCAAAACGCTTTTTCGTTACGTGACGATTTTTCCCAGGTCACTCCTATCGCAAGCTCTGTTAAAGAACTTCGTTCCAAAAAAAACATTATTATGCCTATACTTTTTTACAGGTCCGCTGTTTCTTCCCGGAAATCTCTGCATTACTCACAGCTAAATATCCTGACGTTGAATACAGCTTGTTCTGTAAAATATACGCTAATCAAGGCTACGCACTTACTGACGATTTCATTCAGAGAACAAAACAGTTATTCGTAATGGGACCAGAAAATCTTAATTTCAGTTCTTCGGCAGCAGCACAAAAGATTAATAGTGACGTGAGTTCCTAGATAAGCCGGTCCTATTCTGTCAAAATCTCACCGTGAAAACTTAGGTGAAATGCGCTGTCATTCCACTTGATGCTAGGGATTGACACTATTGACTGCTCAGTTTAAACTCACTTCACTTAAGTAAGGTTTTTACAGAATAGCTCTACAGCCGGTCGATTCTGTAAAAATCTCACTGTGAAAACTTAGATAAAGTGAGCTTTGTTTTTGCTAGGAATTGACACTATTGACAGCTCACTCCACGCTCACTTCACCTAAGTTTTCACGGTGAGATTTTTACAGAATAGCACCACAGTACTACAATTTACACGTGGTACAAATATGAAGCTAATTTATATAAAATCGATTATTTTACACAGGTGGCCCAATATACGAATGATCATTTCCTAAATTACGTAAAACCAAGAACATTGTTGTCATTGGATGGTTTGGTACTAGTGGACGCCGAAGGTTTTCAGGTCTTTTTTTTTATAAAAGCAACAATTGAATTTATGAAATGCTTAAATATAAAGTAACGAAAATTAGCAAAATAATTTTATTTCAGGGAAAATGGGAGAAACAGTTTAATCCAGCAAACACAATCATGAAAGACTTCTTCTCGCCGGATAGAGTCGGAAAAATTCCTACTATGTATCAAAGAGGGTTGTTCTTGTTCACATACAGCGCTAAACTGAACGCAAAGGTACCTAAACAATAGAACATTTTTCAATTCGCATCATTTAACACGAAACTATGTCCAGCAATGGACATATTTCGTGGCCTTTCCCAAGCTACGCCTTAGACTGTATCTTCCGGTAGTTCCAGTAAGCAGTCGCTTTATGTTCCACTGTTCAATCAAAAACCGCGTTTTGGAAATAGTACGTCGAAAGTTTGGACTCAGACGAAAAAAAATGTTTTGTTTCCCACTGAGAAGTATTCTTTAATCTGGGCCAATGAGTTGACGTTACGTTATAAAAACGATGGTCAATCTGGCACGAAGGCAAACCCCCATTGGGTTTTAGTCGGTAGGAGTCCGACATGACCCTCCGTTCTCCCCAGACGGAGGATATCTAAGAGGACTTACCCACAGAAAAAAATAATCTAAATATACAAGGTTTGTAGGAAATAAAACTTGCAGTGAACCAATCAATAATCAATATATTTTCTTTATCATATATTTAAATCTTTTATGGCTTTTTACCCGACTGCGCAACGCAAAGAAGTGGTAATGTGTTCATCAGCCTATGTATGTATGTTTGTATGTTCCTTTGAAGCACTATACAGACCAAACGCCTAGGCCGATTTTTATGATTCACACGTCAATCGATTCCTCTTAGGCTTCCTCCGGCGAGTGTCATTAAAGACATGACGTTACTGAAAATTCAATATGGCGACCCATTTGAATTTGAAAATATAATAAAAATGGTATGGGTCCCGCCTGCTTCCAACTTTTATTTAATTTAAAATGGTCTTGTTTTTAGCTTTTCAGTTCTTTTAACTTGTTTTTTACCGCAGTCGGGTTTTTTATTTTTTTTAATAACTTTTTTTTACAGTGTATTTGAATACGTTTTAACGGGTATCTTACTTAAACCGTGAGTAGGTATATGAAATATCCAGCTTTGAAAAAAGACTGTCACGCAGTTATAAGTGACAGAGACGCTCAACATTGCCGATTTTTTTCCAAAACTTGATGACCCATTTCTACGGCCGGGTACTGTAATTTATGTTCATAAGCTTCTAGAGGAGTATAAGTGGTGGACCAGAGGTAACGGCCCTGACTTACGAGATGTTGGTCGTGGGTTTACTTTGTGTAAGTAATTTCATCACCGATACTCTCAAAACGGTGAACGAAATCATCTTGAGGAAACCGGCATGTCCTAAAACCTATAATTCGAAGACATGTGACATCTACCATCTCGCACTGGCCCCATGTGATAGATTACAGAGCATTCCCTCTTGAGGAGAAGAGGCCAGTGCCCCAGCAGTAGGAACATTATAATTATGGTGATTTTGATTATTTATTTCTAGATCCTGAAACTAAGATACAGAGGTGGAAGATTCAGTTTGGTCATAATCCTACCAAATTTTTATAAGATCAAGGACCTGCTAAGAAAAATGGAAAATCCCAGTAACACAGCATCAGCACTTGATAATCTCAAATATGCGAAAGTCAACGTGTATTTGCCGAAATTCAACGTATCAGTAGCAAATATATTAAAGATGTCATCGGAGATGGTAAGCACAATATTAACTTCTACAAGGACTATTTCGTCCCACTGCAAATCAAAACCCTGTAAGATGTACAAGGACTCGCACCATAACCATTAGCAGGGCAGCGCAGGGCAGGTCGAGGTGGCAGGAATAGTTGCACCGCAGATGGTTCAAAATCGCTTGACACTTCACTGAAACCTGAGGGGCAATT
Source organism: Oligia latruncula (assembly GCA_948474745.1). Classification (NCBI taxonomy): domain Eukaryota; kingdom Metazoa; phylum Arthropoda; class Insecta; order Lepidoptera; family Noctuidae; genus Oligia; species Oligia latruncula. The sequence goes on along the minus strand of OX419686.1, from coordinate 8,044,411 downwards.
CTCGTGATTTTAAAAACGTTCACAGTCTGATCTCAGTGTCAATCTGTCAAATATATCTCCAATTTCCCTAAATTTTTTACAAATTATTGACATTTGTTCGTCGCCGAAATGAGACTGCGACAGGATTTTCAACATTTTAAATTACAAGACTTAATTAGCCTTCTCATTTTTTAACAATTTTTGTCAAATATTGGCTTACAGAAGTTAACGGTAACTCCCCAGGGGGTCTACCACCGCTCATACATTATATAGCAGTATTCTTTTATAGCCGATTCCTATAATTTACGGACCGTTATTGATTAAAATTAAGATTCTTGTATCTTTACCAATAATGAAACAAATACATCATAGCTTTGCGTAGTAGACTCATGTGGAAGTAGCTATTACAGGTAAAATTAGCTTACTAATCTATTTATATGCCCAGTTTGACGATAAAATGCTGCCATTGGTAAGCTAAACGATTCGTTTTTGTTTAAAGGAATAAACCTTAGGGAAGTAATTTTAATTCAGTTTGTTTCCTTGCGCAGATTATGATCTAAATAACCCTAACGTGTATGGCTGACTTTAAATGTAACAATTTTGTTGTACAGGCAGGTATAAAGGAAATATTTAACAACTTGACAACTGGGCTCGAGGATATTGGCTCCAAGAAACCGCCATATGTAGGCGAAATCCTACAGAGGCTCAACTACGCCGTTAACGAACATGGAATGGGAGACAAATTAGACGTCGGTAAGTTGTTACTAAGGGCGAATTTCAAGAAACTTATTTACCTGGAATGAGTCATAACCCGTGAATAAATTTTGAATTTTTGACAGTTTTTCCATAATAGAATTGTCAGGCGTCCATTTTATTCCACAGATGAAAGCTGATTTTGTTGAAATCGGCCCTTAGTGATATAATTTTACTTATACTGTAGGTTCAAATAGGTTCATGATATTGTCTATGTTATTATAAAAATTATCGTCTGTACCTTCATAGTGTTAGTGTGTAGGTAAATTGGAAAAAAAGGTTTCCGATGAATTGAGAACTTCTTTGTTTTAAGACTGTTAAACATATACCACATTACATAATATGAGATTTAGGGTTTATTTTTAAATCTTTATTATAACAAATATTTCAACAGGTGGCTTTTTCATTTCAACCTATGAGTTAATATCTTGTGACCAAAAGTACCACACACAGTAATTTGTAGATTGTCAAATGCGTCATTAGCAATAATTTATTATTTAATTGTTTCAATACTATAGACATGTGTTTGTCTACAGACAAGAGTTGACAAAAGGCATAGAATTAATTCAAACGTAATTTAATTAAAATTCAAAAAGATTGTTTCATATTAGGTAAGGGGCAGGGAAGGCTATATGGGCTTAGTAGCCACAGTTATACCCACTGTGTGGAAAACCCCATTTAGGTAAAACGCTGTAAAAAATCCTTTTGGAAAAATCAAGTACCTACCCATCACAATTTTTTTACACTTTCCAGATTTCCCTGCAACTGAAGTCATTCCACGTCTACCCAAATCTGCCATGACACATACTTTCAAAGCGGACCATTCCTTCGTTTATTTTGTGAAATTTGACAAAATAGTGTTGAACGCAGGATTGTTCGTAAACTAGTGATGTTTCACTGAGGTATATCAAAGTAAGAGTGAACAGGCATCTTCTGGGCACGCTCGTTCCATCATAGACCTCATCCATCGCTTTCCATCAATCGTGATCGAGGTCAACAATTTAAAAAATATCTAAATAACACGCTAACTACACTGTGTTTTAACGCAAATAAAACACATTATAACACTAATTGTGTATACGTTAGAACAATCGGACTATAATGTAACTGCTCTTTTGGAATACTTTATACTAAAACTCGGAAAAGGGAATTTATTAATAATAGAATTTGGGGTGCATAAAAAGTTCGTGGTGCCTCAAAAAGAACTGACCGACTGGAAACTTATTTATTAAGTGATATATTATGTAGTATAATAATACAAGAAAGAAGATCATCAAATGAATAATAAGAGGAATTATGGTGGGTGAGATTACAAAAATAAAACGTACAGTCAACAAAAGAGATAAGTATGCAGGATCGTCGGATATAGTTGAAGTTTAGTAAGAAACCGATGGATATTCGAATAAAATTTTATTTTATTAATAGAAAACAAACATCTCATTTAAAAACGAATAAAATATTATTTCTCGAATAAAATTTTATTTTATTAATAGAAAACAAACAGCTCATTTATCAAATTAAATTTCAGTCGACAACATTCATCTGTTTCTTACTAAACTTTAACTATATCCGACGATCCTTATACTTATCTCTTTTGTTGACTGTACCTATGAAATAATGTACTTAGTATAAAGCTGACTTCTCATTGTACGAAAAGCCTATACAATGCAAGATCAGCTAAAACTGGAAATGTATAGCTTGATAAGGAAAAATAAAGAAAGATAAAAACTTTGTGTTCCTGGTTTGGTCATTTTAACTAAGATTCCCGTTAAAACGTATTCAAAAATTCAAATACACTGTAAAAAGCCATAAAAGATTTAAATACAAGATAAAAAAAAAATATTTTATTGATTTCTTTTATTAAATAAGTACACACAGTAAAATACATAGGGATGTGACATAATTATAATTTGAGTACAAAGGTACTGCTTATTTCTTAAGAAACTTCTTCCAGCAGACCTGCTAAAGGAGATGTAAAAAAGAAATGTAGACATTAGTGTGTGAGAACAAGAAGAGAAAAATATGAATGTGTGAAGTCTAAAACTAAAATATTAAATATAGGTACACATACGGTATAATACAAAAAAAATAACATAAGTGTACTTAAATAAATACATAATTTAAAAATATATAAACATATAGGAAAGGTAATGGCTCTTTTAATCGACATTTAAATAGAGAAATAGTTTTTTAATTGATTATATCATTGCAAGTTTTATTTCCCACAAACTGTATCGTTATTATTTTATTTAATAATCTTATCTTATTTGTTAATTTTATTACCTATGTATCAAATAAATTATATGCCTAATAATGTATTTTTTTTATTAATCGTTTATTTTTTGTTTCTTTTCTTTCTTTTAATAAGATTGCTGTGCATGCTATATGCGATGCCATGTATTTAAAATCAGTATTAAAGACTCGTGATTACCTATTGTTACTACTTTATAACTCGTCTGTCTTCAAAGCAAGAGTGAATAGGCATCTTGTGAGCTCGCTCGTTCCATCATAGACCTCATCCATCGCTTTCCACGAGGCGATATCGAGGTCTGGAACTGAGAAGACCACTTAAGAGACTTAAGCCACAGACATTACTGTGTCGTGTTGTGTCGTGAGTTCGTGACTCAGGACACCAATCAAACGAATCTGTTCAGGACTACTTCAAATCACAACCAGTTTTGATTGGCTAACAATGCGTCAGAAGGCGTCACGTCACGACACAACACAGTAATATAAATCCGGCTTAACGAAAAAAAACAACCAAATTAAAATTGAAGGTTAGTTTTTTATTACGAAACACTCAAAACGCTTGCCAATTATTTCTCAAATCTTCAAATCGTGGCCCGTAAAAAAACGATACCACCGCTAATCACGAATTCAAATAACTTATCGTATGTATTAATTAAACTACATACATTGGCGCGCAGTTCTAATTGAGCTTGAATTTAAGAAATTAATAAAAACAAGCATGTACCACCTACCATGACCACCAACTATGAAAAAAGGCCAGAAAAGAAGAAAGCAAAATACAAAAACAGAAGAAAGAAAAGAGAAGAAGTTAAAAAGAGGCTCAATTATTTCAAAATAGTGCATTATTAGAAGCGAAAAAAGTTTTTGGAGGTTCATTAATTTCAAAAAGGATCCATCATCAGCAGGTCAATAAGTTGTTAGAGAATAAGAAAAAAGATATGTGTGAAGATAAATGTGTGTTATGTGTGTGTACACATAACACACATATCTTCACACATATCTTTTTCTCCAAGTGAATTCAAACATGCTTTATACTACTCCGTGAGGGCATAAAATACAGACATAGTAGTTCATAATGCTATAGTCAAATTTTAGTCACACAAGATTATCCATTGTCCTTTTAGTTATATTGTTTCATATTTTTATAGAACCCCCGAATCAATTGAAATAACCGTCAATTAAAGAAAAACAATCTGTTTGTGGTGCATGTTTTATTCAACGATAAATTTTAATTTATCCATTTAACTGCAGCAGTCTTAATAAATTGTAATTAATCATTTAATTTAATTGTTCACGTACATACCTATCTACCATGGAAAACTTACACATGTGTTAAGGAGGTACACAATAATAAAAAAAACAAAAGATAGAAAAACATTACATTTAATCATAATTGGTGACTGGAATATTGTTGGTTTATACCTTCCATATTGAAACAAGTGCACGAAGTCATGTGAGCAGGTATAAAAGAGGTAAATTACCTTGATAAGCACCTAAGTCAGTGTTGTTGGTGATAATGTGGAAGCCACTCGTGGTACTAGCCATAGTGGCGAATACGGTTTTGATAACGCCCTCTGAAGGTACGATCTCTTTTCTTAAGTTCAGCTTTGATTTTTTACAAGCATTAATGTAATTTCAGTTCTGTAAAAAATGGCTTTATTTAATTCGTAGTCTAAACATGTTTTTGAATAAAAAAATATTTAAGTAATTAAAAATAAGTGGAATGAATCAAAGTCATCAAAATTAACTTCAAGGGAGAAAATAAGGCTTTTAAAATTTATAAAAAAGATGATGATATAAAATATCCTGAGCGAGTTTAAAACCGAATGGTCAGTTGTAATTGAATGTAAAAAATGTTCCAATTTTGCAAATTTAGTTATTTAGTCAAATTTTCTCCTTTCCTACATAAATAGCAATAATTCACTATTTATATTAGATACAATAATAAATTATACCATTATAAAATGTACTTGAAACTGACATTATTTTAAAATTATTGGTCACTCATGTTTTCATACATTTTTTTGATACCAAAAGACGAATAAACTTTGTCAAAATTTTTTTTTTAAATTTTGTCGCTGTAAAATTAGTTTAAGTTTTTTTTTTAAATTGCAGTAGCCAGTCATACTACCTATTTACTGCTTATCTATCGGCACAGTTAGCGTACAATGATACAACAACAAAAAACCGATGGAATTCATTCGTTTGAGGTCGTAGCGTACAATAATGTAAAATAAGGAAAAAATTTGTAGTCTGTTTAAAAAAAAAACATATCTTAGGTACCACTTAGGATATTTTTTTTTTCTGAACGGCCATAAGTTCTGCTATAAGCCATTTCAAGGTTATCCATTAATTACCGGACACCCTGTATATTAATTAAAAATAAATGGATCATAGTCATCATTTAAAATTAACTTCAAAGGGAGAACATAAAACGAATCTTAAACTTTTAGGAACCAAACGCGCTGGTCCCTATTCTAAAAAAGCTGGTCATAATAATCGTAAGTAAATTTGTATTGTAACTAGACTATTTCGACACTCCATTGAAATACATGATAGTTACTAAAGTAACAAACAAAACAGTAACAGTACCTATAGATAGCACAATAGAAATAGTTGTTATCTAATTGAAACGTAAAAATTTCATGCAGAAGTGTTTAATTTATTTCAATGTTTATTTATTTATTTAATACTTCAAGCACATAAATGTACAGAGGCGGACTTAATGCCATAGGCATTTTCTACCAGTCAACCTTTGGGTGATGCAGAGACAAACAGTGGTAGGTGCAATCAAGTACACTATCGACTGACCTGACCGACCTGTTTAACTTATTATTTCGTTCCAGCTCATCGCAAATGTAAGAAACCTAATGAAATTTACGACCTCTGCCCGAATCCATGTCCGCCAAGGGAATGCGGGATCAACAAAGCTCTGATTCTTTGTGCCCCTGCACCTAAACCTGGTTCTAGTGACTGCAAACCTGGTTGTAGATGCGCAGACGGCTTTCTTAAAAACAGAGCTGGTACTTGTATCCCTGAGAAAGAGTGTAGTAAGTATTTTATTATTTTTCGTAATATGACAATCGATTTATGTTGCGGTTGTCCAAATCGAACAAACAGCGTCTCCGAGTTCTCGATTGTATCTAAGAACCCAATAATGAATTTCTGAATCTCGTATCAAATTCGACTTTTTTCGATTCAGACGATTCAGAAAGTGAAGATGTTGCACGTGACCTAACAAAATCAACAGCTTTATCAAACTAAATTATTTTTCATTTTTAAGACCATATTTCCATTACAGAATACGATTGCGCCAAGAATGAAACATTAGACCAATGTTTCTCTGGTTGCCCACCCCGTCTATGCGGTGTGAATATAGCTGCAGTATCATGTCTTGCAATAGAAGACCGTGATTGTAAACCTGGCTGTCGATGTAGTGACGGGTACTTACGAAATGCCGAGGGAAACTGTATACTTGAATGTGACTGTCGTGAGTACAAAAAATTTACCATAATATCATGTTTATTATTTTTTTATTGTGTCCTAGGAAACTTCCTACAAGGAGGGTTCCTTCTGGGGCGAGGGTTAGGTAAGATTAGAGTCATGTCAGGCTTTCACTGACTAAAACTTCACGTTCCTCCTGTTACCATGATTAGGACAGTGCGGCATTCGTTCGTGTTTACTTTGCATCTCTAAATCAGTATGGCTCCTGTCAAAATGGGATTGTAACTAAATTAACAAGATCTTCTTTTCAAACTAATTGGTGTTTGAGTCGCATTTTTTTTTCCGTGTCTTAAAATTTACCTACCCACTTTGAGATATTCCCGTTTCCTTAAAACAGCTCAATGCACGAGTCCGAATGAAGTGTACGATATATCCCGCCCCTTGTCCTCCCCGTCGATGCAATGTGGACGAGACACTGATTGATTGCATACCCCCTCCAAGACCTGGTGACCCTGAGTGTGAGCCAGGCTGTCGATGTGCTGACGGCTTTGTGAGAAACCCTGACGGCATTTGTGTTACGAGAGATAAATGTCGTGATTTCTTTTTCCTAAATCTTGGGTTACGGTGGCGTCTGTGGCTGGACCTTGTGCGATAAAAACGTCTTTTTAAAATGCGTGATGCATGAGAGAATTATTTTTTTTTACGGTTAATATTATGTTCTATACGATTATACATTGTTTTTTGAAAATAAAGTATAGTTTCCTAAAAATGAACATTTGTACAATGATTTCATATTTTCATAGACATTTTGAGTTAAATCCTTTTTTGACAGGAGCCTCATAGAATTTTTTTGTGCGCGAGCGACTCTTTAACGTTAGCAGCCCTCGCGTATTTACCATTGTGTTTCAAAAAATAACACAGTTTTTTTACACCAGCTCAATGTACGGGACCGAATGAGGTGTATGACGTATGCCCCGCCCCCTGTCCGCCTCAACGATGCGATGTAGACCCGAGTGTAATCAGATGTGCGGCTCCCCCAAAGCCTGGTGACCCTAATTGTAAGCCAGGATGCCGATGTATTGGTGGATACGTGAGGAATGAGGACGGCATATGCATACCAAGGGATCAGTGTCGTAAGTGACTTTTTTTCACGTATTACGCTTTTTCTGTTGCTACGAGGCGACAGAAATAGTGTAAGGTATGCGAGACAATTTACTGTTTTACGCAATTTGAAATTGTTCACTTTTTGTGGTCTCGTAGTAGGTAATTTTTCAGTATCTTTCACTCAAGAACATTAATATTATCCCTCAGTTGCGTCATGAACACCATTTCTCAATTAGAAAGTGCACACTTACCATCAACTCCTCATCCCTGCTTACTTCCAGCACAAAACTGTAAAGGAGAGCACGAAATCTACTCTCGATGTCCAGCGTTGGCTGGCCGACCACTGAATTGTACGCAAGTAGGGTTTCCACAGCCACAAATAAACCCTGGTCCTGATCCATCACATTGTCCGGGGAAGCCTAGATGCATTTGTGAAAATGAATATGCCAGAGACAGCCGTGGAAAATGCATCCCTATAAAAGAATGTCGTGAGTATTAAAATGATTATGTTACGACTTATATTTACGTGAATAATGTGTAATTTTAAAGTTATGTTTAATTTGATATTCTTATGTTTTGAAACAACTGCGAATGTTACTATTACAGAAATGTTAATATATAATTAATGAATATTTAGAAGACTCCCTAGACTTTTACCCAATTTATTTTTTAATAAATCTATGAGTACACCTATTCTTAGATGTTCCATTCTATTCAAATTTTTTGAGTTTAGTTATTGTTATTATTCTTGCCATATCCATTGTTATTCATCCCTAAAAGAAACTCGAATTCCATTAACTGAAATCTTTAACTCAATATCTAGTTTTTAATGTAACTTTGTTTTGTATTTCGTGCAAACAAAAGGGGAAATTCCACACTAGAGAGTAATGTTTTAAATTTTCCAGCTTCGTGCGGTGGGGATCCTAACGCGGTATCGGGGTGTGGTGTAAACTGCGGTAGACATTGCTCCGATCGCAATAAGAAACACCCTGCAACATGCAACAAAAAATGCAAAGATAACGGTTGTGACTGCCGTGAAGGTTACTGGTATGATGATATCACAGGAAAATGTGTTCTTCCTGAAGACTGCAGTAAGTTTTTATAATATAGCTACCTGTCTGCTCACACATTCATATCCGGCATGACGAATCGTGATTTTAGTTTGGAGGGATACGATTGATTTTTGACGTACAGGGTGGCGCACATCGACGCGCAAACTGTAACCATTAATTCAGCACATGATTAGTTTTTTTTTATACCTTTGTATAGAAATTTTTCATTGGTTATTTTTTTAATAACCGGCAAAAAGTTCAATGCAGGGGGTTTCAGAATAATGTACTGAATCCATGGTAACAGGCTGCGCGTCGATGTCGCTACCAGCCTGTATAATAAGCCTCGTCATTTTCGCATTACAAAGTGTGAAGGAGTTTAATGCTCGTTTTCACTAACACTAATCTAACCCAACTGTAGGCAGTTACTTACTTAGGATCAAAATTAACACAGACGATTCAGAAAGTGAAGATGTTGCACGTGACCTAGCAAAATCAAAAGCTTTATGAAAATAAATTTTAAGACTAATAATTTCCATCACAGAACACGATTGCGCCAAGAATGAAACATTAGACCCATGTTTCTCTGGTTGCCCACCCCGTCTATGCGGTGTGAATATAGCTGCAGTATCATGTCTTCCAATAGAAGACTGTGATTGTAAACCTGGCTGTCGATGTAGTGACGGATACTTACGAAATGCTGAGGGAAACTGTGTACTTGAATGTGACTGTCGTGAGTAGAAAAAATTGACCATAATATCGTGTTTATTATTTTTTTAATGTGTACTAGGAAACTCCCCACAAGGAGGGTTCCTTCTGGGGCGAGGGTTAGGCAAGATCACAGTCATGTCAGGCTTTCACTGACAAAAACTTCACGTTCCTCCTGTTACCATGATTAGGGGAGTGCGGCATTCGTTCGTGCTTACTTTGCATCTCCAAATCAGTATGGCTCCTGTCAAAATGGGATTGTAACCAAATTAACAAGATCTTATTTTCAATCTTATTGTTGTAAGATTCGCATTTTTTTTTACTTCGTGTATCATCCCAAAAAATAACACAGTTTTTTTTTACACCAGCTCAATGTACGGGACCGAATGAAGTGTATGACGTATGCCCCGCCCCCTGTCCGCCTCAACGATGCGATGTAGACCCGCGTGTAATCAGATGTGCGGCTCCCCCAAAGCCTGGTGACCCTAATTGTGAGCCAGGATGCCGATGTGTTGATGGACACGTGAGGAATGAGGACGGCATATGTATACCAAGGGATCAGTGTCGTAAGTGACTTTTTTTCACGTATTACGCTTTTTCTATTGCTACGTGGCTACAGAAATAGTGTTACGCGAGACAATTTACTGTTTTAAGCAATTTGAAATTGTTCACTTTTTGTGGTCTCGTAGTAGGTAGGTATTTTTTCAGTTTTTTTTCACTCACGAACATTATAATGTTATCTCTCAGTGGCGTCATTGACAGCGTTTCTCAATTAGAAAGTGCACACTTGCCATCAACTCCTCATCCCTTCTTACTTCCAGCACAAAACTGTAAAGGAAAGCACGAAATCTACTCTGAATGTCCAGCGTTGGCTGGCCGACCACTGAATTGTACGCAAGTAGGGTTTCCACAGCCACAAATAAACCCTGGTCCTGATCCATCACATTGTCCGGGGAAGCCTAGATGCATTTGTGAAAATGAATACGCCAGAGACAGCCGCGGAAAATGCATCCCTATAAAAGAATGTCGTGAGTATTAAAATAATTATGTTACGACTTATATTTACGTGAATAATGTGTAATTTTAAAATTATGTTTAATTTGATAGTCTTATGTTTTGAAACAACTGCGAATGTTACTATTACAGAAATGTTAATATTCAATTAATGAATAGAACACACCCTAGAGGTACCTACCTACATATGTTGCAGGGATATTTTTTCTTTTATTTCGACTATTTATTTGTTAAACAATTAACGATATTCCATTCTATTCCAATTTTTTGAGATTTCTTATTGTTATTGTTCTTGCCATATTCATTCTTATTCATCCCTAAAAGAAAATCAAATTCCATTAACTGAAATCGTTACCTCAATATCTAGTTTTTAATGTAACTTTGTTTTGTATTTCGGGCAAACAAAAGGGGAAATTCCACACTAGAGAGTAATGTTATAAATTTTCCAGCTTCGTGCGGTGGGGATCCTAACGCGGTATCGGGGTGTGGTGTAAACTGCGGTAAACATTGCTCCGATCGCAATAAGAAACACCCTGCAACATGCAACAAAAAATGCAAAGATAACGGTTGTGACTGCCGTGAAGGTTACTGGTATGATGATATCACAGGAAAATGTGTTCTTCCTGAAGACTGCAGTAAGTTTTTATAATATAGCTACCTGTCTGCTCACACATTCATATCCGGCATGACGAATCGTGATTTTAGTTTGGAGGGATACGATTGATTTTTGACGTACAGGGTGGCGCACATCGACGCGCAAACTGTAACCATGAATTCAGCACATGATTAGTTTTTTTTTATACCTTTGTATAGAAATTTTTCATTGGTTATTTTTTTAATAACCGGCAAAAAGTTCAATGCAGGGGGTTTTAGAATAATGTACTGAATCCATCCATGGTAACAGGCTGCGCGTCGATGTCGCTACCAGCCTGTATAATAAGCCTCGTCATTTTCGCATTACAAAGTGTGAAAGAGTTTAGGTAATGCTCGTTTTCACTAACACTAATCTAACCCAACTGTAGGCAGTTACTTAGGATCAAAATTAACACAGACGATTTAGAAAGTGAAGATGTTGCACGTGACCTAGCAAAATCAAAAGCTTTATGAAACTAAATTTTAAGACCAACGACCAACCGACCAACGATTTTAATTTCCATCACAGAACACGATTGCGCCAAGAATGAAACATTAGACCCATGTTTCTCTGGTTGCCCACCCCGTCTATGCGGTGTGAATATAGCTGCAGTATCATGTCTTGCAATAGAAGACCGTGATTGTAAACCTGGCTGTCGATGTAGTGACGGATACTTACGAAATGCTGAGGGAAACTGTGTACTTGAATGTGACTGTCGTGAGTAGAAAAATTTAACCATAATATCATGTTTTTTTTTTTTTATGTGTCTTTGGAACCTCCCCACAAGGAGGGTTCCTTAGGTAAGATTAGAGAGTCATGTCAGGCTTGCACTGACTAAAACTTCACGTTCCTCCTGTTACCTTGATTAGGGAAGTGAGGCATTCGTTCGTGATACTCTGCATCTCCAAATCAGTTGGCTCCTGTCAAAATAGGATTGTAACTAAATTAACAAGATCTTCTTTTCAAATTAATTTGTGTTTGTTTTTTTTTGCGTGTCTTAAAATTTACCTACCCACTTTGAGATATTCCCGTTTCCTTAAAACAGCTCAATGCACGAGTCCGAATGAAGTGTACGATATTTGTCCCGCCCCTTGTCCTCCCCGTCGATGCGATGTGGACGAGACACTGATTGATTGCATACCCCCTCCAAAACCTGGTGACCCTGAGTGTGAGCCAGGCTGTCGATGTGCTGACGGCTTCGTGAGAAACCCTGACGGCATTTGTGTAACGAGAGATCAATGTCGTAAGTGATTTCTTTTTCCTAAATCTTGGGTTACGGTGGCGTCTGTGGCTGGACCTTGTGCGATAAAAACGTCTTTTTAAAATGCGTGATGCATGAGAGAATTCACTTTTTTACGGTTAATATTATGTTATATACGATTTTACATTGTTTTTTGAAAATAAAGTATTGTTTCCTAAAAAATTGCGGCTGACAGATCATTTGTACTTTATTTGAAAAAACTATGATTCCTCTTTACTCCAATAGATAGTACTATCTACAAAAATGATTAGATTGAGAGAAAATTGAATTAGTTGCTTTAGCCTCATAGTTGCTTTCGCCCCGGGTGACCTTATACCTTTGTATAGTAATTTTTCATTGGTTGTTTTTTTTTAATAACCGGCAAAAAAGTACAATGCAGGGGGTTTCAGAATAATGTACTAAATCCATGGTAACAGGTTGCCCGTCGATGTCGCTACCAGCCTGTTATGGAGGTTAATACTCGTTTTCACTAACACTAATCTAACCTAACTGTAGGCAGTTACTTAGGATCAAAATTAACCACTAAAGCTAACAGTTTCCTAAAAGACCGGTGAACGTCACATGCGACTGTAATGTCTAAATACAGAGAGATTTTGGACACTTTAATGTCAAATACTGGTGAAAATTACAGATTTTCATGACGTCCTTTATAAATATGACGGTGACAGTTTTCTAGGAAACTGTTACGACACCTTTTCACCGATGATTAATACTTAGGAAACTCTTCAAACGGCAGTTCGTGATGGCTTAGGGATCTGCTGATGTTAGGTATTACCTAAAAAGGCTATTCTTTAAAATAATAACGATCCATCAAAAATCACGATCCGTATATCAACGACTCATCCACGTGTAAGTTCAAATACGTTAGTTTACATTCAATCTTCTATTAACCAGTAAAAACGACCTTCAAATCTATTCTGTTACGCATATACTTAGGTACTCTTTGTACACGAGCTTGCGATAACCATCACAGTAAAATAAAATCAAATTAAACATTTGTTATAATCACAAAACTGAAAATGGTATATTGGCAAATAACGTTACACTGAAATTAAAATAATCGTTAAATAAATAATGACTCACGACGTCAATGACATGTGCCGGTCGATTCTGTAAAAATATCACCGTGAAAACTTAGGTGAAGTGAGTTTATTTTTGCTAGGAATTGACACTATTGATAGCACACTTCACCTAAGTTTTCACGGTAAGATTTTTACAGAATAGCACCGATGTATACATATAGTACGTACTTATTTTGATATTTAAATATTATTTTTAACAGCACCAGTATGCGGGAAAGATGAAGTTTATTCAGCCTGTACCAATAGCGATTGTGAACCGAAGAATTGCTCGCAATTAGGATTTCCCATACCATGTCCCAGAATTGACCCCGCATATTGCATCAAAGGATGTTCTTGTGAAGCGGGATTAGTACGTGACGCAAATGGCATTTGTATTCCGAAAGAAAAATGTCGTAAGTATCTATGAAAATCCATGTAATATACATATTATAATGTACAATCATTATTAGACCGAGATTTAAATTAAATAGAGGGTAGCAGGGACATCAACGAGCAACCATATATAACAGTAGATTATAAAACCACGCGATCTCTCAATAGATACTTAGAAACCGAACATAATTATGAATCGACGAAAATTTCAAAACAGGCTTTAAAATTTTCGTCCGTTATAAAAATATGAAAAATCTTTTTTAAAGAAACAGATTTTTTATACGCAACGAAAATTTCTGCGCTGTCGTGTCTATAAAATCATGTGCTGAATTCGTGGTAACAGTCGCGTGGATGTCCCTGCCATCCTATAAACTGTGTTCGATATGACAATCAATTTTGGCAATGGGGAACCGGACGTCATACAACGAATACAACCTTTACTACTTAGACATCAAATCACTGTCAAAATCAAAATTTTATCGTGCGAATGATTGCATCATTATAGGGACACGCGAATATGGGCTAAGTACCAAATTACTATGTTAATAGATTTTTATCGGGTTTTACTTTCTTATAGCTTCATGCGGAGGAGATCCAAACGCGGTATCAGGTTGTGGAATAAACTGCGGAAGACGTTGCTCTACTTACAATAGCACAAAACCCGTGATTTGCCCAGACATATGCAAAATAAACGGCTGTAGTTGCAGAGAAGGTTTCGTATATGACGACAGCACTGGAAAATGCATCCGACCAAATCAATGTGGTAAGTAGCGATAACATATGTTCGCGTTATTGTTAAAGTCCTTTAAACAACCTGTATGTCCTACTACTAAGCAATGGTCTCCCCCACTACTTCTCTCTTTCCGTTGCCATTTCTGGCACATCCAGCGACATAAAAGAATCCAAGTCGTCACGTCAGCGCTTCCTAGGCCTGCTTTGATGACACAAAATTCTCACTGACTTCAACATTTTTGTCCCTGTTGCAATTTCTGGCCAATGAAAGAATCCAAGTCTTGCCCTTACCTTGCTAGGGCAGCTTCGATAACGACGTCCATCTTCAGGCACCCACTGTTTACCAACCCTGTCCTATCTGTCTCTATGTATTTGATAGATATTTATGAAAAAAATATTTTTACGAAATTAAGTATGAAAAAATTTAACAAAGTATCGTTGTTATACCTACAGTTTCTTGCGGTGGAGACTTCAATGCCGAACCTGGTTGTGACAAAAACTGCACCAAACGTTGTCCTGGTCCCAAACCAGCTGAATGCAAATGTTATAAAGATGGCTGCGTTTGCAAAGACGATTTTGTATACGATCCTAAAGTCAAGAAATGCGTCCGTCTAGACGAATGCAGTAAGTGGGACTTAATCATTCTCTTTCTTCTTAGCATATCGATGGCAAAAGGATTAAATATTTTTGGCACAAAATGATTTTTGGCACAAAACTCCGATTTATTTATTAATGTTATTATGTTACAAAACAAAACACTTTTCTTGAGAGTATTTTGCATAGCCATTCCATCTCTCATTCATCAAATCGGAGTTTTAGATGGAATCGTGACAATACGAGTGTGAACACGCCATAAGCATCCCGTGACACCGCCGATGTCTAGCTTGCCTATTATAAATTATGAGTGACTGTAACGACACGTTCTAAATGAAATAAAATTTTAAATACTCCCACGATCCCTGTCCCATTGCAGGCACCCATAAGCAAAACGTTTTACGTGCCTTACGTTGCGCACTACCGTAAACACTAAACAACAAATTTTTACGCCAAAATTAATAAAAGCCGTATCCTAGTATTTTGTTTGAATAAATTTTGTTTCTTATACAGAATACGTAGATGACGGCTTCTTGAAGGGTCTTTTAAAATCAATTTCCGTAGAAATGAAGCATAAAATACTTACCTACATCTTTTCCTTAGCTCCACCTTGTGGCAACAACGAGGTCCTTTCAAACTGCAGCAATGGTGGATGTGGTCCCTGGCGTTGTACGGATGTAGGAATTCCTACAGGTTGCGTAAAAATGGACCAAAAATATTGCATCGTCGACTGCGTCTGCAAAGAGGGTTATGTGAGAGATGACAAAGAAGTTTGTATTCCAGCAACTCATTGCCGTAAGTAGATATCAGTTATTATTTATGTTACGTATGAACATCATCACTCATGTGCTATAAAAACAACTAGATACGGGACACGGGATGTTCTTTTTATTGCACCCAATGACCAAACACTAAGTACTGTAGATAATATTGCATACTTCCTATGGTGCCTTTGAAGATTTGGCAGTAACATTCAATACGATTGAAATAAAACTAGTTATGACAAAATTTTAAATAAATTATTTTGTTGATATAGCTGAATGCGGTGGTGATCCAAACGCAGTGGCAGGTTGTGGTATAAACTGTGGAAGACTTTGTTCAAACTACAAAAATGCAGAAAATATATCCTGCATAACTGTATGCCTTGACAATGCCTGCGATTGTAGAAAAGGATTTGTAAAGGATGAAAATACAGATAGATGTGTCCTGCCTAAAGACTGCAGTAAGTATTTTTTTATTACGTACTTCTGTTTTGTTCCCTAATAATTATGTCATTTTTGCTCAGGTAAAGTTTTAGATACTGTTTCCTAAGGAGACATTAGTTCTTAATCAAATGATATATAGTCTTCAGAAATCAGAAATCCAAAAAGACTCTTGAAGTCGATAATAAAATATTTATCTCAAAGGTTTTTTTATCATTCACAGCACAAGAGTGTGGCAAGAACGAAGTATTCTCCCCTTGTGTTAATGGTGGATGTCAAGCCAAGAACTGCTCACAGATAGGGGAATCAGTCCCATGTGTTAAACCTGCTAAATGTAAACCAGGATGTCTATGTGCTGAAGGTTTCCTTAGAGACGCCAATGGTAAATGCATACCAAAAGACAAATGTCCACGTAAGTAATAATCATCAGAATTGAGTACTATCTTGAAATAAGAGATCATAAAACTGCTTTTATTAGCACTACGTTTTTTACTTAAGTTAAATATCGTTAATTCTAAATTATAAAAAGTACTAATTATGACATGTTAAAACAAACATTTGTGGATCCTAACTCTTTTATTCCTGCAGCAAAATGTAAAGGAGCAAATGAGATCTACGATCCATGTCCACCAAGTTGTCCGCCGCAAACTTGCGAAAGTATCGGACAAAAATACTTCTGTCCATTGATGCCCGCTAACAAAACTTCCGAGGACTGCCACGGCGCCTGTCGATGCAAACCAAACTTCTTCAGAAACAAACTCGGAGATTGTATTTCAGCAAAGAATTGCCGTAAGTTTTTGTCTGTTTTCAAACTTATTTGAGATTCTATAGCTTAAATTATTGTTGAACTTCTATTAGTTGCTCGGCTCCTGATACCTCTCGTCTTGAAATATGGCAAATATAGTTACTATAACATAGCCTGTGTTATCAAAGGTGAGGTAGAGGTATACCTATAGCAAACTCACATTTCGCCAGTTGTGTTTAAGTCCCATGTAATAGGGGACAAAGCCTATAATCCTATTCTTCGTAACCTCCGAAAAAAAAAAAAAAAAAGCCTAAAATCATCAACCGGGCACAATTCTTACTAGACTCAGGGATGCTCAGGGACTCGGGTACTGAGAAATTCCAAATGGAAAAACCCAATAACACTTTGCCTGACCAGGGTATCGAAGCCAGGACATCATGTTTATGTAATATGAGGCCAATTTATTTGTTAATTATAGTGAAATGTAGAGGTCCTCATGAATTCTTCTCATGCGGCGGTGCATGTGACAACGTCTGCGAAACACTGAACAAACAAAATCAGACTAGCTGTCCCATCATCAACATCAAGTGCAATGAAATGTGCTACTGTGAAGATGGATACGCACGAGATAAAAATAAAATTTGTATTCCCATAGATCAATGCCCAGGTAATAATTCGATGACTTAGTATAAAAATGCTTATAAATATTGTGTAATATGTAAGTTTTCCATACGTGACATATACACAACTGTTTCTATGCGCATCACAAATTACCCTGCTTACAGCGTCTAGTAGTGAAGTAGTTTCCAAACCCCAATTTCGGGTTGGTACTGCAGTTTTTGGTCTTCCATGATTCTTTATCATTCATTATCTCAATGTTTACTCTCATTAAGCCATATCATCTGTGCATCCATCGTTTCTTGATGTTCCCCTAACCCCTACTATATTATTTTGTATCATAGGGAAATGCTGTGAAAACGAACGATGGGAAGAGTGTCCAGCAACGCTTTGCTCGCCGCAGTCATGCAAAGATTTGGGCTTCGAAAGAGCTTGTGTTAATGCAGAAAATTCAACCTGCCCTGGGCCACCGGGATGCGTCTGCGACTACAACTATGTCAGAGATGAAAATGGAAAATGTATCCCTGCAAAAGAATGTCGTAAGTCTAAATTCTAAAGTTACATATGTATTTAATAATACAGTAACTTATTTGTATGTTCACGACGAATATTTCTGAAGACCCCAAATCAGCAATCGTAAAATCGATCTTATAAGGGTGGCTGGTAGCAGCTGAATGAGATAATCTGAGAATCAAGTTAAATGACGTGCAATTGAGGAGGTCAACGACGACAATGAACTGCTCTTATCTGATGAAGATGATGGATGATATAAAAGTGGAGTTAACCTAAGAGTTGAATTATTTACAGCATCGTGTGGAAATGATCCGAATGCCGAAGCAGGTTGCGGCTTAAACTGTGGAAGACTTTGCTCCAATTACGATAAAGGACCAGTACCATGTCCTAGGATCTGTAGACACAACGCTTGCGACTGCAAAAAAGACTACGTATTAGATCAAAACATAAATAGATGTGTTCTCCCAAAACATTGCAGTAAGTAATCATACTCTCTTATGAATAAACGTCTTAAAATGTATGGTTAATCATTAGACATACATCTTTTTAAAGCAACGTTTTTATATATGGGATACTTAAATAATAATTATAAATATTTATTATTAAATATTGTAGACAAAATACTCATCAATTATGTTTTTTCTAGCACCAGTATGTAAAGAACATGAAGTATATTCCGAATGTACCAACGGTGGATGTCAAGCTAGAAATTGTTCTCAATTAGGAAATCCTGTGCCTTGTGTAAAATTGGATCCCAAATCTTGTATCAAAGGTTGTGTTTGCGAAGAAGGATATTTACGGGCAAGGAATGGTACTTGTGTTCCGATAGAAAAATGTGACAGTGAGTATTATCTACATAGTATATACCAGCATTCTATATTTTTCTATAGTGTGTATGTTTTAGTTCTCAATTATAATAAGTTTTGGTCCTTTCTTTGGTCCTTCGATTCGACTTATCCTTCTTAAAACTATATCTCAACCCACTTAATATATTTTACATTCATAAAGTTAAAAATAGTTTTACCCGTTAATTTCCCACAAAAAATAAGCCTTTCATCTGCCCATCTAAAGTTATTTTCTTTCAGATTGCAACAAACCCCACGAACATTACGACCCTTGTGCTCCATCATGTCCACCACAAACCTGCGAGAGCATCGGAAGAAGGTACAAGTGTCCTGTAACTGCTGCAGTTTGTAAAGGAGCTTGTCGATGTAATAAGGGATACTTCAGAAACAAAAAAGGAGAATGTATACGAAAAAAGCATTGCTGTAAGTAAAACTTTATGAAGAGATGAAATCGAAGCTTTTACGAAATAAACTCTCAATCTGACTTGAATAGTTGCACTTATCTATTAAAAAATTACTTTGCAATCCCCGTTATTGTGTTTCATCGAAAGCAACGATTTTGATCCAACTTGTTTTGTTAAACAATGTTCTAATTTTTACTTCGTATTTTTAGTGAAATGCAAAGGTCCCCACGAGTATTTCTCTTGTGGCAGTGCATGCGACAATGTATGTTCAACATTACACAAACAGAACCAGACCAACTGTCCCATCAAAAATATCAAATGCAACCGCATGTGCTACTGTGAAGAGGGATATGCTAGGAATATACATAATGTTTGCATACCCATCGATAAATGTCCAAGTATGTACAATCTTTTAAACGTTACCATTTCATCTTTCTGTCCTTATACCAATTTATTTGTCTGCTTTCTTCTTCCTTACTAGTATTCATGATGTTTGAATTGTGTGATTAGGTGGCATGACTAGATAGAGATTCAGCAATATCATCTTTCTCGCAATCCATTTAAAGGTAGTTTTCCTCCACACTTAAACCCAATCACATTCATAAACAAAACTTAACCACCAACTAACTAAACTTAATACTAACTTAACTTTCCTTATGACTTGCCCTTATTCCTGCGCATCACATATCCATACCGTGGCAATTTCTTCACAAATTCTGGATTACCGATGCCATTTCGATCTTCCTTTTCCCTACTCATTTCATCTGTGTTTATACTTTAGCAATTAAAAATAATTTATTAAACTTCTTCTTTAGAACCAAGATGTGGAGTAAATGAAAGGTTAGAACAATGTCCACCTGGGTTATGCACGCCGCAGAAATGCTCGCAGTTAGGCTTTCCCTGCCCTTGTCCTGATTTACCTAAGTACGGCTGCCCTGAACCACCGGGTTGTGTCTGTATTGATGACTACGTGAGAGATTCCAGAGGAAGGTGTATACCAAATAAGGATTGTCGTAAGTCGAAAACGTATGTTTTATAAAATTATTTAAGGCGACTACATGACCTATAGCGCGGTCTTTTTTGGACTGCATAGAAAAGAAAGAGAAGCGCGATGACACAACGCTGGTAATTAATTGCAAAATATGAAGGAATTATCTATTTACAAAAAATCTATTGTTTGCACTAAAAAATTAAAACATTAGTGCTTTAGTATATTGCTTGTAGAGTAATTTGACAAAAAATCATAATAATTATATGTATATTAGTATGGTTTTTAATGTAAAAGGTAAAAGGAAAGTTTTTAGAAGTATCTTCATAATTTCTTTCTATCGTATCAAATTAGTTGTATTATGTTTTCAACACACTATTTAACTAGCATATATTTTTAAATATTGGTATGACCACCAAACTAACCAGGTCAAATGGCTTGGCGAACTTAACATCTCCCTCACTCTTCAACCTGTACGTGAATGGACTGATTGTTTGCTCAACCCATCAACGGCCGCGCTTAGAAAGCTGATAGGCGTGTGTGAGGAGTATGCGAGGGTTCACGGTCTCCTATACAATGTACAGAAAAGCGAGCTCTTGGTATTTCAATGGGTATTTCAACAGTCCAGTTTACGACCCCTGGTCGTAAACTGGGGGACGTGGCACCTGTGCTGCTTAACGCTGTCGCTCTTCGAAGAGTGAGAGAATTTAAATACCTCGGCCATGTGGTCACCGAGGATTTAAAAGACGATGGGGACATAGAAAGGGAGAGGAGGGCGATGGCGGTCCGCTGTAACATGTTGACACGCAGATTTGCTAGGTGTAGTTTAGAGGTAAAGATCACTCTGTTTAAGGCATTCTGCCAAACTCTCTGCATCTGCAATCTGTGGGTCAACTACATGCAGCGGGCCATCAACACTCTCCGAATACACTATAATAATGCGTTCAGTGTGCTGGTGGGGCTCTCACGCTACTGTAGTGCGTCTGCGATGTTTGCGCAAGCGCACACAGACGGATTTCACACTGTTCTGCGGCGCCGCATCGCTTCACTGATGTTCCGCACGCGTGGGAGCGCCAACACCATCCTGAACGTACTCAGCCACAAGCTGGACAGCCCCCTTCTGGGGCACTGGGTTCAAGCACAAGTGCGTGTGCTCGGGGCCCCAGTGGGCGGCAAATACTTAAATTAATTTTTTCTTTTATTTTTCTTTTAATTTAATTCTGAATTTTCTTTTATTATTTTGTAATCTACTTAACATAGTTTATAAGTTGTACCACCTACTAACAATATTATGGGCAAAATATGTCTGAATTAAAAAATATTTTATTTTTATATTTTTTTTTTTTATTTATATCCTGAAGAATATCATATATTTTTCTGATTTTGTTTACTGTAGTCGATCATATACCTTTTATTGTTTCTAAAACTTGCGTTTTTCGTGTTTAGGTCCTGTAAGCCCCTTAATGAACGTCAGATTTAATGTTACCGATATTGCTTTTAAAATCAAAACACATTTTATTAGGTATTTGATAAACAATCTTATTGGAGTGCCTCTCGCAAGCACTAAGGTCCGTATTTTTAAACAGTCCTCAAGCAAGACAGTCAATTTAAAGCTTATCGATGTAAAACTAATCCTCAATTTAATCTAATTTAGCGTCGTATTAGATACGCGGCTTGGATACGATTATAAAAAAAATCTTACCTTCTCTATATGACATTTACATACCATACTATAGACGTTCACTCATCCTCTATGGAAAAGGGAGGATCTCCCGACCAGACGGGTGTTTTGTCTGGTGGGAAACTGCCCGATTAATTGATGTCGGGACGTTGTGTACCTATACTACATAAACAACATTATTTTAGTATATGCGAAACCCGAACCCCACGTGTTTTTTGTAAAGAATCTATGTACAAAATTTCAAAACTGTATCATGAAAATCACAAAGTTATAAGCTTGTTAAGTTACCTGTTTGTCCGTACAAAAACATGCTAAAACGCGCCGCTCACGCCACGTCGTCTTGCGCTCATTGATAAATAGTACCTAAGTACTTAACCGTTCGGCGCGGAGATTGGATAACCTACTTAGTGTCGCTCGGTGTCCAACTTTTAACCTTTTTTAAATATTTTTGGGACAAAATATAACATGGGGTAAAAATTATTGGAATCGTTTCAGTTACGTATTCTGAACAAACTAAGTATATTCAGGTTTCGCATATACTAAAAATAACGTTATACAATATGCTAGTTGCGCGGTAAACTCTGCTTGCGTGAGGCAGGATTTTGCGCGGCGTTAGTGTGATGCGTAGTTCGCATGTGGCAATGTAGATGCCTCCACAATACTATGAATAACGATATAAATTCTTAGTTTCTCAACATTCAATGTCAAAAATTTCTTTCAGCTTCGTGCGGAGGGGATCCTAACGCGGTATCGGGTTGTGGTATGAACTGCGGTAGAACATGTTCTACTTACAAAAGGAACGACATTAGTTGCGCTGCAGTTTGTTATTTCAATGCTTGTGACTGCCGAAAGGGATACGTATACGATGAGAATTTAAAGAAATGTGTCCGGCCTAAAGAGTGCAGTACGTATTCTTTTTTTTTATGACTACCGCCGACACGTGTCGGCGGCAGCCATGGACACCCGTTGACGGCTGCCTTCGACGCGCATCGACAGCTGCAGTTGCCTCTGTCGTCGACGCGTGTCGCTCATGTGTCTGCAAACTTATCCCTATTGATTTGTGGTTGGCGCTTTATATCTTCCTCTACCATAGATCTCGATCAGCTAGATGGCGACTGCCATGTCTCCTTTCTAGCATAGCAATTACGTCGTTCAATACATCCAATATTTTTAAGAGGAGCACTGGAGCAGTGGTAACCTAGTGGTAGCGGGGTTCGAACCCAGGTGGGCGCTTTACTTTGTGTAAATTATTTCATAACCACTGCCCTCAAAACGGTGAAAGAAAACATCGTTAGAATACCTTGAATCAAAAATTCGAAGACATATGACATCTACCAACCCGCTCTGGGCCCGCGTGGTGGATAACGGCCCACTTCCTCTCACAGAGAGGAGGCCTGTATCCCAGCAGTGGGACCGTTATACGCAGAATAAGATGATTGTTTTTATGATATTTCCTACTGCTATAGTTATTCATACTCAAACTTATCCTTATTTTCGTCTGATAATTCTGGTTAATCCTTCATTTGCTATATAATAAAATCTAATATTTTTCCGTAGCACCAACTTGTAAAAAGAACGAAGTCTATGATTCGTGCGCCAACGGCGGATGTGGAAAGTGGAATTGCTCACAGTTAGGACAACCTGATCTTTGCATTGATGTTATTGAATGCTTTGGGGGCTGTATTTGTCAAAAGGGATACTTACGAGCGAATAATGGTACCTGCGTACCAATTAACCAATGTCCAAGTAAGTTTTATTTAGAGATTATCCTCGGATAAGATTGTGAATAGTCTTGAATTATTAGAACCTCATGAATGGCAGGTCTCCTTTCGATTGTTCCAATTTTATCTGTGTGATGTTGTCTGGAGCATTCCTTTGGATCGAAGTCCAGCTTAACCCTTCATCTTCTTCTGACCGTTCCGAAAGTCGTTTTCTGCTATTTTGGAACAGTTTTGCGATAGATTCATAAATCATACGGCATGCTACTCACGCGCTACTGATGCTCATCTATTAAAAAAAAAAGTCCCCTTTCGTGTCTGTCCGTGTGACCGCGTTGATCTTCTAAATTCCGCAACGGATTTTGATGCGGTTTCACCATCATTTAGAGAATTTATTTGGGAAAGTCTATGTATGCAAAATATTACTAAACATACAAAAATATCCATGTTCTGTAAAGTCGCAAAAACCGTGCGAAGCAGGGGCGGGTCGCTAGTAATCAAAATATAACTCATGTGAAAAAATCTGAACATATACCTGACTTTTCCATTACAGAACCGCCTTGTGGTAAGAACGAACGGTTTGAGTTTTGCCCAGATTCCTTATGTGAACCGCAAAAATGCACAGAGCTAGGTTTCCCTGTAATGTGTCCAGCATTAACAGGTGATTTTAGCTGTCCTGGACAACCGGCTTGCATCTGTGATAACGGTTTTGTAAGGAATGATGACGGAACTTGTATACCTAAGAAGGAATGCCGTAAGTATTTTGGTGACTCTTTTAAAGATACAAAATGTTTATCTAATACTGCATTGACGAAAATTCATTGTTTTTACCCAAGCCTCAAAAAATATACTCATGGGCCAAACATTTTTATAACTTCTTTTTCAAACAGTGATAGGTGTTTATGTTATTTTTTACAAGTTTTTTTTTTCTTTACAGCATCATGCAATGGAGATCCAAACGCGGAATCAGGCTGTGGTATAAACTGCGGTAGACTTTGCTCCAATTACAATAAAGGACCCGTATCATGTCCTAAAATATGCAAACTTAATGCTTGCGACTGTAAAAAAGACTTTGTATTTGATATGAATACCGGAAAATGCGTACACCCTAAAAGATGTAGTAAGTGTTAATGTAAAATCAAAATTAAAAGTCATTTATTCAATTTATCCAAATTTACACAGTCCCCCAAAACGCCCGCAATTCACCACTTCCTAGTGCTTTCGCGGGGAAGAAGTGGCGCAACAGCCCCAACAGAACACATAACACAACACAACACATTGAACATTGTAACGGCTGACAAGACCCCAAGAAGGAATCACTGGCTCTGAAGATACAGGCTATGCCTAGTTTCGGAGTCAGGGATACTTATACTTTAGTTGCCAAAGACAAGCCCTGACCAATGAACTTGTAATCCAATGTCCAATCTCCTATTTTAAGTCACTACGATGTACACGTTAGAATAAGACCAAATTGTAAAAAAGGGTTGTGAATAAAACATTTATTATTAATTTTTTTATTATTATTATTAAACGTAACCTACAAATTCCATTACCGTCGACCCAATTTAAAAATGTATAATTGTACCCTTTCAGCTCCAATATGCGGAAAGGACGAAGTATATTCGGAATGTATCAACGGTGGATGTCAACCTAAAAATTGTTCTCAATTAGGAAAGCCAGTCCCTTGTGTGAAAATGGATCCGAAATATTGTATAAAGGGATGTCTTTGCAAAGAAGGATATTTGAGGGAACCTAATGGCGTCTGCGTACCAAAAGAAGAATGCGGGCGTTAGTATTTTATAATATAATATCGTTTACATACACATATCATAACTCAAGCTTTCGTCCCATGGGGTCCATGGGAAGAAAGCGTGAGTTTATGCAGAAACTACAGAACGCCACGATACACTGCTCCGATCCGTACATATACACCTTTTGCCTCGTTTACGTTCATACATCTAAAGGCCAATTCTCGTAATCTAAAACGTTCAAAATCTAGTCGCAGTCTCATCTCGGCGACAAACAAATGTCAAAAACTTGTCAAAATGTAGGGAAATTAGAGGTATTTTTGACAGATTGACACTGAGATCAGACTGTGAACGTCCTAAAGTTACGAGAATTGCCCCTCAGGTCATATACGCACGCCGGTTGCGAGTACGGTCGAACAAGCTATTTGGTATACAGGCAAACATATTCATCTTTCCACTACACTGCCAATATTTAGTCTTATTTTGTGCGTTATAACTTTTTCAGCTTATGGCATCCTTAATAGAGTGGTGTAAAAGAATTAACTACTCAGCACACCCACATCATTGTTTAAAAGTAGTTGCATGTTAGCCGCCTGTATACCAAATAGCCGTACTCACACCGGACCTTTCATAAGAACATCACAAATAAGGTCACTATGTGTGTGTGTAATATAATTTACTTTCTTATATATCCTACTTCCAGGAACTCTTTTCCTGCGCCGCCTCGAACCAGCCCTCTATAGTTTAAAAGTCCAGTTGGCTTTGATAATAATATCGCCTCATCATCACCGGCCTAAGGCAGGCCACTGTACGACATAGGTCTTCTCAATTGAACGCCATCCAACTCGACCTTTGGCCACTCATATTTAGCTGCTACAAGCCACCCTACAAAAATTGACGTTCCACTTAGTCTGAGAATACTACTAATTCTTTCTTTTGCTCATCTTCCGCAGGGTAATTGCATAACACACTGTCAGTAGCAATGGGTTTCATTTTGACAGTTCAACAACATTCATTGCGTTATTTACGTTGTTGATCAGACAAATTTTTCCATCTGATGAAGCAATGGATTAGCAATATCCTTCAAAATTATTCAGATTGTGCTCAATAGTGTGTTACGCAATTAGGGTGCTGGTCTCTTCTGTAAAAATCTTACCCTAAAACAAGTGAGTGAGCTGTCATTCCACCTGATACTAGTTATTGACACCTCACTTCAAGCTGACTTCATCTAAGTTTTCATGGTGAGATTTTTACAGAATTGTGCTCTCGTCCAGCTCGACTCATAGCTCATTTTGATACAGGCAATACTTAAGTGTTAATTTATTTTTGAACAAGTTTAAAATAGTGCGTATTTACAGGAAACTGCGGGGGACCACACGAAGTCTATGAACCCTGCCCACCTAGTTGTCCACCACAAACTTGCGAGAGCATCAACAAGACGTATCATTGTCCGCTTATGAAAATTGATAAGAAAGATTGTAAGCCTGCTTGTCGATGCAAGGAAGGCTACCTCAGGAATAAAATTGGACAATGTATTTCAAAGGCGAATTGTCGTAAGTAACACATTAACATAAAGGGGAAAAAAATTATAAACGATGATGTTAAAACGTCAAAGATGTATGGTTAAATAGTCGTTAAACTCTACTTAACTTTAAGCAAAGTTTGTGAATAAAGGGGTTAGTATGTCATCATCATCTGCCCAGCCTTTTCCCAACTATGTTGGGGTTGGCTTCCAGTCTAACCGGATGCAGCTGAATACCAGTATTTTACATGGAGCGACTGCCTATCCACCACAACCCATTTACTGTAGACTGGTTAATAGTAGTTCACGTAACTGTTACATATCAGGGGTTATTAAAACACGAATGTGAATCTGGTGAAAGTGTGTTGTAAAATAACTTTTTAGTTAGAGAAGAGTTGCACGTGAATAAAGTCTTTTTGTTTTCATAATTAGAACTTTACGTTATGAGAGTAGGAAGATAAAAAAAGTTTGTTGTTGTTAGGTTCTTGTTTAAAATTGATTTTTGTTGACTGTACAAGTATTTAGACTTCACCGATTTTTTTTTTACAATATCTTATACTTCTAGTGAAATGCACGGGTCCTAACGAGTACTTCTCGTGTGGTGGCGCATGTGATAATGTGTGTGCAACCTTACGCGAACAGAACCAAACCAACTGCCCCATTGTCAACGTCGTATGCAATCCTATGTGCTACTGCGAAAAGGGATACGCTAGGGACGATAAAAATGTCTGCGTACCTATTGACAAATGTCCACGTAAGTAACTATCGATTCAGTTTATCTAGGACCCTAGTGTCAAAACCATTACTGTTTCGTTGGGAAAATGGGATGGTGCTATTCATCCTGTATAACTCCATCTCTTTCTCATACCAAAACGATGATTGCTCCGATCCGTCTGAGTTCGACTGATACGTGATCCGGGTTCATTAGGACACCCAAATGTTTGCATTGAGATTTTGTAACAGTAAAAATAATAGCTTTTTCCTCCGACTTAGTTCACTTTTTAATCGTAAAAGCTGTGGGGAAAGTTACGAGATAAAAAGTATTTAATATTATATAAATCCCATTCATCATAGTTAAAATATCATCCAAGTCAATGATTCCGTTGCTGCGTAATTTAGTAGCAAACTGCTAAACTTATTATTTCCTAGATTATAGATAGATATTTTTTCTCTGCAGCGCCAAAATGTGGAAAGAACGAGAGATTGGAAGACTGTCCAGATTGGTTGTGTTCACCGCAATCTTGCTTCCAACTAGGCTACCCAACAGCTTGCCCGGCAATCCAGGGTGACTCCAGTGGCAATCAGACCTGCTGCCCAGGAAGACCAGGCTGTGTCTGTATCGATAACTATGTTAGAGATGATAGCGGAGAATGTATTCCTAAGGATAAATGCCGTAAGTAAAAGGCCATTTTATTTTATTTTTTGTTTTTACTTTTTTATTTTCTATTCTGAAAGCTTATCGAATAATGTCAAGTCAGATTGACAATTATTGTAATTTATTATTTTAATAACATTTGATTTACTTCTCAGAGACTTTATCAAGATTTCTGAAATCAGGTGTTAAATAATGCCGGCTGACTTTTTTTTACCGTCTGGACAAAAACAGGAAAAGGTGAACGGAGTAAAAGCCTAGGGCACAGAATTTTGTGAAAAAAAAAACGAATGAATGGACAACATTAAAATTTTCAAAAACATAATTTGAAATTGTTTACCTGATGGGATTTTCAAAAAAAGAATTTGACATAGTTTTTCCGATGGGATTTCCCAAAAATGATGAACTTTCATCGCCCATTCAACCTTCCAAAATTCTTGAATTTTCAAAAATCCGTCCATTACTCGGTTTCGTTATTTATTTTTTGAACTCTGGTACAAAATTTCATGTTTCTAGACCCAACGGCTTAGGCTTGCGTTTTCTGCCTGGGCGTGAATGAATTAATTACATATTTTCATTAAGTAGATTATCAACTTCAGTCATTCCAATGAAATATTTGACTTTTTAACTGTTGATTTTTACTTCTTCTTCGTTTACAGCATCGTGTGGAGGGGATCCTAACGCTGTGTCAGGTTGCGGTTCCAACTGCGGCAGACTTTGCTCCAACTACAAAAAAAAGAACGTTATTTGCACATTACTATGTAAACTTAATGGCTGTGACTGTAGAGAAGGATACGTGTTCGATAGCAACTTAGAAAAATGTGTCCAGCCTAAACATTGCAGTAAGTACTCGGTGTAAATTTTAGTACTTAATACACGGTGGCATTGAAATCGACGCTCAAACTGCGGTGCTATTCTGTAAAAATCTCACCGTGAAAACTTAGGTGAAGTGAGCGTGGAGTGAACTGTCAATTCCTAGCTAAATCAAATGAGCTCTTTTCTTTAGTTTCCCGTATGTCATTACTTCCCAGAATTTGATCCTTATTAGGGACACTATCGAGTGGTGTAATAATACAGTGTGTTTTTTTTTTTAATCAAAATCAACGGGTTCGATTCCTGGCTGGAAATATTAATTGTTCAATAATCCAATGATGCAGTTTTAGTTTTCATCAAAATCGAGCCCGCGACTCCTTTGAGTACTTTTCGCTATTCCTCATAGTTTCGGATTTGGCCATCCACGCCCACTTGAAAGATTCACCCTGTATATAGATTTATTGTATTATGTAAATGGTACAACACAGACTACCTACAGTAGGTATTTGTCTCTCTTTCCTCTTTTTAATCCAAAGGTTGTCTTAGCGATAAGACCGCCCATTGTGTCACCCTTTGTAAAATTTCTATATTTATGTCTGTAATTTATATGGTGTAGGTACATATAATAAAGAGTATTCTATTCTATTTTAAAATCATTTCATTTTTAGCGCAAGTCTGCGGTTTAAATGAAGTCTACGATACTTGCGCAAACGGTGGATGTCAAAAAAGAAACTGCTCTCAAGTAGGAGAACCTATGCTTTGTATAGACCCGATAAAGTGCAACGGAGGATGTGTTTGCAAAAAGGGATTCTTACGAAACCAAAACGGAACTTGCATACCTGAAGACAAGTGTCCTCGTAGTAAGTATCTACTTTTCAAATATGTATATAGGTACTTACAACGAAAGAGATAAGTATCCAATTACCTAACTTTTAACTATCTACTTACGGGACCCTATTACTAAGACTCCACTGTCCGTCTGTCTGTCTGTCGGTCACCAGGCTGTATCTCATTAACCGTGATAGCTACACAGTTGAAATTTTCACAGATGATGTATTTCTGTTGAATAGAATAGAATAGAATAGAATATATTTATTTGCTTTAAAACATGGTACATTAAGGTCTTATAAATAAAGTTATGATCTTACATGTTTCGCTATAACAACAAATAGTAAAAATAAAATAAAGTTAAAACTTAAAGGGGTATAAAAGAAACGTTTTTTTTCGGCGTTTAATGCCTTGTGGTACGGAACCCTTCGTGTGCGAGTCGGACTCGCACACGAAGGGTTCCGTACCACAAGCACGTCATATCAATAATCGAATATTGAAAATGAAACGAAAAGATATATTACGTGTGTGACTCTTTTGTAAAATGGAAATACAAAACTTATCAAGTAGGTATGTATTTTTGGCACTAACAAAGGATAATATTATATTTATTTATCTACAATAGTAGAATGCACAAAACCGCACGAAGTTTACGACCCCTGTCCGCGCACTTGCCCACCACAAACTTGCGCGGCCATTGGAAAAGCATACCCCTGTCCAAATCCACCTGAAGGCGAAGAATTCTGCCTGCCAGCCTGTCGATGTGAAGACGGCTACTACAGAAATTCTATTGATGAATGTGTATCAGAAGCAGATTGTTGTAAGTAATTTTATAAATCAGTTAGGACTAGACTACTAGTTCCCTTTGTGTTAGCTAATACACGTAGGAAGATATAAGGTCCCATAATTTTTCAATATCACTCTTCTTCATTATCTGCATCTCGTGATCATTCTTGTAGGTTTTAGACTATTTTAAACGAACATTCCTGTGGTGCCATAATATTGTATAAAAGCGTCCAGCTGGGGTATAAACTTATGTTAGGTGATTTTTGGGCGAAGGTTCTTATTACACCTAAGGATTTTTTTTGTAGGCTAATGATATACTTTTATGCACCAAGACACACAAGTAGGTATGATTGCTCTTACGTCATTATTCAGCGTTAATAAAATTACGTTTTGTTCACAGTGAAATGTACTAAACCCAATGAACACTTTGCTTGCGGCCCTGCCTGCGACAACGTGTGTGCTACATTGGCAACTCAGAACCAAACAAACTGTCCCATTATAAATAAGAAATGCAATCCTAAATGCTATTGTGATGAAGGACATGCTCGAGATGACAACGATATGTGTATTCGTTTTGACCAATGTGGAGGTAAGATCATCGAAGAACTAAAAATTATGAAAAGGACGGTATTCACTGCAAGCATTTGCTTCCCGCATTTGTTTTAAAAACATTCGTTGCACGAACGTTTGCTACGCAACGAACGTTCATTAGCAAAACAAGCATTGTTATAATTGGTTTCCGTTTTTGGACTCACGTTCTCACCAAAGACAATTCAACATTAGCTTTAGTTATAGGCAGTTTAATAGTTACAGGGCTGAGCTATACGATAACTAATGCAAGCATGCCACGGAGCAGTTCAACTCAAAGCTGCAATGGCTGTTTTTTCAAAAAGCTCTTTCATACATGGGCTCTGCATTGTTAGACTCAATACAATCTGAATATTTATAATGTTTAGACTTTAAAAGAGACCATGACCGCAGAGTTTGTTTCGACATTTTTTCTCAGGAATCAGTCTGATCAACGAATGTTCACCCGCGTAGCGAATAGACGGATGAATGTTCATTGCGTAACAAAAGCTCGCGCAATAAACGTTTTCAAAACAAATTCGCGAAACAAATCCTCACGGCGCACGGCGGGTACGGACTTTTGTACAAAAAATACTTATAAGTCACTTCCTCGTGTTTATGCTTGAGAGAAGAAGCGCAACAAACGACAAAGCAAAAATCGATTTGGTGTGAAAGAGAGACGGCGTTATTTACAAGACGAATATAACACCATCCCCATGATTATTTCTACACCACATACGTCAGCTGCCGACGTTGACTCCTGATGTTCTTAAATCATATGTTTTAGTATCTTGCAATGGTGATCCAAATGCTGTCGAAGGATGCGGCAACCACTGCGGTAACCGTTGTTCCACCTACAATAAAGGAGTGACCGCTTGTCCACTCTTCTGTTTGTTAAATGGTTGCGATTGCAAACCAGGCTACATTTTTGACGACAATTTAGACAAATGCGTGCTGCCTAAAGATTGCAGTAAGTATGATAAGCTGCATAAAACCTTTTATATTCAGAGGCACTAAACAAAGGTGTAAACTTTGTACAGTACCACCGTAAGCACTTTGCTAATATTATAAATTAGAAAGTAACTTTGTCTGTGCCTATGTTACCTTTTCACGGCTAAACCACTGAACGGATTTCGATAAAAAACCAAAATTTATTTATCAACCAGATAAATTATCCAAGTACTTCTCCAGAGGTCGTAATCATATTGCGTTTTAAAATATTTATATTTTCACGATGTATTTTTAGCACCAGTCTGTGGAAATGACGAAGTTTATAACACTTGCATCAATGGAGGATGTCAGAGGAAGAAATGCTCTGATTTAAGCCGCCCCAAAATTTGTATAGGGTCTATAAAAATTAAATGTATAGACGGCTGTCTTTGTAAGGAAGGCTTCTTACGAGCTGAAAATGGAACTTGTGTGCCGATCGACAAATGTCCTAGTAAGTTTATAAATTATTCTTTCTTAAAGCCTGAATCCTGAAGCCGCCTTTCCCGAGCCTGAAAATTCAAAAGCTCAGCTATCAAATCTCGTAACAATGTGATTGGTTGGCCAAATAAAGACCAGGCTATCAAATCATAAGACTTGACAAAAAAATTAACTACTTCTTTGTTAAGTTACTAGAAATCTTAAATAATTATGGGTTCGTTTTCTTTTCTCTGATTTATCTTCAAATCACTTCTGAATCACTTTTGAATTGAATTGATTGAATTGAACGAAAACTAGTTCCTCTTGATCCGAATTTCTATGTTTCTTTACAGCACCCGTTTGTCCCAAACACGAAGTCTATGATAGATGTGCCAATGGAGGGTGCAATAGAAGAAAATGTTCGGAATTAACAGGCCCAATCATTTGTAGAGATCCTATCGAATGTATAGGAGACTGCGTTTGTGTTAAAGGATATTTGCGAAATGAAGATGGTGTTTGTGTACCCGAAAAAAAATGTAACCGTGAGTACCAATTAAGCCTTATTATTAAATAGCTTTGTAGGACTCTAAGGCAGTATTATAAAAAAGTGTTCAGATCACATGTTCTGTGGCGAAAGAGTGATGGAGTCGACCTGTAAAGCCGTCTTTCAGTAGTCAGAAGCCCGAAAATTTGACAACCAGTCTTACCAAGGGGTAACGTATTACCCAGTAACTGGGTTGTGGAGGTCAGATAGGCAGTCGCTCCATGTTAAATACTGGTATTCAGCTGCATCCGGTTAGACTGGAAGCCGACCCCAACATAGTTGGGAAAAGGCTAGGCAGATGATGATGAAGTGGGCAGGTCATAAACTTAATGTTGTTTTCAGCGCAATGTAACAGACCGCACGAAGTCTTCAACCCCTGTCCCTCAACATGTCCACCACAAACATGCGAGAGTCTCGACAGAGCTTACATCTGTCCCATTGAGAGGGGAGAGGATTCTCCCTGCCAACCTGGCTGTGTCTGTGAAGATGGATTCTTCACCAACAAGATCGGAGAATGTGTTTCTCAGGAGAATTGCTGTGAGTGTTAACATCGTTACATCCAGATGTGCTACTTTCGGTCATATAAAGAACAGGTTACATATAGCTTACCAAAAATTTACTTTAACAATCTTGATTATCTTTAGAGACTTATCTGGACTCTTTTAGTTTTGTCCTTCGACACTCGACCCTTTGTCTATTTAAAAACTTGTACAAAGACCAATTTGTAGGCATCACTGATTTCTAAGCAATATTGTTTATTGTACTACACTATCTACGTCTATTGTTTTATAAACTAGTAGTAGTGTTTAGAATTTTGCAAAGCCATCGCGATAAACAAAATCAAACCTACACAGGCGATATTTTGTAATACCTAATTATGTATTTTCAGTAAAATGTATGGGACCTCACGAATACTTCTCATGTGGCGGTGCATGTGACAACGTCTGCGATACATTGAACGAACAGAACCAAACCAACTGTCCCATCGTCAACGTTAAGTGCAATGAAATGTGCTACTGTGAAGAAGGATACGCCAGGAATGGAAGTAACATCTGTGTACCAATTAAAGAATGTCCAGGTAAAGCAATTCATTATTTAAAAATGAGAAACTTAATACAGACTAACTCTCGATTTCTGGAGCACTTTCTAGTAAATCTGGCCGGTCTGTTCTCTAAAATATCATCGTGCTTGCGAGCTTGAAGTAAGCAGTCATTCCACCTGACACTAAAGTTCGCTAGGGATTGCCTCTATTGTCAGCTCACTTCACCTAAGTTTTCACGACCGGCTGGTACCAAATCCGTTTTCTGTGTTACCTCTTGTGTTTAGTAGACAGGTAATAAGACCAGCCAGAATTAGGATTCCAGAAAGCCGAGGGCCTAGTGTCTCATCTAGCTATACAGAAGGAGACTTTAAAATATTCCTCAATTACTTACAGTGAAATGCTATGGAGAACATAAGGTATTCAACCCATGCCCTAGAAGGTGCCCACCACAGACCTGCGAGAGTCTCGACAAAGTATACATCTGTTATCCGGAAACTGGCGAGCCAGAACCTCCTTGTGAACCGGGCTGTGTTTGTGAAGAAGGGTACTATGAAAACGCGATTGGACAATGTTTAACGGAGAAGGAGTGTTGTAAGTTATAAAATATATTTTGTTTTTTTAAATAGTGAGTGCTTTTAAGCTGGCCACATGTTCCATATACGAGAAACAACAACTAAGAATCATCATCTGCCTAGCCTTTTCCCAACTATGTTGGGGTCGGCTTCTAGTCTAACCGGATGCAGCTGAATACCAGTATTTTACATGGAGCGACTGCCTATCTGACCTCCACAACCCAGTTACTGGATAATACGATACCCCTTGGTAAGGCTGGTAAACAACAACTAAGAATAAATACTAGATTATTTTGACGAAGCTAGGCTTTTCCGATGAAGTTGAGCATTATAGGAGATGTAAGACTTGGTAGTTCATTTTGATAATGATGATCATTAAAAGAGACATAATAAACCACCACCAGCCACCTGGACCGGGTCGTTCCTAACCGTGCTGATACTCGTATGATATGACGGGCACAACGTTCTCTCAATGCTGACATGAGAGAATAACAATATTAATAATAATATTGTCATAGAATTAACTTATTGCCGTAAATTGTAAAATTGGAAATAAAGTTATTATTATTATATATTAACAGGTATCAGAGCTTGAGCATTTGGCCGCCAAGGTCTTGTCCCTGTTGGTATATTAATATTATCATCCTCATATGAATAAATTATATTTTAGCAGAAGCTAATAAAACTCGCATGATACGTTTAGGGTAGCCGTTGGAAGTAATTTATTTATATCTTTATTTTTTAAATTTCTAGTAAGATGTAATGGACCACACGAATACTACTCATGCGGAGGTGCATGTGACAACGTCTGTGCAACACTGAACGAACAGAGCCAGGCCAACTGTCCCTTCGTCAACGTTAAGTGCAATGAAATGTGCTACTGTGTAGAAGGATACGCCAGGAACGCCAGTAACATCTGTATACCCATCAAAGACTGTCCTCGTAAGATATTATTTGATAACTTGGTAATTTAGAGAGCTCTTCGTGAAGGCTCGTTATAAGACTCCCAAAGTGAGCTCCTTCATCACATTACTGCTCAAACAGCGACTGCTGCTGCACCGGCATGTACTAGAACCAAGAATTCGAAGATATGTGACATCACCAACCCGCACTGGGCCCGCGTGGTGGCTTACGGCCCTCTTACTCTCACTGAGAGGATGCCTGTGTCCCAACACTGGGAACATTATAGGTTGATTAAGCTAATTGGCGCTGCTGTGTTGACGGTTCCGCTGTAATTATAGGCACACAAGCCATTTCACGTATCTTTTGGACAGCAGTACATCCGTGATGCCTCCGATATTATAAACGTCTATAAGGAACAATGCCCACTTATCATCAGGCTGGATGCTTGCCGCACTATTGTACAGTGCAACTTGAACAATCAATATTGAAATTAATATGATTACGCTTAGCAAACTCCATTATGTCCTGCGCTGCTATTCTGCAAAAATCTCACCTTGAAAACTTAGGTGAAGTGAGCGTGGAGTGAGCTGTTAATAGTGTCAATTCCTAGCAAAACAAATTCACTTCACCTAAATTTTCACGGTGAGAGTTTTACAGAATCGACCGGCTGAACATATTAATTAATATTACCTCCTTAGCAGGCTCACCATCATGACAAACCTAACGTGAAGACAGTCCTTTTGATATAATAGTATTCAGTGTAGCGATTAATTGAAATCACGGATTCTACATTAGATACGTATTTCAAACATACTCAATTAAAATCACACTAATATTATGAAGGCGAAAGTTTGTGAGTGTATGTGTATTTTTATATGTTTGTTACTTCTTCACGCTGAAACGGCTAGACCAATTCCGATACAATTTTGCATGGAGGTAGCTGACACCCTGCATTAACATATAGACTTTTTATCCCGATATTCCCACGGGATCGACACTTATGCGGGTGAAACCGCGGGGCACTGCTAGTATTTCATAACAATGAACATTCTAGCTGTGCGACCTTTTTCTTGGTTTTAATATTTATTTATTTAATGCAGAATGTACACAACCATAGTTACACGCTAGGGTTAAACTCTTAGACAAAGAAAAGTATAGACGGCGGGTAGCTCTATTTCATTTCCACAAGAAAAGGATAAAGTATTGAATTATTATAAGTAACAGAAAAGGATAAAGCTATACTATTTCCGTCTCTCAGTGCGTGCGAGTTTTTTCAAGGCAGCTACATAAGTAGCCAATGTTAGTTAAGTTAGTTTTTTGTCTCATGTGTGGCCACGCTACCCGATGCTCTATAGCTTTCTTACTCTAAGGTTAAACTAGTGAGTACATGACCCTGTTAGGGCGCAGCAAGATAACTTAAAACTAATAATATTGTAGTGGGTATCCAATAACTAATATCACGTAAATTAGGAACTTTCACAATTAAATATTAAATTAATTAAACTTATATCTAGCTTTATACATAAAAGATTATATATTATTATTACCATACAGATACATATTTAACAACAATAAACATAATTTGTGATTTGATAACAATACCATAAAGTTTGTTTTGAATTGTTGATACCATCGCATCGTCCCGCGCGTGTCCTAGTGGCTTATTATCAAGGGTGGTTTATTTCGTGCCAATTTTTACGCTATTTAAAATATCCTAATCGCCAGTCGCTATGACAGTTGAATCACTTCTCTGGGACACGTCGAAGATATATATATATTTGATATAATAAATAGTTATATGTATCACTTGGCCGCTACTATTGATTCTGGATTTCGGGAGTTGCAGTACCTATTCTGTTGGAAATAGTGAAGCGAACGTGTCCCGACATAAGGCTTAAAATATTTTCTATTTCTAGCTTCCCGATGTGGTCCAGACGAGAGATATGAGGAGAGTCCCTGCCGGGTCTGCGAGCCTCTCACCTGTTGTGAAGTTGGCATGGAGATGGAGTGTCCACCTGTAAAAGATAATGACTGTGACGACACACCAGCATGTATCTGTAAACATGGTCTTGTGAGAAACGACAATGGAGTTTGCATACCCGTCTCTGAATGTCGTGCGTGATTTCGTTGTTTTTTACTAGATTCTTTTCTTTTTTTTTCAAAATGTTCTCAGATATTTATTCAACATTAGTGTTTATACACACGAGAGGCAAACGTCAACGGCAGAGTCAACTGCAGCGGCCTGTACTTGAGTACTGTACTCAAATACCTACACGAGCTGCACGTTATCGATGGCAGTGCATGCCACTGGTGGTGTCGACGGCTTCAGTTCCTCCTTGTTGACGCGTGCCGCTCGTGTGTAAGAGCCACTTAAAAGCCTATACTACCTCAAATGGCTTAGCATGATCCTCCGGTATGTCGAAAATACCAGAGCATTAATTTTGAAATAAATATATGCTAAAGCTTGGATTGGCCAGATTTGGCTAGAGACAGGAAAAAATGGAAAGACGGAAGGGAGGCCTTTGTCCTGCAGTGGGACATAACAGGCTCATAATAATAATAATAAATCTGAGGATTAATGTTAAGTACTATGTTAGACGAAAACACGATTCCATAAAATTTTCTCGATAGAAAAAAATTCCAAAGTTACCTCCAAACCGAACAATAAATCGCTGGTATTCATAAAATACTTCAAATTAGATCATGAAACTTTGCATACTAACTGAACTAACTATAAAGCAGGTCTTATGTTAGTTAGTTTTTTTGAAAAACCTTTATTTTCACCGTAAAAAGCAAATACCTAAACTATTGGCGCTGCCTTCCGCCCAGCACCGCACTCTGTCTCGCTCTCACACAGTCCGCGAGCAGTATCGTGCGACCGAGATAAAGAGTGACTTTTAGCTGAGGTAGTATAGGCTCTTAAGAGCGTATACGCTGTACGGCATTTCATACAAACTTTCAAGCCCTTGTTTTTCGAAATGAATAAACTGATTTTAATGAAACTTCATACGTTTAAGCAGGATACAAAGGTCTAAAAAGTTACTTATGCATATTTTCTAAATGTCTAATATAAAAAAAGATAACTGGAAATCTCTGTTTCTATGGAAAATTTAAGATCGGTCTAATTTGGCTGTAACACTATTTTCCGAAAATGTTCTTAAGTAACTTTTTAGACCTTATGCGTATGAAGTTTTATTAAAATCGGGTCATTCATTTCAACAAACAAGGGCTTGAAAGTTTGTATGAAATGCCGTACGGCGTAAACGCCCTAAGGACAGACCGACTCATACCTACAATTTAAAAATGTTTGTAAATAGTTTTATTAAAATTATACAACAACATAGGCTGATTGCCTATATTGTTCCCACTGCTGGGACACGGGCATGGGAAATGTAGTAAAGGGTTAAATAAAGTTTTATATATTTATATGTTGCTATGAGCTTTATGCTGCTATATAATAAAAGGTACGAATAAGAGATAATTTACGGCATAAATTATACATAACTACTTACATTTTAATTCATCCGTATAATATAACAAGGCGAATTATAAAAGCAAGGTCGAGCCCATTTTGGAGTTCAACACTGAATCAGAAAATATTAAGTCAGCTTTTCATTTAATACTAAAAATGCATTAGTTTTTTACTAGTTTACTAAAAAAAAACTACGCAATATATTCTCGTCTCACATACCGCAGTGTCCCAAGACGAAAGTCTTTGACCAGTGCGTGTTGCCAGTGATGACTTATGGCACTGAAACGTGGTCGCTCACAATGGGCCTTATAAGAAAGCTAAAAGTCACCCAAAGGGCAATGGAGAGTGCTATGCTTGGAGTTTCCCTGCGTGATCGAATTAGGAATGAGGAGATCCGCAGGAGAACCAAGGTAACCGACATAGCCCGAAGAATTGCCAAACTTAAGTAGCAGTGGGAAGGGCATATTGCTCGCAGAATAGATGGCCGATGGGGCCGAAAGGTTCTGGAGTGGCGACCGCGTACCGGAAGACGTAGCGTTGGATGGCCTCCCACAAGGTGGACCGACGACCTTGTGAAGGCCGCAGGAACCCATTGGATGCGAGAAGCACAGAACCGGTCGAAGTGGAGGTGCTTGTGGGAGGCCTATGTCCAGCAGTGGACGTCTTTCGGCTGAAATGATGATGATGATGATGACAAAAAAAAAACTACGTACCCAAATTGATAGAATGCTTCTCCAGTTGTAAGCGTTTGTCTGCTCTCTGTATCTAATTTTGCGCTTACATTTGTATACAATCTTGGAATTGTCGTAAATTTGTCGTTATTGCCGAGAATTGCGCAATTAATTACCCGGGTAAGCGTAGTCTTAGGATGAACAATTTTAATCAAATATATTACGTACATAAATGCGAACATGATACAGAAAAAAAGAAACATTGTTAATACCTACACAAATTCAACGCCCAAAAAAACCAAAACCAGGAAATAGATTATAATGTACACACAGAAATTCTAAGAAATGAAGAATGTTCTACTGTGCGAAACCCTTCATGTGCAAGGAAAACTTGTTTTTGGCCAATTTAGCATACCTAATATATTTGCACAACATGAATTCTAATCTTGAAAGTCATGTTCGCCATATATTATGTAATTGTGCATGGGATTATTTTACACGCATCGAAAGGCTAACTACTCATTCGTATTTTCGATTTAGAATAGCTATAGGTACTGAAATTAAGTGTTAACAAATGGGGCATACTGTGCGTATTTTAGGAATCAATAAAATGTTTAAGTCTTCACACTTGGTGATTGCTCTAATTCTCCTGAATGCAGCGTGTTACATTGCAAGTAAATAATATATTTATTTTACTTACATTATAAAATCGGTTCCATCATCGGCTTTTATCACCGATGTGACCTAAACTCGCACTTAAGTCACGTTTAACTGTGATTTAAGTAGTCCATTTTTACACAGAAAAGCACGGCCTTAGTGCGGGTTTAGGTCGCACCAGCTATACAATAGCATACGATACGTGTGACTTAAGTCGTATATTAATGCTTAAAGTCCCACATATCGTAATGTACTATTATCATAGTGTTATTTTATTAAATGAGAACAACAGACAGCCACATTATGTAATATGACAAACAGACAACACATGTTAAATGACCATTCTTAATTGTACAATCAGAAAAAAATATTACAATCATTTAAAATAAAATTAAAATAAATGATGACGACTTTTACAAAGATTGTAAAATGCGCGCCTGGGTCGCTAATCCATTGGTAAAGTAAGTTGGTAAACACACTATAACGCGTCACGCGATAGGGCGCAGATGAAGCGTCCCGCGCTTAATTTTTTACATACAAATTCAATAAAAAGGCGTTTTGCGCGAGGAATTTGGCTCCGTTTCCCGCGCGGCCGCGCCCCGTCGCACGCGTGTAGTGTGTGATGCGTCTAAGGTAAGGGAGTTTCTTGCACGTTCTTTCCATAGGTACCTACTACGCTTTGGAATGCACAGCTGCATCTTTCTGACTGACCGACCCCTTGACAATTCAAAAGTGACTGTAAGGTTAATAACTGTAACGCCATTGCATAGCGTCTTAATCGCTGCGGAAGTACTGTAAAGAGTCGCAGGTGTACCAACCCAAGAATTGCTTTCGATCTCGAAAAAATGATCGATAGCGTAAGTACCTACTAACTTAAAGAATTTACTTCAGAACTCATGTTTTTAGTTCACCAAGGCTCGATTCTTTGACCTTTGTTGTTCAAGTAAGATAAAAACCATATACCACGTATTTTCGTTCGTTCGGCAGTAAATTGATTACACGAGCTTATAATTTTAATCGTGTAATATTAGTAAAGTTTGAAGAGTAACAATGGCGGAAAGTAAAAATAATAGTTTTTCTTCTTTATGACCTTGACAAAGACAGAAGTGTATACAATTGATTTGTTAGAAATAAAAGTGTTTTGGAAGCATAATCCGTAAAATCGATTGAATGTCTACTGAAACAAAAGAAATTTAAAATACTCTTTCCTTTACAAAAAAAAACAGTTTTGTTAACCTTATCACCACATTATTTTTCTTAAATTATTTTTTGTTGGTTTACTAGCTTCAGAAAACACGGCGGTGAATGTCACAGAGGCAAGAGCTCGACTCGATCAGGGAAGCATTGCCTTATCTGGAAAATTTTTACACGTAAGTATTGATTCTATATGAACAAATTTTTTTTTAGTCTGTTTGTGTTGTGTGATCATCAAATCAGCAGATAAATAAATCATTAAAATTTTGTGTGGGATGCAACCTGTGTCGACACTCTCGCGCCATCCCATCTACCCAGCACGGCGCGGCGGGCTGTGCTGGGGCGGCTGCTGCAAGAGCAGAAAACCTCAAACGGGGCAAATATAACAACCTTATTGGGAGCTATGTGTTTCTTGGGATCTATATGGTTTGAAACATACACAAACATAAACATAGAACTATATGGTTTGCCTTGGGGTCCGTGTGCTCGTCGAGTATTTCGGGACATTGCCACCATTCACGTGACCAATAGTTCTATTTTTAGCCCAAAGAAACAGCATTGCCATCCAACGTGGTAATGCTGCCAGCCTTTGGGGCACTTATCCCATTGAGAGCGATGCGGACGAATTTTTTATGCCTAATGAGCTCCTCCCTTTTTATTATTATACACTTATACAAAATATATATTTTTTCTTATTATATACTTATACAAAATATATTGGTGTTAGCTTGTATATACTAAAATAATAAGAATCAAATAAACCAACCGATAAAATTAAAATCTAGACTTGTGTCAGCCATCATGTAGGTAATATTGAATATCTAAATATTAATTTGAAGAATTTAACGTTATTTTTTTCCTTAGTACCTAGTTTCGACCAAACCTGATGAAAACTGTGTAGCATCAGCTACATCTCTTACAATTCCTTTGGCACAACTTGCACTATATGCCAAGGGATTGGTTTTAGAACAACTACTCAAACTGATCGGTCTTCGCAATAAAGAAGAGGTACGTTACAAATTTTTAACCTTCAAACTTTATATAGAAAGAAAATAAAGAATGAAAGAAATATTGATAATACGTTAATTTGCGGTAAACATGACGCAGGGAAAGAATACATACCTACAGATGATTAATTAAATACGTCAAAACCTAATCAACTTCTTTGAATTCTTCTTTTAGATAAAGGCCTGTTTCCCCGAATTAACAGCGGAATTCAGCAATCAATCACATGTCGTATTTGAAGTGGCTACCAAATATTATGCAAACAAGGACCGTCCACTTAGCTCAGATTTCATACGTGACTCGTCAGTATATTTCCAAGCTGGAGGAGAAAACGTCGACTTTAGTAAAAGTGTTCCAGCTGCTGCTTTAATAAACAAATGGGTGAGTCAAAAAATTACAGCTACATAATCTCGAGGCGGCATATAAAAAAAACCGGGCAAGAGCGAGTCGGACTCGCGCACCTAAGGTTAAATAAATCCCGTCATAAAATTAAATAGTTTATGACGGGATTTATTTTTTTACTTAATGTTACTACAAATTTACTTGTGCTAAATGACATTGCTTCTTGCCAAATTTCATGATTCTAGGTCAACGGGAAGTTCCCTATAGGTTTTGATTCCCTTGCGAGTGTCAAAATATGCGGCATAAACGGAACATAAACGCCTGTATCTTTTGATTG
The DNA here is from genome assembly GCA_948474745.1 of Oligia latruncula. Classification (NCBI taxonomy): domain Eukaryota; kingdom Metazoa; phylum Arthropoda; class Insecta; order Lepidoptera; family Noctuidae; genus Oligia; species Oligia latruncula. The sequence goes on along the minus strand of OX419686.1, from coordinate 8,000,939 downwards.
CGTTGACATAAAAGTTTTATTTTTTCACTGCTTCAAAAGGTTGCAACCCTGAGTATTTTATATTAATTTTAACTTGATAACTCCACGCGTTCTTGAGAAAAAGGGTCTTGATATACTGACAGACAGACGGACAACGAAGTGATCTTATAAGGATATTTGGTACTGTTTTTCATTTTGAGGTACGGAACCCTAAAAAAAACTACTGAATTGAAATCCATTCTATCATTTATTTTTTTCACCAGGTATCCGACCGTACTCACGGTAAAATCCAAGATCTTGTAAAACCGGAAATGTTTTCTAGTGATACAAGATTATGTTTGGTCAACGCAATTTATTTCCTGGTAAGAATTTGTCATAATTTTCTGCTTAAATAAGACAGTAATCCAGAATCTAAATATTCATCTTTTTTCCAGGGTAATTGGGTAAAGAAATTCAATCCAAAGGATACACAAACCAAAGATTTCCATAAAAGTAATGGAGAAACTGTACCTTTAAAAATCATGTACCAACAAAATACTTTTAACTACGCTGAGAATGACAAATACCAGGTTTGTATTTTTTTATATATTCCTATACAGTTTAAATGAACAAATGCCATAGATGTTTTTGTAACCTTTTACTTCAATAATTCTGGGTGCATGTGTAATTGTGTATTTCCCATGTATTTGTATATCCAACCCAATGCCCTTGTTTTTTATTACAGGTCCTAGAAATGTTTTACAAAGGCAACAATTTCAGTTGTATGATCGTTCTTCCAAGAAATAAAGAAGACTTACTGGTTACACTTGAGACTATTGGAGAACCTGATGAGTGGAACAAGATAATGCAAAGCCTTAAACCTGAAAAATGTGATGTTTACTTACCGAAAATGTTAATAAACACCGAAACTGACGTAAAAGCACTGCTTAAGAAGGTATTATTTTGCAATTTTTAAAGATATTTACACTGATATCTTTGTTATACATCAAACCTAAATGGAAAGTTGACTTTCAACACAACATTTTTCGAGAGACCAGTTCTTTGAACTAATTACATTACCGCATTAAACTTTTTTTTTTAAATAACTTTGTACCATTTTAGTACGGGGCCAGCGAAATGTTTAATCCAAACAGTAATGGACTTGTAGGATTATTAGAAACACCAGAACAAATGTATGTTTCTGATGCTGTACAGAAAGCTTTCATGGAACTTGATGAAACAGGAACTGAGGCAGCGGCTGCCACTGGTATGTATCGACAACACATTGTAATGGTCACGCAAGTCATACTGAAAGAATGAATGAGAGATTAAATTACTGAAAGGATTTAATAAGGCAGATGCTAGATAAAAGCCGGTAGAAACGCCCTAAAAGGATATACTCCTATCATTTAGGTGACGTCATTCAAAAATGTTAGGTGCCTAGTACTCGTAAACGGCATACGGGTATGTCCAGATGAACGTGGACAAAGCGGATTATTATAATAATGTCTAAATAAGCATCATAGTCATCGACTCGTTTATAAATAATTGACAATCAAAGATAACGAAATCTACGTTAGTTTACCTTTTAGACAGTATTTTTATCTGCAAATGAAAGTAATGTTTCTTTGTGCAGGTAAATATTGTACTATAAATCCAAGTGTATGAAGAACGTCTCTTCATTATTTTAATCATTCCTACTTTATTTACAGCTATCGTTGTTACTAGAAGGAGTCGCCCTTTAACTCCGCTTTACATCTTCAACGCTAATCACCCTTTCCTATTTTACATTATTTATAAGAAAACTGTATTATTCTGCGGAGCCTTTGTTCACTAAGGTGAATTTACTCTAAACATCAATTGTGATATTCCTTGGATTCCGTAGTTATTATACCAAAGGTTTTTGATTTTTCAGCTTTAACAGTGAATACTTTGTCACTCCAGTATCCTCCTCCGGAGAGATATATCTTTAAAGCAACACAACCCTTCATATTCTATATAATGTTTGGCAAAATACCTCTGTTTTGCGGGCTATTTGTAGGGGCGCAGTAAAAGGTGAAATTATAGTACAGAAATCGTAACAATTTGTTTAAACTTACCAATTGGTGGTCGGTTCGTGGTGAAGGACATGAAATGTAACGCAAGCACTATTTCTACCTTTGGGACTTTTCCTTATATTTCCGAGTTCATTTCGATCATAAGAAATTCTATATGACAAAATGATTTATCAGATGGAATTTCACAATATTTAGTTCCTAATATCTTAATGTTTTATATTTACAGCCGTCATTCTATCAAGAATGAATATAGCACCTGTAAATCCGCCAAAAGTTTTTAATGCTAACCATCCGTTTTTATTTTATATAAAATTACGAGACATGGTATTATTTTCTGGAGTCTTCGTCCAATAAGGTGAAATAAGATGCTCTAAATGCATGTTTGTGTGCTTGTGCATGAATATAAAAAGCCAGATTTAAAAACTAAATTATGACTTATTTTATACTTCTATGCTTACATGCGTTACCTACTTATGCCTGCGGAATAGTTTTATTCAAAATTTATTACTATTTTTATTTATCTAACTACTAATTTCAAACACCTTGTTTACGAAGCGCAACTACCTTGCATTCAAATTATAATTTTAATCCAAGTAGATTTTCAGTTACACATGACTTGGGATCTCTTGGAGTTATCCTTACTTAACTCACATTTTTCATTTTTAGCAATTACAGTCGGCGTTACATCAGCTATGTATCCTCCTCCCAAACGCTATGAGTTTATGGCAACTCGCTCTTTCGCTTTCTATATATTATTAAGAAGTGAAGAAAGTCCATACAAAACACCTTTGTTCTGTGGCACATTTGTAGGAGGAAAGTAAAAGGTGAATTAAAACGAAATAATGCGTAATCTGGTCACTTTGAAATGGTGGTTGGTTAAATGGTGAAGGAATACAGTTTCCACAAGCACTATGCATTAATTCTTTTAGCTTTTCACGGTTATAGTCTAAGTTTTCGCCAGTCATCATAAATATATAGATTTGACAGTCTCAGTCCTACATAACCAGAATACAAAACATACCACACAATTGATCTCTTTTGATATAGTTTTCAAGATCTTTAATTATCGATTCTTATCCTTTTACAGCTGTAGGCCTTGCTGGAAGCGCTGCTCCCTCATTTCCTCCAAAGAAATATATATTCAATGTAGATAGTCCTTTCACATTTTATATCGTCTTCGGCAGTAGCACTTCTATATTCTGTGGAATGTTTGTTGGTGGTCAATAATGCGAATCATTATTGATAATCACTGTATTTATCATATTTAGTTTGGTTTTCGGCAATCATATTTTGTTAGTCGTGGTTGTGCGAATATTGAATAGTAAACTGTAATGGAACCTTTTCGATAGTGTTTTCAGTGGTGTTCCTATCATCATTGATTTCATATAGACCGTAAGTTTTAACTAGTCTATATAAACCTCCACCATATTTATATATACAACATGTTGCGTCGTCTTGCGCTAGCGTCTTCACGTCTTCTGAAGGACGGACTACATTCCGTCTTCTCGTTCCAAGTCGCTATACTTTCGAACTAATCTTTGATCACATTTGTATCTGGGTATCCAATTTATTTCTGTCAGTGATACCAGTTCATTTATTGACTTCCTCATTCTGAAAGTTTAGTGAACAGAAATCATTGAAGTATTTATGTCATAATATTATAAAGTTGGGACCATTGATGTGAAAGAGTATTTTACTCGAATTTTACTCAATTATCGGAACCTGATGTTTTTTTTTCGCTAATATCAAATAACTTTTGCTCTTCAACTTTTATTTATTCCTTTTCAGCTATAGTTGGAGTTCGCACAACTTCTGTCCGAGTAGATCCTCCAAAGATCTATTTATTCGAAGCTATACATCCTTTCATTTACTATATTTTATTCAAAGGCGTTCCTATATTTTGTGGAACATTTGTTGGTGCCCAATAAAGAGGGTTGCAGTATTGTGACGTAGGTAAAATAACCAGAGCTATTAGCAATTGACGGTGGTAGAAGGTACGGTGATGGTTTGGTGGCGGTATATCTAGATCTAATATAAATATATATATTTTTTTTTTAAGTAGAAATTTATTAAAGCAACCAAACTACAACCATGATCACGACGTAGGTATGGCTGCATCCTCCAGATTTCTTATTGCAGGCATTCAGAGGGATGCCCGATGAGTCTTAGTGATTGTGGCTATTTTCACTCGTGGCTGTGAATATTTTATTAGGGCTAGGTAGATGAACTACTAGGTAAATGCTAATAAAGCAATTGTAATACTGTAGAAAGGACCTTAACTAAAATTAGGAATAATGTATAGAACATTGTTAAATACAGGTCGACTTCAAAGACCACATTCTTTATTTCAGAAATAGGGTTTTGGGACGGAGTCACCATGGACGAGTACTCAGAGCCAGTTAAAGTTTTTGAAGCTAACCGGCCTTTTATATACCAGATATTGTCTGGAAATAAATCAATATTCAGCGGGACTTTCGTAGGCGCCCAGTAAACTATGTAATTATTGGTCTCCATGAGAGCAACAGCAGTATATTTTATTAAATTAATAATATTACTATTATTCTCAAGGGTCTTGTTATATTTCTGCTGTTTATTGAATACCTACTTTTTAACCGACTTCCAAAAAGGAGGAGGTTATCATGTTTACACTTGATTCTTAAAAATAATAGGTACCTATAAAAGATACGTAAAGAATACATATTAAGGTAAACTATTAATTATTGCTAACACACCTACGGTCTACAAAATACTTCAACAGTCCGTACTTAGCTCTCCTCTTATCTAAAATTATTTAATTTTATATCAAATTAAAAATAAAAATTGCTACAAATAATTATAATAATGATTAAATGGTGCATTTTATCCGTGTATATCTATATAAAACATTGATCAGGCAGGGGTCATAGTTCTTTCATAGTTCTTGGTAACCAGTCCACTTTAGCCACCCAAACCCATAGTCTAACTTTTTATTTTTCCATATCCTGCAATATCCTACACCAACCGAGGGTTATCCTTGAGTGCACTTGCATAGTGCATACAGGGAAATCATCGGTTGTGCCGCATTTCATTAAAATTTCCAAAGGGCCCTCTGTGAGTTGGCTTCGGCCCCTCGTACGCCTTCCAAAGGACCTCCCCATGGCCCCGAGATATTATATTAAGATATAAAAATAATAAATCATTTATTTTTGTAATTAATGCGTACTTATATTTTACTTGCCTAATAGGTAATTAGTGATGGCTTACGGTCAAACGATCTCAATTATAGCGAGTAACATAGAACAATTCAAAATTAAAAGATTAGCAGAAGCAATTATTGAAACCCCTTCTTATTTATCACACTAATATTATAAAGGCCAAAGTTTGTGAGTGTGTGTGTGTGTATTTATATGTTTGTTACTTCTTCACGCTCAAACGGCTGGACCAATTTTGATAAAATTTTGTATGGAGGTAGCTGACACCCTGGATTAACATATAGGCTACTTTTTATCCCGGTATTCCAACGGGATCGACATTTACGCGGGTAGAACCGCGTGCCGCAGCTAGTTTCAGTAATAAATTTGCCAGGATTTCTTTCTTTACCTCCTAACGTAACAATAGTTTTTGAGGCAAACCGCCCTTTTATTTACCACATAGTGTCTAGAAATATACCAATATTCAGCGGGACTTTTGTAGGAAAGTAGGTTAACTGGAGTGGCCCTCATGTCATCAACGACACGTAAATACCGAATTATTTGTATTGTCATAATTAATTGGGTCTTAGAAAATAACTTCTAGTTGTAACTTTTTCCTTTAAAATATTTATTCTTTCTTTCTTTTTATTATATACCTCTAGTTTAGGGCCCTATATTGTAAAGATTTATGTACATCAATTATTTCAATAGTTTCAATAACGATAACTTCAAAAATCTCTCTTTATCACTTTTTTCTCGTCTAAAATAAAAAATACGTAAACCCTAATAATTATGTATTTTTCCATGCATTCAAAATAACAAAATACTGCGCTTTATTCTACACGAGGTTAACTAAGTAATAATTTACCAACAAAAAATAAATTGGTACTGATTTACAATAATAATTAAAAAAATGTATTTGTTATAAGTTTAATAATTAATTAAAATAAAACAAGCACGGTTAATTCAAATATATAAAATTAAACGTGAAAATTTGTCTTAAAAATCTCAATTTTGTTTTCATAAATAATACTGGCTGGATTTTCTAGTGTGATCACACCCCCCCCCCCGCCTCCTAAAATTTTTAATGCTGACCACCCTTCCATGTTCTTCGTAACATTTAATAGGATTTTGGGGCTGTTGTTGGTCAAACTTAAAATGTCCATAAAGCCTGTTTGATTCTCCAACACAAGCGTAGGTAAATATCAACTGTTTCGTAAAATACAATTATTTACTTTCATTGACATACAAACTCTTGCTAAGAACCCCTTTGTCTGTGATCTACCTTTTGGATCCTTAAAGAAAAACGTATTGGGTCCAGTTTCTATAAACTCAAAGTTTGATATAATTGACTCCAGTCTCCTTTCTTTCTTTATCTTTAATATTTAGGGTCTTATATTATTGTTTTAAAGACGTGGTTTCTTCTACCAGATAAACACCATAGTGTCCTATTATTATTTTTAAATTATACTTTTTTTTCTGTATTCTAATATTGGGAATGTTTGGCAAAGTAAGCTTAATACTCAGTGTGCTGACTTTGCTTGCTATGTGTTCCTTATATAACATTATTGCTATGTAGGTACCTGATGTACTGAATTAATTGATATGCTTTTATAAAATAATGTAAAATAACTATAAATGTTCTTCTTTCAGGTGTGTTAGAAGAAAACTTAAATGTTTTATTTTGGAATAAAATTTTGGTCAATAATAAATTGTGTATTATTTATTTCTCACCCAGCGACCTATATTTTTAGGTGTTATCAGCGAGGCCCTGAATCAATACATAACTACTTGAAAACTTAGTAATTACATTAATCTACTTCATGGTAACTTCTTTCAGAATAAAGTATCTACTTTATCTTAGAACAGTTTAGTACCTACTCTGATTGTCCTCACTCAGTCACTAACTGCACTCGAAACACTTATTACCAGCTTTAGAAAAATATATCACTAAGGGGCTGCGCCGTCTCCACGAGCGAGAGAATCGCGGCGAGTCTCGCCGTGCCATCAAATTTTCGCCGCGATGATATCGCCGTGTGGAGACAAGTACTAAGAGAGTGTATAGAAATACGTGGCACGACGATAATATCGCCGCGATTCTCTCGCTCGTGGAGACGGCCCCCAAGCAATTTGAATACAAATTGAACAAAGTAATTAGGGTGGCCGACGACCTACCGTCGTCCTATAAACAAATGAACTAAACCTTATAAAATAACCTAAATTTTGTAAGCAGAAAGAACAAATTACGGTACCCACATTATGACGGTTACCAAGGACACCATTGAGGGACTAGTTTCCAATTAACAGGTATTATTGGAACTCCCTCGGGAATGAGAATATCGACAAGACGGGATCAAATGAAATTACAAGTTAGATCTCATTTATCCAAGCAAAATCCTAGATAATCTTCTGAAGGAAATGTTGTTACGGCCTGTAGTCCTGGTTAGAATTGAACATTTGTTTCTCTCTCCGACAAAACTGTTTGATAGTTTAATCCTCGTCCGATTCTTCGGTTTCCAATTTAAATTGTGAATTAGATAATACTTTGATGAATGGATTTAATCTGATGATAATGTGCTTGCGAATTGAAACCAGATGCTAAAGGACCAATTTTGAATTTAACGTTCACTGTAAAATTAAAATAGGGATTAAAATACTCGTTAGATAAATAATAGGTCATCCACTAAGGGCTGATTATTCAATAGTCAGATAACTTATATATCTGAAGAATAAATATGACAGTTTGACATAAAATATATAAAAGCTGTCAAACCGCAATATTTATTGCACAAATAAAAATTATCTCACTTTTGTAAAAATCAGGTCTTATATAAGTAAGGTCATTGAACACAGGCCTTTTTCTTTTCAAGTCAGTTATAATAACCTTTGGTTAAAGGCCAATGACAGCTGACCATTAAAGCTCTTAGCGCACGTATCAAACCGGAAAGTTCAGTTCAGTTCAGTATTCTTTGTATGAAACTCCCTACTGCAACGCACATTAATCGGAATCGTAACGTAATCGCCTCGCCTCGGGACAAACTCACGAATCGCGGTGCGGTGCGTTACGGCTCGTCGTCCCCGCGCTTACGGCTCGTTGTCCCCGCGCTTACGTCTCTCCGTACCCGAGCTTACGTCTCTTCGTCCACCCTTGCCCCTCTCACCCCTCTGACCTGCCTGCTGCACCATCAACCAGCGGTCGGCGAGCCGTAAGCGCGGCGTCGCCTAGCCGTAGCCGAGTCGACGTATCGGAGCTTCTGATCCGCTTTGGTTACGTGCTTACGTTAGGTTGACGCCTGTTTGACGGCGAGGTGAAAGGCCACCTCCTCATCCTACCTTAAAGTTTAAATGGCAGTGATCTTACAGAGTAATTGTCACAATCACAATGCGAAGATCCATTTTTTACGATACTGTATAATCCCCATAAGTATATTATCAGAAGATTTGAAAATAGAACGAGCAATACATCACTCGGGCACTGACCGTGTGAGACTCCCCCTCTTTCCCTTGAGACTCCTATATTGATGATTTAATTAAGCAGTTGCCCTGAAACTTGTGTATTGGGATGCTACAGTTCGCGACCGTCGGAGTATCCTGTCCGTTACATCGGAATTTGTAATTAAGAAACAACGTCTCGGAACAAAATCTGTTTACGAAGTCAGCCGAAGTATTTTGTCTTGTTCACCGCGGTATAGCGTAAACATCCACATAGAATATGTGGTAAAGTAAAATAGTTCGCGTTGTTGGTCGTTCGCTGTTGAATGATTTCTTATTGAATGAAGTTTGCTTGAACGCTTCAGTATTAATAGCGTTCTCAAAGGATAGACACGATATTGAAGTTGTTATGGAAAGCTTGGATCCGGATAATCTGCTTGAAGAAACAAGCAAGCTATGAAATATATTTTAACTGTAATAACAAGAGTAGAGCAGTGGTGGCCTAGTTTTAGGTCGTGGGTTCGAACCCAGACAAGCGCTTTATTTTGTGTAAATTATTTCATAACCACTGCTCTTAAACCGTTGAAGGAAAACATCGTTAGGAAACCGGTATGTCCTAGAACCAATAATTCGAAGACATGTGACATCTACCAACCCGCACTGGGCCCACGTGGTAGATTACAGCCCACTCCCTCTCGAAGAGGAGGCTTGTGTCCCAGCAGTGGAAATATTGTAGGCCGAAAATGATGAAGTATTTTAGTAGCGGAATAATCAACAAGTGAATGACAATGTTCCTATCTTTATCCTATTGTTGTAACAGTTATTCAAACTTTAGGACCCGTGGCAGTCCCTGACCACTGTTAAGGATATTTGCCTGACAATCGGGTCCTTTGAGACCTGTAAGGGGACTGTGTTCACCACTAAGGGTCTCCCCACATTTATCGACGCGGAATCGGCTAACACCGGTCAAAAAAGCCTTTATGTCTACGTAATCAGGGTGTTTTACTAATACCATTCGCATCGGCTCGGCTCGGACGACGCGTCGCGACGCCGGCCGACGACGAAACGAGCGAAAAGGGCGATAAGTCGAGTAGTGTGGTGATACGCACTCGGCTCAAGCCGATTCCGCGTCGATAAATGTGGGGAGACCCTAAATGGTCACTTCAGCAATGCGTGAACTTGACGGTACACAGGTTCCCTGTAGACCTTTGTGTGAGTATATATATATATTTGAACAACTATATGTAGTAGGTTTTTCTTACTAGCCGTCGTCTTGTCTAACCTGGAGGCTGTTCATCCTTACGATCCCGTCATGTCCATCAGGCTAGCCTAGCCCCCTGCCTTTAGGTGGTGCGAGGTGTATAAATCGAATGTACTCCACTTCAAAAGCACACATATGTACACGCTTCATTTATTATGTGCCTCTTTGATAAAAAAATTAGAAGCTCTCTTTGGTGGCTGAGCCAGCCTAACGCACATACGATCATACGTATAATCCAGTTATCTTAAGACGTGTTTATAAAAGCAAAATGCTGAGCACCAAGAGTCGTTCATCATCTTTGAAGTTATCTTCCCTTATCGCCTCGGAACTATCTAAAATCATACTTTCAACAGGTAAAGCAAAACGAGTCTATAAGTAAGACCAGTAAATTAGCTTCGGATAACATCGAAGTTCGTCGTAAATTTAGCTCAACTCCGTCGATTGTAAAGACCGCTGGCTCTCCGGCAAATTGATCTTATCGGGAGGCTACCCGATGTTCATAGTTAGTGGTCCATAGTTCATTGTGAAATTCGCAAGCGGTGCTAAACTCTGACGGTCAACTAATTTGCCGGCAGACCAATCTTTACCTTAATAGTTATGGTATAGTTGTAGCTCCAAAGTCCTCCAGTGCACTGCGACCGCCAGGTAAACTTGGCTGAGTCTCACAATTTGTATAGAAATAATTAGGTAGGTACTACGATTTTCTGAACAAGATCTTCAAAAGTTTTGTCCTAGTTGGTTTTCATTCCTATTTAGTTGCAGCAAAAGACTTTGTAAGGATTTGGTACAGTACAAATAAAGTCGTCTCCGAAAAGCAAATACTTCTTCAACCATTTAAAAAGACCGTGACGTGAAGCGCCAATGGGCAAACGTAAGGGAGAATGCCCTCAGGCTAGGTGCAGCAACGATCTTCGCAGGATTTTGCAACAGCTGGTAGTAACTGGCGAATGGTCATCAGTAATGCTATTCTGTAAAAATCTCACCGTGTAAACTTAGGTGAAGTGAGCGTGGAGTGACCTGTCAATTATGTCAATTTCTAGCCAAAACAAACTCACTTCACCTAAGTTTTCACGGTGAGATTTTTACAGAATCGACCGGCTGATCCGGATGAAAGTTGCCGAGAATCGAGTTGAATGACATGCGATTAGAGAGGCCTATGTCCAGTAGTGGACTACTGCAGTCCACTACTGGACATAGGCCCCTTATCTTATCGTCATCCAATTTTCCGATTCACACACACATTGTTTATGACAGAAGAAACCATAAATAGGCAGGCTATTTATGGCTTCAACTACTTGAAACGCGAATAGAAAAGTACATTATTATAAAACCCCAATATCCTAAGCTTATTAGATATCTGGCATCTCAAATACGAGATAGTTTGAGCCGAAGTAATAGTTGGCCACAGTTGATCGGACTAACGCAACGCATCAAAGACTATGAAATTCCACACGTCCATAAGTATGTTACAAAGATGTAAGAAAGAAATACACACGGGGATTAATGAAAGTATATAAATCCAAAGATTAAAGAACAGTCAATATTGTTTAAACTTGGTAGTAATGAGCTATAAATTATAAACAGCTGTATGTATGTAATGTGCATTTGTAACTATGTTATATTGGCAACGAAAAGAAAAACTAGTAGAAAATTGGCAATTGATGGAAAGGTATCCAATTAGTGAACTAGCTTATATATAGGTAATTCATAATCATGTTACCTAAGTAGAGGGGCTTGTGGCTAAGTAATAACAGCCGCATGGGTCGATCGAACAGGTTAAGCTACGCTTGCAGTAGTTGGTCGGTGGATGGGTGACCATCTTCACATACCAAGACCCCTCCGTGCCTCGGAAAGCACGTTAAGCCGTTGGTCCCGGCTGTCATTCGTGGATCTTTGACAGTCGTAACGGGTCGTCAGAAGCTCGAAAGTCTGCAAACAGTCTCACCAAGGAGTTTCGTATTACCCAGTAACTGGGTTGTGCAGGTCAGATGGGCAGTCGCTCCTTGTAGAATACTGGTACTCAGTTGCATCCGGTTAGACTAGAAGCCGACCCCAACATAGTTGGGAAAGGGCTAGGCAGATGACTAATGTTAATAATGGGTAACAAAAGTGAAGTGAACTAAAAGGGTACCGTGATTATTCCAAATCAAAAGTATTGAAGTAAAGATCGAGTACCCATGTCATTTGTGTCCGGGCTGATGGATCTTATTTTGACCTCTCAATCATGTCACTCATTTAATACAGAGACAAAAATATGTTGTTAATATAAGCTTCTTAGTACGTAAAGCTAAGCAACACATGAAAACTGTGTGCCATATTCACCGCCTCCATAGTCCTTGTCTCATAAAATTACTTAGAACACGGCCAACTTCGTTCTGACTTAACTTAGTACTGGAGTACATAACTTGGCTAACTATACGTATAACTGGGCCACATTGTGCTTAGATGGTTGGTTTATTAATGTGTACAGTATGTGCCATATCGAAGGAGATGTTTTCCCACTGAAACTAAATGCGACTAGCACATCTAAACCGCGTTCATAGGGTGTCAGTGTCATCATTGAATCATTGTTGTGGAATATTGACACTGGTAACTCTTGAACGCTGTTAAAATGTGCTAATTGCGTTCAGTTCCCTTGGTGAAATCGGCACTTAGTGGTCTTTACAATTTACATAGCTATTACCCCGTGGCCACGTGCTATATAAACGCTCAAATAGAGCATGCCATGAGTCATCAAGTCGGAATGACAGCTCACTTCAAGGTCACTTCATACAAGTTTTCGCTGTGAGATTTAAACCTTTTTATTTAAATACACCGTCAGGTTTTTCAAGTTTTTCCTTCGCAGTAGGTCGCAGTAGGTCAGTGGGAAGCTTATAATGTGATTATTATGTTTCTCAACTTGTCAAGAAAACTTAGAAAGAAAGAAAAAAAAGAAAAATTGTTTATTCTGCACAATCAAACCGCACATTACAAAAAAAAATTACATAAAATATACACATACAAAGTAGCCAAAAGCCTCGTACACAAGCAATAAAAGGTTGACAATTTTGTCCATTGCTTGATGTCAGGGCCAGGGACCAGAGATAATACACATTAATCTGCGTTGCGACCACTGCGTACCTACTTGTATGATAGAGGTCAGTGGTTGCGACCACAGAGTACTTATGGTTGCGACGGGTTGCGTCACCGGCAAAAGTCAACAAACAAAGAAAACAATATGCCAATTGCAGAGAGGAAAAATAACTACCTACTTTAATAACAAAAAAAAAACAATTATAATAAGAACAATTAAGCCGTGCGTCGCATTTGTGCAAAAACAGGTCGTTGCTCAGCAAAATGCTGTGACTTCGGACGAAGCCATCGTCATCAGCGTTGATTTTCAGCAACTACCTTACAAATGACGTAAAAACCTAGTACCTACTTATTTTTAGAATTTAACTATGACTGCTATTTTGTTTTTAAATACCTCATAATTTCAGCCGAAAGACGTCCACTGCTGCACATAGGCCCCCAAGCACCTCTTCGACCGGTTTTGTGCTTCTCGCATCCAACGGGTTCCTGCGGCCTTCACAAGGTCATCGGACCACCTTGTTACAGGCCTACCAACGCTACGTCTTCCGGTACGCGGTCGCCACTCCAGAACCTTTCGACCTCATCGGCCATCTGTTCTGCGAGCGTTTAATTTCTGGAACATTTCTTGCAACTTTAAGTAAAGAAACTTTACTCGTAAGTTTCTCGCCTAGGTACATCATTAACTACTAGAAAATTATCTTGCTAATACAACTTGACGCTCACGGCTTCATACTTTTAAAGTTTAATATTTCAGAACACTGTCTCGTTGATCTTGTGGTTACAAGTACGACTGCTGAGAATGGGCTTGTGGGTTCGATTCTCAGGTTGAGTAAAGTGTGATGTATTTTTGTAATAGATTTTTCAGTAGCAGCCCGGAGTATGTAATTGTGACCGGTTGATAAGAATAGACCGGTTGAGAGCTGTGGTGGCTCAGTGGTAACGACCGAGACTTACCAGTTGTAGGTCGTGGGTTCGAACCTAGGCAGGCGCTTTTCTTTGTATGAATTATTTTAACACCACTGCTGTCAAACGCTGAAGGAAAATTAAACATCGTAAGGAAACCGGTATGTCCTAGAAGCAAACATTCGAAGAAATGAATAAGACATGTTACATCTACCAACCCGCACTGGGCCCGCGTGTGTAGTGACCTACACACTTAAGTCTAATTAAATTGTTAAACCTAAAAGAAAACCAAACTAAATATAAATTATGTATTTCTTAAATAAAATTAATTATAATTTATATATACACATATTTACAAAATAACTTAATACTAGACTTATTTATAATCAACATTTAAAATAAAACTATTTACAATCACTAACATAATAATATTCAACAAACAAACAGACAAGTACAAACATTGTATTAGTAGCTAATTACTTATCAGTGGGCCGGCCATAGCTATGACGCGTCTATTGTCCTAGCGACGATCGGGCGCTCGCGCACGCTACGTCACGCGAGCCGTGTGCATGAGCGGGACAGCATTATCGTGCGTTGCGCTCATGCACCCGCGTTGGGTAGGCAGCGCGCGCGCGCCGCCGTGACTGGCAAGATAGTATGCCAAAGAGTATAATAATATAGTGTAGTATGCTCACTGCGCGCGTAGCTTTATAATCAAGAATCCTAGTTTCGCCGCGCTAACTAATAACAGTTGCGATCGTCTTGTGTTTATGTTTTTAATACCTATCCGTGCTATTCTCTACTGTCTACATTTCTTCCACTCCTTCTTAACTAAGTGTAACTCTTGTGTGTGTGAACTGAAACCTGTGCTGTGCAATAAACTTTCTTATTCTTATTGTGTACTTCGGACTTTTCTTTTCCTTCATACATTCGTCTTCACACACGCCTACCTACGCTACATTGGTGACCCCGTTAAAGAGCACGAAGATGGCTGAGGACAAATCATGCACGAGTCAAGATGTGTCGGCAACGGAAGCATTCCGCGTGGGTGTGCGCATACCGCCGTTCTACCCAGAAAAACCAAGTCTCTGGTTTAACCAGATGGAGGCGCAATTCGTCCTGGCGAGCATCAAGTCGGACGAAACAAAATTTTATTATATAACCGGCAACCTAGATCCGCAGTACGCTGCCGAAGTCGAGGATATTATCGGCAACCCTCCACCTACCGGGAAATATGAGAAGCTCAAGGGCGAGCTCATTAAACGGCTGTCGGCATCGCGTGAGAAGAAGGTGAAGCAGCTTCTCATGCATGAGGAACTGGGTGACCGGAAGCCGTCACAGTTTTATCGCCACCTTCTCAACCTCGCCGGCCCAGGTGTACCGGAGGAGTTTTTGCGAAGCATATGGACGAGCCGCCTACCCGCAAACACACAGGCCATCGTAGCGTCGCAGTTGAGGATGGACCTGGCTGAACTGGCAGAGCTGGCGGACCGGATCCACGACGTCGTCGGTACCCAGGTGGCATCAACAGCTGCCATATCTACTGCTGCATCGGCGAGTACTGCAGGTACCAGTGTATGCTCGGAAGTCGCCGCTCTGACCAAGCAGATGGAGAAGCTGGCGGATAAGGTGGAGCGACTGTCTCGCTCCAGAGGACGGTCCCATAGTCGCACGCGACATCGGTCAGGCTCATCCCGATCAGAGTCCAGTTACAGGAAGTTCCCGCAGTGCTGGTACCACAGTAATTTCGGTGACCGAGCCAAAAAGTGCGTGAAGCCGTGCGACTACCCTACATCGGGAAATGCGCGGGGCAATCAGTAATGGCGACCGATGATTGTCCGAGTGCTGGTCGCTTATTCGTCACCGATCAAAGGTCGAAGATGCAGTTTTTGGTCGACACCGGCAGCGACCTCTGTGTCTACCCCCGATCGGCATTATCGAATCGACGAGAGAAGACCAACTACCAATTGTGCGCGGCCAACGGAACACCGATAAATACGTACGGGTACATAGACGTCACTTTGAACCTACGATTGCGCCGTGACTTTGCTTGGCGATTTATCGTTGCCGATGTTACAAGGGCGATAATAGGCGTGGATTTTCTATCTTTTTACAATTTGGTTGTTGATTGCAGGAATCAACGCCTCATCGATAACCATACAACACTCTCCACCCCGGCGTCGCCTGTCCGTCGTTCTGATGATGTCTCCTCGGTGAGGGTAAGTTTGGGTGATTCCGCGTATACACACATACTACGGGAATTCCCCGACATCACTCGCCCACATGGTATACACCGCACTCCCAAACACAATACAGCGCACCACATCCGTACTACACCAGGGCCACCAGTATCCTGTACACCTCGCAGATTGGCCCCGGACAAACTGCAAATTGCTAAGGCCGAATTCGAGGCCATGTTGCAATGCGGAACCTGTCGCCAGTCCGAGTCACCGTGGTCGTCGCCTCTCCACCTAGCGCAGAAGAAAGACAACGGATGGCGCCCCTGCGGCGACTACAGGATGCTGAACGCGCGTACCATCCCGGACCAGTACCCTATCCGACACATCCAGGACTTTGCTCATAGTCTGTCTGGCTGTACCGTCTTCTCTCAGATCGACCTGGTGAAAGCGTATAACCAGATTCCTGTAAATCCAGATGACGTCCCGAAGACTGCGATCACGACGCCGTTCGGTCTTTTCGAATTCCCGTACATGACGTTCGGTCTTCGAAATGCCGGACAGACATTTCAGCGCTTCGTGGATGAAATGCTCAGGGGTCTGGATTTTACGTACGCTTACCTGGACGACTTCTTGGTCTACTCGAAAGACCAGAAGACCCACGAGCACCACCTGCGTCAACTTTTCACCAGACTCAGAGATTACGGTATGGTCATCAACAGTTCCAAGTGCGTCTTCGGAGTGTCGGAGGTAAATTTCTTAGGCTACCACATCTCGGCCAAGGGCACAAGGCCACTACCATCCAAGGTCGAGGCTATACAAAGTTTTCCCGCTCCCAAAACCGTAAGAGAGCTACGGAGATTTCTTGGGATGCTCAATTTTTACCGCAGGTTCATCCCAGGCGCAGCAAACTTCCAGGCACCCTTGAATGCTCTACTTACAGGTTCTGTGAAGGGTTCACACCCAGTAAATTTATCACCCGAGGAACATAAGGCATTTCAGAACTGCAAGGATAGCCTTTGTCAAGCAGCACTGTTGGCGCATCCAGACTGCAGCGCTAAGTTGGCGTTGGTCACAGATGCCTCCGACAAGGCTATTGGCGCAGTTTTGCAACAACTAAATGCAGGTGCATGGGAGCCGCTTGCTTTCTTTTCGCGCAAGTTGAGTCCAGCACAAGTCAAGTACTCTCCATACGACCGCGAATTGCTCGCCATTTACGAGAGTATCAAATATTTCCGGCACATGCTGGAGGCTCGTGACTTTGTGATTTACACAGACCACAAGCCTCTGACGTTCGCCTTCCACTCTCGTAAAGAGAATTGTTCCCCACGACAGTTCCGTCACCTGGATCTCATAGCCCAATTTACGACAGACATCCGGCATATATCTGGGAAAAACAACGTCGTGGCGGATACCCTTTCCCGCGTTGAGGAGATTACTCAACCTGTGCCCGCTGAAAGGATCGCTGCAGCACAACTGGAGGACCAGGAGCTGAAGCAACTGCTTACTGGGGAAAACGCATTACGCCTGCAACAAGTTAGCGTACCAGGATCGCGGACACAGCTATACTGCGACGTCAGCACCCCTACGCCAAGACCTTTTGTGCCCAAGGAGTTGCGCAGACCAATTTTTACAAGCCTGCACTCCTTGAGTCATCCAGGTACCAAGGCATCCGCAAGGTTGGTCGCTGACCGATATGTTTGGCCTGGCGTCAGGAAAGACTGCCGTGATTGGGTACGTTCCTGCCTGGCTTGTCAGCGCTCAAAAACCACACGGCACATCTTTGCACCAGTAGGTACTTTCAAACTACCAAAATCGAGGTTCGCATTCATCCACATTGACCTCGTCGGACCTTTGCCGTTGTGCCAAGGTTTCCGTTATTGTCTCACAGCCGTCGATCGCTTTACGCGATGGCCTGAGGCAATACCGTTGGCAGACATGACTGCAGAAACAGTGGCAAAGGCCTTACTTAGTGGCTGGATCGCTCGTTTCGGCTGCCCATCGGATATCGTAACCGATAGAGGTGGGCAGTTCGAATCAGCACTCTTCAAATGCCTATCTGCCATCGCTGGGTTCCAACATCGCAGAACAACTGCGTACCACCCTGCCTGCAACGGACTGGTGGAGAGGTTCCACCGTCAACTCAAGGCTGCGATCACCTGCCACGCAAATGACAGTTGGGTGGAATCTCTTCCACTAGTCCTGTTAGGTGTGCGCAGCGCTTACAAAGAAGACGCTCAGGCTTCTGCCGCTGAATTAGTCTACGGCCAGCCAATGCGCCTACCTGGCGAATTCTTTGACCCTCAGGCTGACGAGACCGTCGACATGACCACCTACTTGTCAAGGCTTCGGAGTATTTTCCGGAATCTGCAACCATCACCAGCGGCCAGGCACAACAGCAACTTCAAAACTTTTGTTCACAAGGATTTATCCTCATCAACTCATGTGTTCCTCAGGGACTGCACCGCTGGTGGTCTGAAACCGGCATACACAGGTCCTCATAAGGTCATAGAAAGAGGTGACAAGGTGTTCAGAATAGTGGTAAATGGTAAACAGGTTACCGTATCGATAGACCGCATTAAGCCGGCCTTCATACTGCGTGACCCTCACACATCATTTTCACCACCAACCACTAACATTAATCACAACACACCACAGTTACTACTCGACACTAACACTAATCACTACACACCCGACGTGGATAACCGGAACTTACCTTCAGCTGACGATGACGTCATCAGAACGACCCGGTCAGGACGTCGCGTGAGATTTCCCGACTATTATCGCCCTTGACGGTCTCTGGAGGGGGGTGATGTAGTGACCTACACACTTAAGTCTAATTAAATTGTTAAACCTAAAAGAAAACCAAACTAAATATAAATTATGTATTTCTTAAATAAAATTAATTATAATTTATATATACACATATTTACAAAATAACTTAATACTAGACTTATTTATAATCAACATTTAAAATAAAACTATTTACAATCACTAACATAATAATATTCAACAAACAAACAGACAAGTACAAACATTGTATTAGTAGCTAATTACTTATCAGTGGGCCGGCCATAGCTATGACGCGTCTATTGTCCTAGCGACGATCGGGCGCTCGCGCACGCTACGTCACGCGAGCCGTGTGCATGAGCGGGACAGCATTATCGTGCGTTGCGCTCATGCACCCGCGTTGGGTAGGCAGCGCGCGCGCGCCGCCGTGACTGGCAAGATAGTATGCTCACTGCGCGCGTAGCTTTATAATCAAGAATCCTAGTTTCGCCGCGCTAACTAATAACAGTTGCGATCGTCTTGTGTTTATGTTTTTAATACCTATCCGTGCTATTCTCTACTGTCTACATTTCTTCCACTCCTTCTTAACTAAGTGTAACTCTTGTGTGTGTGAACTGAAACCTGTGCTGTGCAATAAACTTTCTTATTCTTATTGTGTACTTCGGACTTTTCTTTTCCTTCATACATTCGTCTTCACACACGCCTACCTACGCTACACGTGGTGGATTATGGTCCAATCCCTCTTGAAGAGAGGAGGCCTGTATCTCAGCAGTGGGAATATTATAGGCTGAGTACCTATGCTGATGGCAATACTTACATAGGACTGAAATGTATAAACCGGCTAAATGTACAGGGTGAACCCACTTACACCTGCCTACCCCTTTAGGGAACTCACCCGTGATGATATTATGTAAGAGCAGTATACACTCGGATATAATTAACATTTTGTTGATTGTTCTTGGGCTTTTTATCAAAAAACCGCTGAAGCATCTTATAAATTCCTTTGAAAAGTAAATTAACATTTCCCTGTGGTTATAATCGTTTCTTTTACTGCGCTTCTCCACTCACCGCTTTATTTTTGAGTCAAATAAAAAATTGTTAATCAAAATCAAGTTTCCATCCTACTTACTCTCTTCGTACTAGTTTGAACGCTGGTCGCTGAGACTCACATAAAATTGTTATGATTTAAATGACAACGGAATAAGATAAGCTAAGTAGCAGTAACTTTTTGTTTTATACTAATCGGGTTTCCTAGAAAAGCGGTTCCGTTATATCATAAAAGTCGTCATGATAATCTGTCATTTTCACCAGAATTTGACATTAAGGTGTCAAAAATTTTAGTAAAGTATTTGGATAGCCATTATTGTGTGACTGTTCACCGCTTTCATATGAAAACAAACCTTAACAATATTCCTGTCGCTGACGTAAAACTGTCAAACTATACCTACGTGCAAGCATGCGTGCAAGATAGAAACAGAAACATGTCTAGTCAATGTACAGACGAGACGCCAGCAAACCAAGCTTCCCGAAAGTGTCAAATTTTCCCAATGAACTTTGAATCTATCTATTCCGCGGGTTCAGCGATAAAGTTGAAAATCTATTAAAGAATTTTGACAGTTTGTAGTAGCTTGATGTGCTGGCGTCTTTACAAGCCAAATAACGTGTAGGAGATATCGGCCTTAGGGAGATTTGACCTTTGTAACATAAACAATACCATATAACTAGTTCACTATCTAATTTTCTCTGCACACAAGTGAGACAGATCCGAAGATAAGTTCAAAAATATTTCACTTGCCCCACAGTCGTAGCACGTTCGCGCAATCTGACCTCACGTACCCTAACTATTGAAACATGGTACCGAAACGTTCTGTAGGCGAACCTATATTTTATAAATTTTTACGATTTTAACATCATGTAATAACGTCTAATTATTATTGTGAAATAGCATAAGCATAAGCAGCCTATACCAATATAATAGACAATAATTACGTTGACAATAATGTAATATAATTTAAAACTAACATGGAATAGTGGACTCCCTTATAGACTTTCTCTCACAGAACATAAAATTATGCGTATAAGTCTGGTATGTACATACACGCATAATTTTAATCCATTCATCCGCAAACACATCACAATCAGGGTTGGCAGCCAAAAGGGCATTCAGCACCTTTAGAGTACGACATACTGGGGCTCCGGCTACAGTTTTGGCTGGCAGTTGCGCAAACAGATTGTGCGGCGGATCTAACGGTGTCCGATGTATTTGTCGGGCACAAATAGTCGGCAGAAAAGGCCATGGTGCTCTGGGCAGTCGATACGTCCCCGTAAGGTCTTACAGGCTACATTGAGTTGATCGAGGCCACTTCTCACCTTCAATGAGTTAAAACCCAACGTCCCTAAAATCAATGTACAGACGGCACATCAAACTACCCGAAACTGTCAAATTTTCCCAATCCACTTTGAATCTTATGTTTTAGCGATAAAGTTGAAAATCAATTAAAGAAATTTGACAGATGGCGTCTGTACAAGACACCGCTTACCCTGCTTAGTTTGGGGGTAAACGCTCAAACCAAACATTGTGGTGTACCTACAAACTTAACTGTGTTTATGTAAAATTACTGTCTGTTATCTTATCACCTTATCTTTTTGCCAATAACACATTCTGTATTTTTTTTGTCGTTTTGTAATCTGAATACTTTTCAAATCAACACGGCACCCAGTTCCTCTCCTGCATTTGAACGCGTCTCTGCTTCAGAATTCATAAAACCCATCCAACATTATTATTCTGTGAATCCCCGCGAATTACCAAAAAAAAACAAAAGTCTATCAGTAGGTACCTTTCATACCTTTTAATAAACCCACTTCAACCAATTCGCGGCCCTCGTTCGGGGCAGGTATCTGCGGCATCTCGCGGGGGTCCCTTACCTACTTATATCAAAGCAAGTGCCTCTATGAATGGGCGTTTTTGGCAGCTCAAAATTGCAACTGAATATTTAATGGCGTCAGATACCATCAACAAAGCAGAGGCACTGCGAGCTACGAGGACTCTTTTAGATATGGTTACAATGCTATTTAGAAATGATGTTTCAAATGTTTCAGTTCTTTAAATGGCTGTACTGAACAGGAACTGAACTAAAAAACATTACATTTAAAAAACATTACATTTAAAAAACATTAAATGTTTCTATGGTTACACAAACCTAAGAATTTTGGGGAGAGTTTTCTTACCATGCTGTATTTCAATAAAGTATAATTTCGACCTAATTAACTCACTTTGAAAAATTGGCATTCAGAGACACATGATGTAGCTTTTATTTGAGAATACTCATGGAAAAAAATAGTCGTTACAGGTCGTCAGAAGCCCGAAAGCCTGATAACCAGTCTCACCAAAGGGTTAAAGTATTACCCAGTAATTGGGTTGTGGAAGTCAGATATGCAGTCGCTCCACGTAAAATACTGGTAGGTACTCAGGTGCATCCGGTTAGACAAGAAGCGGACCCCAATATGGTTGGGAATAGCTAGGCAGATGATGACTTATAGACAAGTAAATGCGACACACACACCACAATCCTCATTTTTGGCCACCTGTTCTGTAATATAACGTAGGATGAAATCACTGAGACAACAAGTCGCAATGACATTCAGCGTTCAAGCAGTCGTGACTTTTTACCGACTTAGAAAAAAAAAATGTTATTTTTTTTTAAGTCATTCAAATGCACGCAGCACAAACTCAACACAGTCTATCTAAACAAGAACAATCAAATAACAATACACCACTAACAAACAGCACAGAACTACAGGAACCAAGCTGAATAAGTTAAAATTAAGGCCGACATACGAGTAACCGCATTTGATTCGACGATAACTGGCGAATCTTCACGGTTCTAAAGGCACGTAGCACTTGTATAATATCTGAAATTCAGTGGGACCATCTAAATTGGTACGAGTCGGATAATAAACGGACCGGATACAGGGAAGTGAGACGATTTATGAAACTAGACTTAGAATTAAAGTTGCCCGTCTGGCGGTACGTGCAGCCTGAAAGTTGAAATTATAATGAAACTAATGGTCGGGTTTTTGTGGGATGATGGAACGATTTGATAATCCTTGTGTGGAATATGTATAAGTAGTACCTAATTATTTAGTCGCAATTTTTTGGGTTAGTGTATTTGCACGTTGTTACAATGTTACGGCTTAAATCTGATGATGATCATGCGTATTGCCTACCTACCTATAGTGTGTAAGAAGACCCTTCACGAAGCCGTCATCTACGCATTCTGTATACATCAATCTAAATAACTTTGTGCAAAATGATTGCCGGGAAACGACTTTTATTTTTGGTGTAAAAAATCCCTGTTTACGGTATGCGCAACATACTTATCATACGCAAAACATTGTGCTTATATTTGCCTGCGTGATCGAATCAGAAATGAGGAGATTCGCAGGAGAACGAAGGTAACCGACATAGCCCGAAGAATTGCCAAACTTAAGTGGCAGTGGGCATCCCACAAGGTCTGACGACCTTGTGAAGGCCGCAGGAACCCGTTGGATGCGAGAAGCACAGAACCGGTCGAAGTGGAGGTGCTTGGGGGAGGCCTATGTTCAGCAGTGGACGTCTTTCGGCTGAAATGATGATGATAATGATATTTGCATGCAACGGTACAAGGACAGTAGAAGTATCAAAAATTTAACTGAGATTGCGAGAAATAGCAATTTTGTCTGCAATGCTATTTGAGTTTGATTGATAGAGCGTTGGTGGTCCAGTGGTAATGGCCCCGACTTAAAGAGTCGTAGGACGTGGTTCGAACCCAGCAGGTGCTTAACTCATCATCATCATCATCATCATCAGCCTATAGCAGTCCACTGCTGGACATAGGTCTCCCCTAATGAGCGCCATAGCGCCCTGTCTTCAGCTTGACGCATCCAGCATCTGCCTGCAGTCTTTCGCAGATCGTCATCCCACCTGACCGAAGGGCGTCCCACACTACGTTTGCCGAGTCGTGGTCTCCACTCAAGAACTCGTTTACCCCAGCGGTTGTCGGTTCTTCGCGAGATATGGCCGGCCCACTGCCACTTCAGCTTGCTAATTCTTTGAGCTATGTCGATAACCTTCGTTCTCTGTCGGATGCATTCGTTACGGATCCTATCCTTCAGAGAGACTCCGAGCATAGCTCTTTCCATAGCTCGCTGAGCGACTTTGAACTGGTGGACCAGCCGTATCGTGAGCTGGGTTCTTAACTAAATGTAAATAATTTCATCACCACTGCTCTCAAAACAGAGAAGGAAAACAACGTGAGGAAACCGATGAATGACTAGAACCAAAACTTCGAAGACTTGTGACATCTACCAACCCGCACTGAGTCCGCGTGGTAGATAACAGCACACTCCCTCTCGAAGAGAGGGAGGCCTGTGTCTCAGGCGTAGGAACATTATAGGTTGATTATCTAACTATTTGATTCGCAATATATAACGTATTAAGCTAACTGTATCGAAACTATAAGGTTACTCTTTTTTTCTTCGTTAGTATCTTTTACGTTAGTATCTTCGTTATGCGTCATTTTTATGAAAGACTAACTGTTGCTCGTGACTTCGTCTGGGATCCAGGGTGCTTATGTTCTTCTCCAGGTCATGGTGTACCCATGTGTCAAATTTCATCCAAATCCGTTTAGCCGTCTTAGCGTAAAAACCCAACAAACAAACATAATTTTTTTATAAATTTTAATAAGAAAATCAAACATAATTTAGGTATAGGCACACTGAACCGCAACCATTGTCCTGTTTATCAAAATTGATAACCAGTCTTTTGTCTATAGCACTGGATACTAAATAAAACACAAAGTTCAACAATAAATCATTTAATCATAACAAACACTAAAAGCAGTTCTTCGTTATCGCCACTGAGGGTTGAAACCAGTCTTTTCAGTATAGCACTTCCAAGCAGGATTCCCTTCAGCCAAGCAGTCTGATACTCCATGCTCTCCAAATGTGACAGTACCACCGAGATTCATTGAGCCTATCACTGAAAACATATACACAACTTTTACATTCGTATGTACAAGTTGTGACTTTGCTATAGGTTTTTTGATCATTATTGTGTTATCATAAAAATTATCAAAAAACCTATATAAAAGTCAGAGTCAAATGGATCAATTAAACCATTAAAAGGTACTTGTGAAAATCACAAATTACAAGATAAAGAAGAAATGATTCTAGTTGCCCCTTCGAAAAAGTGGTTTTGTATGGAGAAGAATGGGCAAGGAAGTCCAAAGTTATCTACTTTTAACAAAAAAAAGTAGAGCTTGATACCTAGTTTAAGATATGCCATTTTGAACTCTATCTATACTAGAGAGTTACCTAAAGGATTAAAGGTACAATGGCGGCCCTGATAGCAATACCTAAGTATCTACCAGAAATTTTATAAATGGACTGAATTTAATTTGTTGCTTATAACTTTATACAGTGGTAATGTCTTTAGTATTACTAGATTCTCTAAATTCCCTTTAACCCTTCGTAGCCGGAACGTAGATCCACGCAAGACACAATGTCTTTTTAATTGTTTCTGTAATTACGGCATTCAACCAGTTAATGAACCCGGTAAATTTACACCAGTATAACCTTCACTTTAACCATACACTTTGGAAGGTTTAAATATGGCATAACTCTAGTCCGGGTTTAATAATATAGGAGTTGAAAATCCTGCTTGAAGGCTGATTGCAGTAGTAGCAGTTGAAGAATATTACTAATTAGTAAATGGCTATGACACTTAACCTTATTTATTTATTTATTTATTTATTTTATAATTTATGTACACACAGTAAAATACATAGAGATATGATATAGTTATAATTTGAGTACAAAGGTACTGCTTATTTCTTTCTTTCTCATTCAACATTATGTAATCACCAACACACGTCCTGTCTTCACGAAAACAGATATTTCCCCGTTTGGGATAACAACAAAGACATTACAAAATACCACAGTAACCACGATAATTATAAAGGTGCTAATAAAACAAAAGATGTTGGAACGCAAATTAGTCATCAGATCGGTATTTATAATAAAAAGCATTTAAAATATCTCTATAAGCATCAATATGACACTCAAGGCTAGTAGGTCTAACCCACGTACTTTGTAACCCACCTATTTAATAACAGACCTGTTTCCCGTGAATAAGCTGTTCATTTGAAGTTATTTAGATATCATTTTAGGTTTCCTAATGAATATCGTTTTGAGCTAATTGGCACTTAATTTTAAGGACTACTTGAAATCAAACACAATTAGGAAGAGGCCGTACTTATACCTCTTTAAAATCTTTTCATTAACCTTCTTATTACAATATTTTCACTATCTTAATGAGCAATAATAAAGTTTTTTTTTAATATTAATATAAACAATCAGTATTCGCAACCAGAAGGCTTCTAAGAAATCTTAAGAGTTGCCATTCTTGCCAAACGATAAACCCGTAAATCGCACCATCTCAAAATCGAGTACCTAAATCACGACACACTTCTTGTCTTAAACCAAGCAACACAAAGTGACTTATAACAGCTATAATACAGTTGTAATACAGCTACTAGGTACTCTAACCTCCAAAGTGCCCGAACAACTCATATCAATCGCTGAAACTCACAACTTTCAGCAGCGCCAACAGCAGGCGATAGTTTATTTGATTTGATACATTATTAATGTAACATTCTCAGTCCATACTCCCTCCTCCTCCTTGCCAAAATCAACATTTACCTCCAAATAAGTTATACGCAAGTTTATTCATAAATGGGAAATTTATTGACTATAGGGAAATAAATTTGCGAGCAAATATTAGGCTGATTTGGGCAAAGAAATGTGGAATCAGTTGAATCGGAATTGCTTATCAGCAACCAATAAATAATGTTTGGTTTACAGATTTTTATGCTCGCATCCATTTTCGCTCGCGACGTCCTGAGATTCTTCTTTCAGGTATCATAAAACACTATAAATAATCAACTAATACAGGAGTATTACTTGTTTATTTATAGTCTTTTATGATACCTTCTATCATCTACAAAAATGTTATTAATAAATATACGGTCGAATTGAGAAACCTCCTCCTTTTTTTGAAGTCGGTTAAAAATGGTCCTTAGATTAGATTCTACGATAATTTCAGTGCCATAAATACTAAATGTAATGATTCAGGACTGATATCAGCCCATTAACATCCAAGGAATAACGTTTCGGCAGGCGAAGTGAAATAAAAATGATATATGAGTACTTACAGTGATCGTTGCTTCGTTTAACTTTTCCCTGTAAGTAATGAGATTTCCTGTAATTAATGACAAAAATATTCTTTACAACTACTTACTCAGGTGGCGAGAAACAAGTGAGGGGAAACTTTACTAGAAATACCTAATTTGCATTTTAATCTGTTTAAGAAAAATAGTTGCAACAAAAAGAAAACTGTTAAGTTCTATTAGAGCTGAGCAAAGTTAGAATGTATTTCTCAAGTGCCGGAGCAAGGAGCAGGTAAAGTGGAGTATTGCATTATTATGATTCAATTCCGACCAACGCCTCTACAAATTGTTTTTCTACAGCTCGTCTTTACAAACTGAGATGGGAAAGAATTAAATAAAGAAAACATGTATACAAATTATTTCAACCAATATTTAACCATTTTGTGATAAGCTTACAGGCTTCTTTGCTAAAGAATATAACTCAATATATATGGTAGAAAAGGTACGCTAGAAAAGGATGCAGGGAAGGATTTGGGGGAGGCCTAAATTCTTCTCGATCTTAGACTAAATTTTAAAAAAATCTATGGTTTTCCAAAAAACTTTTCAAAACTATTCCAAATCATCAACATTCAAAATTGTTCTAATTTTCCAGCCAGCCACTGCAAGCCTTCCAATTTGAAAACACGAACCATAAATAAAGCAGGAATCACACTTACTGCACTCACGAAGCCCGCAGCCACCACAACAATAAGTAGAACGAGGCGGAATCTCATGTCGATTTGCATCAAACAACTCTACGGAACAGAGAAACAAACTGTCTTGTCGCACGTTTAATGTTGCCTCACTTAATAAAGGCTTCCGAGGCAGTGGCAGACGGTTTGCTAACGAGACTACCTTGGGGTGAGGTGTTTGTGATAGACGGTAGCGGTTTTGGATTTTGTTTCGGAGTTTTGTTTGGAAATACTTGAATGTCCAGCAAGCACATGCGGACGAAACGCTGCACACGATAGCTTACAAATGATGAGTTTGTAAGAAAAACACAGTAAATAACAGTGTAATCAAAAGACGTACTATGATTATCTTCGATAAACAATAAATTAAAATAAATTCACTTTTAACGAATATAAGATTAGAAACAATGAATGAGAAAATAAATATAAAATTAATGCTTAGGACAGTATAGTCGAAACACATATTATTTGTTTATTTATCTACTTTTATGTACCTATGATATTATTATGTATCTATGATACACAAAATAACCCAAAACAAGAGAATTGAAAAAGATACACATGGTGAAAATGGAATAAATAAAAAAACAATTGGCCAACATTATTAATCAAGTGACGAAATCGAATTCCGAGAAGCTGAAAATAATGTTATTGAGTGTTATTTACTTAAAAATTAATATAACGAAACGGGACGAGACGCCAGCACATCAAGCTACTACAATCTGTCAAATTACTTTAATAGACTTTCAACTTTATCGCTAAAGCATAAGATTCAAAGTTGATTGCGAAAATTTGACAGTTTCGGGTAGCTTGATGTGCAGCTGGTGTCTATACACAAGGCGACACATCAAGCTATACATTTCCAGTTTAAGCTGACCTCGCATTGTATAGGTTTTTCGTATAATCAGAAGTCAGCTTATACTTGTTATGTATAGCTTGATAGCTGCAAGAATTAACTTGAGACCCGAGCGGGCCCCCCTCCCGACCCCCGCGCTGTTTCACCGACACCTCAGAACAACTCTCATACCTACGTCATCGGAGCGAAGTCTCAAGTTTACTCTTGCGGGTTGTACCTAACCATCCTATACGGTTAGATACTTACGTTTCGTTATATTAATGTTACCTTAGCATAATATTGTGAAACAAGCATCGGAACATAATTGTCTTCCCTCATATACGGAAATGCGATCCTCTCATAACTTGAACCAACAAACTAAACCTGTTCGTGGTATGATTAGAAACACAATGGTAGTGTTCGTATTTATTGCAGCCCTGCATGAGACAATTCTGTCTCCAGTCACTAAGACTTGTGGAGAAGGAAATTATATTCATAAACTTACTAATTACAACTAATTTAGGGCAAGCTGCGAGGGGCATGCGTAATTTTTTCATGCAGAGTGAGAACTGAGGAAAGTTTTCTGAAAAGTCGAACTCTCCTTTTTATTTGGCTTTTTTAAAGCTTTTATTTTCCATATTTATTGCTTGTTTATTCAAAACCTATCTGCTCTAATTCTATCCTAATAATATCCTATCTACTCTAATAATATTATGAATAAATGACTAAAAACAAATTCGTGTGCAATTTAAAAGTTTTTTCGACAAAAGTTATAAAATTAAGAGATTCCTTCTTTATGTCCTAAAATCTATCTACATCATTAATTTTAATTAGGATCGCTAACAACGTAAATATCAATTAATCGTTGTAACTATATGCCTCCTTTGAAACAAAATACTTATTGATATTTTGATGGTAAACATACGTTTCCGATATTATGTAAAGTTAATGAACACCATTACGTTTACACGTGTATGTAAGATAAGGCGCGTTTACTTTATGCTAGTAACTAGTGCGCCCATATCATAGATATAGATACACCTAGATAACGCAAAAGCAACTAACTACTTTGCTTGCCAAAAATCGCACCAGAGCGTACGTGCAAAAATCGTAAGCCGCCACTTTCGCGCTCAGTCCTGTCTACTGCTGACTGAGTGAGCGTGAGCGCTGGCGCTAGGCCCTGGGGGTGGGGCAAGACGGGTGCCGCACGCGGCGGTGTCTTTGAATCGATTTGATTTTCCCATCACTAAATAGTACTTGTAACGTCATAGTATCATAATCAGCCTTTAATCTTCCCACTGCTGGGACACAGGCCTCCTCTCTGTGAGAGGGAGTGGGCCGTAATCCACCACGCGGGCCCAGTGCGGGTTGGTAGATGTCACATGTCTTCGAATTTTTGGTTCTAGGACATGTCGGTTTCCTCATGATGTTTTCCTTCACCATTTTGAGAGCAGTGGTGATGAAATAATTTACACAAAGTAAAGCGCCTGTCTGGGTTCGAACCTACGACCTACAACTCGTAAGTCGCGGCCGATACCACTGGGCCACCACTGCTCTTCATACGACGTCATAGTAGGTAGTCAAAAAATGGCACGCTTGGTTTTCATACAGATCCTGATACTTGCGTTATCTAGATCTATCTATATCTGTGACTTAACTATAATTATAAATGTACATATTTTGTAATGAGTAGGTACCTATGTAATGTATCTCTAATTATGTCATGTTTAACGCTGTTATGTTTAACGTTTTTTATTTTATATCCAATCGTGTTTGCTACAGCTATATTAAGATGAACACTTTTGACACCTAAGGAAAGTTATTTTTGTTATATTTTCCCTTTGTTTCAACATATATCATCGACACTTGGGTTACCTGTTGGTAAGTAAATCACAATTAAAACTTAGACAGTTTTTTTTTAGGTACCTACTATTCTACATAATGGAGCAGTGGTGCCGGGTGGTAACGGCCGCGACTTACTCATTACTCAGTACGTGCGTTGCAAACAATAGGCAACCCCGCCGCCCTCATCCCCGTCCCCACCTAAGGCGCGGCCAACTAGTTCTAGTAAACTCCGCTTGCAAGATGCAGGATTTTGCGTGACGTCAGTATGACCCTACAGTATGAGTGTACTACGTGAGCTCGACAAAGTACTACGTCACAGTCAAAAATTTCTGGAGTATTCAAAAAAATATTAAATTGTCTACAAAATGTAACTGTTACCGTTAGTTCCAGCTCTTTCGATCCAAGGCTAAAGTGGACTACTGGTCGTTTATTTTCTCCAGCTCGTGCCGCCATCTTCTACGGGATCTTCTTTCGTCCACAAAATGACTTATCATAAAAATAAGGCACCAATTGTCTATAAACAATAGGTAATAAAAATACAAAAGTTGAGCTCGTCAAAAAAAACTAGTTTCTACACGGAACACTTTGTAGAAATGCAGATTTTATATCACCTTGAACTTTGCATATCAATTTTGACATAATATACGGAAAGGTATATGTTTTAATAATATTAGCAGCGCGGTTATATCAAAGGAAAAAGTAATAAGGAATAAGGAAATAAGTAACGGGCATACTGGATGTAGGAAAGAAGGCTGCCAGACTCAAATGGGATTGGGCGGGTCACATCAGCCGCGATGACCGCTTGCCGAAACTCTAGACACAATGGTTGCCTGAAGATGGACGGCGCCGCCGCCGTGGCCGGCCCAGAAAGAGATGGCGAGATGACCTGGACGCGTACCGCGAGGGCTGGTACGAGGTGACGCAGGGAAAGACTTCCTGGAAGGATTTTGGGGAAGTCTTTGCCCAGCAAGGAGAAAGAATAGGCTAACAAAAAAAAATTAAACAATAGAATAGAACGTAAGGCTGGCAGAAAAGTATAGGTACTCGCGGAAATTAGTGGTTAAGCAAATTGACAACGGTCGTCAATTTTCCGTCTTACGGAAATTTCATAGAACTCTAAAAGTATGACAGTTGTGATTTGAACATGCGTTCAATTTATGTAAATACCACGACATCGTGGTTCGTGACGCATGGAAATCCAAAACAGGCAAAAATTGATTACATTTTATTTAGAATCCACAAAGAGAGCGTTGCCGTGTTCAGAAATTAACCTGTAGGAAACTAGTACAGTGATACGAAATTGTATTTTCATATTTGATTTTAAATATTTCAAACTGGTTTTATTAACTGTGACATACCTGTAGGTATGTCACAAACGCATAATATTGAAACCGTTCCGTTCGCTGAACTGTGAAAAGCAATAAACGAAACTGCAAATAATATTTTATAATTATGTAGGCAACAAATCTGATAATTTCGACCAATATTAAAACCAGCCCGTTTTGAATGATGACAACAAAAAAACTTATTTTAAAAAGGTTTCACTGCTATTTTTGAGCTGAACCTTATTTTGTTTGCTGTTTTTTGCTAACCCGTATAAAAAGTTTAACGGCGCAGGATAGCTTTTACCAGAACTCGTCACCTGGAACTGGTATTAGTGGTTCAGCACCTTCAATATCATCACATAATCAGCCTATAATGTTCCCACTGCTGGGACACAAACCTCCTCTCGGTGAGAGGAAGTGGGCCACCACGCGTACCCAGTTCGGGTTGGCAGATGTCACATGTTTTCGAATTTTTGGTTCTAGGACATGCCGGTTTCCTCACGATGTTTTCCTTCACCGTTTTGAGAGCAGTAGTGATGAAATGATTTACACAAAGTAAAGCGCCTGTCTGGATTTGAACCTACGACCTACAATTCGTAAGTCGCGGCCGTTACCACTTGGCCACCACTGCTCCGTTCAATATCATCAGTGTGCCGGAATAAACCAGTTCGTCGCGAACGTGGTACGACAGCGGTTAGAATGAGAATCACTGTGATTCGGACAATGATGCAAAATCACAGGAAAAATAACTGAATACATTGTAAGTATTATCTATGCTCCCTTGACATAATATCTGTCATCCGAAAGCAGCCGCCACGCAACACTGACCTCTATCATAGGTACAATGTATACCTAATACAGGTCAGTGCCACGCAACCATCGATGCGACGCTCTGCTAGAGTGACTGGTAACTGTCTTTTTTTTTTTATGGCTTCTCGCAGTTCAACCTGAGGGGTTGTCGCCTGCCTAACCGGGCTTTCCTGTGGATGCCTCAATAAATTAACGCCTCCAGCCAGGGCATAAATGAACTTAAAAACTAAGCGACTACACGCTAACGGCACCCCCTGTGGGGTACGAACCTCGGCTTAGGCCGTCGCTGGGAGAGGGCAGCAAGATGGGACAGGCTGGATCAGATTATTATTATAATCTGATCCAGCCTGCCCCATCTTGTTGAGATCGGCTTTTCCTATCTGACTGCTCTGAGAAGAAAAGCCGAAACAAACTCAGAGGTCACAGTCGGGAATCTAAATCTACAAGCTCAGCTGCGGCGCGGGCTGGCACTACATCGAGCAAGGCTGGTGACTGTCACCGGCCACTGTCACTTTTATATCCGACCTCTTCGGTAATTCCAATAACTTCGTAACAAAACTAGACGGCGCCACTTCCTACGCCGTAAAGTTTTTTAACAATGCATACGTTTGCATATGTATAAACATAACATGAACATTATTCAGGGAGTCACAAAGTCACCAATGAATGCACTAATTGTTTTCGTTCTAAATTATTTATATTGTTTGGTTAAATTACGTGTCGAGCTTTAATGTGTTCAACAGATTAAATTAATTGTAATTACAAAGTTTACTGACCGGAATTTGTGACAAAACATTACAAAATTCGTACAAATCCTTCTCAATTCTAGTCTGAACATCATGAAAAACTATGTAAATACAAGACATATAGGTGTACCAGAATCTCATGGCATAAAAAAAATAAAACATTGTGATTTTCATTTCATATGGCAATGTCAATCCATATGAAAATCACAATTTTTTTTTGTATTCCATGCAATTCTGGTAGACCTACTTACATAAGTGGCAAGGTTCAAACCTTCTGAAAACTTTGTGTTTCCATTGATGATGCTATTTTAGCACGAGGAAATGGCACAAAAAACAATATAAAAGCATGCAAGGTCCCCAACATATTTTTGAAATTTTCTTTATGCTGTTCCTTCTCCGTCCAATCGGTTAGGAACGAGTCCAAATCGTCACTCCAGCGTTTCTTAGGCCTGCCTCAGTTTCGACGCCCGTCTTCAAGCACCCACTGTGTGACGATCCTGGCCCATCTGTCTTGATGCATCCCCTATGGAACTGGAGCACCAGTTCCATTTCAGCCTCACAGACTTATCGCCAACATCGGCGATACCTGTCTTGGACCGTATTATAATATTGCGAATTTGGTCGGTGAGTTCGATTTATTAATTTAAAGTGCTACGCCCCATCGCTCTTTGGCAAAGCATGTTTGATATCAACACTTTAACATTATGTTTTGCTATTTACTCGTTCCTTAAAACAACATCATCACCGACGCCTTTGTGTAAAAAAAAAACAAAAAATCGTCAACGTACGCTCAATATTAAAAGCCCTCGAAACTTGAAACTTATCTCATAACAGTACACGACTTAAAGCTGGTGTCAAGACATCATTTACCGAGACAAAATAAGGATCATAGTCCCGAACCGTCGTAAAACAATTTGTAAGGTCGTATAAACTTATCCAATCTTGTCTGACTGAGTGGACCAGCAATATATGTGGTACAGCTCTTGAAATTTATTGACTGTTTAGTTCATTAGTTGTATGGTAAATACGTAAATAGTTCACGAATGGGTGGCTCGGAATTAGTGGTTTGTTATTTATACTGGTGTAGTGAAGTTTTATGTTGATTTTTGTTTTGAAAGTCAGAGGAAAGTAGACCCAGGGAAATTAATTATTAATCAAATTGGCAATGTTGGAACAAAGGAATTGGAACGTTCTCATGGTTTTATGCTGTCAACCTCTGATGATGAGCTGACGACTCCGATGCTGAGCTGGTGGCTCCGATGAGTATTATCTGGAATCTTTACGGTGCTAGTTGACGAACTTTAAAAAAAATTTAATGAACGGACAATAATTTAAATTAGTAGCTACATTCTACCTGTTTAAAAGTCAACATCATTTTTCAACAAGGAAGTTATTTTCTGTTAATACGACTATGACGACCGACGGATAGAGAACTTGTTTTTATTTCAGGAGACGCAAACGTAACGTTACCATCCATATAAATAAGGTGGCCTCACGGATATGGGTGGCCTGCAGTAACCGATTTGGCCAAAGATGCTGTCAGTGTGATGATAAACAGCAAATTATAATGTCAATTAGTTGATTATAAAATAGTAGTAGTAGTATTCTATTCTGATCCGAAAAATCCGAAAAAAAAATCTCCACACAATGGGTGCCTGAAGATGGACGACGCCGCCGAGGCCGGCCCAGAAAGAGATGGCGAGATGACCTGGACGCGTACCGCGAGGGCTGGTTCGAGGTGGCGCGGGAAAAGAGTTCCTGGAAGGATTTGGGGGACGCCTTTGCCCAGCAGTGGGACAGCATAGGCTAGCAAAAAAAAAAAAAAAAGTATTCTATTCTATTCTATAAAAGCCATGGATCAACTAAGGAGCGACCTTCTGGGAAGTAAGCACTGTGTTTGTTATTTAATCTTCAAGTGGAGAAGCTTAGCTTAAATTCTGGCAAAAGAATTCTAAATGTTCGTACCTGAGAAAATAATATAAGTTTTTTGACTTGACGTGAAAGATCTTTACAAATACTTTCTGAGAAGTAGCTATTTTTCGACTTTTAGTACCCCCGAGCCCTTTTAGTAGGCCTCCCACAAGGTGGACCGACGACCTTGTGAAGGCCGCAGGAACCCGTTGGATGCGAGAAGCACAGAACCGGTCGAAGTGGAAGTGCTTGGGGGAGGCCTATGTCCAGCAGTGGACGTCTTTCGGCTGAAATGATGATGATGATGAAAACCCAGAGCCCCGTTAGTCTTATGGTTGCAAGCGCTACTGTTGAGCATGATGAACTTTGCCCAACATGAAAATCGAACCCTACTTTTCGATTCTTAGGCCGGGCAAATTGTTGTTAGGTTTTTCCACCTGGAATTTCTCAGTAGCAACCCGAGTCAGGATTAATTATTATTATTATTATTCGGTTGATGGCAACAACATAATCAACCTATAATGTTCCCACTGCTGGGACACAGGCCACTTCGAAAGGCTGTAATCTTCCACGCGGGCCCAGCGTGGGTTGGTATAAATGTCACATGTCTTCGAATTTTCGGTTGTTGGAAATGCCAATTTCCTCACGATGTTTTCCTTCCTCCCCGAGCTGTGGTGATGGCAATAGGCTCGACCCTTTTACATGGGACTTAAACATTACTGGCGCAATGTGGGTGTAGTAAAGGTACAACCCAACCCTTCATACAGGCGTGATATTACGTAGAAATATTTTGAGGATGATTTCCACCAAACGGCTCGCATCGCATCGGATCGGAAAGGATACGAACGGATGCGGCGACAGCCGATCGCGTCCGGCAGGATGTCGACGCATACGATCGTCTCCGTACCGTTGCCGTCGCTTGCGAACGTATCCGTTTCTGCGCCTAGTCAAATACTTATATAGTTTCATTCCTACCGTGTTGACGTGTTCTAATTTTTTAAAATGGTTGAAGTTGACGTAGTATTGTTGCCTTTTGCATTAGAAGTAGAAAAAAATAATCATAAAACACCGAAGAGGAAAAGAAAAATTTGGATTGATGATTTAAAGCAAAAACGTTGTAAGGTTGGCGAATTTCATGATGATTTCAAATTGGATATGAAAAAACGCGACACGCGACGACAGCCGAAAGGATTCGATCGGATACGACGACAGGCGTACGGAGCCGATCGCGCGTCGCAGCATACTTTCGGCTACGATCGCGTGTCGCGGAAGACGCCTGCGGTCAAGCTGCTGTGCGCGGCTTGGTAATATAGACTTTAAATACTGTGTACACGATTTAATATCGTTTAAAGATTGTAAAATGCGTTCCGATCCGATGCGATGCGAGCCGTTTGGTGGAAATCATCCTTTAGACGATTTCTTGCAGAAAATAAAGCCCTTTGGCCCTATTGTTTCCTCTCTTCGGCCAACCTGTTAACTAGTTAGACATCATAATTAAGGAGTCAAATGAAATAAGACGTAACAAATTACTTCAAGGCAAGTTTCGGTTCGTTAAATCCTTAAAACTTAGATCGTTAATTTAAATGGAACACTTAAGCTTTTAGGCATTGAGTCTAGTTTTAATTTATTTTATTGCCTACTCCATTTTAGTTTTGATTTACTTAAATTTTAAGTTAGTTGTTCAACAACTATTAATATCGATAGTACCTATTTAGTCATTATTTCGTTGTTTTTTGGTATGACGTAGAATTTATTGTCTTCTTTGTCTTAACTTAACAATGTAATACCAAAAATGTTTTTGTTTTACTTTTTTATACGCGACTGTATATAGCTTTAATCCATGGAACTTCCATAATTATGTTTAACTAACTAACATTACGTTAATTAACGGGGGATTATAAGAATTTGCCTGTTTGAGAAACAATTTTAAATGGTCAAATTAGTGTATTTAAATATTATATCCCTTTTTGAGAGAAATTAACGGTTCAAAACTCGATAAATGGCAATTTGCTCGATGAAAAAAAAATCCGAAACAGGCAAGAATTCAAAACCATTTCATTTTCCGTTTCATTTCCTAATGAAAATTGCATGTACCAATTTAGAGCTGACGTCTCGCGAAAAAAAAATCTGCTGTTCCCTACATTTTGACGTGTTTTTTTTTTTTTAAGTTGTTCATAATGATGAGTATAATGACCTCTTAGAAGGTTGTTAATGTTTTACCGATAACCCTGTTTAGATATCTTTTGTGGACGCCATTTAAAAAAAAAAACAAAATGGCGGACATAATTATGTATAAGTATGCCACGGCTCGTCAAAGCCCTTTTCGAACATGTGAAGCAATGGATTAGCAAAATATCCTTCAAAATGATTCAGATCGTGATCAAAGGTGTGTTGCACAATTAGAGCGCAGATTTGCAAAACAAGGCTTGTAAATTAACATCACAAAGGCAATATTAAATTCGAGTTTCAACATTTAAAAAACCCACATTAAAATCAAAAAAATATATTGAATCGCCGACCTAATAATTCTACAGTCATGTATAACAAAGGATTCGCGACAAAGAAACGGTATTACCATAATTTTTGAGCCCTCCTGATTGGAGCTCATTGTTGCCGCTGCCACTGTCACAAACCACAGCCTAATCAAAATATTACCACAGTACCCTTTATAGACATGCTATAAACTAATTTAGGTGTAGGTACGGTCAGCAACAAAAGTCGATTAACACTTCAGTTTTTTTTAATCTCAGTTATTGAGCAAAATATTTGTTCAAAATTGCATTGTAGGTACTTCTGCTGCAATTTTGAACAAATATTAACCGAGATTAAAAAAACTTAAGTTTTAATCGACTTTTGTTGCTGACTGTACGTAAATTGTATGAAATGCCAATTTGAGGTATTTTATACTTAGTTCTTCAGGGGCGGTAACTACGTCATTTTTAACAATCTGGTTTTTGAAACGCACAACACACGACCCAATATCCCTTCTTAAGGCAGGTCCAAACGGAGATGGCGGTATGAGCTAGACTCATTCCAAATAGCCCTAAATAAATTTAATAACCGAGAAGTAGAAGGGGAGTAAGGAGGTCTTTGCCCTGCAGTGAAAGGAGCGAGACGGATAATAATAATTATAGTTTTAAGTTTAATTTTGTAGAAAAATAGGGCAACAGACGGTTCAACAGTTACAATGACAAAAGAATGGTTGAAACTTGTAATAACAAGCCAAATTGCTAAGTAATTACAGCCGCACGGTCGATCGATCAGATTAAGCTACATTTACCTCGGTTGGTCCAGCGGGCCAATTAAGTAACACATTAGCAATGGAATTGGTTTCATTTTGACAGTTCAACAACATTCATTGCGTTATTTACGTGTTGAGCAGACAAATTTTTCGAACTTATGAAGCAATGGATTATCAATTTGCTTGAAAATGATTCAGATTCCGATTGATAGTGTGTTACGCAATTGGGAGCTGGATGGTGACCATCTTTACATACCAAGATCCCTCCGTGCCTCGGAAAGCACGTTACGCCGTTGGTCCCGGCTGTCATTCGTGGATCTTTGACAGTCGTTCCGGGTCGTCAGAAGCCCGAAAAACTGAGAACCAGTCTTACCAAGGGGTATTGTATTACCCAGTAACTGATTTATAGAGGTCAGATAGGCAGTTGCTCCATGTAAAATATTGGTACTCAGCTGCATCCGGTTAGACT
This sequence comes from Oligia latruncula, assembly GCA_948474745.1. Lineage (NCBI taxonomy): Eukaryota > Metazoa > Arthropoda > Insecta > Lepidoptera > Noctuidae > Oligia > Oligia latruncula. The sequence goes on along the minus strand of OX419686.1, from coordinate 7,961,999 downwards.
GGAAGCCGACCCCAACATAGTTGGGAAAAAGCTAGGCAGATGATGAGTGTAGCATACTCATCTTCAACTTGAATGAGTTAACAGAAATTACTGGCAGGATGAAATCACATTGCTAGGTATTATGAAATTCGAGTACCTACTGACTGGTGTTCGAGTACGGGGAAATTTGAACTCTATTTAAGGTTAGCAAAGCAAACTATCAGACTGGTATAGCCAATAATTTTTTCAAGAGGACGGTAACCATTTTCAAATCTTTATTTAATTTTGTAAATCATGAAACTTTTATTTTCTTTTGACTGTAGGTACTTACCTGTCAAAAAGAGTAAACTTACATAATGTGGATAAGACAGAGATTAAAACAGAAGACGAACTTAGGGGATCGAGGAGGGGGGTGGAGGGCGTTCAGAGGATCAGACTGGAATAACTCCTATTTTCTATTTAGAATGCGCCAAAATATAGGTACCTAAGTTAAATGACTTAAAATAAAAAAAACAGTGGCACTCCGGGAGTGCCGACAGAAGTGAAAACAAAACACAAAAAGAATACTTTGCCATCACACACTGACATATCGGATATACATTAAAACCGAGTACATCCCGAGGACAGCCGAACACATCCGAAGCGGGTATTTTTTTAAATCGTTTTATAAACAAAACACGCGTGGCGTCGCTTACGGTAACAGTGGCGCGAGTTAGGCAGGATACAAAAGTCTAAAAAGTTAGTATTTTTAGACCTTTGTATCCTGCTTATGCGTATGAAGTTTCATTAAAATCGGTTCATTCATTTCGAAAAATAAGGGCTTGAAAGTTTGTATAAAATTCCGCACGGCGTAAACGCTCTTAACTAAATATCTATTTAAAATAGTTTGAGTCTAATTATAGAATCTAAAAAAAGCTTCAAAATGTCAAACGAAATATTTTATTCAAAAAACAGCCATATTCGCTGGTATGCTGGTATGGTGAACTACGCGCCGTAGCATAGTGTGAGCTACGCCGTAGCACAGTTTGACCTACGCCGTAGCACTCTCCATCCGTCTTACGAATTTTCGATCAGGTCACGTGTCCTGACGCGAGTTTAACATTTTTTACCCATTACAAAAAAAGTGTACAACGCCGCTAAAGAAGTTTTCACTTCAAAAACTTTCAACCAAAGAAGCTTATTCTTAAAATATTCGTTGAATTGTTATTCCTCATATTAAAATCTTATACTCTATATTACTATCGATACTTCCTCGATACAGATTCAATTTAAAGTTTCCAAAAATTCTTCAAGCTAGCATATTGGCCCGGAAAGCTTTGCTCTGAAAATTGACACTTGAAACTTCGCTCGAAGCTTAAAATTTCAAATACTTGGGCGTATTTAGGTATCGACGAAAGTTCAATTAGCTGCAACGTTATTAAGAAAGTCTTTGACAGTAAAATATTGATAAAAATATGGTTTCTATAAAGCTCAGCATTGGCAATCTTTTCTTTGCTTTAATAATCTGTGTTCATGCAGTTTTTCTTAACTCTAAAATTGACTGCATGTTTCCGTAGAACATTCTGTATGTTCAATAGTTTTAGATTTCTCCATACTGACCCATCTCAATGGATCACCCTGTATATTATCACCCTTTTTATTTGATTTTTTATCTGTTTTTTCTGATGTACAGACGCCAGCACATTGAGATTCCCGAAACTGTCAATTTTTCCCAATCAACTTCGAACCTTATGCTTTAGCGATAGTTGAAAATCTATTAAAGAAATTTGACAGATTGTAGTAGCTTGATGTGCTGGCGTCTGTACGTATCTGGTGTATTATGTGTCTTTTAGTCTGTGGTAAATAAATGTATTTTCCTTCATTCTTTATATGGACCACACAAGATGGATCATGTTATCCATCCATACTTATACTAATGTTATACATGCGAAAGTAACTCTGTATGTCTCTCTGCCTGAGACGCCTTTCACGCCCCATTTACGGCTAAAAGCATTTCGATTTGCACACAGGTAGTCCATGACATACGAACTTTTTATCTCAATAAAAAGTAGCCTATACACCAACCAACCGGCAACCCAACAACCCTAACCAATACGTTCCCGTGGAATAATTTCCGACCTCCACGCGGGCGAACCTGTGGACAAAAGCTAGTCCTATATAAGACACTAAAATGTTACGCTCAACTTGTGTATGTGATATTTCTGTCTAACCATAATAATACAAACTTAGTACCTTTTTTTTTTGAGTGTGGGAAATTATCAAATGACCTCTCCCGCTCTGGGTGGAGCGGAAGGGAGCGTCAGGCCCTTACTGGCTAAAACCCGCCCGTGTTCCTTCCTTAGCCCTTTATGTTCCGGGGTAGCGGTAACCCTTTCGGACAATCCCGCTAAACTTACTGAAGGGGTACTAAGTATACATCACTATAACATCTTGTGTATCACGCAGCTCCTTCAAATCAACATGCCCTCAAGCCTTAATCCAACACGCGTCCAAACTATCACTTGTAGACCAAACACACTTAGTATCATTAATCATAAGTTCGCGAACTTTCCACGTATAAAGTTGGTCCTCTTAAGCCAAAGGAGGCATTAATGCTGTAGTGCTCTTTGCGTAACAAGTTACCTTGCTAGCCATAAATATATTAGCACGCCGGTGCGATATACAAGTTTAATGAGAGCGACACGTGCCTAAGTGACGCACGTTAACACAAACTGAACCGTAGTTGTACTGATGCGCCTAGTTGAACTTGGAATGTTCATCTATGTTTGAGGAGCAATGGAGAGGGAGAGGAAGGCCTAAGGAAATATGAATGGATTGTGTGGGGAATGATATGAAAGAGAATGGAGTGAATGATAATGAACAGGGTGTAAAGTTCGCTCATTCTCTAAAAGGAGGATCCTCCGACCAGACCAGAGAGAGTTTTTTCGTGACGTCAGTGTGATACGTAGTTCGCATGTGGCAATAGTGTAAAGTTCACTCATTCTCTATAGGGAAATGAGGATCCTCCGACCAGACCAGAGAGATTTTTGCGTGACGTCAGTGTGCTGCGTAGTTCGCATGTGGCAATGTAGATACCGCAACAATAACGTGACGGTTGACAGGGGGATTTGAAGAAAAAAAACGTGTTTCGCCGACTCAAAGTAACATGAGACAATGGCCCCTTGCCCTTGTCTCAATGTTATGGTGATGATGTGATGTTATGGCCATAGTAAAGTCATCTTGTTCCGGAAATCTTGCACCCATGACCTTTTCCTAGTGTCCTTGTAATTTTGTTTTACTTGATAGAGGTCTCCAATCTCAACCCGTATTACAAAACAAGGCCCAGGACCCAGGGGACCAGGTCCAGGGGGGGTGGGGTCCAGGTCTTTAGACCCAGTACCCTAATTGCGTAACGCACGATCAATCGGAATCTGAATCATTTTGAAGCAAATTCCTAATCCATTGCTTCAAAAATTCGAAAAATGTATTTGCTCAACACGTAAATAACGACATGAGTGTGGTTGAACTGTTAAAATGAAACCAATTCCGATTGAGAATGTGTTACACAAGTGCCCCGCAGGTTTAAACCATCGAGCCACTTTTAAACTTCGAACTATAATCCGACAAAGTTAAAGTTCTTATTACACTGACGTAAAACCCAATGTCGGGATAAAGTTTAAAATACGGTAACTGGTTCGAAGGTTTAGGTTAGGTCTAAAGATAGAACTCATTTTATCATAAGACGGCTTAGGTTTGGTCATATTCCAAATGCTTTCTGATTTCTATGTTGTTCATTGGTAATTAATCGTACTTCTCCTAGCAGGTCCACCTTCTACGTCGGTTCATTATGAGGTCGCTTAGTTTCAGAGCATTGTCCGCCCAGCTTAAACGAACAATGCAAATGATGAACTGCATATAATTCAGAACCTGCTAAAAAGCTATAAAAGATCAAATTATAAGAAGAATAGAATAGAATACTCTTATATATGTAAAAATTTTACATAGGGTGACACAATGGGCGTTTCTTATCGCTAAAAGCGATTTTTTAAATACAACCTTTGCATGAATTTAAAGGGAGAAGGAGAGACAATACTGCAGGTAGTCTGTGATGTACTATTTACATACAGGGTTATTTGTAAAACACCAGTAACCTCTTAAGAGGTCATTGTACTCATCATTATGAACAACTTTTACTATGGACCAAACCTGAAATCGCGAAAAAAAAATCAGCTGTTCCCTACATTTTGACGAGTTATACGAACATAAATGTAGGGAACAGCTGATTTTTTTTTCGCGATTTCAGGTTTGGTCCCATAGTAAAAGTTGTTCATAATGATGAGTACAATGACCTCTTAAGAGGTTACTGGTGTTTTACAAATAACCCTGTATACAATAAATACATACATACATAAAATGTAACTAACTATTTGCTAAATTAAATGACTTACTAACTTACTATACAAATAAATACAAAAACAAAGGACATAATAGGCGTCGAAGTACTCGTCCGCATCGCTGTCATACGGAAACGTGACCAGAAGACTGGCAGCATTGCCACGTTAAATGGCAATGCAAATTCTTTGGCCAAAGAACGACCCAACCCTCTGGTAACGTAAAATGTCGACCAGCCGGCGAGAAATTTAAATTTAATTTAATTCATACATATAGCATACACTCATAAAAAGTCATTATTAAAGCCAGAAAAGTAAAATCGCTTCAAGAAAGACTGCGTGATTCCCCATAATGTTTTATCTTAATTAAGCAGAGATCATTGCGTTTGGTACTTTGCTTGAGTTCCGTGTGTATCCACGGACTTGCCCGACTTAGTTGCAGGATCAAGGGAAAATTGAAAGGATCAAGAAGATAATTACGTGTACATTGACAAGACACCGGCTGAACATCATCGAATAATCTGTAGCTACTCGGATATCTATGGTAGCCACTATTATGGGATCAGTCTACTATTCTGCGCCATTTTATATGGGTAGCGAAATGGTAGGCAGCTGAAATTGAGGTTAAATGACTAGGTGGGTGTTGTACCTAATGTTTTTGGACAACATGTAAAAAAAACTGGTCAAGTGCGAGTCGAACTCGCACACGAAGGGTTCCGTACCACCAGGCAAAAACACCGGAAAAAAACACGTTAGTTGTATGGGAGCCCCCCTTAAATATTTATCTTATTTTGTTTTTTGTATTTGTTGTTATAGCGGTAACAGAAATACATAATTTGTGAAAATTTCAACTGTCTAGCTATCGCGGTTCTTGAGATATAGCCTGGTGACAGACAGACGGACGGACAGACAGCGAAGTCTTAGTAATAGGGTCCCGTTTTTTACTCTTTGGGTACGGAACCCTAAAAACGAACAATTTTAAAGACTTAATTACGTAACGTGATCGCTATTATGGAACCAAATCACCGAGCTCGATATTAACGCCCCAAAAAGAAATATTTGTGTTAAACATAAAAGAACTTTCGCGTGTCGCCTGCCTATAAAATTTTGTAATTAATAACCACGACGCCAGTCGTTTATGGTAATACGGGCTATTTTTCTTTACACTAATGCGCGTCTTTGAGTTCAACGTGCTTGAAACAGCACTTTGCAATTTCAGTAGCCCTGAGATGTTATCTCTATCAATTATGGCCCATAAAACGTAATGACTTCATCGTAAATCTTAGCGTACACGACCGAATTTTACTTGGTGTTGAATAAATGAGGCCAAATTGCTCCAAGGTATTAATGACTGTTGTCCCGTGCCACCCCGAGCTGATCGCTCGTGCGTGAGCACTCGAAAGGACACCCTGCCTTTGTCAAGAAATTGTTGTGACCCTCTTAAATTCATAAATGAAGCAGTTGGCCACACCCCATCAGATATGGCGGAATAAAGCTCACCAATTATAAACAAAGCCTTATCGCTAACTGAGTTTACAAGCCTGATTCTCGAACAAAGAACACGTTAGAAATTAAACTTGCCTACTAAGTGATGTATGGATTTAGGCTAGCAGCGTAATTAACTGGGCTATTCGCCAAGAGACGATGTTAGTACATGCTTGCCAGACATTATCCGAGGGGACAGGTGACGATCATCAGTTCCCTGTCATCTTTAAGTTCTGATTTGACCTTTTCGTGTTTCACGATAATGAACCGTTCCGTGACTTCCGTAACTTCCTCACTCCGTAATACCTAGCTTATTTATTGATCAAAAGAATAAAAATGTAATAAAGACGTCTTTATTAGAATTTTATATTTTCAATTGTACGGTTACCTGCGTTCGAGGGTCGTATTTTGAATAAATAGCTCATTGTAACGGTGATAAGGCCTACGGTAAAGGGTATCAGGGATATTGGAAAATGACAATTCGTGTAGATATTCAAACGATATCTATATAAGGAGTTGGAATACCTCCGAAGTTTTTGGTAGAATAAGTACCTAAGAATCTCATTGAATATTTGGAAGTATTTAAGCTTTAACAAAAAATTCAACAAGTTGAGAGCAATGGTGGCCCAGTGGTACCTGCCCCGACTTACGAAATATAGGTCGTGGGTTCGAACTAGGCAGATGCTTTACTTTGTGTAAAAAATTTCGTCATCACTGCTCTCAAAACGGTGAAGGAACACATCGTGAAAACCATGTCCTACAACCAAAAATTCAAAGACTTGTGACATATACCATCTACCCCAACTGGGCCCGCGTGCTAGATCACAGCCCACGCCTTCAGCAGTGGGAACATTAAAGGCTGATTATGTAAAAAAAAGTTCACTGTTGCCAGAATATAATATTTTTGTTGACTGACATCTGACAAAGCTTTTCATCAACATGGTCACATATGGGTCAAGTGAGTACACAAAATTATACCAAATATTTATATCTTGACACCAACGAAAATTAAACACGGTTTCACCATCTAGCTGGGCCACTTAAGTAAGCACTTAAAATGTCGTAGAGATGAATGGCTCAACTTCAAAGTTGCCTTTAACTTTTGACAGTAGAAAATCTCTAGAATTTTTATCTAGGAAGCTAATGGAGTCTTCTACTTTTAAACACATTTTTTTACAGTACCTAAATAATTTCATCCGTATAACGTACAGTCACGAGCACTAATATGTCAACACTTGGCAACTTTCAATGTCGATTTTTTCGTGAAATAACGAATGCAACGTTGAAATACGACACTTTACACAAACCTATGGGTTCGAAAATACTTTGTTCGTAATAACATAAAATTTCATTCAAAACTAAGGAAGAAAATCGTCTTTGAATAAAGCCAAGTGTATACATACTTCTGCTCGTGACTGTACACATTACGACATTTTACGAAAAGTTTGTTAAATAAAAAGCTTTCGGTTCTCATCTGCCTAGGCTTTTCCCAACTATTTATGTTGGGGTCGGCTTCCAGTCTAACCGGATGCAGCTGAATACCAGTATTTTACATGGAGCAACTGCCTATCTAACCTCCACAACCCAGTTACTGGGTAAAGTGATACCCCTTGGCAAAGGTGGTCAGACTTTCGAGCTTCTGACCGCGTAAAGACTGTCAAAGATCTACGAATGACAACCGTCAGACGTCATATAGGCAGTCGTTCCATGTAAAATACTTGTATCCAGCTGCATCAGGTTAGACTGGAAGCCGACCCCAGCATGGTTGGGAAAGATAATTATATCCCTAAAAGGGATAACATAAGTTCACTTTACAACAGCAAATGTAAAAAAAATCTAGTAAAGAATATTACTAAAAAAATAACAATAACAAAGTCTATTTGTATTTTGAAACTTTGAACTAATAACACCCGCGTAAGAAAAGCTTCCTTTTCTCCATTCTTCGTAGAGCTAAGATTCCAAGTAACAGATGTAGTGATAAATTTAATTAAATACTCAAGAAATACGTCGAAAGGATTTCAGACGCCTCCTACAAATCCTTTGTTTGAACCTGTGTCCTGAATGCTAAATGAAACTACGACTAACTAATGAAACGAAATAAATACCTTTTTTGCATGGCAACGAATTTAGATGGAAAAAAAAGTTATGAAAATAATAACGCCCAATATTCTTTGGAGATCGACTTGTGGACCGGGTTAAGAATACAACAATCCGTTCCATCACTAAAATAACTGATTTCACTCTGAATGATGAGCTCCTCAAGTTCTGAGTTGAGCTGCACGATTTTTGAAAAATGCTGATTGGACAGGTCCGCTCAATCTGTGTGATTCTTTCCTCATAAGGCCATTTCAGATACCAATGACACACGATCTGACCAAGATTTTGTCTGGACTTTAAAAAACTGTGACCTCTGAGTTTGTTTCGGCCTTTCTTCTCAGAATAGTCAGATAGGAAACGCCGACCTCATCTAGTTAAAAAAAATATAATTGAAGTGTAAAAGTGTTTGTACAAACCTACTCACAGAAAATAAAACATTTATCATTTAATGGGCCAAACTTACAACCCAGTGGGTCCCGCTTAATGGCAAACGACATCGCGACAGGCCCAGACGGAGATGGCGGGATGAGCTGGACGTCCTTGGCAGCTCTGGACAGAGAGAGGTGAAAGGAAAGTACGGCTAAAAAAAGAATATTTCATATTATTATGTTTCTATGCATGATCAATAATAATATAGGTGTTAGAAAAACTGAAAAGAAAGTTAGTAAAAGAACATTGCTATGAAAAAGCAAATTATGTTTACAGGTAATAACTGACTAATATAAAAACCGGTCAAGAGCGAGTCGGACCCTCGTACCGAGGATTTCGTACCATCATAATAATAAGTTTTTAAATTTTTATCGCCTAGGCCCTGCGGTGTAGAATATTGTAGTTTTAGGTCAGTGCCATCTCTTGACCGATAGTGGAACTAATGTTACTTTTGTTGATGATTTATGAAAAAGTGTGCTATTTAGAGACATCGTTTTATTTTTCCTGTAATCTTTACATAAACTTCTATCACATACAATTATTTCAGATTTTTCTCAAACTGCGCCCTTTCATATGATACCCCACACATCCTCTAGTAGCCCCACTTCGAATTTTTCAGAACCCCTTTCAGTCGCTGTTGCAAAAAAGTCTTTCTTATTTGCAAATATATAGCTGGGCAAACGTCATCTAAAACTATTCCAAATTTCAAATTGATAGCATTAGTAGTTCTTGAAATATCCAGCTGTGACAGACGAACAGATAGACAGCCTAAGTCTCACCATAAAGGTTCCGTTTTACCTTTTTGGTACGGAACCCTAAAAAGGCTTTATATTTATAATATTTGGTTGAAATAAAATAGGCTTTGTTTTAAGTGAGAACGTAACTACGTAGGTACTGAGTCAAAGAAACAGATGAAAGTCAAACACGCCTGAAACATAACAAGCTTCTAATTACCCCACGCTACTCTAACAACAATTACTAAAATTAACATATTAACGTACTAACATAATCATAAAGCCCAACGAACATTTTTCAAACTACCTTTTTTCAGCGTTTTAACAAAGAATTTAAGAAAATATACTACAATTGCTTCCGCAGGTAATTACTATGAAAATTGCTTTCAGTGGCTCGCTAACGTCTTTATAAGCTTCTTGATTATATTAGATGACACTTTTATTCAGCCTTTAAAATGGCCAAATATTTTCGACCTTTTGGTGAAACGCGTAGGAAGAAAGTCAAGAATAATTACGCTTATGCAAACTTTAAGAAGAACTTGCGATCCTTGTTTAAAAATAGGATGTTTTTGAAGACGATGTCTTTAAAAGCCAATTTGAAGATCTTTTGTATTGGGTGGCGAAATATCTGCTTTCAAAGACTGACTTTTAGTATCGGGAAAAAAGTTCAAGTGACGTTTTTTTCACTGGTTATCGAACGAAAAACGGCAATGTACTTTGGTAGCAGTAGGTATACATAGTACGTTGTATTTTAGACTGATAATATTGTTAGTGTGCACAAGAGAAATTCTTAATAACAAGCCATGGGAAATTACTACTGAAGGCTGCGGGTGTCGACCTCAGGACGAGCTGCTTCTCATAATGATAACTGTACGTCGCTTGCTCTCACGTCACAAGTCCTGACTCGCTTCATATTTTGACTGCTGAGACCAAAACTACAAACGTAGTTTATAGGAAAGCTTAATAAAAATTTGGCTGTTATTTTAATAAATTATGGTGTCTTAAGACTTCCATGCGAACGATGTTGCGGACACAAACCTTACTAAAGAATATTTCATGATAAATATTTACCGATATTATTTGACAAGGCATTAGCAGATAAAATATTAGTAGGTACTCTACGAAATAGTGTCTGCCGAAAATAGGACAGTGTAAATACGAGTATACAGTATCAATAGAGGACAGTAACACCTACACTGAAATAACATGTTTATCTACTGTGTACCTAAACCTAAAAGCCCTAAATACGTTACTGTCTGAGCCCGACCAAGGCCCTAACAAAACAAACAATTTGTAGTTCTGTAATACCTAAATATTGGTCAATTTGGACTTAGAAGGAGTCGCTTCTTCTTCTTAGCGTGTCGATGGCAATCTAAATGGAATCGGCCCAGGATTCGGCTACGTGTTTGGCGCCATCACTAGCGTCCATCAGTTCCTGTAACGTGCAGCTGCCAGGAAACGCAGGACATGATATTAAGTGTTCCATCGTTTGTGGAACAGCACCACTTTTTACCACACTCCAAGGCGGTGTAGTCTATGAATCTCCACCTGAACAGGTTTTGTAGAAGGAGTTAGGTGGTAAACGACTCCCTTTTGAAACCGTACATAAATACTAGATGAATTCATTTTGTAGGGATGTCTCACGTCTGCCGACAGGTCTGCATATTCATACTTAGTTAGTCACGTTACTTATGGAATGCAAAGCCTGTTAAATAATGGTATTTTGAATCATTTCAGCACTCTCTGAGGCCACGCTACTACCAACCAAGCTGGCTTTAATTTACAGAAAGCGAGAAAAACCTGTAGAAAGTTTTTAAGAGACCAATTTTTTCCTAAACGCATTGGAATATCAAAAATCTAAATATTTTACACATAAACCTACATGGGTATTTATGAAACATCAGAAGCTAGGTGCATAGTTCCAATTCATCGTTTCCTATGGAGAAGAGCCGTAAAGAAACTCCACGGAAACTTTTAAAAATAATTGGCTTTTACAATGTTTTTTATCCCTACTAGAATAATATGAGAGTTCATGGGTTTTTGTCTAAAACATCGTTCATCGGTCACATTGACAAAATCGGCAAACAAATAAAGGTGGTAAAATAAATCTAAGCAATGAAAACCAAAAGAATATCATTGGATCCAAACCGAGAGATTTAGCACGCATCGTTAGACCCCATCAAGACAAGGCACTACCGTAACCGTATGTGTTCCTTTACTTAACCACTGAAGACCACTTATTACTTAATTTACAAGTTAAAGTGCGACCGCCCGCGCACAAAGGAAAAATGGGTTATATAAAAGCACTGCGCACCTATTACTTTTTGAAGGCTTTCAGCCGTTATTCCGCCTTCATGTAAAATAATATGTTTATGAGCTAAATTCTAGGAGATCGTTTCAGTCGACCTTATTTTGCCTGAATAAGTACGTTATTAAGGGCTTTGTTTAAAAGCTAGCCTTCAAAGTAGAGGCTTAATACGGATCTACACCCGTTTTGTTTAGGATTTCCAATGTAGTTTTATTTTTTTTATCTGCTATCCGTTTGAATTATTCCAATTTTTGTAGTCATAAGAAAGATATTTTCAGCAGTAGATGTTTGTAACGGTATCTACAACGCCACATGCGAACTACGCGTCATACTATCATCATGAAAAATCTGCATCTCGCAAGCAGAGTTTACCGCGCAACTATAGTCCGCGCGGAACTAGTTGGCCGCGCCTTGGGTGGGAACGGGGGTGACGGCGGCGGGGTGTGCGCGGAGTGCCCACGCATGTGGTCGGAGGATCCTCCCTTTTGTATAGAGGATGAGTGAACTTTACTTATAGAGGCACGAGGAATAGGGTTGATCCTCATGCCTCTATATGTTAAAGCTGCGGCTCCCTTATTTTGTTTCCTAGAAAACAAACAGACAATCATAGACAAGCAATATACAATTCCAGTTTCTCATCTATTCTACATCGTCCTAGTTCTTGGAATGCTTTTGGGCACAGACAACACCCAAAAATAGACAAAACTTATCAAATATATCTATAATCGCAAAGCCAAAGTAAACTAGTCGTAACAAAGCCAAAGTTCTCCATCCGTCGTCCTTTATCGAAATGTACCCTAATTTTATCACTTAAAGCGTACCTATCCGGTCTAATAGAATAATGTACCTAAGTACATGATATACCTGTTGCTTCAACATGGCTGCCAAAGTTACGTCTTTGAGTTAAAAGCCAAAGCTTATGTAAGTTGTTACATAATACAGACGGGAACAGGTGTCGCCGAATTGTTGTTACAAACCAATCAAGCCGGAATTAATTTGAGCCTTGTATACCTAATCTGTTGATTTTAGGTAATTTATAACTATCTTTGACGGCGTTGGAATGGGGAAAGCTGCTTTCATACTTATGAATAATTACATATTATTCATAAGCTTTTTTATATTTAAATATTAACTGTGTCCGCGACTTCGTTCGCGTGGATGTCAGAAAACAATAATGTGTGTCTCTTTACGTCAAAATCGGTTCAGGCGTTTCGGAGATTAGCCGGAACCAACAGACAATGAGACAAAATTTAAAAAAAAAACGTGTTTCTGCTATAAGTTTCGTATAGACTTTCATATGCATTTAGTGAAAAGCTGTTATTTTGGCGAATTTTGCCAATGAAACTGCGAACGCGTTCTGCATTTCTGAACCACGTCCAAGAGCTTTCAGTGTGAATATTCCACAACAATAATAACACTGACAGCTCTTGATCGCTGTTTCGAGGTGCTGAGCGCGTTCAGTTTCATTGGTGGAATTCTCCCTTACAAATGAGTACACTTAGCCGCAGTAGTTACCGTCAAACGGGGTGAATAGCGATGCAGGGTTGAATCGGGACGAAACTTTAAAAGCGATTTTAACATTGAAATAATATAGTTTATTGCCAAAAAGGAGTCTAATATGTTTATTGTATTATAATTAACGATTAAGTGTCCTTTTCGGCAACAAACTGTATTATTTCAACCAGATTTCAACGCTAAAATCCACTTTAGGTAAAGTTTTGTCCCAATTCACCCCTGCAACCCTATTCACCCCGTTTGGTGGTAGGTACTTAATATTTCCTATAGAATGGTTTAGTAATGCCTCAATCTATACTAATCATCATCTGCCTAGCCTTTTCCCAACTATGTTGGGGTCGGCTTCCAGTCTAACCGGATGCAGCTGAAAACCAGTATTTTACATGGAGCGACTGCCTATCTGACCGCCACAACCTGGTTACTGGGTAATACGATACCCCTCGGTAAGACTGGCTGTCAGACTTTCGGGGTTCTGACTACCCGTAACGACTGTCAAAGATCCACGAATGACAGCCGGGACCAACGGCTTAACGTGCTTTCCGAGGCAAGGAGGGGTCTCGGTATGTAAAGATGGTCACCCATCCACAGGCCAACCGCGGCAAGCGTAGCTTAACCTGATCAATCGACCTGTGCGGCTGTTATTATTTAGCCACGGCCTCAATCTATACTAATAATAAAGCTAAAGAGTTTGTTTGTTTGTTTGAACGCGCTTGTCTCTGGGACTAGCAATCGAATTTAAAAAAGAAATTAAGCGCTAAGCGAAAACGAAGTACCTAATAGCGCGGGTAGGCGATGCAATGCGACGCGGTTAGGTCGGGGGATCAAGAAATTTCACGCAGACGAAGTCGTGGGCAGAAGCTGGTATAAACTATTTTTGCAATGTTAGGTACTTAATCTAAGTTCATTCTAATCTCGTGTTTCAGGTCATTAATTACAACTTATGAGAGTTGTCTCTCGTATACCAATAACATAAAATTGTCCCACTGATAGGTAAATAAAAAAAAATATATATTCAAGTATAAAGTAAAGTAAAAATAGGATTTACATTAATTACAATCGAGGAAAATTAAATTCTAACTGTAATGTAGACCTGCTTGATCTAGGTTTATGGAAAGGTAAAGGTGAAAGATGTTTTTCAAGCTAGGGTGGTGAAGAGATCGATTGCAAGTGACATATTTGAGAGAAACAATGATAAAAATATTTAAAATATGTATGTATATCATAATAAATAATCATTTATTTTTGTATTTACTCTAAAATAGAGCCTATGGTCTATACCTCATTAATTATCACACGGTTTTCACCCTGAAGTTTAAAAAACCCACCCACATAGCTATACCCATAAATTGATGCGTCAATAACAACGTAAAATCATCTAAAATAACCTCAAGACATGCCACGACCCACGTCGTAACGAACCTTCCGCATAGCCCAGAGGAACACCGAACTACTTAACTATGCATATAAATCCATACGTTGAAACTTGTTACAAAGGAAGTTTATCACAATAGTTACAAGGGTCATTCAATTTCCTTCAGTTGACAATGCCTGAACGAAAGGGTACAAATAACCCTAAGTAAACTTGGTTCTCTTAACCCTCTCTGTGCTGAGATTCTGTTTTAAAAGCTTTTTTTTGGTTTGAAAGACTTGTGTGGCAAATAAATTGATTGATATCTTATTTTTATAGGCTAAGCGTATTATCATTATTCCAATATTATCTGTAACGATTTTAACTTAAATTTTGAGATGTAGGCCTTTCCTTAGAGTAACACTATTTTCTGGTATTACATTGATGTAATATAAGAAATAGTGTGATCCTGTAAGTGTAAGTAAGCGCCTGTCTGGGTTCGAACCTATGACATACCACTCAAAAGTCAAAAGAAAGAAAAAATGAAGAGGCAAAACATCATAAGGAGACCGGCATGTCCTAGAACCAAAAAAATCAAAGACTATGTGACATCTACCAATCCGCATTGGGCTCGCGTGGTGGATTATCCCGGCGGTGGAAACATTATAGGCTGACTTGCAGCGCCCCGCAGTTTCCCCCGCATAAGTGTCCATCCCGTAGTAATATCGAGATAAAGAGTATCCTGTGTGTTATTCTGACGTATAAGCTATATTACTGTAAAGTTTCATCAAAATCCGTTCAGTAGTTTTTGCGTGAAAGAGTAACAAACATCCATCCATCCTCACAAACTTTCGCGTTTATTATATTAGTAGGATAGGATTATGATTATAATCATAATCCATATATGCATGAATTGCATATATGTATGATGCATATATGCATGAATTGCATATATGTATGATGCATATATGCATGAATTTATTTAACTATTATTTTTTAAATAATTGCTAATTTAAGTAGAGCAAATGAAGTATGAACTTACCTTTCTGATAAATATAGCAATA
This sequence comes from Oligia latruncula, assembly GCA_948474745.1. Classification (NCBI taxonomy): domain Eukaryota; kingdom Metazoa; phylum Arthropoda; class Insecta; order Lepidoptera; family Noctuidae; genus Oligia; species Oligia latruncula. Next base: position 7,946,670 of record OX419686.1, on the reverse strand, counting down.
ATTAATTCCACGTTTAATATTAACCTTTAAATGAGATAGAGTAAAGGTGAGGTACAGGCTAATTAAAGGAATCACGACTATTTCAGTCTACTATAATTAATTAATTCAAACTCATTAAAACCTACCCAAATAGAGCTCAGATTAATGAATACAATTTGAAATAATTAACATCCTAATTAAATTAGTAGAAGATGGTATAAAAGCAACGTGCTTAGTAAAATATTCCTTTCGATATTAAGAAATACAATAAAAGGAGTTTTTCCCCGAAATTAAGATCTTTGAAGATTTCCTTAATCACATTAATATTTCACGTAACAAGTATTTTTGCTTGCTTTCAAAAAACACGTGTTAAAATATTCGATGGTTTTGGTTTTTCATTATTTTAAATGATCGGTGGTTACTGGGAATTGACTCATATTATTTACGAAGGATGGCATTGGTAGCCCTGTGGCGCGACTTACGACTTGTAGGTCGTGGGTACGAACCCAAGCAGGCACTTTACTTTGTGTAATAATTTATTTCATCACCACTGCTCTCAAAACGCTGAAGAAAAACATCATGAGGAAACCGGCATGTCCAAAAATTTGCAGACATGTGACATCCAACAAATTGTCAACTACCTACACCAATTCAACTTATTAGCAAAAAATCAGTACGGTTTCAAAAAAGGAGTATCTACAGTAGACGCAGTGACCTAATTGAACTTGAAACTAGGAAATTAGGTGAACAACATAAATGCCTGGGTCTATTCCTTGACTTAGCAAAAGCTTTTGACACGGTCTCTGTTCCCATCCTTCTCTCCAAGCTGCAAAAAATCGGTATACGAGGCATTTTGCATGATCTCTTCAAGAGTTCTCTGTGTGAAGATAGGATCACATACTAGTGCTGATGAGATAATGTCATATGGTGTCCCGCAGGGTAATGTCATCGGCCCAACGTTTTTCCTTATCTACATGATTTGTGCACCCTTGCTCTGTCATCTGATAATATATTTACCTATGCCGACGATACAGCCATTATAGGCCATATAGCCATTATACATGGGACGAACTGGGCTGAAGTGAAAAATAAAGCTGAAGAATCCCTACAAATTGTCATGGAATGGCTTCGCCTAAATCTAGGTACAGTCAATAAAAGAGATAAGTATGCAGGATCGTCGGATTTAGTTGAAGTTTAGTAAGAAACCGATGGATATTGTTGACTGAAATTTAATTTGATAAATGAGCTGTTTGTTTTGTAGTAATAAAATTAAATTTTATTCGAGAACGTCCATCGGCTTCTTACTAAAATCCAACTATATCCGACGATCCTGCAAACTTATCTCTTTTGTTGACTGTACTTACTCTGAACCTCCAAAAAACAAATTACATCCGTACTTAAGGCTGTGTTGCTAAAGCCCTTTCGGTACCCCACTCATCAGCTTTACTTCGAGCTCAAACTGTTAACTGTGAGACAGCTATTTTGTACTTAGAACTCTCTGGAAACATAATCAAGTACCACCACCGGACTCAAATTAAACGTGGTTACAGAATAGTTTGCCCATCCCCTAGTCATAGAACTACCTTCGCCAGAAGACAGCTGTATGTGTTGATGAGCTCTCTTGTTTAAAAAATTGCAAGGTTAAGCAAACACGAGGCCAAGGCTAAGCTAAAGAACATTCTGTACCTCCTACTACGCTCAAACTGAAGAACTACTAACCACTCTGACATACAGGGCCGTCTTTACCCGGGGGTGCAAGGGGTGCGAGACACCCTGGCGCAGGGTCTTAGGGGGCGCAAGCCAGTCAGGTCATCACTCATTATAACCGCACCGCTCCAGCGAATAACGGCCCGGCACCGCCTCGGAAAAATCCACCCGTTTGAACTACCAACTACTTAGTAAGCGGAATCTGAACAACAAGCTGTTCCCTCACCGTTGGCGTGCCAGCAGTGGACACTCGTCTTGCTGACAGCTCGTTGGCGACAAAGCGGGTGGATTTTTTCCGAGGCGGTGCCGGGCCGTTACTGCGCGGGAACGGTGCGGTTATAATGAGTGATAACCTAAGTTTTTGCTTTTGTAAGTAAGGGGGGCGCAGGCTGATTTTCGCGCCCCGGCGCCCAATATAGTTAAGACGGCCCTGCTGACATAACTCGCACATTTCACACAATAACACGTAATACTCGTACAGTCACCTGCATCTTTAATATAACAAAAGACACCAAGCTCTACCCGAAGAATTAAAGCAACATACACCTAACAACACGATACTTACGAAAACAATTACCATGAAATCCCAACAAAGTTTATCTTCAACAAACATAAGGTGCCTATGTAAATCTAAACATAGTCTTTAATATTCTATACGCCGACCCAATGTTGTTCAGACGACGCCGGTCGGTACCAAATAATTGGATCAACTACAATTTTATTAACCACTAAATTGTATAACAAGTCGGTAAACACATTGGCTAACACGAGTTAACTAAGTGGATCAAGTAGCTATAATAGGTATATGTCGCAGTTATATTGTCAGAACAAACAGGGTTAAATTATTTAATATCAACCGATGACATCATTCATAGAGCAGTTGGGCCCAGTGGTATCGGCGCCGACTTACGAGTGGTCGTGAGTTCGGACCCAGGCAGGCACTATAGGTACTGTGTCAGAAGCCCGAAAATCTGACAACCAGTCTTACCAAGGGGTATCGTCTTACCCAGTAACTGGGTTGTGGAGGTCAGATAGGCAGTCGCTCCATCTAAAATACTGGTATTCAGCTGCTGGGGTGTAAGCAGTGCGGCGCCCCGGAGCGGCACGGCTCACGGGCTCAGTTGTTTTTCTGTTCTGTTGCTCAAGGGCGCACGCTTGTTAACTTTGTACATACAGACTGTCGTAGAGATGGGCAAATGAACACTATTTTCATCGCCGCGACGCCACCGTAAGAACGGTGCGACACCGCACTGCTCGTTGTGATCGCCAGAGCGTTTAGATACTTGGCGGTGCGGCGGCGGCGCCGCACCGCACCGTGTGGAACTGCTCTGACGTTTCAAGTATAGCGGTCACGTCAGACTATTACCATTCTGATTCAGTCTTTGTGTTTCAAATTCTGCAAATCATGGTGATATTAATTGGAAGCCTAATAAAGTCTAGCAGTGATTTATTGCAATGATGTAGACACGTAAGTAGGTAGTTAGGTATATGACAGTCATATTGACACTGTACCTGCGACATACACAAGAGGAATATAAATCAAGTCAATCATATGCTAAGACACGACTTAGCTCTTAATTATTAGCATATTAATGAATTGACTCAGTGCACATTATCACATTAACGAATCAATGTTTGATGGTTTACTGTGTATCTGTAGTCAATTAATTATAATTAATTAATAATAATAATATTACAGCATCGCGCAGTTTCTTCTAGCTTATGCTGTCCAAAAACACCAATACAAAAAATTCACACTTGATTTGACATAATTATTGTGTTTGTCATGTGTGTCTAACAAAAAAGCACGAAGCTCCGGCCGTGAGTGACCGGTGTGACGTGCCGGAAGCGGGCCGTGTGCGGACTCCCGGTCCGGAAAATCTTAGCAATCTGCCTAGTCTTTTCCCAATTATGTAGAATAGAATGCTCTTTACTCTTTTTTTTTTCTTCTTTTCTTTTTTTCTCTTTCCTTTTTTTTTTCTTTTAAATATGTATGTTGTAGTCGGCTGCCAGTCTAACCGGATGCAGACGAATACCTGCAGTATTTTACATGGACCAACTGACTATCTTACCTCCACAACCCAACCTAATGGGTTACCCCTTGGCAAGACTGGTTGTCAGACTTTTGGGCTTCTGTCTACTCGTAAAGACTGTCAAAGATCTACGGATGGCAGCCGGAACGTGCTTTCTAAGGCACGGAGGGGAGGGGTCTCGATATGTAATGGATGGTCACCCATCCACGAACCAAACGCGGAAAGCATAGCTTAACCTTCAATTGATCCGGGCAGCTGTAATTATGAAGCCACGAGTCTCGGAAAATCTTAGCATTCATTGGAAACCTGGGAAAATGGGTTCGGTGTGATTATCTGACCAGCTGACATCTTATCTGACCCTGTCCGAAAGAATTTGGTTTTCAGCATTTTCAATTCTTCATTACCCATCTGGTACTAAATTTTCAGCACGCAGAATTAAAAACAACATTACCTACTTACGAGTTTCTTATACAGCCGTGTAAAAGTTGCGCATATTATTCCAAGATAACAATAAGTATTTTATCTGCGTGCGTAACAAGTAGCGCCATCTGTTGCCACTTTCAGAACAACATCGCAAACCTCGCACACATTTTACATCACAGATTGTCCCGACCGATAAAAAATAATTGTTTACTGAAAATATTCTTAAAACACGACCCTTTGACATCTCATTTTTTGTAGAAAGATTAATGTGTTATGTGGCCGCGATAGACTGTGCTGAAATGTACTTGTAATAAGTCTGGACAATTTAATTGACAAGGTATCTTACGTCTGACCGTCGGCCGGGGCGTCGGTATCGGCAAACTTTAGTCTTTTACTATCAATCAACTTGTCAACAAGCCACGCAAGACTTGTTGGAGCTACGATTTTCCTATTACAAGATTTTTCTTGATAGGCCGCCTTTTCAGTGAATACGAGAATAATACATACTTACGTAAAAATATAAATATACGTAAACTTAGGGCCGGTTGTTTCAAACGGTTAGTTAAAGTTACATACGTACGTCAAATAATAAGTCAAGGCAATAATTTTGTAATTGTAATTTAAACGCTTTTTGATGTACAGTCTGTTCTGTATAAGATGTGGTTCAGGGAAATTATAAATAATACAAGATGAAGTCAGTTATGATTACGATGAATGTCTTTTTATTCTGTCCTGCGCCATGTTATGCAGAGCATGTGTTGCCACGTATTCAAAAGTCTTGTGTTGCCAGAAATATCATAAAACATAATTATATCCAACATCCCCCGTAAAGCTAAACAGTTTACATATTCTAGCATTTAACTTAACTCATATTCTCTTAAATACAATGGCATTTTAGTGACTCTGCCTGATCTCATTCTCCTCTCAGGAATAGCTTCTGTGTGAGCAGTATCTGTTACATTATCATTAATACTATCTGATACATTAATTTGATGTCCTTGCCCGCTATCCTCTGCTTGACTTTCAAGCAACTCATCAGGTACACTGTCATGTTTCATTTCTCCTCACCAAATTACCTTTTTCATTTTTTACAATGAAAGATCTAGGACCATCAGCTTCACCAATAACTTTCGCTGCATACCATTCTTTATTTGGTGCATTTTGTATTATTACATTATCCCCCAAAGTAAAAGATTTCTTATCCTTTGCCGTTTTATTATATATGGTCATAGATTTTTCTTTGGTTAACATCAATTGCTCTTTAACATTTAGTAGTACTTTAGGTTTTAATAATTGCTGTGTACAAGGTAAATTAGTTCTTAACAACCTACTCATCAACAATTCAGATGGACTATACTCCAACCCTGCCACTGGGGTTGTTCTGTAATGCAACAAGGCAATTTCAAATTGAGAATGATCCTCTAAACATTTTTTTAACATACCCTTAACTATGCCCACTGCTTTTTCTGATAACCCATTCGATTGAGGGTATCGGGGGCTGGACTTTATCAACTCAATATCTAATTTTCGAGAAAACTGTACAAATTCAAAACTACCAAAAGGCATATTGTCACTTACTATAAACTTAGGAACACCGTGAATACTAAAAATTGACAGTAATTTTTTAATTATATATCCAGTTGTTTTGTTCTTTAGAGACTTTACCTCTATCCATTTTGAATAATAGTCCACCAGAACTAAATAGTCTCTTCCAGCAAAATGAGCAATATCCATGCCAACTTTATTAAAAGGCAGGTCAGGTATTTCATGAGACAATAAGGGTTGTTTAGGATTTGATGGCCTGTACTTTTCACAAGTTTTACATTTTGACACAAACTCTTCTATGTCTCTTGACATTCCTGGCCAATATAACACCTTTCTGGCACGTTTTTTACATTTTATAATTCCAGCATGACCTGCATGAACTATTGAAATCATCTCTTTTCTTATATGTTTAGGAATAAGTATTTTATTTTCATAAAATATGAGTTGGTCTTTCACTACTAAATAATCTTTTAATTTATACAATTTTTTCAGTTCAACACCTTGTATATTTTTATTATTTTTAGGCCACCCTGAATTATACCATAACATTATTTGTTGAAGATTGGCATCTTTTGCAGTCTCCTTTTTTAATTCCAGTAACTTATTATTTGAAACTTGCAAATCAGTTTCTAAACCATATACTATTTCTGAATTTATACTATGTACTAACTCTCTTAGCACTGGATCTAACTGAGCATTACTTGTGTCATAATGCCTTGACAAATAATCTGCTATATACATTTTTGAACCAGGTACATACTTTATTTCAAATTTATATTTTAACAATTTGAGAACCATGCGTTGCAATCGGGCAGAAATTTTATTAATGTCCTTATTCATTATTGCTACAAGAGGTTTGTGATCACTTTCTACGATAATATGACGCCCATAAATAAACTGATGATATTTATCCATAGCACAACAGATTGCAAACAACTCTTTCTCTATGGGGGCCCATCTCTGTTGACACTCAGTGTAACATCTTGAATAGAAAGACAATGGCTTTCCTTCTTGTAATAAGCATGCTCCCATGCCACTTTTAGAACTGTCAGTTTGTAATACTAAATTCCCATTTTTTTTTAAGACTGATAAAGTGGGAGCAGAACTAATTCTCATTTTTATTTCCTCAAAGGCTTTAACTTGACTTGTTCCCCAGTCCCATATAATTTCTTTTTTCAATAATTCTCTAAGAGGTTCAGTGGTTTTTGAATATTGTGGTATAAACTTACTTAAATAGTTGCACATGCCTAAAAACTTTTGTAATTCCTTTACACTTCGGGGTTGCTTTAATTCCTCTATAGCTTTCACATGTTCAGGATCTGGTTTTATACCAGATTTTGACAACATTAGTCCTACATACTTCACAGTCTCACATCTATATTGTATTTTATTTTCATTAAATTTTACATTGTGTTTTTTTGCTCTGTCTATTACTTGACTTAAAATTTTGTCATGTTCTAACAAATTGTCCCCGGCTACTATTAAATCATCAAAATACACATGGACTCCCTGTATATCACTAAAAATGGCAGTATTTATTTTTTGCATCACCTCAGGTGCTGATGAAATACCAAATGGCATCCTCCTGAAGCAATACCTACCATAAGGCGTTCCAAATGTGCACAGTTTATCTTTATCATCCAACATAACTTGAAAAAAACCATCTTTCATGTCTAATACTGTGAAGATCTGCTTACCTGCAAGAGAATTATAAATTTCTTCAGGAGATGGTATTTGATAGTTCTCTCTAAGGATGCATTTGTTTAACTCCTTTGGGTCTAAGCACAGTCGAAGGGACTTATTTGGTTTCTCAACTATTACAAGATTATTACACCATGCTGTCGGCCCCTCTACCTTTTCTATAATACCTCTACTTTCATAGCTATCTAAAGTATTCTTTAACCTATCTTTAATTGTCTGTGGAACTCTCCGAATGGGTTTGACAACAGGTAGTGCTGACTCCTTTAATTTTATACTATATGACCCAATATTGCCTAGGCCTGAAAACACCTCTATGTTTGATTTTACAAAATTTTCTTTTTCGCTTGTTACAATGCTATCCAATCTTTTCAACAAATTTAATTCTACACAAGCTGGCAACCCTATCACCGGCTGAATTGGTAAATCAACTATGCAAAATTTTAATTTTACCTGTTTGCCCTTTATAATACAGTTTAATTTAACAGTACCTACAGTTTTAATCTCTTGATTATTATAAACTACCAACACAGTTGAATTACTTATTAAACAATTGGTATTATCTTTAATTTTGTCATATAGCTTTAATGATAAAGTATTACAGTCAGCCCCTGAGTCTAATTTGAACCTAATGTTAGTTCCATTGATGTTCACAATTTCATTCCATTGAAGACTTTTACTAAAGTTACTTACTGAATCCACCACAAAGTCTTCTGAGCAATCACTATCGCCCTCTCCCTTTTGAACGGAGTCTATCTTATTTCCTTTTTCTTTCTTCTTAGGCGCTTCATTTTTTATTGACCTAGTACGACACACCGCAGCAAAATGGTTGTAATTGTTACAACTCGCACACTTCTTGCCATATGCTGGACAATTTCTAGCTGTGTGGCTTTTACCGCAATAAGTACAGGCACGCATCTTGGACCTCACTCCTTGTTCTCCCTCTATTTTCTTGATTACATCTACTTCCTGCTTTATTTGCATTGACATTTCTAGAGCCCTTGATCGTCCCGCCTCCGCTGCACGGCACTGGCTGATAACCTGGTCTAGTCCAATATCGGCCTCCCTTAACAATCTTTCCTGCACTCCCTTATCTCTGATTCCAATGACGATCATGTCTCTCACAAGCCTGTCCTCTTGATCTTTGAAGTCGCATTGTTTAGCTTGAACCATTAGCTTTGTGATGAATCTGTCTACTTGTTCACCCTCCTCCTGTTTCAAATTGAAAAATTTGAAACTATTTGTGATGATGTTTTTCCTCGGCTCCACATAAGCATCAAACTGTTTTATTAAATTATCTAAGGTTTTAACCTCAATCGGTTGCATGTGTGAATTATACACATCAATTGCGTCCTCTCCGGCAACATTCAGCAATACAGCAATTTTCCTTTCTTCCGTGGCGTCTGACAGTCCCACTGCTTCCAGGTACAGCTGGAACTGCTGTTTAAATCTGGGCCAGTTTGCCTCATCGCCCGACATGACCAAACCAGTTGGAGGCTTTATTCCCTCCATTTTTGATTCACTATTCCACTAAGGTTTCTTCCACTAAGGTTCCTCTTTTCTTTTTTGAAGTTTTAACCTGACACCATGTTCTGTATAAGATGTGGTTCAGGGAAATTATAAATAATACAAGATGAAGTCAGTTATGATTACGATGAATGTCTTTTTATTCTGTCCTGCGCCATGTTATGCAGAGCATGTGTTGCCACGTATTCAAAAGTCTTGTGTTGCCAGAAATATCATAAAACATAATTATATCCAACACAGTCAACAAGGAGATAAGTAGACAGGAGCGTCGGATATAGATGAAGTTTACTAAGAAACCGATGGATGTTCTGGACTGAAATTTAATTTAATAAATGAGCTGTTGGTTTTCTGTTAATAAAATTAAATTTTATTCACTGTCACTGTTGTTACCACTGTTGTGATTATGAAAACAATTATTTAATTTTTGGTTATAGCGCCAGATTAACAACAGACTTTGATATAGGCAGGTACCATTTGATAAGATTCGATAAAGCACCTATAAACTCTCCTAATACCTACAGAATACGATCAATAACGTGGAACAGACCCTTAATTATTTAGGGAATCCTTAATTGAAAAGGGTGTTCGTCCCAATACTTATATGTGAAATGGAAAAAATATGTACCCAATTAATTCGAGGATGTGTAGTAATGTGTTTTACAAATATGTTGTGATTTAGGTAAGATTGAATTGTGTTATTGGCTGCAAATGAACGGGATTGAATACGTACCGAAAGAAAGGTATCGAAATTGTGTACCTACATAAATAATGTATCTAATGGCAATTGAACTTTTGTAGCGCCTACTCTAGCTATTATCTTTAATAGTTGTATTGACAATGGGGAGTTTCCTGACCTTATGAAAAATAGTAAAATAATACCTTTGTTTAAATCAGGTAGTACATCAGACCCCACAAATTATAGACCTATTTCTGTACTACCTACCTTTAGTAAAATTTTTGAGAAATTAATTTTAGACCAAATGCAAAGATTTTTTAATAAACATAAATTATTACATAGCAAACAGTTTGGTTTTACAAGGGGTCGTTCAACTACTGATGCCGGCGTTGAACTATTAGGACATATTTATAATGCATGGGAAGATAAATGCGATGCCTTGGGCATCTTTTGTGATTTGTCCAAGGCATTCGATTGCGTTCTTCACGAAACGTTAATCAGGAAACTCCGCCACTACGGGATCCGAAACACTGCTCTGGATCTTCTTATTTCATACTTGAGTAAAAGGATTCAGAGCGTTGACGTTAATGGAAAAAGATCACCCGGATCTATAGTAACAATGGGAGTCCCACAGGGCTCAATTCTTGGTCCTTTCTTGTTTCTCATTTATATTAATGACTTGCCGTACCTCATAAAGGATCATCATGATATAGTGTTGTTTGCAGATGACACTTCTCTTTTGTTTAAACTTAAACGTCAGCAGTTGGTTACTGACGATGTAAATAGCGCGATCTCGAAAGTAGTCCACTGGTTCAATGTTAATAATTTGCTTCTAAACGAGAAGAAAACCAAATGCATTAAGTTTACGCTACCACACGTAAGGCAGGTGAAAACTAATGTGTTGATAAGGGGCGAGGAATTGAATCCTGAAGACAACACAGTATTCCTGGGCATAACTTTGGATGCTAAGCTTCAGTGGGGTCCACATATAGATAAATTGTCAAAAAAGCTAAGTTCTGCAGCATACGCTGTTAGAAAAATTCGTAATTTAACTGATATAGAGACTGCTCGTTTAGTGTACTTTAGCTATTTTCATAGTGTAATGTCGTACGGTATTCTATTGTGGGGAAATGCCGCCGATATTCAGACTATCTTTGTTTTGCAGAAGCGAGCTGTTCGATCAATTTATAAATTAAGTCCGAGACACTCTCTCAGAGACAAATTTAAAGAGATTAATGTAATGACTGTGCCTTCTCAGTACATTTATGAAAATCTTTTATATGCCCATAAAAATATAAAATTGTTTAAAAAATACAGTGATATCCATAATATAAATACTAGAAACAAACACAAATATGTTGTACCTACAACCAGGCTCAAGAAAATAGGTGGCTCGTTCAGATGCCAATGTATACGCTTTTACAATAAACTACCAAGCCACGTTCAAGATCTAAGCCTTAATAAATTCAAATCTTTCATTAAACGTAAGTTGTGCCAGAAAGCCTTTTATACCGTTAAAGATTATATTGAGGACAAAAAGGCTTGGGATTGAGCTGCTTCCAATTTCTGCATTTTGAATGATTTTTTTTTCTTTTTTATATACACATTGACATTGATGATTTTTTTTTAAACAATGACATTTGCTTACTTTGTAAAGTATTATATTATTTTTTCATTGTGAATGTGAAGACGATGTGGGTCATTTTACATATATATATATATATATTTTTTATTCTCTCTGTTCTGTTTTTTTTTTCATGGTCTGGCAGTTTGAGTTATTTATGTGGCCTACCCAAATGTCCTTTCTTTGGTATTGTTCGTCGAATCGTTGAGCTCCTTAAGTCTTGAGTTGAGCTGCACGATTTTTGACAAATGCGTGCACTGACTGGACAGGTCCTCTCAATCTGTGTGGTTCTTTCCTCAAAAGACCACCTCAGACATCGATCTACATGGTCTTCATATAACCTGACCAAGATTATGTCTGGACTTTAAAAGAGACTGTGACCTCTGAGTTTGTTTCGGCCTTTCTTCTCAGAGTAGTCAGATAGGAAACGCCGACTTCATCTAGTTTTAAAAAAACATGATTGACGTGTAAAAGTGTTTGTACAAACCTACTTACAAAATAAAAAATCATTTCATTTCATTTCATTTAGATAACGACTGTTAAACAGGTGTCGACCAAACGCTGTAGAAAACCAGTGTTTTTTAAAAATCAACGTGATATTTTAACAGCCACTGGCCTTAATAAAATTAATATGTTAATATATGCGGACGACACGACCTAAACCACGAAAAAACTTGCTCGTTACATGGTTTAACACAAAACATTAAATCCCGTTGTTAGTCGAGATGCCAATCCCAATACTAAACTTTGAGAACAGCTTTGAGCATCTGAGAGCACGATTCAACTTCACGTCGTTAGCTTTCTAATTAGTTGTTTGCTTACTAATTACGTGATAGTAATTACACATACATACAATATACACATGCTATCAAATACAACTATAAAATGTTCTTTAATAAACCAACTATTTACCAAATGGCTTAAGATTATAACATCTATCCATACTAATATTATAAATTCGAAAGTAACTCTGTCTGTATGTCCGTCTTTCTGTCTGTCTGTCTGTCTGTCTGTATGTTTCCTTTTCACGCCTAAACCACTGAACGGATTTCGATAAATTTTGGCAGAGAGATAGATTGCATCCCGGGGAAGGACATAGGACAGTTTTTATCGACATACCTCGCGTGCGAAGCCGCGGGCGGAAGCTAGTCTATCTATACTAATAATAAAGCTATAGTAGCTATAGTTTGTTTGTTTGAATTGAACGCGCTACTCTCTGGACAATTCTTGAGGAAGGCTATTAAACTTCACGTTAAGACCCTTGGACGAGCAAAAAGAACGAAAGTCAGAAAGAACCCTAGGCGAAAACGAAGAAATAGTGCGGACGGGCGGAACAAGAAATTTCACGCGGACGAAGTCGCGGACAAATGCTAGTACCTAATTGTACAAAAGCCACCTTCTAACTGCAAAACAAAGTTGACGTAAGATCTAAAACTAAATAAGAAACTTAATCAGAAACTCAATTAATTTTCAACAAAGAACAGCACAACGGGTCTGAAAGTATGACCCGCCTTAGAACAATACACAAACAAAAAAACTCTATATTATATACATTCGAGCCAACAACCGGCGGATCGCAATATTCAATATCAACGTGAATTTCAATAGAGTGTCCTCCACGAGAAAATTGGAGGGAAATCTGAATATTCCTCGCCAATTTAGAAAAAAATATGTTAATCTATTCCCCGAGAGACGGTGACTATTTTCATAAATTGATTGCTACGAGCCAATATCAAAAGAATTGTAATATTGAATTATCGACTCTAGAGGTTCATAATGAGTAACAAGCCAAGCACTTTAGATTTCTCTCATTCTACGTCTCATTAGATGAATAATTCAATTGTTGCAATGGAGAATATGAAAAGTGATTTAAAAAATTTAAATATATACAGAGCTTAGGAGCTTACTACTCTTCACGAATAATAATATAACCTGAATACTATCGCCACATTGGATTCATAATTTGATACTTATCTCTTTTGTCGGTCGTGTGTAGAAATTGCACCCGATAATACCTTCGTTCCGCACTTTAATGAGAATCTAGGCGATAACTTTCAAACGTATGCATGCATAATTTCAAAAATCACATTCCAAGAGATTTAGACCTCATGTCTGGACTCAGTAGAAGAACGATGTCATCGGCCGGCTTGATACCTACATCTGAAATACCTTATAAATAAAAAAATGGCAACACAAAAATAATACTTTCGGAATGCTCATAAACGTGAAATAGAAAAAAAATGCTCTGTCAGCAGACGTCAAAATGAAGAAATGTTTTTGCAGTTTTATTTCTTCGCCTTGTCTTAAGAGTCTGTCATTTGGAATGTGCCTGCCGTTTGGCACAGACCTCCTACTAGATGGGGTTTTATACCAATTTTTCTGTCCTCATTTGCCTATCCAGATAAAACATCTGACCACCTAATTGAGACTACTTCCTCTACCTAATTCAAAATTATATATATTTTCACTTCAGTAGCTCAAACATGTAGGTTTTTCTGCCTGAAATCAGTGAGCAAAATGCGATTTTGCTCACTGAGTGAGACACAAAGTAACTTTTTAATTATTTTTTTCTGAAAGCCGCGAATATCTTATTCAGCCTTGGGTTAATCATACAATTCGAAACATTCACACTCTATCTCTTTCCCGCCATTAGAAAAAGAGAGAGACAAAGACCAGCCCTTTCGAAGTTCCGATTTTGAATTCGACCTCAAAGACAAACCCTTTCGGAATTTCGTACTAGCTAAAGAAATTTTGCAAAAAGATAATTATGTCTTTTAATGTAATTTATTGAATTTTTAACTTATTGTTGTATTTAAACGAAAATAAGTATTTACTGCAAATAAAACTGATATTTAACCTGTAAATATTTATTTCTAATTTCAATAATGTTACGTAATAATATATTTTGAATAATAAAATATCATGCGGGTGCTATTTCCGAACACGCCTTACAAAGTGTTCTCGCTGCTGAAGTGAAAAGGTATGTGTGTTACACCGTTACACGAGAGCAAAGTTTTTTGCATCTCGTGCCTTTGAATCCCTCGCCACACTCAGGATTCAACTTTAGAATCACTCGCTATGCTTGTGAATCAATCTTTGAATCCTTCGCTTGCTCAGGATTCAAAATCAGCACTCGCAGCAAAAAACGAGTTTGCTCTCTTGTTGCACAAATAACTATTTGCATATTCTCAAATAACTCATTCAAAGATTTCATTTGGATTATTACAGCTGATATTTCTTCTCATGCATTGGGCAGTTATTGATCATTGCCTGGAATGTTCTCTTTTTTTTTCGTATTACCCGTACATAGGTAATAGCAGACCCTAATAAAAAAGAACATTAAGCATACAAAAACAATTCATTAAACTGCACCTAACAAACCACATTTCCCATTCATTCCGAAGGCAGCTCTCAAAATACAACCACAAATGGCAGTCACATTGACGCAAAGACCGCAAACGCCTTTAAACGACTCTATTTATAACAGAAAGGTAAACAAACGTTTACCTTTAGCAGCTAAATGAAAACGGACGCCAGAACGGCCGCAAACGCAGGCATCCCAGCATTTTCATTCGTTGGCCAGTGAACCGGAAGGAGTGAATAGCTTTCGACCACGTTTTCAAAATAGTAAAGGACTTTTCATTTTGCCACGTGTGATTCACGGCCCTTTCGTGTTGGGTTAAGCAGTTGGAATGGTCCTTTTGGTGTGCATAATTTTTAACACACGTCGGGGTTGGAATGGTTTTTAGTGTACTGTGGTGTGTTAAAGGGGAGTTCAATGTAAAGTTACCTAAGTAAGAGCATAGTGTATGTTTTGCAGTTAAACCTAACGACTGTGAAGAAATTGTTACCATGAATTTAAATTAAAAAAAAGGGAAAATTTAGATTTTTTTCTAATCTATACTATAATATTAAACCATGTCTGTGGTGCACAGTATGAGGGGGAGCCGTAACAGCATCCTGAGAATGATAGCGGACAGGATGGACTCGGCGTCTTCCGTCGCTTCAGTGACCTGCATGTGACACATGCAAGTTAGTGAAGAATTAGTGAAGAATTGTTTCCAATTTTATTCCCAGTGTTATTTTAATTGTACTAACATAGTGTATAAGATTTATGTTACTAACCTCTTCTATGGACTGTAGTTGTCTGAGAATCAACAATTTTTATTTTTATTTTTTTTATAATAATAAAGCTGAATTTTTTGAGAGTTTTTTTTATTGTTTGTATGTTTGAACGCGCTAATCTCTGGAACTACCAGTCGGAAAAAATATTTTTGCATTTGGTAGCCCAATTATTTAATATTATTAACATCGCGCTAGCACCCTTAGGGGACGAGCAAAAAGGAAAAAAGTCTGAAAGAACGCTAAGCGAGAACGAAGTAATAACGAACGCGGGCAGGCGATGCGATGCGACGGGGTGGGTCGGGGCAACAAGAAATTTCGCGCGAACGAAGTCGCAGGCAGAAACTAGTGTAGAACTTAGTAAAGATTCAATGTTCGATAAAATAGTGGCAGTACCTACCTACCCACATAGGTACCTAATTTTTGTATCGAATTTTGAAAAGGTAAAGCCTGTCTCTACGTTGGTCTTTGAAAATAAAGAAATATTTGACAGTTTAACGCCCAGCACTTAACCTTTTTCGCACTAACAAAATCTTAAAACAAAAACTTTTCACTTATCTCTTTCATATTTCATTTGTCTTTATCAAATTAGCTTAACTTTTTTACACCTTTTACTTAAAACAAAAAGGAACAGCAAACATTTCGTACTTTTAATTAAACCTCTTTTTTAAATGGTTTCTTTTTAATAACAGGCAGTATTATTAAAAATTCTTGGTTCAATACTGGCAATATTGCATTTACGCCAGAGAATTCGCGGCAAAATGGAATAAATTAAAATGCTTACGTAATTTCGTTAATTATGAGTGCAATGTACCGAATGGCGGTCTGAAACAATAGTGCGGTATGTTATGGGCTTTGTAATGTAAAACTAAAGTGACAGATATCTGTATATTGTTTGCATGATATTATTTCATTGTGTAAATAATGTCCGTCACTTTTTGTCGTTTGTCTTTTATTTTTGGTGAAGGCGTGATGGGGATACGGCGAATCTGTCCCCGAGATTCCCTAGAATATATACAAAGGTGAAAAAAAATATCATATTAGAAAAAAATCGGCCAAGTGCGAGTCAGACACCACCGTGCTATATTTAACACTACATTTTTTTTTAACACGTTTCTTGTATTTTTAACTTTATTTGTTAATATAGGTAGCGGCTATAGAAATACACTCTATGAAAATTGCAACTGTCTAATTATAGCGGTTCATGAGATGAGATACAGCTCGCTGACAGACAGATGGACTGAAAATGGAGACTTAGTAATAGGATAGGGTTCCGTACCCAAAGGGTGCTAACGGAAGCATCCTTTTGGTACGGAACCCTAAAAAGGGACAATAAATCCGCGACGAATGTAGGTCCTCTACCTATGGTTACTGAGCTCGCCTCAGTGGCACCATGCCTTTGCTTGAACATTGCAGATATGGCTAGTGTCGATAAAGAACAGACACGTTTCATTGACGAATCCACTCAACATTCCACTCGATCAAAAAGCAACATCAAAACAACTGCCAATTTCGATCGAGTCCAGACGTAGAATATGTCACAGCAAAATGACATGACTTCCTTCTAAATTTGGCACCCGTGTCGCGTCTAACCTGCCCGACACGTCACACCAACGTGTTCAACACGACACATCCCACACAAATGCCCTGAAAATCACACACTCGAACATGTCGTGTCAAAAAATGTTTACGGCGCCAACTCATCGGACTGTGAAAGAAAACATTTTTCCCCACTTTCCTCCGTTAGTGGCACTCTGTAGCGGAGATTCCTTAAAAGCCGGAAAATTTGTCCAATTTGCTCTTTGGCCCGTCTTTGATATTTTGATTCAAAAGAGATTTTATGTACAGTTCGCGTCGCGAGCACAAAGCTGATTTGAGCAGACATATCGTGCTTCTATTGTCTACGAAAATATTTTGTTGTAGTGCAACAACTACACTGTAAGTTCAAAGTTTTATGAATACTTTATTCAAATGTATTACGACCTAGATTCGTTAATTAAATCATACGTACAGCGTATGTGTGTAAGCGAATGCTCGTTTGAAATTCGGGTCTCGCACCGCGACGGTAGTAGTCCAATGAATTTTGCTGTAGGCAAAGTGGAGACGCATCTCCGAAATCCTTCGGGGGTTACTTAGGGACTTTGTCATGTAAATCAGCTACTCCAACCCCTAGGGGAGGCATTCAAACTGAAATATTGTAAATATTTTAGTCGTGAATAGATACGTCTACTTTGATCTTGGAAACGTAATTTCTTGTTGAATTTGCGCCTATTAAAGTATTATATGGTTTAGGTCAAATTCAATTGGACTATGCTTTTAACCGACTTCAAAAAAAGGAGGTGGTTAACAATTCGGTTGAATATTCTTTTTTTTTTAATGTGTGTTAGTTATCTCAGAACTCAGAAAAAATATTTCGCAAATCGGCTTATAAATAACGATTTATAAGCCGATTTGCAAAATTCCTTTTTTATTTGAAGGATTTTTTCAGATTGGTCAAACAGAAATTTTATCAAAATCGGTTAAGTAGTTTGGTTTTTATTAAACATTAAACCAAAATTACCTACTAGTAAAAATACAAGTAAATGACATTGTTTTTGTATGTATGTTACGCGATGTCTCCGGCAATTGTAAATCGCTTTCAGTCGGATGGGTGACCATCCATTACATATCGAGACCCCTCCGTGCCCCGGAAAGCACGTTAAGCCGTTGGTCCCGGCTGTCAGTCGTAGATTTTCGACAGTCTTGGTTACGATTTGTCAGAAGCCCAAAAGTCTAACAACAAGTCTTACCAAGGGGTATCGTCTTACCCAGTAACTGGGTTGTGGAGGTTTAGCTGCATCCCGTTAGACTGGAAGCCGACCCAAACATAGTTGGGGAAAGGCTAGACAGACTGATTGATTGATCACATAAGGGTTTATTTATAAACGATGATAAAACTTAAGTGACGATCAAAAGTCATAAATGTATGGTTAAACAGTCGCTAATCACTACTTAACTTTCAACAACGTTTATGAATAAAGGGGATAGTGTTTACCTACAGACGTGACGTAACCTACCACTAAGCTTTAAGGGGCTTAGAGGACCTAAACACAAAAAACGCAAGTTATAGAAACAATAAAAGTTTAAGATCGACTACAGTAAACAATATCAGAAAAATATATGATACTAGCTTCCGCCAGCGGCTTCACCCGTGAGGTCTGTCGATAAAAACTATCCTTTGTAAGGACATCAAAATTGGCAGAGAGATAGACTGCATCCCGGGTAAAGCCCCGGGATGCAATCTATCTCTCTGCCAAACTTTATCGAAATCCGTTCAGTGGTTTAGGCGTGAAAAGGTAACATACAGACAGACAGAGTTACTTTCGAAATTACAATATTAGTATGGATTCTTCAGGATAAATGCTAGGTAAGATAGTGTGTTGGAAACATAATACAATTAATTTGATACGATAGAAAAAAGTTATGAACCTCTAAAAACTTTCTTTTTACAATAACAACCATAATAATATACCTAACATATCCAATCATTATGATTTTTTGTCAGATTATTCTACAAGCAACATACTAAAGCACTAGTGTTTTAATTTTATAGTCCAAACAATATTTTTTTTGCAATTAAATAATTGCTTCATATTTTGCAAATTACCAGCGTTGTGTCATCGTGCTTCTCTTTATTTTCTATGCAGTCCGACAAAGACCGCGCTTTAGGTGTTGTAGTCGCCTTAATAAAAATAATGAACTGGTTTCTATTTAGCCATTCCCTGTAAAGAAAAGAAACGAGTACTTATTGATCGCGTTCACATTGAAACTTAATTTAATTCCTAACTCAAAGAAAACTTTTATCTCACTTCAAACGTAATGTTTCCACAATATTTTCGCATTGCAATTTCTGCAAGCGGTATCACTATTCTATGACAACAGCTATGAAATATTTCTCAGAAATCTATAGATTTTTTCGAATGGCGGAATATTCTGCTTTCTATAAGAATATCACTCCACTTTGCGACAGATTTCATCTTTGAGATGCAAATCAGACCGTTGAGGATTCATAGCTCAAATGGGATGGGTGAAGGAAGGTAGCTGAAACACGAGCTCATATTTATTTATACTACTATTTTGTAGATAACGCCCTAATGGCGCTTTTGCAAAAATCATATTTTTCTCGAAGTTCATGCCGCATACATAAAGGATCTTTAGAAGATCTTTATTCCGTAAGGAATGAACTCTGTTGACATTTTTCTCGGTTTTCTATCCATTGTCCTTACTGCTACATCATTCATACATACCTACTTATTGGCATATCTAAATCCGTCCTGCAATAATTGCGTAACATACTATCAACCTCAATCTGAATCATTTTGAAGGATATTGCTAATCCATTGCTTCTTAAGTACGAAAAATGTATCTGTTCAACAACGTAAATAATGCAATGAATGTTGTTGAACTGTCAAAATGAAACCTATTGCTACTGACAGTGTGTTAATCAATTACCCCGCTGATTACAAAGGTTTCTATGATTCGTTAAAACTAAAGCGTCCACGAGTTACCTACGAGCTATGACATTGCAGTGCGTCAGGGGCATCCTGGGCCAGTCCCATCTGACTAGTATAAACATAGGTATAATCAGCCCATAACGTTCACACTGCTGAGTGAGACACAGGACTCACCTCTGTGAGAGGTAGTGTACCAGCATGGCAGCATAATCCACCACGCGGGCCTAGTGCGGGGTGGCGGATGTCATATGTCTTCGAATTTTTGGTTCTAGGACATTCCGGTTTCTTCACGATATTTTTTTCGATGTTTCGAGAGCCGTGGTGATGAAATTAAATACACAAAAAGTAAAGTGCTTAGCTGGGTTCGAGCTCACGACCTAAAACTCGTAAATCGGAGTGGATACCACTGGGCTACTGCTGCTGTGCACTGACCTAATAGTTTCGCAATAATTACCATGAACATTTAGATATAGCTCTTGACCTCTTGTAAAACATCGATATGAAAGCAGTCCCAACTACTGTTGTTCCTGTAAAAGTTTCAAATCGGTAATAGTTGATAGGGTATAGCTATAATAACAAGGAAACGTGATCTTTAAATTGTACTGCAAACTGCTACACTTTATTGCAAGCGGTGCTAATGTAACAGCTTCAGATAAATTGCTCACACATCGCTAACGATGTTTCGAAGTCTTTTATTTGTGTCTATAATTCTCTGATGCTGGATATCTTGGTCTTTTATTTGTGACCGCCCCCGCTAGCACGATATTTACGACGTGAATTTCATCGAGATTTCTATATTGCTTAAAGATACTTACGTTTAATAATTATGAATGTTATAAAAACATAAGTAAACCTTCCGGAATTAATTCTCTTAATTATGGTAAAACCACATCAAAGTCCCTTGTGTACTTTAGACGAACTAAGCGGTCGAAAAGACACGAAAAGCGACTTTATTTTATACTATTTAATAAAGATTTATGTATCGGGAGAGGTGCTCGTGGCTAATCAATGACAGCCGCACGGGTCGATCGATCAGGTTAAGCTACGCTTGCCGAGGTCGGTCCGTGGATGGGTGACCATCTTTACATACTGAGATCGCTCAGTGCCCCGGAAAGTACGTTAAGCCGTTGATCTCGGCTGTCATTCGATTGGATCTTTGACAGTCGTTACGAGTCGTCAGAAGCCCAAAAGTCTGACAACAAGTCTTACCAAGGGGTATTGTGTTACCCAGTAGCTGGGTTGTGGAGGTTAGATAGGCAGTCACTTCATGTAAAATACTGGTGTTCAGCTGCATCCGGTTACAGACGGACAGTGGAGTCTTAGTAATAGGGTCCCGTATTTACCCTTTCGGTACGGAAGCCTAAAAAAGGACCTTCTTCCAACTCATAGAGAAACTCAGTCTGTATCTATCCCACCTCTATTCTAAGTTACTCTAGGTGTTTTCAAATGTCGTTCGGTACGATATCCCTTAACAAAAATGTCGGCATCCTCACCAAATAGACCTAGACAAACGGCTCTGTTTGGTTCCTATTATTAAATAAACAAAGGCCTTTTCCGTAATTTACATTTCCGTAGCCAATTTCATTAGGCCGCGAGTTATTCGCTCCGGGGAACGAGGTATATTCTCTCTATCCTGCTCGTCCATGATTCGACCAATTACAGCTCGGTTAATTACATATTTTGCTGTGTTTAGAGCACGTAATTGGCTGGTTTTGTTTATATTTCTGACAGTTTGCCATAAACATTTTTCTTTTTTTATATTCAGCCTGTATTGTTGTGTGGATCAGTGTGTGACAAGCATGGAATTAGTAAGTACTGTACATATGAGTGGCCAGAGACAGAGTTAAAAAAATATCAAAGGATTCATATCGAAAATGTTGATCTTTTTTAATATTTAGCGAACGGGCCTCAGAATGAATCATGAATTCATAATTCATTCATATTTAGTGCTGGTCGTTCTACTAAACGAAAATTAACAAATCCAAACTTATAACGCTCATTTAGAAATGCAGATGGCTGAATGAAGTATTCAATCAATGATGGTTAATCGAGCCAAAGCCCGAACATGAATTATTCATCAGTAACTTTAAGCCGAGGCAGCCAAACACATGCGTTGCTTAGGTAGTAATGAATAAACATAGGTACCAATGCTTTGAGACTGATTAGAGTCCGCGTCTAAAACACACAGAGAATTTTGCCACGGGCTGTAGGTAGATATGGGACTATTGTGCTCTCCGACATCACATCATGGTCTTTATTATTCGAGTTAATTAGGTATCTTTTTGTATGCACATGTTTCTGTGACAAATAAATTTATATTTCTTTCTTTCTTCTTTATATTTTCCTTTTTAGGGTTCCGGACCGTTTTTAACGTTCCGTACCAGGGCACCGCTCGTTGCGCGACTTGCGGTGCCTTTGTATCGCGTGTAGTGTCGCGCCTGTTTGAAGGAGCCTTTAGTCTGCAATTTTTACTTTCTATTTCAGATTACGGATGTTGGTACCCTGTAACCTACTTCTTGGTAAATTACATCTTGCTATCAAAAACAATACAAAAGTCTCCTCTATCTTAAAAAAAACTGGCCAAGTGCGAGTCGGACTCGCACATGAAGGGTTCCGTACCACAAGGCAAAAACGCCGAAAAAAACACGTTTGTTGTATGGGAGCCCCCCTTAAATATTTATTTTATTTTAATTTTATTAGTTATTATTAAAGTAAAAATACAACTGAGTATTTTGTGAATATTTCAAGTGCCTACCTGTTGCCATTATTGATATCGAGCAAAAAAGGGCAAAAAAATCGCGTTTGTTGTATGGGAGCCCCCCTTAAATATTTATTTTATTTTGTTTTTAGTATTTGTTGTTACAGCGGCAACAGAAATACATAATTTGTGAAAATTTCAACTGTCTAGCTATCACGGTTCATGAGATACAGCCTGGTGACAGACAGACGGACGGACGGACAGCGAAGTCTTAGTAATAGGGTTCCGTTTTTACCCTTTGGGTACGGAACCCTAAAAACCGGGCAAGAGCGAGTCGAAATCGCGCACCGAGGGTTGCGTACCATCAGACAGACAGACAGATAATCAGATAGACCAGACAGACAGACTGAGTCTCACCATAAGGGTTCCGTTTTACCATTTTGGTACGGAACCCTAAAACTAACCTAATACTTAAACAACAACATTACCACACATCCCCAATCACCACAGCCATTGTATCCGTAACACAATACACACAGAACACTCGAATGACATACGAGCCTGAACGTCTTGCCATCAACCGTTTCAAATATTTGGTGTAACGGTGAGGACTTGGAGCCGTCCTAAGCAAACAGGCTTAAAGACGACCCCTCGACCAAGATCGATGATAAATGGTAACAGACAAGACACGTCTTTGTATTTTGAATAATAAACATGGTGTATGGCAATATAAACATACTTTCATGCGGCAAAACGTGGTCGATAGGATGGCAGCAGGTGTGATTCATTATCTGTGACAAAAATCTTTCATAATAGGCTTATTATGAAAGATTTTTGTCACAGATAATGAATCACACCTGCTGGAAAAAGTAAGTAAAAATTTATGTTTCTGGCTAGAAACATAAATTTTTACTTACTTTTTCCGGAGGGGCTCGTGGCTAAATAATAACAGCCGCACGGGTCGATCGTAGGTTAAGCTCGGTTCATGGATGGGTGACCATCCAATACATATCAAGATTCATCCGTGCCTCGGAAAGCACGTTAAGCTGTTGGTCCCGCAGGGTAGTTGCGTAACACACTATCAGTAGCAATGGGTTTCATTTTGACAGTTCACCAAAATTCATTGCGTTATTTGCGTTGTTGAGCAGATGCATTTTATTAACTTATGGAGCAATGGATTAGAAATTTGCTTCAAAATGATTCAAATTGAGAGTATGGTAATAGTGTGTTACGCAATTAGTGCTGGTTGTCATTAATTTGTAGATCTTTGACAGTCGTTACGGGTAGTCAGAGTTTTAAGTGTGAGTTTTTTCACTCACATTCGATTGCGAGCGCGTTAGAATTTTATATGGAAAAAGTTATAGCGCCACCTGGTGGTCACTAGGAGAAACCTAATTTCCCATACAAAATGCGCTCTAAGGCCTCAGAAGCTCAAAAAGTCTGCCAATCAGTCTTACCTAGGAGTATCGTGTTACCCAGTAACTGCGTGGAGGTCAGATAGGCTTCAGCTGCATCCGATTAGACTGGAAGCCGATCCCACAATAGTTGGGAAAAGACTAGGTAGATTGATTTTCCCGCTACAAGCAAAAGGAGTTCTGTAATGTCTACCTACGCCAGTGGAAAGCATGCGTGCGTTTATAACGTATGTAACGTACCTACCTATGTATTTATGTTTCCCACTACAAGAAAAATGTATTCCAATTCACACACACACCCCCCTACACACACACACACACACATAGGTTCTACGAAAAATAACCTCAATTCAACCAAATCTATTAGTAATAAAATATAAGCACGTCCCTTTCCTAATAGTCACACCAGATGGCAAAAATAAGATACAAAAAAAGCTCAGAATATCTGAGCCAGATGTGACACTAAGACAGTCTCAACACGACGCGCGACGTAAGCACTCGATATTTAACATCCGCTCCTTTTACCAACACTCCTCTAAGTTCAAACTCTTCAAAACCATAAAAGTTAAATTGAAAGTCAAGAACAAAAAGGGGGTTGGAAATGCAAAGTGCAAAGCGCAAAGCAATTTCAAAGAATGGGTCCCGGTATTTGAAACAAGAAGTACTTTACCTACCTAAGCGATTCATACAGAGTTACCAATTCTGGGGGTTGGCTATCGAGCGGTATCGAGCAATTGACAGCCAGTCAGGGATATTCTCAGTAAGATATAAGTGTTGGATTTTTCCAGAGTTTTAATCTATTTTAAGCCACGTTAGTACTTGTTAGACGTTCAGTATTAGACGTGCCAGATTTCTTGAAAATAGCCTTTCTTTTTTCAGGCTGTGATTACGAAGGGTTTTAGTGTCAATTCAGGCTCACAAGTTTGAAGGCATGTCCTACAACCAGCTTATTTGGAAATGAATGATCACGTTTGTGGGTTTCTTCCTAAGAAGAATTTCATTTAGGGCTGATTTTGCAATCATCTGTTATCTTTATTCGAGGAATCATTTTGAAATTTTGACAGTTATACAAAAACTGTCAAACGTCAATTTTATTCCTCGAATAAAAGTTATCTGGCGATGGAAAAATCAGCCCTACAACATAAATGAAATTCCTTCTGTCTGCCTGTTTGTTCCGGCTAATCTCCGAAACGGCTGGACTGATTTTGACGTAACTACTATTACTATCAGATAGCTTGATGTTGTTAAGGAGTAACATAGGGCACTTTTATTTAGATTAGTAAAAAAAAAAAAGGTTTCGCGCAAAAAAAAAAACTTAAGACGAGAAAAAAGATTCTTTCATTTCAATGAAGAGTGGTACCTTCTATAAGTGACACATTATTGATACCCGACATCCACGCTAACGAAGTCGCAGGCACAGCTACTGAAACATGAAACTCTGAAAGAAGATACTTACCTGGCATTCTTAGTAAGTACCTATCTATTTTCACACAGTTCTCAATAAAAATAAAAAAGGAGGAAAGATGTTTTATGAGGAAATAGCTCTCAGCAAAGAATATTATTGCCTGATACACACAAACGATACCTTACAAGCGTAGAGTACACTGCCTTTTTACACCCTATTTTTATAAATAATGCACAATATTCGTAAAGAAAAATATATTGGTTCTAATACAGTCCTTAAAATATGGTACAGCTGTATCTGATACAAAAATATCTTGTACTTCTTACTGCTTATTAGATCCTGGTACGTACCAACTATTTACTATATTCGCCGGTCTGTAATGCCATTCTATGTTATGTTATCGACTTCTTAACAACTTGTTTTACTTGGTTATACGGTCATTTTATTTGGACAAGTAGGTAAGAGTCTAAGTTCAGGCTCAGCGTTCTTTTTTGCTTTAAGTCTAGGATTGCAAATATTTCAACGCGTAGGATTGAAAAAAAAATCCATTTATTTCAGGCATCAAGGCCCATAAAAACACATACAATTTTAATATAACTTAAAAATACTATAAATACACCACCACCACCACCTCACCTCTTCTATCTGTAAAAATTAGCCGCACCAATGAATAAAACTACTCCATGTATAAAACACATAAGATGAAACAACTCAAATTAAACCTTCAAAATGAAAATCAATTATCTCTATCACTGAACCACAAAATACCTCAAATAAAATATTTTTCTAAAATAATGCAGCGATTGTAAAGGATTTATCATTCCCAGTATTTTGTAGTGAATTTTCGTATAGTTAAATATTTATAAGGTGTATTTATTTGGCGTGGTTTCGACGTGAGTCCAACGGTCGATTGAATCTCAAAGCGTTGAACACAATGTGAAAATTTCCTATTATAACATCCGTATTGATAAATTTATGAGCGCAAATGCGTCACGGAGAATATTCTGTAGACATGAATGGTTTTGATTTTGTGCCAGACTTGCCAATGCATGTGTTCACAAAGCGTAATTTTCTGCCCCAACGCCAACGTTGTGAAAGATAAAAGGCATTATTCTATTATGCAGTTTACTTTTAAAAGCAAAAATAAACAAACATGTTCACAAGCAAACAAACTACAATATCACACACATGATATATTTCGTCCTGTCACGTCTGCAACAGATAAGGCTGTAGGTACTTTTACTAAATTACACAGACAAGCACTAACATTACCCCGGCGCAGGACGCAACTGCGAAAAGTAGATGCTACAACGACCAAAAAGTCCTTTTATTTTCACACCACACTACACGTGTCGTGCCTGTACAGCCCTCATTGTACACCTTTTTGATCATAATGCGAACGGGAAATAATCGTGCAGTCATCCAGAGCAAACTGCCGCTGACACCCGCAAGGCTTTATTATTTTTGAAGGGAGTGTAGAAGGGCCGGCAAATAGCTCAGCCTGCAAACACGGTGAACAAGCGTTCATTAAACACTTCTGCGCAATTAACGTGAAACGGTGCGGCGTTGAAAACAATGTTCGTTTTATTTAACGCAACCTTCCGACAAACAGTGGACCTCCGCTATCCAAATACGGAGTGAAAGCAAAAAGGATTTCCATGCATGGGCCTGCGTTAAAAACTATTTTTTTAAATTACAAAACTACAAAAACCTTTTATGTTTTCAACTATGTCCGAACTCGAAACTTATCTGTGTAAATATTTCTAGACTAGATATTATATTATTGCACTGGACTGCAGGATAGCGCTGAGAATTTACGGAGTTTTCGTGCGCTACTATCTGGCGATGGCTCATGGCTATTTATTTCAGTTGAAGGAACTGTTATATCTCTCGGATGCGATACGAGTAGCGGTCAATTCGTGAGTGTTTCAAACCTAAATCCAAGCAAAATAGCGAAGTAGGCGAAATTCCCAGTGGTTGTATTTGCAGCGTAGCACCGACGCTCGATATTTATTATTCATTCATAAGGAGCACTGCGATATTTACTCTCCCATTACTGTGGCCTCGGAGTCGCGTTTCTTGCATTAAAAATTTAACACGAGTCCGTCTAGAAACAGTACATGAATAAAATATTCGGTAAATAATTTTAAATAAACATAAAGCCACAGGGGCGATTGCTCTTAATTGATTGATATTGTTTGTCCAATTCAATGGTTTCGAATGGTTTTAGGAATTGATAAAACTTTTTCACAAAACGGACCAAAATATCTCTACCGAAAAAGCCTAATCCAAAATCGAATTCCGCAAGCCGCGGACCGCTGGACACCGAATAAATAACCACACAATGATAAAAACGGGACAAATGTCTCTCCACAAAGCTCAGTGCGCGCACTCCGCTCAAAAAATGAAAACAATTAGCACTACAGCGCAGCCTGCGCCGGCCGCCAGCAAAAAACTAGCAAACATAGATAATTTACTTTCAATCGCTGCAAGAGCCCGGGAACGCGGCAGATATTACACGTAGCTTTACTCGGCAAAATATCGGCGAAAAATCTCCATTTTTGTTGGCGCACCAAATTCATGCAGTTGCTAGCAAAAATTTCGTGACGTACTTTTTTTATTGCTATCAGTTTGGGGACTTCATCCAATTTTGAAATGGTTCCCTTACACCATGTTTCAGCTTTACTGCCGCTATCCAGTTTGAATAAACATCAGCGATTCCGCGAAAATCTGAAATTCGGTAAACCATAACATATCCTATTAAACATCCATAAATGAATAATATTATCAGATTAAAGAAAATGGGGTGGTTCAACTGCATTTTCATTCGAGTTACTGTCGTGTACAAGAAGTAGGTCATTATGGAGGCGGATTTCAATTCTTTGCAGTGTACGGGTCCCTGCTTTGCTTTGAAACAGTTGACCCATGAAGCACTAATAATAAACGGGCGGACAATAGGCGTAGCTAGCAAAACCGACCGGTTTCGTTAAATCAGCGGAGTGAAAGGAATCCTTGAGTTGGATAGGCGCCCAGCGTCGGTGAGATTACAGCAATTTATCCGGACTTGCGAGATCTGGAATAGGACTTGGTGTTAACTTGTAGCTTTCACGGTAACTCCTGATATTGGAGAAAGATAAACAAATTCAGGTCACGACTTCATTTTTGCTTTAAATTTAATAGAGTTAAAGTATTTGAGGATTATTCTCTCACTCTTGAAATAACTCGCTCTGAAAACTATATTTCTGGATTTACTACCTCATCCTTTTCTGCAATGAAATCTTGCTATAAAATATTTCTTTATTTTTGCTGCTCGTGCTTTTCTTCATCCAATTTGATAAATCTAATATCTATCTATACCTACCAAAGCTCATGAATATGAAGTTGACGATGAGATCAACCATTGCGTTTGTATAGCATAATCAGCAAGTTTCCACTGCTGGGAACACAGGCTCCTCTCTGTGAGAGGGAGTGAGCCGTAATCTACCACGCGAGCCCATTACGGGTTGGATGTCTTCTAAGTTTGGTTCTAGGACATGCCGGTTTCCTCACGACGATTTCCTTCACCGTTTTTGAGAGCAGTGGTGATGAAATTAATTACATAAAGTATTGCGCCCGGGAACCCACAACCGTCAGTGCCTGATTTAGGGTTCTGACGGCCCTAGGCTAACTATGAATATGCGTCCCCCAGGCCTGTCCTGCCTAGCCCACGAATATACTTACTACGTTTTTATATTTTACTAGCTACGCCCCGCGGTTTCACCCACGTAAATGTCGATCCCGTGGGAATATCGGGATAAAAAGTAGCCTATAGGTATGTTAATCCAGGGTGTCAGCTACTTACCTCCATACAAAATTTTATCAAAATTGGTCCAGCCGTTTGAGTGTGAAGAAGTAACAAACATATAAACACACCCCCACAAACTTTCGCCTTTATAATATTAGTGTGCTTAGTGTGACTAGATTTACGACGCAGTTTCGCCCACTTTTTCCCGTGAAAATAAGGTACCTGTTTTCCCGCGGTTAAAGGTTTTTCTTCAGGTTGCATGTTATCAGTCTATCTCCTATCTCTTAAGTGTTGTATTAAACAAGGAAAGGAGATAGACTGACAGACTGACTGTACCTCGACCGACTGGGCCACCAATGCTTGTTTACATGCCTAACTTAAGTCTGAGTACCTACACCCCAGAAAAAACCCACTAACACCTCTGCAGACGAATAAATCATCAAACGAATCGCCTAAATCACAAACGATAGCCACAATCCCACATATAAACGAGGCAAATAGATCAAACACTAACAAACTTAGCTAGCGGGATATAAAACCAGTATTATAGGGATTTATACGCGGCTAACTAGCACACACTCGTGTAAGGCTGCGTTTCCACCAGAGCGAAGCGAGGTAGCTAAGCGAAAGCGAGGAGAAAATTCCTCTATGGAAAGAAAGAAAAATGCGACGGCATTACAGCAAAATAAATACACCTTAAAACTATAAAAACAGAAAACAAAGATTATACCTAATACCAAAAGGGCCTCGGCTCAACATAATGTCAGATGACCACACAAGGCGTACCACCTGACGCTGATTTTCAGCTGCAACCCACGAGTGCCATACGCTGGAATAACAAAGACATAGGGCATTTAAACTATATTATTAGTACTTACTTACATTTTTCTTAATTAATAAAAAGATTTCGCTCCGGAACCTCGCACCGCTCAGCTTCCTCGCTCGTCTCTGGTATAAACACAGCCTTTAATGCGGCTCTGGGCGGCCGGCAACTCTAATGGCCTTCCATTACGATGCTTGCCACCTGTGCTAATGGGTCAGAAATATTTAATTGATGAGAGCTGTACAGATTTCCCGATTCACATTTTTCATCCATTTCGTAGTGTTTCATGTCCGCTTTGTGGCCAGCCTCATTACTGCAGATTATTTGCTCTTTCTACTACTTTCTAGGAGGATGTTTATAGCGAATTGCTTTTATCTTTCATCTGTCTTGTTACGTGCTGGCTAATTAGTTAGCGTTGTTATAATGTTTTAGATTCCACAGTTGGTGTTATTTTTATAGAATGGTATAATATAACCTTATGCAGGAGTTGTTTTTTCTCTTGCTTTTCGTATATTCCAGTTTTCATGGTTAGATATTTTTTAGGTAGACATCAATTTGCCTAATTAAACCTGACTAGAATAATTATATGCCTAGTCGCCGCCAATAAACATTGTAACCAAGATGTCAAAAAATTAAGGGCCTTTGGCTTATGACGCGGTTTCTTTACTAACCGCACCGTAGAAAATACGTGTCCGTCAACAAGCTTCCATAGTGATCCATACAACACGACCGTGCCTGTGTGCCCCATACATGTGTGTTTATATGCCGTACCTTAAGGAAACCGTGCCGTATACCAAGGGCCTGATGGTCGCAAAACTTCCTCTAAGTATGATTTATTAAATGTTGCTAAAGAATAGAGAAACTACTGGAAGAAGATTTGCATTTTTCTGAACCTAAGGTTGAAGTAGGTCCTACTTATTATTATTATGAGCCAGTGATGTCCAACGGCAGTGCAAAGACCTCCCTACTTTCTTTCCACTTCTCTCTGTTTAAAGCTGCCACGGACCAGTTCTTGTTGAAGGAGTCCAGCTCATCCCGTTATCTCTATCCATTAAGTGCTTTGAACTGGATTAAAACGAAACACAAAACTATCAGCCATTGCCACAAAATTCTCACAACAACAACCGACGTCAAAGTTATGAACAAAATGTTTAATTAAAATCATAATTGTGAAATTGTTCACATATCCTACGATAAAACCAATGTAAACCAAATGCGGTTTGAAATCAAATCCAGTATTTACGGGAACAATGAGCTAAAACAAATTCTCGTTGGCAATATGTTTGTATTAACTGCATCTGAAAGCAGAATCTATAGATACAGCGAAACGTTTTCATTTGCTCTACAGACAATAACGGATTCGACCTATTTACGTCCAAATATCTCGTTTTAGACGTTAAATAGGTAATACGATGACAGGTACGGCTCATTTCAATAGACCATTTGGAGATTTTGGAATTGGAAATATTTACACCTTTATCTTCTACTAGCTGACCCGGCGAACTTCGAACCGCTCCGCCAGCCGCTCTGCCCCCGCTTTTTAAATCTCTAATATCTTCTAAGATATTCATTTTAATGATATGATGTAAATGGCAATTTTGATCTCCATGAAATTCACAACGTATTTAATTGGATAAGAAATAATACTGTATTGTTTAAAATACTTAGCTTGGTAAATAACCCATATATTTTTTGGATTATGTAAAAGATAAAAATGGTTACTGTGGGTTATCCGATAAACATATACCATCGCGGAGTTTTTTATCGGTATTTTTAAGATATTCAATTCCGTAGTTCATTAATTTGATCTATCTCGTTTAAAGTTTAGCCAGCGTTTGCAATGTAAGCGTACAAAAATATGTTTGTTACGACATCACATTACAAATCTTTGAATTTCTCGGCTTTTCTTCACTATAATATGCATGTATTATACATATATACCTTCCTCTTGAATCACTCTATTATTGCTGAAAACTGCATTAAAATCCGTTGCATAGTTTAAAAAATCTAAGGTAACAGGGAGCGGGGGTGACTTTGTTTTAACTAATGTAAAGATACTAATAAGTTTGTATGAACGAGGCTGCCAGGCTCAAATGGGATTGGGCGGGTCACATCAGCCGTATGCACGGGGCGATAATCTCCACACAATCAAATGGGTGCCTAAAGATGGATGGCGGCGCCGCCGCCGCAAAAAGAGATGGCGAGGTGACCTGGACGCGGACCGCGAGGACTGGTTCGTGGTGGCGCGGGAAAAGAGTTCCTGGAAGGATTTGGGAGAGGCCTTTGCCCAGCAGTGGGACAGCATAGGCAAACAATAAAAAATGAACGAGCTAATCTCTGGAACTAAGTAACAGTTGGATTTGATAAAATATTTTTGCATTTGATACCCCAATTCATACATGAATACTTACTTTTGAATTTAGGAAAACTGGAAACGCGGTAATTGTTGTTAGCGAAATGTAGATTAAACATTGAATCAATGGATTGTTGAGCAGTCGCTAATCATGTCTTAACTTTAAGCAACATTTTTAAATACTCCCCGTCACTTGTCGTAAAACTTTCGCTAGACAATCAACGTCAGACAGTAGGTAACTGTCTGGCATTCATGCTGAAATTAACGTTTTTGGCGCAGCCGTGAGGCACACCATTTGTTGATGTCACTTTTTAACCGACTTTAAAAAAGAGGAGGTTTCTCAATTCGACCGTATATATATATTTTTTTTTTATGTTTTATATTTTATTATTTGTAATTTTGTGTTTCACGAGCTATGTCCAAATAAACTTTATTCGTTCGTTCTTTCATTATTTAAGTAAGTGCAGTAGTGGCTACCACCTCTTGTCCTGCGGCTGTAGATTTTGTAAGGTTTTTGAAGGATACGCAGTGGAATCGTCAATATCATTACTGGAAGAATACCTTCCCCATTTAAGCAATCCAGCTGCTACCGCTTGCCGATTCGCAATCTCCACTCAAGCACGTTTCCCCGAACATCAGGTCTAGGACTAGACCAGGCTGGGCACTCCATACAGGTTCCTTATTTTGAGAGCTTTATCGACATGGTTTCCTCAATAACTACATGGTAAGGTAGAACCTGGATGACGCTGGCACAGGAGCGTGGGGATTTGCACAAGAAAAATCTTTTTTTTTTTTTTATTAACCGAATTGAGAACCTCGTCCTTTTTTAGAAGTCGGTTAAAAAGAGAGACCTACGCTATGCTGAACAGCGGGTGAAGTAGGGCTGTGGATGATGAAGTATAGCGTTCCACGTCTGTTGGAACAGGTCAGCTCAAAGCGGCAATGGCTCTTTCTTCAAAAAGCCCTTCCAGATATGGCCGTGCATTGTTAGATTCACATGAAATCTTGTAGGTATATAAAATTCAAAGTCCTGACTGACTGACTTAGCAACGCATAGCCTAAACCGCTGGTCCTAGAGACATGAAATTTGGAGGGTGTGTTCTTTGTGAACAGTAGATTTCCAGTAAGAAAGGGTTTTTCGAAATTCCACCCCTGGTGAATGAGGGGAGGATGAAATTCCACGCGGACGAAGTCGCGGGCAGAAGCTAGTCTTAAAGAGACCATGACCTTTGAGTTTTTTTCGGCATTTTTTCTCAGGGATCAGTCAGATAGGAAATAGAAAACAGCCATTTAGGTTTAAAATAAAGTGCCTTATAAGATCTAATTACATACATAAAAAAAACATTTTATTTCATTTTCTCAAACCACAAGAGTGAAGTTTATTAAATTATTACAATAATCCCAAGTTTTCAGAGTAAAATTTTCTGTCAGGTCACAGAATTCACAGATAATATAATACTCGGTTAGATAGAGCCTCTATCTATTTGAAATAGCAATTTTATCGTACCTGCCCACCATTTCAAAAACCAAATAACGGCAGTGCTTCTATTGTCACGTATTTCGCGTACCTATTATTAGCGGTTAATTATCATCGAGCGAGACGCCATTGCCACAATAATTGTGGTGTGTTTCCGCATTGTATTTGTGTAGTGGCGGGAAATCATTGGTAGCGGCCCTTATAACGCCTTAATTGTGCAGAAGTATTTAATGACCTAGTCAGTTTCTGATACAATTAATGGTCGGATGAGATACGATTGATTGTTTTCTGTTAGTTGTCTAAGCATTTATGATTTTGTATGTAAAACAATCTGCCTAGCCTTTTCCCAAGTATGTTGGGGTCGGCTTCCAGTTTAACATACAGCTGAATACCTACCAGTATTTTACATGGAGCGACTGCCTATCTGACCTCAACAATCCAGTTACTGGGTAATACGATACCCCTTAAATACGTTAGTGAATTATTCATGTATCTAATGTTAAGTCATGTTCGTGAACGGGCGCCGTCAGTAGGGATTGGTCATCTCTTTGCTGCCATGGCTTATTTTAATTTAATTTAATATTTGTTTTTTTTCGTCTTTTCATTACGGACGCTTTTAACGTTCTGCATCATTCTCACATGCATAATTTTTAACATGAATGTTGTAAACAAGACTTTGTAGGTAACCATATTTTCCATGGAGTTTCTAGCCCGTTCTTCTCCATAGGTACCTACCTACGCTTTGGAATGGGCAACTAGCTTCATCTTTTTGACTCACCGACCCCTTGACAATTCAAAAGTGCCTGTAAATTGGTTTAATTGAAATAAATGCTTTGAGTTTGAATTAGGTAGGTAATTAATTACCTATGTGTTATTATTTGGACAGAAATTACGACAAAATGAAGAGCAAACCAAATTACATAGAATACTACAAGCTGTTTTTAGGTCCGCGGGGTAATTGCGGAACACATTATCAGTAGCAATGGCTTTCATTTTGACAGTTCAACAACATTCATTGGGACCGACCCGACTGCGCGACGCAAAGGAGTGGTAATGTGTTCATTTCGGTAGGTACGTTGTTGTTGTGGAGCAGACAAAATTTTCGAACGTATGAAGCAATGGATTAGCTATAAAGACTACCTATGTGGTTATATCTCTTTGGCTATAGGTATAGATCAAAATTATTCAGACTGTGATTAATAATGTGTTGCGCAATGGTGCCGTACGATTAGAGTCAATGGCTAGACAATTAAGATCTGAAAAGGCCGGAATATTTAAGTAACATGACATTGGCGCCGATTCTGTTGTTCACAAACTAAACTAAAAAGTTCATGCATCTTTTTCTTTCTATTTCATTAAGAAAAGGACAGAAGATAAATATTAGTCCTGTCAAATTAAGATACTCCATAGACAATTTAGACGAGATTAAAAAGTTGGCTACCAAAAATACGTCAATTTACGTCAGGCGCTGACTAATTTGACAGGACTAAACTAATATTTATCTTCTATCCTTTTCTTAATGAAATAGAAAGAAAAAGATGCCTGAACTTAAATTTAGCTTAGTTTGTGAACAACAGAATCGGCGCCATTATCTTTAATAACAACTCCCATCCCACCACCGCCATACAAAGTAGGTAGTATACTTATGCCATTTTAATCACACCTAGCATTAACTCGTACAGGGTGCGTAATTTGAATATTTAGCGCCCTGAGTTAACGCACACATAGGTACAGACGCGTAGACGCCAGCACATCAAGCTAACTACATTCTGTTAAATTTCTTTAATAGATTTTCAACTTTATCGCTAAAGCTTAAGGTTCAAAGTTGATAGAGAAAATTTGACAGTTTCGGGTAGCTTAATGTGCTGGCGTCTGTACCTACCTACCGGGGTAGGTACCGCTACCGCAATAAACGCGTCTGATTCTGCGGTAACCACAGTCACTAGATACCTACAATACATAATCCACCAACCATCATTATCAACCTTAATTTACATAGAAAACACTTTTTACTAGATACAAGCTCGGGTCAAAGCTAGTATCAGAAATGCAAAGTGCATTCGAAAGATACAGTACCTACCTAGTTGCTAAATAGAAACTCGAATTTGCATGAGATAATTCCACTGCGCCGCTCCAGAGTATGCCTCACTGCTCCCTAAAGCTTCATTTTGTACAGTGTTTCCTGGCAAACATCCGAAATAATTTAAGACCTGTTAAGTAAAGAGGATTAATTAACGTGGGTATTAGAAACGGCAGTATTTTTGTGTTTTATCCTAGTGGCTGCTAAAATAATAGAATGAAACAGTCATAATTCATATTATTTTACCGGATTAGGTCAGACCGTATGAAACGCAGTACGCAACCGCAGCATCCTCGTGCATGCCTTGACCTGCATTAACACAGGAATCTCTATACAAATGTACTCTGTGATAATAACGCAAACGCAACTAATAACAGAATCGAGCGGCAAATCGCGCCTGCCTAGTGCCTATGGATAAAAGAGTCCAAGATATCTTGAGAGACGGGAGATTATGGAACTAATAACAAATCTATTGCTTTTGACATCAGTGTCAGTTGGTCAGTTGCATGGAATTAGTATTGTACTGTATAGTACATACAACTGGAGTGCTTACAAGCACCTAAAATAATTCGGAGTATTCTTTTCTAAAAAGGTGACCATTTACCTACTTGAAAGATATGACACGATGGATAAGTCTGTTAAGAATATTACTTTATTTTTAGAATGTAAGTACATACCTAGTAGAACTAGAAGCTAAGAAATGTTTTTTTTATTTATTGAATTAGTTTCGTGTTCAATAATCGAACGTCAGACTAATCGATTTGATTATAACAGCTGTCTTGTGTCTATGCTGACTGCCATTACTGTGATTGTCACAAAACACAAATTCACAATGATGTCACAAGTGTCAAGTAAAATTGTCAACTTTGAACTTGTCAATAATTGAGCAGTAATGATCGCTGGCTTTAATTTTATTTCATTTCTTTTATTACAGTTTATTTTATACTGTTATTTGTGAATTACATAGTTTTGTGGAGTGTGTGTGTTGTAAGATAACTGTAGGTGTAATATCACAATGTCTCATCAAACAGGAATTCAAGGTACGAAAATGTACAGTTATCTACCTATTTCAAAATAAACCACGTAATAAGTTAATAACCCCGGCAAAACATCTTCTTTCCGTGTCCTAGGCGAAGAAGTTATTAACTAAATTAAATCTAGTATATTTTTAGAAATTACGTTAGTCTGGCTCTCAACCAGATCTCCCACGCCGGAATTCCATGATAGCAATGGTTGATAGTGGAATTTCAAAATTTAAATCATAAATGCATACTCTAATAGCTATGTAAGCAAAAACTTGAATAGATGTGTAGCACGGTTGTTATGAAACATATACATAAAAGAAGAAATGATGGACTGCAAAGCATATGATTTATTTATTTTGTTCTAAATATAGAAAGTTACTATCAAAATTCCTATGATTTTAGAAATCATTCTTGTTTTGAAGGGTACCTAAATAAATTATTCCCAAAATAAACATCATTGCCATGAATAGAATTCTCAATAACATAAAACACAGAATTTATTAAACATGAAGATCTTTAATAATAACAGAATTGTGTGCGCTGAGTCACTAAGTCACCATCTCTAATTCTTTGTAAACAGAAAATTCTGAGTGGGTATAATCTTTACCATTTTTTTTTTCCTTATAATGTATCACAATTGTTGATACTTTATTCACATTACAATATAGCCTATTAGCTTATAAAAGTAATTTAAATGGAACTTAAACGGCTAAGTAGAAATAGAATAGAATACTCCAAACCCCCTCTTAGGTTCTCAAGTACCTAACTATAAAATTAAGAAGTTGTCCAATTCTTTCTTATTTCCTTTAAGATAAGGGGAAAACACTTGATTCACATGTTCTCTACCAATTGAATATGAAAAATGGAATTTTGGGTCTAAAACTAAACCCCACAAATGGTCCCTATCCATACTTACATTTTAAGTAATTGCCACTTGTAGGGAGATTGTTAGTTGTTACAATACGGAAACAACTAACAGTAATAATAAGCATAATCAGCCTATAATGTTTCCACTGCTGGGACATAGGCCTCCTCACGGTGTCCCTGCAGTGTTGACAGGGAGTGGACCATAATCCACCGCGCAGGCCCAGTGCATGTTGGTGGATGTCTGACAGTATCGTAAATTATAATCATTAATTTTTTCATTTCAGCCAATGCAGAGTTGAAGAAATATTTAGGGAAATGTAGAGATGGAAAAATTCGAGCGTTGAAAATCAGCATAGAAAATGGTACGCAATTAACAAAGTATTAATCATCTTTCTCCTGCCCATATCTTAATTGAATTGGGGTTGGTGCAACATGTCATTTTCTTCCATACTTCTCTTTTATTCGTCATCTTGGTAGTCACTCCCTTTCTACCCATATCATCTTTTGCACAGTCCATCCATCCATGGAATCAACAAAATAATTAGCCTTTTCATACCCAAAACCCTAAAAAGACATTGTATGCAGCTTGTGGCATTTATTGCAGTGGTAAGCTATCTTTGTATAAACAGGTGATAACTGCAACTTATCTACAACCTGCGGGGTTATTGTATAACACACTAACAGTATCAATGGCTTTCATTTTGACAGTTCAACAACGTTCATTGCGTTAATTAAGTTGTTGAGCAGACAAATTTTTCTAACAGACTTCCTTCTCAGAGTAGCCTGATAGGAAACACTGGCCCCATGTAGTTTTAAAAGATAATTTGTTTTGATGTGTAAATGTGTTTCTTAGGGTTCCCATACCCAAACGGTGCCAACGAAACCTTATTACTAAACCTCTGCTGTCCGTCCGTCTGTCTGTCAGCAGGTTGTATCTCATGAACCGTAATAGGCAGACAGTTTACTTTTAACTGTTGACATTATAACAACGAATAATAAAAATAAAATACAATTAACCTCATAATCACCGCTAATGAGACACAATTGATTTTCTATTGTAATGGGCCAATATCGGCCCATGCTGGGCTGGACTGGTTAAAAGTATACAAGATATTATGTGTTTTTTTAAGTATGTACTTACCTAGTGTTAAATATTGAGCGGTGGTACAGAACCCTCGACTCGCTTTGGACCAGTTCTTAAAACCAATTAAATAACTGAAAATAAAATCTTGCTGCAAAGTTGACTTCTGTCAACACTGTCCTTATTTTTGTTTTAATACTACATACAGTATAGACATATTATTATTGTATTGAATTTCAGAGCAGCTGGTATTATCCAAGTCTTACCCGACAAAGCACTCATGGGAACTAGATTTCGACAAATATTTACCTTCATTGGTAGTTGAAGAAATGCCATGTTACATTTTATACAGGTTAGTCATTTTTACCCTAAAAATTATGGACTCTAATAACCTGTAAAATTGTGAGTAAAGACCCGAAACACAAACGTTTCGGGTCTTTACTCACAATTTAATAAAGTAATTAATCCAATGATTTATCATCTAATAAGTAGTCACGCCTCAACTATATAATTTTTTTCGAATATTCATAAGAAAAAATATGTACTTACATAAAAAAAATAATAGCTTGATAATTATTTGAATGAATAATAAATTGAATCAATGCAAAGAAATCCAAATAACATTACAAATTCTACTCCATTAAATATTTCCTCAAGATAAAATAGTGGAACTCATATTTTTCCTGCTCTTTCAGATTTGACTCAACAAATTCTCTCGGCCATGAGTGGCTGCTCCTCAGCTGGTCTCCAGACAGTGCCCCAGTCAGACACAAGATGTTGTATGCCTCCACTAAGGCCACACTCAAACAGGAGTTCGGTTCCGCACATATTAAGGATGAAATGCATGCCACTGTGAAGGTATGCTACGCACACACATAGACTGTACATACACGCCATCACTCCTCACCATACTCTCCTTTGACCTCGCGGCTTCTTCCCATGGTTAGGCAGAAACTACAGAACACCACTTGCTACAATCTTTACACACTCCTATTACTTCGTTTACATTCATAGGTACATCTGATCATAGACCAGTGCAAGCCTTATAGTGTATTGATTGAAGCATCTTGTGAAGGGAAATATCATAAATACTTACCTTCTTATTCTATTCCATTTTTTAACTATGGTCAAGCAAAGCCGATGTCGACTATTCTGCCAATGACAAAAGTGAATTGGAAAAGCAAGTGTGCATTATCAAAAAATAAAACAATAAAAATCTTCAATGATACAGTTGAACTTCATGTAGATCTTGTCGGGTTAATGTGGACTGAAAAAATTAAATAGCAACAAATCCCTTGCCAAAAAGCCAATATTATTTATACTGTAGGTAGAGCTCTGCCTAAAGCTTCGGGGAATACCGGTGTGATGTCATGATACCTATATATCAAAATGTCTTCTAATTACGAAAAGAGCAATGACCTCGGCAACAAACCAGAATCGCTTCATTGTCTTCTGAATTCTGCTGATTTAGTTAATACTGTTGCTTTTTTGGTTGCAAAACACTGACCCCGTACTAATAAACGTATTATATCAGATTAATAGTTACACACCGATTTCTCTCTTTCAGTCGTCAGTAATTTGACTTTCGAAAGAAGACAAAGCGTTCTATGCAACGATTATTTGTAAGGGGGTGAATCATGGTCAGCGGGATTGTCCGAAAGGGTTACCGCTGGCCCGGTACTTAAAGGGCTAAAGAAGGAACACGGGTGGGTTTTAGTCAGTAAAAGTCTGACACTCCCTTCCGCTCCACCCAGAGCGGGAGGGATTATTCCCAATAGTCCCCTCTAGCCCTGTCCTCCGGGGTGACAGCTGGGAATTGTCACCCAGTTGTCACCGGGTTGTCAATTTATGCCGACTGTTTCTTTTGAAAACTGACTAGAGGTGACAAATGGGAAGTCTGTTTCTACTTACTTTTTATTTCGTAATTTTTAGTTTTTGCACTAGAATTTGACCAAGGTTTTGAGATGTTTTCCCTTTGATACTACACCCGTAGCTCGTATCAATACGCCAGGCCGTCACACTTACACGTATTAGTCCATATCTTGAAAATTACTGAACCGATTTTGATGAAACTTGCACTGTTCCCTAAGTTGAAGTAAATGTAAGCTAATACAAAAAAATAGTCACGATCCGATTAATAGTTGCTGAGAAATGCGTGGACAAACATACATACATACGTCTATGAAATTTTGTATATTTGTTTGGAAGCCTTAGTAGATTGTCATATGTGAATATAATGCAATTCCAATAATATTACATACATACGTATCGAATTGATAACCTCCTTTTTTTTGAAGTCGGTAATAACCGACACACAAGGTCGAAATAAATTAGCTAGCAAAACTCCGCAGACGTGATGGGTATGATATCTAAACAAGATAAAACGTTTTTATTAATTAGGGTCCTTTGATTGAATTCTCTATTATTTGTAACTAGCTGCGCCCCGCGGTGTCACCCGCATAAGTTTCGATCCCGTGAGAATGTCGGGATAAAAAGTAGCCTATATGTTAATCCAGGGTGTCAGCTACCTCTATACAAAATTTTATCAAAATTGGTCAAGCCGTTTGAGCGTGAAGAAGTAACAAACATATAAACACACCCCTACTCACACACTCAAACTCTCACAAACCTTTCGCCTTTATAATATTAGTGTGATTCATATTGGAATCTTCTTCGCATTGATGGCAGAAAGTTCAAACATCTTTGGCCCAAAATTCAGCTTTAAGTCCAGCAGTGGGCTATTAGAAGCATCAGCCTATCAGATCCTATTAGTTATACCTTAGAAAAATGCCACATCATGTAAAAAAACTTAACTGAAACTGTTTTCTTTTGTCCTTCCTAAAGTCGTGACAAATGACGTCATTGTTCACTATATTTATGTGTCAACCTTTCTATTAATAGGATGAAGTAAGTCTGAAAGGCTACAAGGCTCATTTGACCGGGGTGAGTGCGCCCGCACCGCTCACCGACCGCGAGGAGGCCTTGAAGGAACTCAACGAGAGTGAACACGAAACTAACTATGGAACTGATGCTAGGTAAGCTATAATTATCTATTCTATCCATACTAATAATAAAGTTGAAGAGTTC
The DNA here is from genome assembly GCA_948474745.1 of Oligia latruncula. Lineage (NCBI taxonomy): Eukaryota > Metazoa > Arthropoda > Insecta > Lepidoptera > Noctuidae > Oligia > Oligia latruncula. The sequence goes on along the minus strand of OX419686.1, from coordinate 7,904,748 downwards.
TTTTGTTTGAACGCGCAAATCTTTGAAACTACCAGTCGGTTTTGAACAATTATTTTTGCATTTGCTAGTTCAATTCTCTAGAAATGCTATTAAACATAATTATGACCCTTAGGAGCCAAGCATAAAGAAAAAAAGTCAGAAAGTACGCCAAGCGAAAACGAAGTAGTAGCGCGGTCAGGCGATGCGGTACGACGGGGTGGGTCAGGGACACAAGAAATTTCACGCAGACGAAGTCGCGGGCAGAAGCTAATAAATAATAAAGATATTGTGTAAATTTACCAAAATACGCGAGCAAAGTCGCGGGCAAAAAAAATCTATATGTGCATAATAATATTTAACTTAAATACAGCACATAAATACCGGGATTGCATCCGTACGTACGTCATCATCTGCCTAGCCTTTTCCCAAGTATGTTGGGGTCGGCTTCCAGTCTAACCGGATGCAGCTGAATACCAGTATTTTACATGGAGCGACTGCCTATCTGACCTCCACACCCCAGTTACTGGGTAATACGATACCCCTTGGTAAGAGTGGTTGTCAGACTTTCGGGCTTCTGACTACCCGTAACGACTGTCAAAGATCCACGAATGACAGCCGGGACCAACGGCATAACGTGCTTTCCGGGGCACGGAGGGGTCACGGTATGTAAAGATGGTCACCCATCCACAAACCAACCGCGGCAAGCGTAGCTTAACCTGATCGATCGACCTGTGCGGCTGTTATTGTTTAGCCACGGGCTAAATAATACGTAGCATGAAGAAATCATTTTATCAGAAGATAATTTGGAATAAATTTTGAGTCACTTTTTGAAGGAAACGAATACTCGTCAAATTTCCTACAAATGGTCGTTGGAACAACTACCGTCAAATATTACAATCATGAAATTTGTAAGAATGATACAATGCTAATTAAACAATTAGAAATAATCACTATCAAATATTTTTTTTTTTTCCTATCACTGAATGTAATATTACTGAAGGTACCAGAACAAGAGCATTATTTTCCTGATATTTTTGACATTTTATTATAGAAAGAGCGATAGACATTGACATATATATTACTAGCGTAAGGACCGGGCTAACCGCGCGACTAAATGGCACCAACGCGCTGGCCCTAAAATGACGGTTTTAGGGCCAACGCGACTCAGTTGACAGTGGTGCGTGCGAAGGAGAGAACATGTATTTGCCTGTCATAAAAATGCCTAGTTGCGTGGTAAAAGGCTGCAAAAATTACGATACAAAAATTAAAAAGAAACATGGGATATCGTATCATCGGAATGTAACCTTACATTATTTTTGTTGCAATTAAATTATTAAATAAACACATTTTTATCTACAGCGACAATTATTTTACAATGGCGGCCATTGTGTGGCCAATGGCTGACAATGGCTCCTCGATGTGAACAAAGTAACCTTGTACGGACGTAATTTTTTTATTTCTGTTTTATTTTTGTCTTATGAACGTAGTGTAAGTAATTTTGAATTTTGGTACCAAATTAGGAGAAGACATAGGTATAAACGATTTTTATACAATAAGCGATAGCGAATACGATACAAATAATATTTAAATTACAGGTTTCCAAATTATGGAGAAGGCTTTTTAACTTCATGCCAACAATGACAATGAATCAAAATAGGTAATAATATAAGAAAACCAAACAGTATTTTATTGCAAAATGTGCAATATGCAGTCTATTTGCTGCAAAAACTAGCTAGGTTTTTTTTTTGTAATATTACTAAATTTTGATTTCGACTGTCTGAAATCTGATATATTGAGAATCTTATATTTTCAGAATCTGGTATTCTGAGTTTAAAGGATATCGGCATGCAACTGACTTATACTGACTGACGACATAATGTGATAAAAAAAACATTTAAGTAAGTACGCACGTACAAGGTTACGTCGTCGACCTATGCAACGCTGCACTCACGTAGTTCGTATGATTTATAACAGATGTAGGGACACGGTATCGAATAGAAAGTATCGATACTGTACTCATGAGTAGTATCGAAAAAAAAGTATCGTACTCATAAAAGTATCGAAACAAAAGTATCGATACTTCAAGGTATCGAGTACTTTTCTTAGTGCTTATTTCGCATAGAGCATAGGTCAATATCAGTCAGTAAATAACGTCAGTTTAACTTCCGTAGAGCAGGACATGAAAAAACAAATGGTATTGGTACAAAAATTTAATACAATAATAAAAAAAGACAACTGTAACTTCAACAAAAAAATAATAATATAGAAACAAAATTAAATTATTTAGTACTTTAGGCATATTTTTTTTTTATTATTATTACTAAATGGGCCCGCTCTTGACCCATATAATCAAATATAGCATATACATTAACCATAACATTAGTGGTAGGTAGTTTATGCGTGAAAAGTTAACAGATTCACAGATAGTAACTTTCAAATTTAGGTAGGTATTTATAATTACTAGCAAATTCTACCAACGTTGTTCGCGTGGAACGTTTTTCACATTTTACGTAGGAATAAATGCTTAATGCAAGTTTGAGTTTTTGTAATACCAATGGACTTTTATTTCGCAATCACAAATAGACACGCCAATTTTATTTCTATGAATATGGTTAAATCCGTTTAGCGGTTTAGGCCCGTTACGGAACGCAGTGGCCGTTGTGAATTTCGCCCATTTCGGAACGCAGCCTTGGTAGCAATAATTATAAAAACATGGAATCATTTTAGATTAAGTAGGTATATTTACAAAAAGCATAAAATTATTAAAAAATACCTTGACGCATTTGTCGTAGAGTGTTTCTTAAGATGTTATTCATGTTTGACATATTTCCTGGCGTTTTTATGGTTTTGAAGCAAGTCTTGCATTTCACTTCGTTGTTGTTAATCTTGACAAAATACTGCCAAAGTTCACTTTTAGTAGGCGGCATTCTTCTAATGACTCAAATATCGATAGACAATATAGTTACACAGCACAGAATAATAGTGAGTACTTCTTTTAGATTACACTTGAATAAATCAAATAATAGTCAAGCAAAATAATGATCAACCGTATTAATATAGTAGAAAAACAAAGCGCGAAACGAAATAATGAATACCGCCGAATACGATAAAATTAAATGACAACGTTGAACGAGTGAGTGAATGAGTGATGGATTAGTGTAGTAAATGAATGAAGGAAAGGTTAAGAATTTAACTGTGAACGGAAAGAACGATTTCGAGCAAAGATCCATGTAATGTTTTAGAAGGTTTAGAACGAGTGAACTAGATGGCGTTGCCATAACCATAAACATAAGCCGTAAAGATCGCAAGTTTTGAATGGGTAATTTCTAAGATTACCCATTTAAAACTTAATTTCTTATTCGATACGATACCTGCCAAAAAGTACTCATTGAGTAAAAGCATCGAATACAAAGTATCGAGTACAAAAGTATCGGTATCGAATGGAAATGTATCGATACCACAAAGTATCGATACTTTTTTCGTGTCCCTAAACAGATGGCGTTACTTTTGCTTGTATGAAGAACGTCTATGTAAAATGTTCAGATGGGCGTATCCTTACTTTTGAAATCATTGGCGATAGAGAATTTGATAGAATGTGCATTCGTTCTAAACCGACCTTGACTGAATACAGATGACAAAAGCAGAAAATCTTACACACTTTTAAATATATTTTTAATTTTTATCCAAATTTCAGGCAGTCGACAATGGGTGGTGTTTCTTTTCCTATTACTGAAGATGCCAAACAAGGAATTCATGATCTCAAAAGAGGTTCCTATAACTACTTGCAATTTAAGATAGGTAAGTCTACAATGCAATTCATAAAAAACATGACAGTTGAAAAAAAAGACTGGCCAAGTGCAAGTCGGACCCGCACACGAAGGGTTCCGCACCACAAGGCAAAAACGCCGAAAAAAAACACGTTTGTTGTATGGGAGCCCCCTTAAATATTTATTTTATTCTGTTTTTAATATTTGTTGTTATAGCGGCAACAGAAATACATCATCTGTGAAAATTTCAACTGTCTAGGTATCACGGTTCATGAGATACAGCCTGATGACAGACGGACAGCGGAGTCTTAGTAATAGGGTCCCGTTTTACCCTTTGGGTACAGAACCCTAAAAAAATTTGCCCTGCCATAAATTTTGACCGCGTAGGTATTGCACTTTTCGACCAACGAAAAATTTCTACGGTACAATAGAATCATGTTGCAAGTACCATTACCATACTCTGATAGTATCAGAAATAAAATGGTTCCTAACGCAAAACAGGGGGCCTAAAGAGGCAATTTTGCCAGAATCATAAAAGGATAACATTATGAATCATAATGGACCATTAACTGTTAAGTTAATCGTATCAAATCCAATTGGTGATGGATTTTTCAGTAATTTTTTTTTTCTGTGCTAAAATACCAATTAATCCAATCTCTTTGATTATACCTACGTAGTGCAGCGAAAAAAAGAAAAACACGGACTGTCTTCGCCATATTATGATTCATAATGTTATCCTTTTATGATTCTGCCAAAGTGGCCTTTTTAGGCCCTCTGTGTTAATGTATTCTGGTTTGTAGGATACCGGTGTAATACGTACATGAGACAATTTCAACTTTGACACTGGGGTAGCAACGCAACTGTAGTGCGTTTCTGTAACTCACCATGAAAACTTGTGGTGAAGTGAGCTCACATCATCTTCATTGTCAGCAGTGTCACTGTTGCCAGTTCACTTCACGCTCACTTTACCTAAGTTTTCATGGTGGTGTTACAGAATAGATCGGCAGTTATGCATCTGGTTTTGCAGTTGTCCTTTATGCATAGGTGACCACGTATTACTCCACGAAAAGGAAAATAAACTAGCTTACTATTATCGTTACAATGGTGGACACTGATAAAAAGCTTATTCAAGAAATTAAGACCGAAATCTTAATAATAATTTTCATTATGTTTACATTTCAGATTTAGATGAAGAAAAGATCCATTTATCCAAAGCGGCCAACATTTCTCTCACTGAGTTACCGCAGCAGGTGCCGAGCGATGAAGCTAGATACCACTTGTATATATTCAAGCATACGCACGAAAGTGACTATATGGAAAGCATAGGTTAGTTGTTTAAAAAATAATCCATAGGATGCCGCTGTAACCTGTAACAATAGTCTGTTCCAAATGGATCGATCGAAGAAGGAGGAAAGAATTAACAAATGGATCACAAAAAATACCTGTAGATGCCAATTTGTAGTGCTATTTACAAAATGAGTTGTTATCTTATATAATCGGGCACGCCCTTTATGCCTGGAGGCTTTTATCTAGGTATTAAGTTCTGTTTGCGTTTGTATTATTTACTAGCTACGCCCCGCGATTTCATCCGCACAAGTTTCGATCCCGTGGGAATATCGGGATAAAAAGTATCCTATGTGTTAATCCAGGAAATGGTCTATCTGTGTGCCAATTTTCATCCAAATCTGTTCAGCGGTTTACGCGTGATTGAGTTACAAACATCCAAACATCTTCACAAACTATCATTAATATTAGTAGGATTTCTGCTTGAGTATAGTTTTTTCAATGTTTTTGTTGGTATATTGGCGTGTGCTAGCCTAGCTGACATATGGCAAATAATTTAATTTTTTTTTTTTTTCTAACCATTACACAAAGTCAGTTGGAATTAAGCTGTCAAAATGCTAAATCTCCTCTTCACCCGCGCTGGGAATGTTTTCCATGCAGCTCGAAAAACAAAAACATCGTGTTTTCATACACAAATGTGTATGGCCACGCCTCTTTGTTTTGATGTTTTTGTGTAATGTATCAAAAAAACACGCGCAGGAGATACGGCTTTAGTCAAAGTCAAATCATTTATTTCAAATAGGCACATTAAAGGCACTTTTGAACGTCAACAAAAAAAAAACTAAATAGAAATGAATCTAGTCGATTAGTGATTTAATGTTAATTACTTACTATTGTAAACAATCAAGTTCTTCCAACTGCAGTGCGATTCTGTAACCATCTCACCGTGAAAACTTAGGTGAAGTGAGCGTGGAGTGAGCTGTCAATAGTGTCAAATCCTAGCAAGAACAAACTCACATCACCTAAGTTTTCACGGTGAGATTTTTAGTTTACAGAATCGACCGGCTTTACAGGCAGCTGTGCTTGTGGGGAGTTTGTAGCACTAGGAAGTGGTGTAGGGCGGGTGTTTTGGGGGACAGTCTTATGTAGTTTTGACGTTCATAAAGTGCTGATTCTCAGCCTAGTTTGAATAAATGAATTTGATTTTGATTTCCCTCAGTGTCTGAAAGGCCATTATTTTTTCTGAGTCAACTTATTTGGCTCGGTTCATTATTTTGTCAACCATTCTATGACAGAAGATTTATTCGTAAATTCTTATTATTTTCATTCACAGTATTCATCTACTCCATGCCCGGATACAACTGCAGTATAAAGGAGAGAATGATGTATTCTAGCTGTAAAGGACAATTCTTAGAAATTATTGAGCAGTTGGGCTGCGAAATTGCTAAACGAGTAAGTCTGATACCTATTTCATCCATTTGAAATCTGGTCGGCTCCCTTTCATTAGACACTTTCAGTGACTGGTAGGTAAAGATAAACTACGATAACATGGCGCGCCCCTCCATTACTAATAATAATGAGCGATTAATGACGTGACTAGTCGAGCAACAAATCCGTGGATTTTTTTGTTTGACGGCCGTCTCATTACGCACACATGCGTTGTGAATCTTGGTGGTGCATTGTAAATACTTTCACAAATACTTTCAAACGTTTTGAATTTTGGAGGGGCGCGCCATGTTATCATAGTTTATCTCTACATACATTAGAAAGAGAGGCACTAACACGGGAGATATAAATACAGTAAGTTATGAATATCAGATTATCGAGTTTCTGATTTCTCGTAACGACTACTGTATATCAACCGATATTCGTATGATAGTCCTAGTTTCGTATGATTAGGTATCTAAAGGTCACAGCTCATTAAAGCCACCCCGCACCGCCTCGTCGCACGGCATCCACTCGTTGTCGACAGGTGGTCCACGGGTGGACGCCGCGTTATCACCATAAACATCGCGCGGTCAACCAGTGAACCTCGCGTCGCGTATAACATTATCGCGTTGGCAATGCGCAGTCAACGCAAGGCAAGCATGCGAGCAGCGAGTTGTCACCGAGTGGTCCACCCGCCGTCCGCACGTGGAGGGCTTACGACCGAGGCGATCCGGTGACGCTACGGAGTTGATGTAGTGAGGGCATACCCATACAAGTCCTTAAAGAATACTAGCCGCAGGAGGCGAGGCGGTGCGGAGTGGGTGCCGGGTGGCTCTAATGAGCTGTGACCTTGATATTCCTACTTATGTCAGCTCTTCCGATGCTTTTTACACCACTATAATAAAGTACTTATATCTTGTTGTTCATCACAGTATGTATAATCCAGTAACAACAAGGAGTCGTAAAAATAGATCCACCACGGTGGCTTAAACAGGGTGGCTGGGGCATCAGCTGCAACCTGTTACCATGGATTTAGTACATGATTCTGAAACCCCCTGCGTTGGAATTTTTCGTCGGTAAATGCAAAAAAAAATTGCTGTTTCCGACAAAAGTGCCTGCCATGCCTACATTTTTACCGCGTAGGCAACGCGGTAAAAATGTATAGAACAGCAATTTTATTTTTTAAATAACCTACCCTAAATTTCAACGCAGCTGGGTGTCCATGGTAACAGGGTTGCGTTGAAGTTCCGACCAGCCTGTATGTTTTATTTGCTGCTTTTGCCTGCATTACCGTTGCTTCCACACATTTTTATCTTTTCATGCTTAAAAAGTATAAATTCCGTGATGTAAAATGTGAAAAAAATGTTTGACCTTCGAATGATGGATACTTTTAAATTAATGAACTTCTAAAAGTTTTTGCGCTTCGAATGATGCAGCCTTTTTTAAACATTGAGCCTCTTTTTACCGACTTTATTAACTTCCTGGCTTTTTCTCACAGTTGGTAGCAGTTACTAAGTTAGGACACCAGACGGGTTAGGTTAGAGAACTGTGACCAACCGCGCGCGAGCCGAGCGAGCAAAGCGAGCGGTGCCGCGCCAGCGGTCGGCGAGCGCTACATCTAAGTTAGTCACAGTTATTTCACTATTTAGTAGTTTTAGGTCCCTATTATAAGAATTATTTGAGGTTCACAAAAAGAGGCGCAATTATTATAATTAGTGTTCAATAATATTTTTAAGAGCCCAAAATGGGAATTATTAGAAGTTCGATCTACATGCCGTTTAAAATGCACCTTCCTAGAAACGGTATTTTTGATGTGTGTAGCAATGTAATATATTATGTTTATGATTATTGTTATCCGTAATAAAATAAGTTACATAGTTCGTAGAGCGACAGTATGCCGCGGGGTGCGCGCACGGCGCCTGTGAGCTACCTCTTGTCGCAGTAACGCAGGTATGCGGGCACCTCTGCGTCTTACTAACCAATTAACAAGCACTCATTGATACATTTGCTCTTTCTGTTGGTAAAGGCAAAAATATTGTACTAATAACACTATGGTCACTAGTAATTCTAAAATAAGATTTGCATGCCTTGATAAGTTTTGTTTGTGTGCTTAATTTGCTTTTGTTTTACGTTTTAACGCAAAAACAACTGCTTAAAAGTTATAGTCTGTGGTTCGGTTTTGGTTATGGTTTGTCAATAAAAAAAAAAAATTGTATCCGTGAAAAATGTTGTTGGTTACATACAATACAACGTGGTCGTATCTTTTTTTAATGTCTTCCTACAAAATGTTATGTTATTAAGGGTCGGTTTTTTGGTTGAGTTAACTACGGATCAAAAAACCGGCCCATAGTGTCACTGTTTGTTTTTCATAAAGCAAAATAATACGTTTACCACTAACAACACGGAGTCGTAAAGAATAGACTTTTTTTTTTTTTTTTTTTATTAAAACGTTGCCCCACACTAGGAATTTCTCCTGTATTGTGGGATAATAAGATCCACCATGGTGGCCTATACAGGGTGGCTCCCCATCGACGCGCAAACTGTAACCATGAATTCAGCACCACCTCTGCCTAACCCGTAGGGGTAAACAGTCGTGGTCTTATGTTATACGTACTAGAACGACGTATAAACGAAAAAATCCAATAAATTTTATTACCCTCCTAGCGACCCGCCCCTGCTTTGCACAGGTGTGATATAAAAGGATAGAAGATGAATTTTAGTTCAGTCCTGTCAAATTAATCAGCGCATGACACTTATTCCATACAAATTTAGACGTGATTAAAAACTTGCCTACTAAAATTACGTCAATTTACGTCAGGCGCAGATTAATTTGACAGGACTAAACTAAAACTTATCTTCGGTCCTTTTCTTAAAGAAATAGAAAAAAAAAAGATGCATTGAACTTAAATTTAGTTTAGTTTGTGAACAACAGAATCGGCACCAATAATGTACAGGCAACAAAGGAGATAAGTATACAGGAGCGTCAGATATAGTTGAAGTTTACTAAGAAACCGATGGATGTTCTGCCAGTCGATTCTGTAAAAATCTCACCGTGAAAACTTAGGTGATGTGAGTTTGTTTTTGGTAGGAAGTGACACTATTGACAGCTCACGCACTGCTGGACTGAAATTTAATTTAATAAATGAGCTGTTTGTTTTCTTTTAATAAAATTCAATTTTATTCGAAAACATGCATCGGTTTCTTAGTAAACTTCAACTACATCCGACGCTCCTGTATACTTATCTCCTTTGTTGACTGTACCTACTATAAACATAACCCTTTCGGAATAAATTCTCTAAATGATTGGGAAAACGCATCAAAATCCATTGTGTAGTTAGGATGAACTCGGCTGTGCAATTTCAAAACCTAGTAACTGACATTAAAAAATAAATCGGTGCTTTTGCATATTTGACTAGCTAAATATCTAGCAAGTCATTTATGCAAAAACACCGATATCATATATATATTTTTTTATACTTTGTTTTATACTAATTAAAGATTTATTATCCTTGCAGCTAGAAATCGACGACGGCAAGGAGCTGACTGAAGAGTTTTTGTACGAGGAGATTCATCCCAAGAGGAATCTGCACCGTCCCGCCTTCGCCAAGCCTAAGGGTCCACCGAACAGAGGCGCGAAACGAATCACCAAGGCACAGAGTTCGCAGTAATTATAATAAGTACAGTAGACATTTCAATAATCACGTGGCTAGGAAGAATTTAAATGAAGATAGTATTTTTCTACATAATAGGTATAGTCGACCTCCAAATTCCCTCACCACCCAGTAACTTAAATCTACAGACCGGTCGTCGAGTGAATTCGTCCCTGACACCTGTCAGTGAGTTGTGTCCCATTAGTGACAGTTGAGCTCATAAGCAGCGTAAAAATCAAATTCGTAAAACACGTAGTCCATTGTATGAACCTGACGTGTCAAGAACGCATTCTCTCGTCGGCCGCACTGTAAGGCTGACTGACAAATGCTGGCACTCGAATGACGTTGGAAGAGGGTCGCTTGCAGGTAAACATTTGTGCAATTGGTTTGTGAAATGTTTTGAAAAAACAAGATCGTGGCGTTAGTTCTGATTTTGGCCACGTGCCAAAATACCATGTAACTCTATATCTATAGGCCGACCGCTTAACTGAGACGTTGCCTGAGGTAGCTTCGCGGTGCAGGAGGAGTGATAGTTGTCAAAAGTTGACTAATCACTGAGCTCTCGCTTCGTCACCGCACCCCTCCCGCACCGCGCTGCTACCTCAGGCAGCGGTCGGCCTATAACTGTCACATTGGTTTTAAGCAAAAATAGAGATTGACGTTTTGACGTGCAAGTGGCAGGATCATTCAACCTTAGGGTGGTGAATCAATTACGAGGTCGGCAATACTTCACGCCTTCTGCCCAAGAGGTAAAGCAGAAATTACAGAACGCCACATGCTCATAAACTTTGTCCTTTTCCTTCGTCCAATCGTGAGTTTATGTATACTTGTATTTTTTTAACGTAGTCCAGTATTGTTTCAGTGGCTATTGCACAAAAATGTACGAGTTTCAGTACGAATTGAAATTGAAAATATTGATACTTACCTAATTTAGTTCTAGTAAAGAGTTAAACTTGAACAAAGTATTCCCTATTGAACAGTGTGGAAAAATAAATTTATCAATCAGTCATTCTAAAGTTTTAAGATTGAAATGTATGTATGTTGCAGCCCGATCCAAACTTTATGACACGGTTTGTGCGCAACAAATTCACGTGTCAGCGGGGGTGAGGTACTGCGCATGCGCAATGAGTAGCGCACTTCGTCGGCCTAATTTGTTAACCTGCCAACTCCATTTTTAAGCAAAATTTTTTTTACCAGACAAAAGGTTCATAATAAAAATGGACTTAGCAGGTTAACAAATTAGGCCGACGACTTGGCAACTTTCAATGTCGATTTTGTCGTGAAATAATGAATGCAACGTTGAAATACGATACTTTACACAAACCTATAGGTTCGAAAATACTTTGGTCGTAATAACATAAAATTTCATTCAAAACTAAAGGAGAAAATCGTCTTTGAATAAAGCCAAGTGTATACATACTTATGCTCGTGACTGTACTAGGATGACAAATGATTTCATTCACCTCCAAGCAATAGAGCCACGTGACTTGAATACTTACTTCTGAATTGTAGGTATTTGCCGCTGAAATAATAATATAATGTTGCTTATATAGTTACATCTATATTAAAAAAATTGTAAAAAAAGTATAGAAAATAAATAAAGACTGGTAGGTCAGTGTGCAATAAAAATAACATACAAAATTATAACAGTAATTCACAAAAATGTTTAAAACATCGATTTGAAAGGAATTCTAAACCAAAATTAACGTTTCAATAATGAAGTTTATTTACTAAAGTATAAATTGTATACTCTAAAAATGTTTAAAACAATTTAGTACGGTATGTATTGTAAGTATATTGAAAATTAAAGTATTATTACATTACATAGTTATTGATAAAGGAACCGAATTAGTCAACAATGAAATTATAGAAGTGTGAAATGGCATGATGTTGCATAATAAGTCAGGGAAAGTAACGCGAATGAAATAAAGGGTCAAATAAAATTAGTTAGCGAAACGCCGCAGACGGGTAATAATGGGTGTCGATATCTAAATGATAAAACAAAAAATATATTAAGTAATTAGATGTTTTTTTTTTTTTTTTGTGGCGCCATCGACCGCTTTTAGTGTAATTACTTGAAATATCAGTTTAAAAAATCAGTTTTTTTTTGTGTAAACTTGAACATTGATATCTCAATACGACAAAACTAATTTTATCTACACATACTTCAAGTAACAACACTAGAGGGGCCCGTGACTAAATAATAACAGCCGCACAAGTCGATCGAGCAGGTTAAGCTACGCTTGCCGCGGTTAGTCTGTTGATGGGTGACCATCTTTACATACCGTGACCCCTCCGTGCCTCGGAAAGCACGTTAAGCCGTTGGTCCCGGCTGTCGTTCGTGGATCTTTGACAGTCGTTACGGGTCGTCAGTAGCCTGAAAGTCTGACCTGACAACCAGTCTTACCAAGAGGTATCGTATTACCCAGTAACTAGGTTGTGGAGTTCAGAATATAGGCAGTCGCTCCATGTAAAATCTGGTATTCAGCTGCACTCGGTTAGCCTTTTCCCAACTACGTTGGGGTCGGCTGGAAGCCCACAGATGATGACTTCAAGTAACAACACTACCAGCAGTCGTTGAATCCCATCCCTAAGAAAAATACATCAAATCTTTTTATTTTTAACCGACTTCAAAAGAGGAGGTTCTGTATTCTTATTTTATCGTGTTTAGATATCGGTGTCACATCTCTACAGATGTGACACCGATATCTACAGCTACGCTAGCTAATATAATTTGACCCTGAATAATAAAAAATAAAAGAATAATTAAAAGTAGTCAGGGGCTGTATATTCATGTAGCTCTAAGCCACGCTATACCTCTGTTAGTGCATGTTACTCATATTAGATTTAAATTCTATGTTATTTGAGTCATTTAGCTGTACAATTATTTCTGTAAAATTCGAATGAAATGCAATATAAAATAGTCACAATGAAAATTACGTGCAGTTCTGTGTTCAAACCAATTTTATAATCTTTGTAACAGTATTAAAACAGTCGTCTTATATTGTCCAAAATTATTTCTTTCGTGTATATATTTTTGCATTTGTAATTAATATTCAATTATATTTTTCTTAAAATTTTGCAAGGAATTATTTTAAAATCGAGTGTTTTTTTAAATATAAAATATGAACGCATATGTAGCTCAATCTATTTATTAATTAGGTCTTGCCATTTTTAAAGTTTTGTAACTTTTATTATTAACTCTTAGCGTTCTTTATAGTCTCGTTTCAATAAACAAATATTATAAGTCTTAGCATTTTTTACCTTTCGTATTTAAAATTAAGCGAAAAAATTGTTTTTATTCTGAAATTGATGCACAATTCAATAATTATGAAGTTTGTAAATACATATTTCCTTATATTTTTGTAAATCGGTTCGACCACATCTGTATTGTGCAATGTCTGTAACAATAAAATGCTTTTAATATAATTTTGACTCTTATTTTGATAAACCAAAATAATGCTGTTCTCGAAAAAACTTAAAATTCCTGCAATAAACCTACTTGCAAGTCAAGTTGTAAAAGTAAGTAAAATACAGTATACAAGGATACGACAATAAATGAAGAGACTGGCAGTACTAATGCATAGGAGTATTTTGGAACTATCAAATACGGGATGTATGTATTTTGATAAGTACTTCAAAATAATTAATAAAGTTTTTTTCAAAAAAACTAAATACGAGTGTAGCGGCAAAATCAATAGTAGATGGATTTTGCTGATGTGGGCTGTGGCTGCACTGTGCATGCGATGTGACCTACCCAATCCCATTTCAGCTTGGAAGCTTTTTTGCCTACGTCTTTGGAGCGCAGCGTGGTGTTTCGTATTCTGTCAGTTCGTTTAACGCTTAAAGAAGTTGTTTATTCTGTAAATAGGATAAGGAAATCACTTTTACACACGTCGTGTTATAAAAAATTAAAAAAAACTGGATGAGGTGGTCGGCGTTTCTTATCTCTGAGAAGAAAGGCCGAAACAAACTCGGAGGTCTCATCATGTGAACACCGTGTAAATTGATGTCTGAAATGGTCTTTTGAGGAAAAGTAAGACATATCTGAGTGGACCAGTCAGTGGAAACATTTGTCAGACTACGAGACCGACTGGGCAGCTAAGGCGCTGCGCGGGGCGGGGTAAGAAAAACAAAACACAAAAACTCCGACGATGGTAAAGAACATTACATTATTATTAAATTCAAATACTTCTGTAAGTGGATTCACCATCATACAAGTAGAAGAATTCGCCAATAAGAGGTCATAATTTTTTAATTCCTTCGCCTACAAATAAAAAACAAGTTATAAATATTGCCTATATTTTCTTTATCTACTTACTTTATTTACATTTAAAATATACTTCATTTTAGACTCGACTCTCATAACTTCATACTGTACAGTATAAAACAGAATAAAAATTTTCTTAGGTTTTACTTTATAAGGCTCAAATCACACCGAGATGGAAGCGAAGCGGAGCACAGTTTCAGTGTCATATGAATTTTAACTTGATTTACATTACTACAATACTTATTATCGCATGAGAAACTTGAGTCATCGGAGTGCACGCGGCGCCGCGTGCGGCCGCGCGACCTTTCAAGTTTCTCAAGCGATACTATGTATTATAGACTATAATATTAATGAAGATAAAGTCCAAACTATTTAATATCATCTATCTTTTTCTCCCCCGCTTCTAAGACTAGCATTTTATGGTGTTCTGTGAGTTCGTCATTCTTAATTGTTGCTGCTTTTTCTAATACTTGGTTGTATTGGTCCTCTCTGAAAATTAAAAGAAAAAGAAATTAAATCAAATTTTTTTTTTTTCTACATACTCGTATTAGTGTAGTTTGATGTACAGACGCCAACACATTTCTTTAATAGATTTTCAACTTTATCGCTAAAGCATTACGTTCAAGGTTGATTAGGAAAATTTGACAGTTTCGGGTAGCTTGATATGCTGGCGTCTGCACCTACCTACTGCCCATTTTCGCGGCGAAAGTTGAAATCCAACAGCGCGCTTTTATTTAGATGTCGCCTAGTGTTAGTAAAAAACGGGTAGAATAGAATAGAATACTCTTTATTATGTATACCATATAAATCACAGGCATAAATAGGTAGGTACCTATAGAAACTAATTTAAGTGTAAGTAATAATTAATGGTAGAAGACACTGAAATTCAGATCTGTTGCAGCGTCGCCGTCGTTGCGAGATTTCGTAAGTGCGCGGGACATGTATTGTCAAGTGAGTAATGAATTTATGGATTTCAAAGTGTATTGTCAAGTAAAAATATATTTGGTAATTCCAAAAACTTAAATTATTAGCATAATCAGCCTATAATTTTTCCGATGCTGGCCTCCTCTCGGCGAGAGGGAGTGGGCCGTAATCCACCACGCGGACCCAGTCAGGTTGGTAGATTTCACATAATATTTACGAATTTTTGGTTCTAGGACATGCCGGTTTCCTCACGATGCCGATGTTTTGCTTCACCTACCGTTATGAGAGCAGTGGTGATGAAATAATTTACAAAGAGTAAAGCGCCTGTCAGGGTTCGATCCTAAGTACGACCTATATCTCGTAAGTCGCGGTCGTTACCACTGCTCAAGAAATATTAAATTATGTACTTTTTTCTCTCTAATTTGGTAGAAGAATGGAGTTCAATTAATCTACGTACCTTGCTTCTTTCAACTTATATAAAGCTTTCCTAATGTCTTCCATATTGAGACCAGTGACTTTCAATATTGTTAATACCAAGAGACCAGCAGCAGTACTTAATACAGTTCCTGCAAAAACAAGACATCAACACAATGTATGAAAAAATGCTTTATTTAGTGAAGTACCTATTACTTAACTAAATAAAGCATTTTTTCATACATTACATAGTTTCTAAAAATGAACATGGATAATAAGATACCAGCCAACCTTGATATTCAGATAAACTTCTGAATAACTGTAAATAAGGAACAGGGGCCATCTATAAATTACGTCACACTTTAAGGAGGAGGGAGGTGGTCAGCAAAGTACTACAAGGTGGACAAGTCAAAAGCTTTGTACCGTCACATGCCATAAATCTAAAGTATTACAACTCTAAACTTCAACTCCAGCGCAAAACTTTAAAATATTACCAAATCAACAAATATTAATAGAAGGTTTAATTTACAGTTGCGTAATATGTAACATCACACTAAGAGATGGGGTCACACAAATATGACTACCTGTGACAAGAATGAGGATGGTTGCGGGGGCTCCAAAAATAATGATAATCTTGTGATGTAATTTATGGATGACCCAGTCAAGGGATTTTTAAACCCAAGTAGGTTCTAGTATTATGTTATGGATATGCAACCATATAATATTTCATACCTAAGCCAGCACCAACTAATATAGCAGCTAATCCCATATCCATCTTGTACAACGCGCCTGTGAGTGCTCCCGCTGATATATATTCAATTAAAGATGTGTCTCCTCTGTACACTGACACTGTTGTTGATGTCAAACTGAAATAAATGAGCATTCAATTAACACTTTTAGGGACACTAAACGCCCATAGGTGTAGTAACAATAAAACTTCTATTATCTCGTTCAGTGTCCTTCAAACAATGAATATCAATGTAAGTAGTGCATTCATTAGAAGATTATGATTATTATAACGTTTGTCGAAGCTTTAAAGGTCTGCAAGATTCATAGCCGATTTTTCCATCTGCAATTATTTTAATGTCATTAATTAGAACGTGATTGTTGAAAAAAAAAATTAATAATTAAGTAAATAAAATGTGTAAAGATATGTGAAAACTTAATTACGTAAATATTCCAGTGAAGAAGCACAATCTCCAGCCCCACCTATATGCTCCCTTTGCAAAGGCTACTGTCACATAATCTTGTAATTTTTTCTGGAATCAAACATTAATTTCTGTTTAAATTGTATATTTACCTAAAATAGGTAAATACATTTTATTCAAAAACAAAGTGCATCGAAAAAAAAAAGTGCTTTAAAAAAACAAAATCTAGGAAGAAATATTGATTTCTCACTGAACCTACATAAGTGTGCCAAATTGATCTGAAGATCAATTGAACTCAGGGAAGTGGGTCAAAAACAAGCAAATGAAGAGATGAGGCTTATGAACATTACAAATTATATAAAAGCTTGTAAAAATGTATATCTGATACTTAACAATGTAGGCAGTACCTTAGCATCAGCAGTAGATTTAAATATAGTTGCTTGATTATTTTCTATAAAATTCATATAAGCCACACGGGAAGTAACAAATCCTCCTATACAAGCACCAACGAAGGCCCCACATAATGATGACTGTAGTACTGTATTCAGTTCTTCAGACACTTCTTCATATTCACTGAAATTGAGTAGAATATGTGACTTTTGGTTTTTATGCTATGGTTCATTCTATTTTAGTAAAAGAGGTTAGGAGCCTTGGTTTTGCAAGATTACAGATTCTGTCAGGTTTCTGAATTTGTTTTTATAAGTATTTAAACTATAGGAAAATACAACATTTCAGTTAGTTATTACTTATTTAATGGAATTAGCCTTCAGAAAAACATCATTGTACCAGGAAGATTATCTTACGGATTTTCGATGTTTGCTGACTTACTTTCCAGTATACATTAATTTCACTCGATCCCAACCCGTCTGAGGAGGAGCACTAGCAGGTCGATTAAGTAAATCATGGTCAAATTGACCAGTAGATTTATTGAAAATAGAAATCCCGAAAGAAGGAGATAATCTCAGCACTGTCCGAAACATTGCGAAGGACAGATTTTGACCTTTAGACAACTAACATCACAAGTTTTCTTGTTCAATATAAATTCTTACTAAACGTGGTTCAGTTTATTTTGATTTATTTTATTATTTCTTCAGCAGTTCCCATGAACAGATCCCGGTGACATTCATGCATCACCAATTCACCATCAATCACAATCATGATCCACTTATTTTCCCGTAATGACATTGACATGTTGTTGAAATTGACTTCACGAGTCACGACTCACATTGTCATGTTGACATTGAAGTCGTTGTTTAGAAATGAAACTTTGGTAAAATCATATTCTTCTAAATCAGCAAGTGTCACGGAACAACTTGAAAAAGGCTTATGGCCATCGAAGTCATTTAAAAGCTTTGCAGGTTTAACTATGTTTCATACTTATTTAGCTACCCAGGCCCAGTTACAAAACCAACGTATTCAAGCTCACTCAGCAAATCCTTCTAAAATTCCTCGACACTTTATTTCGACTTGGCATATTGCAAAAAATCTTTGCAAATTAGTTCCTTACATTAAATCGGTTTACCCACGGAACAGAAAAACTTAGAGACGACGGAAGTGTATAGGTATACTTCTAAATGACTTCCTTCAGCGCCATTTCCATTCAGTCCGCGCTAGTACGTTCTCGATGCCAGACGACAAACGAAAACTAAAAAATGCCAAATATTGTGCGGTATTGAGCTGTAAATAAAAACTATACAAAAATGTGGGACGATTTAATGGAAACGTTTCCCATTTTGTTATTAACCCCCGACGCAAAAACGACGGGGTGTTATAAGTTTGACGTGTCTGTGTGTGTGTGTGTGTGTGTGTCTGTCTGTGGCATCGTAGCTCCCGAACGGATGAACCGATTTTGATTTAGTTTTTTTTGTTTGAAAGGTGTATTAGTCGGGAGTGTTCTTAGCTATGTTTGATGAAAATCGGTCCAAGATGGCCGCCGCTACAAAATGGCGGATAACATATTTTTTCACAATTCCCTCAATATGGGTATCAAATGAAAGGGCTTCAATAGTAGAATACTATACACTATAACAAATTTTGAATCCAAGATGGCCGCCACAACAAAGTGGGGAATTACATTTTTTTTTCTCAACTCCCTCAATATGGGTATCAAATGAAAGGGCTTGACTAGTAGAATACTATACACTCCTTAAGTTCTGAGTTGAGCTGCACGGTTACTGACAAATGCGTGCACTGACTGGACAGGTCCGCTCAATCTGTGTGGTTCTTTCCTCAAAAGACCATTTCAGACACTAATCTACATGGTCCTCAAAGATTATGTCCGGATTTTTTATATACACATTGACATTGATGAATTTTATTTAGACAATGACATGAATATTTACTTTGTAAGTAATTTTTATTATTTATTTAATTTAATTATTGTGAATGTGAGGACTATGTGGGTCATTTCTTTTTTTTCCTTCTTAGTTTTAATCATGATCTGGCAGTTTGAGTAGTTTATGCGGCCTACCCAAATGTCCTGTCTTTGGTATTGTTCGTCGAATCGTTGAGCTCCTCAAGTTCTGAGTTGAGCTGCACGATTTTTGACAAATGCGTGCACTGATTGGACAGGTCCGCTCAATCTGTGTGGTTCTTTCCTCAAAAGACCATTTCAGACACCAATCTACATGGTTTTCACACGATCTGACCAAGATTTTGTCTGGACTTTAAAAGAGACTGTGACTTCTGAGTTTGTTTCGGCCTTTCTTCTCAGAATAGTCAGTTAGGAAACGCCGACCTCATCTAGTTTAAAAAAAATATGATTGACGTGTAAAAGTGTTTGTACAAACCTACTTACAGAAATAAAAATCATTTAATCATTTAATCACTATTAAAAATTTCAAATCCAAGATGGCCGCCACCACAAAATGGCGAATTAATTTTTTTTTTCACAACTCCTTCAATATACATAGGTATCAAATGCAAGGGCTTGACAAGTAGAATAATTTACACTATAGGTATTGAAAGGGAATGAGGAATATTAACTACATAACGAAATGAAAACTAAAAACTTGAAAAATATAATAAAACAAAAAAATCTGTTTAGTCTTAAAAATTATTCTTCAACTATAAATTAATCAATATTTTTTGACGGATAAAAAACCTGATGAAATACCAAATTACCAGAATCTTAAAACGGAAGAAAATAAAATAAATGAAATACTAAAATTAAGGAGTCCCTACAAAAACCATGAAATAAAAAATTTAATTTAAAATTAAAAAAACCCCCGACAAAAATAAAATTAAAGAAAAATAAATTTGAAAAAATCTTATGGAAGTTGGGGGACCGTTCTGTGGAACACCTTCTATTCTGATTTTTGTAGGGATTCTTTAATTTTATTTTTGTCGGGGGTTTTTTAAATTAAATTGTGTGTTTTTTAATGCAAAATCAATGAGAGGTTTTCTTTTTGAGTATTAAAAAAAAAAAGTTTCCAAGAACTCTGTAGATGGCGTTGTACTGACTACGTTACTAGGTGCCAAAGCCAAAACGCTTGGATAAAAAACGTTGCGTTACGTCACATACGCTCGTTGACTGACACTTTCGTTTGCTTTCGTTTTACGATCTCAAAATTACATCCAAGTGAAATAATAAAAAAATGATGTGAAGTTCCGTTCCTAGCAGTAACTTACCAAGGTCAGCGCCATCTACCCAGCGACTAGGGAAGGGTTGAAAAAAAAAAAAAGGAAAATCCCTCATTAAAGATGTTCGTTGTGGTTTCACAATGAAAATATACTAAGCAAACTCTTTGATATTATGTAACTGAGTGTGTAGTGTAAGGCTTGTCTCGTCTGGTTTAACACGCAATGAAAATTAAAATGATCGATATTTTCACTTGTCACTCAGCATTGTATTTGCATAGCACAGATGTGAGTTCTATGTATGTACTATACCCTATGTACTATTTACTAGGTAAACGTCTTTGATTGACTTGAATGTGCCCTGGCGGCTGTTATTACCTATGTCATGCTCTGAGCATGACAATAACAGCCGCTAATAATAATAACCAGCTAATACTGACCAGCAAATTGCAAAAAACGTAAGAAAATTTGAATTTCGCGGGCTACCTGCTGAAGTCAGTGGATTGACTTTAAGCTCGAATTCACTGACATCGTTCTCTAAAACCTAAAATTCTCTAATGTTTTATAGAAATCAGTAGATAAAATATGGTCGATGTGTTGTCGATGTCGGAATTCTTACTAGGTATTCGTATTGTATAAGGCTCAGATTCGATTTAAAAATGTTAATCTAATCGAATCGGTTCGGTTTTTTGTTAGAATTTTAGGATTACCATCACTAAATCGCTCACGTGACGTCACAGTAGGTAGAACAACAATGGCATGCTTGGTTTCCATACAGACGATGAGACTTGCGTAATCTAGCCAATATAATCAATCAAGCCAATGTGGATCTTGAAAAAACTTTCTCAATTTCTAAACGTAGAGAAAAATGTCATCCAGTGACAGGAAAAGCGCCATCTAGATTTTTAGGGTATACCTACTATTTGTTAAAAAAAATTAGGTAAACACCACTGACATGACTGACATAGATCATACAAGACAAGTATAAGGTAAGGCCCGGTATCTACCAAAGCGGAGAGGAGAGATGTCTCATTTTTCTATAGAATTTCGTGCGAGCAAGCGGCACGAAATTCTATAGAAAATTGAGACATCTCTCCTCTCCGCTTTGGTGGATACCGGGCCTAATACAGGTCAGTGGTAAACACTATTTAATTAAGTACCCACTTTAAAAAAAAAACCTTTGCCCTATTCTTAGCTAGATCAGTTGTAGTCTAAGGTCCGTATTACAGAACCTTGCTCAAGACTTAAGCGTTAGGTACCTACTTAAAACTAATTTAAAACCATTTCATAGGTAGGTTAAAACTAGTTTTAAGTAAGTAATGCTTGAGTTTTTAGTGAGATTCTATTAGGTGCGTAAGAGTGCATACATAAAAACGCGGGTTTCTCTTAAAAACAAGCCGGTACCAATCGGTACGGGTAAAATATCCCCGTAATACCTATTTATAGGCATCACAAGGGCCATTTTCAAGTAGATCAACCTGCAGCGATCTGTAGGTACCGGAAAACCCGCTGCTTTATGTAGGTAAGCACCCTAATACTAGTTGTAGGTATGTTTTCATTTTGAAGGTGATAACGCCTGGCATACTTACCCACGCTAGTTTGACCCGTGCAGCAAAAATGTATGGCAATGTGAGCAATAATAATAAAGCTTTATTTATTTATTCTATGTGAGCAATAGGTACAGACGCCAGCATACCAAGCTACCCGAAACTGTCAAATTTTCCCAATCAAAGAACTTAGCGATAAAGTGGAAAATCTCTTAAGAGCCTATACTACCTCAAATGGCTTAACATGATCCTCCGTTATGTCGAAAATTCTGCAGCATTAATTTTGAAATAAATATATGCTAAAGTTGAGGATTAATGTAAGGTCTTATGTTAGACGAAAACACGATTACATAAAATTTTCTCGATAGAAAAAAATTCCAAAGTTACCTCCAAACCGAACAATAAACCGCTGGTATTCAAAAAATACTTCAAATTAGATCATGAAACTTTACATACTAACTGAACTAACTATAAAGCAGGTCTTATGTTAGTTAGTTTTTTTAATATACCTTTATTTTCACCGTAAAAAGCAAATACCTAAACTATTGGAGCTGCCTCCCGCCCAGCACCGCACTCTGTCTCGCTTTCACACAGTCCGCGAGCAGTATCGTGCGAGAGAGATAAAGAGTGAATTTTAGCTGAGGTAGTATAGGCTCTTAAAGAAATTTGACACATTGTAGTAGCTTGATGTGCTGGCGTCTGTACATATACAGAACATTTAGCTATCATTGAGTTTGTGTTATCTGTGCAAGTACCTTTGTATTTACAGTTATAGGCTGATATTATTTTATGAGGTATATTTGAGTAAAGTAGTAAGACGGGAATATAAATAAAATAAAAACTCCATTTTCAACTATATTTTATTATAAAATCACAAAGAATAAATCTAGAATTCAATAGGGTAGTCACTTAGATATTAATATTGTTGTATATATTTATAATTCATATAACTGTTTTACATAAGTAGTTTAGTGAGCGTCCGGCCTCTCAGACGGACCATACGCGTTTCATAAAATTAATTTTCACAAAACAATCATCAAAATATGTTTTATCTTGAAATATAGCTCGTTAAAGCTTGCCATTTTGATTTTAAACGTGTATTTATTAGAGATATAACGTTAGTTAAGTTGAAAGGAAAAATATTATTATATCCCTGTTATTTTTCCCAACGATTGGTCTTTGGCATATTGAATTAAGACTAATTAATATTGACATGTTCGAATTGTTTCAGCAAGTCTTACTACGATAGTGAACAAAACTAGATGTGCTCTCGAGAAACTGTTGAGATAAACGTTACTCGAACGATTGTTTACATCTATTTAACTATTTTAACTTTACACACAACCCTTTAATTTGCACACCTTTATTTAATTCTTTTAATGAAACAACAAAATCATTAATGAACCAAGAGGAAACCAAGGGAGGTAGTAACAGTAATACTTCCTATGAAGGGTTCGATAAGTTAGGTAGGTATATAATTAACTAGAGCGACTACTGAAATTAAGATAGGATATTTAACTAGTAAATCTTAAAGTAATGATTATGTTAATCTTTACTATAGATCCTATTAATTTAATTTGTAATTATTAACATAGTCGTGTATAATATTTACATCCTCAGATTAATTTAACATGAGTGTAGCTGCCACTTTCATGCACGTAATGCTTTCGAAACAATTAATTTAAATTACATTCAATACAATGCCACTGGTTTGTTGGTCTCTCCTGATGTTGTCGGGTCTCGTTTATAAAGTGGCAGGCACACAATAATTTCGATAATAACGTTTCATTACGGAATGGTTCAGTTCTTTCCACGCAGTAGGAATAAGGGACGCAGCACGGACACAAAATAACCGCCTCGGGCGATCAAATGCCACGGGCAGCGCTATAACTTTAATTCACATTATACCCTGTGCGAAATACAATATTCCACTTGATAATATTATATAAAACATAATTATCATTGGCAATATTTTAAGTCCCTTACTCCCTTTACAATTCAACTAAACAACGTGTTTTTATTTCGCCTAAATATTTTTTCTCAAGTCAGACGACTCAGTTGAAAAAAGGTAGAGAATTTTTTATTCACAAGTTATATAAATATATCGAAGCGTAATAGATTTATTTAAAATGTAGTCGAGTGTAGATTCCGCCAGGATAGTAATAATTAAGTTCTATAAGTACGAATATGTCTAGAATACCAATTGTGTACTAATGTACATCATCTCATTATATTGATCCCCTTTAACATTTATAAGTTTTATTTACAAATAGTTTCTTGAAACTTCTTCAGGTGGTCTGAAATAAAGGGATGAAATTATAACCACAGACATTCATGAACAACAAACTGAATGAAGGCAGTGAGTGAGTGAACTAAACGTTGTCTTGTCGTTACTCCGCCCCGCTGTCGTTTCGTAGACAATTGGTATGGAAATTGAAATAAAAAAGGGATGTAGGTAGAAAGGGAAAGGATTGAAAATAAAGAACAAAAAGTATCAATGATAATAATAGTTTAATTATGAAATTAAAAATAAAGAGTGAAATTAACCACACACAAGGCTTAAAATTAAAATAAGAAGACGACGACGACACGCGAACGTCACATGAACCATCGAGCGGTCGCCGCTGAGGTGTGCTGAGGTGGAAGTCAGACAACATCTAAGCAGAATATCGAGGAGCATGACAGAGTATAATATATGCGCCTTAGCCAAAGTTCTATTTATTGATATGTTGGCCTTTATTCATATCATTATGAAATACTAAATACAGCTAATATATGTATGTAGTAGAGATAAATATTATAAAGCGCAATAAAATATAAGCATATTCAGTATGATATGCGGAGATATGTATGGAACGCAAGAGATACATACGAAGTAGGTACACGATACACGATAACGCAGAGCATAGCACGACGTGCAGATCGCGCCGACTAATAGTCACATCGCGCGGATGGATCAATTAACACATTCGAAAACAACTTTCACATCATTTTTCAACGCATAACTTTAACTAACAAATTGAAACAATGTTCACTTACAATGAATAAAATTGCATATATTGCGCTTAATAAAACTCTCAAATATAATTTAACTGTAACATTTTCATCAACTTTTCAATAAATGTTAAGATTACTTCAATTACCTTTTACCTAAAATAATCTGTATTGACTTTAAATTTGGCATCTCATCCTAAACACTGATCTATTTATTTATTTTTTAATAATATTACCATTAAAATCTAGATATTTAAAATACTTCTCTAAACACATAAATTCCTATAATTATCTATTAGTCAATACCAATGTTATTGAGAAAATTTATTTTAGGCCTGAAAACGCTACACACACAGTACATAGTAATCGAGCATTTCTACGAATGTATTGAGCACAAGCAACTGAGTAACTGTTCTACACGCGAGCTGCGAGCTAACCATCGACGGAAGGGAACCGCGGCATGTGTGTAGCGTTCTACGCTGAGTACAGTAGATATGTAATCTCCTCTTTGTGATTCTTGTTTAATTTAAATACATAATAATAATAATACAATTATTATTAAAATTACAAATGCGATTACCGCCGCTCTCACGTCACTCGACCACCACTCCTCACCATTTCAAAACACAGGCACAGATTCCTGAGCCGTATAGAAAAACATTTTCAAAAACGTGCAAAATATCACCACACCCTGGTCACCTAACATTATCTAAACCAAATAACTACTTTTACGTTCTTATTATAGGTAGGTACTGATTAATACAATTGTATGATTAAATTTTTCTATTAAACCTTACATCGTAATGACAATCTAATATTTTTTCAGTTTAATCATCTTACTAAGCTCTATCTTTATTTCTTATGTATGTTACGTGATATATATTATACATTTCATAATAGTGTAAATATGTGATTTTTATAACTTCACAAATGTTTTCTAAAATAAAAGTTTATTTTTTACTTTTTTTTGCGACTATTTTTCGACAATGGGATATGTTCAAAGTAATGGAGTAGTTAATTGAGACTGCCTGATGTGGGATACGTGCATACACTCCCCGGGGCAGTGCCCACGTGTCTGCGTACTGCAGGCAGGGTGTGTCACTGGTGTGATTCAATCTATGTACACCTCGTACCGTAACGTTTTATTTATCCTACAATATACATTCCCTTTTTCTATCCTAATTGAATACCGACCGTGGCATCGCCGAGATATGTAATGCATTGATTGATAAGTGACTTACAATATTAATTAACACGCCAGCCTGCGGCGCTGTTCCCGCGCTGGCGGCAGTATCCTCTAACTCGTCATATTCAGGTATCTGTTTCACGCATGCTTTGCCTAATCACATAATCTGGACGTGTAACTGAACACTTAAACTGGTCCTAACGGTAGCGGCTCTCGCGGGCTTCCCTCTACCAACAAATTCGTCACCATATACAATCTTTTTACAAAAGCTTTCCTACCAGACTTTAAATATTTTGAGACGAATTCATAAGATTTTGATAACGTAACCACTTAATTCACAAACTTAATCTCTTTTGCATTGGACTAGACATATTTTTTTTTATTAATTTAAGAAGGCAAAGATGTGTGAAATCCAATCGAGAGCTTAGCGAAGTCCGAAGTGTGAGAAGCTTAACACATCGAAGTGGGAGTGTGTCTATATACAAAACGAAGCATTCGAGAAGGACAGTTCATTAACTAAAAATACTGTTTCATGAAGTTATTGTGACCTAGTGTAAATACTGTTGATTAAATATGTCGTAGAGCAAAATCAGATCTGGCTAATACTTGATAGACCGTCGCCGCAACTCCACTGTAGTGTGGCATCCATAGCAATAGTGAA
The DNA here is from genome assembly GCA_948474745.1 of Oligia latruncula. Taxonomy (NCBI): domain Eukaryota; kingdom Metazoa; phylum Arthropoda; class Insecta; order Lepidoptera; family Noctuidae; genus Oligia; species Oligia latruncula. The sequence goes on along the minus strand of OX419686.1, from coordinate 7,877,917 downwards.
AATTATTCTAAAATATATGTTCGCGAGGTTGGCACACCGCTGCGCCTCCCACCGCTCACAAATAAATAATTATCTAAAATTAACCACTTAGTGAAACGTATGCACGAGCATTTATATATGTTGTAGCTACCATTAATATAAATTAACATCAAAATAAATGCATCATGTCACTATTATGTCACTGAACATAACGTTTAAATAGTGATATACAACTAGATGCTTAGCAATAAGAGTTGTGATTACACTAACTAATCGTCAATAACTATGAATGAAGTAAAGAACTGACAATATTCTCCTAACAACGAAACAAGACTGGAAGCAAGAACACCGGTCACCGGTGACAGAACACGGTTACATCTAAAATATATTATTAAAATTATGTCTATAACTAATATTGCACACACATACACATTTCTAAACATAACATTCCAGTAATAAAATAAGAAAAAAATGTGTATGCGCACAAAACTATATTTACTTACAAAGAAATGCAATAATAGTAAATTGTGCATATTAAAATAGACAATAAAATATATGTATAAAATACAATTTAATAGTAATAACTGCAAATTAATGTGACCAAGAGATATTTCAACAATGTGCTAATAATGTGATGAATATAAAATTGTACGGTGGTACATGACCTGGCTGCCGTACTGAGGACGAACAAGCGAGCAATGTTTGACATTGCGAGCATTCGGTACAATACGACCGACGTAACTTGGCGAGCCTGAACATAGGCACTAAGAACTTTCGCGCATGTTCTCTCACTCGCACTCGCCTCATGTCACCATTTGGTTCCTAAAAAATCTTACTGCGCCGCCTTCTGCGCAAAGTTCGGGCCTGCCAAGATACAACGGTCGTATTGTACACACGCGAGTCGCCCAGTGCAAACGTAACTAGCGCAATCTAATTGCAAAACATACCATCCTGATAATTCATTATAACGAAACTATATATTGTAATCACCGGGAAATATTACGAGTTTATAAAAATAAAATAATTGATATACTTATTCAAAATATGGAATGAATATCACACAAAATATAATTCCTCTCTACGTTAATACGTCCGTTTAGAATCGTATCGAAAATACAGTAGATATAAGCAGCGTTTGACTGTGATGATCGTATCTTAGATTAGATGTACAGTAACAGTAAACGTACGTATTTATTAAGAAAATAGAGTAGCACTTAATATCTAGTGATCCGTGTAAGCGTAATACAGATATATTTTAATTTCAGTCGAGGGAAATTCTCGATTTGTGTGAGAGGTACGATGTTGGTCAGTCGCGTCAGGGAGGCTCGCGCCGTCGCGGCGTGTGCGGGGGGCCTTATGTCGGAGTGCAGGCGGGCCGCACACGCGCGACGGGGACGCGACTACCCGCTTGTGTGATATTCCGTCGCGCGGACTTAGATCGAAGACTTGGAGAAGGACACTCGCAGGTGGTTGGACTCGGACAGCTGGTAGTTGTGCATCTTGATGAGCGCCGCCACCGCGTCGTCGATCGATGGGAGCTGCACCAACGCCATTTTGCGGTCCTTCCTGTAATTGGGGAATTAAAATTTTAAGTAAAAGCCACAGTTTTATTGGCAGAGCTTTTTTAAGTAATGCAAACGTAATACAAACAAATTAAAGACAAAATGCTTAAAAAAACAAAATATGACTATGTCAACTTACGGGAAGAACTTGAAAGCCTTAATCGTGAATCCTCGTTTAGTGAAGGCTTCCTTGATATCATCTTCAGACACCGTAGCTCTGTAAACAAACATCAAATTCAAGCATCTCCAGAATATTTTGGTATATATTTACTTTACGAAGAAAAATTAAAAGGAATTAGATTCGAAAATAGTTGATTACTTACGGAATGTTGGACAGATGAAGAGTCGCGCTTGGTGGGTAGATATTCTGGTAGTTTTTGCTTCCAGGCTTCTTGAATCTATGCAGCGGGCTCTGGGAATAATCCCTGAAAAATGCACAAAAAAAATGTTGAATGCACGAAGCGGTGAATGTTGTAGCGCATCCCGTGCTACGCCGCGTAGCAGTGCGCCTACGCACGTAGCAGCGACATGTTCCGCTACGACATTTTGGCGTAGCGTAGATAAAAATTGCTACGCCAAAGTAATTGACATTAGAACAGGCCAAGACTTGTAAGTTTGCTAAAAGAATACTTAGTTGATATTTTATGGTAGTTAAAGGATTACGTTCAAATGTACGAAAATGCGAAATCCAATATTTATCTAAAGATATAATTTTTTTTAGTATAAGGTCGAGAAATATCAGTTGTAGACCAACGCTTATACATCTGAACTTTCCATTCTCAGAGCTTTCAGGCTATTTGAAGAATATAATAACGTATTGAGAAGATCGGCTTAACAAGTCTTAATAATACAAATATCGCACACAAAATGGGATCACAAAGTCAAGCTGTGATTCAGACCGAGTGATGTAGGTTTAAAGGTCATGTCAATCACTTCAATATTGGGTTTACTGAAAACTGATGCGGTAAATAGAAAATGTTTATGTTTGGGATCCTAAGTTGGTAAAAGTCGACCGGTTTTAAATAATGAAGACCAGGTGAATAAATAGTAATAACGTTTTATATTGGTTTTCTTGATGCTGTTCTCATTTAGATGTAAGGACGGCACATAATATATTTAACATGTGCTGCATGTTAAATATATATTATTATTTATTTATATTCGGCAGAAACGAAAAGAGAGAAAAAAAAACTGGCTGGCACACGAAGGGTTCCGTACCACAAGGCAAAAACGCCGAAAGAAACACGTTTGTTGTATGGGAGCTTTAAATTTAAATTTTATTGTTTTTAGTATTTGTTGTTATAGCGGCAACAGAAATACATCATCTGTGAAAAATCACGGTTCATGAGATACAGCCTGGTGACAGACAGACAGACAGACGGACACTGGAGTCTTAGTAATAGGGTCCCGTTTTTACCCTTTGGGTACGGAACCCTAAAAATGAACCGGCCGAAACTGGCATGTCCCAACCCGCACTGTGCCCACTCCCTCTCGAAGAGAGGAGGCCGTGTCCCAGGAATGGGAGCATTATAGACTGCTTATGTATTTATTATATTGACGTACCTGGTGAGTCCAGCATCAGGCTGCCCCTCCTTGGGCAGCTGCACAGTCTGGTGCTTGCTGAGCATCACACGCATCGCCTTGCCGAACACGCGCAGCTTGTCCATGTGGGTCATAGCTGTTAGAAGTACACATGTTAAAAGACCATTTCGAGACTTTTGTAAAAAATATTATTAGTTTCTTTCTATAGACCTGAAAATCAGCTCGTTTGGTAATGTCTAATTCTGATTTTTAATTATTGTTAAATACATTGTCACAGTTCGTAATGGCTTATCAAATATCTATACTGAACTAACTGAAGGGGAAAAACAAAGTATCTATTAAGAAATTAAGACTATAGCAAGTAAACACCGACACTTCATGTTACAAGAAAAACAAACTACAGGAGACAGGAGAACCATAAGTACACTCATAATCCTAAATAAATACAACCCTTTTAACGTAAAATCGACCTTGGGGTAATGGAGATAGGGTTTGTAATAGAATACGTACCTAGATGGGCCTGGTGTGGTTCGGCCATCTGAATGAGGGCTGAATCTTTCTTGTTGTAGAGAATCTTCACCCGTTGCACATCGCCGTACACGCCTATACGCAAACATAAGTCTTACAAACACGCTTTGTGATTACTTAGATGTACAAACTTTGGATAAGTAATATAAGTATCCTTTTTGTGTAGAGTGTGTTTTGTTTTTATTATGTTATGATTTTTGTTTTGTTTATAATTGATTTGGGTGTGAGAAACACAGTCTAACAATAGGATAATGCACTGTCAATGTTGTCTAAAGTATACCTACAGCTAACTAAGTCACAACACTTACACACGGTTTCTTTAAAATACACAGCATATTTTAGTACAACGGCTTGTAATATATAATATCGTGAAACGGGACAGTTGGAAAATACAAGAAGAAACAACTCCAAGCTCTAAATTGGTCACGTTAAGCTTTCGATTAATGCTTTAGCGGTTAACAGCACCGGCCGTGTACTGGCGCGCTGTGTTAAGCAAATTACTGCAAACTATTATTCACTTCTACTCACTATTTAATTGGCAAAGAGTTCTTAAACTCTCGTTTGCTCATAGTTAACGCACCTCTCATTTATAAAAAGCTCTTAACAGCGATTACCATGTTTGTGGTGTCGCTGTCCGATTACCGATATTCAGGTAGGTATAGGTTCTAATACTAGGTAACTTAATAAAAAACATAAAAATAAAATAAGGACTATGACGTCATCGTCACATAGAGATGCGTATTTCGCTGTACCGTATCTAGTTTGAAACTGACAGCCCACAAAGAAAATAAAATAAACTGAAATAAAGACAACACTGGGTAAACAATAGACGATCTAAGTAACTTAGCTACGACTAGGGTGTCTGAAACACAAATTGTCATATGAGTTAATAAAGCGTTTAGAATTTAGATTCGATAGTGTTATCAAGCAAAGCTTCGACAAGTGGTCGGATGCGGTTATCAGTACAGAAGTCGAGAATGTTAGCTGACAATTTGTCTTTCAGGCGACAGGGCTCAGGAGCAATATTAATGTTTTAATATAAAATACGGAATGTATGTGCACACGTACCGAAAAGGGTAAAGAGAGCGTCAGGCGTGACCATCTAAAACAATAGGAAAGAGAAAAGAGACAGTATTATAAATAGTCGTAAAAGATATCTGACATCATATCTATAAATAAATTAGCAACTTATCTTTAAGGAGTTTAAGTAGAATATATAAATAGAACAACCTGTAACGCCCCTCGTGTGGTTAATGCATTAGTTGGTTTGAATCGAAAGTGAATCCACAGTTACAGTGGTGTCTGAAACGGGCGTTACTGGCCATTGTGTTAGCGTAATGAATAAATTTGCCAATAAACATTAAACTACTAAGTCGAAACAATGTAGGAATTTTGTCTAAACTGTTTTAAGTACAATCGGGAGTGATATTCGAATTTCAAGTTTTGAATTCTGTATTCTAGAAAAGGGCGGTTATGTGAAAGAGAGGTATACATCCGCCTGCCAGTATCGAGGCGGCTCGGGGCGGTACCCACCTCCTCGTTGAGGTTGGAGACCAGCAGCACCGTGGCCAGCGGCAGCGGCGGCGCGGCCAGCGCGCGCAGCGCGGGCGACGCCGGCGTCAGCGTCAGCGCGCCGAACGCGGGCAGGCCCACGCCGCCCACGCCCACGCCGTACGGCGACGCCAGGCCCGAGCCCAGGCCCAGGAACTGGGGGGCCAGCACACCGCCACCTGGGATGATACGACACGTGTTACAATGCTGCATAGTGATTAATTTGAGTAAAATAATCAAAGGAAAAAAGTAAGAAAAATAAAGAAGTCCTGCCTAAAAAATGTTCAAGTAATAAACATTTCATAATGTTTTTAAGTCCCAGCCTAACCTAAATTTAACGCTCAAAACTACACATTGAAACTGATGTCTGAATAAATTCTAATTTGTTATAATAAATCTAGATGATATTGTCAATACAATAACGTGTAAATTGGGAAGCTTTTATGATATAAACAAATCAGACAAAGAACATAATTATAATAAAAGCAGAACATTCGCAATGGCGGAATGATCTACACATATTACAACCCTCTACGGTGCAATACGGATTTATGACGAGTTATTAGTCACCGCGGGAATATTTACCATTGAAATATGAATAATAAACAAGAAAAGAGCTAACGTGGAATAGCAAATGTAATTTGGAAGCGTTATTGAAGATTTATTTCACAATGTAACTTCATACGTATATAGACGCAACAAAAAACATACGCATTTACAGCCAAGAATACAAAATCACCGTAATTTGCAACATAAAGAAAGAAAGGCAAAGGCGCCTTTATACAAAAACATCAAAAACAATGAAAATGAATAAAATATGGGGACCTATCAGGCTACACAGGGAACAAAGCATATTTCTCAGGCATTCAAGATTAATGCTATTGCTAGGGACATAGAAAATGTTCCGAGACTTCTAACGCAATGAGCATACCTGAGCATGAAGATTTAACATGGAAAGACTTTTTGAGATAAGAAAACCAGTAAACTACCTAAGTAAAAAGGTGCAAGAGCGATCGAAGTCAAGTCCAATAGCCAAATGTAAAATGGGGCAGACGAAGATTACCGGGAGCGCGCTAAAAAACTTGGGTTTTAGATGATTAATTGCTTGAAAAAAAAAGTGGATTGGACCAATCATCTGCCCCATTGGGTGGGAATCGTTGGATGCAGGACAAGAGTCTACGATACATGTGTGAGAGTTGGAGCGCGGTGAGAAAGCTTCCAGGTGCGCAGAGTAGTGAGGACTAACTCATCCTGGATGCGAGGGCCAGGGCGAGGCGTGCCCGCAGTGGCATCAACTCACTGGTCAACAGCTGGTGCGCGTCGCCATCGCCCGACGGCAGCGTCGGGTTCGTGTAGTCCCGAGACTTGTCGTTGTTATACTTCACATTCAGACACGTCATCTTCGAGTAGTCGATGCGCAGTGTGCAGCAACCGTTGTAAATATTCTGCCCATCTAAAGCCTAAAATAAAAATAAATACAAAAAGTTACGATTATTGAAATAACTTTTCTCGTTTGACACGAAAACAGAACGAATTATAAATCTCATCAAAAACATATTACAAGTCGAAAAAGTTTCACTTCTTTTGAGGGTCGTTTATTTGAGTGTTAACAAGGATGTGACGATTTTTATTAGTAGGAAATATAAAATGAATCGAACCCAATTTAACTTTTTAATACGATCAAGTTAAAAGAAAAGGCATCCGTGAAACCTGGGTGCTTGCCTTTTTATTAATTTTATAATTTGCATCGGAAGTATATGGCCAACAAAGCAAAATTCCTATTAGCACGTGATAAAAAAGTGGATCGATACACTACCCGTAACAAAGAAGAAAAACTCGCATTATGGCCGTGTCAAAATTGTTACGTAGCGAGAGCAACAGCTATTTGTTTGGCCGCGACGCCTGCGGGAGGCTGATAACACCACATCGCGATAGAAAAGAGAATTAATTAAAATGCAACAGCACTCAACCCATTCCTGTGAGCATAAAGCTTGTCGGCGCGGCCGGCGTGTACATAATATTTTTATAATGAAACCAGAATGCAACACGTTTTATTTTCACTAATGAAACTAATGCTATAAAAGAACAGTATAGTCATATTTATGATTGCGTACTCAGAGCAATCGTCTGGCATAATTTATTGTTACAAATGGCATAGAATTATGCAAAGAGCACTCAACGTTTTCTGTTTATTATTTGTTTTCAAGTTAACAGAATTGAGTCGAAAAAGTATAATCGCTGCTGTAAGAGGTATTGTAATACTCCTTGGCTCTTCAAAGTTACTTTTACAATTGAAATAGTAGATTTTCGTCTTTCGGGACCAATGTTAAATTAAACTTAACAATTTGCTAAATTAATAAAACAGTTTCGTAGAATTAACTTACTGTTCTTAAAGAATCCCGGCGGTTTCAGTGGGGCTTTAAAAGGTTTTGTTAGCATTTCAGTTAATACAAACACGGTACCTGTGTCGTGAGACACAGTATTAGAATTAATTTATATTGCTAGTATAAATTATTTAATATTCCAAAAATGGCCAGTGCCGAAATTGTTATAAAGTAACGTTACTAAAATATGTAAGGAGCTTGCCGAGAGAAAGTTTTATCAGAGGATAAAAATTAAAAGCCTGAATTACTTAATTCCTGTGGAGTAAATTGGAGTTCCTTTGTAAACCGTCATCTGTCAAATGAATTATGACATTTTTACGACGGACTCCATTAGCTGAATAAAAATGTTTTGGGCTTTTAATGTCTTAGTAACGTAAATGATTGTGCTAGTAGGCATCGTTAATTATTGCCGTTACCATTGTCTTTCTCTGTTATATTTATGCAAGAAAGCTGGGAAAAAATATGAAGGGCTGCAGAAGAAATAAATCAAGTAGATACTTTAATAAGTACGGCTCATAAAAACAGTTTTACAGTGCAATAAAAATATCAGGGGAGTCGTCGAAGAAGCAAAAGTTCGATGTCGGAACGTGGGATATTGGCTGTAGATTTAATAAATTTCTGTTCTATATGCAAATGCGACCCCCTGATGTGTAGACGTGAATAGATTGGCTCGTTTAAAGCTCAACTTATACGGAAATGCGAAAGGCACGTAAGAAAGCGTTGAAGAAGATAGCTTCGATACGTAATTAGTTTTGTAGAGCCTCGCGGGCCCGAATTCGATTTTGAATGCCAAATGTACTGCGGCAGGAGAACGTAAAGAGTAATTAATTTACAATTCTAATATACATCCATTTAATACATAGCCATTGTCGAGTGACATTTTAAAAGTCAAATGAGAACATAATCTGTGATTCCAATATTGTTTCATTTTCAGCAATTTGCATTCGTTATACCAAAAATTATGGGATAACGCTGAAAAAACAAACAACTCGTGTCCCAAGTGGGAAATATCTAGAATTCATAGAGATTTTTTGTTTGTTTGTGAAAAACCCAGAAAGCGATTATCTTTATTGATATTACACCTTTTCAATCGGATAACAATCCGAGCGACCAGGGGGCCTAAAAAGGCCACTTTGGAGAATCATAAAAGGATAACATTATGAATTATAATATGGCGAAGACAGTCCGTGTTTTTCTTTTTTTCGCTGCACTACGTAGGTATAATCAAAGAGATTGGGATTGGATTTGGATCGGAATGATTGGTATTTTAGCACAGAAAAAAAAATAACTGAAAAATGCTTCACCACTGGGATTTGATACGATTAACTTAACGGTTAACATAATGGACATGTTATCCTTTTATGATTCTGCCAAAGTGGCCTTTTTAGGTTCCCTGATTATCACTGAATCAGGGATATAAAATAGAGGTAGATGTTCTGAATATGTATTTATAGAAAATTGTGCGTCATATTTTCATTTATTAATTTACACGAGAACATTGTGAAAATAATTTGGTTTAAGTGGATTTCAGGGGTTGGAATTCCCAGTACAAGTAAATAGAAATAAAAGGACTGAGAAAACATAATGGTTTATAGTTATTTAGAAGATATTTTTATATACATACTAGTTTCTGACCGCGACTTCGTCCGCGTGCTTGTTTCTCCGACCCACCCCGTCGCATCGCATCGTCTGCCCGCGCTTTTACTTCGTTTTCGCTTAGCGTTCTTTCTGACTTTTTTCGATCAAAAACCGAGCAAAAAGCTCGGTTCCTAAGAGTCCTAGCGTAACGTTAAATAGCTTATAGCCTTCCTCAAGACTCGCAGTTCCAGAGATTAGCGCGTTCAAACAAACAAACAAAAAAACTTTTTAGCTTTTTTAATAAAATATATGTACTTATATACATATGTAGATATAGATATCCATTACATTACTTTGCTTCATATTCACTATTGACAACGAAACCAACAATCAAATTATTATACCTAACATTTTAATAAAGTTCCTCTTAAAGATAAGTAGAAATAAACTGTTATATTCACAATTAGACCTTTAATGAAGGTATCTCAGCTGAACGTTTGTCTTGGATTTGCAAAAGAAAAGAATGAGACGAAAAAGAATAAGAGGGCAAGAAGGATTTTGAATTGCAGATTAATTTCTTACTTTTTATAAGCTTTTTCGGAGGCACTTTTGAATTTAACTCGGTCGTTACTTTAAAAAGTCTTATTTTTAATCTAAAAATCTCAATGTTACTTAGAAAATATTGTGTATATTTTACGAAAGGAACTGGAAAACATTAAGTCATTGAATACTGCGTTCTATGAATATTCTTAATTTATTTTTCTTGGTTAGCAATACGGACTCGTAGAGTCGTAGCCATCGCGCGTTTACACATTTCACGGCAATTAATTCCATGATATATTTCTGATAAGTTGCTCCGTTATCTTATCTCGACTGACTGTAGTCTGTAGGTCAACTTCCTCCGAGACCAATATTTCATTTTAGTTATGACTTTATGAGATCCACCGGCGAGCAAAGTTATTCCGTAACATTTAGCACCTGACTGCTGTAAAAATCCAGTATTCAAACTATGGAAGAAAATGTTCTGTTCAGTTTATAACACCGGCCGATCTACCCTCGCTCAGTATCAATATTCTCGTGAATTTCATTTTAATCTTTTGAAATGGTTATTTGCGCTCGCGGAGGGAGTCGTAATTGAGGTAAAAAAAATATTAGGAAGAGTGACAAGGTGATAAAACGACAAACGTCACGCCCGATTTTATATTGGAATCTTTTACTGCGTAATAGGGTGAACGAATTTCCCGCTCAGTCGATTTATTGGATTTGACAAACACTGATAATAAATTAGAATTTTTCACTTATATTTTCTGGGGTAAGAAGTTAAATTTGAGCATTTGGAGCAGACGGCCAAGGTTCGCGGCTCCGGAGTCGTCGGCGTCAACGTAAGACGTAACAAGTGTCTTCCGTATCTCTTAATCACGTCCCCGGTAATTGTTTTATCTTTAGCTCGTTAGAACTCGTTTAAGCAAAGCCTTCTTAGTGAAGGATTAAATGCGGTCCGCCTTAATCCACCCCCCGTTGCTAATTCTGGCGGTTTTTCCACGGAGACCAGATAAACGTTTTTGTTGGGGTCCCGAGCTCGCAGCGTTTAATATTTATAAGAGCCCACATAGCTCAGAGTGCTTCTGTTGCCGGTGCAAGGATTACGCTAGCGGAATGCATTTGGTTTTTGTCCGCCGATGACGTCAGAGAAATTGTAATGAAAACAATTTGGGCGCATCGTTTTTCTCAAGTGACAGGCTTTGAAATGTGCTCGATTTGTGTTGATAGCGAAATAAATAGTGTATTGAGTGTAACGATTTAATTTAGAATAGTTGGGTTGGTTCACTAAACAATGTTGTTTTGGACGGGCAGACATCCGCTCGATTAGCCACGGATAAAGGATCACTTACCGGGACGGCTCACGGACGGCCACGGCGGTGCACTAAAAACGTGCACCAAGAGCAAGCTTTTAACTATTAATAAAAATAAACCAACAAACAAAACGACTGCAAAATTGCTCATTTTAATCACTTCGCTTTTGCTATTGGAAAAGCATTTAAAAATTTAAATCGGCACAAAATGAGATTGCACTGTGACGAATGGCACTTTGAGTAATTTCTTTTTGGTTTGTTGGAATAAAAAATTAAAACTGTTTTAATTCCGTGTCGAAAACGCATCCGATATTTATTTTATTTATTTTAAGTGTTATGATTTTAATTAATAAAGTAAAAACAAATCAATTATTTGTAATGAAGTACCTACAGTTTGTAGCAAAGTAAACAAGCTTTAAGGTACACCTGATTCATGCGAATATTCCGGAAAATTTACTGCGAAAAGCGGACTTCAGTAAAAGGGGAAATAATAAATTAAGTTTTGATAGTGGCTCTAACCTAATTACGGTACGTAGGTACACATTTGGGGACGCGTCACCGAACAAACCGCGTTCGCTCCATTAGACAATGTAATTAATACTCGCGGTTACCCCTAATTGTGGTTGACTGATAGTGACGAACGAAAATCGAGTGACGATAGCTCAACAACCGCGCCCACTTAACACACCGTTCCAGTTTGCTTTGGAAACGAAACTAAATTGGTGTTAAATGTATGTACATTGTGACATAATGAATAATGAACTTCGCCACTTTAGCCTCGGGGGTAAGGCGTGAATCAGTTTTGTCCATGAACAATATATTGTTCATGAAACATAATGGCATTGTTTTACCTATATTCATGTAGTACGAGCGTGTAATACAGCCTAGGGGCGGTGTATTGTGAAGTAGCCGAGTAAACCATGCGAGTGCCGAAAGTTTAAAACTTGTCGTGTTCGACGCTTGATTGTCAGCCGGCTCTTGATTACGGTAAGCAAACCAGCCACAGAACACTAACAAAACAACTGCTAAACAATGTTTGACACGTAACTAGGTGATGCAGAGTGCAGCTCAAGCGGTGTTGACACAGTCTGTAGGAGCCCAAACAGGGGTGGGCGATGGCACGTGCAATTTTAAACGGGACTCGGACCTCGGTGCAGGTGTACGACGAACTGTTTGTTAGCCGCCGTGAAATTTCTATGAAGTTTGACCGTCACTAGCACAGAGCAAACGAGACTCTATAGATAGTTTCGAACTTTGGTACAATGTATTTTGTGATGTCAATAGCAATATTTCAAATCAAGCGAAGTTCTGCGAGGCAGCGAATGAAATTTCCTTAGATGGTGCATTGATCTCTTTCAGTAGATAGTTTTACTGCACTGATCCCTGAAACGCCAAACCGTTCGGCGCAAGTATTACAGACTCGCTCAAGGCGAAGATATAACATTTTTGACGGTTACATTGTTTGAACACGTCCCAGTGTTGACACAAAGACACCGGTTAGACGTTGCCGCAGTGCAAAGTGCAATTTTAAAATGTAAACAAAGCCCGCACCTTGAGTCCATAAACGGTATCTCGGATTTCGCCTTATTGAACCTTGGAGACGAAGTCTTGTCAACTTTGCCTCGTTTACTTATATGAAAAATACGAACGGCTGTTACTGACACGTATTACTTTTTATCACAATAATTCATGCAAATAGACTGCGCTGTATGAATTTGACAATTATTTATGATATTGGAAACGATTCATATTTTATTTATTCGTGCTACGTTACGGGTCAAACGATTCAGAAATGGCTATATTGGGTGTAATGAAAAAATATGGATGTAACATGATGTAATCGGGGTGTGCATATTTATATTGGGGTGCGTGATGAAAAATCGTGTGCGATATAAACAATAGATGAGGACGCAGCTCGGACTGTTAATATGGATTGTCTGTGACAGCGTCGGCTACGTTATGGATGAGGCGGGAGTAGCAGGCCGGAGGGCCGCATGAATCACATTGTTATCAATCATAACTTACTGATGGAGCGGCCAAGGTTCTGATTAACGGCCCACAATACAACCACTACACTAATGACTGTCTCACTAGCGAGTAGCGAGTAGTGCTCCTCTAGGATTACTCTGTTTGTGCGTAATATCGCGTTTTGAATTTATGACGTGTGATGAATATGATAGACGAGTGTTGTTCATGCTTTTAAAATGATTGATCCTCTTTCAATGAAAAAAAAATGGTTGACATTTTTATTAAAAACTATCTTGCAGTTAGTGACATCCTCAGAGCACTTCCACGAACTCAACCGTACCTACATTTGGTCGGTTGCCCAAAGCGCTGCACGGCTATTTATATATATTTACATGTAACTACATGTAGTCGAGCGCATTAAGAGCATACATTTCGTGTCTGGGCGCATAAGCCGCCTTCTGAAAAGATTTGATGGCGAGGTTAAAGATTTATGTCAAGGCTCATAGAGGCGGGATCGGGGGATTTCAGTGCTCCTAACATCCGACTGTACCCTTTGTGGCTGGAGCACTATCCGGCTTCACTTCACTTTGTACCTCTTACTTGTGCTGCCACTTACCTCGCGGGACGTTTTAATTCCATTTCGAGAAAAAACCGAGTCCGAAACGAGTGCCTACACGGGACTGCTCCCGGATAACGTTCGGTTTGTAAAGGTGCTATGTAACTAATTCTGTGTGTAGTGTATTTGAGGATTAGGTCGGTCCGACTAGCTAAGACTTAAGGATAAAAGGATGTCTGCACCACAATCTTTAAAATATTTGTGAAGTGTATTTTTTTATAGTTCGCGATACAAATGTCCAAGTATGTTTAATTAATTATTTAAAAAGTAACTGGCGGCTTACACGAAACAAACAGCACACGATAAAACTTTCACTAACCAGAAAACGAAAAAGAATTATACCCCAATAAAATGAACAATGATTAACAAGAACATGCCGATTGCATGTAGCATTGCAATAAACAGGAGGGGCAATAAAAATAGATGTAGTAGCCGACATTGTATGCTCGTTAGGTCGCATCGGAGTTACGGAGTCGCGAGTTACGACCTTAGATCCGTTAACGAGAGCAGACTTATTGCTGTCGCGACCACAGCCGGAACTAGAGTACCAACTAAACCAATGTTATTGCGCTGACACTGGGATTAAAGTATGCTATACTCATTTCAATTACGTGTTAAAGTGCGGTTCAATTTTGATGGAATGGTCTTTAGTTTTTGATCGGTTTTGTGTGTAAACTTTATTTTATTCAGAAGTAAACAATTGGTTGTACTTAGGTTTGTTCTTTATTTTTTTTTATAATTTATTGAAGAGGTATGCAATTTACAGTTATTTATAGACGTAACAGAACAACAAACAATACAGTCAGACAAAACATTTGAAACATAAAAGCACAATGTAACTCGCAAAAGACTAAAATCTATTTTATTCATAATACCAAATGGTAGTTCGACTAAATCCGCGTCTATTACAGCTAAAAATAAAGCCACATTTAATCCGGCTGCACTAGTCGGCTCCAACACAGTCCTATGCTCGACTCCAATCACGACACAGTTGATGGGACTTAGCGTTGCTAAGTTTTCACCACTCTGCTCTGCCGGTGATATCTCAATTTCACGAGGGGTTTCCCGGCTACCCAACATTAATTTCTAACGTTAAGTCATAAGCTGAACGCGGTGCACACTCTTAAATATATACCTGTATCTTTCAATTGCAACGCGCTATCAGTTTGCAGCTTATACCAATCGTATTAAGCTCCACAGGAATTGGGCGTAAAGAGGGACTAATTAGGACGGATAGTCGACTCGCTATTGTAGAATTCATTAGCGAATTTTACCTACGCCGCGAGGTATTACAGACAAATTCGGTAAATGAATGGAGTAACAAGCACGTTAAAATTATCTTTTGTGCTGTTATTATCCCTGTTACGTATTGTTTCGTTCGTATACATGAAACTTCTGAATATAACAAAAGAAACTTTTGTACGAATCGTTGCGTTCGAATGATAAAAATCAAAAAGCGAAACTCCCAGTCGCCATCGGTCGGAAACAAAGTTACGTTCAGCGATTCATAACCGTATGGCAACGAAAAAAAACAAAAACTCGATAATTATACTCGTAAAGCGAGTTTGCGGAAGCCGCAAAACGAAATTTAATTTGCCCTGAACGCTGCATCAGAAATAAAGTTAAAACAGTCGCTGCAGTAGGCGGCAGTACGCCCAACTTCTAACGCAAATGAATAGCGAATGGGAAAAGTTGAGCCGAGAAAAATGATGTCCCACTCTCCGAGTCGGGCGCCGACTATTGTCGTGGACTCGCGGCTGCCATGTTGTTTCTCGATATTATTGTTATTAAATGCACATAAACGTTCTGTTGTTGTTAAAGCTTTGTTGTAGGTAAGCTGCCGACGAACGTACCTACACGAAAGTTTAATGTTTTGAGGGCGTCCACACTCCAAATGAACTGAATAGATTTCCCACAACTTTTTTCGTTCGTTTGTTCAAAGTTGATTGTTATTTAGATGAAATGTTACACCAACAATTTTGTGACTGGCGTGTTTTTATCGTTCGTCATTTGTTATATTTCCGAAATGTTTGTGATGTGTCACAGTTCTGCGTCGACGTAGTTCAGTTGAAGTAAAGACCGACGAGTCACTTCATTGCGAGATAGTTCGAGAGTCATTAAAGTGAATGAAACGTGCGGCAATAGGAAGTTTGTTTTATGGCTTTACTTTACAAACAGTTAAATAAAAACAAAGAAGTCTTTTACTTACTGTTTTTGCCGTTTGCGCCGATACCGTGTCTGGATACTGAATGAGGGCTTGGAATGAATCTGTAAACAAAATAGACTTCGGATTAGGACTAATGAGAACTGGAGTGTTGGAAAAAGAAACTCTACACAGCTTGTTGATCTCAATTTGAAGAAAACGAAATAAAGATTTACTCGATGTTTTCAGATCCTTAATTAAAATGCACAGTGGTAGTGTATTAAGTACGTCCTTTAGTAGCAGTATTTGTGACATTTAAATATTTCTTAAGATGTTGAATAATTAAGGTGGATTTTGTAGATCTTACTAAAGTACTATGTAGTTTTATAAATATAATCATCATAGGTAACTGAGAAACCGTATAAGATCCTTATGATCCACATTAGTTTAGTCTGTACAACACATTACTCATCAAACAAGTCTTACGACTTAAAGCACACACACAAATAGTTAAGAAACACGTGGGTTTTATAAAATATAACAATTTTCGTAGTCGTAAAACAATTTTCTCTAGAGTACTCGAGTGTTGGATGTCTCACGGAATTCCTGACAGGCAATATCTTGTTCACAAGAACGTTCAAACAAGGTGAAATTGGCGCCCGACGTGGGCCATCCGCGATCCACGAACTCTCTCCGAGCTAGTCGCAGGTGCACTACAGCTATTTTATCATCAATACTTTACCGAATATTCAACTAAACAAATTTCATGCCTATTTAATTTCGTCATAAACACCGAAAGCAGGAATTCATGGATCCTGTCGCGTTGTTTTATTCGCTCACCTTGTGAAACTTTGATGTGGTAGCGTGTAAAACAGCCTTATTTCAAGACCACTGTAAATAACACATAGTTACACGTGTACTGCACGGTATTCTCAAAGGTAATCAATGAGCAAAAATCACAAAAATAAGTACGTAAACAACGGAGAAACGGGAGCACATTCAACTGGAATGGTCCCACAAGTAATATACTTGGTAGAGTATATTTAGTGCGAGGATAAGCGTTAAACCCCCTAATTTAAGGCATGAGCCGGGCGATCATTGCCGTCCGCTGGGTGAGACCATAAATTCACATTTTTAGGAAACATCGTTTGTGTAGGTAGCACCTGCGTTGGCCACATTACGTACCATTAGACGGTGTGACACGGACTCTCGCTCGGTTAAGGCACTGTTATGTCGTTATTTTGAGGTTGCTTAGCTGTTATGAAAGAACTCAAAGCTGACTTTTTTTTTGTATATGTTTTTGTATCTACTAGAGAAAAAACTTGGATTTAAGTGTTAGATTTATTTATTTAGAAACATGATAGTGTAATAAGTAATTTTGGATACAGATAACTTTAGCTTTTCAATATAATATTCTTTGATGAGATTAATAGGTATATATTCTTTGATGAGATGGGCCCGTGGCTAAATAATAACAGGAGGAATGTTATAGACTCCTTTTGTTATCATAGATTTTATATTACTTGTCATTATGACTTACAATGTCTTGAATAGATTTACATTAAAATACAATTAATGTTTCTATAATTAGCTTTATTATATTCGCACAGGTCGATCGATAGGGTTAAGTTATGCTTGCTACGGTTGGTATATGGATGGGTGACCATCTTTACATACCGAGACCCGTCCATGCCTCGGAAAGCACGTTAAGCCGTTGGTGCCGGCTGTCATTCGTGGATCTTTGACAGTCGTTATGGGTAGTCAGAAGCCCGAAAGTCTGACAACCAGTCTTACCATGGGGTATCGTAATACCTAACTGAGTTGTGGAGGTCAGATAGGCAGTCGCTCCATGTAAAATACTGGTATTCAGCTGCATCCAGTTAGACTGGAAGCCGACCCTAACATAGTTGGGAAAAGGCTAGCAGATGATGATTCTTTGATGAGATTTATTTAGAAAAATCGACCGAATAAAACTTTTTAGCGCTGTCTAGTAGACCAGACAACCCCTAATCATCCCGTGGGTATCAGAAGCGTAGCCTAAAGGATAACGGAGCAACAGGGAGGCAGCACAGCCACCCAAAACCCCGGTTTGCCCAAGGCTTACTTCTTGTAAATCCAAAAACATACAAGTAAGGAAAACCCTTAAGAGATTAGATTGTATATAAAATATGAAGTTTATAACAACATACAAAACTTCCAGCAACAAAATTTGTTATTGGACCTCACTTGTACCTTAACAATTTGCCTGCACCCATAAAATATAGAAGGTAGAACCACTCAAGGTAGGAAACGTCGGCGTAAATTAAAAATAACGTGGTGTCTCCTTCATACATAGTTAAATGCTCTTTAAGTCTCCATATTTTCTTTGGCCCATTTGGGAACGTTAAAATGGAATGCATAAAAGGCTTACCGCAAATTGGAGTTTTTATGTAATTATACAGTGAATAAGTAAAAACTTTTTATGGGGACAATGAAGACGGCCATGTAATAGTTACTTCGTATGCACCGAGTTCATGAAAACAAAGGAAAAATGTAGCTCAGGTTTATTTGGTATTCTGAAAAATGTTTTCACTTTATATTACTACAGAATTTTTATAATAAGGACCGAGTCGGAAAGCCGATCTTGGCAGAGATTAGGCATGCTGTTTTGAGGAAGAAAATGTCTGTCGTTGTAGGTTTAAAAGTTGCAAGGACTTATACAGGTTGCTCTATTTTTATGACTAAACATAATAATCATTTTGATTAAAATTTAAAAAGTTTCTATAAAAAGATACTCGTTTTAGACTTTTCTAATTATACATCTTTCCTTATGTTTATATTAGCTGTAAGTTTCCCGAATAGAATAAAATAAATAACCTCGTAGCATCGAATTGGTATTAAAGGCTAAAAGCGTCATCATCTGCCTAGCTTTTTCCCAACTTCATAATATGTTGGGGTCGGCTTCCAGTCTAACCGGATGCAGCTGAATACCAGTATTTTACATGGAGCGACTGCCTATCTGACCTCTACAACCCAGTTACTGGGTAATACGATACCCCTTGGTAAGACTGGTTGTCAGAGGCGTCAGACTTTCGGGCTTCTGACTACCCGTAACGACTGTCAAAGATCCATGAATGACAGCCAGGACCAACGAATTAACGTGCTTTCCGAGGCATGGAGGGGTCTCGGTATGTAAAGATGGCCACCCATCCACAGACCAACCACGGCAAGCGTAGCTTAACCTGATCGATCGACCTCTGCGGCTGTTATTATTAAGCCACGGACCCCTCTGAAGGCTAAAAGCGTATGTAATTAAATACCTCTAACTTGTAGGGAAAACTTCTGAGTATCCCTAAACAAAGGAGTACGATGTAAAAGATTTTGCTTATTCCAAATATGTTATGATATTTTTTATTTATTCGTTATCTTCGGTACGATACACAGGCATGTTACAATTTAGCCGGAGGGCTGTTACCTGTGTTATCGAGATATTTTGCTACATACTACGTTCGTTTGGTATTTACTTTTGTTGGAAAATTAGCTTTAATTAGCCGAGCAGGTTTGATTTTCTTAGAAAAATTGTCTGTTTTGTGTAATGAGTATTTGTAGACAGTATGTACCTGCATCATTACGTTTTTTTTGTAGTTATTCTTACCGGCACATGCCTTTAATATGAGAATATAGATAAAAAACTAGCTATGCAAAACAGAGCGCAGTAAAGTTGAACTTTACGTAGCAGTTATGAGAAAATTTCTGTAAATTCTCCATTACGAATGTTTAATATTAATATAAATTAAACCCATTCACAAGCTGCTGCGTTGACACAAAAAGTTTTATGCACTTTAGGCAATAATCAAAATGGAAGTTTGGCAAAATAATTGTCCCCTTTGCTCTGTTTTATTTATCCAAGCTGAAATATTCAAGCGCTAATTCAATAACGTTGCTTGCGGCTCCGATTGCGCGCAAGAAATTCAAATCTCAATCAATCCGTAGCGTACGCGCCGCTTCATTATGTTTCATTAAAAATTCAACTCGAATGCGCAATTACTTTATGGAATATTTAAACGTCAATGTCTGCGCAAAAACAAGATGGGAGTTGTGGTAAAATTAAAATTTCGTAATCCACGTTTCGCTGTGTAGCAAAGAGGTTGCTTCCGCTATGTTAATATTAAGCGGTGGGGCAGGGCGGTGCGCCGGCCGACCGATTACAGTATAATTTGATATCTTAAATCTCGACGTCTCCCCTGGAATGAGCGAGCTCTGTCAAGCCTGAATGCGTCGTCGTTCGCAATTTACGCGCCTTTTCAACTAACCTTCGCCTCCGACACTCAAATACTACTTGCAAATTGCTAAATACTTGCAGAGCAACGTCGTTAGCATTGGTGCACTTACAAATCGAGATCAAATTTAGGTTGTTCCTTAAAATTGCTCAGCAGAATTAGTTGCTACCCGACACGTCGGTATTCATTGGGGTATGTAAATAAGCTCTCGACGTTTCTGCGAAAACTAAGACGCCGCAAAGATGATATCTGTAGACGAATCAAATCCTTAATTAAGGGAATCTAACGACGACATAGACACGACACCTACCGCAAACAGGGGACGCATAATAATTGTAGCGGTCTGCTACACCTTAATAAAGCCAATCGGGGCAGGTTGCGGGGCAAGGGGTCGGGGCCGGGGGGCGGTGTAGGATTACGGCGACTCCGCGCTCTTCATTGAGATTTGTTTCGGGATTAGGAACGCGTTTGATGGTAACCTCCCGTCAGCCTGTGGCCGACGCGCCAACAGAGCGGAACCCCTATTATAAACGTTTTCTCTACGCCGCATTCAATATTAACGCGATATAAACATAAGTAATGGAATATTCATCAGGCAAACTTCGAAACTCATGAAAGTAACACGCATGAAACAACATGAATCACAATTCGTTAACAACTTCTATGCGATGAATGTTATAAGAAAATTGTGGCTTTACCAAACGTAGACGGCGAATGTGTAAATATATACTCGTAAATAAATGCGGAATATTAAATTTCCGATGTCGGGAAACTCAAACTCCCGTGTGCTCACGTTGATAAGGATAGCTGACAACCCCTTCAATTTTTAATCTGTGGAAGCGATGACTTATACGAATAATTCAGGGTATGAGATTGAACATCTTAATAGGGAAAAAAGTTATGTCACACATTATAACTTCGCAGCGTCGGAGAAATTTCAAAGCGATTATGTAAGCGATTTTTGAAAAAAGCACGAATATCATCGGCATAAATAATACGAAAACGCTTTATGTAAATCGTGTAACAGGTAAAATATATACTTGTAGGTAAGTTTAGGCAGGTGCGTGACACACAGAGGGTATTCAAAGAGAAAATTAGAGCGATATAGCTATGTGGTTTATTTGCTCCCTACGAGACAGGATAATTGAAATAAGGATTTATACGTTTCGGATATGCAACCTACTTCAGTTTGCGTCTAGTCATTTGATACGGTTTTAATAGATTCTAGAGCACACGTGTAGTTTAATTAATGTTGAGCTTACCGAGGGTAAGAGAACTTTATTTTTTAGATTAGAAAATGTATATTTTTCCTGACCAGTTAATATTATTAGATAGACCTAGGTAAACTTATTTATAACCAGAATTAGGAATATAAACATATTTTTGCCTTACAAAAAATATACATAATCAGCCTATAATGTTCCTACTGTTGGGCTTGGGACATAGGCATCCTCTTTGTGAGAGGAAGTGGGACGTAATTCACAACGCGGGCCCAGTGCGAGTTGGTAAATGTCACATGTCTTCGAATTTTTGGTTTTAGGACATGTTTTCCTTCACCGTTTTGAGAGCAGTGGTGATGACATAATCAACACAAAGTAAAGTTAAGCGGCTGTCTGGATTCAAACCTACGACCTACACCTCGAAAGTCGCCGTTACCATTGGGCAACCACTGCTCTTTAAAAAATATACGACACCTCAATTACCTTGAACGTAATAAGAGGTATTCTGATGCTATTTATAATATCACTGCAGTACATATAAGAGTCAAACGCCCCAGTCAGGTGCTGCTATGAATATTCAGAAGCAGAATAGGTGCCGGGAAATTGTCCGGAGACAAAAGCTTTTACAATTGGACAATGATGAATGTGGTAAAAAAGCAAACAGCCGCTTGGAAAGGTGGACGTTCGGAAATTGGAAACGCTGCATTAGGAGAACTGATGTCATGATACCAACAAGTTATGAGACTGAACTGCTTATACTCGCTGCGGTCCTGGTACGTGTATTGAGATTTTGCGGAACAAAACCGATTAACTGTAACGGCAGATTGCTGTGATTTGAGTTTGATAGCTTTTTTTATGGGAATGTTGTTTACCTTATACGTATTGAATAGGGGTTGTGTCCATGTCTGAACGTTTAGATACAGATGCGCTTGCATTTTTTGATGAGGCAGAGATCTTCTTCAGTTGAAGTAGTAAAATAAACTTATTTAATTTTATGCCCCGAACTAAATGTAAGTAGTTGGATGAAACAAAACTTAATAGACGTTGGATAAAGCAAGGCGGATCGGATTTAAAATTGCAACTGTTTCTTCATAAAAGTTGACAAGTCGCTATCCCGGCGACATGGCACTATTACCTAGCTTTCTTTTCTCAGAGGGTTAAGATGAAGGAACTTGCTGTATAAATCTTTCGAGTACCTTTATCAAATAGACTTGTAATAAAGAGGTGTAAGATTAATCCGGTAATGACAATATTTGCGAATTGGCTACTTCTACCCATTCGTGGGTTGTGATTAAGAATGTCGAAAGGTTATAGGCAGCAATATCCTTTTATCTACTAATAACATTAGGAACTACGATCACTAACCTGTCAACCGTAGTGATAATAACAATATCCGCTCTGACAGTTCATTGGTCAAGGTAAAAATAAAGCTTCAATAAGAAGAAAATTAACTGAAACCCTGTTTATTTTATGAAAAAGATGGTTTTAATATTAGAAATTAAATGTTAATCACTGACGCTAAAACGGCGTCCGAATCGACTTAATTAATGAAGGGACCGATAAAAATTAATTACTCAAATTCTTTTTTACGATTTGACTGCTCTATGAGTATTCGTCTATCATTAATTTCGGTAATCGGATCTCTAGAGGTATTTCATAATTGAAGATTGTAATTTATAGCTTTCATCAAAGAGATTATTTAAACTTATGTGTATACAATTGCTATAATTACAAATTTCTCTGAGCTAATTCGGCAAATTAATATAATTTTTTAGGCCTATGTCCAGCAGTGGACGTCTTTCGGCTGAAATGATGATGATGAATATAATTTCAGAACTTCTTCCTTATAGGTACTTGTATTATGTAAACAAATGTTTGCAAAACGTAGCTGATATTGTATGCGTTACTTTGCGTTGGCTCATGTTGGTAGGCCACTGTGTATAGGCAGCGTAGCACTACGGGGATTGTGTACAGGCCGCGTAGCACTTGCTTTGCGTAGCACACGTAGACCGGTGCTACGCTGGTCGACTTCTACGCTACTCTAGAGAATTGCATCTATCGCCCGATTAGTATACATAAGGTGCATCTAGGAAAGTCAACCAACTCATAGTTACCTTGCTACTGAATCTCGTAGCAGCTTATCAATTATCTTTGTTCATTTTGTTGCATCACAGAGTCTTGCAATGTTTGAAGTCTCTCACCTCATCAATATTTTAATTAAGTAGAATCAAATTAGGTTAATTAAGTGAAGTCGTCAAGAACCGTTTTAGCTTGCAATTTTCGCGCTCGGCTAAATAATTCCGCGGGCGTTGCCCAGCGGGGTTTTTAAATAAAGTTGATTTGAGGTTTCTCGACTAGGTACTGTGTAATTAGCCAAGAGTGAACTGTAATGTCGGCACTCGGTACCGCCACGCCGCACGCTGCCCGCGGCTCAGGGGAGCTTATCAAATATGTACCTACCTACCTGCCTCCTGTGTGCCGGATTTATTTAGGATATGCATGAGGGTACGATTTAAATTTTAAACGGATTGCGCCCTTGGATTTCGGCCCCGTGTTATGTTTGGTAAATCTATCACTATAACAAGTCCGACCGAAATTAATTTTAAAGCTCGCCTCGTTTCGATTCAATAATAGTTGTTTTAGCCGCTGTAATCCTGGGTTGCCATAGACACAAAGCGATTGTGACAAAAGGCTTAATAAACAATATATTTGAAGCAAATTACAGAGCGGCTGCATAATTAATTAGGTGGATTTTATGCAAAATTGTGTTAAAACAAACGGAAGGCTCCTGAGGTGTGGCGTGTGAGGCTGGGAGGTATTGTTTGAGGGTGCGTGAGGCGTGCGGTAATGGTCCCTCGTCCCTCCGCTTCCTCCTTTTCGGTGCCTGCTCCTCTCTCGCGGTTGCCGATGTACCTGGGGCTCATCCATCAAAATTGCGTTCGGCGCTGAAGATGTAACTGTCTTCCGCAAACATTACGAATATGCATATGCATAATTATATTCCGTAAATCCAACCCTGCGTACGTGTGTGCCATTTATATCAAAGAGCGTGATGGGAATAAAGGAAAGGGTACTTACTATTTTTAGTGAATGTGACGATCTTGAGCACCTTGCCGTACCGTTGGAAAATGGAGTAGAGTACGTCGAGCACGATCGGGTATAACATGTGTTCTATTATCACGCGCAGGACTGTGTTGGGTCCACCCTGTGAACAAAACTAGTACATTAAAATATGCTGTAGGTAGTAATATAGGTTCCATTAGCTTCATCCCGTTCCAAAAGAGAGAGGATTATATTAACACTGCCAAATCGAGGGATCGAACCAATGACTTGACGCTCAAAAGTAGTGGTTGAACCAATGTAAGCCAAAATTTTAATAAGGAAAATTCAAAATTATTACGGCGCGTGTATAAACCAAGAAATGAGCACAAAAGAACCTTTCCAAGTACCTGCTTGTTTAGATGAAATGTTTGGATTAATTAATTAAAACACAAAAGGAAGTTCAGCTATCAATTACACGGTAATTGAGAACAAAGAGTATAATAATCTACATAAAAGCATTAATTAATGCTTATGAGAAAAGCTTATCAATAATTGAAGTCCCCACAGACACTTTGTGACTACAGTTAAGATACATAGAGGTAAAGGTAGGGGCACATTGAGGAGCGGCGCGATATTGTCCAATGTGTCTTTATTATAAACCCGTTGGGTGTTTCTTGGAGATGTCAGTTAGACATTGCATTAGACATGAAGATGTAGTACACGAGGGAACTTTGGACTTCATGTTACGTCCAATAAGAATAAACTATCGAAATAGCTAATATTTGTTCTTAATGGGATACTAAATTTTTCATGATTTCTATTACAGATTTTGTGAAGTGGCGCATAAAGATGTTTGTGTATGTGAGTTTAAATGTTTGTAAACGCACCCACAATACAGGAGAAATTGCTAGCGTGAGGCACGTTTAAAAAAAAAAAAAAGATGTCAGTAAAATCTATTTCAAGAAGAGCATGTCTCTTGCCCTTGGTTGACTGGTAGAGAATGCCTAAGGCATAATCTGCCTCTGTACCTTTTTTCTGTGTGAAAAGTTTAAATAAATAATCACACTAATATTACAAAGGCGAAAGTTTGTGAGTGTGTTTATATGTTTGTTACTTGTTTACGCTCAAACGGTTGGACCAATTTTGATAAAATTTTGTATGGAGGTAGCTGACACGCTGGATTAACATATAGGCTACTTTTTATCCCGATATTATGCGGGTGAAACCGCGGGGCGCAGCTACAGCTAAGTAATACATAAATGTAAAGTAAATAAATGAAAGTCCCTTGGAAAATCGCCATCTAACCTACTACGTTCGAACCCTACCAAAGTATATTGACCGATGCAACTGCATGATCCCTACCCTCCGGGCGACAATCTGTCGAACGTCTTAGACCAGTCGATCTGCATGCTACCCGCAGTCTCCATCTTAGTCTGGGACCTCTAGAGAATACCAAAACCTAATTTGTGGGGCAAGTTTAATATTTAAAGGTCTTTGTAATCGGCTCAATTTCAACGGCTCATATTGGAATTTCAATGTATTACTTAGGTTATGTTATTTATTTACGTGTATCGGGAAAGGTAAGATGATTTATGGATACAGGTGAAATTAATTATGTATAGTTTTAAACACTATTGTTGGAGATAATTATTTCGGGTACGCTAGGGTATTCGTTTGTGAATAATGTGAATTTAGGGTTTACTTGAATACCTAGGCCCACTTGCGCCAAAAGTTGAGTTAAATTGGGTAACTCCGAGTTTAGTAACTCTGGGTTAAAGTGTAAAAATTTTAACTCTAACATTGTATTGCGCCAGGGGAAATTAACCTTAGGTTAACTAACCTTTTGGTTTTTTATTTTACGCTGGTATCATTACAGAGTATTCATTCTATTATATTATCCGGCAAAATATGAATGAGCGAATGATGACCGAAACATGTATACTTGTCTCTTTTGCGCTACAGTATTTTGTATATAATTATCTCCTTACTTGAACTTGACACCGACTTTTCATTTTGATCATTTGTTATTTAAAATTAATCATTGTCATTTTTACGTTGCGCGTTAGAAAGATAACCTAAACGAATTCTTTTATCACAACTGTTTATTTTCTTCCTTCAGAGCACGGATTTCACGCCGTGTAAACGCGTAGTATTACATATTTTATTAGTCCGTGTTTTGGAGAGTGATTTAATTGTAATATTTCTTTCTCTAGTCGAAATCTTCTATGAAAAGCTTTGTCTCTTTGTATGTTAAAATAATCAGACCGTTCTGCAATTGTTCTATTAAAAAAGTCCGAACTAATGTATTCGATAATTTCTTCGTCATCATCAGAAAACATTTCATTTATCATAATTGTAATCTTGTTTTAATAAAACTTCCAACCGCTACGAGTAGTCTCTATAGTTTGTTGTTACAAACGAACATAACCTCAAAGAAATAATTTTGACATTACTAACCCGGAATTAGTGACGTAACCCTCCAACATTGCTGGGTTAAAAATTTAAAAATTTAACTTTGAGTTACCTACTAACTCTGAGTGGCGCAAGACGAAATTATAATTTAACTCTAGCGTGGACGCTAACTCTGAGTTAATTAATATAACCCAGCCTGGCGCAAGTGGGCCCTAGTGATGTATTGCGATACGTTTGTTGCGTCATACAGTTGTCACACACTGACAATGCGGCATTCAATTTTCTGTGTATTAAAGTTTAAAAACAAATCAGCAGTCACTTGGCAGTTAAAGGTTTTGGCATTTTTAACTCGATTATTGACTACGAGTCACATCTGAGCTTTGTTTAGTAAATAAAATTAAGTGACAGTAATGGGAAAAAAAAACATATTTTAGATTTTTGGTATTATGATCTGTAACTCTATTAAAATAAAATAAAGAAGCCAAGAAAAATTTAATGCTTACCTGTATTTCCGTGCCTCCATTCGCGGGCTGTAGAGCTGCGCCCGCGCCGGCAACGAGCGCGGCGCCGGCGCTGTTGGAGATGGCCTGCGCTGCTTGTAGCGCTGCCTGCGCCGATGCCGACTGCAAAAATATTACCTATAAATAATAGGTAAGTGTACGCCGAAGGTATATGTCGTGTGTTAGCTTATAAAATAACTAGGCTAAAACTTAACTAAGTATAGTAGCAAACTAAGGGTATGGGTGAAGATGGACGGGATAACTGAATCAAGATTCTGTCATGCAAGATTTTGAAAACATTTAGAGAGGTCTTCTAAACTTATGTTTACTTTAGCATTTAGGCTGGAATTTCCTTTCTAACCTAGATAAAACAAAGAACATTGAATCTAGATTCCCAATTGTCAAGTGCGCTTCAAACATCCACACAAAACGTGTTAATTCCCACATTTCAGGACGTCCTTCAGCAAGTAAAAACATTCATTGTCACGTAGAAAAAAGTATGTACAAACAACAGCCCTTCGCTCTCATAATTTCGCGAACAATGAAACGTAATAGGGGAATGGAGAGGAGAGTAATCTGACACACGCGTGAGCCACCTTCGAGTGTCCAAGACCAACAGATAACATTGACCACATCAAACAAAGGGGGGTCATAAACTTATTTTGTATCGTCCGGGAACATTTGGTACTTTGTTGCGTCGTTATATAGGGGCGGACGGCATTGTGGACACGACACTTGGAGTGCTTAGCGAGTTAGATAACATTCATAAATTCGTTATATGAATGATGTAATTTTTTTCAGTATCGGACAGGCTCGGAATAGAATAGAATAATTTATATTTTTCGTTTACACTGTAAATTTAGCCAATAGTAGTGAATTTCTCATAAAATTATAGTGCCTAAAAATAAACTAAAACTAAAATATTTTTTATTAGGTACAGGTGCAAGTAATGATGGTTCGGAATTAGAGTGTTAGGTAGCGACCCGCCCGAACTAGGTTTATTCAAACCTGTGTTTCAGGCTATCACCTTACATCAATTAATATATTTAATATGTGTGTCGCGGACTAATTTTGATTGTATTCGTTTACTAAAAGGTTTTGTTTATTTCACTTTTATAAAACCAGTACAAGTTTTTCCAACAAGCTCAAACAATGTCAGCTGCAGCCTACTGCTAAAAAAACCCAATATCCACGTGAAAAACCTTCAACGCCAACGCGATCTACGGTAGGTTCAAATAAAAAACGTAATGACACGCGAGTGAAATACAGCGTGTTGTTTACACGTTACGATCGCATGCAAGGGCGCGGCACACTTTGATCCTATATTTTCACATGGCTTTGTGCGACGACGGGCTGACAAGCGGGCAGGCCAGACACAAAAATAAGGCTTTAACCGTGTCATGGTAAGCCTGCCGCCGACGGCAAAGGCTCTGGTACAAATTCACGTTGACTTGTTTCCCCCACACTCTTGTTTTTCTCTGCTACGAATTCTTTGATATGTCTTTGTTGGAACTATTAGGCAAAATGTATGTTTTCATAATAACAGGCCAGTAGGCGTATAAAGATTGTTACCTAACTGTTGGAAAAACTCGTTAGAGCTTTTCACCCCATGCTTCTTTTTGTAATTTCCTTCCTTTATTTGCTATTTGATCCGTTTATAACCGCTTATTTCATCCAGAACCAGTGTTTCTCTGATTTAACCGGTAGAATAATTATTAATTACAGAAACCATTAAAAAGTTGAGTCTTGCGTGGATTCACGTTCCG
This sequence comes from Oligia latruncula, assembly GCA_948474745.1. Classification (NCBI taxonomy): domain Eukaryota; kingdom Metazoa; phylum Arthropoda; class Insecta; order Lepidoptera; family Noctuidae; genus Oligia; species Oligia latruncula. The sequence goes on along the minus strand of OX419686.1, from coordinate 7,849,014 downwards.
ACATTCGAAGGGTTAAATCTCAAAAGCAAAAAACTTAGCCCACACGCAACAAAAGGATTTTGGGAATGCGATTCCATCAAAAATATTTTCCGTGTCACCGGCGCCCGCTATATAGAACTCGGAAGATATTTAAAAGGTGCTATTCGGGGGACGCGCAATCCTTCAGAGGCGACCACTAACAGATATTCGTCGAGGAGACGCGACAAAATAACTCCAGGCTCACTACGGGAGTTCTATTCAACCACCACAAAAACCTTTTGCATCGCATGATTGATCAAAGCTTTGCGTTCAATGCACGTTCTTTAAAATGCAGCTGGTCGACGTCATTCTCCTAAGTCAGGAGCGTTCAGGAGACAATTCCGTTAATACGATTACATTCAGATGCTCAGTGATGTAATAATGTATAAAGCGTGTCTTTTCATGTGAATCACAATAACAAAGCCTATCCTGTCTATTCGTAACAGCCTCGTTATAACTTTTAATAGTGCGCTACAAAGAGATCCCGAAATGTGACGAGATAGCGATAAATCTTTATAGTGACATTATCTTGTATGTACTTATGCGTTCAGTGTTAAGACTCAAACTGATATTTTGTTGGAACTGAGTAGTGGATTATATAAAAATGAAGCTGTTCTTATATTCTAGTTTTATGAACGATAACTTTGATTCTTTTTCGTGCACTAAAGTTTGGGTCATATCTGTTCACTATTTTCCTACATTGTTATCTTTTATTAACTTTAAGAGGTTGTCTTGTTGAAGCTTAAATAGCGCAATATTATTGAAGCTTTCAGAAGTGCTGACGTTTCAATTAAAGCATTCAAGCGGCTTGTTTCGTGAGTGATATTAATATTGATGAAAATTTTGGTAAGATGTAGGGGTTAAAATCTACTTTGAACGATAGGAATATCAGTAAAATTATTTTAAAAAGCTATCAGTTGCACCTGTACAAAGAAATCCCAGTGTTAAAAGGTACATGAAAAATGTGCAGGGAATAAAGTCGTCGGTAATGGTAACGAGTTCTCGTCGGAGTCACATCATTATGAGGTATCGAACAGATGACGCTACGTCAAATAATATTCTTGCTTCCTAGGCACCGAAATAAGGAGTTCTTTTAAAAGAGGAGTTTTAAGTGTTTTTATTCTTTTGAGAGATAGATCGTTTTTGTTCGGTTATTTTTTGTGGACTGGAATTGCGATGATGATTTATTTTTGAGTACCTATCATATTCATGTTGTCAAAAGTATATGTTTGTGGCATTATGTAAGCAATGTTTTTATTTTTCCAATTTTAGAGAATTCCTGATACAATGACCTACTTTATCAACCAACACACCTTTGTAAATAAACACCTATTTTCAACCCGAAAATTTCGTTTGATTACCCTTACCTCAAACTATCAAAGACCAAATAACCACACCTACTTTAACGAAGGTATGTATTTGTACCCAGTGTCTACCTTAATTCGCTTAAGATGTTACAGATCAATATTTACACTCCACTACAGTGAAACACGGATTAACACAAACAGATAATAGACACCTAGATGTATCCATTTTGAGTTAAATCATCACGTTAATTAGCCACGTATTGACACAAACGCCTGTTTGCGATGCCGACAATTTGATCAAACACCCTGCAACTATTTAATAAACAATGTATCGCGAATATTATTTAATGTTACAATAATAATGTTGTGTACATATTAGTGAAGAGCAAACTTCTGAATAAATGACTAAATGCGCTAACTGAATAGTTAACAATATTGTCCATAAATTTCACGTAACAATATAATTATGATCTATAGATAAATATCTTGTGCAAACTTTTCTCTGGTTTATAAATTACGACGTCAAAGAAGCTTTTACGGCAAAAAGGGTAAATTATATTATTAGTGGCAAATAATGATCGTGTTGTTAGAAATTCCGGTGGGTAAATATTCCCGACGCTAACCCTTGCGCATGCTATCGAGTGCCATCCCCTCAATAATCATCATCTGCCTAGCCTTTTCCCAACTATGTTGGGGTCGGCTGCCAGTCTAACCGGATGCAGCTGAATACCAGTATTTTACATGGAGCGACTGCCTATCTGACCTCCACAACCCAGTTAGTGGGTAATACGATACCCCTTGGTAAGACTGGTTGCCATCCCCAATAATGGCAACACAAATTGAGGCAAGAACAATATCTCAATATTACCAGCCATCAAAATAGTTGAGGGTTTGTTTTTGATAGGCTTCGTGGATAAACGAAACTAATTATATAACGTTTTAATTAATCCTCCCATTGGGTGTTTTGTTACTTACTGAAAATATTGATTTCCTTTCTCATTTTCGAAGAGCCTCCGGTAAGAAAGGTTCACTCACAAATGTTCGGCATTTATCTCCTTTTTTACCTAACGTTATCCCGAAAGCCTTATTATGGAGGGTGGCAAGATTCGGCGAGCGTTGCCAGTTGATTCTTATAGTGACGAATTGCGATATAGGTGCTCGGGATCCCAGCTTTATTTTTCACAACAAGTTGTACGAGAGTCCCAAACTTGTGTAGCCTTTAGTAACAAACTAGAGGATGGAATTAGCTAACTAACGTTTTGATGCGGTTAACTGAGCAGATTCAGCGACATAGGTAACCTGCCTGAGACACGAATAAGTTCCTAAAGGGTTAGTTACCAGTTTAACCAGAGTAACTTTAGTTTAACTTGGGCGATCTCTTTCGCGTCTATTTGATTACAACCGCTTATTGAGAGGCATAAAGGATGTTATAGTTGTGAATAACTGTGTCCGTAATTATACATAAGTGAACGGGTGAAGTAATAAACGTTATAAAACAAAGGCAACTAAAGCAATCAACAAAACACGGCGACATTAAAGGAGTTGAGCATATTTTTTAGTGCTTGAAGATGTTAAGGGGGAACGTTAATTATAGAGAGCTGATGGAGTGACATCCTATTAAAGGGGGAGAATAATTTTATCTTGAATATGAATTTTATCTTGAAGCTGAGAAAGTTTCGTTGGAAGAAAAAGCAATTATGTTTATTACTACATCATTGTGATGTTTGATAGATAAGTTTATTAATAACTAGCTGCGCCCCGCGGTTTCACCCGCATCAGTTTTGATCCCGTGGGAATATCGGGATAAAAAGTATCCTATGTGTTAATCCTGGTTGTGATCTGTATGCTTGCCAAATTTCATCCTAATCCGTTCAGTAGTTGTTGCGTGAAAGAGTAACAAACATCCATCCATCCATTCATCCGTCCTCACAAACTTTCGCGTTTATAATATTAGTAGGATGTACAACTATTTATACTTAGGACTGATTAATCCGCCTATTGAAAAAGTAAGAGTAATTTCACATTTAAAAATCTAACATCAATAATCAAACTTTTCGAGAGATTCACTACCTATTCCCGAACAATATAATCGCGACACACACTGATTCGTTCATTTACGACCGTTTACCCCATAAACCAGGCAACTTTTCGTGAAATTATTCAGTAGTCACGACACGCACGGCCGGTATCACGGCAAATGTATAGACAGAACAGTAATAGTTTAGTAACTCAATCAAATCGGAACAACGTCGGCGTCGGCGACTATGTCCCGTCGCGGCATGCGGGTTTATTGAATACTGTTATCTAAATTGTGGGGTCTTGATGCCCCCAACAAAGATTAAATTAACAGGTCGAGTGCAGGCCAGAGCCGGGGGGTCTGTTCCGCAATTGTAACATCGGCTTTAATGCCCGATCGCATACCGCACGATAATCCCGCTGTTGTGTTATAGGCCTAATTGAACTGTCATCAGTTATTACGTATTGAGTGGCCGCGTTTTGTGTCTATCCAGCCCGTGAGCGTAATCCTAATTAGTTGCTGTTGTATCCAATGTTTAACATGTTCTATGTATACGGATTTGGTAGCCTTTCAGCTGATTAAAATATCTAGTAGGTTGGTATAGCCGTATGATTTATATGAGGAATTAACGTGTTCTAAATTTCCGTAAAATTGGTCCTTTGTTAAGCTTTTGGCTTTTGCCTGACACCATTTAAGTTACCCCATTATCTGTTGGTCTTCAAGTACTCATTGGTCAAAATTAAAATTGATAAAATCTTTACAAAATAAGGGTACTTACTGCATTGCTATGTGTCTGATCGGTCTTGAGCTCCTTGTGGTTAGAGAACTGGACGTAGACGGCTCTGCCGCGAAGCTGGGCCACGCAGCCGCCGAAGTACGCCACCATCGCCACTGCCGATATCTCCTCCGCCATTTCGAGGAATGCCTGCACAAATAAGGTCAACATTTAGTTAAGTTTAAGTAAAAGGAAATAACACAATGAGACGTCATCACATCTTTCAGAAAAATCGAATTGATTTTTTTTAAATTCAAGGTACGTTCTACCTCTTCCATACATAATATGTTAACGGTAAGGTCTGTAGTGTCTTTGTATCTTACCATAATCCTACTTTGAATCTATCCCAAACATTCTAAACACTTTCTGTCACCGTTTAGTATCGGACAAGGCAGAATAGTTCTCCAACTCTTTTGTTGGGTCGTTAAAACATACAAACTCCTCGCTCGTAGAGATAAATCAATTGGTAGTGTAATGCGGCGCACCCCAACTAGGTTTGTGTTTGCCGGGCCTATGGAGTCCAATTAATCGGATCGGAGCCCCAACCATACATAAACCTACTTCACACGCGCCGACTGATCTGTTATGTAGTATTCTGTAGTCTGCATCATTCTCTAAAAGCGTTATGATTTCAATGGCCGTTTCGTACGTAAATCCATCTATTCCACGTCGTTTTCAAACCGCAGTATCCTGCTTTTGGCATCGGACAATACGAAACACACGGCTCTTTGTGTGTGTTATGCCGCAAATTAAATAGAATACTTGCCCGGGGCTAATTAAAAATATTCCTATACACTGCGATGAAAAGCGGGGTCAGCGGAAAATTCTGTATAATGTAAACTAAACGTTTGCGTGCCGTATTTTTGGAGCCCTATTTATTTTACTGTGTATCAGATAAACAATCGATCACAAAAATAATTATGCAAAACATATTTGCAAAATAAAAATAATGCTGATCTAGGAAAAACATGATATGAATTGCATTTTCAAAGTAAATAATGTTAATAATGTTTTTCTTTGGATACGAACTTTGTATTTACTGATTAATGACTCATCGTCCTTATTTGACTTTATTGCATAATTTGAAGTCAACTGTTTGTGCAAAGGGGTAAAAGTCCAAGAAAATCAAACACTCGATCATAAAGTATCCAAAATTTCATCCCATCGAAAACTGTTACGGGATCAAAATCGATGCCGCACAAATTAATAGAACCGTACCTGTCATGCGAGCGACGATCGTAAAATAGTGTCAACGCCTCTTTCGCTTTAATCACCGAGAGTGGGGGCGATTGTCCGCACCCACTCACATCCATGTTTGCCCACCTCTCCACAGATGGCGCCTTTGTAACCGGACTCTCACAGGTTCGGTAACCATCGACTACCAACGATACTTTTCATCATCCACTCTGAGTGCGTCAAAGGACTAGCGTTGACCACGTTCGGTACTTTATATTGATTAGTTTCAAATAATTTAACGGTGTGTTAACTTTGCGAAAAGATTTCGTACGGGTTTTTATAGAGAAAAATAAATCCAAACGATTTTATTATTTCTTAAAAATACAGTAATTTTGCACAAAGTACTTTAAAGCTGAAATATTTAAATCGCACATAGAAAGAATGGAAACTTATGAAAATTTTCCAGTACTTTGCACCTCGAGTATGGCTAGAACAGGACACGGAATATTTTATAAGAAAAAGCAAGTAAAGAGCCTGTGACCGTTCATAAAAAGAGATTCGACTTGTTTCTCGTGCTAGAAGAGAGGAAGAAAGATTGTTTTCCTTCACGCCAGGCTATATACAGGGTGGATGTCATGCGAGCTATTTATTAGACGGGATAACATTGTCGCGGCTGCCTCCTGCGTTCGCGTAATAGGATTTTCTTTTTATTATTTTATTTCTCGGTTGTAAACTAACTCATTTTTAATTTGTCAGCGGGAAATCGTAAATTTCTCATTGCACGTGCCCGGTGGATGTTTCGACGTAAAATACGCAGTAAAACCGACTGGATGTCGCCTTATAACCTACTCGCACTTGGCGCTCGCGTGATGATGTGGACATACTTTTTGATGGATTATATACTAACTGTACCTCGCCAACTTGTTTCTGGACTTTACCTGAGTTAAAAACACCATTTGTTTTACAAAAAGCTTCACCACAACACGACGAGAAACGGATACAGAAATTGAATAAAATATTATTCGAGGAGGTCACTCACGGCAAACGAATCTCGATCTACACTCATTCATGAGCCCTTCTCGACCCAAATTGAAATTTATATTAGATGTCATCGCCTTTAATTTCCGCAATGTACAATTTTAGATGCAATCTCTCCCTTGGGTTTCAATTCGCGAAATGTACCTACCTACTTTTAAAAATAAGCTGGTAAAATGGGAAAGGGGCCTAAAATGTAAGAGTGAATATTTGTACCAAATTCACCGTTCATTTTGACCCCGCAATAGATAAACGTCTCTCGTTTGACGGGGGTTAGTAGGGATGTCGATCATACTAAAATTGCTTTCCATCGTCGGCGTAACATTTTGTTTTAAAATATACAAAGCGTCATTTATCGTGCGTCTTCAATATTTGGGTTCGTTTTTGTTGTTTGGCAAACAAATTATCAGGAAATTAGTCTAAATACTTTTTAATTATGACTTCTAATAGTTCCTAAAGTTTTGATCGACGTGGTTGCACGTAGTATTTAATTAACCATAAAATGATTGTAAGTTACTGGGACAGATAGAGAAAGAATCAAGAAACACAGCAATACTCATTAGTGCTGTATCCGACAAATCCTCCTCAGTCATCCCTTGTCCCCCTAATACTGCAGTTACAATAAAACGTGGGTAGGGGTAGACTGTGACAATGGTTAGCGGCCTATTTGCGGACAAGCCGTGCCTGCCACTTGTTGTGCTTCCTGTGGAGGCGAGCGCCATTGTAACTAGAGTAGCTACATGGCCGACTTCATTTGTTAAATGAGGCCTGATCGGTTACGTAGCCTAAGTTTGGCTAATCTGCCTTCGTGGTTGACGAGAGGCTTGGCAAAGTTGGGCTTAATTATGTAACTATTCGGTTTAATACCCCATTTTGAGGCAATGCTTAATGTAGCTACTATTGATGGAAATCGGCTTAGGTACAGTCAACAAAAGAGATAAGTATGCAGGATCGACGGGTATAGTTGAAGTTTTAGTAAGAAACCGATGGATGTCGACTGAAATTTAATTTGATAAATGAGCTGTTTGTTTTCTATTAATAAAATACATTCATCGGTTTCTTACTAAACTTCAAGTATATCCAACGATCCTGCATACTTATCTCTTTTGTTGACTGTACGTCTCTTATCGTGAGAGGTAAGAATGTTCAGTCCAAAGTAATATCAATCACTTTCTATTCTAGCTTTTTTAATATATTTCGTTTAATAATTGTGGTAGGCAAACAATAGTTACCCTCGTATCACCAAATCTCTTACCTACTATTTAAATCCAGTAAATACCTACCCTAATTAAAAGGATTACATTTACAAACCAATTTACCAAAAACAAATGTAGTATCTTACCTGGTTTTTGCCTTTAAGCACGAGTACATTAGTGACCCTCCCGAAGGGTAGGCCGAGTTGTATGATCTCTGCTTCTGTCGTCTCATTAGGTATGTTCCGTATGTGGATGACCCGCGACGGTTTGCCCACATTCTGTTCGAGTTTCACCTGTGAAAGAAAAGAAATGTTAATTAAAACATCCTGTTAATATTATAAACGGGAAAGTTTGCGAGGATGGATGTTTGTTACTCTTTCACGCAAAAACTACTGAACGGATTTTTATGAAACTTTACAGTAATATAGCGTAAACATCAAAATAACACATAGAATACTTTTTATCCCGATATTCCCACGGGATCGACACCTATGCGGGTAAAACCGCGGGACGCAGCTAGTATTAAATAACCAAAGATATAAATTAATAACTGACTTTTAATCCTCCAAGATGAAGACAAGAAAGATTCATAAAAATATTACTCAAAGGACTTAATGAAGAGAAACGTTTAGTAAAGAAAAACAACTATAAAGATTCTTGTCCATAGAGTTCGCTGCACGCATTGATCTGTAGGTAATCAAATGGCGTTCGATTCTGGATGAGCAAACGCGAATGTAAAAGGCACACAGCGTATAAAATGACCGTTCTAATATACATAAATAAAGCTAGCATTGTTCGCGAGGAGGAGCCGGTTGGATAATTGAAAAGTCGATGTAGTATAATTGTCGAGGCTTATCGGGCCCAACCCCGATGTGGGCGCCATTGTTCCCCAGAGAGCCTTTTGATTACGGTGGCGGGCTCGAACCGAGTCCCGAATATATTGTAGCTTTGTATGACACTTCACTTTCCATTGAAGTGAAAAGAGCAACCTTTACAGCGCAATTTATGATTGTAAAAAAATCATAAACAAATTTCTAAAAGTCTAAGTCTCACGAAGTGTAATAAAACTGTGTTATCAAACATTTTCACGATTATAATTATGTTTTAGAGGAAATCTTAGCAGACATTTCAGTTGGAACAGCGAATAAGATTTGGGGAGTTGCGGGGTATCTAAGCGTCTCCCTTTTTACGTTCTTTGGCGGGCGGCGAAGCGTGGAGGTGTAACAAATGAGTCTAATGCCTATTAGTTCGACCTTGTTAAGTTCAGACAAAGTGAGCAGCTGGTCTGACAAAGGTGCAGGGAAAAGTCGAAACACTTGGAGAATTGTTCTATTGTGGCTTTTAGTGGCTAGACTCCGAATACTGTTGATACAAAGCGATTGACTTTTAATTACCTGCACTCAATTAAGAAGTAAGAGTGCGATTGGAACTTTATTTAAGACTTCAGTGCGTGCTTATTTATAAATTGTGATTAAAAGAGCAAAGAGATTACTTAATATTTAAATTAAATTTATCACAATAAATCAATTTATTCGATTTATTATTCGAATTAATGATTAAGGGTGGGTAGAACAAATACTGATTAGGTATACAGTCTTTTATACAATATAAATATTTTTACGCTACGTTTAACCGGTCGAACCCAACCGAGAAAAAGAAAACAATTGAACTCGCAGATCTTTATAAAAACAAAGCGCTAACTAAAAGAAAAGAGTAGGTACATAGATATGATATTTTTGAACAACCCGAATTTCGTTAGAATCGACATCAAAAGAACCAAATCTCCGTAAATAAACAAATAAAAAAATATTTTTCCAAAGTGACTTGCAAAGGGAGGAATAAATCGTCGCACACGCTCGCCCACCTCGAAGGTAGATTTCGGTATTTTCTCTCCTCACGAAAGAAAACAACTGGTACGTAAAACGTAAAGAAGGACATTACTTTCGCTGGGTCAGAAAATCTGCGAGGAACGATTTCCACATCAGGCACTTTAAATCATCCGCTCCGTCTCACATTTCATCCATAAATATTAAATCTTGGCTTGGTTCTTTGGATAGAAAAAAAGCTAGGTATCATATGACATTTTTCCTGTGAGGATTTCCCGGAATCGGTCAATTTTCCCGGTGATCGCGCCGGCCGTGTTTATTGAAACACTATTTCTCAGTTGGCCGCGTCTATGGCACCATATTATCATTAACTATAATATGGCCACACTTGTGTTAACATCTACTTTGACCTATCAACATCATTTTATCGTTCGGATATTAATTAATATTTTTCTTACTTCTTCTAATTTTCGTGTATATTTCGTAGCAATTTGCTATGTGAATGAACTCAGGTGCAATATAAATTAAGATATTAAACCGGGTATCGAATAATATAACCGCGCTGAAGTACTATCGTAAATTGATAAAATATGCTTTAGCAGCGATTAGAAGTGATTTCAAACTTGTTGGCGGTAACATAATGGAGCTATAAACTCGCTGCCACAATTTCACATTATTATGTTTTCTGAAAAAGAATTACGGCACTTGTCTATGCTGTATTTAAGAATTCTCAGTGGCTGTTTAATTATTGAAAGCATTTTTCCTCAAAAGAAAACTCCGTGAACAGTTTAACCCATCTTTTTTCCATCTAAATGCTCTTTGTTTTCTGTTTTTCATTGCAAACCATTTATGTTAATAGCGATAATTGTTTTAGTAGTTATTTTCGTTCCTTTTGTGAGTTTTTAGCCGAGCTTGGATACAGAAAAAAAACCGTTGATCTCACGATTAATCTGTTTTACTTTTAGCACTACTTCCCCCACCAGTAATGACAACAACAAACATAATACCCGCTCATAACATAACTAACCATCTTCAAACACATCTCAAGAATCGGAATTTGTAATCATGTAACGCCCCTATAACCGAACACTAATATTGGCATGTTCAAGTAAACGTAACACGAGTCAAATGTAACTGAACACACTAAGTATTCTGCTTACGGCCCGCTGGCAAACGCCCCGTCGTCGTCGTCGGTAACACAGTGACTAAGGAAACGACATTCCGTAATCCGCTTGTGGCGCACAGGTCAGGCTCGACCCATCAGAAACGGGTGGTATTACCCGTTTAAGAGACACGTCTTATTTTTTAACATCTGTTAGGGATCATGTTAAGGTTTTCAAGTCTTAAGAAACGTTTTTACTGTACCTACTTACTAATAGTCGTTCCAAGTTAACGATATTATAGTTTTAATATTCATCGCTTACCTGTCTTGGACGGCTACTTTGCATCGGGTAGTGGTACGGTAATTGACAACGGAGACGTATTTTTTTTTTAAGAAATAAAATATGGTAGCCCACTAATAAGGTAGTTGTTAGTCTTGTTACGTATGGTAGGTAATGGGGCTGTGAAAACTGAATAGATTTCAGATAACTTTTTAACACAAATGGAAATGTATTCTGGGTTCGCTCATAAAATTTCCATTCTATACCTACGTACGGCAAGAGTCTAGTGTAGAAAAAACTATCACACTAATATTATAAAGGCGAAAGTTTGTGTGTGTATGGTGTGTGTGTGTGGGGGTGTGTTTATATGTTTGTTACTTGTTCACGCTCAAACAGCTGGACCAATTTTGATGAAATTTTGTATAGAGGTAGCTGACACCCTGGATTAACATATAGGCTACTTTTAATCCCGATATTCCCACGGGATCGACATTTACGCAGGTGAAACCGCGGGGCGCAGCTAGTAACTTATAAAATTGGATAGATTTTCCAATTATTTACAAAGCATACAAGTTACGGCATCCGCAATAGGCAGACAATGACTGAGCGAATATCAAAGAAAAGGCCCCCGAGCCTACACCGTAATCGATTTCGTGATGCAGGAAAACTCCCCACAAATATTTATTTTATCTATGTAAACAAAATCTCTAGGAACTTTACCGTATATTCACGTAAGAGGATTCGTTAAACTTTTAGCTGTACTGTTTACTATTTAATAAATTAATATTGAGCTAAGTAGCTTTTGGTTCGTTCAATTTACTAAATATACCCCAGTGAATTGTTAGAAGGTCTGATAACAATCATTTTGTAACATTTCGTGTCGCTCCTTGCTTTTAAACGTTTAAACATTTTTAAGATAACTGTAGAATGTCGGGACATTTTCAAGATGATTTTTCTTCATTTCAAAGAGGGACTTAGCATGTAAGATGTTCTTGCAATCTGAGTAATATTTTAAATGTTTGAATTAAAGTTACAACGGTATAATAGGTACTACAGAAGTATTTTTTTTGTAGCTTATTCTTAATTTTTCATACATAACCTAACACAAAATCGACAATTGACGACAAAGTGGATCAAGTTATCACAGCTACATTAGAGGGCAAAGTACGTTTATTGGTGGCCCTTAACTATGTCTGTCATTTGAGAAATAATGTAGTATCGCAGAGAAATCTCTCAAAGTCAGTATCGGAACCCTTGAACTAATAACAATCGCGATTTAGTGAGGCATTCGGTAGCAACTCGATGAAAGTTTGAGTACCACAGGTATGGAGCGCAAGTTCTCATGTAACAGCGATATTTATCGTAGCTAACTGCGCCGGCGACTCGGCTTGCGATAAATGTTGAATTTCTTCGTGCAGCCTTTACGAGTTTTGTATTTAGTGTTTTGTTGTTGCTGATCTAAGCTTCCTGACAATATTCAAAGTCTGTAAATATTTTTTTTAAGTCGTGTTACTAATACTATGGATTGTGTGTATTTTTATGTGTGATCCGCAATAAACGATATTATTATTTTTTTATAATATTGACCTCTAAAATAACTAAATATCTTTATAAATTTATGAACCAAACAAAATCCTCTTATATATGATTTTTCAATAGTCAGATATTTTTTATATAAGGAATTAATTAGTATTGCGGTTTGACAGATTTGTATCTAAAATATACTGTCCTAAGTGTCATTCATTGTAAAAGTGAATTTTCTCCTTGTAACTGAATTTTCGAATAACAAGCTTTTTGCGAATTATAGTGTAGGAAATAAAATATAAGCATTTATTCAATGTTTTCTATTTTTTATTATTGAGTACAATCAAAGATGATGCTTCAGTTTTATATTGAAAGATGACGAAATGCGCGTTAGGGCCGAAGGTCAACGGGATTGTCCGAAAGGGTTACCGCTGCCCGGGAACATAAAGGGCTAAGGAAGGAACACGGGTGGGTTTAGTCAGTAATAGTCTGACACTCCTTTCCGCTCCACCCAGACCATTTGATGATGATGACCAGGGTCATTTGATGATTTCCCATCCTCAAAACAAAAAATACCATTAGGCAAGAAAATATGTTTTTTTTTTTAATAAGGAGTTACACCACTTTTACAATGAACGACACATTATGTATTCTTCAGTTAAAGTTATCTGAAATACAGCCCTTAAACAAAACCGATATCCAAGGAAATAGGTCAGACATAGTTTTCTAACCCTCCTCCATAATAGAAGTTTACTAAAACAATCCGCCATACTAATTGATTCTTATGGCTTGCACCACACTTGCTGTTGCATCCGCCGTTAAAATTTGAAGAGCATTATTACACCAGAAATCGCTGGAGTCGATCCGTTGAAACTTTTAATTGGCAGTCCAGTGGAATATTGTATTTCATTGCCGACTATCAATGATATTATTTGATACAGATTGAGAGCTACTTCCGAGTTAGTTATTATAGTTGGAGCATCAAATAAGTAGAAGCACAGCGTTTAAAGCTTTTATTAATTGGTATTATGTAGAAATTATTCAGAAAATGTGGGTAGCATAATTAATATGAAATTATATCGAAGACGTTATTGGTAAATTCGATGAAATTGTCTGGTTGGTTTGTATTATTATTGATTTCAGTCTATTTAGGAAATATAAACTTTGAACCTAATTGTTGTATAATCATTATATTACAGCATTTCAAATAGATCGCTAATGAAGTGTGAGCAAGGCTTATTAAGCAACTAGTTTGAACGGTTATTAATTAGAAAATCGGCTAGTTATATTTTCGGAGATTTTTTACTGACTAATAAAATCTAACGCCTATACATTTCTTCTATACAAATAAATAAAATTGAAGTGTCTAATTGTACCTATATGAAAGTGAAAACATTATTTTTATTAAAATTTTTGTCAGTCTGTCTGTTTATTTCGGCTAATCTCTGAAATGGCTGGACCAATTTTAGCGAGACTTTCAATGGCAGATAACTGATGTTATAAGGAGTATCTTAGGTTTAGTACTTTTATTTATGAAAAAGATTATGGTTCCGCACAAAAAAAAATAAAACCCATGAAATCCAATATGAACGCCAACGAAAGTCGCGGGCATAGTCTTTTAATAAAAGACAAAAAAAAAAGATTAACAAAACCTCTTATCTCTTGTGAAAAGTTGTAAAAATCAGGTTCAGGAAATTGGTTTGCCGATACGTGGCGATGACAGACGAATCGATAAACTTAGTGTTGTTCACTGGTTTAAGACATCCACTGTGATACTGTTCTCGAAATATACGAGATACCTCATAAAATTCGAAGGGGGTAGCCACATATAAAATATTCCAAAAATATTATAAAGACACTGAAGTTTTGGTTTTAAGGCTATACCTACACTAACTATGATACAGAAATAAAGCCAATACGATGTATTCTACAGTATTCTACAGCTTTATTTATGGCCGATATTTATTTATTTTGCACAATTTATTACCCAAAGCATTTATTTCAATTAAACCATTTACAGGCACTTTTAAATTGTCGAGAAGAAACTCCATGGACACTCTTTTAAATTATATTTTTACAAAAATATTAGTTACATCATTAATGTTGAAAATACAATTATACTAGCTGACCGCGAACTTCGTACCGCCCCGCCAGCCGCTCTGATCCCGCTTTTTAATTCTCTGATATCTTCTAAGATATTAATTTTAATGATATGCTGTAAAGGGCAATTTTGATCTAGGACATGAAATGCACAACGTATCTAATGTATTTAATTGGATAAGGAATAATACTTCATTGTTTAAAATAGCTTGGTAAATAACCCATAACTGTTTGTAATATGTAAAAGATAAAAATGGTTACTGTGGGTTATCCTTAGGAGATTATAGCATCGCGGACTTTTTTATCGATCTTTTTAAGATATATAATTCCGTAAAGTAAGTATACTGTTGAGTTTACAATATATAAGGACGCCAGTAACAGTATGCACTAGTTGATACTGTATTACAGTAGGATATAATAGTTGACACCGAAAATTTTCCGACATTTCCCAGCACTACTATATTGTCGTGACTTATTTTTATGGTTTATGCGCCCCTGTGGTATGTGACTAGCAACAGAAGTCGATTAACACTCCTACTTATACACATCATCTAATTTGACACAAAATTATTCAATACATTTGATATAATAGCTAACTGTTAATATTTCAGCATTTAAGAGTTAATGTTCTTTTAATTTTACTTCTGTGCCGATTTTAATTAAATATTTTGTTCAACATACCGGCAAAATGTGGGTGTAGGTATTATAAGTACACCTGTGCCCAACCCGTTCGGGGCATACAAGCGTGATGGTATGTTATTTAGCTCAATATTTAACATTAACAAAACTGAAGTGTTAAGACTTTTATCGCTGACTGTACCTACCTATATTTCCGATCAAAATATCGGTCTCAAAATTAAAAATACTTTACTTTTTTAAACTTTATTTTAAAGCCAACATAGCTACGAACTTCCTGAAGAATATTCCGGAAGGGAAGTGGTCGAACATCCACATTTTACTTAGCTAGGTGCTAATTCATCTATGCATAAGAATGGAACAACTTCGCACCGGTAAACTTTTAATAGTGGCCCTCGCTGGGCCTGAATCGCTTCGCAACTTCCAGCCATTTTGCCATAAGATCATTATTCATTGAAATAAATATTGTTATCCGTTAATCCTTAATTAAGTTGAAGGTTTTTTTTTAGTTTGCGGAGGCAAAGTGAGACGATCGGTTTTTATGGGGGATTAAATGAAATTGTGTAAGATAAGCCTGTTTGTTTCTGATAATCGGAATGGCTATAAGAATAAAGAATGGTGGAAATATGAAGCGAAAAGCAATACTACGTTTTGAAATCAGTTATAGGTATTAGATATTATTTTGCATAGTCAAGGGGCCCGTGGCTAAATAATAACAACCGCACAGGTGGATCGATCAGGTTAAGCTACGCTTGCCGCGGTTGGCCTGTGGATGGGTGACCATCTTTACATAACGTGACCCCTCCGTGCCTCGGAAAGCCGTTCGTCCTAGTTGTCATTCGTGGATCTTTGACAGTCGTGACGGGTAGTCAGAAGCCCGAACGTCTGACAACCAGTCTTACCAAGGGGTATCGTATTACCCAGTAACTGGGTTGTGGAGGTCAGATAGGCAGTCGCTCCATGTAAAATACTGGTATTCAGCTGCATCCGGTTAGACTGGAAGCCGACCCCAACATAGTTGGGAACAGGCTAGGCAGATGATGATGATTTTGCATAGTCAAGGATCTCTTATTACTATCAGGGTAAAGTAAAGAAACGGTTGTTAGTATCTATAAAAATGTACCAATAACAATTTTATAGCAGCAAGCTACCAAAAAAAGCACACCATGTTCAATGGGGGACTTTTACGGGCTGAATATGATATGAAGGCAATGTCTAGATAAGGCACTACATAGCCAATGAAATGAACATTTTAAAAGGCTTTTAAAGACTCAAAACTGTCAGTAAACATTAAAATATTCACCCAAAACTGACAAAATAAATCAATGAACACGCGATCGATAAAATTCACTTACCTACGCTTACATTGAATGTTATGTAATGTATGTAATAACGATAACGGACTATAAAGGTGTACAGTAAACATTCCCCTCCATATGTTACTATGTCTTAAATCACACGTACCATATGTTTTTGTTTGAACAGACGCTCAGGCCGCGTTCGTGGTAGGAAATCGTAAAATAAGATAGCCAAATGGTTTTAGTACCCCCTAAAACTAGCAGTAAAATAGTAAGTGCTTGGCAATGAATACCTTTATGAGATCATTTGATTGATTACTGAATTTTCTGGGAACGAAATCGATGACGGCGAGTGGTTGGATATATTTCATTCGATTTTAGGAACTGCTTCATTAGTTTATTTTATGATATAATGTGATACAAGGTTTTTTTTTATATCTCTCTAGGGTAAAGAATCAACTGACATGAATTATTTTTCAATTATCATTTTTTTGTTTTAGTTTTTCATACAAATTAATTCGACAAAGTCACGGAAATATGACAAAATTGGTTTGAATGAAAATGAATTAGGTACTCTATTTATCAATGAAACTTAGATACAATGATATCTTCGAAACTATGCATTTTTGGAACACAAATTCTAGAACTTTTTGTATTATTTTTACGTATAAAATATAACCCTAGAGTTATGGGATATAAAAAACACGTTGAATATGTAACTTAATAATATAAATACCATAGTCGATACTCTTGCTCCATCCCATCTTCCTGGCTCGGTGTGCTCTGCTGGCGCTGCTGCTGCAGCTGCAGAAAACCTCAAGCGGCGAAAGTATAACAACCTTATCGGTTAAATATATTTTCGAACCGTTTGGGGTTGACACCCTCGGGCCGTGGGATCTGAGTGCTCATGGCTTGTTCAATGAAATCTCCAAACGGCTGGTTGACACTTCCCGCGAGAGGCTAAGTATTGCCATACAACGTGGCCATGCAGTCTCTTGGGTATATTACCAGTCGACAGCAATGCGGAGGTATTTTTCCACGCCATATTTTAGTTTGTTAATAGTTTTAACAAGGTTAGGATATTATATTTTTATTTTAATAGGTAGTTTGTTAGTTTATTTAGTATAAGAAGTTTATCCAATGTATATGTTTTTATCCTTCAAATAGATAACTTGGAATAATACGAAATGAAGTTTGTTTGCGCGGCTTCATTAGTAAGCAATATTGATGCTAATTGTTCTATTAGCAACTAAACTATGTACTAACGAAGTCAATAAACGCGGCTGCGTTATTTGCGTACGCGCTTAGCACTCACAATACGCAAATATCTTACAACTCCAAAGGCTGTTTAGGGTACTTTACTAAATAAGTTATTCTCGCCCTCAGAGCGTCATTCGAATATAAAACAGAAAGCTATTTATAATTTGGCCAGCTAATTTAACGTTCCACCGAGTGGAGCAGTTCAAAAAGAAAATAACAATTAGGTACTCGAATGAATAAGAAAAAAGGGACAGAATAGGTCGTAAATTCTTCTCCAAATAAGATCAACAGTCAACCTGTGCAAGCGAAGTCGTAACTCCGTAAGACAACCTCGTAAATGCTTAAGTAGTGGTAAACGCAGTCCCCGGACCTCTTCTGATTTGATTGATCTTCACAAGGCAGACCCTTTGCGTTTTTACAGAAAACGTCAAGAAAATGAGGAAAAAAAAACGGGGAACATAATTAATTACTTGATTTGGACATTAATGACCCGGTCAAAGAGGACGAGGGTTGATTAGTGTGCTTTCTACAGACGTGCTCCCTCTGACATTGGTATTATTTCAACGAGAGTACTCTGCTAAATACACTTGTGTGTATGACATAAGTTGAAGCAAACAATTCAAATTAATTAAAACTGTCTGCACTTTCCTTTTAATTTGAAAATGGGAACTCGAAAAACCTTTAAAAAATACCTTTATTTATTTTTCCTTTAACGGCCCAAATACAGCTCATAAAACATTCTACCTATATAATAAAAACAGAAGCTCTGAGTTTTCCTTCAATATTTTCACAGCATGAAGTGTTTGCAGTACAACACAAAGGGAGAACATAAAAAAATACTTTTAAAAACGAGTCGCCATTCCGCCGATAGGCAGCAAATGAATATTCAGGGCAACAAAGGAGAAGGGGTGTCGCAAAAAGGCACTGCCTTAATTTTCATCGCAGAAAAAAAGCGGGGCAATCGCTAAACCATAAAATAGCAAATAAATAAGCAACGTTGGGACACGTCCCTATTTAATTATGAATTAAGGCCGAGCAGTAACGAGATCACAATGTAATTAAGATTACTGCGGCGAGGTTTTTTCAGGGCGCCCCTAACAAGTGAGAGTAAATGGACGACAAAACGCCGCGAAACTAAAATGGCTACCTTGTTTTGCTTGAGATAGGGAATCATTTAATGAATCTTGTTTGGGATTGGATGATTACCAACTAATGGATCTTCGATGTATTGTTACAAGGATTACTTTTGTAACGGCTTAATGATCCTTTAATCGAATAAGTTTAAAAGGCATTAAAATATCAGCTCAACTTATAAAATTAAAACGAAAACGGAAGTCTTCGTTCTTGTCAAAGTTTGAAAATATATCGGAATATACAACTCAATTTATTAAAATGTTGTTCCTACATTTCTTGAGAGGATTAACTTTAATGAAATACTACAGATAAAAAGTAGTAGGTACGTACTCCAGTTACATTAATACGCGAACAAAATAAGAATAATTTCAATTTCCTCAGAGCGACTACACATCTAAAATATACCTACAAGAATCATTAAAAAGGTTTTACGTATAATTCCTATTGAAATAAAAAAAAAACATTTCTCTTGTACGCAACAGCCAGTATGATATTTTATTTTCGCAGTGACATAATGACCGGTGACAGCGGGGAAATAAACTGCCCGAGGGAAGAATAAGAAAATGGTTTCTTTTCAACGAGACGGTTCGCTTCTATTTAATTTGCGTAAATGATACCTACGGCAATGTTAAATAACACACTATTACAGTATTACCTATGTTTACCGACGAATGCTGGTTTCTCTCACAGTTTATTACGAAGTATGATGCTCGAAGAAATATCGAGGTGCGGTAATATATTGAGTTTAAAACTTTTAGCAGTGCATACGTAGTGACAGGTCCATCGCTTACTTATGGTACTCACTTGCTGTTTCCTAAATTGAAAATTGTTGTATAGCTATTCATTGACTTATATATATATAATATACCCAAATATAGGGTATATTATATCATAAAATAACGATAGTGTTTGTTTTCATATCAATTGCGAGGATAATTACTTTGACAAATTCAGTAATTGGATGCTAAATGATAAGATTTTTCTGCAAATATATATTATAAATACCTACTGTTGATTTGCAACTTGTTTGAAACACCATACAGTTCTTTTACACGAGTCTATCAAAGACGTCAGAGGAAGTCACGAATTGAGCCTTATTAAATTTAATTGCAGTTTTAACGTAAGCAGTAGTGCTGATTAGCACTCCGAGACTTAAGTTCGCCTTTAAACTCAACATTTTATAAAACTTCTTCAAGCTGTGCGTAGTTTTTATTAGTTTGCCAAGCTCAACCACAAACGTAGAGGAAGTGAGGAATATGTAACACAATCTGACCTAGGAATGTAACACGTTATTCCGTTTAAATGGATGATGCAATCCATTTGGTGGTCGGAACACACGGCCAGCACTAGTCTCGACAAACAAAGAACTGTTTGAACAGTACCAAACAAAGTGTGCATGCAAAACTCGCCCCGTATTTATGTAAATACACGATGAAACAACTGTGCAGTAGGAAAGACCCAAAACTGCGACCTTGTTTATTTTCATAAACAGTTTTCTTCTATGTTGATTGTTTTTTACCTTTTGCCACGTGCGCGTTTTGTGCTGAGATTTTTTTTTAACCTTTCCTCTCCAGTATCTCGTTGATTAGTTCTGTGTACATACTGTATACATTGTTGACGCTTTAAACCTTTCGGTTAACGGTCTCGGTTTATGTTACATTGAAATATGGGTAGTGAATAACCTATAAAGGTTTTACTTATTAAAGTGTTTTAGAACTCATTACGTGTTTATTAAAATAATTTACTGCTTATCTATTTGAAACTATAAGTTATGCTTACATTTCAGTTATGTACAGTTACAGTTATGTAAACATTAGGTAAGTATACTGCAACATATTTTTACCTAACTAAAATATGATGGGTACATATTGTACTCTTCATATGCGAATTACCTCAAATGGATGTAGAATATAGAATGCAAAAATAACAAATATAATAACAAGCTGCTAGGATATCAAATCACGTTGCAAACGCAATACATTATCAAGCGAAGGAATGAAAGGAAATTGTTCAAAGAAATAGGATAATGGAAGTTCTTTTCGTGTAGTTCAAATTGTTTTATGAATATTGAACAAAGGACCTTATTTTTACGCATCCGTATTCAATTAATATTTAATTCTGTATAACGTTACGTTTCTTTTTCAGCACATTTACATCTTGTTCAAACATTAATTAAAAATTCAATGAAAAATAAAAAGGAAAAATATCCATACAAACATAGCCGAAAATTAATTTTTATTTAATTTTAAGGCCTGCACACACTGACCACTTATAAGGGTTAACCGGTTAACCTTATCGATTTGATTTCTATATGTAAAAATTCATCCCGGTATCGGCAACTAAGGGGCGGAGATTAATAAAAATTTGGCCCCCAAACCCTCAGGGCAGCTCTTTATGGCACGTTGGATTTTTACGAGGGACCTTTTATTTTAATACTTATTACGGTTTCGCGATTCCGCCGTTTTATCGCGATTAATCGTTTTTCAGTTAATTACACATTTCAGCAAAAGAAGTGCCGTTAAAAGGGAAAGTAAAGAAATGGGTTGTAGCTATTCAGTTTCGTCTTTGTATTGTGTGTGGGTGAATTGTAAATTCATTAACTATAAGTTGTCAGAATCGATATCTTTAACTTAATAAAAAAATATTAAGAATTTGCTCACTGGCTACTTCACTTCACCTGCGCCAGCGACGGTTTTTGTGTTTAATCCGCCAAATACAAAACTTTTTGCCATAATGTGTAAGAAATGCCGCCTGCCAGCGGTTTATAACAAAAATAAGAAGCTGATTGAAAAAACTGATTTTAAACCTGAGTCTAAATTGTCCATTTTGTATCTATTATGAACGATAACCTCAGTAGGAATAAGATACGAAACAAAAAAAACTGGCTCGAAGGTTTAAGCTTAAACCCAATTAAATAAAATTTAATGATTTACGGTTAGTTTAATTTGCGTTTTATTTATTTACGTTTTAAGTACATTTAAGTTATTACGTTTAGTTTAATGATTCACGGTCAATCATTAATTATAATAGAAAAAGTCATTAAGTACCTAGTACCTACTTACTTACCTGGATTTGAACCCACAACCTCGTGCAATAGAGGCGAAGGCCTTAACCACTGGGCCATCACGGCATTTTACTGTAATCTGTTAGTTATTGTGGTTTATTTACCTTTTTCGCAGCGGAGTCCTGGTTGTTATTGTCGGCGTGGTGCGGAGCGGCGGGCGCCATGACGGTGACGCCACTCTGCGAAAGAAGCTCGTCGGAGCCTCTCTGTGGGCAAAAGAGAAATACTTTGAAGAACATTGTCTTATTTAGAAGATTCAACTAATCGATAGCTAGAATTACAAACTACTTTATGGTGTGGAAAACTATAAACTACTAACTAGTGATGTATGCTGCCGTTCAAATTAAATAGTCCAAATTATAAATCAAAATAATAAAATTTTTAATCAATGAACGGGCAATGAAAGCGAATGCTTGTACTAAAAATCAGTAATTATACAAATTGAAAAGCGGAAAATTTTCAATTCGTCAGTTACAAAATGTTTACGAATAGTACCCTACCTAATTGTATATTTGGAAATGGTGCAATAATTCTACAAAACTTTTATTGAAACCGTGGAATGTTCTAATTGGCACTCAGCGAAATTTTTCGAAACGAGGACGTATCAATATCGAACTTTACCGCAGTGGGAACCGAGTCTTTAAACGACTCGAAATAAGGCCGCGTCGCTGCCGAAATATTGACAGGTGACTTTGCATGCGCAGAGACGTCATCTCCCCCGGCACAAAGGGAAAAACGTAACAAAATAAAACAAAAACACAATTCCGGGACACGCCAACGTACACGTCAACCCGCCCTTCCCCGGGATCAATCTCAATTTAAGACGGCGAAATGACAGACCTCAGCAGTTAAACGCACCGGGCTAAGGTATAAATCACGCTACGTAATAAAGAAAAAGTACAAATGACGCAACACCGCGGATTTTGTATCGCGAAACTCACACCTGGCGACGTCGCCTGGATATCACTCACACGGGACACTTAATAAAGCCGAACACATCAATTGTTCCTAACGCGAAAAATGACAGACGGTGACACACGCACCAACCTATGTAAACTTACATTTGATGATGAAAATGCAAATAAGGAAAGTAATCTGTTATTAGGAACAGCCACATCAAACCTACGTAATTCCTTCGAATTGTTAGCACGGGCTTTTTATTTTATCATGAGCAGAATATTCGTGGAGCTTCACAATATTTTAGGGTAATAAACAATTCTGAAACAAAGTATGCAGATTTTGTTTGAACTCCACTCCAATAAAAGAAAACCTTTTAACTCTTAGTTTCGCATTTGTGATAACTGTGACTCTTTATTTGCATTTCACTTAATATTATGAAAAACAGATAAAGGTTAACAGCGGGATGGATTCTCATTTTTCAGCATAAAGCTTCCATTGTAGAAAAAGAAGGTTCTTTCTGAAATAAAACCAACATTCGCGAGTCCTATTCCTTGGAGTAATTTCGTAGAGCGCGTGTAATAATTGCCCGAAATTAAATAACATTTTTCACAACAACGAAAAACAGCACGGATGAAAATTTTGTGTAAGGAAGGCGGATTGTGTTGAAAAAGAGGGCAGTTATCGTTTCCTTCGCAATTTCTCAACTTAATGGAGAATGATGTTGAATGATGCCTTCATGATGAAGACAATGGTGACATTGGGTATAAATACGGGGACTAACGTTATTTATCTAGACTCTAGAGACTCATCAGTAGGTACCAGGTAGAACTTATCCGTCAGAAAGGTAAAAGCTGCTACCATTCTGTTTAAATGATGGACGCTTATTTTTTACAAGGACATTTTATTACAATACCTTTAGATTTTAAGTCTGTAGCCAAACAAATTCGTTTGAACTTTTTTGACACAAAAAATCGGGTTCTTATTTTATGTTCTTTAGTAACAACAGTTTACAAAAGGAAATATCATTGCTTTTAGTAATATTGTGAAACGAATGTATTAATAAAAAATGTAATCTGTCCACATAATACGTGCGTAGCTATGTACCTACGAATGGGACCTACGACGCAAAATCAATTCCCTAGATTGGTTCTTCACAAGATGGTATTTGGTTTTACTCTCGAAAGAAAACTGTGATCTTTTCTCGATGAGAAACATACTCAAACGTTCCTCCAATATGTCATTTGAATGAGCGTGATACGAGGGGCCCACATATCAAAATATAGGGAATAAAATATACATGAAAGGTTTACTTGTAACAGACGAACGAGCTCGGGCCCTTCTTACAGATAGTAAGGACGCCAAATGATATGTTTACGTGGTCAAAGAGGAGTATCGAAGTCCATTGTCGGAAATCAATACGGATAATGTATTAGTGATATTAAAATGTGCTGAAAACGTTTGGGAAAGATGGGACACACAGATTCTGTTGTTATTTATAGAATCTGTAGCATAGTGATAAATATTACTTTTGATGCTTGGACAAACAACATCTGGAAATCAATTCACTGAAAAAGCTTCAGCAAAATGGGGATAACCAGAATATCTGGTTCAAGTATTGAATTCTTGTAGTCCCACTACTTCAGCGAATAAGTGTAAGGGTCAATTTCGGGCAATACATAGAACGCCGCGTATTAAATACCTACCTTATTTTTATTGTGGTTACAGGAAAATCCTCAGTAATAGATTTTAGAACAAACAGTTCGGATTTCTGAAAACCTTTTGTGTGTTATAAGTTACCTGGATTGATAAATCAACAGACATTTAGGTATAATTAGTACCTATCAGAGATTTTGTATACCTACATAACAGATACTTGTTAAAATAAATCTATATAAATAAGTTAAATATGTTTTGCAATTGCATTTCCTACTCCTATGTTTAATGCATGCCGTGGCAGCCTTTCATTAAGGCTACACTATAAAATGTAACAATAATATGTGTATTTTATAACATGTATTTTTGGTGTATGCTTTGCTTGGTTGTCCTTAAATAAATAAATAAAAATAACCGTCTGAAATAAAACTCTCTGTAGTGTGTAAAACGATAACCAGAAAATAACAAATAATACCATTTGTTCCTAAACTGGCAGCGCGCGATTTTTATGAACATCATAAACATATCCGACAGCACTATCGTGTCATATGAAATATTTATGTGCCACTAACACTCTTCAGAGATCATTAATCGATATTTACGAGTACCTACAATATTCGGGACGAGTAGGTACAGGTACCAAGAATGTTAATTGTTGCCCTTTTTGTTAATACTTACCTCGAAACCGTTAATTCTATACCCCCGATCGCGGGATAAGTAGGTATTAATAACTTTTAACCTTTTTGAGTAAAATCGACTTTTTGAAAAAAGTACCAATTTCTCGTCAAATTAAAACCAACGATATGGTTATTGAATAGTTTGCACAAAAACGATATCAAAATGTTTAGGCGCTTTGAAGCATTATTGGAACGAATTTCCTTTTCGCACGTAACGCTAGAGCTAGACCGAAAAAAGTGTAACATTTTGACCGTCACGACACTTTTGTTTTTAATTTAGTTACTCTCAAACGTTGTTAATTTATTTCAAAGTGCCTGTTATATACAGCGAATGGAACTTCGTTCCAATTGGGTGTCCGGCGACGCCTTGAGACCTTTATATTCTTTTCGAGATAGTGCCACTGAATCGGGATACTATAAATCTCGGATATTTCCGAACTGTAACAATAACATCAATGCAATTCCATCAAGATTTGGAGGCATCGACGGATGTCAAATAAAATATTATACCCACTATGCACCATCACAGTAAGAGTAGGGTAAGCTTATATAATAAAACTCGTGTCGAGAGCACCTTGTTTCTGTGGCCGAATAAAATAGGGAGAAACGAGAGAAAACGAACATTTACGATGCGAATGAAAAATCGCTTCGCCATTTATGACGTCATTGTTCCTGAGAATGAATCTAATATGAAAAAAATAAAAGGGTCTAGCGTGGAAAGGCTGTAACGAGTCTAATAATTTTTATTGCGATTTCACGAGCTTACAGTCTGATTTAACTCGACGTGTGTAAATTATGATTTAATTTAATAACCAGCGTTGAAAACGAGCGTAAAATGTTTTTATGTGAGATAATATACTTTTCATTAAGAGTCATGCGTTACTCGCACAATTTTATATTCGTGTTTTACGGGCGCAAGCAACTCGGCGGAATTGAATCGTTAACAAAAACATACAGGGATTTGCGTAACAGTTTGCTACAAATGCTGCCAACAAGAAGTCAATACATCAACCAATATAATATTGTATAGTTCAGGGCATTAATAATACCGTTTATGTTAATCTCCCTAATTCGTTTCAAGCTCTTAACAGAATAATTTTTCACCTTCGTGCCCAGAGAGTGTTAATTAACTTATTTTGCCTTGATTAAAAGAAGGGGTTTACTTAAGTTAGAAGGAAAATTAATCAAAAATAAATACCACTACGTGGAAAATTTCTTAAAACAGTACTTGCGTAATAGTACCCTAACATAAGAGTATTAGCTTACGAATACCTTATGCACCTACATAATAAATGGAGCTCGTTCAGTGGAAATTTTAAGCCAAGCAAAATTCTGAAGTAAAATTTGAGACAAAATAATTTTCTGGGAAATAAGGTAAGCTTTGCAAACTAGGTACCTAAGCTATATGTACGTTACCGCTAATGCCCGCGAGTAGCGTGTCGAGCGTGTCGACAGACGGCGCGCTAACAAGCCTGTGTGTACACCAGGCGATGCGCGCTAAGCATCACCGCGCTGCTGTCGATCTCACCATCGCGAGTAGCACCGTGTGCGCCGCACATTCGTCTAATGCTTAATATCATCCCGCCCGACCGCCTTCGACTAAGATGTCGAAATTAACGATCTTGATAATATTTGTCGGCTCAGCGCTGCCAAGCTCCACTCGTAATTAATTGCACCAATTTGTTCTGCGCTTATAACGGACATTTGTCAAGCGCCCACCCGCGCCGGATGATTTTCGCACTAACTTCATAATCGATATTCGGAAATATCGATTATCGCCGAAACTCTTTGCCCCAACTCGGATATTAAGACGTTCCGCAGTCATTAATAAGCCGTAACGATGTTTTCTTCGATTCCAACGAGCAATATAAATTCCAGTCATAATTTATTACGTTTGCACTTGCCGGTGTAGTTGAGATGTGTGTATTAAGAATTCAAAGTGTGACTGCGATAAATTAGGCAGATACAAGACGCTGTAAAGTTAACAATTCTCATCACAACTAGGAGGCAAACCTCTTAGCCCCAGAACAATATAAGGAGACATTACTCGCTGTCACAACTATACTTTATAGGGAAAGTAGGAGCTGCGAGTTTCTGTGAACAAAGTTGTAGGGGCCTGGTTACTTTGGTAACGAATAGAGACATCAGGAGGTAACCGCCACTCGAGCGCAACTCGCGTGCCATTTTAACTCGGGCCGAACTATGTCGGACTAACGCCGGGATCGATGCGGCAAACTGCTGTTACTCTCAACAATATATTAATTAAAGAGTTATTTAGTATCCGCGTGTATTACGATCCGCTTTTAATTCGCACCTGTTAAACTTGTAAGATAGATCGGATCATTACGCTCACTAAACTTGAGCTTAATGGCCGTTCAATTTACGATACTGTTAGAGCAAAACTAATCTGCTCTGAGGAAAAGTTGTGCGATAAAAGTTAACAGATACAGAGCGAGAGAAACAAAGGGCAACGTTTAGAGGCGACGTTCATTTGCATACGAGACGATATGAATACAGTGCAGTGGGCGCATTGCTCTGTTTTATGGCTTTCACTATTTTATAAACAACTGAAACAAAACCTTGAACATTTGCGAAAAGAACTAATTTACGTGGAAACATTTATCATTAAGAGTGATTTATAGTTAATGAAAAGTTAGCGGTCTACATGAGTCATAATTTCTATTTGCCTTTCCCTAATTACGTTTTATAAAAATAATTATGTGGCCTTCTTTATTTGGCCCAATGAGATTGAGTTAGTCCCGTGGATCCAATAAAGGCTAATGTCACTATAAGAAACGTGTTAATGGTTGTTATTTATCGTAGGAGGCTGGCGAGCGGGAGAATAATCACAGATACACTCTGCGCCTTGACACGGATGTTACAAGCCAACCAGTTATGATTTATGAGACAACTAGCTGCGCCCCGCGGTGTCACCCGCATAAGTTTCGATCCCGTGGGAATATCGGGATAAAAAGTAGCCTATATCTTAATACAGGGTGTCAGCTACCTCCATACAAAATTTTATCAAAATTGGCCTAGCCGTTTGAGCGGGAAGAAGTAACAAACATATAAACACACAATCACAAAGTTTCGCCTTTATAATATTAGTGTGATATTGCACTTATGTACGAATAAATGACAACCCTAAATATTTAATTGAAGGAACAGATTTAAGATCTCCTCACCGTTTCTCCTCAATATTTTTTAGCAGTTAGAGTGAAGCATTAGCAGTAAGAGTGCAGCATTAATTGTTATTCAAATGTCCTTTCTTTGGTAGTGTTCGTCAAGTCGTTGAGCTCCTCAAGTTTTGAGTTGAGCTACCTAATTACTGACAAATGCGTGCACTGACTGGACTGGTTTACTCAAATCTGTGTGGTAATTTTCTCAAAAGACTATTTCAGACATCAATATACATGATCTGACCAAGATTCTATTGTCGTACTTTGAAAGAGACTGTGACCTCTGAGTTTGTTTCGGGCTTTCTTTTCAGAGTAGTCAGATAGGAAACGCCGACCTCGTCTAGCTTATTTTTTAATATGACGTGTACAAGTGATTCCGATATCCTATCAGAATAAATAATTTCAATTCATTTCATTACAATTTGCAGCTAGAACTTATCTAACTCACACAGTTGAAGTCACTTCCTTTAGTTTTGACTACCCATATTCGTAATACTTGAGGAGTTGCGAAAGCAGCTTATTGTAGGCTGTGACGTGACAGGTCCGGCTGGTTCCTAATGAGAAACTACCAAACTCCAACGGCACATTTGTCTTGTTAATGCTAATATTCAATTCTCTAGACGACGCCGCGCCGCTAACTAGGCTTTTAGTTGGTCGTGTACCGTTAGTTTAATGTGATACCGACATTTGAATAGATGCAGATGCAATCAGGGAAAATTAATTAAGTTAAGTAGTTAAGGGATTTTTTTGCACCTACGGCACGTTAATCAAATCAACTTTATACTCCAAGTCGCAAACGCATCATCACATGCCTAGCCTTTTGCTAATTATGTTGGGGTCGTCTTCCTGTCTAACCGGATGCAGCTGAATATTAGTATTTTACATGGAGCGACTGCCAACCTGAGACCTCCACAACCCAGTTACTGGGTAATAAGAAACCCCTTCGTAAGACTGGTTGTCAGACTTTCGGGCTTCTAACTACCTATAACGACTGTCAATTATCTACAAATGACAGCTGGGACCAACGGTTTAACGTGTTTTCCAAGGAACGGAGAGGTCCCGGATATGGTACCAGGGCAAGAGAAGCTTAACCGTCGATCGACCAGTACGGCTGTTGTTATTTAACCACGAGCCCCTCTATTCCAAGTCGAAAACTGTCAGCTAAAATTATGTAAGGCATAAAGATAAAATTCACGTATATAATTTCAAAGATGTCACTTCAACGAAGGCGTATGAATCGGTTCGCTTGTATCGCATTAGCACATTCATATGGCAGACAATCAATATCACATGACTAAGAAAAAACAAATAGATTCTTTATGGCAATGTACGAAGGTAACAATTCACCCCTCAATGGGCCGTACCGAATCTAAAGCGATCGTAATTTCGTCTGGCAATATTCCGCCTTTTCATATTTTCCTTTTGCCTTCCAAATGTTGTATCGTGCCCAATACAAGGCAGCGATTTCGTTTGTTATTTCAAGCCCTCTCACGCTTCTCCGATTTAGTATATCGACACGTGAAGCATCAGTTAAACAAAATATGGAATCACTTGAGTTTTTGAAAGGATTTTTCTAACAAGCTGAATTGTGTCGGTAATAAGATTACATGAAATCCAGTTTCTTTCTTTCAATTTTATTTTATTATCACTTAAATATGTTATATTCGTAACTCATAGAACCCAATTAGGTAGCTTAAGTTGGGGAAATTAATTGGATACCAACTTAAATTTTCCGTAAGTATATTCAAATCACAACCTGTCATTCTTTGTTGTATGAAGGAGCTATAACACGGCAAATAGAAGTAGTGTGTCAATTTAATGGATAAAGGATTTCCTTGACTTTACCATCGACTTACTGCCCACGCATCCCCCACACATCGAGCCACTTTTCTTTTTTAGCGATAAAAAGTATAACAAGGTACCTATATCAGGGCGTCACATTTTCAATAGTAACAATCGCACTCCGGATAGCTACGAGAGAATGCAAAACGTGACACCCTTTAGTCGTCTCGTGAGGCTGCGTCAAAGAGGACCGTTTCACAGCTTATGCTGATACAGTGTCTTTGAGGAAACGCATCCCGCGCTAGATTATGTATGCCATCTTTAAAACAACTCTAAGGAAATATGTTTCGTTCAACTATTGAGGGAATTTCGCGGAGTGAAAACTTCTTGACTTTGTAACCACTTTTTGTTTCTTTCTTGAAAGGGGTTAAAATACTTCGGCATTTTTTTTGTTTTGAATGTTTACAAAGAACAGTAAATATTTAAAGGTCAATATTTTTTAATCAGTTGTTTCTTTTTTGTTGTCATATTTTATTCACGAAAACGAATAAACTTCACTATTATTCTTTATCAATCACTCATGTTATGTTATACTTAGTAGAAAATATGACTTCTCTCAAAGACTAAATCATAATTCCCAACATACGTATAATAAAAAAAACATTACATTCAAAACAAACAAACCAGAATATAAAATGTCAAAAAGAATACGTCTCACATGACAAACAATTTTTCCTTCACGTCAAAACTATTTATGGTATGCTGGCGTATATTCGCGGATGACGTTTTCAAAGGCAATGGGTGTGTTTACATTTGTCTCCAGAAGAGCGGCGGGTAGCCTCAGATATTTAACCGCCGGCGGCGCTCCGCAAAGATAAATAAAAACGGCTGAGATTTAAATACTTTTCGTTCCTATTCTTCACCTTCCCTCTTTGAAGCGAGTCCTTTATATTTATTAACGTTGGATAGCAATATTTAATTATCATTAGATCGTTCTGAAGCTTTATTGGCTGGTTTGCAAAGGGCGTGAAATTTTCATTTCACTTCCAGTGTTTGGTCCTTCGGTACACGATCATTAAAACTGTCGTCGTTTATTTTCTCATTTTAATTAATAAAACCACAGAAACTTTAATAAATCTGTTCATTAACGTTTTTCCGTTGGACAGACAGACATACCGTAACCAGACACGGGCTTTGAGGACGTTTGATGTGTACCAAACGTGCTCAAACAGACTATCGCCAATCAAAAACCTCCAATCGATACGGACCAATAGACTGCAGCAGCTGCAGTCGACTTTTTGAGACTCATCTGGAAACCGATGGATCAGGATTAATTACTCTGACCAGAAAAGAAACGGATTTGTTTTTAACTAGTAGTTGGCCGCGGTTTCACTCGCGTCACAGGGAAACTTCTTCATGAATCCGTATAAAACGATTTTAATTTTTTTATCCATATCATAGTTTACCTGTGTGTCATCTACATCTGTACCGGTGTTAAAGTGCGATTGAGTAACAAATGTCCAAACTCACAAACATAAAGTAGGATTTTCAGTTGAAATACGAACCACAAGGCAAAAATACACAAACAGAGCAGTAACCGACCATAGTTGGTACAAGTGCACTAATTAATTACTAAGTACATAATACGGTGTATTTAGAGTACGGCTGCGAACATTGGCCAGTTCAGCTATTGATTAGACCCCGGAGGTGGTAATACCAGGAACATTGCAGTTCGGAACTACAGTATCGAGACCGATACCAAGTTACCCAGTATACAGGACTAACTAAATGTTAATGTTATGGTTATACCAAGCTATAGGACCATTGTTATGTTGTTGTATGTGTTTTGTTAGCTTAATTGCGGTGGGCAGATGTTAGGGGCCAATGTTGAAGATCAATGGTTGAATAAGAAAAATATAACCAGTGTTAAATGTTGTTCAATGAAAATCATAGCTTGATTTTAAGAATCTGAATAAGAAAGAAAAATCCTTATGAAAATTATTCAAAATTTATAAAATGTTATTCTAATATTAAGCATTAAAGTTATGACTATGATTTTCAGCCACTCAGCACCTCTCTAATATTTTTGCTGAAAGAGCGAACCGTACTTAATGTTAGTTTTACATCCATAATTTTATTAGGTTCTCCTGCATAAACTTTTAAAAACATATATTTTAATTTCTGCACTGCCGTACCTACCTGGTTAAATGTTGCGACTATGAATCAAATTACGTCTCGTAGCGAAATCAGAAAACAAAATAATGACAGAAATGAGTCCATGGATAAGAATGCGGATACAGATAAAATTGATAAAATAACAAGAAGAAACAAACCAAAGGCATAAGGACCAATAAATGATTAAAGGGAGTTTTATTTCAGCCAAGCCCGCCTTGTTAACAACCTTAAAGCAATGAAACGTAAAACTGCATTGTTGAACAGTAAATCTCGGTTAAGTTCGGTGAGAACCTTCCATAATCCAATAAAAACAAGAAATTTTCGTACAAAGGCTTGCACAAAGCATTTGACCGGATAAAGCAAGTGTTGTTAGCCGAAGCGAGTGCCAAAAAGCGTTGGGCATCAAAATATCTGGCGTTAAAACATAGTCCACAGCTCTTGACGCGTTAATAGACTTACCCGTGGTACAAGTTTGGAAGCCTTGTAGCGTTACAATAACCATGTTACGAGTTTTGAGCGCTTATCAACAACACACCGCAATGTCTAAGAGATTAAGGAAATTAGTTTCCCGTCAAAAATTTTCCAAGCTACTGAGAACTTTGTGAGTTAGCTTAGCTGAAAATATAAATATTGAAAATGTATTTCAAGGCATGAGGTAATTTACAGAATGTACTTGAAAGAACTTATCATACGATAGAAAGAAAGTTGCGTGAAAGTGCAAGTTGGTAGCTTTCTATGTGAAAAGAATCACCGACATAATAGGTTTGCTTGAAACTTTTTCTCCTACAAAACTCCGTTCATTTTACCAAGTTGAATAAAATTAAGAAAACAACATTCGAGATTCGAGTTTAAAAGTGAGTCCAGATTTGGAAGTAGCTAATGTTCTTAAATCGGAACAGACGGGTAACGAGCCAGGACAAATATTTTGCCACTTTGGAACGTTACCTGACCGGGGAAGTGGCCGTGGAGTCAGTCG
Organism: Oligia latruncula; assembly: GCA_948474745.1. Taxonomy (NCBI): domain Eukaryota; kingdom Metazoa; phylum Arthropoda; class Insecta; order Lepidoptera; family Noctuidae; genus Oligia; species Oligia latruncula. The sequence continues at coordinate 7,815,924 of OX419686.1, read as the reverse complement.
CGGGGAGACAAAGTAAATATGTCCCCGTTTCCCGGGTCGTCCCCACATTTTATCGGGGAGCGATCGGCGCTCGGGTCGGGAAATGAATTTAAAACGTGTTTGCGGGTAATCTGTTATCGGTCCCTTGTCTCTGGCTGGAATATAGACGTCCAGCCCGCTCCTATATCTCGATCGTGATTTTGTGCCGCCAGTAAACATCACCGTTTATAGTTGTGATCGTTGTGCCTCTTTACACATTGTTCCCTGTTAATATCGTTATCAGCTACCTTAACACAGATAACATTGTTCTGTGTAATTATTACGTTAAAATAACATAATAGAAGAAGCTATTGCTATTTCAATTTCTTAGCATAATACGAAATGTCGAATGAGGGGTTCAATTGAATAAGAGCCACAGCTGTGTTCGCTAATTAAAAGTAATCTGGTGGGTATATACTCCTTGCAAAACGTAATGTTACAACCTCATTATACCTCTTATTGAGTTATAGCTTACAGCTAAGGAGCAGAGGCATCGTTATTTTTTATTAAATCGCACAAAGGAAAAACATCGCTAATCTGAGGAGATTTTGTATGAAGAGTACAATAAAATGTTAAACGTATAAGTAGTGAATGTTAGCTGGAAGCGGAGTCTAATACGAGCAACACTGGGTTAATTATTTCGTCACAAGAGCCCTTGTAAGCCACTGTAACAGCGCTTCAGCCGAGCTCGGGGGGGCCATAAAAGCTACATAATACGCGGCGACGTAAAACTCTTATTATTTTAGTATCTGCGAAACGGTCGCGGAAAACATATCGTAAAATAGAACCTGTCGTCTTGTACGAAGATGCAAGCCTCTCCATCGGAGGCGCGGTTCAGCCAATGTGCATTGTGCACGCTCTAAATCCAGGTGGATTCAGTGTGGACACCGGTTAGGATCGAAACCAGCCAGCTAGGTGGATTTCTATGGTAAATACAGACTTTATGGTAGCCGAGGGATAAGTTTCCATTTTAAATTGAAGAGAAACTCTGAAATGTTTCCTTGTCTCCCGACGGGGCTGAGCGCGCGAAGCAGAATAAAAATTCACGTCAGGTAAGCACACGGAAATATTTACACAACTGAAGAATTTACTGGGAGTTGCAAGTGGTTATATAAATAAATGCTTAACCTCATCGTAACTCCTTCGTATCGATTGGCGTCAGGTGGTGTGGAAAAACGACGCGATTATAAGTATTATGGTGTTACAGTAAGTGATGGCAGTAACACTGCAACAACTGTTTTGCTCGTTCTATCACAGCAAGACAGAAGACGGTGCGACAAATTGAGAATCACAGATTTGAGTGAAAAAATGTCAACATGAAATTATTCAACATTTTTGGCAAAAATGCGACTTAGTCCCGGAAACGCCCATTTACATAGCCGATGTCGGCGCGATGGTGCGTGGCGACTTCAAATGGGAATTATAATACCAAATTGAATACAAAACTTTCCTTTCAGTGCCGAGTAATGGAGGAGTCTATGCACCGGAACAATCGAAAAGACAAATAGAATGAGAGAGGAGACGAGACACTCGCTCTGTTGAAATAATAAGTGCCTGACGTCTTTTTGGACGTCCCTGCCGCGCTTTTTTTGTAACGATAAATTTTTACGCTTTGATCTTTCCAATTCAAATAGGCTTTTTTTCTCGTAGAATCAGAAGTTATAGGAATATTTCAAAAGCTTTAAGTGAGGCGACGGAGCAGATTTTCTTTTCCACCGACTATATCGTTCTGATTGAAATGCAAATGAAAAAGTGTATGTTTTAAATGTATTTAAGTATAATTATTATCTTACCTCTTTGGTTAATCTGCCAAATTAGAGAGATAATAAAACACTACATAATTAATACTGACTGAGTATAATTAAATCTACGCAACTGTAACTGAACCCCTGTTCACTGAATGAATACGAAAGTATTTAATTCCTCGTTTTGTACCTACCCTGATATTACTCCAATATACTATAAAAATAATTAATTTAAATATCTCAGCATTAGTAGTAAAATTTATGAAATTTTAATCTTCTCTCTGCAGTCGAGCAATGACAGGGATTGTTTGCTGAAGAATCTGAAGCGGTTCATTATTCCGTTCCGAGTTATTTGGCGCCCAACGAGGGGCTACGCGCGCTCGACGGCGAACATCTGACGAATCACTCGCAGATTTGAATCTGTATCCGCGGAATGTTTCATTTTTAAAGCCATATGGTCTGGTTTGTTTTATTTATACACTCCATGTGTGTGCGTCATAAACGTCTAACCGCGTTTTGTAGTTGTAACTTCAAATCGGAATAAGTTACACAACGAAACAAGCTGCAACAAAAACATTTGCCTATGCCGACGTTAGTGAATTGTTCTCCCGCTCGTGACTGGGTAATTTCCATACATTTCAAGTTCCATCGCCTGCGGGACGTTCGTTCTTTTGTTGATAAATGTTTGACGGGAACTCCGGGGACGCCATTAAAAGTTTTTTCGTGAATAATTCCAGTTTACATACGCAAATGTTTACTCGTGAGTTTACCCCCGCGCTCACCTATTCGGTGATTTCTTTTCATAGAGGCGTTTGTTCAAGGAGTGGTGAATTTCTTCTGAGCGGAGTCGTTGAATATGTAATTGGAAAAGTTTTTGTGTTTTCTTTGTCATAACCCTTAGTTTTGATGTAATTTACCAGGGATCAGGGGCAAACAGCGGAGTTTTAATATTGTAGAATTCTCTAGACAAAAAGTTGGTGGCCACATTTTGGCTTGATTGAAAACTGCAAACAGACTCGTATATTAATAGGAGTCAGTTTGCGGGTAAAGTTTATTGGAAAGTTTTTGTAGGAACAAAGTGACCGATAAAGACACGTAGACCTTAAAGTTGTCGGCGACGGGGTCGGCTGAAGTGGTAAGTTCTGAGCCATAACTCAGTGAGACGAAGTTGGACGATCAGATTGTGTGGCAGACAAAAAGAGCCTGACGTCACGGAAGCTAGATTGCGTGGATAAACGCGCGTGCTCCCGACACCACGGGTTAAGCTCGCGCTATATCAAACCTTTTTACTCCAATATCTAGTGTGTTTGGAATTTTGGAGCAAGTTAATCCACATAGTGCTTAGACTTTATTAAGTGAAGTAGTTTTAGTTCTGGTTTTCTTGCAGTGGTTATGAGTTAGTCATCATTAAAACGTTACGTTAACGTTATGGTAGATAACTTAAGCTTTACTGTAACTGTTTTATGATATGCAACTTCAATAGTGATATGGGACAAACTAAGAATTTTTTGGAATGTGGGACAAAACTTCAGGACGAACGACGAATAAATCAGAAATAAACCAAAACTCAAAAACACAGTCATTAAAATCATCTAAATGGAAGAATCACTGTTATTCTAGAAATTATGCCATATCTCATTTCTTAGAATCAAGTTAGTGAACACGGATATCTTCAGATTAATTAACAATACTAATTCCTCGGAACTCGCTCTTGAACTAAGACACTACTTAGGTAATCCTTTACCGGAATACCGTTAACTAACTGCAAATTAAGATAACACGTCGCGATAAGGCGACGTGGCGGGTTAAAACGGGATCTCCAATAAGTGGGTGTATCAGACCGCACTTGTAAAGGTGCGTTTACACGTGCACATTTTCCAGCAGGCAAAAATTGCCGGAAAACGTCTGGCGACATCGAGGCAGACCCAGGAGAAGATGGCGGTACGATTGATGCCTACAGACAGGATTGAACTGCAATAGCTCAAGACAGAAAGGGGTGGAAAGTAGAAAGGGAGGCCTTTGCCCTGCAGTGGGACTACAAAGACTAAAAATAAAACAAAAAATTGTAGAATAATAATAATAATTGCCGGAGGTAGTAGAGAAAAAGAGAGAGAGAAAGAATAACGTAAAACGAAAAGATTGGAGCAATTTTTTTACTGTCTAAAATTGCTTAAGTAATATTGTCATTATAATAAATAATTAATAATGTTATATAAAATTGTCTCTGAATCTGTACTGTTAATGTCAAAATTAATTGCAAAATATCCAAAGGATTCTACGTAGATTGTTGGAGGTAAACTCCATATGGTGAAGTTATCTCTAGTTACAATTATTATAATCTTGGAATTGACAAAAATTGCTGTGACATCATAGTTAGGATTGCCAAGAATTGCGCAATTTTAGTTGCCAGTGTAAGCACACCTTAACCAAGTACCACTGGATATTTATAGCCCAGCTAGGTTCTCCAGTGAACCTATTTTGTTGAGCCTGGTTAAGAAATCAACGGTACATTTTGTGGGAAGTGAAAGAAGAAGTGTGAGTCGATATTGGATAATATTGTTGTTTTAATATTATTTTTCTCTCTGAAAATGATGATTGCTTTTCGAGTTGTAGGTAGTTTTGAGTTATTTTATAGCCTTTGGATGAAGAAGGGTTTGTTAGTGAATAGGTTTGGTTTTTGTTTTTTTAAACAAATATCATTAAATTAAATTTAATTAATAGAAAACAATCAGTTCATTTATCAAATTATTTTTATTTGAAAATATCCAGCGGTTTCTTACTAAACTTCAATTACCTATAACCGACGACCCTGGTTACTTATCTCTTTTGGTGACTGGTACAAACACTTTTACACGTCAATCGTACTTTAAAAAAACTAGATGAGGTCGGCGTTTCCTATCCGACTACTCTGAGAAAAAATACCGAAACTAACTCAGAGGTCATAGTATCCTTTAAAGTCCAGACAGAATCTTGGTCAGATCATGTGGGTACCATGTAGATTAGTGTCTGAAATGATCTTTTGAAGAAAAAACCACAGATTTTATGTTGACCTGACCAAGAAACTAAATCATTTTCAGGCATTCGTAGGAAGGGTTAAAATATTATAAATCAGCAGTAAAAACGAAAACCATCTGAATTTAGAGATTAATTTTAGTGTCATTGAAGCTGATGAATAAACAATATAAAACGAATTCACTCTCTGATTTGAAGTGTGAAGTACGAAATATTAGAACAGTTTTGAAACTATGACCTGCCAACTTATTCGATTGAAGGTAACAGGGTTCAATATGTACATACATACCTACCTACCCACAAATTTTGTATTAAACGTAAGTAATTTGAAGGATCAGTGGAGGCTGGCTGTGTGATTATTTCACGGTAACGAAATTAATAAGGTAAATTTCAACAGTGTGCGAGGAGCGTTATTGCGTTACCTCGGAACCGCTTGTTTGATGTGAAACAGCCGGGAAAAGCAGCGATTATAACAATACTGTTATAATCTTAACTTGTATTAACTTTATAAAAAAAAAGCGCGGTTGCTATGTCTATCATACGTAAAGATTTCATGAGAGACTTTTGTCAACAAAGTTAGCGACAGCGATACAATAAAAATCCTAGACAGTGACTATGTTTTGGCAACGAAAAGGTAAGTAATAAAAGGAATGGAATTGTGTTAGATTTAGCTCCTTTCAAGGCTGTTTCCCAGGACGAAAATATACATTCTGTCAGAGGGTGTCTTGAGACAAAATAACTAGGGAGTTATATACAAGAATATATCTTAGCTTCCATAAAGATGAAACAAAGTATATTTCAAGAAAAAATAACTCTATATCACCAACATTTTATTTGCCCCCATAAAAGCAAAATCCACAATATTGTGTGGCTGCGAACTATCAAACTACACTACCACGTAATTTATTATGAAATATTCAAACATACAAACCTGGCAGAAATGGCAGTGTCGTGGGAAAAGCTAAGTGTGAGCCAAGATTCATGCAAGTTAATAGATATGAAGTTTTTATGAGCCATAACGTCACCTCTGGAAGTGAAATAAAAAGTGATATGGCTTTTTTTATGTGGCTGCTAAAATATTTTATTTTTTCTTAATTTGGACTACTGTTTTACTATGCGATTTATTGGTCTATGGGCTGATTTTTCAATCACCGAATAACTTTAATTTGAGGAATAATTTTGAAATTTTGACTGTTATTTCATACAAAAACTGTCAAACGTCAATTTTATTCCCTGAATAAAAGTTTAATGGCGATGGAAAAATCAGCCCTATGTCTGAGACATATGCTTAAGACAAAAATATCGACGAGTGCGTGATATTTTTGTTTCACAGGTACCCAAGTAAAATATAACAACTTTTCAACGTGTTATCCTTGTGATGGTTAGGTAACACTTTATTCTGTCTACGATATATAAAGAAAAGCAGATTTATCGGAAAGCTAACTGTCTTGAAAATCATAATAAGCACGTACTCCTCGTGTAAAGACGGAGTAACAGTCACTTAAAAGGGCGACGTCGAGGCAAATCGAGGGTGTCCAACTCCCGTACGACAAATTATGTGCCCGCGAACAGATAGCGATATTGTCGCCCCAAAAACACTTTTCCCTTGTTTTTCCGCGAAATGGGGAAGGAAGAACGGTAGTTCGGCAAGACAGCTTGATCCGGTGTACGGCCGTTTTAGGGGCAGCAACAAGTATCTTATTTACACACGGGAATACAAACTTTGTACCCGAGAATAAAGAGTTTAATTTATTTTGTGCGCATGCAGGGAAGAGAGAATTCATACGTGCCTGTATAAGGTGGAATGTGAAAGTGATGGAGCGGCACACGAGGAAACGAGTTATAGGTCTGAATCAAGTACTTAATTTTATTGCGTGGCACTACTATACTCACTGGTGGCTGGGTAATGTACGAAAAAGATATATATTGAATATTGCCAGTGACACTGATCGCTAGTTGTTTTATCTTATTCAAATAAGTCACGACACGTCCAACATTCCACTTTTCGAACCTCCATTACGCAGACATTATTCAACGTTCTAAAATAAGCACTTGGAGTAAATAAATCTGAGTGGAAGCTTATATACGAGTATGTTATGAAGCTAAGGCACCTTCAAACGACAACGTCCCAAAAGAAAATACTTTAGAAAGAAAGGAAAAACGGGAAAAACCAATTGTGCATCCCCCGCTTCATTGTGAGGAGTCCAAAAGAAGCCCGATATAAACGAAGGACGGAGACGACTCGTTAAAAGAGATACTTATGAAAAGAGGAGATTCGTGGAAAAAATCGAAAAGCTGAGGTAAACAATAGAGACGCGGTTGGAGGCGCCGGGACAAGTTTTCAATTAACAGAATGAGATTCAAGTTGACGGCAACTCGACAACTCGATAGCACACTACACTAGCATTGCCTCTTGGTGAGTGAATACAGCCGTAACTAAGTGTAGGTACTAGCGAAATGTTGTGTTGAAGCACAAGGGGCGATGAACTGCACAATACGTAATATGTAATAGGTGTTTATGCGGAGGTGAGTTGGCGGAGGTTTCGGAACGGCCCGCAAACTGAGTGGGTTAAATGGAGCGTGGACGCGACGGGGCCCGCTGCACTTGTTGCAATTTCTCTCCACTCCTCAACTTAATTGTGCCGAGTGTGCTTTTACTTTTGCTATAGACGAATCGCGTTAATTTCACCCGGAAAGGTTACCATCCATTACTCTAATTGCGAGCCGCATTTCATCTAAGCATCTCACAACTTCAGTCCGCAACGAAGAAGCCTTCAACAAACTCGAGAAAATTCACAGAAACCAACTACCAAAGAGTATGGAAGTAAACGAGATTCTTCGCTAATATTCCTAATTAAGCTTTTAATGTAATTGAATGAGTGGAGACATATTGCGATTGGAAGGAAGGAGTGAGAGAGCAGCGCGCACCCCTTCGCTCGCGACCAAAAATACTTTCAGATAAATTACTTAGAGCGAACTCAGCGCGCATACAAATCGGCCAGCGATTCTCCATATTTCACCTTGCTGAACACTCGCTCGATTTACACACTTCTGTAATAGGCGGGGGAGAGTAAACGCCGCGATGGATGAGTGCCGATGCAGAGATCTCAACTCGGTGAAAATTAAGTCATTTCCGTTTAGGAGCGTCGTGTTCTAACTTTATTACTAATCGAGTCACGTCACGAAAAGAATTTCCGATATACAATTAAAGGTGAAACGGGTGTCGAAGATCTTGAGTCAGAGGTGGGCCGCTATCGTCGGCGTCTGTCGCGAGGAGGCAAATAACCGGAGAGTAGGGGCACCTGTGCTCGATAATGCGCCGCCCCGTCTGGCCGAATGGGAGAGGAATCAATTAGGCCGTTGCCGAATTGCGTAACGGCTCTAGTTACGAGCATTACGAGTGGGTCCGCAGCTGCTTTTTGCTCATCCAACCTCTTGTTATTGCACCATCTACATTCGACGCCTCAGATTAAGATATTACGTATTCATCGAACCTTTTCATTATAGTTTTATGGAAGGAGTTAAGTAAACAGACTCGAACCTATAGGTCAGTTTCTGGCTACCTTTTCGGTTGCTCCATCTTCTATTGATTGCAGGGCACATCTCAGTGTTAAAGGAACCTGTTCCTATAAAATAGCATGTACAACATGATATAGTTTTAAACGAGTGACCGTTGTCATGCGTGTATTTAACGACGACCGCACGCGTTCGCTGCTGGCGGCTCGGTAATGGATTACCTTCAACGCAACTGTATCATCGGGCTAACCGCAGCGAGAACGATTCCAGCTAAAAATTACATTTAATCCGTTTGGAAATATCGCGGTTTTAACTATTATATTTTATGAATGTTTTGTTTTCTTTTAGAGATTGTTCCAAGGTAATGAAAAGTTGATTACTTGTTGAGAATCGGTTTTGGTTTTCTTTTGTTTGAAGTAAGAGCTGTTCCAATTCTTAGCAAATATCTACAGAATGTCTTTTCATAATCTGTTAGAATTTAAATTACCAGAAAAAAAACTCTAGGTAATTAAAAAATGCCGTGTGAACGATCGATAAAAGGGAAGCCGCAGAAATCATACGTGGCAAAAAGTAAGCTTAAAATTAATCGATGTCTATAAAATTCAGATAAAGACACCCATCCTCACGGGCCGATGTTGGAGTATTAAAAAAAATCCAAATTAATTAGGGCGCATAAATTAAAATCGTCAAGGGAACGAGCTCGTAATTTTCGCCATGTCCGCTGTAGATTGCGGCGTGTGAGGGCAGTCGTATGTGAATTATTTAGAGGCGGTCGCGCGGCCGACTGGCCCGCAATTAATGAAGTGGTCCGAGTCGTTTGTCAATGCGGTGGTCTGTGGCGGTCGGCGGACCCTCACCTACACCAATCTGTTACCTAAAATGTGTCAGATGCAGTAAGCCTAAAGAATATTAATTTGTGATCCATTATACCAAATCAATCGTAAGCTCCAATTGCGAGTTGTTCTAGTAACTTAAATTGCGTTCAGTCTTGTTTTAATTGCTTTCTGAAGAAATTGGTAACTTTCAGGAATATTTTGCTGGTTTCAAATAAAGTTTAAATGGCCTGGACGTTTATTAGTGGTGCTTATTAAATTAATGCTTTCCTGTCATAAATACCTAAAGGTCTCCAAACATGTAATTATTCTGGCGACAAAGTTACCCATAATAATTTTATTATGCGGATTACATGGCATTATCTTACGTCCATTAAGTATAATTTTAGATACTAATAACTATTCAACGGCTTAACATCACTGTGGCGATATTCTAAAAGGTGATTATAAATCTAGTGAAGAGGTCGGAAGCGGGCCGGGCGGGCAGGTCGCCGTTCATTTTAATGGTGAGATTTATTTGTCCCCGATTACGAGGAGTTTGATCAAATTCCGAGGCGGCGTGTAAGCGCCCTCGCAATGACATTAGGCGCGATTCCGCGACCCGCCGCGCCGCGCCGCGCCCCTGTAATCGTACCGTTTAAATATAATTGCAATAAGTTAATAAAATCCCACAGCGCTTTTAATTAATTTGTGGCGACACAGGCGCCCAATTAAATGGGGATTTCGAAAATTTCATAAAGCGCCGTTGTGTGGTAAACGCTATTTTTGCAGGCACTTTGTTTTTGTGCGGTTTGTTTGTGAACGCGTGCCTCGTCAATTCTGAGTGAAAATGTAAATAATGTAATGGCTTTTATTTAGTGATTGAATTAATGTGAGCTTTTCAAATAACCGTGGTTAGAAATCAATCACCAATTTATTAATTTGACATAGGTGTAAGTTAAAAAAGTTCGTAACGCACATGTAAATGGGCGCATAAAAACTGAGTAGATACATAAATAGGTACCTAGATATTAATGGAACCCATTTGGAATCATGAAGTATGAAATGCCGAAATTCGTGTACGCGGTTGAATTACTAGGCCAGAAAAAGCCGCGTAGTCAGTTATCAAAATGTAGCATCTCAATTCGTCGTCCTTATTGTAAATATGCATTAGGGCGGATGACGTCGCCTTCGGCTCCTCATTACGGCGATGCGCCATCAAAGACGTCCACGATCCGGACCGTGAAGTGTCCCGGATACAAGCCGCTCAATTATGTTAATGGATTTGCAGCATTCTGCCTACAACAGGCCCGCCTTCAGCTGATTGATATGCAGCCTCCACTACGTCACATGTACACATTTATGACGATTACATTACACAGCCATCTATTATTTGAGTAACATTAGCGCCGCACGTAATTATGACGATAATAATAGCGGTGGAAACAAACCAGAAGCGTATTTGCTTTACACTGATGCTCATTTCATACAAAATCAATAGGTTGCCTTAATAAAACAAATACATTTTATTTCTCGACGTGTCTAGTAGGCGCAAGGGAATGATTGATAGTGCTCTGAGCACACAACGCTTATTGAACGACAACAGAGGGGACCACCGAAATAATGATAGTTTTTATCGAACCGACATTGGAATGTTATCAAAAATGTATTATTACTTACCTAATCTATATTAAAAGGGCACTTAAAGGCAAACTTTTCTAACCACACACGATTGGAAATCAATCGAGGTCACGCGGTCTTCATGGGCCGGTGAAATGATATCGATACAAATGAAAAACACAATTTGTATCTGAACTGTGAGTCCGCAAAAAGGGAAATCATGGAGGCAAGGGTGGGTTCGTAGGGGCGACGTCATTTTACATAACAGCTATAAGAGAAGTCGCACACCTGCGAGTCTAACCGTAAGATTGGCAGCAAAACGCCGACTCACCCGGCCGGTATACGCTTAAATTACGCGTAAAGCCGAACACAAAGGCTATGCGTATTCAAATTCCATTAATCTCCCACCCGGGGGAAGGTGGGGTAAAATGAACCGGCGCGGACAAAAACAATGCCGCCGGCAAATAACCGGCTCAGCATTGTTCCGGCAATTAGAAAGCTTTCCCATGTACCGGTCGTGTATAAAAACAGTGTAACATCAGCACGAATCGCTGCCTATTGCTCGTTACCGTTGATGTTTATTACGGTTATTAGGACTAAGCCGTGCGGTTCCATAATAATGTTTTTCGTATAAGTTGTTTTAAATTTATCATGCGCCTATAGGTGGCTAATCATGTCTTGTTTGAATTCCGAAACTGTTGTAATTTGATAGGTAATAGCATCGTTAACTTTGATTGCAGTCCGAATGTGTCGAAGTCGTTTTAAGCATAATTGGGCAAACGCTATCGTACGACGATATAATCTGTGAAAAGCCGGATCAAAGGTGGATATCAGCGAATTAAAACCGACTGTCGAGTGTCCGGTACCGAAAGCGACAAATGACACCACGTTACGAATTGATTTCCAGATAATCCCTGACCGGTCATTCGAACGAATGTCGATTCTTCAGATATCAATAAGTTGAAATTACACGCTTTTGATGGTAAAGGATTTTTGAGTATCTACATACAATTTCTACACATGCTCAATGGATTCATGAAATAGATGATATTACATGTGATATGTATGAAGTTTCACTACAATATTGATATAATAGAAACTCACGAATGTATAATCCGCGATACCGATAACAGGGCAGCTTACCTGTAAAGAAAAGTATGAGCATTAGGTAATACATTATTTTACATTCCATTGAACCCCAAACTGCAACTTGACACAAGCTGCTCCTCGTAATGGGAACAATGTGGCCGCCGCAATCACAAGGAGCATGGCCGCGCTATTGTTTTTACCGTTGTTATTGCGGAGTGCCGAGTAGCAATAAGCGAGCTTTGTTTGCTCAGGGCCACTATTGTACCCGGTTATTAGGACAGGTCCTACGCGGCCCGCGGCGGCGGCGGGTTAAGATCGGCTCAACCAACTCAACCCAGCTTTCTTGCTGTGTAGGTGCCACACTTAAGCCAACCGACGTCAGGTGGCTTCGGGTTACATCGAGCAACTTCGAGTTACCTCCGCAACGTTATAACATATCTAAAGGATTACGTACACGAGTTTCCAGTGTTATAGTACCTTGATTAAATGCTTGTGTATTTAATTATACGAGTGTTCTAGCGAAACAAGCGTCAATTTGTCCCGGCTGCACAGAGCAGAACTAATAATTAATTTGACTGACTGAGATTTAAGCGTGCTCATAATACTCGGCTCACATTTCCGCAATGCACAACATACTCCTAATGTCATCTCGTTAAAGTTGGCGTATTCATAACGTCACTGTTATTCAACGATACGACTCATATCTACCTACTGTGAGTTTTATCATAAAAGATTATGAACGTCTACTGTGAAACGTGGCAGAGCCCTGAACATAGATAAAAATTGGTCTTAGGTATAAACAAGGAAATTGAGTAGGTACCTCATCATCTGCCTAGCCTTTTCCCAACTATGTTGGGGTCGGCTTCCAGTCTAACCGGATGCAGCTGAATACCAGTATTTTACATGAAGCGACTGCCTATCTGACCTCCACCACCCAGTTACCGGGTAATACGATACCCCTTGGTAAGACTGGTTGTCAGACTTTCGGGCTTCTGACTACCTGTAACGACTGTCAAAGAGCCACGAATGACAGCCGGGACCAACGGCTTAACGTGCTTTCCGAGGCACGGGGGCTCGGTATATAAAGATGGTCACCCATCCACAGAGCAACCGCGGCAAGCGTAGCTTAACCTGATCGATCGACCTGTGCGGCTGTTATTATTTAGCCATGGGCCCCTCCAAGGAAATTAAGTACCTACCTATCTAAAATCTAATGAATATTAACTAATACCTAAGTATACCAGGAGAAAATGTGAAGGCTGCACCGTACGGCACGTGTATTCTACGTGGAAGTAAAATGTATCTTCATACACCGTTGAATTTTTAAACGTCATGTAGCAACAAACTCTCAAGGAAAAGGATTAAAATCAGGTAAACTCGCGGAGTACAGCTAGTTACGTAATAAAGTTTCTTTTACAATACGCCGAGTAAATGTATGTACTTATCAAATTCCGGGATTGGAGCATGTTTTAATGACGCCCTTATCGAGCCAAACATTCCTCAGAGATTCAAGACGCTCCGCTCTTAAAAGATACCAATTTCAATAATTATGTGACCTTGACATAATAAAAATTAAGACAGGGGTCTCTCTGATTCCTGTTCCAAGCTGTGTTTGTGCTGATATATTAATAGACATCACAGCCAGCTTATGGGGCTTACATGACCTAAAGCGCGGTCACTGTCGGACTGTATAGAAAAGAAAGAGAAGCGCGATGACACACGCTAGTAATTTATTGCAAAATATGAAGCAATTATTTAATTACAAAACACTATTTTTTACTAAAAAAATAAAACACTAGTATTTTAGCATGTTGCTTGTGGAATAATCTGACAAAATATCAGAATGATTGTATGTATATTAGTATGGTTTTTATTGTAAAAAGAAAGTTTTTAGAGGTATCTTCATATTTTTTTTCTATGGTATCAAATTAGTTGTATTATGGTTTCAACACACTATCTACCTAGCATATATCCTGAAGAATATCATATATTTTTCTGATTTTGTTTACTGTAGTCGATCATATACTTTTATTGTTTCTAAAACTTGCATTTCTTGCGTTTCTTTACTACAGTTTCCAAGACGAGCAGTGGCACATTGCGTCCGCAATTTACCGGCGAATGACGTCACTGAAACGTTACAGATGAAAGTAAGTTGGTGTGTTTTCCTTGATAGCGTTTTTTGAAACTGTAAAGTCAAAGTCCAGTGCCGTCATTTTCATGCATGACGCCCGTCACTGCGGCCGCTGTGGCGGTCACCGTACTTCAAGAAAATCGTAGCTTTAGGGATAACTTCTTATGTACGTTTTGCTTTGGCAAGCTCTGCCCATCACAATGCAATAGGCCCACGTAATTCTGTTCATCACAACTGGTTCTCGTAAATTGCAGCCCTAAATGACACTAATGTCTGAACTGTGAATGAATGAATGAATGAAATAATCTCACGTACTGTCAAAATGCTACTCCAAGAACCGATTAAACAACCCCGCCAAACCAAAGAACCCATAAGACAATGATACCTTTATTTGGGTAAAATGTTACGTCTAATTCTCTGTACAAATAATAGGTAGAACAACGGATATGCGAGCAAACAGTTTGTGGGCAAACATACGTCGCGGTTGTCATGGCTACGTACATTGTATATAGGTGGTGTGGGCAAAGTGCGGGCCGGCCGCGTGGCGGTTTGCCACCGAACATTAGCTGTCGACACCGTTTCCGACAATACTGTGATTATTTTAAATATTAAACGCTTTTGCCGCATCTGAGTAACGGAAAATAATATTGTGGCAATTTTAGGGATATTAGGTACAACGTTGCGGAGTTACCGTTGGCTTTATTAAAAAGATACTGGACGTGTTACTTTGAGTATCATGTACGAGAAATAAGGCTTTAAACTGGGCCAAAATAATGCTATTAAAGTGTGTTAAAGATTGAAAAAAAAAAACTAATATAACTAAATTAATTTAATAAATACTATCCCCTTTACTAATAAACGTATTATATCAGATGAATAGTTACACACCGATTTCTCTCTTTCAGTCGTCAGTAATTTGACTTTCGAAAGAAGAAGACAAAGTGTTGTGTAACTATACAGACGCTATACAACGTTTATTAGTAAGGGGGTATACGATTTCCCACCCCAAAAAAAAGGGGGTATACCTATAGTCAGAACCCACAAAACGCTACCTATATTTGGCTAGTTTAAAAATCATGTTATAACTCATGATTACTTGATATCGGTAACAAAAGATACTTAGTTGCTAATGTACCCAAACTATTACAGTTAAAAGCATTTGTAAATTAAAGCGATTAAATAATACATCCACCAGCCAAGTCATTCGTAGAACAGGTTCTCCGAGCTACGAAGTTCAAACCCATAACGGGCTCGTTGCACTAGACAGCTCATATACCACGGCCAAGGTCCGTTAGATAAACCGAGATAAACGTACATCATAAACATAATGTTTATGAGAAGACCACAAAATTACACCTTGTTTGCTTTTTATTTCCAGATCAAATGAACTAGAATTTAAATTAGATTTACTGGCTTAAAATAATTGTAATTATGGTACCCCAATGAAATTTCTCACTAAACACGCTCAATATGAACTCCATTATCACAGCTATTATCTTCCATTCGAGAGTTTTCCTTGTTATTTTCTCGTTGTCAACACAATTCATTAGAAAAATGGCGAGAGGGCTCCATTGCGACAGACTCCGTTGTGGGAACCGCAAAGGTTTTGTCAAAAGAAGTTCAGGTTTGAACGTAAAACGTTAGTCTTTTCACGTAAAAAACTCGACTCATTTATCAAATCACCGTTGTCTACATTACAGCGTGGGGCGTATTGTGAATAGGCTAAAAAGCCCGTCGTCTATACAAAACGATGGCGCGCGGCGCGCAACGCTATTTTACGTCTAATCACGCACGAAAATGAACCTTAAATTGACTCGATCTTAAGCTTTCAGTGACAGATTCGCACAACGTTGCTGCCGCGCAGGCCACAGGGTCCGACAGAAAAGTAAATTTGACGCCAATATTAAACGAGTTAAATTATACAAATAAAGTTAATGAAAGTGCAAAAGCGGAGCGATTTTCCAAACAAACATCATTTAAGAAACTCGGAATAGTTAAGAAATATTAAAATTCGGAATGAAGTCCGTAGTAACCTCTAATTTATCGCGTAATCATTGTATTAGGGGCATATCCTAGCGTGAACAGATTTCTAACTTCATTATAGGTATGAGATTTCCAGGCTGTACCTAGGTAACATCCATACTTATAATATTATAAATTCGAAAGTAACTCTGTCTGTAACATACAGTGTTACCTTTTCACGCCTAAACCACTGAACGGATTTTGATAAAATTTGGCAGAGAGATAGATTGCATCCCGGGGAAGGACATAGGATAGTTTTTATCCCGATATTCCCACGAGATCGACACTTATGCAGGTGAAACAGCGGGACGCTGCTAGTTTTTGATAAAAGAACCATCTACTTTTGTACTTATTTCGTCCATTATTCGGATAAGTTAAGGTGAATGCGCAGTTGTAGCCCGCGAAATTCAATTCTTCTTACGTTTTTTGCATTTTTCAGGGCAGTTTCAGGTTGTATCTTGATCAAGATATGATTCGCGATTATAACAGGTACGTATTTACAGAATTATAATCATTAGGATCATTAATACATTTTTCTAAGTTACATTTGTACCATAAGAACAAATCTCTTATGGAAAAGTGCTTATGGTAGAAATCTAACTTAACGTGACATTTTAATGATTTTGATGACTATAATTCTGTAAATACATATCTATTATAGTCGTGAATCATATTTTGATCAATATACAACCTGACACTACCTGCAAATTGCAAAAAACGTAAGAAAATTTTAATTTCGCCGTCTACCACTGCGCATTCACCTTAATTTCTAGCACATCGCAACATGTCTCCTTCATACAAGCCAGCCCACACAAACTCCGAATCTGATAGGTCCTTACAGAGGTACTTTTATTTGGTGTGCATAAAATTTTCACCGCCTTTTAGTAAAGCGGATTGCCGTGAGGCAAAAACGACGAACGAAAGCTCTTTCATTTGTTTAAGAGTGGCTTTACCTCCTTTAAGTGCTTCAGTATATAGGGACGGGCTTGAATACCCGTGAGTGTTGCAGCGGGAAAGGCTCACTTAAAAATTGCCTGAGTAATTTCTATGACGAACACGTACGTGTGAGACTCAAGTGCATTCCACATCGGAATTGGGCGGCGAGACCGAGACCGAGACTGCGAGTGTGCCTCGGAGCCGCTCACAGCCGCCGCAGATATACTCCGACCGAGAGATTACTTAAGCCAATTTTGTCTTAGTGCTCACGCCATTACCTGCACGGGTACATAGACACACACACGCTTTAGGGACGTGATTAACAGCTAAGTGAAATTTATTTTATCGGGCTCTATGCGAGCGAGAGTGTATTCCATTGTCTAATGGAACATTCGTTTAGCTTACTCTCAAAGAGATGGGAGGAAAAACGGTGCAGTGGATCTTTTGATTAAATGGTTTTATTCGACAGTTGTACAAGACCGTACAATACCGTGTACATACAAAAGCACCGGATGATATAATTGAGTGAAAACCGGATTAGTCTTTTCTTTCAATAAATTAAGTATTCGTAAACAAAATACTTTACGTAATTCTTAAGCTGGAGATAAAATTACTAGGCCCTCGCGGTAGCGGAGTTTTCACGTCGGAAACTCATATAAAAGACATTTCGGCGGAGCTCGTTGCCTATCGGCGGTATTATTCAAATTAATTTAGCGCGGTGAGGCAAAAAGTGCGCGCGTTGGGAGTGCCGCCCCCATATTCATAGAGCTGCCCTAAATTAGCATCACAATGAAGTGTTAGAAGCGCGACTCGCGAGCGGCAAGTGCTTAATGCGGCCTGCGTCTTCCCACACGATTATATCACATACTAATGAATTAAGTATAAAACTTTTCAGCTGCAAATTTGTTTGGGCTTCTGCGAAATTAACTCGGACTAATAATTACGGGAAGAAATTCTTGCTCACAGTAAATTGCGCATAGTTACCGTAATGTCTTAAAAGTCTCAAAGCCGGGAAATGAGTATCGCAGAACGGAAGGGTATAAATATGTAGGTTTATTCATAGGGGCGTATAATGTTAAGTGTCCCAAGTAGCGCGCCAGCTAAACGACGCGGTATATTGTTTTTAGACCACCCTTTTACGCTTTCACGCCTATAAATAAATCAAAATATTCAGGAAGGGCTCGACTTTAAGGCGGCTTAGCGGAATCGTAAAATTCAACAGCGTTCGTACCGCCCCGGGGTTTATCTTTCGCCAGCATTTGGCGTGTTTTTGCTTGAACCGTAAAAGAGTATCACAGTGTATGAATAGAAAGCAACCCTCCCTTTTACCGAGGACATATGGAGCAGAGCACTTTACAAGTTTAATGCTGAGAGCAGATTATCTGCTCATAGGAAATATGAACCTGCCTCTGCTTAGTGGTGAGCCTGGTGAATAATTACTGACACCCCGTTACTTACATCTCCGTACCCGCTCGTGAATACTGTAAACTCACGAAGCTACTAAAAACTTGGACCATTTATTTCAGCCTACAAAACATGTATGAAGTCCTACACTCGGCTTCACCTGGCGCAACTAATCCATATTTGTTTTCAAGCCAAAAACATAACTAAAATTCCAAGGATGTTTGAAGAATATCCTACACTCGTTTTCACCCGACGACACAAGTAATACATATTTGTTTTCATGCCTACATAACAATTTTCATTTTATGAATAGTTTTAAGTGAACCATTTCCAAGGCAATATCACTTAAGGAATTCGCCATCAAATAAGGACTATCAGTTTTAATTATCCTTGTTGTTGTATTGACTATGATGAAAAATCTCCATCCATAATCTCGACGGCTAAGCGTATGCAAGGAATGCGAAATTTATCCACAAAATACGAGAAGCTTTTGTTATTCGCAAGTACGGAACGTTTTGGTCATTAATAACAATTTATTTAGCACAATGCCGTAATTTCGGTCCAAACCTTTGAGAAACGTGGATTTGATATTAAACGCCGAATCGTTTTCTAAATTGATTAGATAGTTTATGATAAATTGTACAAGTTTAGGGATGCGTCCGCATTTGTTTTGAACCGGGGATAAACCATAGATATGTTTGGGCATGTTCTTTTTCATACACACACACAAACACGCACACACACCATAGTAAAAGCCTTAAGTTAAACCAATACTATTTCATTTTGTGATCAGAATCGCACGAATGTTTTTTTTTTATTAATTTAACTCTTATCGTTTTTTTTTTGTAACTATCTAACAACTGTAAAAAATGCACTCCAGAGCCACAAGATACAAGGGACGCTTAGTTCGTGGCTCACCGAATCCCGAAATCACATTGTATTTTAACTTTTTGGTGAATAAACTTTATTATTTTAAACTTATTTCCTTTATTTCACTAAATACATATAAACTATATCGTTAAATATTAGAATATAAAACATATAAAATGATAAAAAATAGTAGCACACGTATCGGGAACAGGGTCCAAGCTACCCGGCGGTCAGGGCTCTAGAGAGAGGAACCTCCTAACAATGCGGGCCGTGTTCAGAAGTACCCCTTTCTGAATCAAGCCCTTGTTCCAGCTGCTCAACGAGGGCCTCCTCAGGTGTTGGGCGAGGCTCTTGGCTATTAAATTAACCCATTGGCTGTCACAACTATCTTCACAATGATCGTTGAGTCCACATTCCATATGTCAACAACCTCGCGAGCCAAGTCGAGATACTTGATTTGTTTATCTTTCTCAGCTTTCACGGGGTTCTCATCATGCGGGACGATTATGTCAAAAATCATTGCGCGCTGCTCTGATCGATCCACCACCACTATATCAGCCTTATTGGCAACAATAGTCCTGTCAGTGATGATGGATAGATCCCAGTACAATGTGATATTTCCATTTTCGAGAACTGGGTGGGGCACATACCTGTAGCACGTACCTTATAAACTTTATTATTATTAATATGATTAATTTTTGAAAGTGAACATAGCTTTCAGAAAGTTTGAAAAACTTTTAGTTAGGACTGTATACAAAATAACTATTACATTAAGCTTACTTACTAAATAATTAAGTAACTTAGATTCTTCATTTAGTAAGTAAGGTAAACATTTAATTTATAAATCAGACACATCCGAGAAAAAACTAGGTTCTTTAAGGCTATCCCGACCGCCTAGTGGCGCCCTCGTCGTTCGTAAGTTGTGCTCCACAAGATTATACGTTAATATTGGCCATATTTTCCGTTTTAGTGATTATAATAAAACTAAACAATGTAAAACTACCGTTTATAATAATATTAACGTATAATCTTGTGGAGCACAACTTAACGTGCTTATTTTCTGCATTTTCATTTTAAAATAAAAGAAATAACCAAACAAACGATGAGGGCGCCACTGCGCGGTCGGCGTTTGGTCGGCGCCCTCTTAAACGCTTTAGACGTTTTTTAATGCTAAGATAAGTCAACAATTCATAAAATACCCACCCGCATAGCAGGCACTTATCAGGAAATAAGCAAGGCACTTTTTTGTAAAATTCTTTCGTTACTGTGCACACAGAGGGAACTTGGACAAAGTTGAGGTTTCCAAAGTTTTCCATTCACAGCGACGGCAGCCGGCCATTGTGGCTAATTCAAGGCTATAATTAAATTTGTTTACATAATATTCTGTTACGAGACGAAAACTTGCTGGTAATACACCCTCGGGGATAACAAGTCAAATTATATTTTGCATAGTTTTATAAATACGAACATTAAGAGACGTTCGCGGTTCGTTGTTTAATGCTTCAAAAGTTTACAACAACTCATTAGTTTTATGATGAGATTTATAAACAACTTCAGACATAATTCACTCCTCTAAACTCAGCGAAATATCTGCTAACGAAGGCAAGGACATAAAAAAAGTTATCTTAAAGATTTAACGTTTTAATAAATTCCTTATAAATTGAAATATTTTCCTTGATATCCTTTCCTGCCTAGAATTTTATAAAAGAACATCCCTCTGTTAACCCGAAAACAGGAAAAAAAAATCTGCCTAAATTACTTTACATAAACAAAAGTGGATTTCAAAGGGCATAAATCAACATTAAGATTGTACAGTCCAGAGTTTCATTTGTGAAAGCAATTTTTTTAGAAAAATAATGAAATTACCCTTGGAACTAAAGTGACCCGCCCGAGGAAAAACAACAATATTCTCGTCATTCTCGGCCCTCACTACAAAGAGGCCAGCATTTGTATTATCATTCCATTAAACAAAAGTCACCGGAGTTTCAAATGAAAACACAGAACTCATTATTCCCGGGGCAGAGAAATGATTTCAAATGTTAGCAAGATTCCCCATAATAGAGTTGTTCACGGAGAGATTTAAGAAAAACAAGTATGAGCTACGGGCCGCGTTGCCTTGTGTTGTGATTCTGAAGAATTGTGTTAATAATAATGTCTCTCCACAATACAACGCCACTCGAGGCGGTACACGTTCATATGACAAACGGAACCCACTCGTCGTATTGTTTTATAATCTCTGCTTTCTATTTATGCAATGTATTCGAGTACCTAATTTACGTCGTCGGGATTATCGTTTTTGGGTATTATTTATTACTAGCTGCGCCCCGCGGTTTCACCCGCGTAAATGTCGATCCCGTGGGAATATCGGGATAAAAAGTAGCCTATATGCTAATTCAGGGTGTCAGCTACCTCCATACAAAATTTTATCAAAATTGCTCAAGCCGTTTGAGCGTGAAGAAGTAACAAACATAAAAACACACACACACACACACACCCCCACAAACTTTCGCCTTAAAATATTAGTGTTATTTGACCGAGGCAATTTTTTATAATTTTGTATTTTAGATTACGTATTTTGTCAGAGGTATACCAGCGAACCAATTTTCTTTAACATAACCAAAGGGGGTCCAGGTATGCCAAATCCAGAATCCGCGTCTTCCCGGCCCTCCGCGGAATTCGTATATTATATAATACATTGGGGAGGATCATTTTGCTCGTTTATTGCCGGATATATCTGTGAATGCTCGTTTGTCAAATGCACAGTCATTTATTCAATGGTTTATTTTATGACTTCGTACCTCTGTCACCCGAAATAAACAAAGAGTTAGTGTGTATCCCTCGAGGGATAACTATAAGATAAATGTGCTTTTGAGCTCGCGTAGATATTGTATTAAAATACCTTTCTTTTTATTCATACTCGAGGAAATATGAAAAATGATATGAACATTATATCATTGATGATTTGGTGAAAGTAAGTTCGTAGATGTTTGCGTATCTATAAAGTATAAACCATTACATTACTTTTTCCAATAACCACCTTGTCTTGTCAACAAATAGTTTACATCAAATTTTTACAATAGGTACTAAATACACAAAATTATGAGTTATATCCCACTTTTGCTGGCAGGAAGCCTCTGTGGTAAACTTAATGAATGCGAATCCACGCGAGTAAAGTGGTAGGTAAAGCTAGTTTATAATTCAAATAAAAGCAACGTATTCGCAAAATAATGCCAGTAAAAAAATAAATTATCACCCGCCCGCAGCGAAAAGTATAAAAAAGAAGTTTTCAATTTTAGCAACCACCAAAAAAGACCTATGTACCTAATTAAATTCGGAGGTACGGGTTAGGTAGACGGCTACATATTCTCAAAATACGGAACAATAGAAATTACAGAAGGATTGTGCATTCACGGAACTGATTTAGTGTAATACGTGAGCTGTAGTCGGAAACTGATCTGTAACTAGTCTGTGGCCTTTATCTAGCTATTCCCTACATGCTGCCATTCATTTGACAACACTGCACGGAGTTACGTCTCTCATAAAATATCGTAGATACGGCAGTAGTTCGGTATTTCTAATTAAACTTTGTATTAGTTTCGAGATTTGATTAGTATCATAACTCGCCAGACAAAAGCAATTCATAGTTGTATTTTATAGGTATTCCTTCCATCTGATTTCCAAAATAATTTAATGAAAATATGAACAATATTCAGAATTTCAGATACACAACATTGTCTATCAATAAAATGTTATCAGATATCTGTTATCGAAGATTCTGTTTGTATTTTCCCTCAGTTTTATTACCTTTCAAATATTACTGTCACTCACTTGAAATAGTGGACGGGCGAACATGGTGAATATGATACGTGCCATCGTCGTATTTGTAGTTTGAGGTGCACTGGAGGGCCGGCGGCGGCGTCCGTCCCACCAATCAAACAGTGGTACAGAAAGCGAGCGTCCAAAGGCTTTGTATCTCATAATAAACCCGATATCCGGGCTGCGGACTCGCTGCAGCTGACAGAAATTAAATACCTACGACACGTGGCATGAATTTTTTTCAAAGGGTCGCGGTTTTCAGACGTCCGCATGTATTGTTTTTGTATATGGATTGCATTTTCGATAACAACAAAATGCGTTGGAGGGTAAGCAATGCATGTTCCGAAATTGTGGTGAAGTGAAATCGCTGGGTAAGGTGGTTGGTGGTTATACCTGGCAAATACGTTGACGTGATATCGGTACAAGGTGGGATTTCTTCAGGGCGTTTTACACTCTATTCTAATACACCTCGCAAATAAATTGACGCGATATAAATACATACCTATATGGGGTGGGTCTCTTGATTTTATTTTAAACTTGTAAGATTCAGTGATAGTAAAAATGTTCAGTGATTTGTACCGAATGGATCCGTACATCAATAAGTTTCTATGTCGAGTGTGGGGCGGTGCAACGACACGATTGTAAAGTTTCCGGTGTCATAAAACCACCGCGTTGTAAAGTGAAACCTTCATATTTATTTATGTTATTCGTTACAAGCCTCGTAAAGTTAATAAAGGGTTTTTTGTAACAAGCAGAGAGCACGTTCGAGATAAGCCCCCGGTCTCGAGTTGGAATCTTTTAAAACGTCGTTAAAACCAACCCCCGGTCGGCACAGACAAAGCCCAACAACCTAATTGTTGACGAAAAATATTCTCGATGCAAATTCGCACTCTTTACAGCCCATTCGGAATTTGTACTGGACCCGAAAGAAGTTAACGTAATTAGCCCCCGTTGTTGGGGTGGTGTATTCAGATTTTGCAAAGTCGTGATGTAATCACGAACAACTTTGTTTTCCTACTGTGGAATGCAGTATCGTTTTATAGCAACATTTAAGAGCAGTATGTAACCAAAGAAAGAGATGATACGAAGTAATTAAGTAGAAATAATATTGGTAATTTGTTTTAATTTCCATACTCTGGATAAAATACAGTGAGTCCTTGAGCTAAGGGTATGATACTGTTAATGAAATTAAAATCGCTACAGAATCATGGAATAACTGTAATAATAACATCAGTTATTGCTCGCAGAGATTGGCTTGTTATTAGTATTTAATTAAATTCTTCAGCAATGTAGCGGAGCGGTGACTCCGTCTGCCTTGCAGGGACCTTTCATTTAGATTCCTACGTAATAGGACTTAATGATACCTCGGTCGGGTCAAAAGATACGGTCCAGAGACAATAAAATTAATGCTTAGAAAATGCATCCACTGTGATGGGATTAATAATACTATAAAACACGACTCAAGGAAAATATTCAGTAGGAGTTTTCCCTTATTTTCAGCAAAACTTTTCCGGAACTTCGAAATGTAAAAAAGGAAATAAACACTTTTTACGAAAAACTATTTGCGCATTTTAGGTTGGTTTATGCGGGTTTGTGATAATACAGATTTGAAGTTTGCACAGTGGAAAACACATTTTTAACCAGCAATTTCACGTTCTATGAAGTTATTAGATAGGTAAAGCTTTTGCAAAACAGATATGAAACTGAGATTTTAACACAAATGTTATACTTATAGTAATCATGTAAGTAGAAGCCAATCATGAATACCTATTGTGATGTATCCTTCCCACATATTGACTCGTTCACATCAACGTGTTTACGTTGAAAATCGTGGCCAGTGGACGTTTGCCGCGCGTTTGTCATTTCCCGGACGTAATTTGATGACTAGCCCTTTATCCAATTCAAGCTAAGCTTTCCAATTCACCTGTTCACGACAATTTCGATCCTAATTTGTGTTATCGTTTCCAAATTTATAGATTTATACAATAAAGTACTTGTGTAACATGCTATCCTTAATTGGTACCTACGGGGATCTGGAGTGCTCATTGGGCACACTTCTCCCCGAAGACAAAGGTTCGTGGAGTCCTTGCAATCGGATCCGGCGCGCCGACGCCCTCTCGGTAATTTTCTCGTTAACGGAATGAATAAAACATTTCATTCCTTACCTTTCTTTTGTAATTGTTAATGGTTGATGGGTTTTGGCAATTTATGTTCGGTTTCTTTCAGAAACCCTATTTTGCCGCATCATTTGTTATTCAATATCCATTCAGGATTTGCGTGACGGCTTTAATTGTACGCTGGAAGGTGACCGATCATATAAACGTTGCTGTCTGGGAGGCCAGACGACATTGTTGTTTTATCGTTTATTCAGCAATATTAACTGGGACAGATATGTACATATTTGGGTGGTTTTTATAACGCTCCAAAATAATAAAACAGGACCCATCGCTGCGATAGACAATTTGCAAAGAAAAATACATCACGATAAAAAAATGTAACTCTAACGAGAACCTCAAAATGGCTCGTAAGCAATGAAACAGCGCAATTTCATGAGAAAGGCGGCCCGCAAATAAACCAAAGCGGAGCACATTCCCGCCTCCATAAAACGCAGACTGAAATAAACGTAACAGACTCCGTTCTTTAAAAAATCCAGGCGACGACAACCGCAAAGCTCAGCAAAAATCTCTAGTGTGAGTTGGAATTCCAGCGTCGGAATTTTCATAACTGGCGCATGGCGTCGTCGGTCGTTGAAGCGTTCCAGGTGAAAGATACCGAATTTATATCCCGAGGCGGTTCCGACGCCGATCCTGATCCGGCTGCGACTCGCGCTCTCGCCGCCGCCGTCGGGGAATCCTAGCGCCGTACTTTATTAGGTACGGAACCCGCTTGCCTCTGGCCAAATATGTGTGCGGCCCTCCGATGACAATAAACACCCCGTATGAACGCTGCCCACACGAAAGGCTTTATTTCGCCAGGTGTCATGTTCATGTATGCGCGTAAAACGTAAACGCGCCCGTTCCCTGTTATTGACATTCAAGGGAAAATTGTAACTTCAATGTAAAGCTGCTTCTTGTTTTGGAGTTTGTAGCTTCATTTTCACAATGCAAAATTTTAGACCTATTTATTCATTTAACAAGTCTATTCAACCGAAATTCTAAGTATTCAAATAATTTCATATTATTCCACGAGAAACAATTCTGTGCATTGGTGAAAACTATCCCTAATCCCTAAACTCATCTTTGGAGAATTATGTTCATTGTGAAAAAAATTAATTCCTCTATCCTCCTCAGTTAATTTTACCTTTATACCTTTTAAAACGTTAATGTAACAATTGAATTATGTTTTAACAAGAATCATCTCGCGGCACCCAAGTGCAGGATATTGTGGGCCACACCCCGCGAAGATTACGTGAGTTTTTCATATAAAGCCATTCAGCCAATTTCCTCATATCCTACAGAGGAGCATAATAAAGGAGGCTTTTGTGAAGAAAAGAGGTTCGCGCACCTACAATGCGTAGACACCGCGTGTACACCGCGAGGGAGCAAGACGTAGGACCCTTCCCTCTCGCTTTTTTCGGATAACTTCTGATATTTAGGGTGCTACCGTTGTGAACAAATAGGTACTTTTACAACGTCAACGTCTGTTCTATAGGAGATTTAGTTTCGTATTCCATTTTCACTAAATCATGTGCTTAGGAAAGGTTTAGTTTTTACGTAGCTAGTTCAAAATTTTCTCTCGATAAAATACAGCGCTACTGGCGCGTTTTCTGATATTGATACTATTTGAAGTTATTCGTAGTCAAACAGTTTTCTCTCGCGACTGGTATATTTTGTACCAATAAAAAGAGTGTAACTGCAAACATTCTTAAAAATAGGACTAGTAGATTCCGATCTGTTGAATGTGAGTTTTATTTACTTCACGATGCCTAAAATATACTTTAGAATTCACTGTCAAAGTGCATTAGGTTAATGACTGTAGTCGAGGTAGAAGCTTTTGAATCCCTTACCTATTTTGGAAAAAAAAGTATTATTCTTTTTAGCTAACTCCCGGTTTGCGTGGGTAGATTTAGATTAGGTAAATATTATTCAGAATATAAAAATAATTGTTTTATCAGACCGTAAAAGGGTTACTGAAACAAGGTCCAACAATGCTTGTGGAGGGGGCTGGTTGCTTTCCTTCTTGACATTAAGCCTTTGACGCCAATTACCACAGCCAGTTACCGGTTACAACATCCAGTGTGGTCCATTCCAGAGTGATACTCTAACTTAAAAAAGAAGTCTTAGCTTAGATACCCATTACCGTTTCCTACTCCGTAAATGAACAAATTACCTGAAACAAATAAACACACAGATGAATATAGGGCGATTACAGACAAACAACATGTAGCATGTGAACACTCTGTAGGCAAGGCCTGGAACAGCTGATGTTGACAGCGGTTGCTGCGGTTATCCCGGGTCGTGAACGGTGTACCATCCAACACCCTATACAGTATTAACACGCATATTTGACGCTTTATTTTAGGTTGGATTTTTTGGTGAAACAACTACATGGATGATGGAGATTTTCTATTTTTATTTAGGTAATTAGTCTTTTTTTATCTAAGTATACAAAAACGTTTCGCCTGTTCATCAAAATATAAAGGTTTTTTTTTATGAAAAAATTGTTGTACCTACTGAAACATTCACCCATCGGTGTTTTCATGTTCTTATAGGTGAAAACGTCAATAAAAAACACGTAGGTACATTTATAAACATAAAATAAATTGATACTTCAACCCCCTTTTCCATAAGGCCCAATAAAAATTGAAAAAAACACATCTCATACAAGATAAACCCACAAATAAAATAATAACTAAATATTCACTACACTATCTAATAAAATATCGAACATATTTCAATATACGTCTCTAAGAGAACGGCCCTATCGATATTTATTTGTGTAGTAACACCCCAGCGGCCGCCGGAGTCCGAAAACGCCATTCGTATCGTAATAAATCTTTAGAGACGTGCCATACTGCCGCTGGAGCTCAGTTACTACTACGCTGTTTTTACTGGCAATAGTTTTCCGTTAATCTACTATAACCAATGCTGGCTGTCGTTCTCGGTATCGGCAGCGCAAGGGTTAGACTCGAGTGTTGCCAATGTTTCAAATTTTAATTCGATTTTAATGTCCGACACGGCTGCCTCTATTCATTTAAGTGCTTTTTTTATGCAGATTAATTAATTTTACGTGTCCAAGGCATAGGCAAAATAGTATTGCTCTCCCGAATGGAAATCTTTATGACACCGCTCTGTCTATGAAACACGCGTAAATTTTTTATCACTTACTTGAAACTTCAGCTGTGAAGGAAAGCATCGCAAAAAATTCACGCATTAATAATAAACTAAGCATGTGGGAGCGGCGATAGGTAGCGCCACGTGTCACTTTGAATATAAAGTACTGTAACCTAGATACATACATATTTGCTCACTTCGCAAAGAACGCAAGCGTGATAATGCCTTCACAGCACACTTTTATGGCACACGCAATGTACGCAATTATTAAGAGCAAAAAAAGAACAGTTACAATTCCAGTAAGTACCAACTTTACGACCACTATAAATAAACATATAACTTCATTTTTATAACCTGCTTAGAAATCGGTATAAGATCAGAACACATTCAATGAAACAATATTTACTGGCTAAAATTCGCGTGCGTCCCTTGTCGATCGCAATGTGAATAGATTACGTTTACGTCGAGAAACTTTTCTCCGATACAACGACACTTCTACTAGTTTACGAACGGTGTAAAACATGGACACCGCACTTTTACGAGTGTCGCTTAACATATAGTGTCGTAAAACTGAGAAACTACCAAAAACTACACATATAGACATAAACAATGGTCATTTCGCAGTTCGTTAGCTAATTGGATCGTAATGTATCGTTATGCCACAACAATCAAATTAATGATATTTCTTTCGGTGTCGTGTCTACTGTCCAATGTCTGTTATGTGCCATATCACACGCGATATAATAGGCACACATTACGATCCTGATATGCTAAACGTTCTGTTTCACAAACATTGAACATAAATTACACATTGCGTTCATTTTGATGCTCATTCGGGGGGTTATTTTTATTTAATTCTACGCAGGTGCGCTTCGGCCGTGTTTCAGCCAATATTTTTGTACGATTACCATGCTGATGAAAAGCCAACATCAGAACATGTTACATGTTTCCACACACGTTCGCACCTACATAGTTTTAATTCCATGTTCAATTATACCTTTGACGAGAAAACGTTACGTTTTTAACACAAACATTAACAGTTCTCCAAGTCTTAAATTAACGCGCGTAAATATTACTTTAGACACAATTTGTGATGAGAAAATTTTGGCGGAGATGTAAATGAAATTTTATATTAAAATACAATAACAATAAACAGATAAAACCGATTACGTTCTCCGTTGGAACCAATAAGGAGAGATCCCGATCGTGGCTTTTCCCAATAAATATATCGAGATGAGACCAAGATAAACATATCGGAGCGAGCGGGCGGTAGGTTTAAAATATGCAGCCTTCCGCGCTTCGTGAAATTCGTGTAAACAAGTGTAGCGGCCGACTGCGGATAAATCTTCGGGTATTATTGTATTCATATTCTGCGGGAAAGAAGGCTTCGTCGATACTTTTTTACGTATCGGTTAAGCTGCTCACGAAAATTGAAAGACTTTGTTAGCTTCATACATATAATTTGTCTGAACATTCCTCCTTTCTGAAATATGATTAAAATTTTATACCGCGACTATATGAAATGTTCGCTTAAAGTATTGGGATATGAGATATTTTCAAGTAGAATATTTCCTCGTGGCAATATTTTCTTAAGTGTAATCGGAGATTTGGTTTACTGTTAGGTTTTAATATGCTAAATAAATTAAAGATAACGTACTTGTATCATAATTAAAGATAAGGTACTTGTATCATAAATAGCCGTACATTAGTACTTATAAGGTCCCTAAAGAGTTGAGTAGGTAATTTTATTTAGCCAAGTGTATATATTAAACAGTTAACCCACATCATTAGGTAGCAAGTTACGGCAGTGGCGCACAAAAGTAACGGAACTGTTGTCGGAAACATATTAATGGTTCGTTCGGACCTACACAAAGAAGTTTGACAAGACGGCGTACAGGTGATCACTGACATGTTTGTGTGCCGACCCTTACTTCGGTCGATGGGCTCTATATATGCGCCTTGTCTCATATCACGTATTAGATACCCTCTTATGTATTGGTACTGTTATACCCGTACTAAATGCATTACCTACCTAGATTATAAATGAATGGTGTGGTCTCCAATAATTGGAAGCGCACACTGGTATTTTGTCCGTGAAAACATCGTGAGGAAACCGGCACGTAAAAGAACCAATTATTCGAAGATATATGACATCTACCAACCCACACTGGGCCCGCGTGGTACATTACAGCCCACTCCTTCTCAAAGAGAGGAGGCCGGTGTCCCAGCATTGGGAACATTATGGGCTGATTATGCTTATGCACTTGTAAACATGCATGTAATTAATTGTATAGCCTCTGTTGAAGATCCAATAAATAAATAAGATGAAGAATATGGAGAATAGGAGACCGAAGAAGGTCAACCGTGAAGTGGTTTTATAAATTGGAATGGGGTGAGAAAACGAAGGAGATGAAACTATTCATCCATGAAACAGTATTTCTACCTGTGCTTTCAAAACCAGACATCAAAAGCACAATGTTAATATGAACCATGTTTGTACTAAATCTCATACAACAAAGAATGTATTGTACCACTACACAATTGCATTATGTAGCGCTCAGAAAATATGATAACTGCATTCCAATTTCGGAATTCAATAGTCGCGAACACCGAGTTATTTGAAAAATCTCATAAAGATTCCATTTTGGAACATTTAGTTGCAAATATCGAATGTATGAAAATTGACTGATAGATTTTGTCGGTAGTTAAACGATCAGTATGGTGAATAAAAAACATATGTCGCCGATAAATTCATATGCAAATAACTGAACGAATGCGCATCCAGCGAAAGTTAAACGGTGAGGATAAAAGTTGTGCAAATATGTTCATTTGGGCGGATAAAAATGATCAGCGTGCAATGCGACGCGTCGTGATGCGAGCATGCAGGGCGAATAGGAATGTGAACGCACGCATTCTGTTAGCACAGACGGGTTGTCAGTAACATGTTTCAGTTTTTTATTTAGCTCTTTTTGTACTTCTATCGCATTCTTGTACAAGGGACACTGGATTATTCTACTTTCTACCAACTTATTGGCTCCTGCGAACGCAAAGCATGGCTTAAGAAGGCTTTTAATAATATCGGAGGGTTGCGCACCTACCTTTGCTACACCAATCTTAACTTTTCAGCATATGCATTCTTTTTGGTATTGGTCGAGAATTTATAAAAAAAAAATTAGATTCATGTTTCTTATCAAAACTTTGCTAAAGTTGCCAGCCCTAGACAAGCACGTGCGAGAGCGAAGCGAAGCGAAACCCATCGCAGCGGACAAGCGGAAGTCAACCCGGCAAGTAATATATTTTTAATTGATGCATACAGCGGCCGATGTGTCGAGTAAACATTTACGGGTTTATTCGAACGATGACAGGACCGCCTTTGTTGGTCGATTTTAACTCAAAATATTAATTGGCGGAAAAGTGTGCAATTCGCATGTTTAAACTTTCAGTCGATGTAAATATTAACACAGTAATTATGAGGGCGTTGATTGTATGTGTCGATTTTAATTTTGTGTGCACTCTTTGTTGTAGCTTTCGAGGTTCATTAATAGGTACTGTGGTTTGTGAGAGTTATTCAATATTAGTCTTCGTAATGTTCGAACTTATTTATATTGATATCGACATTGAATTGATGGCAATACATCAAAGCGTGCTACTTATATTTAGTCACTGAAAATATCCTTCGGTATTTTCGGTAAAAAAATATATATTAAGTAGATATTAACAATCTGATTATAAGCATTTCTCGTTATTGTTTGAATTGACTATCCAGTTTTTTTTTTTCCAAACTACAGAGTAGTTTTAGCTGTAGTACATTTAGAACAATAAAAAAAAAATACACATTGCCCTGGATAACGTGCTCTGTGCGTAAGCCAACAATAATTTTTAATTTCCGTCCTAGGGCCGACCAATGCACTGAATACCAATTACTGGTGCTAGCGTAACTACTGAGCACATGGAATGTGAAGCCTAGCTCCCGGGTAAGCGACCGATTTGTGTACCACGTACAATACGCCACTATGTGAATCAATGGAGATCAGGTATGCGGCACAGGAACGTTCAATCACTGCACGGGAATAGATAACGTTTGTTTTAAAACATCACTACGCCAAATTAAATAGGGAAGGGAAAAATTCCCGTGGCAATGCGGATCTATGCGGGAATTTTATAATTATTTTTGTTGTTTAAAATTGCATGAATTTTAATCATTATAGTTAAGTTTTAATTAATTGACGATTATTGCTTACCACTGGATGGTGTGGGAAATTGATTACTGTATTAAATACATATTGAACTGTATACATATAAAACACAATACCTACGTACGAAATTGCAACTTACTCTCTGTTAGACCTAGATTTAAGAGCAGTTACGCCGTACGACATTTCACACAAACTTTCAAGCCCTTATTTTTCGAATTTCGAAAACGGATTTTAATGAAACTTCATACACTTATGCAGGTAGATACATTTTTATTTAGACAGGTAAAAATAACAAAATTAAATTCTAACATAACTAAAACTATACAGAAACTAGAAAATAGCGTCGAAAAACTCATCCGCATCGCTGTCGACTGGTAATGTACCCAAGAGACTGGCGGCATTACCACGTTGTATGGCGATGCTTAGCCTCTGGCCAAGGTAAAAGCCAGCCCTTGGGTCACGGGAAGTGTCAACCAGCCGTTTCGAAATATCTTTAAAAAGACCATGAGCACTCGGACCCCACGGCCCGAGGGTTTCAACCCCAAAAGGCTCGAAAATATAATTTCCGATGAGGTTATTATATTTTCCCCGCTTGAGGTTAAAATAGTCTAAAAAGTCACTTAGGAACATTTTCGAAAAATTGTGTTACAGCTCAATTAGACCGATTTTTAATTTTCCATAGAAACAGTGATTTCCAGTTATCTTTTATTAAATAAGACATTTCGAAAATGTTTCCAAAGGCTTTTGTAATTTGTTGTTGTTCATATATGTGTACTGAAAGATTTCCATATTTAATTTGCAAATAAAC
Source organism: Oligia latruncula (assembly GCA_948474745.1). NCBI lineage: Eukaryota > Metazoa > Arthropoda > Insecta > Lepidoptera > Noctuidae > Oligia > Oligia latruncula. Next base: position 7,782,656 of record OX419686.1, on the reverse strand, counting down.
AAAAATAAGACAAGAAGTAAATTGCTTTTATCAATCTGGAACTCACGTGAATAGCAAAGAAAACCACGTATAAGTAAATATACACTCAAAATCTTCCTCTCAGATATTTGGGTACAACAAAGAATTGTTGGTTAACAACAAATATCCGAATTCAATACTGGCTAACCCGTTGAAAAATAAATTTGTGCCCCGGCGGATGTGTGCGCTTGCCAAGCTTGCAACCCTTTGGGACGTGAATTGCCTGCTTGCACGTTGCACAATAACAGTTTTCTTACCCTAGTGATGTTCAATACATTTTGGGTGGGACACCCCTGTATTACCTACAACTTTTTGCCTTGCAAAATGGAGCACTTTATTATTTGCGATACTTAGGTAAGTACTTACTTTTGAAACTTTTCTAAATAGCTTTTCATTAGCCATGAACTGTTACAAAACATAAAGATTAAAAACTATGAAAGCAATATAGACTTTTACTAAGATTAATTAGAAGATCAATGTTCAAAGCCATTCATCAATTCCACCGTGAACACAAAGCCATCAGGGGTGTCGCGGAACTTCTTACGTTATTGAAATTTACTTTTTAAAACAATGTTAAAGTGCACAACGCTCGTATTTACTCTGCAACCGGCGGATGGTTAGTGGGCAAAGTTTTTACGATGGCCCGTCCCGGGGAATATTGTTGGTGCATTAACGTTTAATGCCCTCCGCAGTTTCACTAAAATTTAAAATTGGTTCGCGAAACAGTTGCAGCGATTAGACTGGATTGCGAGACCCGACTAATTTTCGAGATGAGTTTCGAGTAATATGTTTTCAATTACTTTTCTGTGATAAAAGTAAATTAGATAACACTTTTTTATTACTTTGCGCTGCAAGCAACTAAAAAGCACTTCAGAACTTTACAGATTTAGCTACTTACATCAATAAGTTAAACTTTTTCCCCCTTTCACTCAGGCTCGCACAGATTATACAAAGTCGCGTTTCGTGCTAACATACACGTCATTTTAAGCAAGTTTATGTCTGGCGGGGACAGAGAGTCGGTACGTCAGAACGGTATCAATTTCCGGCCTTCCACTGCCATTTGATTTATGTTTGCCATCTCTTTTTTTCGACAAAACTACAGTTTGTTCCTGAGTGGAAATGCAGGTGGGAATCTGTCGTAATAGAAATAAAAGGCTGTGTTTTCCATCAGTGTGTGGTGAGGGCGGAAATTATTAAATAAACTTATGTAGGAACTGTTTGTGTTACAATTTATCTGTAGGTAATCCCTACAGGTTCCTAAAATAAATGATTACTGATATCTATAATATAAAAATGAATCGCTGAAAGTGAATGTGTTGCTAAGCGCAAATCTCGAGAACAGCTGAACCGATTTCGCTAATTCTTTATTTAGAATATTCCTTGAAGTACGAGAATGATTCTTACGCAGAGAAAAATTTAATATATCTATGGTAGTAAGGTAGAAGTAGGGTAGGAGTAGGGTAGGAGGAGGGTAGGAGTAGTGTAGGAATAGGGTAGGAGTAGGGTAGGAGCAGTGTAGGAGTAGGGTACGAGTAGGGTAAGAGTAGTGTAGGAGTAGGGAAGGAGTAGGGTAGGAGTAGGGAAGGAGTAGTGTAGGAGTAGGGTAAGAGTAGTGTAGGAGTAGGGAAGGAGTAGGGTAGGAGTAGGGAAGGAGTAGTGTAGGAGTAGGGTAAGAGTAGTGTAGGAGTAGGGAAGGAGTAGGGAAGGAGTAGGGTAGGAGTAGGGTAGGAATAGTGTAGGAGTAGGGTAGGGGTAGGGTAGGGTAAGGGGTAGGACACCACGCAAACGAAGTAGCGCCGGGCAGCTATAAATTAATTATGGCAAAACAACGTTTGCCGGGTCAGCTAGTAACATTATAAATTTGAATGATAGCGTGACAGTTGACAGAGGCGAATGGAAAAAGGAAACGTGTTGCGCCGACCCCAAGTAACATGGGACAAGCGCAGGAAGATGAAGATGATGATGATAACACTAAGCTGGAGTATAAAATTATATAATATAACTATGTAATAAGTTTTCCGATTCATAATAAATTGAGAGATTTTAGCTACAAGTAAGGATATAATATGTTTTTGTATCAATTGTTCCATATCTTGTAGGTACTAAACTGTTGAGACAGAACCTTCAAGAAACTAATTAATTAACGTAAGAACAAAACGCTAGAGGCACTAGGTCCTTTAATACAACACTATAATGCATACTAAAGTTCCATTACGTTTTATAAACTATACCTTTTATTAACTTTCAAACTTACTAAGTAATATGCCCAAGCAAAGGCTATAATATACAGTAATTATTTTAATGAAATTTGAAGCAATTTCTAGAAGATTTTCCTGTTACAAAAACACTACAAACTGAAAAATAACTTTAATTTCGGAAGTCGGTGTCTTAGGATCAGTATTTTAGTTTTTGCCACCGACTTCCGAAATTAAAGTTATTTTTCAGTTTGTAGTGTTTTTTTTTTCAGTTAGTAGTGTTTTTTTTGGAAGTCGGTTTTTTTTTTTGTTAAAAAGTTTTTATTTCTCGCTTTTTAGTGGGTCTATTTATAATTTATCTAAGTTACAATAGCCTAAAGTCAACTTGCCCACCGCCTTTTTATAAAATATTCCTTTTCTCGATGCAGGGACGTTAATTGTTGAGGAGTTCTCCTTTTATTAGTTTTTAGATTAGATGCTGATAATCCTGGCTGCAACATCAGGCCAGACTTATGTCAACATTGCATTGAACTTAAAATTAGTCCTGTTTAAAATGAGCCCAAACACGACTACGGTGCTGTAATTTAAAGGTTTGTACTTTTTCTGATGCTCCTGGCGTCAGCATCAGGTCTTCGGTGTTCCTCAGTAACAGTACGTTTATCCACACATCGAGCCCTTTTCAATGAGCCTAAACACGATATATCTGCTGTTAGTTGTCGAGGAGTTAGGTACTCTGCAGACTATCCTGACTGCAGCATCATGACTTGATGATCATGAGACCAAATGTGGCAAATGCCCTATCAAACATCAAAACAATTTACTAAAACAGTCCTTGCCTGTTCGAGTAACTTCTTACTGTTAAGGAGTTGTACCTTCCATCATCAGCCCAGCTACCTGAGATGGTGACAACCATACACAAATACACAAGATACTTCATAAAATATGCGAAAAACAATAAGTGAGCCTATAAAATTTGAGGGTTGCCCTCGATTTCTCTAAGATCCCATCATCAGATCCTAACTTGGTGACAATGGGACCACCTCAGAACTATCTACTTTCGAACAAAAAAAGAATTTTGAAAATCCGTCGATAATTGGCGGCGTATTCGATGAACAAACATACAAAAAAAAAAAAAAAAAAAATAAAAAAAAAAAAAAAAAACATACAAACATCCGAACATAGTACCTCCTCCTTTTTGTAAAGTCGGTAAAAATGGGATTTACATTCCACAAAAATAAGAAAGGGAAAACGAAACATCGTTATCGAGAATTAAATCAGAAATCGTTCAATTTATTAGCTGAGTTAGGCGCATTATCCAATTACACTGACATTTTTGGTTTAATATGGAAGTTACGTACTTAACTAATTAATCTAAATGAAACGATCAGGGCTATAATCGGGTGGAAACTAATTAAAATCATGTGAAGCATAGTAGCTTAGTAGCCTAGGTATAGCCGACAAAATAACAATCATGTTGATGGTTTGATGACCTACATCTATTGTTAACTTTGCAAGCTCACTAATCATCATCATCATTTCAGCCGAAAGACGTCCACTGCTGGACATAGGCCTCCCCCAAGCACCTCCACTTTGACCGGTTCTGAGCTTCTCGGATCCAACGGGTTCCTGCGGCCTTCACAAGGTCGTCGGTCCACCTTGTGGGAGGCCTTCCAACGCTACGTCTTCCGGTACGCGGTCGTCACTCCAGAACCTTTCGGCTCCATCGGCCATCTGTTCTGCGAGCAATATGCCCTGCCCACGACGACTGCTCAAGACGAAAGTCTTTGACCAGTGCGTGTTGCCCACTACTGGCCACCAGATGAGAGATATGAGTCTAGAAGTAACTGTATATCATAAGCTAAGTAAAAACAAGCTAAGGTTACTGACAAAAACCTGTCAAGTGCGTGTCGGACTCGCACACGTAGGGTTCCGTACCACAAGACAAAAAACGCTGGAAAAAGCACGGTTCCTGTATTGAGACTCCGTTTTATTTTAATTTGATTTTATTTTTATTATTTGTTGTCAAAGCGGCAATAGAAATACACCAACTGTCTACCTATTACGGTTCGTGAGATACAGCCCGCTGACAGACAGACAGACAGCGTAGGCTTATCAAAAGGGTTCCTTTGGCAACCTTTGGGTAAAGAACCCTAAAAAAGACCCAAAATATCACCCCCTTTTGAACCACACATCTAACCCCTATTAAAATTGATAGTAGTGTAACGTGCCAACCAAAACAACAACACACCGCAGTGACTAGACGAAACTCACACGTACAGAATTCGACAAAAGTGCTGCCGACCTTAATATTGTTAGGAAACAGTAACCTCTCAGGTGCTGGCAGGCTATATAACCATTCAATGATTAATACTCGCGCGATGACACAACGAAGAACGGAAACCATATGTTTTCCTTACCTATAATAGCTTACGTGAAAGTATGAAACGCTTTCGTTGCTAACTATACCGATATGTGATGTCACGTATAACTGTCTTATATTGTTCATCATTGTTTGTTGCTAATAACTTTAAAATGAGTTGTAACTTATTATGGAAACGATGCTTTGTTGTCATTCTTTTAGAGTTCGTATTTATGCTTCTGAATGTGTCAGGTGTTTACATTCCACAGTCACAATAAGCAATTATAGACATATTTTTACTGTTTCATTAAAAAATTGTCAAGAAAAAACCGCTAACATCGAGATGACGTTGCGAAGTGAAATGAATAACAACAACATATTATGTAGGTTCCACACAATTTAAAACGTTAAAATATTACTTGAATATAAATAAACGGAATTCCACTAGATACTGCTTTATAACCTAGAATATTTAATAAATCCACTAAAACATTTTGTTTTCCTCACCTGAATATCGTGCACGTCACGTTCATCATGTGTGTACCGCAAACGGGATAACATGTCACGAATACTAAACACCATTTTGATAAAACAAACTTCACTAATAAAATACAGAAGAAACTTAGAAGACCCGCGAGAAAACTAAGACGTAAAATTAATAAAACAACTAGTTAAACAGTGACAGAAGACCGCATAGTAAGTAAATGATGTTGAGTTCAACTTTTTATCATAATACCCTCAACAATTTTATTATTTATTACGTACATAATTTTTCTAAAACAAATATTTGTCAGGTTTGTGTGTTATAAATGGTTATACTTTTTACCGCGCTAATATTTTTTTAAAGTTTGAAATGGCTGCTTGTCATTTTTGCATAAAAAGCATTTTGAAAAAAGAATTGTTCGAAAAGTTTGTCATATAGTTTAATGATTGTCTTTGTTTTTTCGGCTTGCTGTCAATATAGCTATCCAGCCCTAAAGAAATACAAGGAAGTTGTTACATACCTCCTTGTTTTTCTTTTTCTTATCAAATGGGAGTTTGAATTTTCTACACTCTACTTTTTATCGTTATTACCATTGATATACATACACTAGATCAGTAATTACCGCGCCAAGGCGTTGCCACTGGTATCCAAGACCACAGCCACAACCGTAGCTAATGTCAGTTCACTGCTCTGTGTGACGCCAACCGAAGTTATCCGAGTGACACGCGACCAAAAATTACCGCCAAAATGGGTAAATGCGTAGTGGGAGTGCGATTAAATTAACCGAAATTACTTTCCACACGTAAGTTTATTATTTCTGTGTTTATATCTACGTGAAAACGCAATAAAAATAAATAAAATGTAGAATTTTGTAAATTAGGTTCAGTGTTACCACTAAAAACTTAGTTTTAGTTTCCCACATTATGTGCGAGTTTTTAATTTATAGAATAAGTGATTTAAAATATTTTATAAAACTAAATGTGTGACAATTTGTAACAAAAAAATAACATGGTAACATAAAAATAATTGTTTTTAAATATTTAAATACATAATTCAAAAATAACGTTCATAACGTTTAATTTTTTTTTTTTTGCGTTTTTTATGGCTTAAAAAGGTGGGTAAAATTTCGCATGGTTAGGCAACCCCCTCCCGCCATTGCATGTTTATATTGCGGTCTTTGTCTAATCTAAGCGACGGTATTATTCTTGCGACTTGTGTAAGTGAGACAGATATATGTTTACTTTTAATTGTGTAGTGGTTTCAAAGCTACGTCGTCGTCGCGTTTAAATAGTGGTTAAATTTTTTTGACACATTTTAATGAGGTTTGCTTCTCTAGTTATTTAGCTCAATGGTTATTACATAGGTATGATAATATAATGGTATACTGTATGGTTTATTAAAATCATGAAATGACACTATCTTAACTTATTTTCAATATACCGTACCTACCTAATCATTTTAAAATTGTTTGTTGAATTTTGGAGTCAATATTTTTTTGAGAAAGTTTGAAGAATTTTAAAGTGCATCAATGAGTATAAATTAAAGTTGATAGTTTCGGGGACCGTTTCTTGGAAGTTTATTTCGTTATGTTACCTATAATACCGTTCCTATTTTTTTTGGTATAATCCTTAAAGACTGTAAGCACAAAAAGCCTATTAAGTATGTAAGTTGTCTGAATAACCCGGTAGGCGTATTATTAATCAAGGATCGTTATCGTGAATAGCTCTCAGTGTCCCTACTTTGACTAGAAAGTCTATATATAATGTATAAGGAAGGAACTTTGATTAATTCATTATGTTCTATACTTAGACCAATATCAATTAATAAACGATTTATTAAATACTAGCAGTGCCCCGCGGTTTCACCTGCGTAAGTTTCGATCCCGTGGGAATATCGGGATAAAAACTATCTTATGTCCTTTCCCGGGACTCAAACTATCTCTATACCAAATTTCATATAAATTTGTTCAACGGTTTACGCATGATTGAGTAACAAACATCCAAACATCTTCACAAACTTTCACATTTATACTAGCAGCGCCCCGCGGTTTCACCCGCATAAGTGTCGATCCCTGCCAAATTTTATCGAAATCCGTTCCGTGGTTTAGGCGAGAAAAGGTAACATACAGACAGACACATAGTTGCTTTCGAATTTGTAATATTAGTAAGGATAGTAGGATTTTTGACATTAACTGATTAACAACAAAATAGTCTACTTAAGACTGTAGTTGTGCGAGTTTTGCATTCAAATATTTTCAGCTGTCTTATTTTCAACGAAGTATGTACTCGATATGCTGGAACTAATGAAACTTACTAATTAGTCTGCGATATCTCGTACCACTGCATAACCAGTACAGATAGAACATCCTTCACCTTCCTAATTAAGTAGGTATGAACAGATATATTTATGTGTGTGGCGAAATAGAGAACTAAAATGGAATGTACTAGATTTGACAGTTGATTGACATCTTCCCTAAGCAAGTGGCGCCGCCATGACATGCACGTCACACTGCACACTGTAGGTATGTGCGCAATTAATTAATAAACGACAGATCTCGTATTGCTCAGATTATTAGCATTTTTTTTTCGATTCATGTGTTGGGATTAGATTCGGTGAATGTCATAGATATGCAAATGGGATAATTATAAAACTGACAAACATGCCTGTTTCCCATATTTATAACGGATGTCTAATTTAATTGTCCAATATAGTGGATATTATCGAAAGTCGTAGTATAATCAGTAACCTTTCAATAAATCTAAATAAAATAACTAAACACTCGAAAAATGCACGTGGATATTAGATCAAAGTCACATTTACTCCCTAAGGCCGTTTCCACATGGCGGGACGTGTGCTCACATATAATAATCGCAGCGGAAACGCTGTCGCACGCGCGCGGCCCGCTGGAGCGGAGGTGTCAAACGACAAATTTCACGGCGCGACTGTCCTTAGATCTCCTGACGCTATGTCGCGTGCTAGTGTCGCTGACGTGTCGCCCCCTTAGGCAGCGTGCGTATATTTTTGTTTTAAACATCGAGTCTCGTTCCGAAGTTTCGAGCTCGATACGTACGGTCGTTTTGGTTAGTTTGATTTTTAGCTGGTTTTTAATAGGATTTGTTAAATTTTTATGAAGATATGTGGAACTATTAGACATAGCTTTAATGTGAGGTGTGATAAGGATTAGTGCATCCTTAAATCATTTGAGGTCTAAATATTGATAAAACAACAAGTTATGACTTGGCTTAACCATTCTAGAATAAAACTTCAAAACCTAGCAGACACAACAACGCGCCATCAAAGATGAGCGTATTCGAAACAGCTGTCAATTACCGTCCAACGTAACATTGTTCCGGGAGTAAAGCACTGGGATTAGATTCCAATTGCAGACGCATCTGTCCACTAATGAACGTTGGCACGTGCATACTGCAGGCAGCCACCTGACACCTCACGAGTCTGGACGCCTGGTACATCGACAGCTCGTCAAGCATAGTAAAAACGCATGAACGACGCATTTGAATAATAATCTAAGCAAAAACAATAGGTACGTTTAGCAGTCTATTTCGATATTTTTGTATCGCCTTGAAAGTAATTGGTACTAACTTATTTTTTGCATAGCCCGCAGTAATAATCCACCATCTTTCATTCTGGTTGACTACCAAAAAAAGCCATGTTTTTCGATAGATTTTTGAACTCATCCGTAAGGCCCAATTTACACGGTGCAAGTTTTTGGGACGTATAAGAGCCATCTCATACCATAAAGCACGTTCAATTATTGCCATTCGAGAATAGCATGCGAGTGTTTACACGCGTGCGATTTCCATAAAATGTCATACTATAATTGAATGCAAGTTTTGTCTCGTCTAAACACAGAGTTGCGCGTCCTTCTACAATTGATTGAAGTATTATATTAAATTTTATTAAACATCTTTATAAGATTTTTTTAACTTGTTTCGTTGATATGAACGATGATAGAACATTTTCATACCAAAATTGAATGCCATTTAATTGCGCGTGCAATTTAATTGTACACCTATGTATACCAGTTTTAAACGGCAACTAACTTGCCCGTATTTTGCAGCAATTGTACGTGTTGTTTAGACGGTGCCAATCAATTGTTGCTTAAATTTTATGGTAAGTATGCCACAGTCAATATACTTGCACTGTGTAACCATTTACACAGTGCAAATTCCAAAGCTCCTTAGCTTTAGTCGTTTGAATGCACCTACTTCTCACGATTCTGCAATCCTGGATGTACCAGCCAGTCGAAAACAGTAAAAACGTATGAGCGCTAACAATGTGGCTCATAGACGAAAATTAAAAAGTTTGCAGAGTCCCAGCACGTATGAAATAGTTAGTAAGTTATATTTTAAACGGAGTGCGATGATTAGCTTTGGTGTTTGGGTTTGTATTTTTATTTTATATCAGCTTTGTCCACACGTGTGGTAAAAATACAAAGTTTGAATTTTGACTGTACTTTCAAAACAAAGGGATCGCGAATTTTATGCGTGGGTGCTAGCCCAGGAAAATAAAGCTTTGTCTGCAAAAAAACTCACTGGGATTATTTTTATTTAAGGATTAGAAATACTGTGTGGATAGTCAAGCAAAAAACAAATTAAAAAAATAAAAATCCAAACAAATATAATAGAGAAAAGATTTGATTTTTTGTATGTTTGTTTATTAAGCTTTCACGCTGAAACGGCTGAACGGATTTGAATGAAATTTGTCACATGGGTAGACCATGACCTGAATAAGGACAAGGATACTATTTACCCTGATATACCTACGAGATCGAGACTTATGTGGATGAAACCGCTGAGCGCAGCTATAGTTTTATATAAAAATAAATCTTTCTTTTCTTTTAGACTTCTCCCGTTCAAGTTCCAACACTTAAGTAAGACCCTTTTAACAAGTCAAATTGCATTCTTGCAATGATTATCTGAAATTAGTCGTAAGTATCTGCAGGTACTCCTAAACTAGCTTCTAATGGATAAGGGAGCACCGACTCCCAAATAAAAAGTAACAGAACCTTTTTACTAAAACGGCTAACAATAATAATACATCCATACATAGAGGTCCATTTACCGAACTATACCGAACAGCTACGTATTAGGAGGCTCATTCAATTCCCAAAATGTTGTGAACTTTACGGTTAAAGCCTCCATGTACCGATATTAGTGAAAGAATTTCTATAAAGAACGAAAACACCAGTCGTAAATGTATATAGCGGGTACACAGGCTAAAAATAAATTCTTAACAGAAGTTTACTTCTAAGACATGGTTTAAGTAGTTTTGGAGTCCAAATTGAGCGGTTTTGAAGCACTGCAGTTGTCTCTTAGACTTAAACAATTCAAGCAATGGAATCTAGTACAACAGGATTTAAATGAACATTGCAATTCCACTAGCTTTCTCAAAGATGTTTTAAACAACTGTAGATTATGTTTATTGAGTACATAACTTAAGAGAAATTGTAATAAAATACAGTATGCTCATCGAGGACTCCTTACAAAAGTATCGAAAGTAGACAAATGGAGTTTCCCTGCAGAAGTTAAATATTTATTTATACGTTAGAAATTGATAGTCTATTAACCAACAGACACATCACTGTTACTGCAATATCATTAAGCGAAGGAGGCTGTTGCTTAGCTTACGACACGTAAATTGACTTAAGTATTCATGGCCTGATGAATAAGTGATAGGAATGAGTGAGGATGCGATCGAATCAGGCCCGATTTCAATGACCGGAATAAGTTTCCCAGAGGATTCACTTGGGCTGAGGTCCAACTGTTATCTTACATCCACATGCATAGGTAGGCACTCTCTTAATTTTTTAATTTATTTTTTTTTTTGGGTGGGAAATCATCATATGACCCCTCTCACTCAGAAGGGAGTGTCAGACTCTTGCTGACTAAAACCCACCCATGTTCCTTCCTTAGCCCTTTATGTTCCGGGTCAGCGGTAACCCTTTCGGACAGTCCCTCTGACCCGGCAGGCTTCAGCCCTAACGGGCCCCTTCAGATCATGCTGACATCTCTTTGAGGCGCGCGTGGAACAGGTAGGCACCCCTACGCTAAAGTAATGGCAACAAAAAATAGCGTCACGAAAATAAAGAAATAGTAACAAAGAATAAAAAAAAATAGTAACACACGTAAAAAGGTACTTTCGCAATGTAATGCTCACTCATATTTCATACATAAATTTTGCACATGCGTCGGGGAATAACACAAAGCACGCGAAAGCTTCTTTAAATATTCCTTTCCTTCATAATCAAAGTGCTGCGTTTGTAAGATAAGAATTCCCTACGCGCCGAGAAGCTGGCTGTGTGAGAGAATCGTTACGCCAACGAATTATTTTACTCCAGCTATTTGTCAAAAATATTTCGACAAATATTTGGGAGACAACACTGTTTCATAGCCCTTAGATGTTTGCTCGTTTATTAATATTATAATAGTATTAAAGCCCGGCTAATTTATTTTACCATTAATTAATATCTTTAGCTCAAAAGTGGCGCAAACATTAATTAGTTACAAAATACATATTTAATGACTATCAACATCTAATAAAACTTACTTGAGTACCTACTCTTGTGGAACTTTGTAAACAAAATCGTCGAGTCCACAAACCGCCGGAGAAAGTTTCGTTTATTTTTCTACGATAAAAACTCTCAATTTCTTTTATGCGTGTAAGAGCTTAGGCCCGACGCGTGTAAAAGTTACTTAAAAACGTATATAAACAGAAATAACGCCTCCGCGGATTATTTAAAGCAACCCGTGAAAATTCAATGAATATCCTTAAAACGCGGATTAAACCAAAAAAGTTTTTGTATTTGCTCTGCTCTTCACAGCTGATGTAACTGGATTGCAAAAGTTCTAAGGATGAGCATAAAAATGCTCCAGTTGGGGGAAAGAAAAGAAAATCAGTATTAAGAGTGTCGCAATAACTGTGAGTGTGTTTTTGTTACGGCAAAGTTCTTGAGTAACTAGGTAACGCTAGCATAATGGCCGCTAAGTAACGTCCTATGACTTACGTCAGCGAATAAAGAGTATTCTATTCTATAACTACCTAACACCCTGTATAAAAGTAGGTATGCCTGTTATTTTATTCAAAAGTAATGTCATATAGGACTACTTTGTTTGAAGATGCTCCAAATTGCTCGCTTCAAAATCAAATGTACCTACAGGTACCTACTATCATGTATGAAAATGTTGTAATAGATTTCTTATTATGTTATGAACATAATATTGTATTTCGAGAAGTGGCAGTTTATTTATTCGGGCCTTTAGATATTGTGTTTTATCGTAGAACGTACTTTGATTTAGATACTGATATTCATTCTAATTCCATTTAAGATTTTAAATTATGCTGTTACGAGAATCATACAGGGTGAAGATAATCATACATTTGATTGAACGGGATAACGAAGTTAACTTCATACATACTAATACTATAAATTCGAAAGTAACTCTGTCTGTCTGTTTGTATGTTACCTTTTCACGCCTAAACCACTGAACGGATTTCGATAAAATTTGGCAGAGAGATAAATTGTATCCCGGGGAAGTACATAGGATAGTTTTTATCCTGATATTCCCACGAAATCGACACTTATGCGGGTGAAACCGCGGGCCGCTGCTAGTGTTTTATAAATTATTTGTTTCCTATTACCATTATAATCAAGACGCTTTCTCCAAGCATTGTAGTATCTGTACTTACATGTAGTATAATAATATGGACCCTTCACACTGTTATGAACGTTTATAAATGACTTTGAAGCAAGTTCATTAAAAGCTCCTCTTTCTTCTGAGACCGTCTCAAGACGACAAAAAATACTAAAGAAATATTATTTCGTTTCACCATTTTCTCCAAAGTTGCCAATTCATGATAGGACTACAGTTAGCTAGATGGATATTATCTATTCATCGGAAGACCCGAGCCCTCCCGACTACAAAACAGGATCACTTGCGAACGAAAATGTATTGAAATCACAATGTAACCTGAGGCTTTTGTCCATTGAAAACATTTTTTATGCATTAAAAATATCTTAGAAATGTTTATTTAACAATAGCGTTTAAGAGAAATTACTTATTCATGGCACGTCTGAATTTTTCCTTGCTTTTGTTAACGGTGAGAATCGATTCGCTTGCTCCGTGTAATTTGATAGCTGATGCAACTGAAATTGTATGTTTTTGACGCTGTTTGTACTTTGCCAACTTGCAAGTTATATTTAGTTTTGCATTTTTAACGTTCCAATATTTGCGATTTGATTTATTAGGAACGGGGATTTGATAATGTAGGATTTGAATCAAGTTCGATGGTCCGTGGTGATTTTATGTTAAAAGCGCCAATTTAATCGATTCGACGGTATAAAATAATGAACTGACGGGACCCGCGTCCATAAAACACGATTTTATCATACCGTTGGGAGGGACACGTTTTCGAATATCGTAATAAAAAAGTCACAGATGTCAAATTTATGACGTTGGACCATTGTAAAGAGATTAAAAGATTTACTACGGATGAGGGTGGCAGCTACGCCGGCGCTACGCAGCTCCGCTACGTAGCTCCTCTACGCCGCTACGCTGTAAGTTCTACGAGAAAATAATTTTACAGGTTTAATAATGCTGTAATCCTTTTGTATCGGTGAAATTCACGTCCGTCTATACTACTATTATAAAGTGGAAAAGTTTGTTTGTTGTTCATCCTAGGTAAATAAGTGACTACTTATTTCTGCTTCGTAAATAGGGCTTGTAAAGCGTAGTCTTTCGTTCAACATTTTAACCAGTATATATCGTATTTCCCTTAATAATGACACTTATTAAAATTAGTTTCAAACTCACCCAGAAGGTCTTGAAATAAACAAAAATGTAAGTATACATACCTGAAACAAAAACAAAATTCATGAAGATACAAAACAAGATACAAAAATATCCCAAAACCATCAAGAATTAAAATTCCTATTTCATTTAAAATTTAAATGCAACAATTAGCAAGTAATAAAAAATCAGTATTAAATCAACAAATTCGTTGTAACGTCTCCAAGCGCAGTGCTAATGTTGGCGTCAAACTCTCAGAATTATGAAAAAGATATTTCCCTTGGGGAAGGCGATGCCTTATAAATGTCCGTAACTTGGTGAATAAATCACGGTAAGCGCTAACGCCGCCAAATAAATAATGTTCTTTATTCATCAAAATTAAAAGGAGCAGTTGACAAAGCGTCCCTTAATTATTATTAAAATCGGATTTTGCTCCCGACTATAGAAGGCCGATCGTCGACTTACCCCTAGTTTATTTGCCCGACGGTCGTACGCAACAAACACCATTATTGAACTTATACCGAGTTTCTTTTCCCCGTTTCTGAATACAGTTATACTTTCTTTCTTCCTAACCCCACTTGTTTTTATGAACCGAATCTGTCAATATCGGAGGATTATTGATGTGTTCTCACGTTATTATGAATATATTGAGGAATGTTTCAAGTTTGGACCGAATATAGGAGTATTTGGAATAGAAATACTTTTTTGAGGTAATTTCGTGTGGTGAGCTTATATTTTCGCCACTTCTGTTGACAGATCTCCCCTCTATGTTATGTATTTTGTCTATGAAGTTAAAAATAAGAAACCAGGGAATTAGGGTTACCAAAACTTACTTAATATTACTTATTTTCTGTCTGACCTGCAGTGTTCCATTCCCGTACTGGCAAGCAATAAAAAAACCCTTCGTATTTTCTGATTCTAGGAACCCTGGAGCCGTAACTTTCTAGAGGTGCATTAGCTAGCGTTTTCGAAGCCGACGAGGAGATTACTTAATGGTCTAAACCAGACACGGACTTGTGCGAGAAACGATGAAAAAAAAAAACAGAATAAAACAACCAAGTACCTAAGGGTTTGTTTTGTGTCGAGAAATACTGAAATGCAAGTACAACAATAGGATTAGCACGCCCGCAGCACGAGAGGAAGGTTTTCTTATTGTTTTTACGTCCCGTGTTGAAGTTAACTTAATCTAAAACCGATATAAGCATCGATAGTTTTCTTTAAATATTTTCTCGTATGTCTTAATATTCTCACGTAGGTAACTAATTTATCCTAAGTTTTAGTATAGATACTTATGTGGATTTTTATTTGGTTAAAATTAAGGAATAACTTAGTAGACTAGTAAATCGTGACTAAACCAAAAAAATCAAAAACAATAAATAAATATTTATTTCATTAATATTTTTGATTATATTTATAATTGAATCACTGAAATCCCTAATGTACAAATAAACAATCCTATCGTTTAATATCCCCGTCAAAGATATTGACGCAAGTTGCATCATAAGTATTTCCGAATACTTAGTAATATGTAAACAGCCTGAATCCAACCGGTTGTATATGTTTAGCAGTAAAAGATTTATTTGTAAACGGGTGTTCCGTACAAGTGCACATCGAGTTTTCAATTACACAAAGTGATGGCCACACTGAAGCGGGCGTACCGCGAAAAACGCCGCCGCGGTCAGGCAACCTGACCGATTGCACACCGCTCACTCGAGACCACTCCAATCCCGGCAAAATCAACACAAACAATCACAAAATAAGGTTAGTTTTCCAACGCTCGCACCGCTGCATCTACGAAAATCGAGGAACAACTCGTTTTCGAAAGGTTGAAGGAAAACTCGATCGCTTTTCCAGGGGGAAGCTCTCAGTGGTTTATTGCGTTATTACCTGGACGTGTCTGCCGCGTCGGGACAGCCGCAATTTGGGGAGAAAAGAACGATATGTTGCGAGGAAAGGGATTTTATAGAGCTCTAGAGCAACGGCTCCGGAGAAAAGACCAAGCGCCCGTCTCACTCCACGCCTAGCGTAATTTTCTTTGATCGAAAACTCTACAGGACACTACTTCAGTTTTTATTTTCATCCAATTCAATATCGTTGAACGGTTTGTAAGACACGCTTCAGAACATTTCCCAGTATTTTGTTTGTTCCTTTTAGTTTATATTTCGCTTGATTCGTTTGTGCTGCTGGCAATATTCTGTGAGGTGACAATTTTGTCCCTCGTTTCTATATTAAATCACTACCGATTTTAGATTTCTTTTAACAAAAGATAAGAATAAAGGTGGGGGAATACATCAGTTACTCGAATACGTCATAAAATAAGACTCGTATTACACATGTTCACGACAATCCCATAAGCCATCTACACCGAATTCGATTCAATAAAAACGTTAGATGTGACCAAAGATTTGCTCCAATAATCGAGCGACAAAAACTGTAACCTCGTCTCAGAGCCAATGAAATAAGAGTAGATGGATGACCATAAAATAAAATAATAACCGGTCAATAAAATCTTTCGGGTTGGGGCAAATCTGTCAAATACGTCTGGCGGACTTTGAAGGGGGCTAAGAAAGACGTCGGAGGGTGGAATGGGCGCCAAGTGGTCGGAACTTGATCTGCCGTAGGTTGACGGCAGTTGCCATCAATCGGCAGGTAATTGGGGTCATGTCAGCCGAGTAAACGATGCCGCCAATGCTTAGAATATTTTTTTTTGTATTGCGATAGAATAGGAATACAATATTAAGTATCGATTGTGGTGAGATTTATTGGTTGTCTACTGTAGTATTACTTGAATAGAGACGGTTAGATATTTCAACTTGTAATGCATCATCATATTTCAACTTGTAATGCATATAATTCATCTCAACTTATTAGTAGGAATATGTATGTAATCAAAACCAATTTTTAACCTATAGATGATAACACTGTGTCCTCTTCAACGCTGTTGGTTTTAATTATCTGAAATTGAATTATTATAGTTGCGACCTCATCTTCTGCAAGTAGCAAAAAGATAAATGAATAAAGTAACCCGGAACTAAGTCCGTCACTCATAATAGTAAGCTACAGTTTTTACGAGTTTCCTACACTCTCCAACTTTCAGTTCAACGCCCTACCTAAAGTAGTTCTATCCAAACTTTCTGAACACATGAATGAATAAAGAAACATCGTAAAATACAGAAAAAAAGGTAAAGGAAAACTCGGAACGGCGCGACAGATGAGGTATCCGGAGTTAGCGATGAGCAAGGACAACACTACAATAATATGAAGAAGAAGTTCCAGAGCTCGAGAGGCCACCTTCACTAAATTATGCAGGACCCCAAGGTTGATTGATAGAGAATGCTATTTACCTTCGGTGTCGTGAAATAAAGACGTCCACAGTCTATTATTTATTTACACAGAACGGATTTAAAAAAGAAAAGGTCGAAGTTACGACTCAAGGTCTTGATTTACACGAGGTGTGTAGAGAACTGTAATGGGTCATGTCATTAGGACCGAAATCGAATATTAACTTTCATACTAATATGAGCGTAATGTAACTTTAAATATACGTTTTGTTACCAAGGTTCCTAAATAACGGGAAACTATAATGCGGGTTATGTATGATATTATTTTGCGATATGCAGTCGCGGATCGTAGGGCCCGTAAAGCTAAAGCCTTGGCTCCTGTAGTGGGCAATCGGTAAGTGTGAGCGTTTGGGGAGGAGGATGCACGTGACTAGAGTCTAGTAGTAACACTAACGTCTGTATCACAGTTTATCGCGTTTAAATAGATTTAAGCTCTCCTTATTTTTTATTGGAGAGTTAAGAACTTTTTTTTTGCCCCGAAAATGCAAGAAATTCACGTAGCCTATCCGATAACTGTGTTTTACATTACTGTCGATTTCTTATCTCAAATATTCATTTTGAACTAAAATAATTTAATTATTTTGCCAAAGAATTAGCATTGCCATTTCACATGGCAATGCTGCTAGTATGATAACAGCGATGTGGATGAGTACTTCGACGACTAACGCTGATTTTTCAATCATCTGATAACTTTATTCGAGGAACAATTTTGAAATTTTGACAGTTGTTTCGTACAAAAACTGTCAAACGTCAATTTTATTTATCGAATAAAATTTATCTGACGATGTTAAAATCAGCCCTTAGTGTCCTTTTGTTTTTGTACGTATTTGTATAGTTATTCATTTAATTAGTATTTAGTGTAAATAGGTGTATTAAATTTTGTGAAAGTTTGATAATAAGTAAACCAATAAAAAATATGAATTATTTATTGGCCAAAGTCGCTGTAGTACGTGGTAACTTTTCCCATCTCTGAAACATCCAACGGAGATGTCCCTAGCCTGCCTTCTCAAGTGTATCTAAAAATAAACCGGCTAGGTCTATTGGAATCAATGTGTGCGCTCCCAGTCGCTATAGCAATCGAGGCGGGAAATTGCCGACTTGGTCCGATCCGCACAATAACCCCTGACTTCTCATTATGCAGATTGCCCTCGACTCACATATGCACGTACACTAAACATCTTCCCGTGGTCCACGTGTTACTATCATCTACATTTTTACAACGTGCATGTCTCAGACGTGGTCCTTTTAAGTCTTTACCGCTGATGAATAATGTTCCAGCCATTTGCGATGTTGTTTGGTGTTGTGACTTGTGACATTCCGCTTTTTTTTCTGCGTAAGGTATACGCGTGACAAATAATGAATCAATAAAATCGTGCTGATGGTGGTCGGGGTTGATGGCAAAAGGATCGCCCCCTCATTCGTGGGACTTAAAAAAAAAAGTGGGGAATAGTGGTGGAGGTGGTGGGGTGGTGTTATAAGTAAGTGGGGAATTAATGTGCGTGTAGGTACAGTCAACAAAGGAGTTAAGTATACAGGAGCGTCGGATATAGTTGAAGTTTACTAAGAAACCGATGGATGTTCTGGACTGAAATTTAATTTAATAAATGAGCTGTTTGTTTTCTATTAATAAACTAAAATTTTATTCGAGAATGTCCATCGGTTTCTTAGTAAACTTCAACAATATCCGACGCTCCTGTATACGTAACTCCTTTGTTGACTGTACTATAGGTACATCGCTGCCTGACCCTTTGTGGAATACAAGCGTGATGTACTGATACGTATGTTGTTAAAATCGTGCAACATTGACATTATTAACCAAATATCAGTCATTAACTTAAAGAAGAATTAAACGTATCAATGTTTATTAGGGTTCCGTACCACAACCGGAAAAACTGGACTCTTATAAGATCACTTCGTTGTCCGTCTGTCTGTCCATCTGTTAAGACCCTTTTTCTCAGGAACGCGTGGAGATATCAAGTTGAAATTAATAACAAATACAAATTTACGGTTTTCGGATTTGTTCCTTTACTTGTGCTACATGATCTTGCTTCTTGCCAAATTTCATGATTCTAGGTCAACGGAAAGTACCCTATAAATTTTGATTCCCTTGATAGTGTCGAAATATACGTTTTTGCGGCATAAACGGCCGTATCTTTTTTTAACGTTAACTTAGGTGTTTAATTTTGTCACAGCTTCAAGGGACTGTAGTCCTGAGTATATGGTTTTAATTTCAACTCGATACCTCCACGCGTTCCCGAGATAAAGGGTCTTGACAGACAGACGGACGGACGGACAACAAAGTGAACCTATTATTATTTTTAGGGTTCCGTTCTTTCCTTTTCAAATATTCAAATTCAAATTCAAATATTTTATTTCAGAATTGCATCCATATATAGTAGTAGTACCTATAACTTAGCCTACTGTTAGTATTAAATTAAATTTAATTTAATTTAATTTGAGGAACGGAACCCTAAAAATGACAAGCAAACTAAACTTAATAACACACACTAACTAAAGTTTACTTTTCAAAACCTCCTAATTACTTATAATCTAATGTTTACTTTTCAACCTAAACATTTTCCATCTCATAGACAAACAGGCCGTAGTTACACCGCCGGGACCCTCATCCCCGTCCATACATCAACTTGATCAAAGTAAATGTAAGTAACGTTTGTAATAAGTGTATCGTCGGCGACATAATCTGCATAATTGGTAGCCGTCGTAGGATATTGCGTCCACGTGAGGCGGCGCGCAATTTTCTGCGCCATTTCCTCCGAATCGTCCACTCGGATGGGCTATTCGATGCGCATGCCTATCCGATGCTTAACTTTAACGTTTAATTGATACAAACGCGAACGGTAACGTTACATTGAAGAATGGAGGCAATGTTGAAAAATTTTGTTTTTGTTATGTTTAGGTTTTTGATTTGGGAATCAGGATTAGCAGGTTGAAAGCTAAAAAATAACAGCCGCATGGGTCGATCGAAAGTCAAGCTACGCTTGTCGCGGTCGGTCCGTGGATGGGTGACCATCGATTCCATATCGAGAAAGCACGTTAAGCCGTTGGTTTCTGCTGTCATTCGTAGATCTTTGACAGTCATTACGGGTAGTCAGGACCCTAAAGTCCTAAAGTCTGACAGCTAGTAACCAGTCTTACCAAGTGGCATTGTGTTACCCGCAGTACCTAACTGGGTTGTGGAGGTCAGATAGGCAGCTCTAGTTGAAGAAAGACAGGCAGATTGATTGATAAGAAAAAGATTAATTCCATAGAGAAATTCAAAGTCCTGACTGACTGATATATCAACGCACAGCCTAAACCGCTGGTCCTAGAGACATGAAATTTGGAGGGTGTGTTCTTTGTGAAGAGTAGGTATCCACTAAGAAAGGGTTTTTCGAAATTCCACCCCTAAGAGGGTGGATGAGGAGAGGGTGAAATTTCACGCGGACGAACTCGCGGGCAGAAGCTAGTATCTGTATATAAATCTTCGCTCAAAATATGTTTATTGTAACTTAATTAACAGCGTTATTTCATAGTCACAATATTGTTACAAACAACACGTTTCGCGGACAAATCTTTGACAAAATCCTTAGGAATTTTGTTCTTTAATTAAGGTTGACAAGAGGCCAATTTTTTCGATCGAACAAAAATGTACCTAGACCTTATGCAAGAAAAAAATAAATGCTGTTAATTTTGCTTGGATTTTTTTTGTTATAAAATGTTCGTAATAGGCCGAATTAGGTTTTATGGAGAAGAAAAATTTGAAAAGTTCCCCGGAAAATTTAAACATTTTTTTTCTATGGGATTTTTGTAAGAACTATTGAATTTTGTACAGGACAAGTTCTGTTGGGTCAGTTAGTACCTAATAAACATTAAAAAAGCCAAGTTAATAAATGTTTCTATCATCACATTCACACATTCGTTACCCGTGACACACACAATTGATAACCTGAACGCGTAAAGGGTTAACAGATCAAAATGTGTTTGTTTAATTAAACAAGAGTTCCAAGTAAACGTCAGTTAGATTGTTGGCAGATAGGCATCTGTACCCTTTGATTACATTTCACTTGTCCACCGTTTACTTCCCTAGAAATTAACGCTGAATTACTCTAATTAATTATCTTAACGTTTAATCTGTGTTGTAATTAATTGTATTATTATGGACAGTTTTGGTTAATAGTATAACTTCGGTTTTTAGTTAATGCCTAAGCCATTTTTTTTGCACTCACTAAACACTGTTAATAAATAATTACACGGTTTAAAACTGCGAATATTATAAATTTTATTATTAATTTCATATTATTCCTACTAAATATCATCTTCAACTAACACATGAGAAGCATAAAAACCTTTGCATTTCCTTAACCATAGCGCTCGTATATCTCAGAAAATACTAAAGCAACCTAAACCTTGTTAAACCCGAAACCACCAAGAAAAAATTTTCAATCCTAAAACGCAGCGCACGGACGCGTCGCTCTAAAAATGCCCCACTTAGCGATTTTCACCTAGACCTAGTAACTCGAAAATGATTACGTTCCACCGTCACGATCGATGCGTTCGCTCATCCCGACGTCACGCGATTTGTCGTGCAACGCAACGTTTTTTCATCGGATGAAAGCCCCTATTTATAACTCTGGCAAATATTTTCAACGGACCGCTGGGTTTTGTGTTTTTGTTCAGTGTGCACTTGTGATGCATTTATATCATGTTAATTGAAGATAGTGCTGCAATTCAGCGGGGTTTTTGTCTCTAATCCGCAATTAAAATGTGCATCAGCATAGCGCGGTTTATAATTGAGTTTTTACAATTATAAGTTGCAAATATGAATTATGTTAACAGGAGCTTGAGCTTTCTACGACTAGGTAGGTACTTGTGTATCTATTCATAGCAGTTTATCTGTGATCGTTTCTAAAATGAAATCCATTAAAAAATACACACACACAAAGATGCTGGTTTGGTTGTACCATTTCAGTATGTCTATCCAATTTCACTTAAAACCGGATAACGCCATAACACGTAATACAACATAACAGCTTTCATCAAATAAATGTTGCCACAGAGGAAATGAAGATTTGAAAAGCAGGTGTCCAAGGATTACAAGGAGATGGGGTCACGTTCGCACGACTGAAATGCGATGACAATGCAATCGTGCAATGTGCACTAACGTATTGCACTTTGCACAAATCCACACTAATCGAGGTCTAACGAGAATGAGGATTAGGCGGCGGTAATAGCTTGGCGAGGGAAAGGTTTTTTGTACCACACTGGTACCTAACTGGGCAATTTTTTCATTGCTTTTTTTTTTCTTTTTATTTAATAACTAGCTGACCCGACAGACGTTGTCCTGTTTTTGATTCGAAAGACACGTGGCGCCATCTATTATCATAATAACGTTATTGTTGTTTTCCTCGGGAACAGCGATTTTTTTCGGGATGAAAGGTACCCTATGTCCGTTTATGTACACCTGGCAACGTATATGCAAAATTTCAGGATGATCGGTTCAGTGGTTTAGGCGTGAAAAGATAACAAACAAATTTACTTTCGCATTTATAATATTACTAGCTGCGCCCCGCGGTTTCACCCTCATAAGTTTCGATCCCGTGGGAATATCGGGATAAAAAGCAGCCTGTATGGATAAATTAGGTTAAATAAAAAAGGAGTAAGCAGGCAGAGATAGTCGATAGACAAAGTTTGTTAAGTGACTCAATTTTCATTCTTTATCACGGTAAACTTACCCATAACGTGTTTGTTATCACGCCACTCGTCTATACACATACATTTAATTTATTTACCGGAAACTAAACGCTTGCTAAGTTCCTCTCTCAAAATAAAATAAGAAAAATAACTAGCAAGTTACTTTGACTCAGTATTTTCATTCGCACAAAACAACTTTAGCTCAGTAAGCACTCTTTTTTCAACAAAAATAGTATATCATGCTAGAGATGTTCCTGAAAATTTTAAATGAAGCTTGTTTATGAACTTACAACTTTTTCAATCCTAATGCACAAACTTATTTCGAGCAAAATTAAAGTGTTTATGCTACAACATTAACCGGATCCGCTGAAAGTTTATTTTAATTAATCTTTTAAGCTATTTAGTCAAAGAGAAGTAAATTCCGTTGGCCGCTTTATTGAATTCTAAGTCCGGAAAGTTGGCTTAAATAAGAAAGCATCGATACCCGGCGTGTGAGCTCCGTGGTAGTCTTTAAACGATTTCCTAACTTAATATAAAGTTACAGGATTGTCTAGCGGGGAACCTCACTCGATTTCAGATTTTTACAAATAAGAAAATAACCTCGGTTGCTACTGTAATAATGATTTATGAAATGTTATAACACCTTTTAAATATAATAATATCTATATTAAAATAAAATAAAAAAATAATAATATATATATTATTATATTATTTAATTAATTATAAAATTGTTGGACTTTAAGTTATTCACTTCGAATACGAGTGTATCGTATTATTTGCTTAATTAATCGCCGAGCGCATAAAAAATCCTTTAGGAAAAGTAACAGTCGGACTAGTTCTACTTTTATTTACTTTTTTTTAGAGCTAGATTTCTAATTTAGATGCAAATGTACCTAAGTTTCGACGCATGCTATACTCGCTTTTATTCGAGCACATTACGGTCGAGATTGCTGCTGAAATTTTTATACACAAATAAAAATCAACCATTATTCATTCAAGTGTACGTACGGCGAATTAGTCGCGTAAATTACCATTGTAAATAGTCGTCGGAGGTAATAGCGAATATTGAATTATAGATGAAGTATTGGAAGTGGGAGATGAATTCAGTTTTTTTTTCTGTGTTGAAAACCCTGAGGGAAATTCTCGGCAGCGTTGCGGCTGCGAAGCCTTCAATTTATGCAGGGGCCGCATTGGCGTCTATCCGGATGACAATCTTGACATACGAGAGGCGGCTGAACAATGCAGTTTTGTTAGGACTACGTACACGAGCATTTGCATTTTCGCGGACCATTTCATCGTTTTATGTATCGATCGTTACTTTCAGTCCAAGAAAGGCCAGCATAAAGCAATTAAGAGTCTCAACCTAAATTAAATTTCAAACTAAGCACTTTGTACTTAAGGCCCTAAAGATTTCACAGAACATTATTACAACTGCAAAATCCCACCCAAGGCGTGAACTTTAAATTTTATCCCAAACTCACGACAACAACGACCAAAATTATTACACAATCAAATCAGCAGAACTGAGAATTTAAGCAGAAATGGATAGGGTGGCACAAATGGAAAATATGCCTGGTGTTTGCGTTATAAACTCGACCAATCACGTTGGAGCTAGCACAATGTGGGACTAAACGGCACGCCAACAAAAGAGCCGTAAAGAATGGGCCGCCGACACACTCACGCTAATAAAATAGTTTGAAGCAACAGGTCGTTGCGGCCCGCTCGCTTGCCAATACAATAGTACCAACTATGAGTGTGTATCTGTGATTCCTCGTACCTCTTGCGAGAGTAAAGCACTAGCAGATGGATGCTGTATCATATTGAGTTTGTTGTGTGTCGATTTCTTTACTGAACGCGGTTCGATACGTGGATTTATTTTTGTTAGAAGCAGAGATTTGTCAAGGTGTTTATTTATATTTAATCTTGAACTCAAAGGAATAATCAGGTTTCCAATTGACTAGTAAAGTGCTCATTTATGTTTGACGGAATTGTGAGTGACAGCTATGAGGAAAGAAATCGGTGAAAGGAAAGAGTATGGAAATCTTTTAAATATTCGTATCCCTGAATATTGTATTTTCTCAGCTCGTTCTTATTCCTTAATATATATTGACGAGGTGATCTGTTTCGGATATTACCTACTTTAGAACACTTCGAGCACTGGTGGTCTAGTGGTAATGGCCGCGACGAACGAGTTGTAAGCTCGTGGGTTCAAATCCTGACAGGCGCTTTACTTTGTGTAAATTATTTCATCACCAGTTCTCTCAAAGCGGTTAAGGAAAACATCGTGAGGGGGCCGACATGTCCCAGAACCAAAAAATCAAAGACGAATGTGACATCTATCAACCCGCAGTGGGTATGACAGCCCACTCCTTCTCACAGAGAGGAAGCCTAAGTCTCAGCACTGTGGTCAGCGGGATTGTCCGAAAGGGTTACCGCAGGCCCGGAACATAAAGGGCTAAGGAAGGAACACGGGTGGGTTTTAGTCAGTAAGAGTCTGACACTCCCTTCCGCTCCATCCAGAGCAGGAGGGGTCATTTGATGATGTACCATGCGCAAAAAAAAAAATCAAAGCACTGTGAACATTATAGGCTGATTATCCTGGGTCATTTTTTCAGTTTTCCACATCACCTATCGATCGATCATTAATATAATTCAACAGATAAATGAGACTATTAATAACAGTAACAATAGCCCACCTCTTTGGCTCCCTCTATTACACGCCAGGCTATCGAGGGCCCTTCACCTGCAAGCGGCATTGTTTTATCGGACGTCCTCAACAACCTTTAAGACAGGTTATATTTTGATTAAAAGCACTTGTGAGCCAATGGAGTGACTTGTGGTGGGAATACATATTTTATTTACAGAATGTTTATTGAGAAGAAAAAATTAATGAAATGTTTTGAAATAAAAAAAGAAAGAAAAGAATAATATTTTATTTCGGACAGGCACAGGAAATACACACAGTAAAAAAAACTGGCCAAGTGCGAGTCGGACTCGGACACGAAGGATTCCGTACCACAAGGCAAAAACGCCGAAAAAAATACGTTTGTTGTATGGGAGCCCCCCTTGAATATTTATTTTATTCCGTTTTTAGTATTTGTTGTTATAGAGGCAACAGAAATACATCATCTGTGAAAATGTCAACTGTCTAACTATCACGGTTCATGAGATACAGCCTGGTGACAGACTGACAGACAGACAGACGGACAGTGGAGTCTTAGTAGTAGGGTTCCGTTTTTACACTTTGGATACGGAACCCTAAAAAGGAGCACAAGGTGACAAGTTTTTGACACCTTTAACGAATCTGGAAGACTTTTCTTAGGATACGAAAGCTAATATGATTAAATTACTAAGAAATTATAAACTAAGCTTACCACAACTCAGAAATTACCGAAGCAAGAAGTATTTAAAAGGCAAATACACACGGAAATACAGAACTCACAAAACAATCTTGTTAACCTGTACCTGTACGTTAACTAAGGCTATTTACAGGACAGCAAGAAAAGCGGTCGCCCTGAGCCCCTAATACCCGGGTCGCGTGTACCTTGCGGTCCCACCACAGGATTTACAAGTTTTCTTGTATTGGTCCAAATGCTCATTTCTGTTAAGGTCCGATACGACTTAAATAACTTTCACCCACCGTGATTTCACAAAGTTAGCTCTCACCAACCCTTTGGTATTTTGTCGATCTGTGGTTTTCCTTCTTGTCGAAACTACCACAAGGAAATTCGCTTGTTGAATAAACTTATCCTTACAATCCATTGTTACCCCGGACCCCTTTCGAACTATCTGTTAACTATGAATGGGATCAATAAAAACATTTTTACGTGTTTTTTTAGGTCGATCGGTCATTGCGTTGTCGAGCTTGGAGGCATGATAAATCATTTCCATATAGAGAGAGGGTAGATTTAATACAGCGAAGTTTAAATACGAGATGAAAAGACGTGCTTTAATTTGAGGGCAAACAAAAGCGGACGTTGTTTAACGTTCAGCCGCAGTCGACAAAGAACAATCTATTTAAGAGAACAGCGAGTACATTGGGTGGGAACGCGGCACTAAGTGAGGAGTGACAAAACTTGAGCCGGCGACTAATTAGCAATACAAACATGAATCAGAGGCTATTACTTGTAATTGAATTGTCGCCGGCGGCAAAGTTGCCTCCGCGGCGAATTTAAATATCGCGCTTTACGAGGTTCCAGACTTCCAGTACTTTTGCCCGCGGGATTATTGTTACGTGAGTTTAATGCAACTAGCGCAGCTATTTTTGTAGATAAAAGAGGTTATAGTTTTCTGGAAAATAACTGTTGGTGTTCAAGATTTAATTGAGCTTTTTTAGCTGGAGTAGGCGCGTAGTGATAAACTTGTTTCAGTGGTTTTTATTTTCGTAAAATAAACTTTTCATTTCGCGCCTTTCTTAAAGTACTTATTTAGTGTAGTAAAAGTTTTCACATTAAAAAAAATCGAATAAATATTTCGATTCAATGAAAATTAATTAAATTTTAAAGACTCCCTGAATAAAAATGGGACCGGTCTAGCCCAAAAATGAGTTCTTACATAACAATAACGGTTTTCGTGTTTAAATAATATCCTTTAAGCGAATTGTAAGTGTGGTAACCAAGTTTATAAAACGTGTATTTCGGAAACGCAAACATGTCATTCAATTCGGACATTGAATTTCAATACGGACATTGTTTTCGGTTCGGCTAATAAATATTCAACGCAAACAAATGACGCAAAATTATAGCGGTAACTCTGCCCGATTGGGAGACCTTCAGTCCGCGGACAATTTTTTAAAGAAATACCTACTATAAAACACTTCTCTCCTTGCTCCGAGGAAATTATCTCCCCCATTGACTAAAATTTTTCACGGCAAGTTTGACTTCAATCCATTACATTTTTCTAGTTTTATCTTGAAACCGCCTCGACAAAGTTGGATTGTGTTAATTGGGAGGCTGGATACTTTGTGTTAGAACATTTTGTGTACTACAGAAGTGTTATTTAAATGGAAAATTTAGGCGCTGAATAGTCTGCGGTTGTGGCTTTTGTGTTTTTTTTCCAGTCCTTTTTTGTCGGGTTTTTTGTGAATAAAAAATTACTTTCACACCAATCTCCATAATTCTAGTAGGTATCGCAAAATGCTTTGTTTTATTTTCCTAATTTCTCTGAATGTTCGCTCTGACCTACATGCGGGCAGTTTCCATTATCAAATCACAATACACTTCGAAACTTTGTTATAGGACACTTAATAAGTTTAAGCATACGGGAACACTAATTATGTTACCCGTACTGGCCTATCTTGCGCGTGCTAATTACTTCACATACGTCACGCGGCGGTACGTTTCATGACGTCACATATCTGAACCATCTCGCCCTTAATATTCTCGTATGGGTAAGTATAAATTAGAAGTCGAGTTTCATTCCCCTGTACCAACATTTGAACTTTACTTAAGGGCCACAAACTCGTCTTGGTGTGCATTTTTAAACAAGTTAAACAACAAAGTGAACTACGGTTCGCTTTGTTTAACCGTGATTGATTATGGTTCATGAATTATTTAGGGTTTTGGGATTGTTCCTATAATCTAATTCAAAGGATCGAAACTTTTTCTGTACTCTTAAGGTACGAGTTCGTAGCCGACTGCAGACAGCAGCAGGAGACGACGTGTCGCTACGACACTACTGGCCTGTATGTATTTCTATGAAATACCTTCCGCAGCTAGCGACACGTCGTCGCCCGACTACACGTCCCACGACTAAAGACGTCGTGTCGCCCGACCGCAGATTCGTAGTGCCACCGACGGCGACGCTGGAGCGACAGCACGTTGAATCATTCTCAAAAAATGAGTTTTTCCGATTCCGAGGAAGAAAAACTGATAAACCAGGTATCCTGCACTGTAAGATGCATGTCACAAAAAGTATATACATCTATACTTGTATATATCTCTGTACTTGTATAATAAAACAAGTCATCGTCGTCTTCTTCCTCTTGTAACAAAAGATACAAAAGTAAATCGCCATCGCTAATCCCAAACAGGTCAGACATCTTTACTCACGGAACATTCAGAACTAACTGGAATACGGCGCTGCCGTCTGCTGCTGCAGCTATCTGCAGTTGGGTTCGGAATCATGACGCAAGCGACATGACGTTGCGAAGTGTCGCTGCGACATGTCACAAGTTGTGACATAGACGATCTGACGTTGTGACTCACAACGTCAGATCGTCTGCTGCTGCTGTCTGAAGTCGGCTACGAACTCCCACCTTTATGAAGAGACCGATGTTACTGAAGATGTTTTTAGCAAATTACAGACACGTTTTCATACTACGGCTACTGTCCAACGGCAAATGAAGGCAAGAAAGCATACGAAATTCTAACCCTGAAAAGAGGCCTGGATACCGTTTAACCGAAGACGTTGGTAGGCTCCCATTAAGGCACTCAGTTAAAATACCTTCCAGTCATTACCTTCCGAATCACCAAATCGAAGATTCCTCTAGAGGAAAACAACTTATCAGACAATGAAGGCAAGAACATCGTTTTCCTAAAAATTACCTCCTGACTTAATTTCAGTTGTTCATTTTACCACAAAATATATACCAAGATGCAGAAGGTGAGTTCCGTACAACGGGACTAAAACGCACGCACACATAGACACGCTACACGTACAGCGAGTGCAAGCGCACTCGCGACTGTCATTCGTTTGAGATAGAGATCTCCGTACAGTCCGTTCACAGTCATTTCTCCTCTGACAGCAGCTAACAGCAACTTTATATTGGCGAGAATAAAGATCACAACCTAACAGCAACTTTATATTGGCGAGAATAAAGATCACAATGATTTTGACAGACTGTCATTGGCTGCAACCCAACACCAACCTTATTGTAACGAGAATAAAGATCATTGTGATTTTGACAGTGACGCAAAATCAGAGGTGAAATAATTACTGTGACAGTACTGTACGTACAATGCTACATACAAGGATCTTTTGTCACTTGAATGACGTTGACAGGGCGGCGTTGTTGGTAAACATTCGTGCAATTGTTCTGTGAAATGTATTGAAAAATGTATTGTCGGAGAATGCACAATTAACGGTTCCATAGTTGGGATCAATTTATCCCAAGAACAAACTTAACTTTTTAGTTGAAATATGGTTCTCCCATACCTACTCGTCATTCGATATACGTCGCGCTCCAACTGCAAATGAGTTTGTGATCGCAATTTTTTTTTTCTTGTATGATAAAACTACAAATGAATGATTTTCAGACTTTTTCCTTTGCTGTGAGAACTTGCTTCTTGCCAAATTTCATGATTGTAGATCAACGGGAAGTACCTCATGTCTGTCTGTTACCTCTTCACGCTTAAACCTCTGAACTGATTTGGATTTACAGAGATAGTTCAACTCCCGGGAAAGGACGTAGGATAGTTTTTTCCCGAACCGCGGGGCGCTGCTAGTGTTACAATAAAAAAAAATATCACTCAGGAAGTGCCGACAGAAGTGAAAACTTGAACCATTACGTGTGTAGTTTTTTAATCGTCTTATAAACAAATCACGCGCGGTGTCGATTACGGCAACAGTGTCGCGAGTTCAATGGTTTTTCCCATCTCAAAAAAAGCCCAACGCGGCTAAAGAAGTTTTCACTTCAAAAATGATCACAGTAATGAGATCCTGGACCTATGTGTGTGATAATTATGTGCCTGCGCCTGTTTTCGCTCGTTGTATGAACTAACTTTCTGTATTTTGTAACTCCACGTTAACAGAATGACCTCGATATTATTATACCATGCCCAGACAACATTACACAAGCAATTATTATCTGGCCCTTTGTTTGCAAAATTTCACGCGAAATTTCCATAATCTAAACGTGGAGGTTGAATTTCAGGTTATTTTTGGTAATTTGAATTTAATTTTAGAGAGTAATTTGAGCTATTAATGATATTTTCCGTAGCATTTATTTTATGAAGTAACCTCTTTAAGAATATTAATGACATGTAACCGTTCTAGGAACCGAAATTTGGAAATGAAAAGCTCATTGATATTACAAATTCCAAGAAACCTATTTTGTACGAAACATGCAAAGAGTATACATAATCAGCCTATAATGTTCCCACTGCTGGGACACAGGCCTCCTCTCTGTGAGAGGGAGTGGGCCGTAATCCACCACGCGGGCCCAGTGCGGGTTAGTAGATGTCACATGTCTTCGAATTTTTGGTAAGCAAAGAGTATAATTGCATCATAATTCGCATAACGTAATGATTCAATAAAATTAGATAAATAACTATAAAACATACCAAATCAAAGATAAAACCACATGTTTAAAAAAAAAAAGCACAAGATGCTGACTGAGTTTTAAATGTGGATGGGTCGCCATCCACATTTAAAACTCAGTCAGCAATTTTTCAGCCACATAATTGTACCGTCTACCAGGCTCGCAGAATCAAGAGGCAGTTTGTATGAGCTTCCAATTCCTTCACTAAGCTAAGAAGGGATTAAGCTGCTTCGCACGCACTCAGATTTCTCTAGTACAGTCATCTCCGAGTGAAATTTGGGGATTAAATCCTCTTTCGGTACCAAATGGCGCGTTGATTTGAATTAACCGACATATTTTTGATATATATTCAATGAAGTCCTAATAGATTAAGTTTTTTTTTTAAGTTTGCATTTGGCAATATTACATTCACCTTATAATCTATACACCTAATTTATAATATACTTGTACATATTATTATTTTATATTTCAAGATTATAAACCTGATAAGTTATTAACATTCACAAACAAACTTTGAGTTTGATATAAAAGAAAATCGTGATGGAAATCGATTTTTAACAGCTTTCAAAAGAAATAAAAAACAACCTTTAATCATAAATCATCTAAGGAGTTTCCTTTAAAATACTGCACAGTAAAAAACCCTATAAAATAACCCCGGTGTCTTTAAACATTCATTTTCACGTAGATTGGTTGTGTCAAAAACTTTTTCTATCACCAAAATCGCTGATAGGTATACTCGAGATTGAGGAGAAGAAACGATTTTTTCGCCGCCATCTACTAAAACTATAAAGGTTCCATTTCCTAAATCATGAAGAAAACTTTGACCGATTGCCGTAAACTGATATAATATTTATCCTTAGATTGCTTTTTCCACAAAAAAGAAAGGCAACAAACACATTGTTTGTGGTCGACAAATATTATTCCGGAATCAGATCGGTTCCAATAAGGTATTTTGAGAAATTTTTGCTGCGAAATAGTATTTCTTTCGGTTAGCTGCCTTACTGAATTCTACAACTTCCCCTGTTAAAGGTAACTTGCATTAAAATATGATCGATTATTTATAAGCTTTAATTGTAAAGTTCTGTTCTTCAAGAGTACTTCTTTGAAATTTACCTAATCATGGCAAAGTTTAAAACATTTTTCATGTAAGAGTTAAAGAACACATTAATTAACTCAAAGCTCTGTACCGAGTTCATTCAATCCGAGCTAGCTCACATACTAATGTACAGGATTTCTAGAAATAGCTACTTCATACGTCTAAACTTCATAGCGAACTGAAGTTAGTAAGGGGCATGTTTTCCACAAACATAATGTGGAGCGGGACGGCATAAGGCTTGTCTGAGAGGTTGGTCCTTCGAGTCAGACTTTATCTGATCTAGCCCCTGGATTAATTAACTTAAATGCAACAAGTCCGAGTTTGCGCTACTCTCGAGATAGTCTGTCGCGTGTTTTATTATGGAAGCTGCTGAATTAAGTAAGTAGAGTCACCCAGGATTATATTACGTTTCGTTATAGCATCTCGACAGGACATTTGTATGCAAACTTGGCTAATAATTGCTTTTTGATATCATTAAATGAAGATAGTTTCGAGTGCAATGAAATTCACCAATGGATCTCCAATTTGATTGAGATTGGGTAAATGTTGACGATCTCTGCTTTTGCATATTTTGCACTTTATAAGTAAAGAAACGTTGTGTTAAAAATGTTTTTCTATTAAAATATAAGATTTTTAAGTACAAAAATGTATGTTAGTTCTGCAGATTTGTAGTCTGTGGGATAATTGACTTAAAACGTAACAAGTCGTCGTTTGCTTTGCTGTAGAACAGTGCCGTCGTGTGTTTTAATACGGAATTAAATAGTTCCGACTGGAATATAAGACTGGATGCTACTGTATTTTAAAATTCAACATCTAATTATACGTTAAGATTTAAGCTTGTGCAGTAAAAAACAAGAGAAGTCGAAATTATGTTAAGTCTGACTGATTAAACTGCTGACACGTGTCAGAAGAACTTACAATATAAACTATTAAAACTACCCCGTTCAATTGAAAGGGATTTTAATGTTAATTGCTCCAGTATACCTATCATAACAACTATAATGACTAGCAGTAATTATTCCAACAATAAAGATAATAAATATACAAAGAGCAGCAATTTATTGGGAAGAGAAATCGACGCCGTTGTATCGGATCCGTCGTCGGTCCCTCCGACGTCCGTTATTGGAACTCTAGGCTTACTCTCGCCAATTTATACGGTACATTCAAATTTATGCCGTATACTATTGTAATAAGGGCGGGGTATACTGCAAAGATAAAGTTGTTAAGTTATACGGAAGCGGCCTAATGACGACATGGAGTACAATAGCACGTGTGGCCCCTTGTTATTGGTATCTGACCTGACCGCTACGAGCGATTTGTCTAAATGAGATCCGGACCTCTTCTCCGATGCTTTGTTATTTTTTTCGAACGTTGCCCTTGCTTGTGACATATTCGTAGGAACTGCTCGTTTTCCTTCATTTTATAGATTTTCGTCAGTTGATGTATTGAACTTTTTATTATAGCTTTGAGAAGACGATCTCTGAAGTTTTGTCTATGATTTATGATGTTCTAGAACAAATAGTTTTCGTACTTTGAATTATAATATCTAGGTAGGCATTATTCTCATTTGTTTCCCTTAATGGCCGGAAAGTGTAGCTAAATCGATGTACCAAAAGTTCCTTCAAATAATTTACACGATTTAATACAAGAGTAAATGATGATGTTGCTACAAAATTTGGTGATATATTAAAGAAACTTAACCTAACATTAAACTATAATGAAATAACGCTGTTAAATAGAGAAGTTTAAGGAACGAATGCCTTTGGGCCTAGATTTTGTGTTGAGATGCATCATGGGAATTTGAGCTCACAGTTGTAACTGTTAGGGGCTATAATAGCTTCACAGAGAACAGTTATAGATACCACAGCAACTACCGTAATCCCGTATACCAGCGATTAATCTTCGTTCCGGCTCTCACGAGGTGGTTTGTTGTGGGTAAATTTGTGGGGATGGCTACGATTTGCTGGCCATGGGCCCCGTGGGCCGAGTTCGTCATATATTAATCCTTTGTTGGTTTAATCGCCTCTTTTATCGATGCTAGATTACAGTCGCCACGCGACGTAAAGCCAAATTGATAACTAATGGACGCAAAATCGACAATTATAATTGGAATCGTGAAACTATGATTGTGTCATAATTTGACTTTGATATTTTGGACTAAATTTGAGATAGTCTATTTCTAGAATAGTACCTACTCTATATAGTCACGTAATGGTGACGGATTGCCAGTAGTAAAACCAACTCCAAGTTAAATAATAAATATTGTAAAGCTAATATTAGAAAGCACACTGCTACGAAAACAAAAATCAGTAATAACGTCCAAACATACGATAATTACACGGGTGTGCGACTTGAATATTTGAACACAGTTCTCGGAATGTGTAAACATACACATTAGGTGAGCATTGTTTTTCAGTAATTTGTGGTGTATCGTAGGCAAAGCGCGGAGGGCGGCCTGGTGTCGTGACGCCCCGCCCGCCTAATGTTTCACTCGCGTTACTGTGACAACTTCTACCTTTTACCAAATTGTATTTTCGTGTTCAGCCGAGTTTTCCTTATAAATACTGTCATTAAGACAGCGACACGGTGACAGGGTGCTAATGTTTCTGAGAGTATCGAACCCATTTGTAAATAATGTAAACAATACATGTTATGACTTATGACATTTACTGACACCCCGTAAGATTAAAATCGATTTTTATTTTACAGCGGAACTCAATTCACCGTCGAAGTCGTGTGGAATTCAGGAACAATGATACAACAGAAAAACTTGTAATCCTATTTAATTCTTTTAACAATATACACGGATGGTAAGTCCCAGAAGTAGATTGATAATTTCTCAAGTAAATTATATAGCTCGATCCCATATGCCGGGGGTATTAAACGGTTAAAGTATAAGCCTACGAATGATGTTAGATACGACTATAACGACAAGAACTTCCACGAATAAATTAGTAAGGGGGGAATTGTGGAGCGGGCAAAACGCTTGTTATCTCCATTCGCGATTTTACAGCTCCAAGGGAACAAAATCTTTGGAGTAATTATTCGAATTTGGAGTTTGAGGGACGCTGAATAAAAAAAGCCACGAGGTTTTTACAGAAAAATGTTCGAGGAGAATAAAATTTATGTGCCAACATGTAGGCAAGATAGCAACGAAATGTCAGTGTTAAAATGTCGAGACAAAAATATAACTCAGTGTTAATTTTTATCAGCGTCGGCGCCGCTGAAAGGTGTCATTGAGGTTGTCCGATATCGCATCCGTAAAATATACATAGCTCATGGCGGTAACTTTAAAATGGGCCCTAAAAGACGACAGGAGGTAGCACCCGGGGCGTCATTATGAGGCCCCACGTCATTTGTTTATTAAACATCCTTCGAGGTGGAACAGAATAATGGCACGGTAGACTTTGTCACGGCCGCTTTACCCTG
The DNA here is from genome assembly GCA_948474745.1 of Oligia latruncula. Lineage (NCBI taxonomy): Eukaryota > Metazoa > Arthropoda > Insecta > Lepidoptera > Noctuidae > Oligia > Oligia latruncula. The sequence continues at coordinate 7,746,976 of OX419686.1, read as the reverse complement.
AAATTAAATCGTAATGATGATGCGAACCTCACTCGCCGCCGTTTTCGGCTCCCCCCAGCCCTCAGTTATTAAGTCCCGTGTCGTCTTGAGGTCAAAATTAATAGGTTTTTTAAAAGCCCACCCGGTATGACAACTGTCATAGTTATGAAAGGAATCGCGTTGAGTGGTCTACCGAGGTTACATAGAAAATGAAAAAGTGCGACGGTTTTTCATACTTTGTAGGCACCATTTTGTAACGAAGTGGATATGTATGTACTGCCTTTATTTACTAATAGAACTTTGACATTTATGTAATGGAATCTCAGGAGACATCCTCAGATGTAACAGAAATAAAGTGGAGAAATCTTATTTTAGTTGTATCCGATTGAAGTATGTTTTTATTTAGATCTTTTCAGTGCTATTCATATAAGCTTTCACGGATACAAAATAATATGAAAGAGACTAATTTAAAACTCAACAAGTAACAACAAGGGATATACCCATACACTTAGCTTAAGAATACTTTCAAATAGGAAATTGAAATTATCAGCAGACCGTTAAGATTTATTTCGGCTTCTGTGAAAGAATTTTAATTAAAAACTTGTTAGAAATATTCGCAAAGAATATGTAATCTGTTGTTAGATGAATTATTTCATAATTGGTCGTTAATTGTGCCCAAATTAGAGAGTTGGCAAACTTTTTACAAGTTGTATATTTATAGACTTACACATTCTTTTTAAACTTTTCTGCTATAAAGTTTCATTTGTTTGTACTGATAGGGATTTTTTGAGTTAGAGTTTCCTAGGCTTCACAAGCTCATCTCTCGCAGCTCGTCTGTCCAGAATACAGATGCTTGCTAGTAGAACTCAAACTCAAACCATTTATTTCAATTAAACCATTTACAGGCACGGAGTCGGTCAGTCAGAAATATCAAGCTAGTTGCCTATTTCAATGTGTAGTCGGTGCCTATGGAGAAGAACGGGCAAGAAACTCCATGGGCACTGTTTTAATTATATTGTTACAAAAATATTGGATACATTATTAATGTTGAATTTATATTTTTTTTTGTGAGAACGATAATTATACAAAAAATGTACACCTAAGTAAATGTTCTCAGCCTTCATACTTCAATCTGCGCCTTATAAAGCATAGACAAAATATAATATATCACCCTATCTGCGGAAAAACTGCTGAAACTCGATTTTCGTATCATGTTTGTTTACCAAACAAGACAAGTAAAGAAAAACACTTTTTAGTTCCGAAACATGATTTTAAACTTTTCTAAAACATGAGTTTTCAAGCAACCGATCCCGGATAAAACAGCTCCAAGCGATCCTGGCCCGCATTCAATTAGCAGACATGATTAAATTTTTACGCGTCTTAAAAATACTTCCCCATAACCTACTTCAGGAAAAGCACCTAATATTCTACTGCCACCAATTTTATCATCATTAAAAAGTTAAAATCTACCATCTTAAGGTTTAATAAATTTGTTTTTTAATGGAGAAATTATGTTCAAAAGTATTTATCCTACTATCCTACTAATATTATAAACACGAAAGTTTATGAGGATGTATGGATGGAAGTTTGTTACTCTTTCATGCAAGAACTACTGAACGGATTTTGATGAAACTTTACAGTAATATAGCTTATACATCATAATAACACATAGGATACTTTCTATCCCGATATTCCTACGGGATCGAAACTTCTGTGTGTGAAACCGAGGGCGCTGCTTGTAACTTTTATATTTTAGTTTGCCTGTGGTATTTACTGGGACTAGGTGATTATAGTTTAATGAAATTAGTATCTATCCATACTAATATTATAAATTCGAAAGTAACTCTGTCCGTCTGTGTATGTTACCTTTTCACGCCTAAACCACTGAACGGATTTCGATAAAATTTGGCAGAGAGATAGATTGCATCCCGGGGAAGGACATAGGATAGTTTTTTTCGACATACCTCACGGGCGTTATTAAGGCGTAAAAATTGAATATTGCTGCGATAATAAAGTGCAGACCAATCTGCGGTGGCGGTTTTCATGAAGCGGGAAAATAAAACCGATATACAATTACGGGAAAACCGTCATATAATATAAATATATATTTGAGGAAATCTTTTAGCTCGTTTAGTAGGGAATGAAATAGATAATTGGAGAGGATTCGATCTTTATCTTATAATTATTTCACGATCTTTTGAGATAGCTTTTACTTTATCTTGTTCTTTTATAGTGTACTAACTGCGTTTCGCGGTTTTACCCGCATATGTCTGGATCCCGTGGCAATATTGGGATAAAAAGTATCCAATGTCCTAATCCAAATCATGATCTACCCATGTGCCAAATTGCATCCAAATTCGTTCAGGCGTTTTAGTGTGAAAGCAAAACAAACAAACATCAAAAATCAAATGTTTTCTCTCTACAATATTATTACAATTTAGATGACTGTGATTTTTTTTCATATTCTCCCAGTTACGTCTTAAACTTTTTACTCGACCTACAAGCTCAATTGAAGACCAACGTTGCACCCAAACAAAACACACGAACCTCCGCGAACAGAAAAATAGAATTACGTGCACTCGTACGCGCCAATTATACTCGCGATGCATGCAAAACGGCTCGAATCAGATTCTGTAGTGCCGACCTGTGTCAGCAAGTTGAAGTACAAACATAAATCTACAAACAAGCCCCTCTAGGGAATAAGTGTGGAGTAATTTGCGAGCACACGAGCTTGCTTCGTCGCGAACATTAACTATTAAATTCGTTGCATATTAAACTAGAACCTTATATGTAATCCAGACCCACCTGAACGTTAGGTTCGTTCTCGCGAGGCTCTTCAATGCTTCTTAAGTAACTTATGAGTTTTGGAACTTTACTCAAATCGATATTGAGATGTGGGCCGTTTGTTGTGGTGGAATAGTCTGCACTATACTGCTAAGCAATATGCATACTTAATATTATAAATTCAAAAGCAACTCTGTCTTTATGTTAGCACTAGCTGCGCCCCGCGGTTGCACCCGCGTAAATGTCGATCCCGTGGGAATATCGGGACAAAAAGTAGCCTATATGTTAATCCAGGGTGTCGGCTACCTCCATACAAAATTTTATCAAAATTGGTCCAGCCGTTTGAGCGTGAAGATGTACCAAACATATAAACACACACACACACTCACAAACTTTCGCCTTTATAATATTAGTATGATTTCACGTCTAACCCACTGAACGGATTTCGATAAAATTTGGCAAGGAGGTAGATGACATACTGGGGAAGGACATAGGCTACTTTTTAACCCGGTACCAGGTTCCCGTGGGACAATTTCCAACATTCACGCGGGCGAAACCGCAAGCAGAACTTAGTGTGAAATAAATCAACTGCGACTTAAAGAGTTTCCAAAAATAAAATCTAAAGAATAAAACAGATTTAATCGAAAACCAGAAACAAACGAGACGAACCATCGACTTCAAGGGTGCAAATCTCAGGTGATTCGAATGTTCTCAAAGAAAGGAGAAGTTATGTCGAAAAATGCCCCCTTTGTTTCAGACAGGGAACAGGCCCACTCTCTGGCCGAGAGTACGGAACCCCACTTGACACGCTTCATTTTTACCTTTTCTTTAAATTGAAACTGGAGCGAGGGTGCTCTTTCTATGCGCCGTGTATCAGCCTTCATTATGAATTAACAAGATTTTTCAGAGCATTATTCTATATTTTAAACTCCCCTCCGCTAACTGGGCTGCTTTCAATTCCTTTAACCTGCTGAGACATGTGTGAGTTATGCTGGAATTGTTGGAACTTACTGAACTGGATTTCTCAATACTTGCCACATGATCACTGACCGAAAAAAACAAAACGATATACATATTTACTACACCTGTATCGATTGATCGAATTGTTCAGAAACTAGTCACAAAATTAATGCTATTAAAAGTAAGTAACACGGAATGACTAGTTTCACGTGGGTCTAGTAATCAAAACCGTTGTAATAGCGGTGTTCGAGCATATATCATGATATTTCCCATAAAATTTCCCATGTTGGTGGATATTCTACGCGCACGGAGAACAACTTTGCCCATCGGGTGCGCTGCACTGCGGCCGTGGCAATGCACTTTCGCTGACCCCTTGGTTCCTCCCACGGCGGTCATCTCTCTCACTCTCCTAACTTTCTTCATCAGTTGTCCCGCTCGCACGCAGTTGCGCCTGCGCTTCCCGGGTACCGAGGTAATAACATTCTACGACGCGGTACGCCGCCGTGTGGAACGGGTTCTGTCGATGACTTCGACGATTATTTGTATGAAAGACAATGGTTAAAGAGGCTGCCTTTAGATGCAGTGATACAGGTACCTACCACGATATTAAATTGTAGATGTGTTAGCAGTCATTAACAGCGAGCGTTGTAATTTTGAAAGATTAAAATTGCTTACACAGCTGTAAAATTTCCGGGAAATTATGTTTTAAAACCATCTGTATATTACATTTGGAATCTTACAGAAATTGTGTTTGAACAGGAAGTACCAAGTAACTACAACCAACTCTTAGTTAAATCTTGTTAAATCTCAACAATATAACATATAAGCAAAGCAGTTTCAGAATATACGAGCAATTGAGCAGTCGTGGATGCAGTCGCCGTAAGTGGAATAACTTTCTTGGTTACGAGAGCGTCTCGACTGTCTTTGTTAACGCCCTATACAGTTACGCTTATCTAGTTGCATTCCAGGTGAATGATCTTCGCACACGATATTCTTAAACTTTACCTTGCGAGACGACAAACCTCGCAGACGTCAGGCTGCTAATATTATACAGGTATTTACTGCGCACCTGCATCCGAAGCTGCGTTTAATTTTTCTAAATTTCATACTCCGTCTGTGGAACTGGTACAGTATCACAAACGTGACTCAAGTTACGGATTACGTGGGAGAGCACTGGAATGGCCTGAATAGTCTGCGAGAGGTATACTAAGCGTGCAATCGGGCGTCACTGATATTTCGACTTTACCTATCAAAAATTTAGGACGACATTCGTTAGTATCACACTCAGGGGGACGTCGTTCTAGGCTTGCGAGCATATCGCCTAACGTGCCTCCAAACGTTACAACGCAGTGGTGACATCCGCTGAATTATGAGACGTAGGGCCCAGGATTTGGGTGCACATTCGATCGCATGAGCAGTGCCTGTACGAGGGAATGCGTCTGGCAACATTCCATCGCACAATGAGTAATTTAAAAATTCAAAAACTCGTCGAGGCTCGGCGTGCGCGAGGTGAGGCGATCCAACGAGTGCCGCTCTGCAATTGAGACTGTTATCTGCCTGCATGCTGCTACACAACGTACATACATACGAGGGAATAATCCACGCCGCTGAATAACACGGTTACCTAAATATAAACTCAGCTATCGAAACGTACGCTGCAATCGAATGAAACGTACGTATCGAAATTGTAACTACAAATAAAACCGAGCGATTCGTTACAATATAAGTTCATCTCTTATTCCGCGAACATTCGAATAGGAGGAGATCAGAGCAGCGCACCGGAAGGGTTTCTTGAATCTAATATCGAATGGAAGTAAAAAAGGAATGAGATAGTTGTACGTGAAACGCGCTCTCATTGCTAATTGGTAAACATACGGCGAACAAACTGCGCGCGATCACCGAAGCTAGCTATACTATTTTTAAATGAAATTCTTTCCACTCATATATTCCCAAGCAAAATTACATCGTAGCCCAGTTACGTTGGTTTTTGGAATTCCCAAACAGGTTGTTGTTTGATTGCGATTTAATTATTCAGCATTCATTCGATGCATATCCTACATGTCGATTCACAGAAGTGTTGTCATATTTCAATCATACATACTCGTGTATTTTAGACGTTATTTTGAGCTGCGCACTTAGCGTTGAGATAATTAATATCTAAGACCCTTGTTTACGAAGCTTTAAATAGAACTTCCGGTACAGAAACTATTATTAAAAGTAATGAATATAGCATAATTTTTAAATTAATACATAAACTTACTTTACGTATTAAATAAAAGTAATAAGCAATGTTGAAATTTAAAAACTATAAATGATATAATTACAGTTATTAGTAATTATAAACTCGAGGTGTACGAACGAATCTTGAGACTCAACCAGCTCGAAAATGGTTCATCGTTAGCAAGATAAACCTGGACCTAATATTATTTACAGCAGAGTTTAAAATAGCTTGAATGCGGCAGTTTAATTTCCCAGAGATGGATGTTTGAGTAGGAACTTGAATCTTAGTGGGTGGTTTTTAAGTTTCAATTTAGCGGAACGTTGAAGATGGAGGGTTGGCTGCAGGGAATATTGGACACTGAATCAGTATGCGAGGGTTTTAAATTCATTGGAGTTACATTTGGACTTTTTCGCCGACGGGCGCAATGGAAACATGTTAGAGTGAGGTGGTAAAAACTCGGCCGTAATTAGTCTTTGGATCCGAACCGTGAACAGATGCGGGGGAGGGCTGAGTGCCCGCGGAGCCGATGCGTCCGACTCTGACTGCTGAATTACATTTTTCGATTGCTACGGGCAATATTTTTGCCATGATTTAGTTTTTGTTTGCACCGGTAACGGTCGAATTGTGTTTTACTTTGAAACAACTGACTGGTCTGATTTTTGTTCTGCGGTTTTCCCGCTGCTTGTTTTATGAATGAAGTTGTTAAACATGCTACGGGTTTTTGTATTATCTTACCTTCTAAGCTCCGACAACATCTAGTTACCTACTTAGTTTCCCTCTAGGAAAGTTAATATAGACACGTCATTATACTCCAAGCTAAAGGTAGTAGGTAGTACTACATTATTCCGGGCTGCAGCTGGGCGCACTGCAGCGCGTTAATCCACACGAATCACTTCTATACATTTTACGAACCTACAGTTATGTAGGTATCGTAATAAAAACCCAACGATATGCTGCGGCCCCGCACCCACTAATGTACGCACACCTTTAAGTAAGCTTCGTTTTATTTATAGTTATTAAGCTCCGTCAATATAGAAGGAAAGCATAAACTTTTTAGTAATATTAATCATTTTTATCGCCCCCCTTCTTGCTCATCAACAACAAAAGTAATAAGATATTTTTACAACACTACTTCGAATGATTCTCCAGCAATAAATTCATTCGACGTAACGTTTCAGGTAGTGTCAGTTTATCATATTTGGATGAAACTACAACACTTGTAAACGCCATATTGGGGCTGTTCCGAGAAAAGAAGTAGAAATTGGATTATAAAGTAAATATATATATTTACGCAAGTGTAGCGTCCGCAGAAAAAAAAAACGCAGCAACTTTTAGCGAAGTACGACTCTCGCTTTGATACTTCTACAAGTATGAAAAAGTCTTGTTGATTAGCTCTTGGAGTTTTTATTTCGACGTATCTTTTACTTTTTTCGTCTTATTACGATTTTGAACAACTTTCGAAGTCCTTCAAGTTTTCCGTATAAAATAATATTGGGGAAACGCTAACAAATAGACGACTCATTTGCACATTTCTCTTGAGTATTCTTGGAATTTTAACAAGTTTATACACTAACAATATTGTGAGGTGAAAATTGTGCAGTGGACATAGTTTCAGTAAAATCTAATTTGGAACCTCCACCACAGACCGAACATTTTGTTACCACAACCCAAGCTACATAAAGTTCAGTTATCAAAACATTGCCAATAAAAGCGTGTTCACATGTAGTATTCAAACTATTTTGAATGACAGAATGGGCGTGATTGAGGAGAGCCAGTGTGAGCACGATAACTTTTGAAATGGACTCACCGTTTCGGACGCTGTGTAGCGCCCGCTGCTGCACTCAAGTAGTGAAGATTCACTCACCTGTAAACAAAGGAGAAATATTGTTACAACTAGCAGTTTGTATAAACCGATTCCTGGTACATTTCGCTCGCGGAACGATTGCAGCGATTCCGTGGAATTCTATGGGTACTATAGGTTCAATCGCACGGTGTAGAGCTATTTCTTTGTGTGATATGCTGTTTTTCCGGTGGGGTTACGTGAACTTCAAACGGAACTTTAATATGTTATTGAAGCGCGGAAATCATGTGAATGTATTGTAAGGTTAGATTTTCGTTGCCTGCCAGGGTCGCGGGTTGTTCGAAAGAGATACCGAGGCCCCTGCCACAGGTAACTGAAGGAACACGGGTGGGTTTTAGTCAGTAAAAGTCTGACACGCCCTCCCGCTCCGCCCAGAGCGGGAGAAGTTATTTGACAATTTACCACCCAAAAAAAGGTTAGATTTTCGTGGAAAATTATACATTTCTGAAATAGACGAACGAAGCTTTGTTGATAAAATTCTTATTTATTTCTGTGAATTGACTACTTATTGTATGTGGGCAAAGATTACTCGTGCGGAGGAGATAAACTAGCTCTGACTCAGGTTGTTTTCTCTAAAAGTAGGATAAAACTGTTTTTAGCTAAGTAGGTACGTACAGTCAACAAAGGAGTTAAGTATACAGGAGCGTCGGATATAGTTGAAGTTTACTAATAAACCGATGGATGTTCTGGACTGAAATTTAATTTAATAAATGAGCTGTTTGTTTTCTATTAATAAACTAAAATTTTATTCGAGAATATCAATCGGTTTCTTAGTAAACTTCAACAATATCCGACGCTCCTGTATACTTAACTCCTTTGTTGACTGTACCTACTTTATGTGCCATAAAAATTGTTAAACTAGCGTTCAATTTGTTATGCATATGATAAATGATTTATTTTCTGTAAGTTGTACAATCACTTTTACACGTAAATCATATTTTTTTTTAAACTAGATGAGGTCGGCGTTTCCATCTGACTATTCTGAGAAGAAAGGCCGAAACAAACTCAGAAGTCACAGTCTCTTTTAAAGTCCAGACAAAATCTTGGTCAGATCGTGTGAAGACCATGTAGATTGGTGTCTGAAATGGTCTTTTGATGAAAGAACCACACAGATACATACGTATAAGACCCTTTCAAAAACAGTTCCTAGTTTCAGGAAAAGTACTTTTTCAGGTTTCCTGAAATATGTTGTTAATTTACAATAGACAATTGCGAACTAAAAGCTGTGCGTCCTTTGTACCGCTCCCTGTGTCTTCAGATTCACTGAACTGATTCTAATCGGATGTTTTTCCTGTCTTTGCTTGTTTTTGCTACTCAAGGGCTTGTCTGTAAGCGCGTCCGGGATTTTATTAGCAATGAACATTCAATTACGGGATTGTATTTATTTATTTAGGTAAGTAAACGTTTAGAAATGTTTTGTGTGCGGATTTTTGGTAATTTTATTCATTGTTTTGTTAATCACTTGCTTTTGCCTGCGGTTACACTTGAATTATATATATGTTCCAGAATGCAAAGTATCCTATATTTTAATGCAGATCATGGTCTACTTGTCTGCCAGATTTAATCAAAATCCATCCAGCCGTTTACGTGTGATTGCGTGTCAAACATACTTACAAACTTTCATATTCAGGTAGAACAAACGAATTAAAAAAAACACTACAAATTGAAAACTTACTTTAATTTCGGAAGTCGGTGTCGTTGGTCGCCTTTCCGTTTTATGACACCGATTTCCGAAATTAAAGTTATTTTTCAATATGCAGTGTTTTTTTTTGAAGTCGGTTGTTTTTTTTTTTTGTAAAAAAGTTCTTATTTTTCACTTTTTAGTTGTACCTACCCCACACAAATTCAATTAACACTTCTTGCTATGTAAATATCAGTGTCAGGAAGTTATTAAAACATCTACAATATAAACTAAGTGGAAAAAAATCGTATTATTGAAGCTAACTCAAAAACTACCCAAGCAAAGTTAATGTTAAATGTACTATTATGCATATAACTTCAAACATAAGTATAATTACCTAATGTATTATATACTAAAACCTTCCTGAAAGTATGTAGATCACGTTAATAAAAGAAACATCAAAATTGGTTCATTCGTTTTTGAGAAAATCGCGGACATACACACATACGGGTCGAATACAAAACCTCCTTGTTTGAAGTCGGTTAAAAATAGGACTTTTTGATTTAATTTTGATGTGCTGTTTAGGTATACTAAATACTAGATTCATATCTACTCATAGCAATTTTGATTGCAACCTCCATGTACTCAAAAACGTTATCTGTCTGAACCTTGACTGCCTCATTAGGGTAATGGTCGGAGATTGGAAGAGTTGCGCGAATGTTCTGACAAGGAATTTTCAGTAGCAGCCTGTGGTTAGAAATTAAGCTGGATATTTTAACAGGCTTGCTACTATTACCTATATTAATTTACTTTATAAAAAACCAGCGAGGTACTTGCGTTGCACTGGCTTTCATTTTGACAGTTAAACAAGATTCATTGCGTTATTTACGTTGTTGAGCTGAAAAATGTTTCGAAGATATAAAGCAATGGATTGGAAATATTAATTAGGGTTGGGTATTAAGAAAAAAGACTACTCTAGTCTATCTTTCAAAATAAACCAAAACCATAATATCACGCCTATTTTCCTCGGAAAGAGCAGAGGCGTAGGTGTAGGTACCTATGGTACACCCACATTTCGTCTATTATGTTTAAGTCCAATGTGGGCGAGCCTTTTGCCTTCAACCAGCCGCAAATCCAGACTTCGGCTGCTATTGAGAAATTTCTAACAGAAAAACCTAATAACACTTTGCCCTACCTGGGAATGGAACCCAGGACCTCATGCTCGGCAGTAGCGCTGGCGACCACTAGACCGACGAAGCTGTCAAAGTAAACTTTCCCACCAAAATCGACAAAAATTACACCATAAACTGCATACAAATGAATAAATCTCGTATATTAAATGCATTGTTTATAAAGCTGGTTATGCCGTAACGTTGTTCTGTTTCGATTCATAGGGGTGGTCTACAATCCCCGCTTAACTTCATTATAGGAGCGAATTGCTAAACGTTCCCATTGTTGACCACTGCCCGGGGTTTAAGGGTGGTTAGTCATGCAAATAGACGTCAACTAGAAACAAGCTCTTGGGGTTTCGGCGAATGCGTTCCGATGTTTCGGTCTGCGTCGGCGAGACGTCGGGGAAATTGAATCAGTCGCTTGAGGAGTGTATTTTATTTAGAGGATCGTTGGTTTAAGATAAAGTGGTTAGAATGTCGGAGGATTTTGTGTTGTTGAATGCGTTTATGTAGATTTTGCTTTGGTTCTTAGAAACTTGAACTTCGGTCAATAAATCTGCTGGGACTCATGTTGATTCTCTGATGATGATATTGTGCTCAAAGACTATAATATAATGCTGGTTGTGCTGACTGGTTTGACAAAAATAACAACTTATAGTTGCCTAGTTACCTACGTTGTCATAATAAGGTTTTCTGGCAGAAAAAAATCTATTGCCGTGACCTAAATCAAAAGATACTAAAGTTGCATTCATCGGGTATCATCTAATTCCCACCTTTCCTAAACTAATTTCGTATTTTACGTAACAGTTCTGTTACGCATCCATTACAAAGTGCCGCTTAAACAATTCAATAGCGTGATATTTCACAGATATTTATTAGCTACAAACTGAAGGTAAACAACTGCTCAACATTAACATAATTACCGATCGTTTCCCATTTGCCGTTCAATTTGGGAACACGTATTAGTTTGTCATTAAACTAACCCGAACCTGAACAGCTATTGTACCTGAAACTGAAAGTCGATCAAACGAGGGACCAGTTTAAAGGCCAAAATGATTTTCCGCTAATAAACGTTTAGCGCACAAAGGACGGTAATGGAGAATGGGTTATGGATCTCTATTATTAATGCTGCTCCAATGTAGCCGAGCATAGAGACTCGATAGTACGAATAATAGTGACGCGACAAACGACCAGCGCCGGAATTGTTTCGCCTCACCATTGAACAGTACCATTATTGACGTATTAACTGCTACGATAATACACTTTGACCGAACATTCGCGATTATGTCCCGGAATGAAGCACGATCGAATCGAACAATCGAACAGATATGTGCTAACAAGAATGCAGTGAATAAAGGATTATTTCTAAATCCCTTAATAATGAACGATGGGAAACAAAGGAAAATCCATGTTTTGAATTATGCTGTTTTATTGAAATACAGACAATGGGAGGAAAATATGTCTGGACGTATTCCCTGTATGAACACATTCTTCGAATCCCTTTCATCCTTTCTCTGTTAAGTTGAACATGCATGATTGCAAATATTAATATTGGTGCAGGTTAAACAAACTTTTGTAAAATGCGCTGATGAGTTTTTGGTATGTGGAATTTATGAATGGAATATATAATACTGTTTTATTGAAATATTGGCTTGGAGCACGAGGCCCATTCGAAATATGTATTAATATTCCCTTGGTAATTAAACATGTTGTGATTGGCTAGTCAGGAATAGAAGAGAAACGCCTACTCTATTATGTACAAATATTGCAGACATACCTTTCTAGTTAATTCCTCATTTCAATTTAAAAAATAATAATTTGCGGTATCAGCAAGAGGAGTAAGCATACTGCTGGGACACGCTTCCTCTCTTCGACAGGGAGTGAACTATACTATACCACGCGGGCCATGTCTTGAATTTTTGGCACGACATGCCGGTTTCCTCACGATGTTTTCCTTCACCGTTTTGGGAGCGGTGGTGATAAATTATTTACACAAAATGATACGCCTCCCTGGGTTCGAACCCATGACCTTCAACTCGTAAGTAGGGACCGTTACCACTGGGCCACCACTAGAGGAATGTTTTTTGCCTAACAATATCGAACTTTTTCCTAGAAACTACGCAGACATCTCCAAGAAGCGAATAAAGTAAACCTCATGTATTGATAATAGTAAGAGGAAGTCAAGTGTCCATAGTCATTCGCTACGTCAAGCGTGAGTAAGAATCGACATAGATAGATATTGAATGAAGACGTAAATTTTTTGTACAGGATTCTGTGAAGTTTATTAGGTGTCAATTGGTTTACCACACAAGAGAATTTGCTGTCCAATTTTTTTTTTGTTTTTTTATAACTTTACAATACCGGACCTAATGATGTGAAAAGAAAGAGACCTTACGTTTGGAAGCGAAACATCTACAATTCAAAAGCGGTTTACATTTCATTAGTAGTTCTAAAGTAGGTACCTATCGAACTCTAATCAAACCATATTGACATCAAATTCCAAGAAGAAAATGCTGAAACAAAATAAAATATGAAAATACAGCTACAGTCAATTAATTCAGCATCATCACCAGACAAAAATATTAAGAAGTAATGGCGTATAAAAACAAATAAAAATCGTTTTATTTAAACACCTCAACTCCAACTTACTAAAACCAGCATTATAAAACTGGAGACCGTCTTCGTCAATCAAAAAGATCAAAAACAAAGCTCAAACTTTAGAAGCTCTAAAACATTGCAACAAAATACACAAAGAACGTCAGTCTAAGAAAATCCTCCATTTTGGAGTAGTGACGTGAACAAGTGAACATCAGCGATGCTCGGGGCTGATCACAAGTTAATGCAGCTGAACTTGTTGCACCGTCATGTCTTAAACTTAACCGTGCCTTAACTAATTACACCGACCGACCCATGTTTGCTTTGTAAGATGAAGTTGGAAGGAACACACCTATATAGAAATTCCGAAATTTTGTGATGGGTGCTCGGAGGTAATGCGGGGAAAGCATTGTTTTGTAAGGAGGGTTTTATATGCGCGTGTGTGTCGTAGGTTGAAGAATATTTTAGTGAATCTGTTTCCATATTGTGAGAACTCTACTGGTGTCCGGGGTTGGGCGCCAATAGAGATTTTGGTAGACCGTGTAGTTTTAAATACACTTTAAAAATAAGATGAATATAACAGTATTTAGAACCAAATAAGTTTAAAACGAAAAAATAAACGCCGAATCTTAATGTATTACCCAAAACATTAACTTATCTACTCACATGACACAAGCGAGCAATTTTCACTGTATTTTTATACAATTCCGCATCAAACACAATGTTTATATTTAACACAGTTTAATTTCATCAAATAGCTAACTTTGTCGTTCCCAAATACATCGCTAACTTTCCGTTGCGAAATGCTAAAATAATTCCAATGTTAACAAATACGACGTGGAACAAAGCAGCTGAATAGCGAAACCGTGAAATAGTCTCAGAGTCACCTTGTATTCAGTTCATTACCAGTCTACGTCGACTTACGTCATGCAATGTTCGAAACTTAATAAACTTTAAACAATACCCGGGAAGATGCGTTGTCAGAACTTCTAAAACTTGGAGTGAAACAGGCAACTACGCAGGAGCTACGCCCCTATTAAGATACACAATGTACCTAATGTTTAATAACATACCTTCGCAATATGCGTAACTGTACCCAAACTCGAGTAACTCACACAGAACCCGTAAGCCTAAGCTTTTGTCGCAAAATAATTTGACCGAGAAAGAAGATACCTACTTTATTTGAAGGTATGTCTCCCGAATAGTTTCCCAACAAAGGAAAGCTTTCAATTTCATTAAATACGACAACAAAAAGATCAGATGGAAGTAATCACAGAACTGCTTCGAATTAGTTTTCACAATTTCAAAGGAGGCATTCCAAGGTTAGACAAATGTTGGAGATTCAGAGAAGAGGCCCCTCGGTGAGCCTGCCGCCAATCCTCCTCTCCTTTGATCACGGAATACTTGGTGACTTCTGTCCCCAATTTAAAAAAACTTCTTTGTTCGTGCGAGTTGTTTGACCACTTCTTTCTTGGTTTCAATGGGAGCACGCACCCATTTGAAACGGTAAATTAGGGAACATTTTGATTGGCGGGTCTCACAACACCGGTAAAGTTTTGGGTCTTGTTTCGGCACAAACCTTTTAAAGAAATTACACGTTTCACGCTTCTTCCTTCTAGTTCAAACGGTTTTTTATTCATTTCATAATTCGTTCTAAAGTAATATAAGTACAAAATATATTTAAGCCCCTTAATTTCTCTGTAAGACTACACTGCATTATTTTCTCCCTATATAATGTGAAACATTTTTTAAATTGGGCCATAAAGCGAAGCCTTACCGAGCCAGGCTGGGCAGGTAGCAAGAAATTTAATAAAGTAACGTCTATTTTATCATGAATTATTCTGGAAAGTATGTTTTGTTTTTAAATTAATTCGCGATGTCTCAGGAAGGAATGTGGAATAGCAACACCCGTAGCTATGTTGTAGTTAATTTGAACACGGACATTCACTAGTAAGGAAACGCATCCCGAAATAACTAAGTAATGAACATAAAATTACAACGAGACGGCCAGTTCGGCGTAAGCCACACACGTGTTCAACGCAATGCGTATGACGCGTCTAATAAATAAACAAACAGGAGATATTACAATTTCTAAAACAACGTCCTGCCGGCTTTTCTTTGATTCTTAATTGTAGCAGCATAATGGCTATAGTTTAATAGCTTACACGATGTTAAATGCTTTGATGGCCGTTATAAAAAGAATATGCAATCTGAACTAGATTAAAAATGAATAAGTACATGAATCTCCCATGAATAAATGCGTTAAGGCTGTGTACATAGTAGTTTTATTGGTTCCTGAGCATTTATCTTTATTAATCTTTTGTATGGTGGTGCAGTTCCGTAGCTGTACCGTAATCTCATCTATTCACAGCACGTCGACTGTTTATTAACATATCGACTATAAAACGGACAGGCGCGAATCTGTGTCGATTTTTTCCGACTTTCCGGTGCAGACGGCTATTCAACGAGCCTTTTTTGCTATCGCTTCACTACCAACCTATTTTTGTTGAAAAAAAAAAAGGATCAATGATGTTTTCACAGGGAAATAGATGTACAGACTTATATGCTTTTCGAGGATGCTTTTAATAGAATTCTAAAGGTATGGAGTAGGTAATTAACTTTATTTCATACAAGTACGAGTATCAAATATTTGGGAAAGATCTGCCTACAAATTGAGTGTGGAATTGATTAGAATAATCAAGTCTTTGGTTGTCGTGTAATCATATTTTTTATGATGGTATTTATAAAAGTATGAATTTGAATGTTATTAATGTAGGTACCTAATTGTTGATAATTTTGTATATTAACAACAAGAGAAGACTTGAACTCAACTAAAAATCACTGAATCAGAAGATTTGTTTTAAAACAACACACGATATAAATAACACAACACAGAATAAATAAACTATGCAAGAGTTAAAAATATGACAACGAATCGATAGGAATGAATAACATCGCCATACGATTTCAATGTTTGTGTTCACGTATGTTTGTTTCACATACAGAGGAATGAGACGACGACCGGCGGATCCCGAGCATCCGAGCATCCAGTCATGCCTCGCAAACACAAGAAAATGAAAATAAATAAAAACTTCACTTACAACGTAACGAAAAATGAATCTGTCTAAACGCAAAAGGGGACAAAAGATTAATTGAAAATCGATATAGGGACATCATACCTTTGCGAATCTATCAAAATACATTCACTTTCAAACGATAAGGTTGGAACTGAATAATACTGTCAGTCATGACTCATGATTAATGCTATGCTTTATTGACTCTTCCGCCATAGAGCTGACGATGCAAATAAAATAAAATCCCGTATCATTGAAAGAAACCTGCGCTCAAGTAATTAAATGGAAAGATGATGATTTATAGCCGCCATTAAGAGAGCCGTTCTGTTTAAATATTGTAGATTTTTTCAACTGATTGCATGGTAATCAGAGTCGTTTTTACTA
Organism: Oligia latruncula; assembly: GCA_948474745.1. NCBI lineage: Eukaryota > Metazoa > Arthropoda > Insecta > Lepidoptera > Noctuidae > Oligia > Oligia latruncula. The sequence goes on along the minus strand of OX419686.1, from coordinate 7,730,325 downwards.
TGGAATAACTTTTATTTATCTAAGTGTGGAATAGAAACTTTAGAGATGAAAATTTTACGATAAACCTTATGATACTGCAGTAATTACCGCGTGCACTGCAAAGTTAAGTAATAATATTGCTCAGGAGATGGTTATCAAGGATTGTTTATACGATTATTAAGACCATAAAATTTATTTTAGTATCCTACATTCTACTGGTTAAGTAAGTTACATTCTAGTATCATTTTCCAAATACCTAGCAACAGGAATCTATAACATACAAACAAAGGGCGCACGTCGTATCAATTAGCTCAATTTCACCCTTTTTTATACAAATTCAGAACCATTAACAGCACTGGTTTATTTGAAAACCATTAGCGGCCCGAATGGATACGGTTTGAATCATCGATAAAATGAATGGCTGTCTTTCACAAAAGCCTCGCGATACGGGTCGGATGTGAATTCGAATTATTAAATTAACTTTTTACAAGAAAATAAAGGCACATGCCCGAATTTTTTGCCTGAAATATTAAAGAACGAAAAATTAAAAAAGGGAAATGTTAATTCGTGTCACTGATCCCAATGAATGGGAAGGATTTATTAACAGGCCCCGGATTTTTTTTAATTACGCCTAATCCGATACAAAACCGCGTAGAAGAACACAATCAACGTCGGGTGCGCAACACTAAATCAAAGCAAACTTCAGACTGGATCCCTTTTACAAACTTTCTAAATAACGGCGAACAATCTTTTTCATTAAAAATCTCCATGAGTCCGATTATTAGGGAAGTGAAACGCCTCCGGTGAGCCGGACCGGAGTTTGGGAGTATTCGCAAGATTTCCGCGAGGTCAAACTTGGGAATGTTAACAGATAATTATGGGTAAGTTTTAGCTAGCACGAGACATTTAACAGATGCTTTATACGGGAGAGCGCGGCCGCGAGCGCAGGATGAATGCTAATGAGACGGCTACGCGCCGGAATCCGGCACCTACGCTGATCACAATAAGCGTCGGATTGCCGTGCTCTCCGTGCCGATCCCGGCTTCCCGAGCCGCCCGTTAACACATTTGGACTCGTGTCTAAGGTTAATTAGATTAGTATCCAACAATGCTACGCAGATGTTGTAGAAAAACAGATTTAGAGTACATCGCGTGGATTATTTCGCAATGAAAATTTGTGATTAAAATAAAGGACGCTATCCATTTCAACTTTATCGATATTGCCTGGTACATTTAACAAATTATGAATGACTGTAGGTAATAAATAATTCAGACTTTTAAATATGATGTTACTAGAGCATCTTGCTCGGTGTAGCTCTAAGACTACAGCAATTTACATGATTTGTGACAGTCATACATCCTTCCGTGCGTTACGGGCCAATTAATCTAACACGGAAACGGATATATGAGCAAGGCGCAAATGGTTTCATCACACATATAATTTACTGTCTCTATATACATAGTATCATAGTGCTCGTATGTGTGTATGTTAGTTTGTGTGTGTGTAAGAGAAAGGCGTCGACGCAATTTTCTAGTCAAATGCTGTTTCGGACTATCAAGTTTCGTGTTAATATTATCCCCATTTAAAGACATTTGCAACAAAACACACCTGTTTATGTGATAAATACTTAACACTGTATGTATAAACGTTGCTTCAAGTTAAGTAGGCAATGACTAGTGACTGTTTAATCATATTTTTTGACGTTTAAACGTTACTTAAGTTTAAGTAAAGATTATACAAATAAACCCCCCATAAGTGAAACTCGATGCTTGATTTTATTCGTAATTGGTGCGCTTGGGCACCACCTGAATTAAAACTTCTTAGTAGGTATTTCCGACAGAAAATTAGCCATTAACTCATCTATGAACCATTCTACTTCTATACTAAATCTCAGTCAAACCCACTCAGCAGTTACTGAGAAAAAAACATTCAAACATTCCAACATTTTTATTTATTAAGCCCATCCCACATGTCATGTCAGCGCATATATTCTCTAAATCCCACCCGAGCTTCGTTCACCAACACTTCAAACAACACAGTATCTGGCAACACCTTACGGTAAGCGCAATCTGTGTAAAAGCTAATTAATGCTGAGCAGGAAACGGAAGGGCAACGGGTCGCGTCATTAGATGCATTATGCAACGCGAGACGCATGCGCCGAGCATTACAATGTTGTGTGAGACTTGTGATGTCATGTGCGAAATGTGTCGGTGCCTTTGTTTTTCTTGAGAAATTTATTTAAATGTAGGCGTAAATAATTCTATTGGCTCTGGCTGAATATATGATCTACTAGCTGTTACCCGCGACTTCGTCTGCGATCCAGGATGTAAAGCCCATGTCCTTCTCCAGGTCAACGTCTACCCATGTGCTAAATTTCATCTACATCCTCTCAGCCGTTTCGCGTAAAAGCGTAACAAACAAGTTTACTTTCGCATTTATAATATTAATTAGGACTTTTTCTGCTTAGAGCCTATAAATTTATTTCTCCCGTTGAGTTTACCTAAATTCATCTGCCTAGCCTTTTCCAAACTATATTGGGGTCGGCTTCCAGTTTAACCGAAGTTGAGTTTACCTAAATTAACAACTGACAATTCTTGCGCAAAATTTTGGACGAATTAACATTTTGCATTCCCAAAAATAACTAAGTAAATTATACGTTAATGTTTTATTTATCTATCTACATTGAAACATTTTTTAAAGGAAACATACTATTTTACAGAATAATATACCAAATCTGCGCAACATATTACACAACAGACAAACTCGATCTCTGCCAGAATTACGTAACAACAGGCTACCCAAAAATACATAGCAGATACACCTACCTAACCAATTCTCACAACTACGAAGTACTCATAGAACATACGTGTAGTAATTTAGCAGTATTTAAATAGTCGCTTTCAAAAATAAATTTCTCAGCAGACGCTAGTGCAGTGATTTACTATGATAGCTATCGGCGAGTGAGAGAAACCAGGAGGCAGTCTGAACATGCTTTTGAACGAGCCCGCATTTTATATTGTACAGTATACAAAAGAGATAAGTATGCAAGATCGTCGGATATAGTTGAAGTTTAGTAAGAAACCGATGGATGTTGTTGACTGAAATTTAATTATACGATACTCGTAACGAATTAAAAGCAATGACTGCACAATAACGTTCTAATGGTAAGTCACTGATCAAAGGAATTGTCAAATTTTTAGCAGGTTACCGCCTAAGTCAGTAATTCATTTGTTATTATGTACGAGATTACCATTCTATGCCATTTCTCTCAAAGGAGTGTCAGTGGTTGACCATTGGAAAGTCATAATGACGCCATTATATTAGTAGATTACAAACTTGTCAAAATCAACAATTATGAAATCAATGATAGACGATTCTGACAATATTATAATAGCAGACTTGAGGCCCTGTTTGTTTTTTTGTTAATAAAATTAAATTTTATTCGAGAACATCCATCGGTTTCTTACTAAACTTCAACTATATCTGACGATCCTGCATACTCATCTCTTTTGTTGACTGTAGGTACTTTAACAAGCGGTAAGAACATTTTAGTTTTTGTTAAAATTAAATTTCGTTTACATGCCTGTTGGTGTATTTCGGATCTGATCTTGTTTTTGTTTTGTGAGATAGAAACGGATTTGGTGGAAGTTTTCTTATTGTTTAGTTACTTTTTCCGTGTTTTTCTGGGAAATTCATTGATTCTTCTGGCTATAACCGTCACAGGTAACAGGAAACTTAATTATAAAATTGATTACTATACTTAGGATATCGAGAGCACACAGTTTAATTTCGATAATTTGAACTTTAGCCAAATCTGAGATTAATTTAGAAAGCCAGAAAGGATTTCAAAAAGGTTATTTTTTCCAGAAAAGTAGATTGATTAAATTATTTTTCAATCAAATACCTGAACCTAAATCTAGAATCCAGCCTTCGAAGTCCAATCAGAAGCAAAAAGAATTGCTAAAAATATCACACAAGAAAACATTCGTATCCTCTGAGTATAAGTCGCACGATTCTACGGAAATGTGTAACCTACCGTGGGTGCATCACTAGACTCATTAAGTCATACATTATAGCTGAATGGTGCTCCGAGTTGCACATACATTAAGTACTTATTCGATGCTCCTCGGGGCTAAGGCTTGGAGCAGACGAGTCGAGTAAGCTGTGGACGTTATTTTTATTGTTACGTTTTTTACGTTACGGGTCTTAAACTGCAGAAATCGGCTGTGCAACTTCAAAACCTAGCTACTGACATTAAAAAATAAAATCGGTGTTTTTGCATATTTGACTGCAAAGATATCTAGCCAGATATTTAGATTTTTTGAAAAATGTCAGTTGCTAGGTTTTGAAATTGCACAGCCGAAATGTGGGTATACCTACTATTGGTACATCTCTGCCTAACCTTTTGGACATTACATACTTGATGTTATGTTGTCTTTTTTCCTATTATGGTCAAAAGTACATTATATAAACTAGTAAAAGCTGAAGAATTTGTTTGTTTGAACGCGCTAAACTCTGAAACTATCAGTCGGATTTAAATATTATTTTTGTATTTGATAAACCAGTTCTTGAGGAAGGCTATAAGCTACTTAACTTCATGCTAAGACCCTTAGGAGCCGAGCAAAAAGGTCAGAAAGAAAGCTAAGCGAAAACGAAGTAGTGGCGCAAATAGGCGATGCGATGCGACGGGGCAGGTCGGGGAAACAAGACCTATCACGCGGACGAAGTCGCGGGCAGAAGCTAGTTCAGTATAATTGGTAACAAACATTTTTCATTATACCTAATTAGCAAGGAACCCGAACATAGTTGACAAGAATACTTGCACGGAAAACTTGCGCACGGATACTTTAGTTCATAAACTTGTGTGAACGTGAATCGTACATACTTGCATGTAATCTTATGCAAGTCGCACTACAACCATAATATACAGGTAGGTACATAATATGCCATACGTCAGTATCGTTGAAGGAAAAACATCGCGAGGAAACCTGAACTTATACTCAATATAAGTTTGAAATCGCTAACTAGGTCGTAGGTACTGCCGGGTCAGCGGGATTGTCCGAAAGGGTTACCGCTGGCCCGGAACACTAAGGAAGGAACACGGGTGGGTTTTAGTCAGTAAGAGTCTGACACTCCCTTCCGCTCCACCCAGAGCGGGAGAGGTCACATCCGCAAAAAAAAAGGCGCTTAACCTTGTGTAAATTATTTCATCACCACTGCTCTCAAAACGGTAAAAGAAAACATCGAGAGAACATCGTGGATTCAAACATTCGAAGACATGTAGTGACATCTACCAACCCGCACTAGACCTGCGTGGTGGATTACGGCCCACTCGGTTTCACTGAGAGGAGGCCAGTGTCCCGGCTGTGAGAACATTAAAGGCTGATTATGAACCAGTTTTGAGCAAGCGTATCAATGCTCGTGCCTCCTCTGTATGAGAAGAAGCCTTTGCCCAGCAGTGGGACAATTATAGGGTGGTACTATTATAATAATAGGGTGGTACTATTTATAATATGCCATTAATAACCCCTTTCTACTTACTAGTATTTTCTTTTTGTGCATTAGTGCTGCATGAGTTCGCATAGTTCATACTTTTCCAATCATTTATTTCCAAACCAGCTGACTCGACAGACGTTGTCCTGTTTTTGATTCGAAAGACACATGGCGCCATCTATTATCATAATAACGTTTTTGTACTTTTCCTCGGGAACAGCACTTTTTTTTCGAAAGGTACCTTATGTCCGTTTCTGTACACCTGACAACGTATATGCAAAATTTCAAGATGATCGGTTCAGTGGTTTAGGCGTGAAAAGGTAACAAACAAACTTACTTTCGCATTTATAATATTACTAGCTGACCCGGCAAACGTTGTTTTGCTCCTACACTACTCCTACCCTACTCCCACACTACTCCTACCCTACTCCTACACTACTCCTACCCTACTTCTACCCAACTCCTACCCTACTCCTACACTACTCCTACCCTACTCCTACACTACTCCTACCCTACTCCTACCCTACTCCTACACTACTCCTACACTACTCCTACCCTACTTCTACCCTACCCCTACCCTACCCTACTCCTACCCTACTCCTACACTACTCCTACCCTACTCCTACACTACTCCTACCCTACTCCTACACTACTCCTACACTACTCCTACCCTACTTCTACCCTACTCCTACCCTACTCCTACCCTACTCCTACTATAAAAAAAAAAAAAAAAAATAAATAAAAAAAAAAGTATCCTATGTCCGTCTCCTGGTCCTAAGCTACCTCCCCACCAATTTTCAGCCAAATCGGTTCAGCCGTTCTCGAGTTATAAGTGGTGTAACTAACAGACTTTCTTTTATATATATAGATAGAGATAATTATATAGTTAGGATGCCATTACTAACCCCTTTCTATTTACTACTATTTTCTTTTTGTGCATTAGTGCTGCATGAGGTCGCATAGTCCATACTTTTTCAATGATTGATGACCACTTAAAACCGTCTGGATTTACAGTAGACCATGAAAGTATGAGAAAATTATTATTATTATAATATTTCTACTGAGTTATTCAGCTAATGTTCGATGACAAATGACCGCGGTAATTGTAAAGAAAACACTACGTATGATTAGTTCCCAATCCTTGTCGATAAATCTTGAATATTTTATATGACTTGGGGTACATAAATAGATGCCTAAGGGCAATTATTATTTTGAGGAGTCCTCGCTTAGTAATCAATGGAAATACAAGGTTAGGGCATGGGTGTAGCGGTATCTACAACACCACATGCAAACAACGCGTCATACTGACGTCACGCAAAATCCTGCATCTCGCAAGCAGAGTTTACAGCGCAACTAGCATAGATACAACGGCTCGACATGAATCATCGGGCAGTTGCCCGCCAGACACAACACCCGTCTGGTCGGAGGATCCTCCCTTTTCTATAGAGTATGAGTGAACTTTACACCCTGTTCCTTACACCTCTATCAGGAGCTTTAATTTTCTGGGAATACATTCTAAAGAGGAAAGATTACTTTCACGCTGAAACGGCTAAACGGATTTGAATGAAATTTGGCAAATGGGTAGACCATGACCTGAATAAGGACATATGAAACTTTTTATCCATATATTCATATTTTTTATTCGGATATTTCCACGGGATCGAGACCTATGCGGGTGAAACCGCGGGTACAGCTAGAATTGAAAAATAATCTTTACACATTTACTGTCTTATTCACAAAACACATTCGGAAAAACACAAATTATGGAAAAGCGCTTTCGCTGTATCACTCTATAAAGGCAAAAGGAGAAAGTACAATTTAGTTTTGAAGTGCGTTCTTAATAAAAAAATAAGGTAACTAGTTGCAACAATTCCATGGAGACGAAACAGTAAACATTATGTTGGATGTGTCATACACCTTATTCACCGATTCATACACCTTATTCACCGATTCATACACCTGATTTTCCTCTTTACCACCAGAGAAAATAAACTGCGCCTACATTTTTAAGATTCAATCCCACCACACCTATTCACGCACGGCTTCACTGCAGAATGCAATTTACAATAAATTATGTAGATATTAATAAGCTTTAGGTTAAGGGTTGGAAATAATGGGTGGGCCATTCATCGTTCGATAAATTGCTATGGAGACACACTGTAGTCAGATTACGTGGTTCAATATCCGGCACAAGCCGACGAACGGGCTTGGGGCTGTTCTACAAACGTATATTTTTTTTAATGCATTTTCAAATGGGAATGCGTAGATAAAAGGAAGCGTTGATGTGTTTTTGTTTATGTTTTTGGACCGTCCCAAATGGACGATCGATTTTTTTAAATGGTCGTTTTTCGAATTCGTGTTCTTATAAAAGAACTAACTGTGCCCGCGACTTCGTTTGCGTGTATGTCGGAAAGCCATATATTGGAATATTGAAGCCTATTGGATTCATGGGTTTTCATTTTTTTGCGCAGAACATTAATTATTTTTCTAAAATAAAAGTAGCCTAAGTTACTTCTTATAATATAACATCAGCTAGCTAGTGAAAGTCCCATCGAAGTCGATACAGCTGTTTCGGAGACCAGCCGAAACAGACAGACAGACACACTCAGATAGACAACATTTTTAAATAATGTATTTTTTTATAAGGTCCGTACGTTCGTATACATTTAGTAAGGAGCTGTTATTTTCATTACAAACAGACTTCAATTTTATTAATTTGTATAGATAGCTGTTTTATTAAAGTCACACGATGCAAGTTTCTTGCTTGTGATACAATAAAATTGAAACAACTAATGATCTTGCATCATCTAAACACTGTTTAGACGGTGCTACATGTATTCCTGCTGCAACTTATGGTATCTATGCCACATAGACAAACCCCTTTACTTATAACGTCAAAAATGTATGGTTGAACGGTCGGCTAATCATTACTTAACTTTTATGAATAAACCAAAAAAAATCACACAGTGTTAATAGGGCTTTAGATAAAAAAAAAAAAATATTTGCAATATTCAAGTCGCGAAGTCTTCGTAAAAACGCGAACGCTAGCCAATGACCGCTATTCCGCTCTAAATTTCTTCCACGCCGGAAGTCTAAAACGTGTAGAAAAATTCGAGTGTTTCCATTCAATTGGCGGGTGATCGCCCGACCGTTGGGTACTGATACGTGAAAAAAATTTCAAACGCGTTTCGTGCGGTTATGAGCATTTCCTCCAACGAAACAGTCGTACATCCCTACAAGGAAATAGACGCGATTTACGAATGTGACTGCAAAAAATATATTTGTATCGGGAATGGATTCTTTCCTTATGAAGCCAATACGATTTGGAATTATCTGTCGACATATTGTGCTCGTTTTGTGTCCGTCTTAAGGCGTTAGTCGTATCGATCTCGTGTCTCGAATGCTTTTGTAATGTTTTCGTAACGGATTTTTTCTTTTACCTTAGCTAGAAATGTTCAGACAATCTAATAAAGTGCTTCCGCGAATTTCGCTGCAATTCGCTAAAGAAATCCACTAACGGACTGGCTGGACTCTCTCTTTTGTACCTACAAGTGTTACAATTAATATTTATCATTATTATTTACAGTGTGAAAACGACCAGTGGTCTACTTCAGCCCTGCCGGTCGATTCTGTTAGAATCTCACCGTAAGAAGTTAGGTGAAGTGAGCTGTCATTCCACCTGAAGCTAGGGATTGAGACTAATGACAGCTTACTTCACCCGAGTTGTCACGGTGAGATTTTTACAGAATAGCACTACTGGTTCGAAAGAGCTGGGAATCCTAGGGAGATGCCTTAGTACAGCAGTGGGATGATACAGGCTGACAGTAAAAGTAATTTTTAGTAAGAAGCATTGCAATGTCGTTCCTGAGTTTGAGATTATTAAAAAACGTAAAATATTGTACCGCAAAAACACATGAATATGAAAAAATATTTTATATCCAAATAATATAATTATTAAAAGCTCATCTTTTACTTATAGAATAAATACAGTGGGTTAATCACACCGATTTCTTGTAAAGATAATATTTGTTGAGGCCATACGATCTCCTGCAAACACAGCTCGATCAATTTAAATAACCGTTAAAGTAGTTATGATATCAATTGCTGATCTATGATCAAAAAGAATTATATCCATGGCCCAATCTTTGTATAGTTTTAAACTAATTTAAGTTAAAAGAGTTACTTATCTCGTTTTAGTGTCGAGAGAGAAGTAATCAAAATTTTGTCTGAGACTAGAGTCTTAAACAGATCTTTCCAAGTTAGACAGATCTTGAACAAACTTGTCACAGAATCTGATAAACTAAATCCAAATAAAAGTAATAAGGTGCGAAGTTTACAAGAAAAACAGAAGCTGAGATATCAAATCTCATTCTACGATCTATCTCGAAGCTAATAACACGTATCCCTTAATACCGTACCCGTCCAACTTCGCAATACAAACATTGGAGAAATCCGAATATCTATTTAACGTTCCCTCCTCAGGCGCTAACAGATTAACGCGAATATTATCCATCGAACGCGACCGAACTGCAGACGGTCGAGTCAAACCTTAACACTTAATCCTCACTAAACACTATTACAAAGACCACGTAAATTTATTCAGTGTGGATGGCTAATAAAACGGATAAACTTTCATTGTCATACACAAAGACGTAAGCGATCGAACACCGCACTCTATTAACAACTCTATCGTTATCGAAATAGGTGTAGAAATTGATAATGGTAGACGTAAATCTGCGGTGTCGGTGCAAACTGAGATACGTAGTTGATTGACAGAAGTCACGCTGTACATTGTAGTAGAGGGTTTGGAGCAAACTTAAACTGTCAGGCTCGTTACCAAGTTGAATGGGTCGGAGGCTTAGCACAGAGATCACAAACTGGTGCGTCTTTGATCTTCATAACAGCTAATTAATTGGGTAAGGAAAGCTTAACCGAATGTATTGACGGGCCTAAGCCTCTAAGAAACGCTGTTTAAACAACTTAAGGGATCGAGATTGTTTAATGATAAACCTTTCGCAGAGAATTTTCTGGGTCAATATCGGAAGCCGGCCGTTCATAAAAGTTGTATTTAAAATTGTATCTGAAAACGAAATGTATCTTTTTCAATTCGTAGTCTGGTTTCCAATTATTTTTAATATTACTGAAACGATGGAAGGCAGATAAAAGGCATTTTATAATTTGAATGATAACTACTTAAAAGACATTTTTAAATTATGTTTATTTACTCAGTTACATGCCTGGGGTTTTGTTTGAAAATATTGTTTATTTACGTTATCTTTTCTGAAGATGTATGATTGATTGGAAAATTGAACTGTAAGCCTGCCTTTAAATTACCTAGATTCAGTACCACCCACCCTGCAATTACCTAGATTCAGTAATTTTCAAAAGTAGACCAAGTAGGTATCTGAAATGTGAAAAATCAAGTTCTATAAAAGTGTGTCAGCAGTTTGGCCTTTGATAGAAAAACTGTAATGGATTCTCCAATAAAAATAATTTTCAGGAGCAGCTAAAAAAGATACTCTTGAAAATGCGACTCGATAGTTCGTTCATTTTGATTTGTGTGAAAAAACGAGTCATGAACTTTTAAAGATATTTTTTGTATGAAAACAAAATCAAGTAGAAATAGAAAATCGTCCAGGTAATACGGTAAGCAGGTTCACAGGTTAACGGCAAGTTGAGACGACATGAGTACCTTAAAATACTGCCTACAGCTAGGTTACAATATATTATTTGTCAACGAGTAGGTACCTAGAAGATTAAAACGTGATTTTTCTAACAAAAAAAACTGAATTGATTTCAATTGTTTCCTAGCAACAATGTCCTCTATAATCGAAGCTTTGCGAATAATATTTTATCACCAATATCGATGATAGTAAAAACAACAAAACGAACACAAAACGTTTTGTTCACTCTCTAAATTGGCCCCAAATAAAGTGATCGGAAAACAGCATTGTTACATTTTTCGATGGCTTTATAAAGGAATGTGTGCATTTTAATCTAAAGCATAGCAAGACGTATTTTCTGCCCGCGACTTCGTCCGCGTGTTCTTACCGGGGTAAAAAGTTTCCTATGTGTTACTGTGTGCTACAAACTTAATAAAATTATATAGTAGGAGGATACTGAATGTCATTAAAAATGTCATTATAGATTAGTATTTTTTTTTTACCTAGTGCATAGGCACTATGTAGGTTAAGGAAGAAAAAAAAACACTTTCTTTGCTCCTTGTACTAGGCAATCATAGCATAGTGAAGTATACTATAAACCTTGTACACAAATTATTTGGTACGCAGTGCACACAGGACGTTATTACAGACAGGTGTTCGGCTCGGAATGCGCTCGTAAAACCAACTCTATATGGATTTATTATTTAAAGTGCTCTACACCTATTGTTGGTACCGCGTGTTCATATTGAGGCAGGTCGCGAATACTCGCTACCTATTATTTATTTTTCGCCAAGGACGTGGTCACAATTATTAAAACATCAATATAAAATAAATAATGGAACCGTAGCGCTTTGTGAGCAGTGAACCGTGATGATGCCAAGAAAAATAAGGAATGGCACCTCCCACGCAAAAAGCTATAAAGTCAACAAAACGAAATGTGTGTGGTCTCACAGGCGACCGATCAATGCGTCCATCTTCAATTTGTACACATGACTTCACTTGATTTGAGAAGATACTAAACCGTCAAGTAGTTGGTCCTCTTTGATCTATCTAAATATGTATATTGTCTACTGTTCTCGTCTGATTTCTGAAACGCTTTACGTCAATCACTTCATTCATCAACAAAGTTTTCATCAAAGTCAACTTATCTGTGGTTGTCGATAAGGTAAAGTTTGGAGGTACGTTAGAACTAAACACAGGAAAAAATATCAAAACACGATCGAATGCATCACGATCAGAACGTAAATCAAAAGCTTGCACAAATTAATTAAGATAATCGTTAATGTGTGAAATTTAATAGGTAATAATTATTAACGTTTCTTGTAACCGTGTAATGTCGGCAGGGTCCGTTAAGCCCCGTGCCGTCTATTACCTAACCAAACAATTGGTGGAGGCCGATAGCTAAGTTGCAAGTAAGCGAATATTCCGCAAAGAACTTACGATCAGTATTATGGTTAAGTATCTTAAACTTGATTACCGTTAACCCCATGTAAGGATTGTTTATGACGTTGGTGAAATTAATCGATGTTTGAGGACATTTTGTTATTTTAATCGCCCATAGTTGTTTAAAGAAGGTCTTCGTGTTTACGGTAAAAGCTATAAATATACAACTAATTTCGACTCTATATACCATCATTAATTTGGTGTCAAATCTCACGCCACTAATCCTACTAACGAACATGGTAGAATAACGTCCTATGACCCTAATACGACCTTTTTGTTTATACAACGTATTCATGATGCATCTTGTCATCATTCGACTTTTAACGCTGTTGTACTTCTATCGGTCAATGCATAATCAGCCTATAGTGTTTCCACTGCTGGGACACAGGCCTCCTCTCGGTGAGAGGGAGTAGGCACTAGGCCACCATGGAGGCTCAGTGCGGGTTGCTAGATGTCACGTGTCTTCGAATTTCTTTGGTTTTAGAACATGCCGATTTCCTCACGATGTTAATAGGTAATACGGGCTCGTGTCCGCAACTCTACGTCAATGCGCGTATTTTGCGTACGGGATTTTTTTTTCATCACGATGTTTTCCTTCACCGTTTTGAGAGCAGTGGTCATTGGTCCATGGCCAACTACTAATTGCTCCCAAATACCTAACTTAAGAGTTAAGTAGTGCGCAAATTAGTAGAACCAGCTTCTGGGCCCCATCTGTGCTATGCTTGTTTAGCGGTACAGGTCTCCAGGATTTAAGTTTATTGTACTGTTTAAATAAAGCTTACTCAACATGGTATGTCTTTTACCTGCAACTTGTGTACCGATTTATGTACTTCGCTACTTAATTCTTAGTGTTCGCCACACTTGGGTCTAAGTGAAAATTATTTGTGTCACGTAGTCGTGTTGGTTTTATAGAGTTATAGAGTGCTTACGATGTGAACAAGAGAATGTGTGTACAACCTTTAGTGTTAGTTACACTTTAGTTTTGTGCTTCATTTATTTTTGGGGTGAAAATTTTGAAGTTATGGTGCTAATGTATATGTAAATTTTGTTTATGAGTTAACAAAGAAGTGGCTAACAAAATGTCAGTTATACAAGCCTTTTTCTGTAATAGCTATTTAAACAGATATTATAAAAAAAATCCTATAAAAGCATTTACAGTACAAAGCGGCAATTGACAACAGTGGCGAAGGTTCCATATAACTCGATTCCTACCGGCTTCCCTTTAAAAAATGGCAGAGTCAGTATTCTACAAATAATATAGTAATTTTCTCCGCCTTACCTCTTACAAAAATTTTCTCTTCGCTACTGGTTGACAGCAAGATTTTTTTGTCACATTTCAATCGTCTATAATTACGAGTATCACAGAAACAAAATATAACTCCAGCTATCAATTAGCATATCAACACGAACACAAAGGTTGTATCTATCCAGCTGAAACATTAATCAATTGATAACAGGCGTACCGAACAAAATGTTACAGAAAATAAAATCAATAGTTTTTATGTATTCGGTCACCCTTTATCATTGTAGTTTATCGTGTCTGCGTGTTGTTGTAGGCAGGTAGGTAGGTAAGTACCTCGATAACGTTGATTATTGAATGACCCAACCGAAAAATCCTACTAATATTATAAACACGAAAGTTTGTGAGGATGTTTGTTACTCTTTCACGCAAAAACTACTGAACGGATTTTGATGAATATTTACAGTAATATAGCTTATAAATCAGAATAACACATAGGACACTTTTTACCCCGATATTCCCACGAGATCGACACGTATGCGGGTGAAACCGCGGGGCGCAGCTAGTCTATACTAATAATAAAGCTGAAGAGTTTGTTTATTTGAACGCGCTAATATCTGGAACTAGCGGTGGGTTTTTTTTTACATTTGGAAGCCCATTTCTTGAGGAAGGCTATAGGCTATTTTATATCACGCTATGACACTTAGGAGCCGAGCAAAAAGTCAGAACGAAAGCGAAAAAAGTAATACGGCGAGTAGGCGATGCGATACGAGGTGGGTCGAGGAAACAAGGAATTTCACGCGGACAAAGTCGCGGGCAGAAGCTAGTATTCTAATAAGCTTAATTTATTTGTCAAACATCTGGCTGTAGTGAGAGGGTTAATCTTAAGGGTTGGTATTCAAAACACGCGATTGATCTCGAAGGGTAATTCTATTCATGATTTTAGTTTGCCCGAATATTTGGTTTAAATTGAAAAGCAATGCAGTATAACCTCGAAGGGTTTTTCGTAGAAAATATGTTGTTTGTTGTTTTATAAGACTTTAGATTATAATAAATTAAGGTTCCAATCCTACTATCTTATTATTATTATTATAAACGGGAAAGTTTGCGAGTATGGATGATGTTTGTTGCTCTTTCACGCAAAAACTACTGAACGGATTTTGATAAAATTTTATAATATTATAGCTTATTAATTAGAATAACACATAGGATACTTTTTATCCCGATATCACCACGCGATTGACACTTATGCGGGTGAACCCGCGGGGCGGTGCTAGTAAAATATACTTATGAGAGCGTATTACCTAATTAAAAGGCAAGCTTTTCTGTGAGTTCTATAACTTTCTTTCTAGAGTAAATTATTTATTCAAGTAGGTATTAGTTAGTAGGTACAATAACAGTATCTTTTGCTCTGAATTTTATGTCAACACGACCTCCTTTATTTACATCGTTTTCAGGGTTCCGTATCCAAATGGTGCCATCGGGATCACATCACTAAGCCTCCCTGGACACCGTCCGTCCGTCCGTCTGACTGTCAGCGGACTGTATCTCATGAACCGTAATAGGTAGACTTTTGAATTTCAGTGTGTATTTTTATTGTCGCTTTAACAACAAATAATAAAAATTAAAGGAAACTAGTTCTTTTCGGCGTTTTTGCTCAATATTGTACGGTGGTATGGAACCCTTGGTGTGCGAGTCCGACTCGCACTTGGCCGCTTTTTTCATGTAGAAACGTAAACATTTTCAAGTTCCATGACAAAACAGCAATTTTACAGAAAAAAGTTTTAATAGCCATCGTTAATGTAGGAACAAATTTAAATATACGTTTATTTGCCCTGTTTAGACGCGCATAGCTGACCTTAAAAGCTTGCAGGAAAATTTTGCCATTGTGGGGATTCTTAATGTATTTTTACTGACTGTATACTCGCGTAAATGAAAATAAGGGTTAAGAGCGTTGGGAAGGAAAACACAAATAAACGAAAATATTCATTTTAAAGGTGCTAAAGAATTTTGGATTTTATAATAACATCCCCGTCATTCAAAATGTCGTGACGAAAATTTGAAGTAAGGATCCCGGACTGCCGCCATGGGATCTGGAGGCGATAGTCCTCGCGCGCGTGTATGAGTGGCGCGCGGAGGCACTAAGCCGGGGGGAAGTTCCGCTTCCGCGGCAAATCGCTGCGGAGCGGACTGAGCTCCGGCGCGATCTCATGGCGACATGGAAGGAACGACTGTCGCAACCCAGCGCAGGGCACGCCGCGATAGCGGCGATAAGACCCCTCTTTGAGGAGTGGCTAGAGAGGCGCCACGGCGCCCTCACCTACCGCCTGACGCAGGTCCTCACCGGACACGGAAGTTTCGGGAGGTTCCTGCACATCATCAGGCGGGAGGAAACGCCCGGGTGTCACCATTGCCAGGATCGCCCAGAGGACACGGTGGAGCACACGGTGGAGGTCTGCCCCGCTTGGGCGGAGCACCGCCGTGTCCTCGTAGAGGCGATCGGCAGCGGCGGCGACCTCTCGCGCCCGGCCCTGGTGCAAGCCATGGTCCGGGGCGAGAGGGAGTGGGAGGCAGTCACCTCCTTCTGCGAAGCAGTCATGCTAGCGAAGGAGGTGGCGGGACGGCTCAGGGAGAGAGCCTCCCGTCCCAGCCGCCGCGGGAGACGCTCCGGGCGTCGGGAGCCGCGCGACGACTCCCGGCCACCGTAGGCGCGGGCCTGCGGGCGGAGAGTAATGGGTAGCTCACCGTCCGATCAGGACCAGGCCCGTGCCGGACGGCGCGTACGTGTTCCACGCGCGCCTCAAAGAGATGTCAGCATCGAGGAGGGGCCCCATAGGGCCGAAGCCTGCCGGGTCAGCGGGATTGTCCGAAAGGGTTACCGCTGGCCCGGAACATAAAGGGCTAAGGAAGGAACACGGGTGGGTTTTAGTCAGTAAGAGTCTGACACTCCCTTCCGCTCCACCCAGAGCGGGGGGTGTTATTTGATGATTTCCCATCAGCAAAAAAAAAAAAAAAAAAGGATGTCAATATGAGTAGCGGGAGACCAAAGAAACGATGAACTGAACGGGGTGACTACCGAGATGACGACTAATAGAGAAGTGTAGAAGAAAAAGACATGTTGCGCCGACCCCCAATAAATTGGTATAAGGGCAGGATTATGATGATCCCAGTCATAGACAAACACAAACTACTACAACAGATATCACCAAACAACGCCATTTATTCCAAACCTATATTTATATATTAAACCTTTGAAATAGTCATGAATACTGTAACGGACAATCATAAAAAAACTATCGATAGAAAAAAACGTATGGTCGGTAATCGACACCTGTGACAATTAATGGCAGGTTCAGTCCACACCACTTTCATTACTCGCCCGATATACTCGCATGTATGAATTGGTATTCGTTTGTTTGTGCACATATTTAGTGATGGGGAGGCGCCAGCCGCCTTTATGGATTTGCGTTGTGTGAAATTTATTTTATTTGCTCGGTGATAAGGGTAGTATTGTTTTTTTTGTTTTTGTTTTGAAGTGAATTATAAACCGCAACGTGAAGTTAGAAACTGGCTAATCAGACGTCAGCGTTTCAGTTTTCGTTTCTGTATGTCGATCTATTTGAACGTAGGTACTACCCTCAGTGTCCCAAAACATGCAGTCAAAGTGACCTTTGCGCTGCCACTGACGACGCCGTGGAAGTGGCAAAGTTTTGGGCCAACAGAATCTGAAATAGGTACCTACTGTCGTGTCAGGCGACACGAAGAAAATGACCAGTTTCTAGAAGCCTAATTAGTTAATTGAGAGATTTGCTTAAAAAATGTAGTTGAACAAAACAACATACAAAGGAGATAGTTTTGTTCGGCGATTAGGCCTACCAAAAATCGTGATGTCTATTAATAAAACGCATGTTGATTTGTTCCTTACGATCTCTGGATTACAGTGGTAGTAATAATTACACGTCCTCAAATGGGAATACTGAGAAATACGTATCATAACCTTAAATTTAAACAACGGAATAAATTAGTCGATAAACAGCCCCGATAACTTTATTTCCATCCTTCTTACACCGGTTACATTAACATCTACAATGATTAGCACCTTTGCTACACTATTATCTGTAACGACAGGTACGATCAGAAGCCAACACGAGTCACAATCGATTAGACATCGAGCAATTAGATCGCTAAGTTTAGTTCCCCAGCGGGCCGCAGTAACAATGTGAATCGTAATTGAAGATCGTGGGACGTGCACACAGAAGGACCATTTGCGTTCATTATAACGTAAAGAGATGCTCAAGCTTTTTAGCGAAAAACTGAGAACGTTTAAGTTGGAAAACTGTTTAAATTAATGTAGTTTTAAAGGTGAGGTGAATTTGACTGCGTCGTTATTCTAGTGATCGCAAGGGCTATTGGTAGCGTATGAGGCTGGGCTCGATTCCCGGGTTGGACAAAGTTGTATTTGGGTTTTTGAATCTGGAATTTCTCAGTAGCAGCCCGGGGTCTGAATTTGTGTCCGGTTGATGACAATAGGCTCGCTCTATTACATGAGACTTAAGGGGATTATAGAACCTAAACGCAAAAAAAAACGCAAGTTTTAGAAGCAATAAAAGTATATGATCGACTACAGTAAACAAAATCAGAAAAATATATAATATGATTTTCTTCAGGATTTAAGCTCAACTAATTTGATACGTTAGAAAAAATCATGAAGATACCTCTAAAACTTTCTTTATACAATAAAAACCGTACTAATATACATACAATCATTCTGGGCCTCAAGTCTGCTATTACAATAGTGTCAGAATGGTCTATCATTGATTTCATAATTGTTGATTTTGACCAGTTTGGTATAATCTACTAATATAATGGCGTCATTATGACTTTCCAATGGTCAAACACTGACACTCCATTGAAGGAAATGACAAATGAATTACCGACTCAGGCGGTAATTTGCTAAAATTTTGACAGTTCCTTTGATCAGTGACCTACCATTAGAACGTCATTGTGCAGTCATTTGGAAATCGTTACGAGTATCGTAATAAGTTCTGTGCCATTGACCGACCAATGATCGACCATTATGAATTTAGCAGATTACGAACTTTTAGCAAATTGACAATGTTGAAATTGATCGTGTTGGAATGTCAAATGAAATGAATGACTTGGGCCCCTGATTTTTTGTTAGATTATTCTACAAGCAACATACTAAAACACTAGTGTTTTAATTTTTTAGTCCAAACAATAGATTTTTTTTTGTAAATAGATAATTGCTTCATATTTTGCAATAAATTACCAGCTTTGTGTCATCGCGCTTCTCTTTCTTTCTATGCAGTCCGACAGTGACCGCGCTTTAGGTCATGTAGTCCCCTTAAACATAAGAGGCAAAATGTGGGTGTACAGGCAGACCTCTGCCTAACACTTGAAGGGAACAAGATGTGATGTTTTATTTGATATGAGGGTTCAAAAAAATACGTTGAACTGTCGATAAAACATGCTGCTACAAACCATATCACTGTCAAATAAAAATCTCGTGAATTCAAAGAGTCCATAAATAAATCATCGTTCACCCAAAACTCTCGCAGGAGCCAGTTTTGTTGTCAATAAATCCATCCTCACTCACTCGTAACATACTCTAAAGTTAACAGATAAAAACTTAGTTTGTTCAGTCCCAACTCCGGGGTTCGATTACGTAAGACGCGCAAACTTCCTCTATTACCCCCTACTTAAGGGTACAAATTTAAGCGCCCCCTATTTAAACACTGTTGCCAAATACCTACGTGTGTAATTTACGCCGAGTGCGGTTTACAACCGACGAACATTTGGGAGCCGGATTTGGACGAGAGAGAGCCGAATAAATCTCTGACGAGACGAACGATTTATAAGCAACCGGTGATTTGTAAGAATCCTACGGGGAATCGAATTTGATTATACGGGAAAACAGGCTTGAAATTTTCCAATTCTAGTGTACAGTAATGATACACTCGTTCGTCTATATTTAGGGATGTCTTGTTACTTGATGTCTATGTAATTTCATTGCTACAAGAAATGATATTTCAGATAGGTATTACGAATTTAAAATCCTTTTTTTTTCCGTCTATGTTGTTCCCGGCTGGGCAAAGGCTTCATTTTCCTTTCCACTCAGTGACGATCTTGACGCCTACAAACAGGATTGATTTACACTAGCTGAAGACAGAGAATGCTATGCCAAAAATAATTCTAAAATGTTGCCAACCTAACATGAACTTTTAACAAATTCTGGCGACAACAAGTAACATCCCATTATTCTCGCACCAGGCTTTCATAAATAATCAGGTGTCCCATTTTTCAGTACCAAAAAGTGCGGTCCCCTCACAGGTGGGCTAAGTCCCGCTACACTGTCATCATTTAAGCCGCACATTAGTGAAACTTGCGTCGTTTGAACCAACACCTGGGGACCGCGACACACTACTCGATATTTTACTACCGGAATAAACTGCCCGGCAAAATGTAAATTTCGAGTTTAGGCTGCGTCGGCAATATTTCAATTTGGAATTCGGTGCGCTGTTTTGCATGTTGTGTGTAAGACTGTAAATATGGACCCGTTGCACCCTTAAAAATAAAATAAATAAAATATAAGAATATTTAATTAAAATTTTGTTTTTAAATTTCTACTTAGATCGCTATAACAACAAATAATAATATTAAGTAAAAAATTAAAGGTGAAACCAAACAAGAAACGTGTTTTTTTTTAATGTAGTGTTTATATAGATTGTACGGTAGTACGGAGCCCTTCGTGTATTAGTCCGGTTTTTTCCCCTTTTTTTTCGAGACTTTCCTTTTGTGCTATAGATTTACTGCGCAGTTACATAAATAGGTATTTAATTAAAATAATCGTCATTATATTCGTATGCTGGCTTCTGTTATTTTATTTACCTATTAGGTATGCCTAATTCTGAAATCCAAGCAAACGTGGTGTCGAAACAATTTACCGTAGTTAATAGTTTGCACAAACAAATACCTACATTATTTTATATACAATTTATTTATTTATGTGTTTAACATAATCATGATCTAAAACGATTTGCAGCATTTCGCTTGCTCCAATCAAAAACTTTTCTGTAATGACTGACCCATCATAATACTTTCAAGTTGTCGCCCGTTGAATGGCGCCATGCTACAAATAAATATTGTGATAAAAATGAACACCATCAAGATTCAAGCATGAGTTAACACGACAAACGTGGTCAACAGAGCAGCTAATGTCAACTCAAGTATGATAGGTATCAAAGTGCACGAAATTGCGCATAGTCGCGTATCATCCGTCACTACAGCATCGCACGTGCGTTTCGAATAAACTGCGCGTTGCTACGGCAACATCATTTCAGCCGAAAGACGTCCACTGCTGGACATAGGCCTCCCCCAAGCACCTCCACTTCGACCGGTTCTGTGCTTCTCGCATCCAACGGGTTCCTGCGGCCTTCACAAGGTCGTCGGTCCACCTTGTCGGAGGCCTTCCAACGCTACGTCTTCCGGTACGCGGTCGCCACTCCAGAACCTTTCGGCCCCATCGGCCATCTGTTCTGTGAGCAATGTGCCCTGCCAACTGCCACTTAAGTTTGGCAATTCTTCGGGCTATGTCGGTTACCTTGGTTCTCCTGCGGATCTCCTCATTCCTAATTTGATCACGCATAGAAACTCCAAGCATAGCCCTCTCCATTGCCCTTTGGGTGACTTTTCCTTCTATAAGGCCCATTGTGAGTGTGCTACTGCAACACTCTGTTAAAAATGAGGCGTACCAGACGCGCGACAAAACCTTTCAAATCTAACTTAGCCTAAGCGTAACATAGTGACTCACATTATCCAAATCGGTAGCTATCGACTCGCGCTCTACCTGACACTCTGGCACCTAAAGGACTCCTTAAAAGCCTTTCTGTTTGAACAAGCCAGTTCGCAGCTCCCGTATTATCACAACCATTCGAGATACTCCCATTCAAATGCAATGACACTAAGTCTAGATGTTGAACTACAATATTAATGAACTACTTTACTCCGACTAAGATACTGTTATTTCAAAGACATTGAAAAATAGCTGTTTAAGTTTTTTGACGTCCCTCCGAAGTTAGCGCACTTATCTACTGAGGTGTGGTTGCCCAGATAGTCATTAAGATGAGGTTTAGGTTGGTGGTGGGTAACTTAGACGCGTCTATTTATCAGACATCGAGAATTGTTACACCTCAGAGAAAACTACTTCTTACGAAAGGAGCTGTGACGTCATTAATATCATTAGTCGAAAAAAAACACAGTAAGCAAAATAAAACAAATCTGCTACTTACGCAGTTGTAAGTGAATGAAATCTACGTGAACTTTCTCTAACAACACCCACGTACCTGGAAAGAAAATACATTTGTTTATCAATACTGACGAACAAACTGTTAACTTTCGCAATATGCAAGTCTTTGAAATTTTTCGTTTGAAGTCTTTCTAGATCAACGAAAATTATTGGCGTAGACCACTTTGCAATTTCAATGCAAAAAAGTTCAGAAAAGCGAATTTAATTAAAGTTATTCGAAAACCGAAACAACATTCCAAATTCAAACGTTAGCAACGTTCGGAAACAAACCAATAGCGGGGCGCTGGCGAACCACGAGCGCGCCAGTTAATCGCCGCCAACTAGTGGGTAATCCTTTCGAGTGGTGTGCATATAACGAGTGCATTCCAACCCGTGGCGCGTTCCGAACGCACGGCATACAGTGAAATTGCGGCACTCGCCGACTCAAAGCGATGACGGGGCCGTATCATTGCATGATGTGCATCAGTAGGCAGTCTGTGCGTGGCTGTGACGTATACTGATCCCTCTGTTTGCAAACACTAGCTTCTCTCTACAACATTTCTACAACATTCTCGTAATGACACTGATAAATGATAATGTAGCTCTACCATTAACTCTTACGACGTGTGATTTACAGACTATCGATAATCCGCCACAACTTTCATCCAAGTTTTATAGCCAATGTTAAGTATGCAACCGAGTCTCAAATTCAGGCGAGCTCCTTGAACGAAATGGCGGGTGCAATTCACAACTTTCACCAACTACAGCGGCGTTTTAAAGTGAGTCGGTTTGTTAGTTGGTGCCCTTTTCTTGGACTCGCAGCTAACTTCGCGCTTGAAAAAGCTGGACGTTAAGAATAGTAAATAAATGCAGCATCAGTGAGATGTACTGAATGGGAGGCAGCGAGGTGCGCCGGCGCCGCGTGCATTGCCCTCGCGCCGCCCCGCACCCCTCCGCCGCGGTGGTACAAACGCGACTGACTGCATTCCGCCGCGCTTCCTGACCAGGGCAAGTGCAGCGGCATTACGCTGCAAGTACATACTGCGCCCCCCGCGCGCCGCGGCGCCACACCCCGCACACACCCGCCTAGGTTACCAACAAGAAACGAACACAAAGAAACTCCAAAGACCCGTCGTTTTGTATACGCAATCACGTAATTCGATAAAGATGTCTGATCAATGGCATCGTCTTTTGATGTATAGTAGCAGAGCCCTTGCCCCTTTTAAAATAATCATAAAATCTAATATTATGAAGAAAAATAAAAGGACTCCTCCCCGCGTTACTCGCCTTCTCCGAGTAAGCCCTTTGTAATCTAATGCATTAAGATTATTAGGTTGTTCTGACATCATCTTATTTCTTTAAAATTTACCGGTCTTTTATATACAGCGACTTTCTTGAGCCAACATTTACTTTGTTTGGTTCATGTTATATCGTTGCTGGAGAAATTCTATTTCGGTTTGAAAATTTGTCACATTTTATCAAAGCATCGCGATACAAAGTGCGAGTTCTAAGTTAGAGTGGATTTAAAACCAGACCGGGAGCTAACAACGTAGATTTGGATCGTGCACTCAAAACGGTCATACGTAGCGCGTTCGATATAAGATACTCCCCGGCCAGTTGGAGGCAAAGCAAAAAGTATGGAAACACCCGGTAATAGTCCGCCTGCTGAAAGCGTTTTCCATGAGGCTTTTAAGCGCTTATCTTGGGAATGATAGCCGCGGCCGGACGCTGAAAGGCTGTGACGGCAATTTGCTTACATTAGGACATGCCCCGTTTCACCATTGGGCTGCGATGAAAGCCAAGAATTTTTACGCTGCAATTCGTATTTCACATTTTTTTTATTAATACACCTTTCATGCATTTACAGTGTAGACTATTGATTCGGAGTGCAGTCAGCTATGAAGTTGAATCTGATTCAGTTACAGTTCGGAATGTAGCAGTACTGTAGTAGTTTGTGCAGCTCAACCGGGTATTAAATTGTTTTTAGAAACAATCGTCGAACATAGTTCCGACTCTTTTCGTAACTATGTGTGAATTTTATTTTTAACGTAACTGAAGCGGAACCCGGCAGTAAATTAGAGCGAGTGAAATAAAAAGAACATATGAGTAAAGTAACGTCCTATTTCTTAACAAGCGGGTTTGTTAACGTTTGTTAATGGCCTCGTTAATTTGTACAAAGTTTGTAATTAAAGGTTTCAATACAATGTCACGTTACGTTTTAATTTGTTGAACGCAGATTCGCTTGTTCTCGGAGAAGCGGATGATTGTTGAGCTAAGGATTGCATCACTGGTTAATCTTTTCGTCTACAAGAGTAGTGAAGATTATTATATAATGTTAGTTAGTGTTGTACGTTGTACAAGGAGTGCGGTGTCCGCAAGGCGTGTGTTTGTTTTCCGCGGCTATTTCTGGACAGGCCGCGCGCCATTGTTCCAAGAGTTATGGCCGCTCACGAGAAGGTTAAACAACAAAACTATCGCTTCACACGAGAAAATGAAAGTAAAAATATTGTAGAAAACCAATATTTTATGTTTTGGACGATTTATATAAAAGTGTTGGGAAAATTTCGAAGCATTTCGCGCCATGCCTTCCTCGCTATACGCCCGGTAGTATTCACTGCACGTAAATGTTACGAATAAGTGTTTGACCGCAATTTTGTGAAATGTTTACATTTAAAATTACATTTAGATGTGATACTGAACGGAAAATAAGCTGTGTGGCAGCTTTTAAACAGTTTATACGGGCCCCAACACTGCCGCACTGACTCTTATTTACCATCATTTTATGTCGACGAATACAGACATTTTTTATACAAACGTTTCTCGTCTGTTTATATTATTTATTTAACCATTTATGTACACACATAAATGGTTAAATAAAAACATAACCACCGATGTTAAACGTACCTACGGATATTATTTCATAACCATATTCATTCGTTATACTCTAGGTAGACCAAATTTTGTAAAACCTACCCAACACCTGAACACCTTTACATCTCTTCAGCCAATATACCTAGAAACTAAATACATACTTAGCAGTTATTTACCTACGTATACATGAGAACAAAAATACAAAATATATTTCTCTTTAACGGACTGGACTATTTGAACACACGTTTCACCTTTTATCCTGCAGATTATGAACATTTTTGTCAACATAACAAACTTTGTCTCGAATGGAAATATTTTAATAAAGTCCTCGTAAATGTTATGGCGAATATTTTTGTCAGCATTCAGCATACAGTGTACGTGTGCTAAGTTTTAATAAAAAATATTTAAAAATTCCTGTGATGTCAAGGAGCATCGAACTTTTTTTTTTTTTTCTTTTGGTGTCAGGAACGAGGGATGAATCGTTATGAAAACTTATCACAATGTTGTAAGTAAAAAATCGGAATTAACTGTTAACACGTTCTGTGACTGACACGAATGGTTTAGCGTTTAGCGCTACGAAAACTGCATGTTTATTAACACAAACATAATGTTTAAAATATTTCAAGCTTTCTCACAATTAGTTAAGAAATTGACAAAAGAGGGACTTTTCGTGCACGGAGCCTAAACAAAACACAACTTACAAAGTAAAAAAACTACTAACTAAATAAGAATAAGTCGGTGACAAAAAACAAAATACAGAACAAGACACCAAACTTGCAGAGGGCGCTGTGTGCCGATGGTACTTAGGTATTCAAAAGCACATAACCAAAACCGCATATCCACAGAAAAATCAGAGTCAAACACAGAACCAATCATAATTACACTCGCCGCAATATAAAACGGAAAAGCCATACAACTCAAAATAACCGAAATATTGCCAGCATCCATGGTACGCAAATTTGACCCGCAACGCTCCTTGCGATTCAATAGCGCGCGATAGTTTCCACATCTACATCGTTATTGCTCCACCGTAAACCAATATTGTCGTTAATGGTCGAACATTTGAATGTTTGCAAAGGTTTTTCCTTGATATTTTACAAGGGATTTTCTGGAAATCGATTTGAGATTTTCGCTCTAAGCTATCACATTGGTTTAAAGTTAAACGGTTTATTTTTTCACAAGTCCATCTTACAGATGTTAGATAGGATTCTTAAAGCTCACGGAGAACGTGGTATGAGGCCTTGACTAATATTCAGGTCACAAGGTGTTCTCTTACTTTTGAATAAAGTTAATTATTCCAACACCGTCTTGAATCGAGCAAAAAAGCAAAACTCAGCAATTTAAAAAAAAAACTATTTTGCACTTTCTGCTGCATGCAGTTGGAATGGTGAAATTAAACTAAACTACTTGGTGATTTTAGATCCCGAAACACAAACTAAAAAGCTTCAAAACTACATGAACAGATCCTAATTCATAAATGCGAAAAACTCCCGAACTATTGTTTTAGCACAAAGGGTGTTAAAAAACTTACTTTTCCCCCCGGAGAGAAACTTTCAATCCTTTATTATATCTATGTTTAAGAAATGGAGCTCATACTGTTTTGCCCTCAGGAATTCTGCTCCATCGTATTCTAATGGAGTGTCATAGTTAATGCAAAGAACCAACAAAATACTAAAACAAATGAAGTTTTGGAGAACTGCTAATTGAATAGTTTTGAGTTTGAGACACTATTCAAAAAAAAAAAAAAAATTTTACATTGCTTAGTAGGTATTGAATAAAGCCGCAATGTCGTATGCACATTTTGAATTTGTAAAATAGCTTTGGTTTGAAAAACTTAAAAAGTTAAACTTAACGTTCTCTATATAGCATAAGTTAATAAGATTGCTGATGGATCGAAATAAAAAAGGCTTCTTTTTGAGGATTAAGTGGAGCCTTAATCCTCAAAAAGAAGCCTTTTTTTTTCGCAATTTAAGTGTCAAATTATAAGCGTATTACAGGAAAATTCGTCTGTTTGGTACAATCCACTCCCAAGGTTTCAAGCCTAATACTTCACTTTCATCAGAACTTCACCTCTTTTGACTTACATTTTTATTTGGGCCCATTATTTTTTCAACCCTGCGTAACAATTACAGGGGTAAAACATTTTCTAGTGATTCCTTCCCCATTTCTTTCACTAAATTTTAAGAGCATTACCATTAGGTTTTTGATATTATTATTGAACAAGGAAAGCGATTATGGCATCGGAAATTTACAGGTATTAAACAAAAGGAAGAGTTAATAAGCTTACGAAGAGGCTTTCATTATGTCGGCCTCCCATTTCTTTTCATTATACCTGCATCATAAAGAGGATTTTATTTCAGTTCCTCTTTTCTTGTGTAGTGTCGGTCTTTTTTTAAAGACGTCGTAATGGTTCTTGCTTCGGCCTTTTGTTATTGTATCAGACACATTTGTGGAATGAAAAGTACTTTTGTCTTCGAAAAGTAAGGACTTTTGTCTTCGCTAGTACCTATAGATATTTTTTTAAATTTTGATGTGTTAGGTACAAAATTTACTAAGTAATAAGCAAGAGGTGCGGAAGTTTTACTATTTGTTTCTTTTCCCTAAAAAAGAAAATTTACATGCACGGAAATGAGACTAGAACAAAATATTCGTTAAAGGGAAGCGGTTTTATATATCTGATTATGTAGGTACCTGAACAGTTAAATGACAATCCACCTGCCTAATTATGTTAGCACTAGCTTCTGCTCGCGACTTCGTCAGTGTGTAAAGTCTTGTTTCCCGACCCACCCCTTCGCGTCGCATCGCCTGTCCGCGCTATAACTTCATTTTCGTTTTTTGTTTTTGTTCGGCACATAAAGGTCCCAGCGTGATGTTAAGTAGCCTTATAGTCTTCCTCAAGAATTGGGCTATCAAATGCAACAATATTTTTTCAACTCCAGCTGGTAGTTTCAGAGATTAGCGCGTTCAAACAAACAACCTCTTCAGCTTTATTATTAGTATATAGAATAGAAGATAGATACTCGTAGATTATCCTCCGAAATTCCCATCATGTCCCTAACTAAAACTCTCGGAGGTTTTTAAAAGCTACGTTACATTTTGTCACAACGTATGTTCTCTGTCTGCAACTTGTAAGATTTCTAGTACGACAACTTCAGTTCAGTCCCAGAAGGCATTATATACAAATCCGGGAGACGTGGCAGCGAAACTAAAAGAATTCCGTCTCAGCATGGTGCCGCCAACTTTACAGTAGGTATTTACGTAACGACGGTACGTAATGCCGCGTACGATTTTGACATATTGCTTTGCAAACAACGTAAGCTTCAAAGCTTTGTTGCCGACTGTATTTACGCCATCTTAGATCTCAACAAAACACGAGCGCGATTGTATCAGCATCAGTTCTCACGGCAAAAACAAACAAATTATAACTATTAACGCCGCGAGTTGAATATTGCCCGATATTAATATTTCCAGCGGGGACGAGGGTTTTATTCAGCGAAATTGCAGTTAGAAAGATCCTATTAATGAACGTCCCGGACTCCTTTGTCCGGCGCCGGGGCATTTCCTGCACAATCGCCCTGACACCAAGTAATTAGGGAGAAAAATTCGTTGCTCTGACGTCTAGTACCTACAGTGTTTCAGTTCTGCGGTGAAATATTTTTAAAAAGGCGTCGTGGGATCCGTGCTCGTATATTTAATTCGGTATGATGCACTTTTTAATAAAGCTATTAAGAGAGGGTTTTGTGTTTGAGGATGACGTTAACATTGTGGTTTTGACTTGAAATGAGCCATCTTTTCATGAGTCTAAATACTTTAAAATACGAAAGAGTTTTACGAAGTATGTTTTTGGACGATTTTAGTATATCAAAATGTTGGTATTTAGGAAACCCAATAGATTAATTTACCATGAAATACCAATTCAACAGCTTTTAACTACATTATACAATACAGAAGGTAAACTATAGAACTGAAATTATTAGCGATTTCGAAGAATATCTGAACAATTAGCATTCAAAGCGAAATCGTATTATCAACTCATAATTTAATACTTAATTGGCTTTATCCACGCTACTAACATGTATTCAGATAATTGTATCGACAATTTACAGCAAAGGTGGTGGGGCTATACATTTAAAATAATCCTACCAGTTAAAAGGACTCCAACATTATAAGTGGATTGAAAATTTTACCTTAGCCCAGAATAAGGGAAATCTAATGTAGAGTGTATTTTTCTTTACGTGTCCGATTTGGTAAACAAATATGGCTACTGAAATGTCTACTTTGATGAACATCATTTTGTAGGTTTAAAAAAAAAAGTTTTTACTGCGGGAGTGATACGAAAACTCGTGATTTTCATAGTACTTTGTTTACCAACTGGGAAATGCAAGAAAATATACGCTAAACGACAGTATGTCTGCCTGTTAAAACATAGGCGGTACAAATGTATGGCTAATAATGACAAAATACTAACTACAGATAGTGCGGGAGACTAGTTTTTTAGCGTAGACACTTGAATGTACGGCCGTTCCGGTTTGTAAGTCGGCACGATGACCTTATATTATTTATGGATTGGTTTAAATCGTGGGCGGAAGCGATATACGTACCTACATGAGGTACTTAGAAAACAAGAAACACCATTGATTACATTTTTATATAATTATATCATCTACCTAGCCTTTTCCCAACTATTTGGGGTCGGCGTCCAGTGTAACCAGATGCAGCTAAATATATATTAAAAAAAAAAAAATGATGCAATTGAAATTCTTAAAGGAAGTCTAGATATTTATTGACATTACAAGGTAAATTATTATTAAAAAAAATATTTACCTAGATGAAAACACAGATAATTCACAATTTAGAATGCACAAACGGTTCATTATATAAATGTTTAAACATATTTGGAAGCATTAACCAATTAGTGGCATGGTTCAATTGTTAACACAGATAAGTGGTATTTAATTATCAAATTAATTAAAGCATAGAATAATTATATAAGTACATATTATAGGAAGGATATATTGTAGATGTTTGCCCGATAAGTGCAGTGTATTTTTAGCTCGGAAACAGATGCCAAATTAGGTATATATACAGGTAGTAAGTTATTACTAATGAGAAAGATGTAATAGGCGACAACCTGTCATATAGATAATATCTTTTCTATCCTGTTGTCGCCGTTACTTTACTGCATTCTGAGTTAATATAAAATACATTTTAAGAAGCTTCTTACTTTTGCCGAATCTTTCACTTATGGGTAATATCTCAGTCTATCTGAAATATTAAGTACCTCCCTTTTTGGGAGCGGTCTGCTACCAAGTGAACTGCGATAGGCTGTGTATGAAAAATTTTGGAGATGTGCCAACCCGTACAAATTCGCCAGATGCGAACGATTCCAAAATTGCTATCCAGGGACCTATTTGACTACTTGAGTTTCATGTTTATAATCGTTTAACGTTCTATATCCAATTATTTTTAAATTAGAAGTAAAAAACCTTTGATTAATTTAATGATGAGGAAGTGAGTTATAACCGCTGTCCGCTTTTGATCTAAGCTACGTGTAATTATTATACAAATTTTCTCAACACTCATGGTGACGCAACGAGGCCCCTCTTGTAGGGGCGTTTTTATGTGAGCCCATAAAATGACCAGTCGGGGGCCCCAGAGAAAGATTTTATTTACTGTTCAAGACATGCTTCGTACACTTTGATTAGGAAAATAATTGTTAATGAAACTCTTCCTGCTTTGATAACTGGTTGATGCAGAAAATGATAATTTGTGCAGTTTCAGGTATCTATTAGACGCAAGTTCTAGTCATTAAAGTAAACGTAATGAAAATCTTGGGACTAAATTGAGATCATAAACAGTTATACATTTTATTTATGATTTTAAAGCAACATCTATCAGATCCATATCTTCAGGACACATAAATCCAGACATTTTAATTACAACAACAAAATAATATTTATTAGCGTAAAAATCCGAAATCTTTCGGCAAACTGAGTTAATTTGACTAATTGGACTGTGTAAAATATTGCAAGTGACCAAAGTAATTTCCTCGTAGATTTAATTGGTACCGAGCGGCGTGGAAAATTCACTGTGCACACAAAAGTGGCTTGAAAGTGTAAAACTAGTTTCATCGTTTTTAAAAACTGTTTATGAGGAGGCTTAACGAACGCGGCGGCACGCACGCGGCGAAGAATAACAAATACTCCCACAGCCGCCCTGGCTGTAAATAGTTCGGACCTATTGTATAATGCGTCTGGCTTACTTTATACTCTGTTGATTTGAGGAACTAAATACGTTGAGAGCTTCAAGATTTTTGGAAAAGAGGTTTGAGTTGTTTAAAAAATAATTATAAAGCTTCGAATTCTTTTTCTATCTAGAAAGAAAACTCTTTTCATCGTAACAGAAAAACACGTTTTCGTTGTATCAGACGTCTCTCTTCCTACTTTTATAATACCTACCTCATTATCGTGAAAAATATTCGTAACACTGAAAAATCTGCCATGAAAAACCGACATCACCGAAACAAATATTTTTCTTATTATTTTATTTTACGTAAAAGCTGTGTTCTTATCATTACAAGGCTGCCATAGTCTGTATTACTACGCCTATTTCAACTGTAACATGATATAAACACGCCAAATGTAGAAATTTTTATTATGACCATGATAACTCCGTCGACGACCCTGCACGAAGGTTTTAATAGCTTTAAGAGGAAAGCACGTCGGATCGCAAGAGATATTCCGCTACACGACATTATTGCATTTTTGCTCACGAAACACCTGAAAATCATTAATTAATTTTAAAGGCATTACCGCTGCCTCGTCGCAGCGTAGTCGGAACATGCGAACTTCTAATTTGTTATTGTAAAATCAGGAGAAAACCGTACGGTAACAAATAGTGCGGGTGAAACTCAGATTACGGTCGGTCACACAACGATCACACCGCATCACGTGACAGAATCCGTTCTTTGCATCACTAATTGATTGTTGAATTGGAATTAATACACTCATTAGATGTATGAATGCAATTAGGTGCATAGTTGTGTAGCGAATACCGTTTCGCGCGGTCGCACCGGAGCGACTTTCAAACGAAATTGCGGAGAAACTAATATAATGGTGCGGCCACCACGCGATGTGGCGCACGTACTTTTAGCATGATTTATTATTTACTGCAATATCCTGGTAATTGATTACAAGTATTTATCATCTGTGAACACCCATCTGTCGGTTATGCATGGTTTTATGGCAATATGCTCTCGGAGCGTTTACCATACCGGACCTGGGCGGTCCCATCTTTAGCATGAAACGTTCATTTTACTGTGGAGCAGTCTTTATGCATCAAGTCTTCGAAATCTCAAAAATATTGTTTTAGTAATTTGACCGAATACATCTTTCTAAGTACAGACTGGATTGGTCCACACTTGTAAAAGACAGAGTGGAGCGGAAAGAATAAAGGAAGGCCTTTGCCCTGCAATGGGACAGCATAGGCTAAAAATAAATAATATAATATCTTTCTGGTTCTCCACTTAAACCTCTAGCAAGCTCCGATCGTAAATTATCCTCAATTATTATTAGTAATATGTGTATTATAGTCAGATAGTTAGTTTTCTTTGCTTTCTCCGACATTACGCTCGTTTCTATTTAAAGATAACGACCTCATAAACACAATCTTGGAACGTTAACATGGAAACAAGAAGTTTATTTGAATGTGAGGAATATAAGCGATTATTATGAATGAGTATTGTATATTGGTAGACTTGAATTATTAGTTTCTTGTCGATTGTCAAGTGTAGGATACAGTTTACGTAGGATTTGCCTTCCCACACAAGTTGGGAGAGTAATCTGAACTGCGCTTAAATATACAGGTTCTGGAAACTTAACTGCTTAGATGTAGTCGTTTTGAAAGTTCATCTAAAGGATACATTGAGTCTAAAATGTATTTTAGATCGTCTTAGTGTGTTGATGGCAACAAACTATGACAATTTGAGGAAGTTTAGCCCAAAATTCAGATTGCATTTCTTTCTGGAATAAATATTTTTCATACTGTTTAAATCTTCAAGCTCCGTTACATTTATACAGTTTTGTTTTATCAAAAATTCAGGCGAGTGGACTTAGGCATTTGCAAATGACGTATCCCGTTATCTAGACCAGACTTCCTTGAAGAAATTTAGCATGGTAATGGTTCCCGATTCTTTGGAAACATTCGCGAGCCGTTACTTATATTGTCGCGACTCTGAATATTTTCGCACGTGATGAAAATGCAAACGATTTCATTCAAATGAATATTAGTATCGATTTGACGACCCATATTCCGTGATTCAAATGTGAAAGCTATAAGCTCGAATATCTTACTTTATAATGGAGATAGATTCATACTCTATTTTAAAATTGAGAATTTTCTGGACAATTTGTGCGATAAAATAAATAAGATTGGTAGCTAATTAAAACTGGCACTTTGGTGAGGTTTTTTATTTAAGCTTGATAGGTGATCAATTAAAGAGCAAAAGTGGGATTCAAATTGATTCACAGCTTGAAGTTTTCAAATCAGACAAAATTCAAGAGCTATTCGTCTGTGGAGACAGCGAATCAGATTTGCGCACAAGTATTAAAATAACATAAACACACCTTTGACGGGTGGTCTTAATGAGAAAAGTTTGATACGACTTCCATTTAAGTCAAAGTTCTGTCATCAGCGTTTACTTTCCTAGGCAGGGCGCGGCTGTACCTCGGCTACCTCGGAAATGAGATAAGATCTCAATTGAAACGTAAACAAAACTTGATTTCGTTATTGACTGCAGACGACCGCTCTGTTCGACTTCCGTCTTTTCTAACTTCTGTTGGGATTGCATTCGAAATTGTGTTAAAAGTTTACATTGACGAAGTTCGTTGGCGGCACGAGTTAAAACATTGTTTTGATTTAGAATAACAAACTCCGATCAGCTGAAGGAAAAACGCTTACAAGATATCCTATTAACCGTAACAAATTAAAAGATTATTTCTTCAAAGTTATCTAACAAAAATAACATTGCAATTTTGTTAGCACCTTCATCAACTTCCTTCTTCAACAGCTTAACTTTTGCTACTTTTGCAGTGTTGAACATTTTATTACGGTACTTCTTCAACTCTGACACCACACTCCAAGTGTGAATTAAAACATTAATTAAAGTTTAAAAACTTCTATGGGAAAAACAGTTTGAAATGCCAAAACTAGATCAATTAATTTCAATATTCCCAAAGGATCAATGTAGCCGAAGTTAAAGTCACAGCGGAGACGTTAATATGCTTAACTTATGCGTGCGAACTTCTACTTGTGTATAGTTACGAGGCAAGTTAAGTTGTAGTTAGTGCTATCGGAGAGTGTCGCCGTTAGACAATGTTACGCAATAAATATAATTGTTATTTATTTGTCGTGAGAAGTTTTGATCGGCGCGATACTCGTGCCGCACTCATGGCATGGAGGGCGCGATTGTATCGC
Source organism: Oligia latruncula (assembly GCA_948474745.1). Classification (NCBI taxonomy): domain Eukaryota; kingdom Metazoa; phylum Arthropoda; class Insecta; order Lepidoptera; family Noctuidae; genus Oligia; species Oligia latruncula. The sequence goes on along the minus strand of OX419686.1, from coordinate 7,695,857 downwards.
CATACATTAGTCTGCGGCCCGAGAGAGTTATTATCAGATCCGTTTGTTCGCAACTTTGCAGCGTTGTGCTCTCTACTCGTAGAAACTTATCGGTCGAGTGCTCACGGCGCGGAGACAGATAAGCGGGAACAGCAGAGAAGCGGACTTGACTTACCATGTTAGAGAGCAGCAGCCGTTGGTGTTTAGCGACTTGAGGATCTAGGGCTTGGAGCGGAAGGGCAAGGGGTAACGGGAGAGGCAATGGGAGCGGGTGCGGGTGCGGAGCCGGCTGCAGGATCAGCGGCGGGCAGCAGGCGCACGGCGGCACGTAGGACACGCACCCGAGCTGCGGCGGGAACAGCGTGCCGGCGGCCTCCTCGAGGCCTCGCACACGTCTCTCACGACCGCATCCACGGCCGACCTCCAACCGTCCGACGGCCACGCGCGCCGCCGACTTCCCGACACGACCGAGGTGCCCGACCACCGACTTGACCGAAGCGCGATCGCTTCCGAATTATTTTCAACTTAACGCGGGAACTCCACAAGTTCTCGAGCGTGGCGCGAAGTACTTCGGAAAGTGTCGAAACTAGAGTTGTATTAGTTGAGGAAGGGCCGGGTAGCCGCGAGGGAGCGGGAAACTGAGCGTTCGGGAGAAGCGAGAAACGTCGCACAGGGCTCGCGAGAGTGTGGAGAGAGTGGCGTCGTGCACGGAGCACAAGTCGCCGGGCCGGCGTGTGGCGGTGGACTGACGGCGAGGCAGGTGCGCGGCGCGGCGCGGAGGGCTGGGGGCGGGCCCACCTGAGCCACCTGGGCGCCTGCGCCGCGCGAGCTCAGCCTCCGCTCCACACACAGACACCGCATCAACGCTACTCTTCTAACATTGCACTATCAACCGTCATTATGCTGCAACTTTTCATCGTAATATAATATTATTTCATGAGCTTTTCTAGTTTTTCAGAGCTAGAGTTAGCTGATTCAATGTTTTATGGGTAAAGTTGATATCGAACTTTCGAAAAACTTTTTTTCTTTTTATTTCAGAAAGTTTTAAATACAAATAAAAACAAATTATATTTGAAGAAAATACCTACAAATGAACATGGGGAGGTACTGGAAAATCACTGAAATTTATTTTTCAGCTCTAAAGAACCTGCTCATCTGCCGCATAAACGTAAATAGGACTATCGCTATACTATACAACGAAAATGAGCGTAATAAAATAAATTGGCGACTCGACGACTCGCAAATAAGAGGCATTATCTTGCGGAAATCTCTAGCGGGATAACTGGGATAAATCGCATTGATCTCAGAGGTCCGGCTTTCCTCAGAGAGGACATCTGAAGAGGTACGGTGTAAGCCCGTTGTACACGCTTAGAGGGGATTAGGCACCTTTTAACGTCGAACACTATTTACCTTTAGGATCTTTTCCGCGAGACACAGATTACATTCTCGTTAGTAGCCAATGAGTAAACAGAACGGATTTGGATCACACATGCTGTTGGCACGCGGATGAGTCGAGGAGGATCATATACTTATTTAAACAAATGATTGTTCGCTGAGTTGTAATGAACAGCTACTGTACTGCACTATAAAGCTGACCATGAACTCACACACACTCTTTTAAGTGCCTACTACAATATTCCTGTCTATTTTTAAGTTTTACAGCAGAACCTACTAATAATAGTCTTGACTAAAATATATGAATAAATAGGTATCATATACTTGTGGAAACTGCGAATATACTTATACTTACATATTTACAACTCCATTTTATTGATGTACTAAAGCACGGGAATCCGATAACTCAATGACAACTAGAATAGGTACTTACTTGTATTATAGGTAGGCAAATGAAATTGAAAAACATTTGAAAGATTTTTCATACCATAACCATCAGCCTATAATGTTCCCACTGCTGGGACACTGGCCTCCTCTCGGTGAGAGGGAGTGGGCCGTAATCCACCACGCGGGCCCAGTGCGGATTGGCAGATGTCACATGTCTTCGAATTTTTGGTTCTAGGACATGCCGGTTTCCTCACGATGTTTTCCTTCACCGTTTTGAGAGCAGTGGTGATGAAATAATTTGCACAAAGTAAAGCGCCTGTCTGGGTTCGAACCTACGACCTACAACTCGTAAGTCGCGGCCGTTACCAATTGGCCACCACTGCTCTCTAAAGAAAGATTTTTCATACTTACCTATTAATATTCAAATTGTAAGTTTATATGAAACTAGCTGCGCCCCGCGGTTTTACCCGCGTAAATCTCGATCCCGTGATTTCTAATATAATTCAATCATGATTCGAAAGACACGTGGCGCCATCTATTATCATAATAACGTTATTGTTGTTGTCCTCGGGAACAGCACTTTTTTTCGAAATGAAAGGTACCCACCCTATGTCCGTTTCTGTACACCTGACAACGTATGTATATGCAAATTTCAGGATGATCGGTTCAGTGGTTTAGGCGTGAAAAGATAACAAACAAACATACTTTCGCATTTATAATATTAGGATTTTACTTTAATTTTACTCTTCATGGAAAGATCTTATTGTTAGGGTAACTTCGTAATTAAATATAAATATTTACTGCATAATCTTCTTTTAAAGCAGGTATTAAGGGTCTTACATGGAAGCCGCTCAAACCTCTGTTTTAATTTCAAATTAGACAAAACGATTAAGGAAACATGGTTTCATACAACCTCTAACATAAATATTAGATATAAATAATGAATAAATACTAGAGAAGAGCACCCGAATTGTTATATGAAATAGGGTTAAATAATTATATTAAGTACCTGCGGGGTAATTGCGTAACACACTAACAGTAGGAATGGCTTTCATTTTGACAGTTCAACAACATTCATAGCGTTATTTACGCTGTTGAGCAGAAACATTTTTCTAACATAAGAAGCAATGGATTAGGAATATCGTTCACAATGATTCGGATTGTGATTGATAGTGTGTTACGCGCAACGTGTATCAGAAATGTGTGGTAAATTTTTAGGGGGGTGGCACAGACCATGAAACCGAACAAGTTTCTCAATGAGACTAACATCGTTATGCGAAAAAATTATCAACTCACCCATCTCCATAATCAGCCTATAATGTTCCCACTGCTGGGACACAGGCCTCCTCTCGGTGAGAGGGAGTGGGCCGTAATCCACCACGCGGGCCCAGTGCGGGTTGGTAGATGTCACATGTCTTCGAATTTTTTGGTTCTAGGACATGCCGGTTTCCTCACGATGTTTTCCTTCACCGTTTTGAGAGCAGTGGTGATGAATAATTTACACAAAGTAAAGCGCCTGTCTGGGTTCGAACCTACGACCTACAACTCGTAAGTCGCCGTTACCACTTGGCCACCACTGCTCTACCCACCCATCTGAAACTACAATACCTACTTGACCCAAATGCATGGGAAGGCCGATTATTTTTCGCGATCATGATACGGTGTTGTCCAATAGGAAAAGTCTTTCATTTTGATGGTCTGTACCTCACCCTTACATAATAATAAAAAAGAAGATTCTGCTTCTTTTTTTTATCTGTTTCTGATACATGCTTTATACGGTGTATACCATAATTTTCTAGTGGGTAGATTAAAAAAATGGTGGTAATATCGGTGTCGAAATAGGAATAGTCTTTTATTTAGTGTTTTTTTTTTATTTATGTAAGTACCTACTATTTAAAGGTTTATTTTTAAGGAAATTTCGAAACGACTGGTTGACGCTTCCTGTGACCCAAGAAGAGCTGGCTTTTACCTTGACCAGAGGCTAAGCATTGCCATACAACGTGGTAATGCCGCCAGTCTCTTGGGTACATTACCAGTCGACAGCGATGCGGATGAATTTTTCGTATTTTAGTTTGTGAATAGTTTTAGTTAAGTTAGGATATCATTTTGTTAGGTATTTAATTAATTAGGTATTAATTGTTATTTACTTGCTTAATATTTTAATTCTAAATAAATATTCCACATTAAGTAAGTCCATGAAAACAACGGCAGTGCCGACAGAAGTGAAAACAAAACACAAACATAATACTTTGCCATCACTCACTGACATATCGGATATCATTAAAACCGAGTACATCCCGAGGACAGCCGAACACATCCGAAGCGGTTTTTTTTTAAATCGTCTTATAATCAAAACACGCGCGGTGTTGCTTACGGTAACAGTGGCGCTAGTTCAATGGTTTTTCCCATCTCAAAAAATGCCCAACGCGCCTTAAGAAGTATTCGCTTCAAAAATTAAAAGGTAAGGATATAAAAAATCAAAAGTAATTTATTGAAATTAGGCTGTCAATGGCTTTAAAAACACCCGCCCTTCACTACTTCTTAGTTCCTAGTGCTTTATATAAACAAACATAATCACCAGACTATAATAACAACACAACATAATATGATCGTCACGAAATGATTAGTCGATTGCTAATTTTCACTACAAAGGCTACACTTCAAACGCGCCTGTTTTGGATAGTATTAATAATTAATTCTGATCATCGTTATAACAAGTTAAGGTAATTAGAGAATGCGGTAACTTGACATGTTTTTGAAGATGTATTCCACAGTTCCTGCATGTATACTTTGGGGCACCAAATAATACTTGGTTATTCAAAATGGCGCTGGTTTTGACAGCAGATAAAGGCCACAGTTAATATTGTACATCATATTTTAGGAAATAGGCAAAGTTCGGCTGTAGTGCGTCTCTGTCACTCACATATCTTTGTCAGTCTCCCTCTAAAGCTGTTTTATTTTTGTCCGGGCACTGAGTATGACTTTAGTTTTTCAAGATGGCGGTGGTTTTGCAAGCAAATGTCAACGATAAGTCAAAAACTACACATTTACCTAACGGTACATATTTCGGCAAAGGTCAAGGTAATAAGTTAGATACATTTTGGCTTTACTAGTTATAACTAATGAGATTAACGTATCTAGGTTGAAAGATGGCGATTTTGTATCATGATTATTATGGAATACGCACCTTTATCCTAGTTTTGGTGTTATTACGCGACACCGTTCGTCGGAAAACTCGCCTACTATGGTGGAAATTGTTCAATTTTTCCGTAGAAATGTATCTCTTGTTGTAGGTACTATGATTTCCACTCAGTTGTTTTTTTTTAAGTTTGTTTCTTTACGAGGAATCTCAGTAGCAGCCCGGAGTCTGGATTTGAGTCCGATTGATAGCAATAGGCTCGCCCCCTATTACATGGGACTTAAACAAAATTGGCGAAATGTGGCTATAGATACATACTAAGGTACACCTCTGCCTAACACTTCGGGAAATTACAGGCGTGATATTATGCTATGTAAAGAGAAGAGATAATTATGTAATTAGGTAGAGCCACTTTAAAGCGATCACAATTACTAAGCTATCGTATTTTCCTTATAATCTGAGTAGCTGCTATAAATACCACTTAAATACCCAGCTCCATACATATACATTAAGTAGGTATATTGCTATTAGTAGGTACCTACTCATAATTTCCACGTCAAACAAGCAATATGTTTCTAACAGCCTAAATAACCCCCTCTCCCTCCAACGCGCGTGTATGAATCACGGCGCATGTATGTGTGTAACTAGAAGGCATGTGAGTGCAAATTCCGCAGTTCAAAGTTAGGCTGTGCGCCCGCGCGGGCCCCGGTCGTTGACCCTGCGCGCACGCCGCCAAGCCGTCTACGAGCGGTGTTATGTAACGTGACCTTAACATTGGGCTGTGAGAATGAAACCTTATTCAGTGTCGTTTGTAAATGTGATCCGATTATGGCGTGTTATTAAGTTTAGACAACAGGTGCAGCTATTTTTAGATGCGCGAGCAGTAAAGAATGCTATGAGTAAACGTTTTATGAGAATACAAATTCTTTTTGTTTAACAAAATTTTATTTAAAATGGGCAATATATTTAGATAATGCTAATGTCTAGGTTTCTAACAAGAACTGTGTTACAATTAAAAAGTACTGTGTTTTATTCTACATTAAAAACTAAATGCTCGTTTTGTGTTAAGTATTAAAATAAAGACCCTTGTTTTATTTTATAGATAATAAATTAGTCTATTTTCGGATCCTTGAACGTTTTTTAGTAATGCTCGCACTCGCAGGCTATTTCGCAAGAAATCCTACAAAAAGAACTGTCCTATCTATTTTAACATTTATTTTTAACCAACTTCAAAAAAGGAGGAGGTATGTTTATTTTTTAAATTATATTTTGATGTAAATTCAGTCAATCTTCAGATTTTTGAAGTGAAAACTTCTTTAGCCGCGTTGGGCATTTTTCGAGATGGGAAAAAACCATTGAACTCGCGACACTGTTACCGTAACCGACACCGCGCGTGTTTTGTTTATAAGACTATTAAAAAAATACTCACGTAATTGTTCAAGTTTTCTCTTCTGTCGACATTCCCGGAGTGCCACTTTTTTTTTCATAACTGAGGAGAATTTTACGCTAGTGGGTTTTAATCATGTGTCGAATTCATAGTTACAGTTTGCTCTTACGATATCCCTGGCACCCTGTATCCATTATCTTGGATGTGTAGATACTATCAGAAGGGTAGGTAGAAATAAGGGTTAATATTATTATGAGCCTGTTATGTTCCATTGCAGGGTAAAGGCCTCCCTTCCATCTTTCAATTTTTTCCCGTCTCTTGCTTCATCTGGCCAATCCTTTAGATAGGCGTTCAATTCGTCACGCCATCTCTTTCTGGGCCTACCGCGTCGCCGATTCCTGTTATTTGGAATCCAGTCAGTAAAAATAAAATTAAATAAGGGTTATTATAAAAAAAAAAAATCATTAAAAAGAAAACTTTCAAAAGTGAGTGCTCTTCGTATGTCTCACTTTAATTTAGTCTACGAACTATGCGTGATACGACCCCATTAATTTATCAGCAGAGCCAGTTCGCCAGTAGGTATGTAATCAGAGGATATCCCTAATAAATACTTATCACAAATTAGAACAATTTACATAAATATGTAATCAACAGCGATCAACATTACAACATTAGTGAAGCGACACCGAAACCTGCATCCTCGGAACACGAAAAAAAAATGCAAAATAACGGACGGAGAAAAGAAAACATAAAGCGGGCGCATCGTAATGCAAGTAAATCGTCCGTGGAATCCGAGAACAAAACCGAATAAATTGTTTTAATAAGGCATAAATTACGACAAAAAAATCGGACCGATCACGCCGTTACGATGGTTGACCATGGCATTTACGCTTTGTTGGATACCGTACATGGTGCGCTTGAAATGCGCTTTTTGTATGGGCCCCGAGCTGGTTTTTGCAGCGGCGTGCATCGCAAACACGGTAATTTGCTATTAGTACAGTTACGGGCAGGCAGCGGGATGGTTGCGCTTAGGTGCACCTCGAGTTCAACACATTGCAGGTGAAGCAGGTGATGCAGGTGTGACGTTATGGTGAACTTCTAACGATTACGTGGCATGGAGGTTGTTAACTCCAGCCTTAAAGCGTTACTCAACTTTGAAGCTAAATTAAACTAAGATCAGGTGTTTATGTTCTAAGTTACGGTATTTTGGACGAGAGCACTATATAGTTTATTTTGTGGTATGAAGAAGTTATTTAATAAAAATAACTTGAGTCTCATTACAGTTGAGTAGAGTTGACCTTTAAGATAGTTCTTAGAAAATTTATTCTTTACAAGAGGAATCAATCACTAACGAGAATGATAGAGTCAAAACCGATTTCACTCAAGAAGGAGATATATCTAGTATTTTCTTACAAACAATTCTTTGTAACTTACTGCCTCTTTAGGGAGCCGTATACTGAAAATAAACGACCGAAAAGCCTTGGTAAGGTTACTGGTAGAATCAGAAATAGCCTCAAGGATGTCAACATTTTACAATGACAACAGATACTGAATAAGACATTGTTCCAACAAGTATATAAAACTAAATGGTAACATTTTGATTCCAAAAGAAACGAGATCCTATAAAACACAGAGTCGTCTTTACCGACAAAATATTTGTTTTGTTGCATACAAAGTAAATTATGTGTCCGTTTCAACGGGGGCCATGTAATGACGTTTAAGTTTAAAAGACTTCGAAGTTTTAAGTAAAAAGATAGGCACGAGATCGGGAGATCCATATCAATATAAATATAATGAAATAGAACCAAACGTTGAATATATTTTTTTTAAATCGCTACGAGGTGTGGGATCGAGTCTGATGGTGAAAATATAGTTTTTTAGAATTTTTGTCCGTTCGGCTCTTTATCTGAATATATTCTGTCTGTTCCGGATTGGCGCAAAAACCGTCGAATGGATTTCAATGAAATTTGGCACACAGTTTATAACCTGGATTAACAGGGTACTTTAAGTATTTTTTAAAGGGCGAAACACACGTTACTAGTTAACAAACATATTAGTTAGATCAACATTGTTGATAATAGCATGGTTATCATGTATTTACAACGCAAGAGCTCGCAGGTATTATCGCATTGTCTGATATTGAAGCGCGTCCAAAATAAAGCATAATTCTGATGATGCTTCGGACAAAATCATTATAATTAATGAAAGCACAGCCACTGTGCGTTAATCCACTTCCCATTTTGTGGACTCCATTAGAGCATGTAATGTGATACACTAAAGCGAAAACTAAATTTCGACTGAATAAACCGAACAACATTTCTAATTATTAAATCTGAAGCCGGAATATTCTTGGTATTGGTCTGTTCGTTTCAATTGTTGACAAATTCGCGTGCGCACGCAGTAATAATGATGCTGAAGAATATCCAGTGAAATACCGTGAAATCTTGATGTTTTGATGGAAAATGGAAATGCTGCATTTCCGTAGGTATTTCGCCGGCCGCGAAATGGTTGTTTAATTAACGGTAAAATTATCTTTTGGTAATAATTTGTTTCGTTAAAGAACAATATAATCCATGCTTATGTCAAGTCAATATTATCGGTAAATATTATTTATAAAAATACACTCATTTAAACTATACGGTAAAATTCTCTTTTGGTAGTAATTTGTTTCTTTAAAGAACCATAATATATAATGCATGCTTATGTCAATATTATCGGTAAATATTATTAATAAAGATACACTCATTTAAACTATTTAACGTAAATCAAATATATTTTTTCAGTTTTGCGTAAAAACCTACAAAGCTACGTAAATTGGAGTTGGCAACATTACCTGATTATTAAGTCACTATAAAAATACAACTGTATAAATAATTTGAATTAGCCAAACAAAATACAAATGCAGAAACAATTTTATGAAGACTTTCAGCGAGTCTTAATTTGATTTTTCACTCAAATTAAAAAAGATAAGGTCATTTTCACATGTATTCTAAGTACATAACGAGGTTAGGTGCAGCATTATGTTGGTGTAGATATAATTCATTCGGTGTGGCACTCATAAGCAGGCTCAGAATATTCTTTGTGGAGCGCCGGGGAAAGGGCTGTGTGGTTTCTTTCTAGTGCTGTGCTAAGAGATTTGTCGATGAATATTGTTTAAATTTAATATTTTTCTCAAATAGAAAAACGACGTGAGGAAACCTAGGCATGTCCTAGAACCAAAAATTCGAAGACTTATGACATTTACCAACTCGCACTGGGCCCGCGTGGTAGATTACAGCTCACTCCCTCTCGTCTGAGTCTTAGCAGTGAGAACAATATTATGCATTTTTCTCAAGCTCTGTTGGTATAGTAATAGTTGAACATAAGATATTTGAATATACTGCTAACCCTATTTTCTTTGAGTGTTTATAAAATGATTAAACTATAAATGAAAACAGCTCAAAAGAAGACAATAAGAAAACTGAATGGATCATTGTATGAGATCAACCTGATTAATAAATTCAATCACTTCTCCCAATTATATACAGAACTCATTAACGTCGAACAATTGCAACATACCGTGCTACTGCATTAAAAAAAAAATGCATACCCGTCTTTCACTTGTCAAAGAACACACGCACACAATACATAAATACATATCACACGTCCAGCACAACTCATCGACATCGATACAGCACGTGCCTATCCAACACAGCTCTTTGGCGTCAGGTCCAGATCAAATTAAAAACAGAATTTATTATAAGTATCATTAATTATTTAATGCAATACTGTGTTCACCGGCGTCGGGCGGGGGAGAGCCTGACCGCACTTCGTGTTTTTGCTACCAAATTTACAGGTACAAACAGAATAGGATATTTAGATTAACACTGTGAAGGGATGAACGCAATGCCGGGATAGTCAACGTTGGAGGATAATTAGTTTCGCACATACAACATCACAATTACTTAACTTTTTACTTTAGATGATTTTTAGGCGCTTTATGCTAATTTGTAGGCGGATATATCCTGCTGTTTGTTTCGACACTTCTAATATAAATGTCACAACGCTCTGATTTACGATATGTTAATGAAACATGCATTCGAAATTATGAAACATCGGGTTAATGGAACTCGATGCTTTTATGTTTTTTTGTCTGCCGATTATTCCGTTATTCAACATCAAAATATTTTATTAAAATCTAGAGCACAAACAATAGATTTATTTTTCCAATAAAATATCGTAACAATTTATTTAGGAGAGTAATATTGAGGGATTACCGTGCACTTTAAACGAGGCGGGGATTACAAGCGAAAATGGAAAACGCATTCAAAAAATTTCCTGTAATATTCTTTGATAAATCCAATTCACGATTTTATGAGCAAATCCAAAAAGCAACGTAATCCGTACTGCAGAATACGTTTTAAGAGCATAACACAAAATGAGTTTCATATTACAAGATAGTCGAATCCGTGTGGATTTCAAAACGATGGCAATTGATAGTTCGGGGCAGGACGGGGACCGAGGAGTAACAAACTTTATGAAAAGTTCCCGTAACCCCGAAGTCGAGAGCGAAACTACGTCATGTACGTTAATCCCGCAAAAAACAACTTGTCCGAAAATTTGTCCTTTAAATGTTAAATTAGTCCTTAGAATTTCTGTTAATATTAGTGGGCTCAAACCCTCGACAAGGAATTAAATATGAATATTTGTCTGGCCTCGTCAACAGAACGTTCCGAAGGTCCGAACCAGGGGTTCTTTACGTCTTTGTCGCGGTTAGCAAGTATCAAGAGTAGGTTTACTTAGGCCCTGTCCCCAGGCCTGTTTAGGTCGGTCTACTTGGAGAATGAATACGAAAACGTATTTGCTTTGTGACTTGTAAATGTCCTCTGGCAGAATGACGACATTGTTAATAAATTACTTGTAAGTCTTGTATGTATCTTAAAAAGTTTGGTGACGCGTATATTAGACCGTGGTGCCTGGGACTTGGTTCCGTTTAGATGGAATAAACTGTAGGTAACTTTGTCCTCCTTACAAAGTTCAAAGGGCAAAAATTCTCGCTTAGTCCTTATTTAGCGAGAATTTTCGCTGACGTATAAAATGTTGCTACATTCCTCGTATCCAGTACTTTTATATCGATCATAAAACAAATCTAGGCACAGCACTAAAAACAATCTATGATGCTGAACAACTTTTCGTGTAATATGGGCCATTTGATCAAGTTCACCCATATTTATCCCGTACCTAATTGGACATTGACGTTACCATATACAACTCGGGCCACATTTTGACACTCACGTGGATCAATGACAGTATGTTTGTTCCCCGTTAAGTGCAGATAAGGCTCTCACAATCGGGCTCCTCGTTAAACAGGGGGAAGTGTTTGTAATAATTGATTAAACCTATATGTATGTCGACTGTTGATTAATTGACGGTGGGTAGGTGAACGAGGGGTTAGGAGTGACTGGAATGTGCAAAGTTTTGAATTGTTTGCTCTTTTAGAGGTAGCGTTTATACCTACCGATTGCAAAATGAACGGAAAATTCATATATTTTAGTAATTAGGTTTGTTATGCTACTCCATGGTCGAGAGACTGTGCTCAGATTTTTTGGATTCGGAAAAATGCCTGAAAGAACAGGCCCCGGTTTCTCGCCACAATATTATTCAAATTTCTTTTAAATGAAAACGAAGGTCACTCCAAATAAAAATATTCTAGGTATCTATCGTTACTGTCTAGAAGCAAATTTCATAAATACACGTAAACTTTCACCTACTAACCCATACAGTTAACTTGTAAAACGGCATCACTTTTGCGCAGCGACTTAAGAATTAGTTTTGACCTCAAACACTTCGGTAAAGCGACTTTGTTCATTTGTTACGAGTCCCATGTGTTTTTTAGACCCCACGTTAAAAGCTTCGAAGTTTACCTAGTTTAGGTAGGCCCGGTATGGCCCCAAGTCTTGACACTAACGCCGGGGCTTTGCGAACGCGGTGCGGGCAGCGTGGCATTTCTCTGCCCGGTTAATCTGCCTTGACGTTTAATCTGCGTAATCGCCATGCAGGCTGTATGCGACTTGTTCGCATGAAAAGGGCTCAAAACAGGTCTGAAATAAAACTGACATATTTTCAAGAAATAACTTACAGGACAAACAATCACCAAATTAATAAGAGTCGAATTTGAGTCACTTCAATATTTTCTAGTTCCTCGACCAGCTTATGACGCCTAGTGTATCCGCGAAACTTATGCAAATGGTGTCTTCAATCCCGCAACGTTCTTACATACTGACGCCTCGGCTTCATTGTGACGTATCAAATTAATTTCATACGTTGTAACCACAGTCGAAACCTAGGCTTATGTCTGGCTTAAAATAAACTTACATTAGCAAAAAGAAGAGGTTTTGTAAAGAGACTATATTAATAACAGGAGATTTAGGTTCCTAGGTAAGTATCTTTTATAAAGTTCTGTCTGTACTAAAATTAAAAGGAAAAATTTATCAAGCGACAAACTTTAAATAAAAAAAAAAATACTTGTAGAAAATTTTGCTAACGATACTACGCTAAATATCACGACAATAAAAACTAACAATAACGTTTTACCAACCACCAACATTTGTAGCTATTAAGACCAGATATTCCGGAGCAGTACAGGTTAAAGCTAATATGGAACACGAAACGCTCTCCTCTCTTTCTCTGCCAATAGCACCTAATGTGTACATGATAGCCGTGATTCCGTAAATGCCCGTGATTCGAATAAGGCTTTCGCTGTGTCCAGTGGACCGATTCTAAAGCGTAGTGCGTACCAAAGGGAACTGGGCATGGCAGGTGAAACAAGAACATTTCTGTAGTCTGTTGTAATATTCACTTTGGTGCTACCCCCCCTCCCCCCCTCCTACCCTCGCGCCGTAGTCCCTTCCGAAAGCTCTTAATGCCAAGTCGGCCTGACCTCATGCCAGCTACATTAAGCCGTTTATACATTATGTATGAATTTGTTATGCCGTTTGATGTAAAGAAGCTTTAACTCAGGTAGTGCTAAGGTTTTAAGTCAATTTTCCCTTAACATTTTATAGTAAAATTATTCAATTTGTGTTGTCATATCATAAATAATATCTTTAAGAACGGATTTTTAGGAAGTATTTTTTACTTGGTTGTGTTTTAGTAGATTTTAAAGCACCTAATTGAACTTCTCAACTAACATCACTGTATTTCCTCTTTGACAAGCAAAAGCCTTATTCAGGTGATCAAAGGGCCGTAGGCATTTATTAATTAGGCTAATGAAATCTCTGTATAACAATATTTCATAAACATAAAAGGACAAAACAACAATACGACAAACAAAATCCAGCAAAAAAAATAAAAAATACAGGTGCATTTTATTCTCTAGTTTCCCGTTTTTTAATTAAGTTAATGACAACACCACTCGACAAAGTGTTGCCAGGTGCCATACCGACTGAGCCAATACCTCTGCTCGACGTCAATAGTGGTCGTATTCCCAAACATTTGGATTTTCGACGGCCTGAATAAGCCTTCCGTTGCAGACCCAGTTTTTTGGGCCCCGAGCTTTCCCAGAAATGTAAAAAGCAGTGTCCAATTCCTCTCGTGTAGGTACAGTATTTCGACATGTCCAATAGTGGGCTGTTAAAAGTATTGGTTTGGACAGATATTAAATATTCCATTTTGATGGTGCAATAAAATTTAATTTACAATTTTAACCACTCAAAGCTTTTGTTTTGCTATATTTATAACTTTGCGGAGTATATATATTATTCAATTATATGCTTGACTCTGTGTGCTTATATTTCAGATGTTGCTAAGGTTTTGCTGAGACTTTGTTGTTTTTGTAATGATATGTTCTTGATTACTAGTTTATTTATAAGTATAAAAAGTATGTATTAGGTATGTTGAAACTGTTCGTACTCCCCGTCACTTTTCCCTAAAGGTTCATTAGGAAACCAGCATCAGACATCATCTGTCTGGCATTAATGCTGAAATGAACCTTTTTGGCGCAGCCGTGAAGCACACACTATTGTTGTTGAAACATTATTTTTATTTTGTTAATTTTGTATTTTGTGTTTCACGAACTGTGTCCAAATAAACTTTTTCTTTCTTTCTTTCTTTAGATGTAATTTCTGTAGTACAAGCCTCTTCGACACTTTTCCCGCTGACAACGATGCGGACTAATTTTTTGATGCCCTGTGATTCTTTATGGCTCCTTCAAACAGGCGCGACCCGCGATAAAATCGCGCGCGACTCAAAAGCACCGCAAGTCGCGCAACGAGAGGTGCTTTTGTGTCGAGCGCGATTATATTGCGTGTCACGCCTGTTTTTAGGAGCCTTGAAAATGGCGTCACTACCTACAGAATATAATGATACCTCACGTACCTACTTTTTAAAAACTCATAGATTGTAATATCAAAACCAGTACTAATATTTGAAAGTATTTCCTGCCTATTAAATTACTAAGATATAAAGATACACATATTATTCAACAGAAAAACTGAATACCTACACACCGCTATAGTTAGTACTTTTTCTTCCTTCTTTTTATATAAATTATTATCACCAGGCCAATGAACACGAATGAGGTAAAATATGCCTTATCCGTTCACTAGCATATTTTTACATCAATAAATAACTGGTTTATAGAAAAAAGACAGAATAAAAATAACAGTTTGTTAAACAATACTTTTCGTGAAATAAATTCGGATGTGTAAAGTTCTCAAATAGGTCAACACAAATTTAAATGAAGGACCACAGAATCTCCTGAAAACTACGGCTTACAAATTCGTTACTTTACATTCAAATGCGGCCTCATTATGATGTAAAAATAAAACTTGTAAGGTTCCCCCCATGCTGATTTTCGGAGAGGAAAAAAGATGTTTTATTACTTTAATTAATTTAACGATGTAGCAAGTGCTTGTCTGAAGTTCGTCTTAAGTTTTAAGCTAATAAAATGAACTGTTAAATGAGAAAGTTTGTTATAATTGAATACGATCAACTCTAAAGCCTCAGCTGGACATAGGCTTTTCCTAAAACGAGCTTACGCTGATCACTGATCGTCCTTTACAACAATAGATAAAACTGTTTTCTTTCTCTGATCTAACACTTTCATAATTATACTTAATGGACTTGGAAGGTCTTAGGAGACTGTCCTTATTTTTTTGAGAAAGTTAGATCCATAAATAAAAAAACCATTCTGTATGTTAAAATTGCATTTTTGCAAATTGCATTCAATTGTACCTAAATCCTTCAAATCAGACCATTAAAGAAACAGATACCTATTTTTGATAATTTCCCATCACAGATTCAGGTATATTTACACATTTTTCAAGACAAAAAAGTGCCAATAATAATCAAGAAACTTCAAAATATCCTACATTGATTTTATTTTAATAGGTATAATTACATATTTTGGAAATAATTAGTTTATATCACGACTAGCAACCTTGAAAAGGGTCACAACCAGGCTGAATCGATAGACAGTGTTCACTCATTATTTTCGAAACATAAAATCCGTACAGTTTGGCTGTTCCAACAAACTATCAATAATGGCGGATATTATTTGTAAAGTAATACACTGTAGTATTGGTACAGATACATAATCAATTGGGAATTAAATGTTGCTTACACTGGTGGCGCTGACATAAAACTGCAATATTCTACACCGCAGTCCACAGTGTTAAAATTCTCTGACGAATATAGGCCTCGCCGATAAAAGTTTAAAAACATATGATGGTACGGAACCCTCGGTGCGCGAGTCCGACTCGCTCTTGCCCGGTTTTTTTTTAAAGATGACATTGTTGCCTCCATGGCGTGTTCCAGTTGTTTTAAACAGAACCCAGAAAAAAAAAGTTTACAACTCATTGAAATACTTAGGTACTCGATTCTCCCTCCTACTCAAAACATTGACAGAACTTTAAAACATTTAAGATAAATCGTACAGAATTTTGAATTGGAAAAGTAACATTAATAATAAGTTTAAAAACGTATTTATCATAGCGGCTCCTAAGCCATGGCAGGCATGTCCGACCTAACGAGTAACGGAGTATTCTCCAAATGTTTTCAGAAGTATACGTCATAAGGAAGGCGGAGCGGGGCTGAGTTAGGGGCGGGTACCTTTTACAAGTCTTAAATTTCTTGGAAATATGTCCCAGGTTTATAGAAGTCGTGTATGACCCTCCGCTCCGCTCCTCTTCGCTTCGCTACCGCTTTTAGTCAGACGTGCCCTCAAATGGCGGAATAATCGCGACGCCTCCAGTCTGAGGCATTAGACTGCAACGCATTAGATGCTACGTTATATTTGAGACGTCTTGATATCGTCTGCGTTTCGGAATACTAATATCTGTTCTTTTGACTAATGTGCACGGTGGGCCATGATGTGTTCAATGGCGGAGTACTTTTCGTTAAACATCGACCTCTTTATTTCCTTATAGTTACAAGGAATTCTCTCTATTCTTGCACAATCAAAAGCTTGGTGATGGCAGTTTGTCTTGTTATAATTAGGTAATATAATGAAGACAGCTGAACATCCTATTTTTCAGGACCCCCATACGATAGTAAGTATTTGTCTATATTGTAGTAACTAACTATACAAGAGTAGGAAACTTTTCTTTATTTTGTTTTTATCCGAACTGTGAGCTATAAAAATGACGGATATTATGTCTCTGACTAATTGCATCTATAGATGTAGCTACATAGATGAATACTCAGAAATCTTTTTAAAGTAAGCAGGAAAGGAATAAACATCAATTGAATTAATATTCCTAGAATCGAACGTGGGGGAGCATTTATATTGAAAGGTATGACTACTCTCTTTATTATGCCGTCCTCTAGTGGTCCTTCCACGATCTTTCAATGTTTAACGAACATAATAATCAACATACCTACTTACATAATTCTGATATTCGATACTTACCATTGTCGAACTACAAATAGATGGTCCACTTTAAACCTCCTCATTATGGGGTCCGCTTCCAGTCTAACTGG
Organism: Oligia latruncula; assembly: GCA_948474745.1. Lineage (NCBI taxonomy): Eukaryota > Metazoa > Arthropoda > Insecta > Lepidoptera > Noctuidae > Oligia > Oligia latruncula. The sequence goes on along the minus strand of OX419686.1, from coordinate 7,678,611 downwards.
ATGCAGTAAAATTCTAGTGTTTTTGAACCAATTCCAATTTTTCATACTAAAAATTGCGCGTGCATCACTGCACACGAGATAGAATTAAAACTTCTTAAAAAACAAAGATTAAGAGTGATTTAGTGTCAGAGACCGAGAGAGATATCCTTCTTCTACCTCATGTAAAAAAATGTGGCTAACCGTGACACGTCCTTGAAGTTTCACTCTCAATTCTCGTGCAATTATCCATACGCCGCCTAAGAAGTTTCACTTCAAAAATCACATAACTATTCTCCCTTTTCAATTACTCCAACATTTTCCCAAGACAGATGATTGTAGGGAAACAGCCGTCGAGATAAAAGGCCGAAGTCACTTGTTGCTTGAATCTGGTATGCGTCACACGTCTGCGACGTCTCGGTGCCTTCTAAACAGTGTTTAGGAACGTCTGTCGTACCCGCTTTTTATTTCAGGCTATTTCAATTCTATTGGGCTTTGGAAGTTGTTGTTGGAGAGAAGGACTTGAATGAATGGTGGGAGTTTATAGTCACGCTTGGTTTGTAGGGCTCGGTAAGTTTGTGATAATGAGGGGTAGGCAAAGTTGTAGTACCTATGTATGTGAATAGGTCCTGTACAATCTTTGGAAGAATGGAATCAAATGGTGGTCTCTTTGTGCTGTCAGGTGAACATGGTTGTCAAACTCCCTCGAGATGTGCTCAGAGGCCGCACAAGTTAGTCGCTATTCGATCATTGAACGAACATAAATACGTTCATTCAATGATCGAATAGCGACTAAAATGTTTACATAAATGTAAATAAAGTTCATTTAACTCTATTTGAATTTGCGCGCATTTGACTATGAAGTTTGACACATGAAAAATGACAGAGAGTTTGACACATGACTGTTTTGATGTGATGTAAAAGTTTCCACGTGGCGATTGAAACTAAAGGTCATTTCAATATAAAATATTAATGTAAATTGAGTAAGAATTCGGTAGTGAAATATAGCTTAAAAAAATTTCTCTCTTTACAAGTAAGTTGTGTTGAAAAAACATAATAAATTCTATGTGAAAACTTAAATTTCGAGTAAAATAAATTTCTCTTTACCTACAGAGCAACGCAATTAGTTTCATTTCACAAAGAAGCTTTACATTTATAGTGAACATTACATAAATATAAAGCACTAGCAGCGCCCCGCAGTTTCACCCGCATAAGTGTCGATCCCGTGGGAATATTGGGATAAAAACTATCCTATGTCCTTTCCCGGGACTCAAACTACTTTTATGCCAAATTTCATCTAAATCGGTTCAGCGATTTAAGCGTAAAGAGGTAACAGACCAGATAGACTTTCGCATTTATAATATTAGTATGGATTTCACATTCTTTTGGATATTTTTAATAATATAAATTCCTACCCGAATATGTTGCTACTGCCAGTGAATAATTGTAAGCATAGTGAGAGTGAGTAGCAAGAGTAGTGGTGGCCCAGTGGTAATGGCCGCGACTTACGAGTAGGTCGTGGGTTCGAACCCAAGCGCCTAGGCACTTTGTGTAAATTATTTTATCACGACTGCTCTCAAAATGGTGAAGGAAAAAATCGTCAGGAAACCGGCAGGTCCTAGAACCAACAATTCGATGACATGTGACATCTACCAACGCGCACTGGGCCCGCGTGGTAGATTATGGCCCACTTCCTCTCACAGAGAGGAGGCCTGTGCCCCAGCAGTAGGAACATTCTACGCTGATTATGCAAACATAGTTACCTACTGGACAAGAAAATTTAAGTCCAGCAATGTAATCTGCGACCACTAGACACAGCGTGTTAAATAACCACTATTTTAGTGAAATGTATCAATTAAAATACCATGTGGTTTTCAGCCGAAACAAGTAAAATTCTTCCGTTTATCAGGTTCATCGAATTATTCCAGTTGAATAGACAGCACGTAACCGTACACCGACCACAACGGGTTACGATACCCGGTCGTGTACTAAAAGTGGTCATTTTGGTTTAAATGCAGTTAAATGTTTGTTATTGCTCAATACCGCGTTCAGGAACAGTTGTTTGAACGCGGACGAAGCAAAAGGAGTATGTAAAGATAAATAAAGAAAGAAAAATAGGTTAATTTGCAACAGAAACCAGTTCAAACAAAAAAATTGTAAACTCGAATAATAAAGAAAAAAAAATTGAAGATCGCAGCATGTGGCGTTCTTTCCCTACCACTAGGGTAGAAGGCGTGATTTTGTGTGTATGTTTGTTACTGCTATAAGCTGTCACCTACATTGCTTGTATCCTGGTTGCTACTCTTCGAAGAAAACTTAATTAGAAGTAGGTACACAATGGCTAATTTCAAGTTTTTGCTTAGTAACCTACTAAGTAATCTTGTCCAGAGAGGAAGCTAATTGTCTCTTGTACGGGTAACAACAGAGAGAGAATATATTTCTAACACACACACACATTCACATTTCATACACAGGAAAGTGTAATAATAACCCATCGAAACTATTTTAACTGCGCAAAATAACTATCAATTCCATTCAACCATTTCGACCCCACTTTTAATTACTTGAACAAAAAGGCAGCGCTTACAAAATAGCAGTAAACAGTAAATACAGCGCTGTAGCGCTACATTGTAACGTAATCCCACATGTAGTCCGTTGCTAATAAACTGTAGTTACACTAGTAGCAGTTGTGCTCATGTTGTGTGACGTCATGAATGGAATGGACGGTGACGTAGATCTACGAAACAGAAAGACAGTTTAGTAGTTAATAATAAAGAAACGATGGATGGAGTTTGTCAAATATGTTATGGCTAGAAAGGGGGTGGCTACCGAGATGACGGCTAAGAGCGGTTCTGCACTACATCCGATCCGAATCCAAATTAAAGATCCGACTTCAATCCGAATTAGGAATGTTCTAAATTCGAACGGATAGAACGGATCTAGTGCGCAACCCCTCATACAAATAGGACTATGGTCACTTCGGACTGGCATTTCTCGGATTCGGATCGGATGTGTGCAGAACCGCTCTAATAGAGAAGTGTGGATGAAAAAGACGGAAGAGAAATAAATTGGTATACTAAAAGCAGAAAGATGATGATAAGTTCATAAAGAAAATAGTGAGTCTATAATGTAACGAAGACCTTCGCACGGTTACGGAATTGAGAATTTGAAGTTGATATTTGTCAAACTATACTTTAGCATTAAAGGGAGAGATATTTTCAGAAGCATGTGATGCAATTATGTTAATAAAATCTGAATATGTCTTTATTCGTCGAGGCAAAGAGTATAGGGATCCCAAAAGGTGTAGGTAAGGCAATTTAGTCCTGGAGTTTCTGCCTCCCCCGTGGGTTGAAGGCGTGAGTTTTTTGTGTCTATTCATCTTTATGCGAAATAAAAAGCTTACCTACACAAAGAAACAGTAAACAAATAATTTATGGCCAACACAATGGCATGTCATTGTGAAATCTGTAAAGAAAATATAAAAAGCTCAAAGGGACTAACTAAGCTTTCGTACATTTTTCTACTATCGCAGGTCTAAATATTCACATTCGTAACTCCACAGTGAGTTACCTAAAATGTATCATAAACGAAATTATTCCACATGAATTTAATATTAGCCAATTATAAAGTTATATTGTTAGGAAAATAAACAATTGGTATTATGAAAGGAAATGTAGGTAGGTAGACAAAGTTTTACATCAGTAATTGCTTGTAAGATTTTCTACAAATATTTGAAAGAACGAAAGAAAATACTTATATTTGCGTTAAACACGACGAATAAAAAGAACACAAAAAAAAAAAAAACTGGACAAGTGCGAGTCGGACTCGCACACGAAGGGTTCCGTACCACAAAGCACAGAAGCGCCGAAAAAAACACGTTTGTTGTATGCGACCCCCTTAAATATTTATTTCATTTTGTGTTAGTAGGTATTTTTTGTTATAGCGGCAACAGAAATACATAATTTGTGAAAGTTTCAATTGTCTAGCTATCGCGGTTGTTGAGATACAGCCTGGTAACAGACAGACGGACGGACAGACAGCGAAGTCTGGCGCAGCTAGTAAAATATAAAATAGAATCTTCATCTTATGCTCGTAGTCTGACTTATAGAGGAAGAAGCAAATCCAAAAATACAATTTTGATACCAGATTTTGTAAACCAAACACAATACCAAATATGAACGTACGTCGAGCAAGTCTATTTCTAATCTGTTCGTATGTTACGTAGTTTCCATCGGACCACGTTTCACAGAGCATTTTCTGTTCAAATAAGGCTTTATCAACCAGTTGCGTGGAACAGAGTCCGATCCGAAATTGACCGTCGAAATGAGCATTTACAGAAAACAGTTGAGCAAAGGTTGAGCATAATACAGTTGAGTACAATTTGCATGTGAACACAATTTAGCTGTAGGTAGATATCGACTTTGTGTTCATTACGAATGGCAAGATCAGTTTTATTTCGACAAATTGGTTGAATGAAATGGAAATCTTTCACAGAATATTTGTTGAATCAGTTGAAAGATCAGGGTAAGTATAGAATAGAATTTATACTTACTCTTTACTCATCATCTGCTTACTCTTCTCTTTTCCCAGCTATGTTGGAGTCGGCTTCCAGTCTAACCGGATGCAGCTGAATACCAGTATTTTAAATTGAGCCAGTATTTTTTATTGTTTTTTTTTTTGTATATTGTTGATTTTTTTTTTGATTGAGTTCTTTAATTGTGCGCTGGGTAATACGATACCCCTTGGTAAGACTGGTTGTCAGACTTTCGGGCTTCTGACTACCCGTAACAACTGTCAAAGATCCACGAATGACAGCAGAGACCAACGGCTTAACGTGCTTTCCGAGGCACGGAGGAGTCACAGTATGTAAAGGTGGTCCATCCACATACCAACCGCGGCAACCGTAACTTAACCTGATCGATCGACCTGTGCGGCTGTTATTATTTAGCCACGGGCCCCACTATACTATACCTGTACTTACTCTTTACTATGTACACTATATGAATTACAGATATAGTACATCGAATAATAAACAATAAATACCATAAGAAGTCTGTTTTTTAACCGACTTCCAAAAAGGAGGAAGTTATCTATCACCCTAATTGCGTAACACACTATCAATATCAATCTGAATCATTTTGAAGGATATTGCTAATCCACTGCTTCATATGTTCGAAAAAATTGTCTGCTTAACAACACAAATAATCCAATGAATGTTGTTGAACCGTCACAATGAAAGCTTTTGCTACTGACAGTGTTTTACGCAATTACTGCGCTGTCTGAAATACTAAGGACGTAGGTAGGTAGCTAGGTAGGTACGAACCTATAAGTCGATCAAGTATTCATATATTAAAATTGTAAATGAAAAATAAAGGTACGCCCCGAGCTTACATCAACTTCAAATTAAGGGGCCACGAATAAATAATCCATTACGAATAAGATTAAAGGCTACATTTCCACAGCACACAAAACACTTTCAGTATCTCCCATCAAAATGCAAGCGAGTGAAAGCTTTGAGGTAACAGAGGCAACTTGGACCTTGATTGCGGATCGCAAATGTTTGCCCGGGCTCACGAGAACCGCATCAATTATTCAAATAACTACGTACAGAGACTGACTAGACGAGTAATTTTGCGAATATTACCCGAGGAGGGGCACGAATTGTAAGCTGCTTACAAGTTTCGCGCCAAATAACTTGGGGATACCCGAGAATGGCTCTTGTGTATGGTAAGTATGCAACTCCGGGCCGCCCGGGCCCCAGTTAGTTAAGTGACGTTATTAATCTGATGAAAATACCTATTGATCGTGAGTGTTGCTCCCTCTTCACAGTTTCGGATACTTAGCTGATATTACACAAGAGAACTTTACATAATCAGCCTATAATGTTCCCACTGCTGGGACAGAGTCCTCCTCTCTTCGAGAGGGAGTGGGCTGTAATCTACCACGCGGGTCCAGTCCGGGCTGGCAGATGTCACATATCTTTGAATTTTTGGTTCTAGGACATGCCGGTTTCCTCACGATGTTTTCCTTCACCGTTTTGAGAGCAGTGATGATGAAATTAGTACGAGAACTAAACTACATAATTTGTACCAGAACATCTAATGATACATTTTATCTCTTGGATAACTGTACACACACGTTTTTCTAAGCCGGATTCAGAACCACTCGCAGTTATCCAAACATGCCGAAAATCTCAACTTAAATATAGGAAAAATGTTCAATCTGAATAAAGTGTTACTGTGGGCTTTACCAAAAAGGAAAGAAGGATTAAAGAGGTCGCGAAGCTGACATAGTAGGATTAACTGAACGGTGCCGTGTCAGCAAATAAATGACGATTCTTCGAACGGATACATTATTCACTGGAAGATGTATTTTTAACAGATTTTTCTAGGATTTTTTTCACTTTTCCATCGTTATAGTCCACCACTAGTGGGGTAATAGCGTAACACACTATCAATGACTTTCATTTTGACAGTTCAACAACATTCATTGTGTTATTTACGTAGTTGAGCAGACAAATTTTTCGAACATATAAACCAGCTAGCTGCGCCCCGCGGTTTCACCCGCATAAGTGTCGATCCCGTGGGAATATCGGGATAAAAACTATCCTATGTCCTTCCCCGGGATGCAATCTATAGCTCTCTGCCAAATTTTATCGAAATCCGTTCAGTGGTTTAGGCGTGAAAAGGTAACATACAGACAGACAGAGGTACTTTCGAATTTATAATATTAGTATGGATAGTATGGATGGATGAGCAATATCCCTCAAAATGATTGAGATTCATAGTATCTTTATCTTTCGCAACCAGAGTGCTTATACGACTTACCAACTGAATTTCGACAATAGTTCGAAATTACACGTGTTCCGGATTAAAGGCCAAACGACCAGAAAAAGGAGCTTTTGATCTCAGAATAAAAAATAAACTAGGGTCTGTGGCGACTGTCGACGGTGTTTCGATAGAAGTTACAAAAACAGATATTTCTATTTCAAAGCTTTTAAGGCCAGAAAAACCTTCCCATCTAAATGGACATATTGTTAGCAATGTAAAACTTTCTATATTGATTTCAGTTGTGACCATTAAACTACTCAAACCACTAGGCTTAATTCTACAAAGATATAAATCAACTCAAACCTTCACAAATGTCCATTTATTCAAATATTTCGCAACCACGAACTTTGCAAACATTAATAATTCCGTCTGCTACTCACTTCCAGTGAAGTTCAGGGTGGATGGCTTTCGTAAAATAGGCTTAGTCGGTGGCAACACTTCAATAAAATCTGACACTTGTCAACGAAAAAAACGCTAACATTTCCAACTGATACCATTTTGATTTTATCAGCTACAGCATTTTTGGAAAGTTTTTCAAACTATTTTAGGTGTAACGAGTTAACTGTCAGCATTGCGCAGCGAGAGAATTGATATATGGAACACCTTAAGTGACACACAGACTGACAGTCGAAACCTAGAATTTGTGCAGATTATATAAACTTTTTGTATTCTTGTATACGAAGGTACAACCTACACATAAAACTATAGGTAGTTATCCTTCAGTCACAGTAATTATTTGATTCGTCGTTCCAACTTTGCTCCAAGTGCAGTGTGTGACAATAGCTACAACAATTAAAAAAAAAAAAACGATTATGGCTTATTAAATTTCGGTGTTGCGTAATTCAATAAAGTGTTCATGTAATAAACAATTTTTCATCCAAATTTCGATAAAAACAGTGAAACTCTACTGACTTATCAGTGTTTGTGTGTGGTGGGTACTTGACCAAAACTTCGACACCGTGAACAAAACAACTCATTATTAACTAGTTATTTATTCGTTAAGTTCATAGTAGCCCTTTTTCGAGTCCAGACCACACACGGAGTCTTTTAAAACTTCCAATTCCATCTAGATTGCCTGTAAATATTCTATTAAAACAAGCGCTACAATGATGGCAACACACTGTGACGTCAAACCGCGTTAATATATCTAAAGCCTTATTAAAATTTAACACAAAAGTTGCATCGCGCTTTAGCACAACAGCAGCGCATTACCGGCGCGCGCCTATAATTTCGATATCGCTTTTACGCCACAGAATCCTTAATTAATACCCTCAACGTTCCTTTAATATTAGATCATTAAAACCGCAATGTTCTAAAACTTACCTGCTTTCAAAACTCCAAGTTATATAAACAATGCGAAGTTTACGGTTGAACTTTGAACCAGTACCTATGTCAGGTTTACAAGTTATAACTTCCGACTCTAATTAAAAATTTAACAAACCGGGTAATGGCGGTTGTTTTTAGCTAAATCATGAATATAATTTTGTATTTAAGCAACAAAGGATGGATTAGTTTTCATTTTCAATGAGAAATTATCGTTCATCATTATCTTCTGCGTACCTACTTTATTTAGCTTATCAAGGATTTAAATCTGGTTTAGTGAAAATCAGATATTAGGTAAGAAGGAAATTCTAAAGTTTGTAAATATAGTCCCTTATTATGTCTTACTAAATATTCCTTAAATAGAGATATTTTAATTTAATGTAAATTTATTTGGATGAAAAAGATAGTGTCTAAATAATATAGCAACAATATGCTGGGCTCCTAAGAAATCCGATTGGTCGTACGCCCACAAGTTCTGACCAAAATTTTTATCACCAACAACATATACAGAAGACATTCCCACCACTTCTATAGTTTTCTACAAAATAATACCACAGAACAAAAAAAAAACAACACCGCATCAATAATTCGCACCTCAATAACAGCGAATTATTATTTCAACGTTCTGAAACAACGGCTTGCCTGCAGTAACCACTGGAGACTTCGCCAAGACTAAGCTTGCCTTCGTGATGTCGTTGGCAAGATACTTAGTTAACTTCCAGTCTTCCACGAGAACGGACCAGCTTCTTCCAAATAAAAACAAAATTAAATACATTCGAGAGAACTCGGTTTGACTTCAGTTTATAGTGGGGAGTAATTTTGTTTACATGGTCGTTTGTGTGAATTTGTTGTACCTACTTAAATGTGTTTTGAATTGTGTTGTTAGAGCAAAATTAAGAATAAATATTGGTATTTCAAATTTAGTTAAATACGACTTTAAATTAAACTGCAACTTAGTAATTCAGATCTAAAAAAATCAAGACTTCGTGTATTTAAATTAAACCATCCCCCAAACCAGAAGGCGAATACCCGAAATTATAAACATTCAAAATCTAGTCGCAATCTCATCTCAACGACAAACAATGTCAAAACTTGTCGAGAATTTTGGTAAATTATAGGTAGGTATTTTTGTCAGATTGAGTCTACACTTCTAAACTTTTTAATACTGAAACGTTAATCTATCCTTATTTTAAATTAATTAAAGTCGCTTTTCGTGTTTGTCTGTTGTTCTTCGAACTAAGAAAATTTATTCCGGAAAGTTTATGTGTACTTATAATAAATTACTATTAAACGTACCTACACTTAACAAAGAAATCTCAATGTTTTGTCAACTCGTAAAAACCGTGCGAAGCAGACGAGGATAGCTAGTGACGAATAAATATATAAGTAGATAGGCATGTAAAAAAGAAAGGATAATAATGAAACACGAATTTTGTTTTTTTTTTATTGTTGTTGTTTTGTTGTCATCTACCAGTGTCGCGGGCGCATCACGGATTCATTTGTATTGTCAATGTCAATTAATGTGTGTTGTCTTTGATCCCTGGCCCGAAAATCAAGCGAAGGACAAAATTGACAACTTTTTATATGCTAGAGTACGAGGCTTTTGACTACTTTATATGAGTTTATGTGAGGGGACTACATGACCTAAGGCGCGGTCACTGTCGGACTGCATAAAAAAGAAAGAGAAGCGCGATGACACAACGCCGGTAATTTATTGCAAAACATGAAGCAATTATCTATTTACAATAAATCTATTGTTTGGCCTACGAAATTAAAACACTAGTGCTTTAGTATGTTGCTTGTAGAATAATCTGACAAAAAATCAGAATGATTGTATGTATATTAGTATGGCTTTTAGTGTAAAAAGAGAGTTTTTAGAGGTATCTTCATGATTTTTTTATATCGTATCAAATTACTTGTATTAAGTTCTCAACACGCTATCTACCTAGCATACCTATATGCTGAAGAATATCATATATTTTTCTGATTTTGTTTATTGTAGTCGATCATAAACTTTTATTGTTTCTAAAACTTGCGTTTTTTGCGTTTAGGTCCTGTAAGCCACGTAAGCGTGAAGAGGCAACAGACAGACAGACACACTTTCGCATTTATAATATTACTATGGATAGTATATGGATATTATGGATAAAGCTTGCATTTTTTGCGTTTAGGTCCTGTAATCCCTTTATTGTCTTTTTTTTGTAATGTGCGTTTTGTTTGTGCAGAATGAACAATTTCTCTTTCTTTCTTTCAAACGAACAAAATAATAACATAGATACAGTATCCACTAATACTTGTTGATTTTTAACATTTCCCCACATTTTCGTACAGGATGAAAGCGGACAAAATAGAAAACAGAGAATCCAATTACGGTTGTCACGTTAAGTTATTATGCAAAATTGGTTCCAAGGCTTTTTGTCTCAAACAGTCGGCGGCCGACATTACTTTGTAATGTAATCAAGCAGAAATATTGTTTCCTTTGTATCTTACGGTTTCAGAAATCTTACATATTTTTGTAAGCTGCACTTATTCATTATTTATTTATTACTTTATTGTACTCGCGCTGGGTTTACGATGTCGTCAAAGTTTTAACCAGTAAAACGTTTTAAAAAAAAAAAAGAAAAAAGAAAGTCGCGGGAAACACCTGCACCCTAATTGCGTAACACACTATCAATCGGAATCTGAATCATTTTGAAGGAAATTGCTAAACCATTGCTTCATAAGTTCGAAAAATTTCTCTGCTCAACACATAAATAACGCAATGAATGTTGTTGAACTGTCAAAATGAAACTGATTCCGATTGATAACGTGTTACGCAATTGCCCCGCAGGATGAGAGACGCACGGAACTGGGAAGTATGGCAGAAGAAAGGGGAGGCCTATACCCCGCAGTGGGTTATTCCGGGCTGAAATGATAATGACTTTATTATGCACCACAAAAACACATACCTAACACAAAAAAAAAAAATAGAAAACTAAAAATATACAAAAATATATTTAAAAAAAACTGGCCAAGTGCGAGTCGGACTCGCACACGAAGGGTTCCGTACCAGAAGGCAAAAACGCCGAAAAAACACGTTTGTTATATGGGAGCCCCCCTTAAATATTTATTTTATTCTGTTTTTATTATTTGTTGATACAGCGGCAACAGAAATACATCATCTGTGAAAATTTCAAATGTCTAGCTATCACGGTTCATGAGATACAGCCTGGTGACAGACAGACAGACGGACAGTGGAGTCTTAGTAATAGGGTCCCGTTTTTACCCTATGGGTACGGAACCCTAAAAATGATCGAAAACTAAAAATATAGGTACAACGGGCGGCTTTATCGCTTTCGCTTTTTACACTTTTGTTTTTATTCGATCTAAATTTCGTAATTGGCATCAAGTTGAAGGATCTCTCGGTCTTCTGTCTGTCCTTGTGGGAGAACAATGAAGGGCCAGACGTCACCCTAATTGCGTAACAGACGTTCAGTCAAAATCTGAAACATTTTGAAGGATATTGCTAATCCATTGCTTCACATGTTTGAAAAATTTGTCTGCTCAACAACGCGGTAAATCACGCAATGAATGTTGTGGAACTGTCACAATGAAAGCCATTTCTATACGCAATTACCCCGCTGATGTGGCCAATTCTGAAAGAAGTGAGCTAAAGGTTTTTAAAATCATTTTTTTTTAAAGTAGTTTCAACTTTCTACAATTTGAATATCTGTAGGTTCCATCAATTTGTCAGCCAAGCCTATCAATCTTTGTTTATAGATTACTGGCTGCGCTCCGCGATTTCACCCGCGTAAATGTCGATCCCGTGGGAATATCGGGATAAAAAGTAGCCTATATGTTAATCCAGGGTTTTAGCTACCTCCATACAAAATTTTATCAAAATTGGTCCAGCCGTTTGAGCGTGAAGAAGTAACAAACATATAAACCCACACACACACAAACTTTCACCTGTATAAAATTAGTGTGATTGACCGCCATATTGTTCCACGAATCATTGTACCTACTAGCCTTTGAAAGCTATGATGATGATCAATATTCCTGCCTGAAATGACGTAGCACCGTTAATAGGCACAATACAGGTAGTGGATTTCCCATTCATGACGTTTCCACGAATTCTACATCAGTATGTAAAATTATATTATACTAGCTGCGCCCCGCGGTTTCACCCGCGTAAATGTCGATCCCGTGAGAATATCGGGATAAAAAGGATATGTTAATCCAGGGTGTCAGCTACCTCCATACAAAATTATATAAAAATTGGTCCAGCAGTTTGAGCGTGAAGAAGTAACAAACATAAACACACACACTCACAAACATTCATCTTTATTATATTAGTGTGATTATTATTATATTATATATGTTTCTGTAAACGATGCGAAAATGACGAGTACCTTGCGGTGAAAACACCAATCAAAATCACAAGAGGACTCCTCTACAGAATTATTCAATCCGTTACATAATAAAATGGAGTGGTCTCGCCCGCAATCCAATGGGGCATGCCACCAGAAATGGCTTCTATCAATATGCTAGGGTCTTTCTTACGACTACATACGTCTTTATGGTTCGTTGGCCCCGCCGATACGTCTCTTTAGAATTAAATTAAGGATGAAACCAATAGGAGATAGGCAGTCGATTTCGCGGCGGCCAAATTACTCGCATGCCTTCCTATGCGAAATTCAGGGTAGGATTGCGATAGATCGGGGGATTTCGGTTACATTCGTGATTAACTTGCTTTATAACGAACTGGATGATGAGGGTTACCTACCGTGAATTGTTAAGATGGAGGAGGATTTATTTAAGCGGCATTTTTGTTAAAATTCAACGCATCTCTTTTTTATTATTAGTATAATTTTATTGTATGTATAGATAACTAACTATTTACACTAGGTACCTAACTAATGTATTTAAGTACTTCCTTTCCCTTCCCTGCCAGCCTCCTTCTTTTTTTTTTTTTGCTAAATTAAAATACTAACTTTATAAATAAACACAAAAAAAAACAAAAGGATATTTCGTCCGCATCGCTGTCATCCGGAAACATGCCCAGAAGACTGGCAGCATTTCCACTTTGAATGGCAATGCTAATTCTTTGGGCAAAGGAACGACCCAGCCCTCTGGTCACGTAAAGTGTCGACCAGCCGGCGAGAAAGTTCCTTAATTTTGAATCTCTTTCTAATCGTCTCACTAAAGTTAAAAGTTAGCACAAAGACTCTTTAAAATTTTAAACTCCCATCAGATTCTTAGACATATTAAAAGCATATAATAACACACGAATAAAAATTTAATAACACACACTCTTTATAAATTATAAAAACTGGCCAAGTGCGAGTCGAACTCGCACACGAAGGGATCCGTACCACAAAGCAAAAACTTAAATTAAATATTTATTTCATTCTGTTTTTAGTATTTGTTGTTTTGTTTTGTTGCGGCAACAGAAATACATCATCTGTGAACATTTTAACTGTCTAGCTATCACGGTTCATGAGATATAGCCTGGTGACAGACAAACAGACGGGCAATGGAGTCTTAGTAATAGGGTCCCGTTTTTACCCTTTGGGTACGGAACGCTAAAAATCTCAGTCTCCAGAAGAAAAATCTTAAACTAATCCCGAAAGCATTAGACAAGAGTTTAATAACGTTAATATAAATTATGCTTCGGTAATATTTACATGAAAGTCGTGGTACCTTTTAGTGGAATAACATGCAAGCTTCGGCTTCAGCACTGCTTTAATTAATTTACCTCTAAGAGTTAGCTGGTCTCCTTTGTTTTTATTAAAAAGACCACCCACTTGCGCGTCTCCCTTTATATAAATTATATAAAGGATGAACGAGGAATATGACAAATAAATGACGTTGATTTCATTAGCTTTATCTACTGCAGAAAGGTTGTTGGTTTTTGTTGTTGACTCTTGAGTTAAAGACAAGTTGAATACCTACAAAAAACTTACGAAGATAAATTGGCCTAAAAACCAAGCTTTTTGTCGTATTGCTTATTTCTATGTGACCCGCTTCCTAAATCTATATTTTAATTTGTAAATGAATAAATAAAGATACTGTTGAATAAATAAATAAAGATCATAATTGTAAGTAATTACGATCTCAATATAAAAGGATCATACGAACTTCCACCAGGATAATGGTTCCAGGTACTAGCGAAAGAAACATATGAGCGAATAATGACGCTTAGTGTACAGTCAGCAACAAAAGTCGATTAACACTTCAGTTTCTGACTGTACCTAGCTTCTAATAATTCCCACGACTTAAGCCTGCAATTGCCTCCACTATAACAATTAGGTACTCTGCAAATCCGAGATATCTCGCAATTATAATATAATGCTGCTTGTTTTTGAGAAATTAATTGATACGAAACTACAAATTGGTCTTCGTTTGATAGAGGTAAAACTCCATCTTCAGATGTTGTGAATAGCAGTAATATTGAGAATTGAGATTCTGGTTAAATACCTGAAAATATTAGTCGTAATAATTGTAAGGGGAAGATCAGACGGCGAGCGGTTGCCGCGCGTTTTGCAGAATCACCGTCGACCGCGAATCTAACAAAGACAACCAGTGAATCTTGGCAAAACGCGCGTCTGACGGTTGCAGCCTGAACTATGCACGATATAGATTAGATTTTGAGGTCCAGCTTCATTGTCTAAGGAACTCCGCAATCTAAATGTCGAAACAGCGCTGGCATGTCCGCTGTGCGTTATTAAATAGTTTTACCTGTGAATATTGTGAGGCATCTCTGTTTTGTCCATTAAACTAGATGTTATGTTGACTAGAATAAACGGTGCATATTTTACTGCATTATGAGATAAAGAAAATACCTTTATTTAGCACAGACTAAAAGACACACAGTCCACCAGATACATACCTACATCAGATAAAAACAAAAAAAGAAACGATCAAATAAAAAGTGTATAGTCCGATGTAAGAAATTAGCAGGATAGCCTAAGCCAAACCTTAGGCGCAGCGCTACCACTATCGGTGAGCATCGGTACAGCTCGGTACAGCTCGGGCGCCTTACAGTGGCTTCGGGCGGCTTCGGGCGCCTGAGAGCTGCTTCGGGCGGCTTCGGCTAAGCCAAAAAGGCCCAGTTCAGCAAAAATGCCAGACAACTAGTGACTGACGCTGGTTTTGAACTGGACCTGATATGTGAGGTGACGGATGTTAATCAGTTTTACACTGCAACATGACTTGTGTATGCATACTTAAATAAAATAAATAATGTGTCAGACAAAAACAGTAACGAATATGTACCTACATAAACAGTGTGAGTTGAATAACATTCCAAAAGTAAACAAAAACAAAACCAAAAAAAATACAGATAAATAAATATATGTTGTGAAAATGTCGTCAGTAGGTAATAAACGTGTGAAGTGCCTTTAAATAAAATAACATAACATCACGCATGGTATCCCTGAAGTGTAAGGCAGAGGTGTACCTATAGTTTATCCACATTTCCAGTTAGAAAGAATTTTCGGGATCGAATCAGTAGTTCCGAAAATTACGCCCTACAACCTCACAAACTTTACCTCTTTATAATATTAGTATAGACTAGCTTCCGCCCGCGGCATCGCCAGCAAGGTATGTCGATAAGAACTATCCTATGTCCTTCCCCGGGATGCAATCTATCAATCTGCCAAATTTTATCGAAATCCTTTCAGTGGTTTAGGCGTGAAAAGGTAACATACAGACAGACATACATACAGAGTTACTTTCGAATTTATAATATTAGTATGGATGAAAAAACCCCATAAACACTTTCTCCGACCTGGCAATTGAACCAGGACCTCATGCAGCTCAGCAGTATTAGCGACCAGTATACCAACGGTCCAGTCAAGGCCTTTTAACAAAATTATATTATTAAACTCCACACGTGCTTTATCATAACAACAGAGCTAAATCCTGTCAATCAGCAACGAATGTAGAATTCACAAATCAATGCGTGTTTTCGATTTAGCGAAAGCACAGTTTCCATCGAAATAAGCGTTACATTCACCGCTACAGGTCATTTGTTAACAATTCTATATAATCAGTTAAAATCAATTGTTCAAATTAATTACGGCGTAGTAATTATCGGTACATTACACTTGAATTTTCAATAATAGCTTTTTATCGAATAACAGTGGCCGGCTGCTTAATTGCGGTGGGGCTTATACAGGGCGACGCTCTTTCGCTACGCGGAACCCGAATGCACTTTATTTACAATATGTAACCGTAAAAAGTCAATAAAGCGGAAAACTACCGAATTTAATTGCTTTAATTAAAATGTAGTTAGTTTACTCGCTCGCCATTTACTTTTAAAATTCAGACCGTTAAAGTTAATTTTTCGATAAAGTGTTATAGCCAATAAATTGTCGCTTGTCCAAACAATAGAATAAATTAAATGTAACGACTTTGTTAATACAAAAGGGTTAGATGGTCTTAACATTGTGTCAATTACAGTGTAAGTCAATCATGAAGGCTTTAAACGGTTCTAAGTAATCTTTAGCTTTTATTTTTCACAAATTTTATTGGTCGACAGTAATTTTGTTAGCAAAAAGGCCATACTTATTGGGTTCAAAACTATTTCTAATATCATTTAGAAGCCTCACATTCAGCCTGTATTGTTCCCACTGCTGGGACACAGGCCTCCTCTCTGTGAGAAGGATTGGGCCATAATCCACCACGCGGGCCCAGTGCGGGTTTGTGGATGTCACATATCTTCGAATTTTTGGTTCTATAGGACATGCCTATCATTAACAATATACTTATTTTTTATAAATATTTAATATTATTATGTATACGTAAGCACACAATCAATATATTATGAAACAGGCATAAGTAGGTACCCACGTGACACAAACAATGATATTTAAGTTTGTGAAAAGTTTTCGATTGGCTTCATAATTTACATTTATTTTGGGCACTATTACCTAAGTAAAAAACCTGTTGACACAAATAAATGAAGTATTAAGCGGTGATCTAGGCAACTACTAAAATAATTGAATACCTAGTTAATTGTTTTTTTTTATCGCGAAAAGGTTTGTATGAAAGAAAATTTCGGAAATTCGGAAAAAAAATTGCACCCGTGCGAAGCTGGGGCAGGCCGCTAGTTAATGTATGTAATATAGTTCAGACCGCAACAACAGTGCAACCGATAAACCTGCAGGCAAAACCGCATTATGAAATTCAAAAGTTGATATCAGCTTCATTTTCACTTTCTGTTGGACCACGAGAAAATATCTCACCGTACCTTTCGTCCCTAGAAGGACATAAGGGTTTATATATCAGTACATATGTATAACATTTTCCAGGCGACTGACCACTGTTCAAAGCCGATCCACTCCACTATGCAACAACGACTCAATGTAAATTTTTACTTTGTCACCTTTGTGCGGCGCTTTGCACAAACCTTCCAATGTTTTTCTTACACCGTTCCGAATTAAATGCTGTTATATTAACATATATAGAAAAGGTGTGTTATTTGTACAGTTCCTGCTACTATTTTAAAGGAATAAATTGTTTGATTGTTTTTACTTTTACAGGGAACACTGACCATTGTGTCTCTTCTTGAAGAGACATAAAACTTTTCGTCGTCTGTCTGACTCGCTTTTGCATTAGCTGCCACTGAATGTATGCATGTTATGTTACTTTTGGGGATGTAGGGTATGCTAATTAAGAAATAATCACCTAATGGCCTAGTGACCTTAAAATGGTTAACTATAGTTGTCGCGTTTTAGCATGGTAATAACGGTCATTAACTCACCAACATGTTCTAGTATTTTTTATTTTTTAGATGTCCGTTAACGTCTTTACACAATATCTATCGCGATCTTCAACATGTTCCAATAACGAATAACCCTTCATAGTTTATTGTTTGGGTTCCTACGGACAGATATTAGCCTTTTGACCGTCGAAACATTGTTTATCTGTTCACTAACCCATACGGGTTTCGACGTCATGACGACGTGACGTCACGACATACTTCAATAATGTAAACTACCTTCTTGTCTTATGTATCCAAAGACACTGTAAAATAATAGAAAAAAAAACCGGCCGGACAAGAAAGGGTGCTGTACCACAAGGCAGTAAACGCCGAAAAAAAACTTTCTTTTCTTTATACCCTTTCAAATTTTAACTTTATTTTATTTTTATTATTTGTTGTTATAGCGGCAACAGAAATTGAAAAATGAATATTGCATCTGTGAAGATTTAAAATGTGTAGCTATCACGGTTCATGAGATACCTACAGACAGACAGACGGACAGTGAGTCTTAGTAATAGGGTCCCGTTTTTAACCTTTGGGTACGGAACCCTAATAAAAAGAGCAAACTAAGAATAAAATAGAATACTCTTTATATCTTTTTGTTTTACTCTTCATCCTTTATCTCTTTTTCTCTCTATATTTCTAATATCCATATTTTCAGGGTTCTGTTTGTCCAAAAACTCCTTTTTGGACAAACATAATCCTGAAAATATACCTAGTGGTTTTTTCATAGGACGTCATATACATGAAGTCCTGTGAAATAACCTCAAACAAGAACTTTTGTAATCATTTTATTACTTATACAAAACAAGTAGCTAGTATAAATAGCATGTTGCTAAGCTCTGTGTAAGCCCATAATTGAAAACTGTTTGTATCAGAATAATTTAATAATTAGGTCTCGGGCTCCATACAATATTCCTTTAATAACGGAAACAGAAGTGCCCCGGAGTTACAATATAAAACTAGAATGTTAATAATGAACAATTATTTTCAAGCGGCAAACGGATACTTTACGATTCGATTTAAAAATTAAACTTAGTTTTGATTTTGATGAAAAGCAATGACGTTAGTTCAAAAAATTTTTTTTTTTGTAAACTAACTTTTGCCAGCGGCTTTGCCCGCGTGGAGGTCGGAAATTATAAATTAGGATTCGAATAACAAAATCCTATGTCCTAACCCAAGTCATGGTCAACCTGTGTGTCACATCAAAATCTGTTAAGATGTAAAAAGGTAAGAAACAGACAGACAGCGTTACTTTTAGTATGGATAGTTTTCATGACCAAAAATGGAAAACTTGTAATAATTAATTTTCCGGTCATATTCCTACAGTGCGTCGGACGAGAGAATTGTCGCACTGACAGGTCCTGTCAGTGCGACAATTCTAGTTGCTACACTGGAAAAAATAATTTCTTACTTACAGCACATTAAAGCGATTTCATTAAGACTTACTGACTTTATACAGTAAGAAGAAATGTTTGTAAAACAGTAAAAGACAAAACAGTAACTTTTAATGATTGAACATACTATTTACTGAAAAAAAAAAACAACAAAAAGGAAACCCACCATTACTGTAATGTAAGTAAATTTCAATGGTTTGAACCATATCACCATTGAATAAAACAGTTAATTTTGTGACCTTTTAGCTACATAAAACGTTCGTACTGTCATGACGGTAACATTTTGCCTCAAGCTTTAACTGTTTTCGGATCAGTAAAAAATACTATTTTGAACATTTGGCTCATATGGAACTGTATAAAGCAGTTTAGATTAATGTTTTTCATTTTAATTTACTGCTTATTTCTTTCAGTGTAATAAAGATCAAATTCGCAAAACACGTATTCGTTTGTATGGAACTGACAGGTGTCAAGAACGGATTCTCTCGACGGCCGGGATGCAGTATCATTTAAAACTATTTTTTAGGGTTCCGTACCCAAAAGGGTAAAAACGGAACCCTATTACTAAGACTTCGCTGTCCGTCCGTCCGTCCGTCTGTCTGTCACCAGGCTGTATCTCAAGAACCGCGGTAGTTAGAAATTTTCACAAATTATGTATTTTTGTTGCCGCTATAACAACAAATACTAAAAAAAAAATATTTAAGGGGGCTCCCATACAACAAACGCGATTTTTTTGCCCTTTTTTGCTCGATATCAATAATGGCAACAGGTAGGCACTTTAAATATTCACAAAATACTCATTTGTATTTTTACTTTAATAATAATTAATAAAATTAAAATAAAATAAATATTTAAGGGGGGCTTCCATACAACAAACGTGTTTTTTTCGGCGTTTTTGCCTTGTGGTACGGAACCCTTCATGTGCGAGTCCGACTCGCACTTGGCCAGTTTTTTTTTTTTTTTATAAAAAATATTGTGCCATTTGAACATAATAATCCCTGAATGAATGAGACAGAACATCAAAGTAATGCAACGCGAAACGGCAAGTCGAGGGTACACACTAGGGTAGTCACTTGAAGTAAGCTAAGAAAAATCTAGGAGGTATTTTAATCCGAGCGTTCCGAGCGAGATAAATACAAAGCCAACACGCTCCTTCGCGTTCGCTTACACATATTTAAATTTAATTAACTATCAAGAGCACATCTCCTTTGTGCTTGGGGCTAAGAAAGCGAATGTTTACTAGGCAAATGACTGCCCGCTCTATATTTCTACCATATTAAAAATATTGTGCTTTTACTACATTAGGTACAGCAAAAAATGGCGGAACTGTTAATTAATATTTCAGCCGGTGTATTCTGTAAAAATCTCACCGTGAAAACTTAGGTGAAGTGAGCTCGAAGTGAGCTGTCTTTCCTCCTGATGACATTGACTCTATTGACAGCTCACTTCAAGTTCACTTCACTTAAGTTTTACAGTAAGTATAGACCGTCAGTATTGATTACCTACATATTTATGTCTTTGTTTTTATTTTCTCTTAGCTTTTGTTCAAGCGCTGCTCTTTAGGACATACAAAGCATTGTTTGAAAGCGATGTCTAGGGAAAACGTATTGTTTGATTCCGTTGTTTTGAATAATTCTGCCTTTTGGCCCAACTAGTAGTCTTATCAATTAAGTTAAGACTCAGAACTGTGCATTTAATTAAATTTTTGTACTATTCTCAGTCCTCGTTTGTTTTGTTAGGTGCATAATTAGATTATTTTATTTGCAATACCAGAAGTTTTATGCTGTTTTTCATGGTCTGATTCAATCAATAAAATTAGCTCGTAGCATTCCGAGTACCTAACTTTAGGTACCTTTTTTGTTTAATTATAAATCAAAATTACGATCATAATCTACCCCATGAGAAGAAAGCGTGAGTTTATGTATGTATAATCTAATATTATTACACTCTTCCAGCATAATTTTCTAAATGACCAATAACGAGGGCGAAGTTACGCAGCTACCTAGTTAGGGTAGTCACTACTTGCGCCATAGTGATCATTATGACGATACATTGTAGCTCATTGAAGCTTAAGGACTATCATCACGACTCGAGTTAGTACTGTTTTACTCTACTTCTCCGTGTCGTTGAAAAAGGGGTAAGTAACGTAGGTATCTATTGTTTTTGTTTGCAGCAGAAACAAGGGCTTTTCTTCGTGGTTTTTTATTAGTTTTCAGGAGTATTCATAGATAGTATTTTTATAAGTAAATGGTTGATTGGTATAAAATGTCTATGGCCGTTAAGACCGCGTCTGTACATACATGTGTGTGCTTAATAATATATTTTTTTTTTATCAAGAAAAGAAACTCTCTTATGCTTAGAAACTATGTTCAGCCTTTATACCCTGTTTCGTTACAATTTCTACCAGTTTAGTTCTACCGCAAGCTCCGTTGAAGAACTTCGTTCCAATAAATATTCTTATTTTTTTGTTGTGTGATTATTATTGCTAGAGAAAAAAAAATCGCTATGAGCGGAACTGGTAATATTGCCTCGATTATAAAGCGAATCAATGTAGGATATTTTGTTATGGCAAACTTTATTAATTAAAAGTCAGATTTTTTAATCATAAGTTTAGACTGTTTTTGAAGTTATGCGTTACTTGACTCATCTATGTAGAATCTATTTTATTTTAATTAAACAAAAGTTCATCGTTCATTTGTTGAAGATTTTTTACCGTGCAAGGACTACTAATTAATATAACTTTGTAAGATTTTTTATATTTCGGGCATCGACACCGAGGTAGGCCTAAAAAACGCTGGTGGGACGATTTGGACTCGTTTGCTTTGACGGAGTAAGCACAGCACAAAGTGAAAATATATGAGGAGACCTATGCCCAGCAGTGGGACAATATAGGTTAACGAAAAAAATTTTTTTTCACAATATTAGAAAAGATTTTGAGCTCCAAAACGGCAAGAAAATCCCAAAAGCAGTAGAAATAAGCGAAAACAAAGATTTTTAAATACACTGTAACATAATCGGGCGGTCCGATGTTTGTAGCTCGGACTACGAAAGACTCATTGAACACCAATTACCTCGGAGGCCTCTAAAAGGTCTTTAATTAAATCCTTCTCCGATGACGTCATAATTATAGCGTAAATTGAATTGAGACACCCCCTTGTTTCGTTAATTTAAGTAGAAAATTTCTTATCTACATTAACGTTTTCAGGCCTTATTGGGGGTAGTTTTGTTCATTCACTTTGCTGTTTTGTCCGTAACGATTATTGTAATTTTGAAAAAAAAATTTTGACGTGAAATTTTTAGGGCACTGATCGATTTTTGTTTCGGGAAAATGTTATAAGTTCGCGTCACGAACATGCTAATATTAACAGTACCTATATGTGTATACTCCATAGGTTTAGGTAGTTAAATAAAAGTAACCAAAAAAAACCATGTGACCTAGTTAACATTCTGTAATTGCATCTAAAAAAATGTATCTAGAAATAGAAATGTGTTATTCTATTTCTAGATACATTTCTATTCTCGTTATAAAAAAAGAAAAAGTATTTTTAAGTACTACGTACTTAAAATATTGTTTGTTTGTCATCAAAATTTTTAATACCAACACAATAACTAAAGACTCCACAGAACTTTATTTCCGTCAACAATATAAACAGGACAACAAAGAAACAGTGTTATGAATTAAGTAAAAAAAAAAAATCGTCGCAAGTACAGTCACCAGCATAGATACCTAACAATTAGGTACCTACGGAAGATTCAAAAGCGATTTTCTCCTAAAGTATTGACGGATATTTTATGGTATTCTCGAACCCTTACTATTACGTAAATAGGTATTTTATAAAAGTTGCAATTTTTATATCTCGAGAAAAACGGTTTTGAATTTTGTCTAACTATAAAATCAAAGTCAAAAGTCATTTATTCAAACCAGACATTCTTCGAACGTCAAAATTATATAAGACAGTTCCTCAAAGCGCCCTTCACCACTTTCTAGTACTTGAGCTGGAAAGAAGATTAAATGACGCAACAAACTCCCCAGCAGCACGTAGTAAGGTACTTACGCTTTTGACTGTACAGTTAGACAAACAGTAAAGACAGAATAGTAAAATATCAGCTTATTTACGAGTACTTTGTTTTCTTACCTTCGCTAACAAAGAGCCCGTTTCAAAGTAGAATTCAATTCCGTGAACATTTTTCCAACATAGGTTCTCGTGTAATACGGTATTGTAGCCGCTTATTTTCTAAGGATGCAGTTGATGCTCCGACTAAAGGATAAAATATATAATACAATAAGTATGTTCTGCGACTTTCAAAATTGGAGCCATTTGTTCATTTTCAGGAGTGGTTATTGGATTTTTGGTTTGGTTTCGCGACATTTTGTGATTGAAAATGTATTATTTTTATTCTTTTGTGCACTGACTTATAGTTAAGTCAGTGCACAAAAGAATAAACCTACCTACCTATTTAAATGCTCCTATATTAGTATATAGGAGCATTTAAATAGGTATTTTGTGAACTAGTAGATCGTCAAAGTTTGATAGGTATTTGTAATGGCTGTCTGCCACATCATGCAATCTTGTAGAAAAATTATTCTGGTTGGGTTTAATAAGAATAATTTTACATAACAATATTCTTGCTATGTTTTTTTATCTCTTTGTCTTTATAAATATTTAAAATGTGATTTATAATTATATTTTAATAAATTATAATTTAATAATTATTTAATTTATTGGTCCATTTTTACAAAAATAATAAAAATACGAGTATGCTTACTGTAACTAGAATATTGAACATAGTTATTTCAACGTGGTCCCCAAACTAAACAGTGCCTGTATCTTTTAATTGACACACATTTTGATCATTCAAACGAATTTAGAATCAGTTTTAAAATTGTAATACCAATTGTCGCGAAAAGGCGATTGTTTATTGTCAGACAGATTAGTTTTGGTCGCGGTAACGTCTTCTTGAAAATCAATTCAGCCTTGCCTTTATTGGCTACAGTCTCCTAAAGTAGGTAAATACGTAGCCATATCCACTTACAATTTAAATCAATGAAAGAGTATGGATAGCATCTGTTGACTTT
This sequence comes from Oligia latruncula, assembly GCA_948474745.1. NCBI lineage: Eukaryota > Metazoa > Arthropoda > Insecta > Lepidoptera > Noctuidae > Oligia > Oligia latruncula. The sequence goes on along the minus strand of OX419686.1, from coordinate 7,654,263 downwards.
CAATTAATTAAGGGCTGTTTTCTAAATAGTCAGATAACTTTATCTGTAAAATAATTATGACAGTTTGACATATTTTCTATACAAAAACTTTCAAACCGCAACATTTATCAGAAAAAAGAAACAACTAGTACCTACTATACTATTAGTAAACTATTGAAAAATCAGCCCTAAGTGTAATAAAACAATCTGTTTATAAATATCGACATGACAAAAATACATATCATATCAAAACTATAGTAAACTAATGCATGACTATTGCAAATCAATATTCAACCTGAAATCTCAAACTGAGAGCACAGAAACCAATTAGCAATGTTGTTTGATTGATATTCCATTTCTGTTGTTGCTATGCTTGTACCAGGCTATCAGATGTATTGAAGAAGTCTTTAAAACAAAACTTTTGTAAGGCAGCCAAAGAAATACGTCATTAAAGTTGGTTAAAGAGTTTGTGTTGAATTGTTGAAACTATCCCCCGCGCGTGAGTGCCTCAAGGTTGGTTTATGTAGTGACAATTTTATTTTGAGGCTATTTGTTTTGTTTGAAAAGTCCAGTTTTCTATTTTTAGTAAAATTGTTTAATTTATTATTATTTTAACAGACGTCGCGTGTATCGCCCGAAGAGTCAAGCAGAGGTGTAAGTGCACGCACATTTCGCTAGTAGTATAAATTTACATAAAGCAGAAAAGGTCTCCTTTAAAAAAGACCCAAAAAATTATGAAAGTATTATCTCTTGCGTGTCTTTTCTGCGAATTCCGTCTGTACCCACGAACATCGCTGCACATCTTCCAAACTTAGTCTACGCTACATCAATAATAATCTCAGCTCAGACGGTATTCTAGTTTCATGCGGCTTACCGTACACGCACCGATTTAGGCTAGGTTTAATCCAATGTAGTGTAATTGGTAACTCAAGCCAGGCATGTTCCCTAAATGGACTAAACGCTGCGTATGAATTTGATACATAAACCATTAGGCCGCTGAGAGCTGAATGAAGGCTGAGTAGTGCAGCAAAAAATATGGCGGTAAATAACGAACTCGTAGTATTTGATTTCTTTCATTAAAAACCTTTAACGAGTGTGGGAATAAAATCTAACTATTGAATGATATTTTGTAGTGCCTGTATGAGTTAAAAATAATAATAATTTATTTATTTCGGGTAACTAGGCCCATAGAAGACAGTTTACAAAACATTTCACACTAATAATAATATAATATATAATAGAATAAAATAATAATAATAAAATTCATAATAAATGGCAACAAAATACAAAATAAAATAAGATTGCATTAAAATCAAACTGTTATGATTGTTTTGAAATGTATTTCTTTGTTCTCAGTGGTGCTAAACATTTTATAATCAGTGTATCTGATTTATACTTTGATAAATGAAGAATGACCCAACATGGCCAGAGATCGCACAAGACAGTTTGGAAGAAAAAAGGGGAGGCCTTTGACCAGCAGTGAAACACAAAGAAGGCTAACAAAAAAAAATCCACGAGATTCAAATTTTCTTACGTTTTTGCAATTTGCAGGCCAGTGTCAAAAAAAAAAAATTAAAATTAAGACTACAGAATTATAATCATTAGAAGAATCTAAGGGTAATATGAACTTAGAGAGATGTATTGATGATTTCTATGATTATAATTCCTTATATAAATATTTGATACTAACCTGCAAATTGCAAATACCTAAATTTTTAATTTGCGAGCCACCCTAAAGCTTTTAAGGTAATTTTATCTGGTAATTTAAATGAAATGCTTGTCGTCTGTCGTAATTATTTAGTCAAGGTTCTTAGAAAACTTAAAAAAATGCCGCAAAAAATATGGAACACAAAATTAAAAAAATCAGAGTGGATAAAATATAGAGTCGCACCATAGAGTTACACAGTAATAGTTTTTTTATAAGCGTGCGAACTAAAGGTTTTTTGATCCAGTGTTGCCAAACTAGTTTGTGACTAGCTATCACAAAAGCATCTGTAATTTCAAACAATACTACAAAACGTTGTGATCTCCAACGTTTGAATAATTGGTCGTCCTTGCCGGAAGACGTACTCAGTTGACGTTACGTTGTTACGTTGCAGCCCGGCTTGCATCTAAAGGCTTCCGCACCCCTCATAAGGTTGACCGTCCCTGTACGACCCGCTTGACGTTTTCCGGTTCGCGGTTGCACGGTTTATTTACTTAGTTGTTAATTGGATGAGCAGATAAGTTTGTGCGATCAAAGGTTGACTTTCTGAAATTATATGAAATATTCTGCTGAAGTTTGATTAACTTACTCCATTAAAATCTGAGGCGCATCCAATTAGCCTCCATGAAGTGTTATCATCCTTTGGCCAAGGCATGAGTTATCCTCATAGTTTGTGACTGTACCAAAATACATACATACACTCGAAAAACATAACCCTCCTTCTGGCGCAGTCGGGTAAAAAGGAATTTAAAGAACTTCACTTTTAAGCAGGTAAATCAAAGATAACATATCAAAACATCACGCCTATATTCCCCGAGAGTTTCGGCAGAGGTGTATTGTTATGTTTAAGTCCCATGTAATAGGGGGCAAGCCTTTTGCTATCTACCGGGCGCAAATCCAGGCTCGGGGCTGCTACTGAGAAATTCCAGATGGAAAAACCCAATAACACTGCCCGACCCAGGAATTGAAACCTGTACCTCATGTTCAGAAGTAGCGCTTGCGACCACTAGACTGACCAGGCAGCCAGAATCCAAGCAGTGAATCAAATATTTTTACAATAAATCTTTAAGAAAAAAACACCGGCAGGTACGGTCACTAAAAGAGATAAATAACTAGGGTCGTCGGATATAGTTGAAGTTAAGTAAGAAACCGATGGATGTTTTCGAATAATATTTATTTAATTAATAGAAAACAAACAGTTAATTTATCTAATTAAATTTCATTGGAAAACATCCATCGGTTTCTTACTAAACTTCAACTATACCCGACGACCCTGGTTACTTATCTCTTTTGAATACATTATCTACTGAACTAAACTTTCCACGGTAGTTTAAAAGCTACGTAATCAATGTAATTGTTTGCTTTCAGGCTTCCTGAAAAAACATGGCGTCCAGGTAATAGACAGGCTAACACCCAACATTATCCCCTGAATATTCATTTAGCTTGGACACGTAAAACAATTTGCCAGTCAAATGAGTTTTCTAAAAAGCCGATTAAGCGAAAACTAAAATTGGTTAATTATTTATCGAACGTGTGGCGTGCCGTACGCATCGCGAAGCGTACGGTGTATTTAGCGGGCTCATTTTCAAAGAATAATTTATTGGTGCGGGAAATATTTAATTAGGAATGTCGCTGCTTACCCTGCATTAATAGATGCGGATAAACTTGCAAGCTTTTATCATAAGTTTAAGCCAACAAAGAATCACGGTAACAATTTGTCAATAAATTGTTGTTGTGTTGTTTGTTTGTTGTAGTGTGTTTGTTTGTCTTTGTTCCTAAAGCTTTGATTTTCTGAGAAAGCGGACAACGGTCCAAATTCAGAGTGTTTCTTGTCAAATAGTGGTGAAAATGAAAAATTTCCATGGCGGCCTATACATGACAAAACAACTTTCTTATATAACTCTAGCATTACAACCTGTATACTTCGTTCACAAAAAGTACATAAGTAAAACGCAAATAAACATCCCTGAAACTGCGTTCAGGTCCAATTTAAAGGCTAAACTCTAGACTTACATAAAGTTTCCCGTCATGATGCGATGCAATATTTGCACTGTTAATAGTAGGCAATATTTAAATAGCCCCCACATCCATTACCCGAACAAATACGAACTCCGGCTTACCTGCAACAAATGTAAAACAAAGTTTAAAAAACGCTAGATTCAAGGCGCAAATTAGTTGCGAGATATATTTGATGTAAATACTCGGACTCCCACAAAATTGGCTCCTGTACGTACACATACCAGTTTTGTGTGAGTGCGAGTATTTTGTGTGAACGAGGGAGATTTTTTACCAAAAAAAGACAAAACTATTTTTTTTCATTACATTTTCCCATTTAGTTTATAAAGACAAGTATTTTTCATGTATCTTTGTTTTTTACCTACGTCTACTTTGATTTTGATGAACTTTTACTAAGTGATATCTTGGTACCTAGGATAGGAAATAGGTACCAGTCCATTGATACCTCGCAAGCGGAACCGCAGATGCATAATTTTTTTTTTTTTAATAAATTCTTGACAGCCGATTTAAATGCATTGCCTTGTAGGAAGTTAATTACTGCGCTAGGCAAGCGGGTAGGTGACCCTAGATCTAACCCTCCTGCATCGGTCACGCAGCTTTATTCGGTCGTGCGAAGGTATTTTTTATCAAATGCATAGACCGTCCCTTCATCCACACAGTACGTTACTATAATTATAAATAAATCATTCGTTTAATAGGTAATCCATTACCTACACATACTAACTATTGAAAAAAATACACCAAGTTATAGGTAATAAAAGTGCACACCAAGAAAACTACACAATTATTAGTTTTAGTAAAAAAATGTAAGTGTTAAAAAACATCACATATACCAAGTAGCAAACCAAAAACATACAAAAAGATAATAATAATATGTATAACAATAATAAACATATTTATAGATACCATTTAGGGCTGATTTTTCCAACGCCAGATAATTTTACCTGAGAAATAATTTTGAATTTTTGACAGTTCTTCCATACAAAATCTGTCAGACGTCAATTTTATTCCACGAATAAGAAATATCAGCCCTTATTAAGACAATACTTACCCAGAACATTTGTTTTTTTTGAAGTGAAACTTACGCGGCGATTCGATTATAATTGGACGAGAATTGAGTGTGAAATTTCAAGGACGCGTCACGTTTAGGTAAACTTCGTTACATGAGAGAGAAGAAAGATGTAACTCTCTCTCCCTCTCGGTCTGTCTCTCACACTAATTTTCTTATTCTGTATTTTTTAAGAAGGTTTACTTCGATCACGTGTACGGTGCAGCACGCGCCATTTTTTTTTTTTTAAGTCTTTACTAAGTTCGGGAACCGACTGACGTTTTTCCTTGTAGTCTGTTCTGTCTAAACGAAACGAAAGCTCATTTAAATTCAAATATTTTACCAAATACCAAACCGTGGCATGCTTCATCCAAACTTTGTCTATAATATGAATAGCATTTTAAATAAATACAGGAACGTAAATTCCATGGCAGCATTATCCATCAAATGCTGCATTTGTTATCAAATTTTAGTAATATGATGAGCATATTTTGTTGAACCTGTTTTGTGGTTTTCGCTGAAAATAATTTTAACATTCATTGCAAAATTATAAAATTCTGTAAGTATACTCATCGGAACGTATTTTGATTTTAGTGCACAAATAGTAATACACAAGAACATTATAATACGATTTTTATTTGTCGCACCTTGCTAACTATAAGACCACTTTTCTCTCTGTACGACTTGTTGATTACGAATATGTCAAGAAGCTGGGTATATTCCGTCACGGTTCTGGAAACACGCCTAATGCTATCAGAAATCCGTTTACCAAGCATGGCGACATATATTATGATTAAATATTTCCATAGCATGTTCAGCGGTAACGAACGATGGTGTTTGTTGACTACGTAATTTTTTTTCTCAAGTCGATGCCATCAGATCTTTCCCAAAAACATGTCACCTGTTTTACTCGAAGCGACTGCCGTCAAATCCCATAACGTTTACAAAAAAAAAACGCTTTATCAACACAGCACCGCTCCCACCACGTCGCCCACAATTTCTAGCGCTAAAGAAATCCGTGACGATACATCCACACAAGTATCTTTATAAGAAAAAACAAATCTTTATCTTTGCAAAGAGTCGCCGTCAATATTCGGCGTAGCACACACTGTTTGCGCTGTGGCAAGAGCTAACAGCGGGGCTTTTGTACCAACATTTAAACAAGAGATCCCGCTCCGGGGGAAAGATTAAGGCTTTGTCTTCACGTAATGCAAAACAGACGATGCTTTGACACAGAATTTGATTTTGTACAAATTATCGTTTTGAATCTTGATGTCTGCTACGGGTAATTTCAACGAGTGAATGTCGAAACGCTTTGTATTATTTCGTTAGTAATACGTAATTCCGCCAAATATAACATGTTAGGAAAAGTCTTTTGTGAATACTTAATTAATAATTAAAGAAAAAAAAACATTTTAATTTAATTGTACAGATTAACTAATATTTTCGTGGAAGAAATTAAAGTTAAATTAATAAAGTCTTGTATGCCCGAATCCTTAGAACAACGAATTTATTTGATCACCCTCTAAATGAAATGTACTGAGTAAACGCTTAACAGAATTTCGTCCACAAATGTAGCTTAAAGGATTTTGTACAAGCATGATCATTTTATTTTGGGTTTGTTGCGCACTTTGAGCGTACCTAATTCTTCTTTACTGAGCTATGTCAATTGCAACAACCATTGCAGGTAATATGATAACTAGGGAACCATAAATATTATTCATCATTGTCATTCTCCTGCCCTTATCCCAATTTATTTGGGGTCGGCGCAACATGTCTTTTTCTTCCATACTTCTCTATTAGTCGGCATCTCGGTAGTCACCCCCTTTCTAACCATATCATCATTCACACATTCCATCCATCGTTTCTTTGGTCTTCCCATACTCTTATAGCCATCGACATCCATACTCAAAACTCTCCTCACGACATAATATTATATGGACCATAAATATTATTATGGAACTTAATAATGTACATAAGAAAATTCGAACAGCAATTTACTTTGTGTACCTAAATTATTTTATCACGACTGCTGTCAAAACGGTGAAGGAAAACATCGTGAGGAACCGGCATGTCCTAGAACCAAACATTCGAAGACATGTGACATCCGCCAACCCTCACTGGGTGGTGATAGGTATATGGCTCCCTCTCATAGAGACCTGTGTCCCAGCAGTGGGGACATTATAGGCTGATTTTGTATGTTTTGCTTTCATATTGTATTTAAATACAGTCAGGAAAATAATTATTTATCAAATTGACTCACTACGTCAATTTGCAGTGTCATAGCCATTTCATCACAACTGTCAAAAAATTACAGTTGTGATTTGAATATAGTAACATTTAATTATGTTGGTAGTCAATCTGATAATCCCGAGTTACAAGAAAAAAAATATATCCACCATTTACAAACGAATTTTGTTAATTTCCTGCAAAACAAAAGCATAATAGGATCCAATTTTACAGTGATTCAACAATAGGTGGAAAAATATTTCAGCTTCCTTTTCAATTATGAACCTATTGTTGGAAAACTAATCTATTGAAATAAAAAATAATGGAGTGGTCCATCTATGTAATGAATATCATCTAATATTTATGTTGGAAAAAATATTTTGCATTTTCTGCTAACATTGTACTTTTATTACATTTTGCTGTTCGTTTTTAAAAATTGTTTAAAAATACATTCAAAGCTTTTTTTGTTCGACAGATTCATGACGGCTTGCACTAACGGTAACTGGGTTGTGGAGGTCAGATAGGCAGTCGCTTCATGTAAAATACTGGTACTCAGCTGCATCTGGTTAGAATGGAAGCCGACCCCAACATAGTTGGGAAAAGGCTAGGCAGATGATGATCCATGACGGCTTACACGGTTTACAGAAAAGCAGGACGAACAGGATAGTTAAATTTTTTTAACAACGATACAGTTGGTCCTAATTCGGAATTTTCAAGAAAAATATAAGTACAATTCGACCGACGTAACTTGGCGGGCCCGAACTTTGCGCAGAAGGCTGCGCAGTAAGATTTTTTAGAAACCAAATGGTGACATGAGGCGAGTGCGAGTGAGAGAACATGCGCGAAAGTTCTTAGTGCCTATGTTCAGACCCGTCAAGTTACGTCGGTCGTATTGTACTTTCTGTAGTAAGAACGACGACATTGGACATTCTGTCGACGACCGCAATACAGTGCGATCGTCGACAGAATGCGTTCTTGACATCTGACAGTTTCATACAAACAAATACGTGTTTTTGGCGAATTTGATCATTATTCGTTACTATAGAATTGTCGCACTGACAGGCATCCTGGAATCCATGCTCTCGACAGCCGGACTGTAGGTTTAAGAACAAAAAACCTGATCGATTACAATGTTTTAATTCCGTAATACATTGTTTTCATAAATAACTCCATTGATTTACGCAGCGCACGCCAGTTCGGCATGATTTTTTCCGACATCTTCAACAATTATCGTAATATTTCTGCCAATTAATACAAAATCTTTAATGAATTATACACCTAAACCTTCCACACGAATCATTTCATCCATTGGTCAGAACCGTAGGAAAATATGTTCGATAGTTTTTAGTTCATCGCGTTTATACCGATAGACGAACGCGGCGCGGGGGGGTCTTTGTTTTATTTTATAATATGTTGTGATATCCATACTAATACCACAGCTAATAATATAAATTTGAAAGTAACTCTGTCTGTCTATATGTCAGTCTGTGTGCCTGTCTGTCTGTATGCTACATTTTCACGCCTAAACCACTGAACGGATTTCGATAAATGGCAGAGAGATAGACTGCATCACGGGGAAGGACATAGGATAGTTTTTATCCCGATATTCCCACGGGATCTATACTTATATGCGGGTGAAACCACGGGGCGCTGCGCTAGTGTATAGTATAGCCAAGCTATTATACTTATGCTACTCTTTTCAAAAGAGAAGTAGGTATACGTGGTCAAAGATCAACATAACATTGTTAGGTTAGGATAGAGCTTAGGACTCAAAATCATATATTTGCTCCATATTCACCAATGTTTGTTTAGGATCACAATTCTTATTTGCCCAATAATTGTGATTACGTATGGAACAATGATCCCTTATCATAATATGCTTAATATACATAGGTAAAAGTAAATGTTATGATTATTCATGATGCGATTTAGTTAAATCTTATGACAATTCAAAAGTCTTGGCTAGTCACTGGAGACTAAGGGCGGATTTCACCATTGAAACTGAACGCGAGGACATCTAAACTGCGTTCATAAGCTGTCAGTGTCATCATTGTTCTGCAATACTGACACTCAACAATAGGATTAAAAAAAAAAATAGATTTGTACGAAAACTAATTAGAATCAACATAGGTCCATGCTAGAGTCACTTTCAAAAATACGTGTCAAAAAGTTTAAGTCTCTCTCAGACCTCATTTTACACTAACAAAATAATCCAACATTAAATTCAACTTCACCAAAGACAGGTACAGATATAAATACACAACTCAGATCCTTATCTCCCGTCTGTACCAAGACTTCACCGTCCAATTCGGCAACTTAAGATGCAGCCCTTTCATGATAAGACCTCCAGATGTCACCCAAGATGTAATTGCGTTTGCCTTTGTGCCATTGCTAATGAAAGGTTCACGAAACTGATATCTTTAATCAACGCGAACTTGTATAACGATGCGGGTGGTTGACGAAGTAGCAGCCAATGTGCGGGTTATGACAAACGTAATTGAGGCGAGAGGCGGTTACGTGCATCATTTATATCTCAACTCACGCTTTGGTAACAACACTAACAACGACGGTTGGCCTCTGACCGTCAAAAAATCTTTTAATTATTATTTTGTCGTGTTTAGATATGGATACCCATCGCGTCTACATAGTTTAGCAAACCAATTTATAATAACCCTGTACAATAAAATCGTAGCAAAGACAAAACATGCCATCTCATCATCTGCCTAGCCTTTTCCCAACTATGTTGGGGTCGGCTTCCAGTCTAACTGGATGCAGCTGAATACCAGCGACTGCCTGACTGAATGACTGAATTACCTCTTAGTAAAACTGGTTGTTAGACTTTCAGGCTTCTGACTTGTAACGACTGTCAAAGATCTACAAATGCCTGCCGGGACCTACGGTTTAACGTGTTTTCCGAGGCATGGAGGGATCTCCATATTATGGATGGTCAACCATTCACGGACTGGCCTCAGCAAGCTTAGCTTTACCTTAGATCGAATCGTGCGGCTGTTATTATTTTAGCCTCATCATGTAACATTAGATTACCTACATGTCATCTCTGTGTACTAAATTAATTACTGGCCAAAATAGAATTAGGAGATGTTTGAGCTTTAGAAATTTGGCCCAAACTGCCCAGTGTTGGCTAATTAGTTAATTAGCTCCATGTATTTGCTTTCGTATTATTGAAGCCGCTCGTTGTACTAACAGTGTGACCACATAATATGGCGGGCTGCTCGTCACTTCGACGTGTTCATTTTATTAATAAAACTTGTTTGTTTTTAACTTTAAAACATTTATGTTATAAGAAACTAGCTAACTTATCAATTAATTGCGCGAGGATACTTCTCGAATAACGAAAAAATTTTTATCGAAATTAGTCAATCCGTTCTCGAGTTAATCATCAAAAAAGCCGTTCCATACAAAATGTATGAGAAAATGAATTGCATTCATTAAAATTTTTTTCTTAATTTTTTCATATGTTTTAATAGTTATTCTGCATAGACATCCAACAAATCAAAGATCATAACAATCGGTCCAGCCGTTCTTGAGTTATAAATGGTGTAACTAATCCGACTTTGTTTTATATACAAAAAATATGTCATTACTTCCCAGAGTTCGATCCTTATCAGCGACACTATCGAATGGTGTGTACCTATCTAATGATGCAGTTTTAGTTTTCATCAAAATCGAGCCCGCGACTCCTTTGAGTACTTTTCGTTATTCCTCATAGTTTCGGATTTGGGCATCCACGCCCACTTGGAAAATTCACCCTGTATGTAGGTACTAGCTGACCCCGCGCACTTCGTACGGCCTCAGATTATGAATTATGTTTTTTTCGTGAATTTTTCCGATGTTTTTTTTTATAGTTATTTTACTATTCGAGGTTGAGGCAAATCCAACAAATTAAATATCATAAAAATCGGTCCAGCCGTTCTTGAGTTATAAATGGTGAAACTAACCCGAATTTGTTTTATTTTTAAAGATATAGATATTAGTAGTCAGTTTGTAAAACGGTTGCTAAACAAAAGCTAATTAGTCTACTACTTTTTAAATGAACTAGGTATACTACAACAAAAAACTATCAAGCGCAATTCATCCGGGATAGATCATAATGGGCAGATTCCGAACATTAGCAGTAACACAGAAACGTAAGGAAACTAATCTCTTTGAGACAATACTCAAGCAATATCTCCGGTTTACGACCGCCGCCTGACTAAATCTACAAATATTTGAACATTCGCCCTCACTCCACCATTGTCTAGGTCAAACTAATTTTGGGATCTACTGAGGGGTAATTTAATTTCGCATTAAGACCATCTGTTAAAATCTGGTTAACCTTTTAATTAAACTTGTTTATTGAGGGAATTAAATCAGTGGTCTTTAGGAAAAGAAAACATTTTGAATCGTTTTCTGTGACATTTTTTTTATACTGTACCTTTTTTTATATCTTCGTCAGTTTCAAATTCTTTCCTTTATCAACTCAAGAGACATAATACCTTTTGAAGCTAGCACTGAGCAGACTATTAGATAGAAAACTATATTTAATGACTTGATAACAACGATCAAAATAGCGTACACCTTTGACCAATGACAAGCTGGCATCAACTTGACATTGGACAAAGGTGTTGAAAAACAATAATAATTATTAATTAATAATAATTAATTTATATTTCATAGTCATCAACCTAAAAGTTTTAGGTTGATGTCTATGAAAAATATATACCAATTATTTTTCAATTTGATGGTCAGTGTCACATTATTAATTCGGTCTTACATGTAAAGAAGATGGCTGAATATCATTCTGCGGTGTTGACTTTACGACACAATATACAGGGTATAGGGACAAGAACAGCACATGATCTTCACACACCCACACGCACGCTCACACTCACACACACGCACACACACACTCTTACGCAATTTTTCTTGTTTTTGCTGCTAATGCGCAATTTTTTTCCTTTTTTATAAATTAAAAATAAATATTATCAATAGAAATAAGTAATTAAGTATACCTAAGTCTAATTACCCACATATGTATTTGTTACTGTTGTAATTATTTTGCTATGGAAGAGCCCTCGACCTAACTCAGGCAAAAGGAGTCCCCAAACACAACCACCCATTGTTGTTACAAATTTCTTGAATAAAACATTTTTGTATTATAGACCCTAGAAATTACCAATTAATAATTATCAAAAAATAATCAGCTGTTTCATAGAAAAATGCTTATACCCGGTCAAAATGTATGGAACAGCATTTTTTTTATTGATAACTGGTTTAGAATCATGTACTGAATCCATGGTGGCTGACGAAGATATCCCTGCCACTCTGTACAATACCTACTGTAAAATACTGTGCTAGTAAATCAGACAAAAATAGCTCTTAAGGTGACGAATATATTTTGGATATATCTAATTTTTTGCATGAAGTAGAGGAGGCTCCGGTAAAGATGATCTTATTATGCAACGATATAGAAGTATGTGCAAAGTTAGGAAAAAAGTGTGAGACGACGACGAGTGTAAAATTATGTTAAGTATATATGAAAGTCACGGTTGAGTACAAAGAACATAAATTTCTCGTTTAAAGCCCATTCACAATATACAACGGCAGTTCCCTCCCTCCGCTGCGACTAATAACTACTTAAGAATATCTAGAACGCAGTCTAGATATTAATACTTTACGGTTTTGTAAAGTAATTGGAAAATATAATTAGAAAAGTGGCTTAGATATTATAAATAAGCGGCAAATTTCATGTTTAGTAAGAAGATATGGTAAGTAAGATGAAGGTATATACTTACCTACTATCCCTACTAATATATAATATAATAATAATATAATATAATAATATAATATAATATTCCACAACTATCACACAACGCCGTCTAGTCTCAAGCTAAGCAGAGCTTGTGTTATGAGTACTAACAACTGATAAACATACTTATATATTTCTAAATACATACATATATAGATAAATTACACCCAGACACTATAACGGTATCAATGTAAAATACTGTTTTCAGTCGCATCTGCGGGGAATGGATTAGCAACATCCTTCAAGATGATTCAGATTGAGATTGATAGTGTGTTACGTAATAAGGGTGCTGGTTTGATTAGACAACCTGACACAATGCTTGGAAATAGCTCAGGGGGCCTAAAAAGGCCACTTTGGCAGAATCATAAAAGGATATCATTATGAATCATAATATGGCGAAGACAGTCCGTGTTTTTCTTTTCTTCGCTGCACTACGTAGGTACAATCAAAGAAATTGAAATTGGATTTGGATTGGATTGATTGGTATTTTAGCACAGAAAAAAAAAACTGAAAAATCCATCACCAATGGAATTTGATACGATTAACTTAACAGTTAACTGTCCATTATGATTCATAATGTTAGCCTTTTATGATTCTGCCAAAGTGGCCTTTTGGCCCCCTGTTCTATTCAATACAAGAATAAACTAACAAACTTTTTAACCGACTTCAAAGAAGGCGGAGATTCTCAATTCCGTTGTTTTTTTATGTTTTTTAACTCAGAACTCCGACATTTTTTGTAACTCATTGTGGATTCACCTAGTGGTCTACAATAGCCTGGTTACACAAATACACAGTGTGTCACTAGCCTTACAACTAGCGCAGGATTATGTAAACAGCTGTTACATTAATGTCTAAACGACTATGCAAATTTTATCATCAATTGCCGTAGTACAACCAAGACTTATGATTGAAGTCGTAGAAGTATGATAATAAGACTTTTGTTGGAATTACAAAATTAAATATTTGATCCTACTCAGACGCAGAATTTAATCATGAAAATTATCATCATTTCAGCCGAAAGACGTTCACTGCTGGACATAGGCCTCCCCCAAGCACCTCCACTTCGACGGGTTCTGTGCTTCTCGCATCCAAGGGGTTCCTGCGGCCTTCACAAGGCCTTCATAAAAATTATGTTTTTGATTTGTTTTTAAGATAATATTTACATAACATATAAGCTAACAGTCTTAAAATAATAATACCGATCGCTTTTAGCGATAAGACCGCCCATTGTGTCACCCTTTATACAGTTTCTATAATTATGTCTGTAATTTATATGGTGTATGTACATAATAAAGAGTATTCTATTCTATTCTATTCTAATACCTGTAATATGTGCATGTAGAGGAAACAATCATAGGGCATCAAAAAATTCGTCCGCATCACTGTCAACATGAAGTGCCCAAAAGGCTGGTAGCATTGCCATGCGACGTGGCAATGCTGCCAGCCTTTTGGGCACTTTTGCGGAAGAAATTTGGCAAAATTTTTAAATAAAACTTACACAACTAAGCTAGGTGATCCTTGATGCGTTTCTAGGTCCCAAGTACAATTCTAGGTAGGAATAAGTACAGACGCCAGCAGGTCAACCTACCCGAAACTGTCAGATTTTCCCAATCAACCTTGAACCTTATGCTTTAGCAATAAAGTCGAAAATCTATTAAAGAAATCTGACAGATTGTAGTAACTTGATGTGCTGGCGTCTGTACCTACACAGATTCTAATAATATCTAGAGGCAACGGGGAATATTAGATGTAGAATACCCAAGACTGCTTAGTGGGAAGGACACTTACCTAGTAAAGGTAGATGAAATTGAAAAATAATTCTCAAGTTTAATATAGTGGTTAACGTAGTAGTAGTGGGTGTAGTAGTAGTATGGGGGGGTTTTAATATAGTGAGTATTAATAAAAAAACTGGCCAAGTGCGAGTCGGACTCACACACGAAGGGTTCCGTTCACAGGGCAAAAACGCCGAAAAATACACGTTTGTTGTATGTATGTACAAATACTAAAAACAAAATAAAATAAATATTTAAGGGGGGCTCTTAAATATTTATTTTATTTTGTTTTTAGTATTTGTTGTTATAGCGGCAACAGAAATACATAATTTGTGAAAATTTCAACTATCTAAATATCGCGGTTCTTGAGATACAGCCTACGACTTGTAGGCCGTTGGTTCGAACCCAGGCAGGCGCTTTCATCATCATCATTATTTCAGCCGAAAGACGTCCACTGCTGGACATAGGCCTCCCCCAAGCACCTCCACAGGCGCAGCGCAGGCGCTTTACTTTATGTAAACTATTTCATCACCATTGCTCTCAAAGGAAAACATCGTCAGAAAACGCCGCATGTTCTAGAACCAAAAATTTGAAGACATAATATGATATCTGCCAACCCGTGGGTGGATTACGGCTCACAACCTCTCACCGTGAGGAGGCCTGTGTCCCAGCAGTGGAAACATTAGAGGCTGCTTATGCTTTTAGATTACGAGTACCAATTTACTTTGATGTGGCTAATGTAACATAATATCTTGACTGTAAAGGTAAGTACGTTCACAATGCGGACATGTTAGAATGCCATTGTGGAAATGGTTTTTGTAAAAATGTCACATTATATGTAAAGTAAGTTATTTAATTTTGTTTTGTAGAGCCCTTACAGTTTACATGTTTTAAACTTTTAATTTGATACCAACCTCTGTACAACATGTTTGCAATAAACTGATCCGAATTGATTTGAAAAGTTATATAAAATAGAAAAATGATTCAGTCGTAGTTTTAATATAGTCAGTTTTAATCTTTTTTTTTAATAAAAATACGGCCCTAATCTGCATTCGCGATTTATTTGCCAAGAAGGTAAACAAATACCTATGAGTTTATGGAAAAATTACTTTAAATCCTACACAATAAAGTTCAGTTTACGCTACAACTTCAAACATTTTTCACTCTAAAATCAACTTAATTACCATTAAAATAAAGTTACTATTTGTGTAACTTGAATTAATATTAATTTGAAACATAAGTTTGAATACACTTTACCTGCGCGAGTTTGAGGATAAAAGTGGAAATTGAAGTCATTTGTCGTGTCTAGAGTGACCGCGTTGTTATTCTAAAGTACACAATATTTTTGATACATTTTATCAAAATCAGTTAGCAAATTTAACATTATTTAAAGATTTTATTCCAGAAGGTTTATGTAATATTAATATTGAATTATATAATAAAGAAATCTAGATGTTTTGTTAAATCATAAAAAAACTGTGCGAAGCAAGGGCGGGTCGCTAGTTCACAAGTTCTAGTTTTAATATAGTCAGTATTCACCCTTTTCTTACCTGATAAAAATGACGGCCTACCTACGCGAGTTCGAGGGCAAAAGGATGGATCCAAATGGATCCTGCGGGCCGTGCGAGTGGTTCCGCTCCGGCGCATAGCGCGGCACCCCGGGCCCATACATCACTTAGTCACCCGAGACGAACCCCGCGCATGCGTACCGCCGCTATTAAATGTAAACTTTACACCAAGCCCAGGGGTATTGGCGGATAATTTACCAGGTGAGATGGTAGTTTGGAATATTTTAATCTTATTGGATTTTTTTTCGGTGTTTGTTTTCGTTAACGGGATCTGATTTTGGTGTTTTTATCGGGATAGCTGCTGATTTTAAGTTTCTAAAATACCATAGGTAATTAAAAAAAAACAAACTTGTCGTATCCCGCCAAAAGTTTTTGGTGGGATGCTTTCGAGTGTAATTAGCACTCACAGCATAAGGTTGACATGCTTTCCAATTTTTGCAATAAGTAAGTGAGTACCTACCTGCTTACCATTAAGTTTCAGTTCATTTATATAATATGCACACCGGTTGTTGATTAAACAATGCTGTTGATTAACACGAAACGCGACGACGACAGGTCTCTTAATGATATTCAAAAAAATTCGTCATTAAAAGGTAATTGAATTTACTTGTTGGCACCCGATTGAGGGCAGCAATCAGCTTCACCAATTACCAACATGTGGTGGCCAAAAAAGCGTAATTCTTTTACCTACATGTGTAATGAGTTAAAAAGAATTTGTGGTAAATGTCAAGTTAATAAAAAAAGGCTGGAATTATGTCTGATTGATGGCAATAGGCTAGACGGAGGGGCTAAATAATGACAGCCGCACAGGTCGATCGATCAGGTAAAGCTACGCTTGCCGCGGTTGGTCTGTGGATGGGTGACCATCTTTACATACCGAGACCTCTCCGTGCCTCGGAAAGCACGTTAAGCCGTTGGTCCCGGCTGTGATTCGTTACGCTTCGCTTCGTTTCGCTTTGACAGTCGTTACGGGTAGTCAGAAGCCCGAAATTCTGACAACCGGTCTTACCAAGGGGTATCGTATTACCCAGTAACTGGGTTGTGGAGGTCCGATTGGCAGTCGCTCCATGTAAAATACTGGTATACAGCTGCATCCGGTTAGACTGGAAGCCGACCCCAACATAGTTGGGAAAAGGCTAGGCAGATGATGATGATGGCAATAGGCTTCGCCCATCTATTACATGGGACTTATACATAACTGGCGAAATGTGGGTGTACTATAGATACACCTCTGCTTAACCCTTCAGGAATTACGGGCGTGACGTTATATAAAAAAATCTTAGTTGAGCTTTTGGCACATTAAAAAAAATCTTCTTTTTATCTCCATTTATTGGTCGTTTATAGAATAAAATTAAATAATCGCAAAATGTAACTGTCCCACTGCAGTAAAAGATCCTCACACAGAGAGTAACAGAGCTTTGATCTTAGGTATTGTATAAAGATAACAATAAACTTGTCGTAACTTGGCCTAACTACATAAATGATCTTTCATCAATTACCCCAACGTCCCGAGACGTGGCAGATTAACAGTACTAACTTGCCCTAACTACATAAAGTAGCATTCGTCAATGTATTGTTAGAAGAGTGAAACTACCCCATAAAAACAGAGTACTAATTGACAAAGCCAATGAACAGCACACTACAAATCCAACCACTCATCCACTACTCCACAAGACTCACGGCGCCTAATTGCCACGAACCTACAAAATCTGTGCACAAACGCTAGTGTAGAAAGTAATCCCGGATAGTCAGGTAATAAACATAAACGTTCTCCCCAATAAGACTCGATGCAAATTGAGTCCCGGAGGGTCGAGACGACGGAGTATTTACCTATCGGAGGAACCCGATCAGGCCACAAGCCACTAACTAGTTGACGTCGTTCAAAATATTGCTGATTCAAATAAAAAACCGATTGCTATCTCACTTTGATGTAGTCGGAGGAAATGGGATCTGCTTCCGATCCGCGAAAGGGAGAAAATCTCCTTCCCGTTTTCTGGGTACCGCGGGCAGCGTTGCGGAACCCTATTAATCTTGGCCCAATATTTACCTGTCGGTTGCGCCGTGTGGTCCTCCCGAACAAAACAAATGTAACGATATTATGTTCTATGGAGCCTGCTGTAAGTGAATTGGGGGAGTTCATTTTAAAACAAATGCGTGTTTTGTACTTTGTCAAATTGGAGAAAATGTGGTTAATTTTCGCGCTTTACATTTTCACCGATAAAGGATCAAAAAGTGGTACTTATTAGAAAAATGTGGAGAATAAAAATTAACTTTGATAGTCACAACTCAAATAATCTAAACGTAAACAACCAAATCTAAATTAAAGAAACGTTTACTTGTGCAAATACTGGCAATCTTAATACCATTTTCAAGTACTGAACCAGCGCGTACAAACAGATTACTCGTCTGGCTTACTTTTTAAATTTCCTCGTGATTGTGAAGAGGACGGATAGCGTCATATCATCGTGGAGGGCCCGGGTGTCGACTTTTGACCGTTTCGAGTGCCGATCTAATTTGCCGAATCGCGGAAGCATATGAAATTTAATCGGTTCGCTTCGCTTCACCGAAGATGGTTTCGATAATACTGTGAATTTTCTGAGACATTACAGTCTTGTCAGTCTATGTGATATGGTTTGGAATTAACAGACAGTTACGTCGGAGTTTGTAGTACGTTTAGTACTGAAATTGATGATAACAATGGACTGCAACATCAAATGATTTTGAATTAAATTGATACTGGACAGACTTTCAGTTAATATTTGAGTGTATTCTTATAGGAAGGTACCTATAAGAATACACTATATATTGACGAGTCACTAGCTAATATTTGCACCACGATGACTTTAATCTCGTAGTAAGTAGGTTTTGCTTTTGATTCTCTTGAGAGTGCCAAAATATGCGGCATAAACGGAACATAAACGCCCGTACCTTTTGATTGCGTTGACTTAGAAGTTTGATTTTTTCACTTCTTCAAGGGATTGCAGACCTGGATATTTGATATTAATTTCAACGTGATAACTCCACGCGTTCCTGAGAAAAAAGGTCTTGACAGACGGACAACGAAGTGATCTTATAAGGGTTCCGTTTTTTCTTTTGTGGTACGGAACCCTAAAAATATACATTTTGACCGCACAGGTATTTTCTATGAAACTGTTGTTTTTTTTTTGATAAATGACAAAGAAATCCTACGCTACGGGGTGTAGAAACATGTGCTGATATCATGGTAACAGGTTGCGCCTCAATGTCCCTGCTACGGTGCCACCCTGTATACCTCAACAATAATTATAATTACTAGGCGCTAATAGTCCACTATAGTCGCACTTTTAATTAGCTGCACTAAAGTGACAGCTTATGTGTTACTTAAATGACTGAAATTGGCGTCTTTTTGTTTTTTCGCGGAAAAATCTTGTTTTTCTAGTACAGAATAATGTAACAAAAGAAACTTATTTGACATGCATATCTCTAAACTCAGTCCGAAATGAGTTATTAAGAAGTGTCATTTTACTGCTAGTTAAAAGTCGGACTATAGATAGATTAAGTCCCCTTGAAAACGTTTTCCCAAGAACCAGGGGTCGCCAATCCTAAGCAGGATTTTATACAACAAAGTGTTACAAACAACACTCGATAGGGACTTTAATGATTAAAGATTGTCGTCAAAATTGTCGATGAAAAACGATCCAGTCATAAACAAAAGAGGACGGAAGGTATTGCTTCCCTGATTAATAGGTAATTAGCAAAGTCGTTATTTATAAATATATTCTTGCGTTTCCTTTGACTGTTTACAGTCTAATATTGATTTGCTCTTCCCCGATTTCATTCAAGATGGTTTGTTTCTATTTCGAGAGAGTACTTTCTGTTTTATGAAAACCTATTCGCAGTATTGACCTCTGTGTAAAGCTTTGACCTACTAACGGTTTAAGGGTGCAGATTAAATCCAGGTCGTACAGGAAAATCTGTGGCAACATTGAAATGGATTTTTTGCGGGACGAGGAGGTAGATATTCCCGAAAAATAACAAGCTGCAGTTTCGTGGAAATTTTTAATCTGTGGTTCACGTGGTTTGTGATTTGAAATATCACGGTTATCTATAATTATCTTCTATACTAATAATAAAGCTGAAGAGTTTTTTGTTTGTTTGAACGCGCCAATCTCTGGACCTGCCAGTCGGATTTGAAAAATTATTTTTGTATTTGATAGCCCTATTCTTAAGGAAGGCTATATATAGGCTATGAAACTCCGCTCTATGACCCTTAGGAGTCGAGCAAAAAAAGTAAATAATAGCGCGGGCAGGTGATGCGATGCGACGGGGTGGGTCGGCGGAACTAGAAATTTCAGGCGGACGAAGTCGCAGGCAGGAGCTAGTATCAAAAATAAATGGCTGGTTGAGATGTTATCCATAGGTACTAATATTATAAATGCGAAAGTCTGGTCTGTCTGTATGTTACCTCTTCACACTTAAACCGCTGAACCGATATAGATGAAATTTGGTATAGATAGTTAGTCCCGGGAAAGGACATAGTATATACTTTTATCCCGATATTCCCACGGGATCGACACTTATGCGGGGGGCGCTGCTAGTACAATATAACGATGTAGTAGTACAATATAACAGATTGTGTTTTGTTTTTTAGCGAAGTTTACAAAACACAATCTGTTTACAATTAAATTTCCGACTGCATAACTCAAAGATGAACACGTACCGATAATTAAATTCAAAAACAAAACCTTAACAAAAGGGACGTGACGTCGCCGGTGTAAGTCGAGCGTTCAGAAAAAAAGCTTGGATTTGTGAAAATATAACTTTTCCCTAACACAACGTTTTCCTACGTTATTTCCTTTGCAGTCGCAGGTGAGATTTATCTTCGGATAATTGGATAAAGAACGCGTTTGCGAGAAGTGATACGAGGTGGAAAGGGGGAGGGGGCGCGCCAGTGGAAAAAAATCCTAACAGCCAATGATGTGTTACTTTTAAATATAAATCTTTTGTTTGAGCTGTGTTGCCGTATTTGTGTTACGGTTGCCGTGTACTTGCGATCCATGAATAAATATTGTTATGTTTTTTGTTGAAGTGTAGCACGTTCTGAGGAATGAGTTGATAATGTGTAAGAATTATTTATTTATTTTATAAATAAATTGTTGGGATTTTCATGTATTGTATGTGTATTAATCATGGATCGGCTGCTTTATTAATTATTGCTAATAACAGTTAATCATCCTTTCCGCGAAATCCAAAATGTACCAATTACACGTTGCACAAACCGTCAATTATGCTGACCTAATTCGACCAAAAAGCAAATATTAATAAAACTTACATTGTTGCTGAAATTATTTCCCGACCGCATTAAATTAAACCTGTCAAACACAGCGGATTTAAATAAGACACAAAACAAACCGCACGTCCACCAACCTCATTTGTAATGAGCTTTTACATAGCGCAGAATTATTATACGACCGGATAACAGTACTCACCACAAAATGTTCATTTAATATGAAAATATGCTCTACATACGACCCCCCCACCCCACCCACTACCCCGAACCACCCAAATATTTAATATCGACGAAAATTTTTCAAAAATATTAACAATGATTGAAATTCGCGGTGATCGAAACAATGCACATGTCAAAAATACTCCGTCATAAGCATTTCAGAGCCGATTTAATTAAGTTACTATAAACAAAAGTAAAATAAACAAAGTGAACCAATTTGTACGCTTTCATTCAAATAAGTTTTTTTTAAGTTTTCCGGAACTCCACTTATTTTAATGGTCTGAATTTTACAGTTGCATTACTTCAGTATTTAAACAAAGCGATCACAACACAGGAAACACATAATATTAGGACAACACATACTAGTAAAACATTGAGTTAATTAGTGCCTTGAAATAACATTCCATAAGTATTCGACAACGAGGTAACAAAAGGGAAAAATGATACAGCTACTGTTCTACAGTTGGCAAATACCGGGGCAGAACAATCAGAGAATTGAAATATTTACTGAAACTTGTACAAAACTAGGCAGAACACAATGTATGTTATGTGAAATGTTAAACATCGAGAAACCTACACACAGAGTTTAGCGTAGCGGCGGCGAACGAGAATGCTGTACTTTTGTGTAATTTCGTGTATTGATATTCGAAAAGTGCTGCGTTGTTGGAAAGTGTTTTGTTTTGTGCTCAAGTTCAGTGTGAAGGCATAGGTACACTGAGTGGGTAATGGTAAATTAGCTCAATTATTAAATTTACTTTCAAGATAAGACTAATATTACGGTTTGATTATTATATATTTTCTTTTAATCCTTGTTGCAAACTATCTACTACTAGGTAGATTGATCACTACAATACCTAAATAAATATTAGCCATATCATGTTAGTCCCAAACAGCACAAAACACTCGTGTCTAACGCTACGCTAAGACGTGGAAAGCCAGATAAAAAAGTGAGTAGAAAAAAGTGCGGCACACAATTTGAAATTCTAAACAAAAATTCATACATTCCACGCACCTACACCCGAAGGTATATTATTATTTGATTTTGTTTTGCGGCCAGTGAGTGAGTGATTTAGAAATGTATTTACAAAGAACACACGAAAGGGTTAGCGTGGCGTAAATTGAGTGCGGTGAATAATTCATATATATTATGTTTTAGGCATTACCTTGACCATTTCACTCAATGCGACCGTCTGCCGCTCGCACAGGAAGACGCCAGGTTCGAACCCACACTATTACTTAAACCACTTTAATTTTATTTACACTAGTCTATGAAAGTTTCTTTCTACTGTCTTCAGCGCAGTTCAGGATAATAGCGGGTCCTGAAAATTAATTCCAAACGTTAGTAAGTAAATCTACTTAATCAACTTGAATGTTTACATAGTCATGAAAACAGAATGCTCGTTTCAGCTGTCACAACAGTTTGGGAGAATTAATTTTATTTGAATCTCAGATGCAGTACGCACAAAGATTGGATAAGTGGAGTTGTCTTAGTAATTTAACTTTGTGTACACGAATATCTTTTGCTATCAGTGAGCTTAGTTGTTTAAGTAAAAATTGTTGAAAGAAAGTATACTTTTTGTGACACTTAAATATTGTAAAGCGTTTCAGTCAGTTGTGTTTTAATACGAATGAAAATGAAGTTTTAATTAATTTATATGCTAAGGATTAACACAAATTGAAATGGTTCTAAAGTTATTAGTCCCAGAATCGCAATCTATAAGTCGCAGGCAACTGGCTTAATTAGCCGTTTAGTTAACCGCCTAGTCTTTTAACTAAACGACGGCCGTTCAACTAACGGCCTGAATGATATTCAATATTATAGTTTAGGTTGGTTAGTATACATATTATACATTAAAGTCGCCTTTTATGTCCGTCTGTGTGATCGCGTTGCAATGGATTTTGATGCGGTTTTCGCCATGATTTAAAGAATTTATTCCGGATGGTTTACATCTATACTAATATTATAAAGCTGAAGAGTTTGTTTGTTTGAACGCGCTAATCTCAGGAACTGCTGGTTCGAATTGAAAAACTATTTTTGTGTTGGATAGTCCATTTATCGAGGAAGGCTATAGGCTATATAACATCACGCTACGACCCTTAGGAGCCGCGCAGCGTGTGACACCGCGGGGAACAGCTAGTGTGTAATAAATTAATATTAAACTGCATAGCATAATCAGCCTATAATTTTTCCACTGTTGAGACACCGGCCTCCTCTCTGTGAGGGGGAGGGGGCCATGCAGGCCCAGTGCGGTTTGGTAGATGTCACATGTCTTCGAATTTTTGGTTCTATGACATGCTGGTTTCCTTGCGATGTTTTCGCGAGGTTTTTAAACTATATACCGTGTTCCGGACGATAAACATAAACAACAACATGCCTCTTTATCCGAAATGGCAACGACGTATTTTCATTCATAAGATTTGGCGGGTTGAAACCTGTCAAAAATAAGTTAAGACCCTTTCTTGCTGCATAGCTCAATTAAATTTATTTAAATAATATTACAAATATCTTTGTAACGAAGCTTTTTTTACTACTTCCTTTGTTACATTTAATTTGTAAAAGCTGTAGCAGTGTTTGACAAAGTTTATGGAAAACGAACGTAAAGAACACGGTGTATAATAATCAGGAAATATATGTTTTGCTAAGTCGTAAAAACTAAGTGAAGCAAGAGCGGTCGGTTGTTTCAAATAAATAGTTCCGAAAAAAAAAAGGCCAGAATAATCACCATTGACATTTAGGGAAACTTCGTAGTATGAAACTGACTAACTGTACGATATAAAGTTTTCACCAGGGGCTCTAGTCTGCTATTAACACGACCCCATTGTCATTTTGATAAAAGTTCGTAATCTGCATAATTCATAATGATCGATCATTCGTCGGTCAATGGCACAGAACATATACGATACTCGTAACGAATTAAAAGCAATGACTGCACAATGACGTTCTAATGGTAAGTCACTGATGAAAGGAACTGTCAAAATTTTATCAGAATAACGCCAAGTCAGTCATTCATTTGTCATTAGGTACGAGATTACCATTCTATGCCATTTCTTTCAATGGAGTGTCAGTGGTTGACCATTTGAATGTCATAATGACGCTATTATATTAGTAGATTACCAAACTTGTAAGCAACAATTATGAAATCAGTGATAGACCAACATTCTGACACTATTGTAATAGCAGAGTTGAGGCCCAGTTTGAGTGTACTCTTTGAGAGATAAACGACATCACGCCAAATCGTCGGTGTAATAGATAACCAATTTACTAGTCCGATGCGGATGGTAGGAAATCTTCCTTTTTCCTTTTAAGCGAGTTTCGAATTTGCTCTTCGGAATTAGTTTGCATCGCCGTTTGATCGGATATTCCTTTAAAAAAGTTAAGTTACGATACCGAGTAATCTAATTTTTTCATTTCTATTCCCGGTGTGCTCGTTTGAGTGTCATTGCGTTAGGTTTGCTTTTGCATCTTGTTGGAGTTTATAATTGGTTTGTTTTCCGTCTTGTATCGAGTTTGGAGGTACTCAGGCGAGTGTAGAAGCTAGCAACGATCTTTGAGCATCGACTCTTATGAACACATGATCCTTGATCTTAACATCCTTGAACAGCAGCCGATCTATTCTGTAAGTCTTCCCCGTGGAAACATAGGTGAAGTGAACTGTCATTCCACGTGATGCTAGAGCTCAATACAAACTTACAGAATTGACCGACTGAACATGTTTTAACCCTGGGGCCTAAAAATACCATTTTGTTGTGTTATCCTTTTATGATTCTGCCAAAGTGGCCTTCACCACTGATATCAAAAGACTTGTTAAGACGTTGTAAGATTACTATCACCATCACTAATTAATACTGTGAATTATTTGTGTTTCTCATGCTTTGTATTGAGTTTGTACTTGTACTATAGTTCTCTTGGTTCCAAA
Source organism: Oligia latruncula (assembly GCA_948474745.1). Classification (NCBI taxonomy): domain Eukaryota; kingdom Metazoa; phylum Arthropoda; class Insecta; order Lepidoptera; family Noctuidae; genus Oligia; species Oligia latruncula. The sequence goes on along the minus strand of OX419686.1, from coordinate 7,628,732 downwards.
TCGCCACTAACACATAAAATATAGAACCCGAAATAACTTTTGGGACCATTATAATCTTCCGACCTAAGTTAACTTCAGTTAGTAAAAATTAAATAAATTGGCTCAATCCACACAACAAGATTTGTCCTACAAATTAATGAAATCTCCGTAAATAAACCAGGTCTTTGAATCCGGGCCTTTGCCGTCTATTAAACCTTCGTCCGCTAGGTATAATGTTTACGTATTTCCAAGCCTTCCACGAACAGAAAAAAAAAACTAAACTGCACAACATAACTTGGTTATACCATAGATAAACCGTTTAGTACGTGGGGAAATGTCGTTAGAGCTATTTTGAATTTTAAGACCGAACTCTACCAGTCACCTACACCACTTAGAAAGTACCTATGAAAAATAGTGTTCTCTACACAACTAAAAGCGTTAAGGCCGCCTGTTGTATATTTTGTAGTGTTTGAGGTATTTTTTTTATGTTATGTATTTTTGTGGTGTACAATAAAGTATATATAAATAAATAAAACGCACATTATAAAAATTATACCCACATTTCGCCAGTTATGTTAAGTCCGAGGGGGAGCCATCAACCGAGCACAGATCCAGGTTCCGGGCCGCTACTGGGAAATTCCTGATATAAAAACCCGGTTAAAATTATACACGGTAATATTAAAGCTAAAAGACGAGTATTCGGACTACTTTGAAATAAGAAAGAAAAAAATATGAAGAATCATTATTTAAATATTGATAGAGAAAATGAATACGAAGCCACACAATGGAAATAAAAAAGCAACCATATTTTTCTGATAGAATGGATTAATTCTTTTCCCGAACTAAGTACTCCGAACCAATTTTGTAAAAGGCCCTCTTTACAGATTTGTTGGATATACTCGTATGGCTTCTATAAATTATAAATTAATATTCCGAGAATATAAAAAAAAACCATGATAATATTTTAGAGTAATTAATTAGGTTCTGAGCCGGAGAAACAATAAACGATTTCAGAATAAACAATTTTTCTTTCTAAAATGTTGTATGAATCAGCCAATAATTTTCCTACTCCTGGGACTCGGAGCTCTTCTCTTCGAGAGGGAGTGGGCTGTATCCGACCATGCAGGCCCAGTGCGGGTTGGTAGTGTCACATGTCTTCGAATTTTTGGTTCTAGGTTTCACGATGTTTTCCTTCACCGTTTTGATGAAATTATTTACACAAAGTGAACCACCTGCTTGGGTTTCGAACCCACGACCTACAACTCGTAAGTGAGGGCCGTCACCACTAACTGAGCCACCACTCACTGTTCACTGCTGAATATAATTATTTGGTCAAAAATAACGTAAACAAGTAATATTTTTGCTTCAGAGGCGTCTCTCTTCCTGCAACCGATTAAAATATAAAAATAACATGTTTTTACAGGCGAAGACCGTAATTTTTTTGCCAACAAAATTAATTATTCTTGTAAAAAGTGCCTAAATACCTATTTAACGTTGAAAGTTTGACTAACCATTACTACGCCCTACGTAAGGTAAGATCACCAAAACAAAACAGCATCTGTCTTACAATATCTAGAGACACAGGCCAAGATGGAAGATTAGGTACAAGCCGCAGAAACCACACTGGGCTCGGTGACCGCAGATATATTCCCCAGGAATTGTCTATGAGAATGGCTTATTCAGGCATTTGATTGGGACCGTTTTGCGATACTCCTTGTTGCGTAAAACACTCTTAATGGGGTTAAAAACAGAAAGCTCGTCATAGGTGGCAGCACTGTTCAACGTCTATAAGCCACCATTGTTTTGTATATGTTAACTTTTATCATCATCATCATCATCAGCCTATAGCAGTCCACTGCTGGACATAGGCCTCCCCTAATTAACTTTTATGTAGATCGCAAATTTAACGAAAACTAGATAAATATGTATACAACTTGCGAGTGTAGCACTATTAAAAGACGAGCTATGGAAAAGGGCCTCGCCTTCTTTTGACGTTACATGAATATCCATTGTACCGTTTCTGTGAAAAAATTTTCTGTTCTGCGACTACGCGAAACGAACACGAGTAAAAACAAAAGGAATGCGATTTCGAGAAACAGTAAAATAAAATAAAATAAGTTCTCCGAAATTAATAGCATTTTTGATGTGGAAATTAATATAGTGTTCCTCTCTCTTTTAAATCAAATATTTTATCCATAAAAACTACTATTATTAGGTAGGTGTGTATTTGGACCGATATCTATACTAATAATAAAGCTGAAGATTTTGTTTGAACGCGTTAATCTCTGGAACTACCAGTCGGATTTGATAAATTCTTTTTGCATTTGTTAGCCCAATTCTTGAGGAAGGCTATAGGCTATTTAACATTACACTAGGACACTTAGGAGTCGACCAAAACAAAAAAAAATAAGAAAAAAGGCTAAGCGAAAAGGAAGTAATAGCGTGGGCAGGCGATGCGATGCGGAGAAGTGGGTCGGGGAACAAGAAATTTTACGGGAACGAAATCGCGGGCAGAAGCTAGTTATAAAAAAAAGTATAAGTTGTAGTTATTTTTCTTGTAGTAGATAGTCGCGGGAAGGAATTCCTGGAAGGACTTGGGGATGCCTTTGCCTAGCAGTGGGACAGTATAGGCTAAAAAAAAAGGCTCTAGTCTAACCATGATGAGGAGGAATGAGGAAAATGTCGTGAGGAAAGTTCTGAGTATGAATGTCGATGGCTATAAGCGTTGGGGAAGACCAAAGAAACGATGTATGGACTGTGTGAATGATGATATATGTTGAGAAAGGGGGTGACTACCGATATGACGACTAATAGAAAAGTATGGAAGAAACAGACATGTTGCGCTGATCCCGAATAAATTGGGTCAAGGGCAGAAGAATTCATTTTAGGATCTCCAACAAAAGATATACTCGTAGACTAAACTTTAGATATAGTTAATGGACGACAAAGTATTCGGTAGGTGTACTCTTTCAATTACAGGAGACCACAGCATGCACAATAAAATGAACAACTAAGCTAACAAATTAAATACTGAATATACAGAACGATTATGATGAGCCAGTCTTACTACGTAAAATACTGATATTCAGCTGCATCCGGTTAGACTGGAAGCCGACCCCAACACAGTTTGGAAAAGGCTAGCGATAGATGATCAATATGATCATGATGATTTTTGTAATCGTAAGAGTGACGATTGGGGGAGGCCTTTGCCCAGCAGTGGGACAGTATAGGCTAAACAAAAAAAAAAAAAAGGTTGACGAAACATACCTACAAAATAAATACAACAAACAAACTATCATAGAACTAAAACTCAACGAATAAGCAAGTCTTACGAAATATATTATACTAGCTTCTGCCCGCGACTTCGTCCGCGTAAACACCCTATTAGGGGTGGAATTTATAAAAAACCCTTTCTTAGTGGATACCTGTTCTTCACAAAGAACACACCCTCCAAAATTTGATGTCTCTAGGAACGGCGGTTAAGGCTGTGCGTTGATATATCAGTCAGTCAGGACTTTGAATTTTATATATACAGATAGATTTATAGTGAGTCGACTTTCCGCCAGTGTACTTAATCAGGGAGGGATTAAGTTGTCTTGACCCGGGAAGCTCCCGTGCCAGTGTTAGTCACAATTGCTGGAAGACTTCCCGAACGGCCCGGAACGGCGAGAAAGTGGAACTGAAGCGTGACCAGCATTTTTTTTTCAAGATTGTTTGTTGGAAGAAATTGCCACGTTGCTTTGTTTAAGCTTAATATCAGCACTTACTGAATTCATTTCTCAGTCAAAGTAGTTGATAAACACCAAACAACTTCCTATTTGAATCCATTGTGGCTTTATTAGGTTCCGCAAGTTAATAATATCGTTTAACCGATAAAACAAGCCTTTTTATCGCTGGCAATCTTTGTAGTTAAAACACGGGGGATTAAGTCATTCCGGTGGCCGGAAATGTGCCGTCCGCGCAGGCCCTAGTTAGAATTACCGGATGTCTTGCCGCCGAGTAGCTTCCGAACCGCAACGGTACTGGGCGTTTGATCGGTAACGTCTTTTAGTTTCTATGTTCTTTGACATGACAATATTCAGTAGGTATATTTGAGAACTAAGATATATGCTAAGGATACACATGGCAGTAGCTGGCACAAAAGTATACAAGTAGTTTTTTTTTTTTTTTTTTGGGATGTTGCTTGCATGTCATTATGGTTTTCACCAATCAGCTTGCATGCCGTGTGCCATAACAACTTCTGATTGGTGAATACCATACTGGTATGCCAGCTACTTGCATACTTTTGTGCAAGTTACAGGCATGTGTATTCCGGGCTTTATACTCAGAGATACATGTCGCAAGCAGGAAACAAAGTTTTGCTAAAATATTATTTAAATAGTAATGATATACAAGATAACTGGGACATCGACGCCAACCTGCACCCTAATTACGTAACAAACTATCATCCATTGCTTCACATGTTCGAAAAAATGTGTCTGCTCAACAACGTAAATGACGCAATGAATGTTGTTAAACTGTCAAAGTGAAACCCATTGCTAGTAATAGTGTTACGCAATTACCCCGCTGTTCCCATGGATTCAGTAGGTACATGATTCTGGTCCCCCCTATGTTGAAATATTTCGTCGGAAAAATTTGCTGTTCCGTACATTTTTACTTGCATTTTCTATGAAACAGCTGTATTTTTAAAGGAAAACCGATGAAAAAATTCTACGCTAGACGGGTATTTAGAATCATGTGGGACTGAATTCATGGTTACAGTTTGCGCGTCGATGTCCAAATACGTTTCTATATATTAAATAACTAGCTTCTGCCCGCGACTTCGTCCGCGTGAAATTTCACCCTCTCCCCATTTACCCCCTTAGGGTTTGAATTTCGAAAAATCCTTCCTTATTCCTTGTCTACATTATATAGGGAAACTCTGTGCAAAATTTCAGCTTTCTAGGTCCAAGGGTTTGGGCTGGGCGTTGATGAGTCAGTCAATCAGTCAGTCAGGACTTTTCTTTTTATTTATATATAGATAGATTAAAATTCCAGTGACCCGAAATTGTGAAAACAAAAGTTTCGAGTAACTTATGTAGCAGCGTGTTCACATTATCGCCAAGGGGTTCATATCACGCGTTGTGAAACTTTCACGTAACAATAACTGGCAATAAAGCATTTTTCCGCGACAACGGCTAAAAAAAAACGAAAATTTTAATTGGCACCGACAGTAATATAGTAGGCCACATTCATTTGTTTTGTCCTAATTCACAACACTCGAGATAGTACCTCAACCCTCGAAAAAGGCGTGTACAAGTTGTGCGTGAAGCATTACTGACACGCAAAACCGCAATTACAGGGAGCGTAGTGTTAAAAATTAATTTATATATTACCTCGCCCTTTTAACTAACGACAACACCCCGAAAACGTTATATATTGAGCTTTTTATCCGACATGTTACCGAACTATTAGATTCAAAACAGGAATGGATCGCTGTCATTTATAAAATGACGAGCGCGGATTGGATAGTTTTGATTTATGTCGTGTATTCAGGCGTTGAACTAATATTAGGTACTATTATGCAACGTCAGCTAGTCGTATGTTAGTTTAGCATGTTAACTGATGGCCGACGGACGGACGGACGGTTTAATTAGGCTTCTATCAAAGGATTGGGAGAATAAAACTAGATACATAAACTGATTTGCGTGTTCTTGGCGATTAATAACATAACATAACGCCTGTAATCCCCGAAGAGTTACGCAGAGCTGTTCCTATAGTACACTCACATTTCACCAGTTATGTTTTAGTCCCATCTAATGGGGTTCAATGTCCGGCATGACCGGAATTTCCTAGAACCAACAACTCGAAGACATGTGATGTCTACCAACCCGCACAGAGCCCGCGTGGTGGATTACAGCCACACCCTGTCGAAGAGAGGAGGCCTGTGTCCCAGCAGTGGGAACATTAAAGGCTGATTATGTAATGGGGTGCGATAACAATTTTTCCGACCTTGGAATAGAACCCAGAAAATCTATTCTCAAAAAAAAACTCAGCGTGAAAACTTGGTGAAATGAAATTAAAGTGAACCGTCAACAGTGTCAATCTCTAGCATCACGATGGAATGACAGCTCACTCCACGCTCACTTCACCTAAGTTTTCACGGTGAGATTTTTACAGAATAGCACCGCATTAGTACCTCATGTATATTGAATAATATTACTACTAAACTTGGTTTAAATGTCTATTTTATTACCGACTTCAAAAAAAAGGAGGTTATCAATTCGATACGTATGTATGTAATATTATTGGAATTGCATTATATTCACATATGACAATCTATTAGGGCTTCCAAACAAATATACAAAATTTTAAAGACGTATGTATGTATGTTTGTCCACGCATATCTCCGTAACTATTAATCGGATCGTGACCATTCTTTTTTTATTGGCTTACATTTACTTCAACTTAGGGAACAGTGCAAGTTTCATCAAAATCGATTCAGTAATTTTCAAGATATGGACTAAGACGTGAAAGTGTGACGGCCTGGCTTATTGATACGAGCTACTACGGGTGTAGTGTCAAAGGGAAAACATCTCAAAACCTTGGTCAAATTCTAGTGCAACAACTAAAAATTACCAAATAAAAAGTAATTTAAAAAAATTAAACCGACTTCAAAAAGAAATGAACTCAAAATTATGAAATAACTTTAATTTCGGAAGTCGGTGGCAAAAAACTAAAACTATAAAATACAGATCCCAAGACACCGACTTCCGAAATTAAAGTTATTTCATAATTTTGAGTTCATTTCTTTTTGAAGTCGGTTTAATTTTTTTAAATTACTTTTTATGACCATCAGCAGTGCATTACACCGACTAAAGTCGACAAACACGTATACCTTAATGCATACACAAGCGGACACAAGTGTTTGACTTAGGCAAATATTTACCTTCCATTGATAAACAAAACTGTTCGTTATTTGACATAGCAACTCAGGCGGCCAGTTACCGAAAGCTTAGCTGAAGCAAAGCATATTATTAGTACATGCATACGGTCGCAGCATAATGCTGAGCGATAGCCGTTTTGCGTGGATGTGACGCATGTGTCCCCCAATCAATTCTTTTTTTTTTGTTTATGTTCTTTATTGCGTCCTGTTTGCCGCAAATAAACGTATTTTCTTTCTTTCTTCTTTTTTAGGGTTCCGTACCCTAAGGGTAAAAACGGGACCCTATTACTAAGACTCCACTGCCCGTCTGTCACCAGGCTGTATCTCATGAACCGTGATAGCTAGACGGTTGAAATTTTCACAGACGATGTATTTCTGTTGCCGCTATAACAACAAATAGGTACTAAAAACAGAATAAAATAAATATGTAACGGGGGCTTCCATACAACAAACGTGTTTTTTTCGGCGTTTTTGCCTTGTGGTACGGAACCCTTCGTGTGCGAGTCCGACTCGCACTTGGTCAGTTTTTTCATATTTATTTTTAAACATCATTCCTTTCAAAAGCTCTAAAGTCTAAACAAAACTAGAAATAGAAGATATATAGATAGATAAACCATTTATTCAGTGCACACAAAAGACATAGCACAACACACAAAAGAACAATTAAATGCATATATAAAAACAAAGGTGCGAACATCCTATTAATATTATAAACGCGAAAGTTTGTGAGGATGGATGGATGTTTATTACCCTTTCACGCAAAAACTACTAAACGGATTTTGATGAAACTTTATAGTAATATAGCTTATACATCAGATTATCACATAGGATACATTTTATCCCGATATTCCCACGGGATCGACAATTATGCGGGTGAAACCTCTGGAAGGTGCTAGTACAAAAAGGAAAACATACTAAAAGAATTTAAGTGACACTATGAAGACATATGAGTGTGACACATTAAATCTTAAAAAAACAAAAATCGCCTTCATTACAGCGCTTTCTTGACCGTAATCCTACAAACAGTACTCCCAAGACCCCAAAGAATGTTCCTCAGATATAATAATAACGCAACATTCTCTCGTTAAGTGTTGTTAGCTCAGAAAAAACTTTCACGACGAAGTCAGTTAAAAAGAGCTATCGCCATCAATTGTCACCAGTAGCCAATAAGGGGGAACGACACAAACTTACCGATTGCTGAAGCCCTTTATTAGAAAACTTTTATCCTTTATACAAGGCATGGAAAAATAAAGCTGCGGTACGTGTTACAAATAAGACATAACGGCTGGACTAACGGAGGATTAAAGTTAACGATAGGTCACTATGAACGAGTGAGCTTAGTGGCGTTCGATTGGAATAAACTGGAGTTTGTACGGCTGGTAGTTAGGCAGGAATTGACTGGGCTAGTGTTAAAGTTTGATTGTTTATTGTTTCGGTGGATTTGGGCCTTTATTTCTGGGGAAAAATGTAAGATCGACTTTGTTTTAAAAGGCAAATAAAAGGTTCCTCGTTAGTGTTCATTCCCAAAACAATAAACAAAACAATCAATCATTTATGATTGGGTTTGTTTTAAAAGAAAAAAAAAATACATTCACATTTATGAGACCCATTATGTTGGCGCTGTTCTAAGACAAATCGTTTGTATAAAATTAATATTACAGGACACAACAACACAAACAAGATAAACCCAACACAATACCTACATCTCTGCTCACCCTTCTAAGCCAACAATCCGTTTAAAGCCAGCCAACTAATCATAAGATTACATAGATAGCAATTAAGATGCTACCTGCAAGGAAATTACATAATATCAGGTCCGACCATGGTTCCCTTTGACATTCAACATGTCAGCCACAAATGGAGTACATTACTATTGTAAGCTTATAAATTAGACTGTCAATACCTTCTGTGTCTAATTTCATGGTAAACGAGGAACCTGAGATGACGTGGAGCATTTAGTTCCGTTTGAACTAATGCCTAGGGTGTAATGCAAGGCGAAAGCGGCGAGGTAGCCCGCGAAACTAAAATTTTCTTATGTTTTTTGCAATTTGCTGCACCCTAATTTCGTAACACAATATTACTCTCAATTTGAATCATTTTGAAGCATATTGCTAATCCATTGCTCCTTATGTACGAAAAGTGTGTCTGCTCAATAATGTAAATAACGCAATGAGTGTTGTTGAACTGTCAAAATGAAACCCATTGCTACAGATAGTGTGTTACGCAATTACCATGCAGGTCAGTATCAGGTTGTATGTTGACCTATGTAATGTAAATATGGTTGTATAGAATTATAATCATAAACAAGTTTCAATATATCTTTCTAAGTTCATATTTATTTAATAAATCTTTTCGCACACAAAAAGGTACAAAGGCGGACTCAATGCCTTAGGCATTCTCTACCGGTCAACCAAGGGTGGGGAAGAGATTAGATGGCAGGTGCTTTGGTTGAGCAGAACAGTACACAATATACATATTACACTATTGAATGATGAAATCATGACATTTGAGACCGATTCTAACTTAAAAAGATTATTTGGTCTTTGTTGTCTTCAAACGATTGACAGAAACAGAACGATGTTTTAAATTTACGTTTTAGTGATTTGTGGTGCAAGCGAGCTTTAATCTCGAAATTAGACATTAAATTTAATTAATTAAATTCTAGTGACTTAAAATTGTGTTTTCCATGAAAATATTGTTTACTCGATGATACGCATTGTTTCAAACATGCCTTTGGGGATATTTTCTAACCCATGGCAACATTATTGGGTTTGCAGAGAAGCTTATCCTGTTCCCTGCTTTTTAAAACCCTCACAAGTCACAACAGGCTTTAAATAAATACCACTGTACCATTCAACAGTGTACCACTGTACCAGATCATTTAAATAACCAATGTTTTCGTAAGCTTTGTTCGAATATAATAATAACAATATATAATGAAAACAGATGCACTGTTTCATTGTTTGAACAAAACCTTCTAAAAACAACCTATTTCATGCAGAATAAATATTTCATTTCAATTGTACGTTAAAAAAAACAATACGTAGTTGCGGAAAAACTAAAGTAATTGAGAAGGTTTTCGTAATAAAATAACTATTTGAAAACAAGCGAAAACCGTTCGTTTGCAGGAATAACTTGGAAAATACCATGAACATATAACACAGTCACACAGAATCGTTTCCACGTTGTATTTATCTTGCACGAAGTAAAAATTGAATGCACGTTTAATATAATGGAAACCGTGTATTAAAAAGCCGCATGAGCAAATAGTACCTGCATTATTTGCTCTGTGCGCTTTGATTAACCAATCGAATTGAATGCCAAAGGAAATGTGAGCTTTAAGTAATATTTGAACAAACAAGTAATTATATGAATGTGAATATTTATTTAGTGGATGTGTCTTTATTTTTATGATAGCTTGAGCTCGCATTGCATATACTATGAGGGGTTGTTGCCCCGTTGGTTTCGTGGTTGCAGGCGCGAGTGCTGATCGTGGGGTCCTGGATTCGATTCTCGAGCAAAGTGTTGGGAATTGGGACTTTTTTAGTATTATCCCGTAGGATGGAAGTTGGCGGTGTGATACACCCGCGCCTCGTTGAGGCACGGGGCGCACAACACACCGCCAACTTCAGAATAAGTCTTATACTGACAATAAAATTTGAATTTTTGACAGTTTATCCATACTAGAACTGTGAGAGGTCAATTTTATTCCACGGATAAAAGATAATAATATCTGACTTTGGTAAAATGAACCCTAAGCCAAATTTTGAGTCACTTTCTTGCTCAATTCTTTGCAGAAACAATCATAAACAAGACCTGAGAAAAAAAAAAGTAAGATGGCCCATCCTAAGTATGCAATGTTAGTAAAGTTATGAAGAAAGTTCTCATAAGTCTAGAAATATCGCGGTGTCCCAGGCGATAAGCGCAAGTTTTTATTAGAAACAGGATTAATTTCTATTGTGACCAGGGAAATAAAAACATAATGTCAGCTTATTGTACATACCTCTACACCTGGAAGGCTGCAACAGCTAGTAGAAACGGGACGGTTTTAAACATCTAACTGAAGATTTTTAAAGAAATATTTTAATAGTCAGTATAATTTAACAAACCATCTATCGTGCATTCGCGATTTATTTCCCAAAAATGTAAACAAATATGAATTAATGGAAAAATAACTTTAATTCCTACAAAATAAAGTTCAGTTTACGCTACAACTTCAAACATTTTTATAATTTTGTCAATAGTGCTAGCCACTCTGAAATCAACTTAATTTCCATTGCTATAAAGTTGGTATTTGTTTAACTTGAAATAGGGTAGGGGTGTACAGCACTGCGCACTTTTACTTTAAACCATGTATAGGTTAGATTACGTTTAACTTATGTTAATACTTGCCGATAACTTAGTCTAGCAAAATGAAAATTTACTCAGTAGCCTTTTAACACTTCTGAAGCCTTTACCTGAAAAGTCGATCCGGAAATAAGGGCAAAGACTACCAATTCTAAAAAATTAATCAGCTGTCCCATACTTTGGGTCAAGTAAGTAGTGAATTTTTGTATGGGACTGTTGAGATTTTTTTCGTGATTACGATGTTGGTTCCATGGAGAAAGTTGTTCAGTTTGATGGTCAGCTTTCTGATACACGCTGTGGTTTTCTATAACCAGAATTAACTCAAACTTAAACCCTTTTAAGACCCAACATGCTTCTGCGCCCTGCTGTGCCTACGACGCAGCTGTACCTTTCGCGTCTGCATCACTCCACGACAACTGAGGAAGTCGTGCAGTATGTTGTTCTATGTTAGGGGTTTGGTTTCCGCACTTAGTCCTTCAGTGGACCATTGTGCGTGGTCGTGCAGTATTTGAAGGTGAAGACTAACTGGACTCTCAGGGTCGAAAGGTTGGAATCGCGCCACAACATCACCTTTAAGTCATTCGTGGTACGAGTTCCAACCCAACATCTACAGACCTGTCTGTAAAAGGAATTTTGGCCGAAAGGTGTCGAAATATCACGTTTCCGAGGACGGTTACACGACACCACGCAGCGAAACACGACGCCGACAACGTTACGTGTACAGTCATAGTTTTAAGGTTTATAATTATGTATTAGTTTATTATTGTATAAGATTATTTTGTTTATTTTATCTATTTGGCTTTAGTTGCATGATAATAAAATGATTATTATTATTATTTTCTCTCAACGCATTCTGATCACCGTTTTCAAAGCATCGTTAGATTTTATGACCTTTTTCAAGCTTCAACTTCAAATAGTAAAGTAGAAATATAAATATCGATATCGACAAAGGCGAGGCTCGAGACTCGGGAGATGACAGACGGGCCGCCATTAAGCAACGAACGCTTATTGCGTTGCCCGCGACGTTTATATTGTTCCTTAGATAATACAGCGTTATTTAGTACAACACTAATATTCACCCGTTTTTTGTGCCCGTCTCTCCTTGTTAGACGAAAATCTGATGTACCGTCGCATCATTTACATTGAAACGATCCCCTTCTTAGGGTTCCGCACACAAAGGGTACCAACGGGACCCTACTACAAGCTCCACTGTCCGTCTGTCACAGGGCTGTATCTTGAACCGTAATAGGTGGACACTTAAAATTTTCACAGAGCGTGTTAATTTTTAACTTAGTAGCAACTAAGTTAAAATTAAAGTTGTATTATTAAAGATTTTGACATTATTAATTGTTTGACATTATTAGTAATTATTACCAAAATTTGCCAAATGTATGAACTAACACTAGTGTTTAAGATGTGTATGTAATTACTAACAAATTGGATTATATGATCTGGATAAATAAATTTATTATTAAGTATTTTAAAGGCAAGAAATCTTTTATTTTGGACTTTTTTTTAACTAAAGTAATATTGTACGATGGATCCCTTCGTATGCGAGTCTGACTCGAACTTAGCTGCTTTTTTATAATTTTTGCCATTATCCGAGTTTATGAAGGTTTTTCTAAAGGTGCAATACTGGTTTTATTTATAGGTAAATGTCTTCTCTAATAGCTGTCTCGGTTGTTCCTTAACAACCAAGACAGCTATTAAAGAAGAAAAAAAAAAAGAAAAGGCCATGCCTTTTGTAATTACATTTGCTCTATAGAATATTCTAGGTGGTAGAGGCGTTTCATAAATTATACTTTTTAGGAAACGTAGAATTTTTTGTGCTCAAATTTATAATTAGGTGCTGAAAGGAAGTAGTAAAAGTTCAGAATTACAGCCAGCGTAAAAGTTTCATAAAAGCGCTGATTAAAAAAGGATATAATGTGAATTGAATGAGGCTAAAAGTCACCCGAAGAGCAATAGAGAGAACTATGCTTGGCGTTTCCCTACGTGATCGAATCACAAATGAAGGGATCCGTTGGAGAACCAAGGTAACCGACGTAGCCCGAAGAATTTCCAAACTTAAGTGGCAGTGTGCAAGCGACATTGCTCGCAGAACAGATGGCCGACGGCGCCGAAAGGTTCTGGATTGGCAACTGCGTACCGGAAGACGTAGCGTTGAAAGACTTGCCACAAGATGGACTGAAGACTTGGTGAAGGTGGCAGGTATCTGCTGGATGCGAGAAGCATAAAACCGGTCGAAGTGGCGATGCTTGGGGGAGGCCTATGTCCAGCAGTGGACGTCTTTCGGATGAAATGACCCACAGCTTATTACTTGACTGCGCCAGAAGGAGGGTTATGTTTTTCGAGTGTATGTATTTTAAAAGCCTTATTCAATATATCAGTGAACTGTCTTAGGGGGGGGGGGGGGAGGGTTCAGGGGATCAGACCGTAATAAATCATCTCAATATAGCTGTTGCTGTCGTTGGTCAAAACAAAAACGAATCATAAGTTGCACAATTTTTACTACCGAAACAAGAAAGACCCCTTTTGGATTCAGCAACAAAATGAGCATAAAATACAAGATTTGCTAGAGTAAATCTTTAGCCAGACACCACAAACCTCACTTACTTTTTATCCACAAACAAGATGTAAGTAGATACTAAAAGAAGCACTAAAAAGTCATGTTGGAAAATCCTCTAATAAAACTGTTTCCACCAACCAGTGTCAACATTCCGATACTCCTAGAATTGACCGGTCTGAACTAAAAGTTAAGGAATTTCTAACTCTCATAGATCTAAACAGCGATTAACTCAAAAAAACACTTTTTTCAGGAAAGTTGAAAAACTGATTACTATGTCCATATGCACTGCAGGAGTTTGCTGTATTGATCAATACTATTTAAGTTTAGTAATGGAACTATTTTAGAATCTGTTTTGTTGGTCGCTAGGTAGTGAGTTAGGGAATTCGATGGTATGCATACCTCAAAAATTGAGATTTTAGAGTTAGCTCTCTTTAGATCTAGGTGTGCGAATATTTCATAGCTTACTTAGAGCTGGGATTTTGTTAAGTCCTGTCTTATCTATTACCTGAGGCCTAAACCAGGTTACAAGTTCTTGGCGCACTTAATTAGGTAACGTTTTATTTGTAGCCATAATGATTTACTTTGTTAATCTAACAAAACTGTCTAAACTAGGCGAAAAGTATTGAAACTGTACGCGATTTACACATCTAAGCCGCGTTCAAAAGCTGTCAGTGTCAATAATGCACAACAATGACGTAGGTAACTGACAGCTCTTGAACGCGGTTTAGAGATGCTGTTCGCTTAGTTTCATTGGTGAAATTGGCCCTTAATATTTTGATTTCTTAATTATTATTATTATTATTTTTATTAGCCTGTGCTGTCCCACTCCTGGGCAAAGGCCTCCCTCCACTCCTTCCATCTTTCGCGAGCTCGCGCCGCCCGCGCGTCCTCCTTCCAGTCTTGGTGGAACTTATCCAGTTCGTCCCGCCATCTCCTACGTGGTCTGCCACGACCCCGCCTCACTGTCTCAAGGCACCAATTCTGCGCTGTTTGGGCCTACAGTTTGTCCGGCATGCGGCAGACATGTCCTGCCCTGAGCAGCCTTTTGAGCCACGTCCGCTATCTTTGTTTTTTGTTTTTTCTTCTTAAATTGCATGACATTAATTTGTCAATAAGGAACAGTGCGCTATATGTCATAATTAGCCTATAATGTTCCCATTGCTGGGATACAGGCCTCTCTGTGTGGGCCGTAATCCATCACGGGGTCCTAGAGCAAAAAATCTATTGTTTGGACTAAAAAATTAAAACACTAGTGCTTTAGTATGTTGCTTGTAAAGTAATCTGACATAAAATCAGAATGATTGTATCTATATTAGTATGGTTTTTATTGTAAAAAGAAAGTTTTTAGAGGTATCATCATGATTTTTTTCTATCGTATCAAATTATTTGTATTAGGGTTTCAACACACTATCTAACTAAAAAAAATCATGAAGAACATCATATATTTTTCTGATTTTGTTTACTGTAGTCGATCATATACTTTTAGGCATTATAAAACTTGCATTTTTGCGTTTAGTTCCTGTAGGGGGACTACAGGACCTAAACGCAAAAATTGCAAGTTAAGGTGCCATTTATTTTATTTCAAACAGCTGGTTATTGATGATAGGTACTACCTACTTCCCTTTGCGAGTTTAAGTAATACGATGCCAATCAAAGTTATTTACATTAGGAAAGGTGTTCGCAGTTCCGCCCACTAAGAAATTGTCGGTTTTCCTAGATGAGAAGATATCTTTGGCATGTAATCGAATTTATATACAGGGTCCCATTAAAATAGATGGACAAATTTTAACACAGCGCTCAGTTCCTCTAACCAAAGATATACAAGCAAAAAAAAAACACTGATTAAAGTGATTTTATTTTGACCTAAAATAATAATTTGCACATTATTGTATTTTCGTTAGCTGATTATTTTTCTTGTAACTATCTATGCGTTTTTCTTATATTGTTTTACCATCGTCCTTATTTTGGTGGTCTGAATGATTTCTAAAAGTTTGTCCATCTTTTTTAATGGGACCTTATTATATAAATAAACTAGCTGACCCGGCGAACTTCGTACCGCTTCAGAATCAATAAACACAAAATGTAAAGATCTAAGAAATCGGTCCAGACGTTCTTCAGTTATAAATAGTGTAACTAACCCGATTTTGTTTTCTCTATATAGTTATAGATGTCTAGTTCTAGTTTTATTAATTAATGTTTATTTCTAGTTTCTATCTATAAATATATCTAAAATTGTTGTTATGGAACTCAGTGGTCTTTCGCTCCTGGGGTGGCCGCTAATAACTGCGACACAATTACTAAACGAACGCAGTATTAACGTAAACAAAAATTGTAATAATTATGTTTTTGTTCCAATAAATATTTGTATTTGTATATTTTTTTCCATTTTGTGTTCCTAAATATATTATTGAATACTCTAATATAAAATTGCGTCTCATTGTGAACCACAAATAAATCCTATTTTTGAAAAAAAAAAATGCCAAGTAATTATGACCAACTTGGATGTAGTGCTCCGCTGCCACTCCTGCGGCACTGCTCGCTTGGCTCGCTCGGCTCGCGCTTGGTTGTTCACAGTTCGTTACTTCTCTAGAGCCGTACAAATTTTCCCTGCCTTACAGCGAATTTTCCCAAAGAAACTGAACGCGGTCAGCGCATTTAAATGACGTTCTAGAACTGTATCAGTGTCAATATTCCACAAACATGATGACACTGAACTGATGACTTGAACGCGGTTTAGAAGTGCTGATCGCGTTAGTGTCAATGGTGAAATTCGCCCTAAACCTCACAGAGAACATCAAAACCGGACCCAAAATAGTTCCGTACCACTATACTATCTTCGCCAAGAACATTGTCTTGTTAAATTCCTTCCTTTTTAAAACATATTGTTAAAGTGTGGGTCCTCCATGACTTCACACTATATATTTTCTTAACTGTCTCGTTCAATATGTTAGCATTGAAAAATTTACATAGCATGCAAGTTTTAAAGGTGCTCGCAGGTGGCAGTACGGAGTATAGAAATAATACGTTAAACGTCAGCTCAGTTTTGGAGCCACTTCTTTTTGTAATGGAGATATCAATTACATGCGCTGAAATGTTGTGTGGTGGGATGTTTGTATACATATATACATAGAGAGGAAGGAATGACATTGGATGTTGATTATTTAGTAAATACTGGTTGAAGTTTTAACCAGGATGGTTTTTCATCCAACTTCTACGAATTGCTCGATAAGTTAATGGGATAAGGAGCTAAATACTACTTCCTAGTATCATAAATAAATAAACTATAAACCACATAAATATACAAATGTAAAGGATAGTTATTCTAAGTAATTATTAAAATGCAAGTCTATACCGTTTCCCTTTATATGGCTAAAAATAACTAAAACCCCTGACCAGCGATACCGCTATAGGTTTTATTATGTATGGGACCAACCAACTTTTACTACGTATGGGACCAAACCTGAAATCGCGAAAAAAATATCAGCTGTACCCTACATTTTGACGAGATAAACGAATAGAAATGTAGGGAACAGCAGATTTTTCTTTGCGATTTCAGGTTTGGTCCCATAGTAAAAGTTGTTCATAATGATGAGTACAATGACCTCTTAAGAGGTTGTTAATGTTTTACCACTAACCCTATACATGCAGTTAAAGCTTTACCGAAGCGTTTGCCAAGTGTGGTGACATGATAATGGAATTAAAAAAAACTGAAACTTATGAACATTTTCGGCACGTATTGTTTTGTTTCTTTGCCCCCCCCCCCCCCCAAAGATTGACAAACCGAAAATTCCTATGCAATTAAACCCGTAAAGCTAAAGGCATAGAGCATTAATAAAACTAAAAAGATATAAGGTTATATACTTTTCTTATGCAACCCGTAACATGTTGCTTACCGACAACTTACAAACAGGTATTAGTTATAAGTTATAACTTTAAAACTCTCCGTAACAAGTTACATAACAAGCATCTGATTTAATTCCCGTCTACTTAATACTTAACTTAAATAGAGACCGAGAAGCGTGTGACAAAGGAACTTAGGTTGAAAAGTAAATATTATAATGTTTATTGTAATGGAAACTAGTGATAGAAGTGATTATAATGTGTTGTGGACTATTCATTTTGGGGGAAACATTTGGAGATTTAAAATAGATTTTGGTGTTGGATTTCCCTTTGCGAAGTATAAGGATAATAAGCGTATAATGTTCCCACTGCTGGGACACAGGCCTCCTCGCGGTGAGGAGTGGGCTGTAATCTATCACCATGCCCAATACGGGTTGCTAGATGTTACATGTCTTCGAATTTTTGGTTCTAGGACATGTTGGTTTCGATTTGGATATTCCCACGGAATCGACATTTACGCGGGTGAAACCGCGGGGCGCAGCTAGTAAATAAATATTTTGTTTTTTACTGTAAAGTTAAAAAGTAAACACCTTCAAAAAATGCGACTAGCACCGAAAAAAAACACTATTACGGTCGAATTGAGAAACCTCCTCCTTTTTTGAAGTCGGTTAAAAATAAAAGCTAGTTTCAAATCAGTGACCAACCATTTTATATCCAGCAATTTTCTCGTTTGTGAACCACCCTCAAATAGACGAATGAAGTTATCAAGTCCATGGAATTGACATGAAATGAAACATGTACGTAACAGGCAATGCGTGTCTGGTGTGCACCTTTGATGGCAAATTGATCGAACTTCATATTGATATGATAGTGTGTCTAGTGAGTATCTATGTATATTCGATGGCACTTTTAGGTCTGTGTTTGAGGTAAATGGGATTCGAATGTGCATTGACGGATTTGGGACGAGCTGCTGTTTTATTTTATGATTTACTAGCTGCGCCCCGCGGTTTCACCTGCGTAAATGTCGATCCCGTGGGAATATTGGTATAAAAAGTAGGCTATATGTTAATCCAGGGTGTCAGCTACCACCATACAAAATTTTGTCAAAATTGGTCCAGCCGTTTGAGCGTGAAGAAGTAACAAACATATAAACACACAGTCACACAGTCACACACTCACAAACTTTCGCCTTTATAATATTAGTGTGATTTCCTGCTATTTACTTTTTATTATATCTCAAGATGATACAAACTGACAACGTCAATGCAGTATGTAATTAATATACTAAACATTTAATTGAATCCTGATTTTCCATAAATAGGTACAATGAATGGAACTAGTTTCAACAGATTATTATGCGATATACTTAATTTAATTTCATATCTGTCGATGTTTTCAGCGTTCAGCGCTTGTAATCCCCGCGGCCATAATCAGTTACAAAACAATTTGAAAACTCTCAATGTAATGTTCACTAAGCGTTTGAACGGGGCCTTTTCAATAAAATATAAATTTCACAACAAAACAGTGAAAATTAAAAAAAAAAGTGGGATATTACAAAACAAACCACATAATAAGGCCGCCCGCGCCGCGAATATGAGACAATAAACGACAAAGCTGTATCGTAGCGGTCTACGTGGCGCTTCCGTAGCAAAACTCGTAGGCGACTACGCCGTAGCAGCGGGATACATCTAATGAGGGCACTGATATTGTACCGCTCAGCCGGCGGTCGACTCAGGCGGCCTCTATAAATTGGTTTCATGCATATTTATTTATTCAAATATGTATGAATTGAAATCTCCACGACTACTGAAATATGGCACTCGTGGACGAAAATTGAATCAACAGGGTAAATTAAGTTGACAGGCGCAGTAATAGTGTTTGGAATATAAACTCTTTTAGTTGAATAAGAAGCGTAACTTAAGAAAGTGCTCTCATGGAATTATTCAAAGTATTCTTCATAAACTTCGCCTTCAAGGAGCGAGCTGCGAACAACAAATTTTTCATATTTTGCTCTCCTGACGTTTGGGGAAATTGGTGTTTAATGAGTAAACTTATGCATCGTGGCGTACGCTAATCTTGTTTATTATTTTTTTGTGATAATGCACGTTTAGAAAAGTGCACGTGTGTTTAAAGTTGCAGCTTAATAGTTTTTTGATGACTTCGCCCGGTGCAAAATTGAGCGTGCTCGAGTCGGTATAAAATACTTTGAACTTTCCGTAAACCGTTTTGTTTGTTAAATTTTATTTGGTAATGCGGTGGCACAGCGACTCCGCCGTTTTGTACAAATTGGGGGATTTCAAATGGCGTGTTTTCCCGCTAGTATTTTTGTAAATATGCTTAATCAACTTTACGTAATGTCATATCCGGTAAGATAAAGGAAGAACAGCGAATTGGATTCAGGGTTCATCCTGGAGATTTTTAAACTAAGATTAATTTATCTCGTTTCATAAATAATATATTTCCTCTGAAATGTACTTACTGTGTACGATTGAACTGTAGCAACAGATCTAACAGATAAATGAGGCGAGTCTCAAAGCTGGAAACTAATTAAAGTCGGTAGGCACGAATCAATACTTATAAATTAAGACGGTTTAACTTGCAAAGGTAATTGGGCAAAAGTTCATCTCAAATATTGACACTGGAATGACGACAGAGCAGAAAAGCTGAGGCAGTAACTCTTTAAGGCACAGTTTACACTTTCGACTCATCGTTGTTCGTCTACAGTAAATTGTTAACGGGGAATTGTCCTCGACCATTCATTCTTGGATTAACATTTTTAACAATGAATCAAGTCGTTTTGAAAGTTTGTGAATTTAACAATTTGTTCAAAAGTAGGGAAAACGTGGCTGATGAAAACGCGGCTTATAAAAATATTGGATGTCATTTCTGTGATTGATTCTATTTTCATGGGCATGATAAAACGATCAAATAATGCCAATTTGCTGAAGCCATTCGTCGGGTTTTTTTTGACACTTGTGCAACTTCAATAACTTATTCAAGTAAAATAATTATCTTCTTGTTAAGTAAACTTGTTTCTAGATAAATATATATCTTCGTAGCGATTGATAAATTTGTTATTTTAATAATTCACTGAAACCGCTAGATTACGTTAAATATTTACAGTTAAACATTTTGCGAAGAGAAATCTTACGTTGTGGGTAAGGTTTGTTTGATCTCCCCGTTATAATATATAAGAGGAATAGCGGGCGGTCTTTTCTCCATAGAAACGTTCTCGCCTGTTTTCTTTCTGGTTAATGACCATAAAGTAATGATTATTTACAGAATAATAAATATTAATTACTTGGATCTCCCTATGTTTTAATTTTCGATGATACATTATTTACTATTTTCTATATTTTTTATTTTAGGTGGATTAAATGGGTATCTCATACCGAAATAATTTGATAAAGGACAGCTAATAGAAATCATATTGTAAGAATAACCATTAAACTATTATTTTTGATTGGAAACAGCACCCTAATTGCTTAATCACAATCTGAACCATTTTGATGCATATTGCTTCTTAGGTTCGAAAAATGTGTCTGCTCAACAATGTAAATAACGCAATGAATATTGTTGAACTGTCAAAATGGAAGCCATTCCCTACTGTTAGTACCTATTACCTCGCTGCTCTTTGAAACAAATCCCGATCAACAGGAATCAAATAAATCCCATATGTAGGTACCAATCAGAATAGGAACAATAGCGTAGGTACATAACCTGACAAATTGGTTACCTATGTACAGACGCCAGCACATCAAGCTACTACAATCTGTCAAATTTATTTAATAGATTTTCAACATTAACGCTAAAGCATAAGGTTCAAAGTTGGTTGGGAAAATTTTACAGTTTCGAGTAGCTTGATGTGCTGTAGACAAAAATTTTACGCATACGTGTATCGAACTCCCAACTCTAACTTAGCCACTACGCCAATCAGATATTTATCATTCTATTCCATAAATTGACGTGTCACGGTACGTCACGTCACAATAAACTCCCCTATTCACAGCCACGTCGCATCAATTTATTGTATTGGCAATATTTGGTAATCTCGATACGTTTCGTTGCGCATTAATTTCGCTAATAGTTTGTTTTTGTTCAGGTGTTGCCATAAGCCGATTATGGACTGTTATCAAATAAAGCTCATTTATATGACCGGTGTCCGCATTAATGATAGCAGTCACATAATTGTAACGAGAGTTTAATGTTGTTTAACGGTTTTACACGTTGATACAGTGTGGGGGTGTGTGTGTGTGTGTGTGAGCTTGAGGTTGCTAAATGAGTGCTGGCGTATCTTTTGAGATAATTAATGATGACTGATTATTGTGTAAGTAAAATTAAACGACATTTTGTGTGTAAACGTATCCCCAGTTAGTCCGTAGTGAATGAAATAAGTCAGTCAGATCTATTCTTTAAAAATTAAACCGTGAACACTTGGTGAAGTGAGCTTGAAGTGAGCTGTCATTCTACCTAAAGCTAGGGATTGACACTACTTATAGCTTTTTTTTTTTCAGGATGGGAAATCATCAAATGACCCCTCCCGCTCTGGGTGGAGCGGCAGGGAGTGTCAGACTCTTACTGAGTAAAACCCACCCGTGTTCCTTCTTTAGCCCTTTATTTTCCGGGCCAGCGGTAACCCTTTCGGACAATCCCGCTGAGCACTACTGATAGCTCACTTCACATTTTTACAGAATCGATCGGCTTTTCTCAAACATTCGCAAAGACATTAACTTGAATTCGATGTAATAATGAAGTGTTTCCCCTTAACTACGTACAGATAAATATACCTACTAAGTATCTTTTTGAAATGTATACATACTAATATTATAAATTCGAAAGTAACTCTGTCTGTTTGTCTGTATGTTACCTTTTCACGCCTAAACCACTGAACGGATTTCGATAAAATTTGGCAGAGAGATAGATTGCATCCCGGGGAAGGACATAGGGTAGTTTTTATATCCGATATTCCCATGGGATCGACACTTATGCGAGTGAAACCGCGGGGCGCTGCTAGTATTGTATACAAACCGTACGAAAGTAAGCGTCGCGCGTCGTCGACAATCTCAAAGTTACGTTATATTCTTTCGCCTACTTTATATTATTTAAGCTTTGATATATTCGCAATTTAAGTTGCCTGAAACTCGTTGGAGAGCGAACAGATTAAATTACATTTTTTTTTCTTCTTACCAACGAAAGCAAACGACTTTTTACTGCAAACAGAGGAGGTTAGGGAATGGAGAATAAAGTCGTGTCGTCGAATATCTGGATGGATATTGTGTTTTGTGCGCCAAATCTAGAAGTGATTATAACATGTACCTAAATGAAAATAGTTAGTATTAGACGATTAAAAAGTACGCCATATACGTACTTTCCAAAATGGTGGAACATTAACTTTCGAATTCCATAGTACAGGTGTTTATTGCACAGCGAGCACGACCAATTTGAGGCATCATTTATTTGGTCACGGTTCGTCCCAAGACAAGTTAGAGAGTACATACATATATGGCGAACTAGAGTAAACACAATATGATTACTAATCACATAATACAGACAAGAAAACATGAATGTACCAATCATTACACCTACTAACATTTAGAAAAAAAACACTACAAAAAGAAACAGAAATCACAAGTATGTCATACCAAATTAAACATTAGTTACATTTGTTATAAACATATAAGCACCACCAAACCATCTAAAAGCCATTCAAAAATTACCTTTATTCCAATGTGGATAGGGAAGTCTGATGCCAATGCAGGTTGCGGATGAAGTGCCGGCAGGAGCGGCAGTGGAAGAGGACAGGACATCATAGCTGCGCCAACCTGCCAACAAATGATTACCTTCAGTAATTGAGAAGCCAGTGTTTGTGCAAATGTTGGACGTGATTCTGTAAGGACGAAATGTAGTGCAAAATTCGCGATAGGAAAATATGGGTAGGAGTGTTGTAGCCTTGGGGCGCTATGGAACGTGTTCTTTTCCGAAATTTACCAATTTTATTGCAGTATCGGGTTAACCATGTCTATAGAAATCTTTAGCTTCTGAGAAGCATGGTCTTACGACGCATATAGGAGTATTACACATAAAAAACCGGACAAAATTATTTTATATTTTATTTTACTATTTTATGAAATGAAAATTTCACTCCTATGTGCGACGCACCGTTTCTGAGAAATTGGCCTTCTCATAGTGCCCCTAAGCGTATACTCCAACTCTGCCCCTAAGACGACCCACTGACCAAAATATGTCCCGCTTAGGTAACTGCTACGGTAGGATGCCTATTTCAAAGTGGGGTGTCACCAAACTAACCAGCAACCTATACTATAGTGTCCATAGCTAAAAGGGTGGTGTGTAAAATGCCGTCCCTTTTAGAGATAATCATTTGATGTTCAGTAATTTTAATATTTTTTGCTACAACTACTTATTCAATCTATTTGGAAATACCATTTCAGACAGCAATCTACATGGTCTACACATGATCTGACCAAGATTGTGTCTGGACTTCAAAAGGGACTGTGACCTCAGAGTTAGTGTCGGCCTTTCTTCTGAGAGCAGTCAGATAGGAAACACGGACCTCATCTAGTTTTTAAAATATGATTAACGTGTAAAAGTGTTTGTAAAAACTTACAGAAAAAAAAAATCATTTATCATTTATCAAAAGAGAAAAATACTTCAAAGAAAAACAGTTTGATCGTATTAAATAAATGTTAAATAGTATACCATTTAAATCCTACATCTATCACGATTAAGGAAACCATCCTTAAAAAAAGTTCACGACGCTCTTAATTACCAACATCTGCGAGCACCATTTAGGATTCCGTATCATAATTTCGTCGTACGAATACATCGATACACGAATAGGGATGGGAAACGTCGAAAACAATTTAGTTAGCGATGTATTCGGGAAGCCGGGATAAACTCGGTAGATATGCCTCTCTAATATTCCGTGTGGGGATGCTGGGTCCGTTGAAAACGATATGAATAATATATTGGCGCGAATGCACGGCCGGTCGCGGAGATCAGTCCGCATTACGACTCAATACGGCTTGTGCTGTGACGAATATAAGCGTCGAACGGGCGGACAGGGCGATACAACCGTACTGTATGTAGGTGGTGAAAACATTTGATTGATTGCGTGCAGGTAATAGTTTGATGTCTGGCTAATTGTGATGGCATTAGTGAACTATGTTTGGCGAAATTACAAAAGGAACTATTTACAATTTTTTTTTTATACGTTCGGTCTTAAGTCATACCAAGTAAAGATTTTTAAGCTTCATGTTTATTTTTCTTTACATTTTATATTTATTACTACCTGACCCGGCAAACGTTGTTTCGCCATATAAATTATTTCTGGCTGCCCGGCGCTACTTCATTCGCGTGGTGTCCTACCCCTTACCCTATCCTACCCCTACCCTACTTCTACCCTACTCCTAACCTACCCCTACCCTACTCCTACCCTACTCATAACCTACTCCTACACTACTCCTACCCTACTCCTATAAGTAAATATTAAAAAATTAAAGTAACCTATGTCCGTCTCCTGGTTCTAAGCTACCTAACACACACTAACACGACACACACACACGACTAACACGACTTTCTTTTATTATACCTTCGCGTTTGTAGTCTTTGAGCAGTGGTGGCCCAGTGACAACGGGGAATTACGAGTCGTACCTAGTTCGTGGGTTCGAGCCTGCCTGGGTTCGAAGCCACGAACTGCAACTCGAGTCGACAGCGCTTTACTTTGTGTAGGTAAAAAAATTTCATCACCACTGCTCTCAAAATGGTGAAAGACAACATCGTGAGGAAACCGGCATGTCCTAGAATAAAAAATTCGAAGACATGTGACATCTACCAACCCATACTGTGTCCGCGTGGTATATTACAGCCCACTTCCTCTCGAAGAGTGTGCTGTGTCCCCGCAGTGGGACATTAAAGGCTAAATTGTAGTCTGTGTCCTGTCGGCAAATGGCGTGATATTATGTCCATATAGTGTTATAAATATAACCGATTCGCCAGAATCCAGCTACGCGAACCTCCCGGTTTTGTATTGTCGTGTCACCCTAACCGGTATCGAAATTAGGCGAGTCGGATCCGACCAAGCGATTCGAGTTCACTTTGCCGCCTTTACTAGAATCAGAACATATCACTGAACACAGTTTAGTGATATGTTCAATCCATTTCATTGACTATAATGACAGACGAGACGGCAATCTTGTAGAATTTAGCCGAATTAGGCATTATGGAAGCGATCAAATAACAGATCCTGACATTTTCCGGGTATGTTGTGTTATCGGGTTTCGATTGAAGTGGGTTTGTGTTGAGGTCCTTGTTATTTGTGTTTATGAAAGCTTTGTTAAACGGGTTTCTTGGGTTTTGGATAAGTAAATAAATATTACTTCTTCTTCTTATTTTTCTTCTTATTGTCTTTCCTTTCTCCCTTAATCCATCCAAAGGTTGTATTTAAAAAATTGCTTTAGCAATAAGACCGCCCATTGTGTCACCCTTTCTAAAATTCCTAAATTTATAGCTGTAATATTTATGGTGTACCTAATAAAGAGTATTCTCTGTATAGAATACTCTTTATTAGGTACACGGATGCGAGAAGCACAGAACCGGTCGAAGTGGAAGTGCTTGAAGGAGGCCTATGTCCAGCAGTGGACGTCTTTTGGCTGAAATGATGATGATGATGATGATACAGGGTGAAATTGAATACACGCGACAAACTGGAATGGGAGATTGTACTCATCATTATGAACAACTTTTACTAAGGGACCAACGCTGCAATCGCGTTTTATGTTCGCCTTTTTTTTTTTTTTTTTGGATGGGAAATCATTAAATGACCCCTCCCGCTCTGGGCGGAGCGGAAGGGAGTGTCAGACTCTTACTGACTAAAACCCACCCGTGTTCCTTCAGTTGCCTGTGTATCTCTTTCGAACAACCCGCGACCCTGGCGGGCATCGGCCCTAGCGGACCCCGTCAGTTGATGCTGACATCTCCTTGAGGCGCGCGTGGAACACAATGCGCCGTCGACCCGGGCCTGGTCCTTACCGGACGGCGAGCTGCCCATTGCTCGCCGCCCGCAAGCCCGCGCCTACGGTGGCCGGGAATCAGCTATCGACTCCCGACGCCCGGGGCGTCTCCTGCGGCGGCTGGGGGCGTGAGGGCGCAAGGATTGCCTCTCCCTCACGCGCTCCGCCTCCTCCTTCGCGAGTATCACTGCTTCGCAGAAGGAGGCGATAGCCTCCCATGCACTCTCGCTCCGTACCATGGCCCGGACTAGGGCCGGACGCGAGAGATCGCCGCCGCCGATCGCCGCCGTGAGGACACGGCGGTGCTCTGCCCAAGCTGGGCAGATCTCCACCGTATGCTCCACCGTGTCCTCCGGGCGATCCACACAATGGTGACACTCGGGCGTTTCCTCCCGCCTTATTCGGAACAGGAACCTCCCGAAGCAGCTGTGTCCGGTGAGGACCTGCGTTAGGCGGAAGGTGAGGACGCCGTGGCGCCTCTCTACATACCTCTCTACTCCTCAAAGAGGAGACTTATCGCCGCGATTGTGGCGTGCCCATTTTATGTTCGCCTATCTCGTCAACATGTAGGGAACAGCTGATCTTTTTTTCGCGACATCAGGTTTGGTCCCATAGAATAAGTTGTTCATAATGATGAGTACAATCTAACATTTCGATTTGTCGCATGTGTTCAATTTCTCCCTGTATTTATATCTATCTTATCTACTTCTGTCCAGTTTCCCATAATTGAAAATATCAATGCTTTTATTCTTTATGAAAAATAACTCATCACACGCCTGTTTGTGCCGAAGGATTAGGCAGAGGTGTATGTATCTTTAGTACACCCACATGTTGCCAGGTATGTTAGTTCAATGTAATAGGAGGCGAGGCGAGCCTATTGCCATCAACCGAGTACAAGTCCAGACTTCGGGTTGCTACTGAGAAATTCCAGATGGAAAAACCCCACTTTCCCCGACCCACGAATCGCATCCAGGACCTCATGCTCAGCAGTAACGCTTGAGACCAACGAGGCAGTAAAAATATCGGGTTATTACACCAACTATGAAAGTAATGACATTGACAACCCTAAAAGCCATCAGCGAAATTCAGAATGGCAGAGCTTTCACAAAAACCACATAATACAGATTGGAAATTTCGTAAATATCTAAACAAAATCAAACAAACGGTACAATGTTAATATGAACCGGGAAGGACGCGAAGTTTTAATCGAAATGTCGAGCGGTTGTACCGAGCATCCCCAGGGGTGTCTCGTTACAATAAATTAATTAACTATACTAATTGAATGATACAAACCGAATTAACTGTGAGAACTGTTTTTGATAATAAAGGGCTTCACATCAATAGAAAATTGTTTTAATCATTTTATAGTTTTGTATTGCTTAACGAAGAATATTAATAAATTTTAGATCGTTTCGAAGAAGTCGCGAACGAGAGAGATCGGTTTTATTAATTTTCTTAAGAGCCATTTAAACGGTTATT
Organism: Oligia latruncula; assembly: GCA_948474745.1. Taxonomy (NCBI): domain Eukaryota; kingdom Metazoa; phylum Arthropoda; class Insecta; order Lepidoptera; family Noctuidae; genus Oligia; species Oligia latruncula. The sequence continues at coordinate 7,600,564 of OX419686.1, read as the reverse complement.
TTGCAATCATGTTGGCCTATTCGAGCCGACGTATATAGAAATATATGAGGATTTCGGTTGTGCTATATTGGAAACGCTGTTTTGTTACGTATTAATGAATACATTAGCTCTTTTGATAATGACGAGCATCGCCTTATAAATCGCCGTTCTTTCTGACTTTTTTTATTTTTGCTCGGCTCCTAAGGGTCATAGCGTGATGTTAAATAGCCTATAGCCTTCCTCAAGAATTGGGCTATCAAATACAAAAAGATTTTTTCAAATCCGACTGGTAGTTACAGAGATTACCCCTACAGACAAACTTTACCTCCTTATAATACATATTAGTAGGTATACACAAGTCATTCGTTTGGACTCAGGACCCAGGTTACCCGAAGCAAGGAAAAGGTATTCAGGCGGAGATTCATAGACGACTCCGCCTTGGAGTGTAAACGTGGTGCTGTTCCACAAACGATGGGACACTTAATATCATGTCCTGCGAGTCCTGTCAGCTGCACGTTACAGGAACAGATGGACGCTAGTGGGGCACCAAACACGTAGCCGACTCCTGGGTCGAGTCTATTAAGGTTGCCATCGACATGCTTAGAAGAAGATTAGTTCGGTGATCAAGAACCTGTTCAGAACATGATGAATCGTTACGATTTAGGATTGGTCTGACTGCCATTCGTGGTTGCAGTTTTTTTTTTTCAATGTCTCTATTGGACTAAAAATCCACAAAATATATAGGTATGATAGATTTGCCTGTCCTCAGGCACATGAAGATATGTCGTACCTAATTCAACAATGATTTTTAGCATTATTTTTCTTTAAAAAAATTGCATCGCTGAAATTCAAAGCAAAAAAAATTGTCAAAGGGTCGCTCAGTCACAAAGATGAAGTAGTTGACCATTCCAAAGCGTAGTAGGTTCCTCTAGGTCAGTCACAAAGATGAAGCTAGTTGACCATTCCAAAGCGTAGTAGGTTCCCCTAGGTCAGTCACAAAGATGAAGCTAGTTGACCATTTTAAAACGTAGTAAGTACCTAGGTCAATCACAAAGATGAAGCTAGTTGACCATTTTAAAGCGTAGTAGGTTCCCCTAGGTCAGTCACAAAGATGAAGTAGCTGACCATACCAAAGCGTAGTAGGTTCCTAGGTCAGTCACGAAGATGAAGCTAGTTGACCATTCCAAAGCCTAGTAGAATCCAAAGGAGAAGAACAGGCAAGAAACTATACAAAATACACATACAAAAAAAAAGATTAAATACCTACATAGTCCATCTAATAAAATACCAATCCACCCGATGAACAATGATGAATATCGTCCGGCGTCCGTACATTGACCGTGTTATATTTCCACCGAGGAAAACCGCGCTCTTCAACTATTCACGAGTCGAGGGAAGTTGTTATTATGACAGTTACCTAACTCCATTAATTACATTAATGAATGCATTAATATAGAGTTGGCTAACTATGCCTCGGGCTGACAGCCGACGTGAAATCCTTTTTACTAGATAAAATAAAAATTGCACTTAGGTTAGTCGACTAGTTGGTGGAAAAGATTTTAGAATGTTTTTTTAGGTGGTTGGGTTTGTGGAAATTGTCGTTTTAGGCTAATGCTATGTTAAACACTTAGGAAGTGGTTTAAAAGCATTTGATCAATAAAATTAAAGACCTGCACAAAAATTTGATTTTCCCGAAAATAGCAAATCCGATTGATAATTCCAGACATTAGCGCGTATAAACTAACAAACAATCAAACTCTTCAGCTTTATTAACAGTTTAAATAATATAGATAGATACCCGTTAAATCGTTAAACAATTAATAAGGACAGCCTTGAGCATTAATAATGACTTTTTAAAACCTGCCGTTCTTAAATATATAATCAATTCGAAGGGACCGATTGGCTTCCTATAATTTTGACGGATCCAATTATTTTATCGCTTCTTCCCGAACGCTGGATACCCTCGAAATTAATTAATTAACTATTGGTATAATTAAATCATCTCGGCTCCGCGAAATTTATTCTTTCGAATGGCGAACAAAGTTTCTTGTTTAATTTATAATGGCAGTAAGATCATAACGGTATGATTAACATGACTAAAGTTTATCGTAAATAAGAGGGGGATGTGATGATTCATGGTATTGCCACACTGTTAGCTAGCCGTTTTGTTACTAAATTAGAGTTAAGCAGGAATCTGTGGTAACGACATTTTCAAAGTAATTTGCACGGCTTAAAAAGGAAACTGTTTTTGTTTAACGGCTCTTTTACACTGTTATTTACTGTATTAAGTCGGCTTTCAGCTAAACAGTTGCCTTTTTCAGTAAGTTAGGGAAGTAGAAACAAACTTGTTAACGTTGACTATAGATAATTTTTCACGGCACTAGTCATTTCTTACCGATATTGAAAGTATTGTTAGGTTCCTCCTGACTGATGTGTATGAGGGCATACACAACGCCAGGATGGACGAATGTTAAGTTAATCTGTATTTTTAACGTCGACTAAACTGACTTATCGATTATTGAGAATGATGATTTATTGATGTGGCAACACCAAGCGGTGACGGTTGACAAGTGGTCAAGAAAGGCGCGATCCGGCAATAGGTATGGGTCGTTACGTGATTTTCGCAAAACGTAACGTAACTAGTTACTTTAAAGGCGTAACCTGTTTTGAAAACTAGTGATTTTTGTAACTAGTTATTTGTCATATTCTATTCAGTGATTCAAAATGGTGTTACCGAAGTATTTGCGAAACGAACATTTACCTGTTTTGAAAACTAGTGATTTTTGTAACTAGTTAATTGTCATATTCTATTCAGTGATTCAAAATGGTGTTACCGAAGTATTTGCGAAACGAACATTTATATGGTTACCTACGTAATCGTTACATGTCACAACCTGTAGGTTTTTTGAACGAATTAGTTTTTGTAGTTACCTTAAGCAGTTACATCATTAATGCTATAACGTAATACGAGATGTTTCCTCTTCAAATGCGTTTTTAAATTGGCGGTTGAGGATTTGAAGCTATATAATTCACCACACTTGTTGCATTTTTTTTTCTTGTTATTTTTGTTTTGTTTTTTTTTTTGCTTTTTTTTCATTACGTAGTTTTTGGAAGAACTTCCACAGGACACTCGAATTGCATCGAGACATGACGAAAAAGTTATTTATTCACAGTTTTTTTTATACGTACTACACTATTCACAATTTATTCAAAAATATTACGAAAACATGCATGGAAGTCACTTTCACAATAAATGCAACATACATAGGTACATACTTGTGCAATATTCACCAACGAACTAAACAAGGTTTACTTGTCAAAGTAATCATAAACAAATACTAATACAATTTCAAATTTGTGTTCGTACGCCGCCCGTCGAAGGTTAAAAATAATGACCAATCTAAATTAATCTCTAAGTCCTAAGTAATACGTATGAAAATTATACGCATCATTTTCGTAGTTGGCGACTTGGTGTGTGCATGTTCGGATTTCATCGTGTCATCACTCGTGATTTCGGGAAGTCTCGGCTCGCTTTGCCGGTCAGTACAAAGAAGTAGGCACACAGGCACAGAGTAGTAACCATGTAGAAACGACTCGCAACGTACTTTTGTTTCGTGTCTCGCTTTTCATTCGATCACTGCATTGGTAATGTAACTAGTTACAAAAATCACTAGTTTATGTGTGACTCGAAACTAGTGATTCGGTTACATGCCCCATAAGCAGTTATTGTAACTAGTGACGTGAAATAACGCTCATACCTATCCGGCAATCGATTCTGTCACTTGATTTTGGAGTGTGCTACGGGTCGGACAACCTAAAGTAGGTAACTGTGTAGAGAATTCTAAATATGATTGTAGCTGGTTGATTGTGGTTGTAAAGATTGTTGCGTTGGAGTAATTAAATAATATTATTGTCTACCTAAGGAGTTTTATTACTTTATAATGAGGACTATGGTGTGGTGATGCTGGAATTAAACAGAAGCGTTACAGGCTTGCGATTGTAGTCTATCTACCGAATGGGTTGACGAGAAAGATCGCAAGCGCACTTTGACAGACCAAAAAATCAAATATCAGTGAAACACATTTTATTATTACTAGCCATTAATTTCCCACTGCTGGGCAAATGTCACCCTACTCTCTTTCCACCTCTCCCTGTCCAGAGCTGCCAAGGAACAATCTTTGTTAAACGAGTCCAGCTCATCCCGCCATCTTCGTCTGAGCCTGTCGCGATGTCGTTTGCCATTAAGCGGAACCCACTGGGTCGTAAGTTTGGCCCATTGATCGTGCGTGGCAGCTTTCCGAGTGACATCAAAGGACCAATTCCCGTAATTAAAAACGTTCAAAATCTCGTCGCAATCGTATCTCGGCGACAATCAATGTCAAAAACTTATCAAGAATGTAATGAAATTAAAGGTATTTTGACAGATTAAGACTGAGATCAGACTGTGAACGTTAGAATTGCCCCTCTGTTATTTGAAACACATGCTTCACGACATTTTTATAGCTGTCAATTTGCTAACGATTAGTCATACAACAAACACACTTTATGAACATGTCAATCGTAAAGTTTTCAACACGACATCGGCATGTTGTTACTAAAAAAACCTCTGTTTCTAACATGTATGTAATAAATATTTACATCGCCATAAAATAGGTACTAGTCAAGTTTTTAGATACAAGATACCAACCTGCCAATCACACGGTTGATTAATATCCAATGAAATGTTTGGGTTTCATACAAGTCCGCCACAAAATAAGAAATTATTTTGACTTTTTACTTTCATGTATAGCCACATGAATTGTGTTTATGACTCTTGTGATTTTATTTGGCGTGTCATGAATGGAATTGAAGGATAAATTTATAAATTCTGCGTTTTATTAATTGTACGATTTACCAATGTTTAAAATACGCATCTGTAATTAGCCATGCTGCGAAAAATTGCTAACTGATAACTATGAAAACCTGTTATGAAAAGATTGTGCTTTTATTATAACAACTAGCTTCTGCCCACGACTTCGTTCGCGTTAAATTTCTTGCTCTCCCATCCCGTCGCTTCGATTTTTGCTTAGCGTTCAGTCTAACTTTTTTTCTTTTTGCTATCGGGCTATCAATTGCAAAAATATTTTTCAAATCCGACTGACGAAACTTTTCAGCTTTATTATTAGTACATTAGACTACTCAAAACCTAGCCGTGCTGTGGGTCCCTCGTAGCAAAGTATCATACTGAGTGTAAGCCTTCTTTTCACAATCATGACTTGCAGGGGCAAATACTGGAGAATCTTATCTAAGTTCGTTTTCATCCATCTTCACATGAAATATATCTAAGCGTATGCGCACCATATAATTTCCCTACACTTCCTAGACGTAGAAAATAGAAATGGCTGTTAATTTATTACAGCTTGCGCTAGCCATAATTCACAGTGTGAAAAGCTTGGCTTGCAAACATTCCTGAATGATGTGTAGTTATTATTTTTAGGGGAAATGACGTGAACGTGCGGTCTGACGTCATGACTGACGCGATACAGTGCGAGCCGGATGCTCTGTAGTGAGACATAAATGTGGAACGTCAGCGCTTCAGAGGTGCAGTTTTAGAATGATAAATGAGTTGAAAAATATTGCGGGACTGGTTGTTGCAAATAATTGAGATGGATACGTATATTTTATACGACTATCAAAGTATGTTATTGTTGGTAGACAATTAGTTTTCATCGTCATCATCAGCCTACAGCCGTCCACTGCTGGACAAAGGCCTCTCCTATTGCACGCCCTTCGACTAGATTCTTGGCAACTCTCATACAAATAGTTAGTTTAGTTACATTTTTATTTATTTTTATTGATAAGTGGGTTGCTCTTGACCTCGATCACGCCTAATGGAAAGCGATGAATGAGGTCTATGATGGAACGAGCTGCCCAGAAGATGCCTAATGCACTGGAACTCCCACGCATCGACAAAACACAGGCAGGCTGCTTGACGCCGGACTCCGGTGGGTGGGTGGTCGAAAACCAGGCGGGCGTTAGCCCTACCACCGCAAAGGAAAAATTGGCCAGTCAAATAAGGTGTTGGGTGTGACTGTCCAGTTCCAGTTCAATTGAGTAACTTGCGGAACAAACTGCGCTACACGAGGAGGCTTCTTCATGCATACCAAAAATACATAATCAGCCTAAAATGTTCCCACTGCTGGGACACAGGCCTTCCATCTGTTAGAGGCAGTGGGTCGTAATGTGTGCCACGCGGGGCAGTGCGGGTTGGTAGATGTCACAAATCTTCGAATTTTTGATTCTATGACATGTCGATTTCCTCACGATGATTTCCTTCACCGTTTCGAGTTTAAATCTCATACCTAATTGATGACAATCATGACAAAATGGAACTATTTCAAGTTCTATATCATGATTACCTACATTCCTACTAATGACGTCACTATCACTGTAATTCCTAGTAGATACCTACCTATATAAGAATGTAACAATTCTGTGTAAAAACGACATTTTACTTCGACAGCTTCCAGCGCTCGTTAAATCCATTACGAGTTCCTCAAAATTCCTAGAAGAAAATCACAAGAAGTGTACTAATGCCATCCGTTTCCTCAGACAAAGATTTTTAAAATATCTGAAGGTAAGGAAATATACCTCAAAAGCAAGACTAGCTAGACTTTGTTCGTCATTCTAATATATCCCATTACGGCTACACCATCTTACTGCAGTTACTTTTTCCCGTCTCTAAGAAAAAGATTCCAAGTTCTCTTACATACGAATAACTTGGTTTTATCTAGCACATAACTCGAGTGATAAGGCAAATTGCAGCGACCGCCACTAATTGCAGCCGCGCTAACAATGCTCGCTATTCAACAAACAATAAGTTTGTACAATACCTTAAGAATTAAAACTTGTTCTAAACGTTAAGTTAGCGATTAAGTTGCAATCACGGCGGCGCAGTACTGCGCTAAGTTAGTGTAAACAAGCGGACGCAACTTGCATTGTGCCAAGTCAATTCTGAACTAAGTTACGTTTGTTGTTTCAATAAGTTTCTCCAATTATGTTGCATGTTTGTTAACGTATTCAATTTACATGATGAGACGATGTATGCGCTTTTGCTAAGAATCTGTTTATTTAAGTTACTATCTTCTGTGGTAAGTTGTCAAAAACTTGACGTGAAAATGATGTCGTTATTTTTGTACTGTTTATTTTCATCGGTCCATTTGATGACTGTTTTAGAGCCAAGTAAATTATTCTGGCCTTTTGTGTACAAATAAATAAAATTAACGTGTCTGATTGTATCTCATATCTCAAATAAATAAATTTGTAGTGTCTTTGTAATCTCATCTCATATCAAATAAATATAATTGAAGTGCCTTCTGTAATGCCAAAGTAACAGCTTTTTACTAAATGCGTGAAATAATATAAGGTAAATAATATAACAAATAACCCAATTTATTTAAGCTCGGCGCAACATGTCTTTTAAAAAGTTATTTATGAACATTTTCGAAATGTCTTATTTAAAAAACGATAACTGGAAATCTCTGTTTCTATGGAAAATTTCTAATCGGTCTAATTTGGTTGCAACACTATTTTTCGAATGTTCTTAAGTTACTTTTTAGACCTTTGTATCCCACTTATGCGTATGAAGTTTCATTAAAATCGGTTCATTTATTTCGAAAACCAACCAAACCAAATTTGTATGAAATGCCGTACGGCGTAAACGCTTTAACTACATTCATATCTACCTACTCAAAACTTTCCTCACGAAAATTTTTCTCATTTCTCCTTCTCTAAAATAAAGAATATAATTGGAGATGAACTTTTTAATAGTAGGTGTAGGTTCAAAAATACTATGTTCGTCACACAATTTTTTTTTTACGGAAAAAATCGCATTTCATAATTTCTGAGTGACTACATATTTATGCTCGTCACTGTACATGTAGGATTTTTCGCATGTATAACACAAATTAATATCGATACTCAGTCCGTGTGCGCTCAGATGTTAATGTGTAATGACATGAATATAATTACATTGTAATGAGATATTCATGATTAATACATGATTGTGTATAAATTAATAAGATAGCTGTATGTTTTTGTGAGTATTTTACATTAATTATTTAGTAAAGCTTTCACGAGTGTCAATGTTTGACTCTCCTACATGTTTTCAGTTTTTTCTTTAAAAAAAAATATACGGTCGAATTGAGAAACCTCCTCCTTTTTTGAAGTCGGTTAATAAAACTGTTGAAATGTGATTGGCCTAAAACATACCTACCTACCTAATCTAAGAGATTTTTGTAAGTTTATATTGACAAGGGAAGTTTGATGCAACACTGCTTCTACCCAGATAAAACTTTAGTGGTGAAGGTCAGGCGTTTTGGGAGACTGCCTAATTTTGGCTTTCAAAAAATGCTGAAGCCTTTTGATTTTGACAATCTTACTACTATTCAGTTTAACTGGCAGCACGTCAACTTTAATAAACACTTAAATTTTCGATTGACAGTCGATTTCTTAGAATATGATTTTGTTTTTTAAGTAGGTAATTTTTTCTCGTATCATTTCCGCACGAACAATACTTGACAGAGATATTAACGAATTAATTAGAAAAAATAATGAAACGAAATCCACGCAATCAAACATTTTAGGCACTAAAAGTTACGACTTAAAATATTCACACCCCTAGTTAGTTTAATAAACCTAATAAACGTATTATGTCTGCAAATATTTCCGACGATACTTTACTGTGAACAGTCCCATCCAAAATATGTTCGTCATTTTAAGGGCTAACTTTGGGTTGGTTGGAATCTGTTTCAAAGACAAAGCATTTTGTATTTCGTCGTAATGTCAATAAGTAGCGCAGAATGACATTCGGCCATCTTCGTTACATACCAGACCGAATTAGAAATGTAATGTTTCTTAATATGTTTTTCTAAACTAATATTTTTTTTTTTTTTTTATGTTTGTTTGTTACGTTTTGACGCTAAAACGGCTGAATGGATTTGGATGAAATTTGGCACATAGGTATAACATGGCCTGGATCCCGATTTTCCGACGAGACTTACGCGGGTGAATCGCGGGGCGCAGCTACTTATTTAATAAAATAGCCAGGCCATTAAAAAAGGTTTAAAGTTGATGTCAACTCGACATTAGTCAAAGGTGTATAGATACTATTTTGATCTTTGTTATCAAGTTTTTAAATACCTATAGTTTTCTATGCAATAGTCTGCTCAATACCGCAGCTTTAAGAGGTATTACGTGTCTTGACTTGATGAAGGAAAGAATTTGAAAACTGACGAAGTCAAAGTCAAAGTCAAATCATTTATTTCAAATAGGCACATTAAAGGCACTTTTGAACGTCAAAAAAAACTAAATAGAAATTATTCTAGTCGCCCATTCGAAAAGGTAGATTTCGTATGGAGAAGAATGGGCAAGAAACTCCACCGTTACTCTTTTAAAATGTTTTACAAGGTCTTGTATACATAATAAAAATTATATGTGAACACGATGCACCCATAATAAAATTAGTCTACCACAAAAGGTAAAAAGAATTAAAAATTAAGCAATGACAGGTAAATCAAATAAGTGATAGATACATGGTGCTCACATATTTACAAGTTATTTAAAAAAAAAAATGCAAAAGTAGTTGAACTTTAACAAGTGTGTGAGCCACTGTAGTCGCAGATTGTAAAAAAATATAAAAGATACGAAGATATAAAAGACCCAACTCCTAGTAACGAGATCTTTGCCGCCTCGTGCCTAATTACGACGATTGAAATATTTTATAACGAAGTGAAAAACGCATTAAAAGTTTATCGGCCAAGTCCGGGAAGAAACAAAAACAGTGCCGCAGAGTAAAATGTTGCTTTGTTAACAGATTTCGTCTTTCCAGCGGGTTAATGAAGATGAATCGGTAGGATGTTAGCTTTGAACTAAGTAGATTTGTTCGTGATTTAATACGATTATGGGTCACTTGCCGACTTTGTGGATCGTTTATAAAATTATAGTTTGCTTTTTAGTGAGTTAGTATAACAAGTTTTACTTGATTTGGTGTAGTATATCATTAAAATTTGTAAGGAAATATCAAACACAATCTTTTACCCGTGGCTTAGCCCGCGTGGATGTTAGGTAAATTTTCCCACGGGAACTTACTACCGGGATTAAAAGTATTCTGTGTTATCTCAGTTATAAACTCTATCTGTTTGCCAAATTTCATCCAAATCCGTTCAGCCGTTTTTGCATGATTGAGTAATAAACATACAAATTTTCTCATTTTTATTATTAGTAGGATTATGGACTGTTTACGCTGAAAAATGTTATTCAAACTGATTAAAAAACTGTCAATAGGCACGCCGCAGGCGAAAGCCTAGTTTTCACACTTACTTCTTTTCTTGCATTAGTTACTTTTTCTGGCATGTTAAAAAATTCCTTCTACACCTTTAAAAATTATCTACACAAAAATACATTACTTATTTAAGAAAACATAAAAAAGTCACAAAAAATATTTTCAATTTTTTTCTACCCTCTACTTACATGTTTCTCATAAATTAATTTGGCAAGTTAGATTGCGGTGTAACAAGCCCCGCTGTCATACGCTTTTCAATTTGACTACCCTCTGTATATGACGCTCCCCTTGTTATTGTTTTTCTTACGGTGCATCCGAAACTTGTAATTGTTTTAAAGTATCCCTGACAGATTTATGAATTATATTCTTTCTGGAGCTTGAGGGGCCCGTGGCTAAATAATAACAGCCGCTCCGATCAGGTTAAGCTACACTTGCCGCGGTTGATCTGTGGATGGGTGACCATCTTTACATACCGAGACCCCTCTGTGCCTCGAAAAGCACGTTAAGCCGTTGGTCCCGGCAGTCCATTCGTGGATCTTTGACAGTCGTTACGGGGAGTTAGAAGCCCGAAAGTCTAACAACCAGTTTTACCAAGGGGTATCGTATTACCCAGTAACTGGGTTGTGGAGGTCAGATAGGCAGTCGCTCCATGTAAAATACTGGTATTCAGCTGCATCCAGTTAGACTGGAAGCCGACCACAACATAGTTGGGAAAAGGCTAGGTGATGATGTTCTTTCTGGAGCTTGGTACCTATTGAGACTTTTTTTTTAAATGGAGGCCATGGAAATTAAATATTCTGTATCTCTTACGAAAAACTTTCGAAAATTGAATCAAAACGTAATAATAACGTCCGTTTGTACTTTTATTTATACTGGTATATTTTCTCTTCCTCTTTATTAATGGCATCAAATCTCGGACTATAGTCTAAACAAGTGAAGCGCTATCAAAAACTTTCTGAACTTAGATTGCCTGGATGAGTTCTAGGCAAGGTAGAAGCGTACTCCTAGGTCACTTTAAAAGTTTGTTTTTTTCTTTTTCAAATTAAAATTCATCTCGAACTGTAGGAGTGTAGTTATTACTCAGTAACTGGGTTTTGGAGGTCAGATAGGCAGCACCTCCATGTAAAATACTGGTAGGTATTCAGCTGCGGTTAAAGGCAGACAGAAAGGCAGATGATGACGAGTAGTGTAGGCATTAGGTATCTATACTAATAATAATAAAGCTAAAGAGTTTGTTTCTTTGAACGCGCTAATCTCCGAAACTACCAGTCTGATTTCAAAAATTATTTCCTGAGAAAGGCTTTAGGCTACTTGAAATCACGTTAAAACGCGTAGGAGCCGAGCAAAAAGAAAAAAACAGTGGCACTCCGGGAGTGCCGACAGAAGTGAAAACAAAACTCAAACAGAATACTTTGCCATCACACACTGACATATCGGATATACATTAAAACCGAGTACATCCCGAGGACAGCCGAACACATCCGAATCGGGTATTTTTTAAATCGTATTATAAACAAAACACACGCGGTGTCGCTTACGGTAACAGTGGCGCGAGTTCAATGGTTTTTTCCCATCTCAAAAAAAGCCTAACGCGCCTAAAGAATTTTTACTTCAAAAAGTAAGAAAGAACATTAAGCGAAAACGAAGTAATAGGGCGGATAATCGGATATACGAGTACATACAATGCGATGCGACGGGATGGGTCAGGTTATTAAGAAATTTCACGAAGACGATGTCGCTAGCAGAAGTTAGTAGTAAAACAAACCACCTACCTGTTAAGAGAAACAATTCCCACAACTCTTTGCCAAGATAAACAGGAGATGACTTGCATAGCCTCCATAACGTGTACAGAACAAGTTTGAGCTTAGGTATATGAACTGTAGTGAGAAGACAAACGGAAAACTAACATTACCCCAGCTTATGACGACATCGAGTTTAGACCAACATTCACCCCGGGGCTGAACATACTCTGCAAACTGAGTCAGCCATTTCAAACTAAGTAAACAGAAACAATCCTCATCTTACTATTGCTATTCATGTTCAATTGAACTAAATGAGTTTTTGAATAGATATGAAGACTGAACAAAGATGAATGTGTCGTTTGATTTCGAGTTTATTACAAAATTGTCTTAACAAAAATATATGAAAAAAATTGGAATGACTTATAGGCCGATTGGCAGAAAATGATTTGTTTATGTTTTCATGTTAGTCAGCCTCCGTACTTATTTCTTACTTGTGTCCCAACCCGAGGGCCTGACCAACAAAATCTGAATTGAAAAAAAAAGTATTTTTAACCGACTTCAAAAAAGGAGGTTCTGTATTCGACCCCTATTGTTTCTATGTTCGCGATTTGATTTTCTCAAAAATTAATGAACCAATTTTGATAATTATTTCAATAATGGGATCTGCATACTTTCAGGAAGGTTTTAGTATACCTATGTATAATACATTAGGTAATTATTCTTATGTACGAAGTTATATGCATAAATGTACTGCATCTTCGGCATTTCTATGCGAGTTTTGATGATTCTTCTAGTCAGTGTCTTCAATTCTTCAATGCACTAGTCATCACTAGTGTTAATTGAATTTATGTGGTGTAGATACAACTGAAAGCTGAAAAATAAAAACTTTTTTACAAAAAAATACAACCAACTTCAAAAAAAAAAACACTATAAAATGATAAATAACTTTAATTTCGGAAGTCGTTGTCAAAAAACGAAAATGCGGAACCAACGACATCGACTTCCGAAATTAAAGTTATTTATCACTTTGTAGTGTTTTTTTTAAGTCGGTTGTTTTTAAGTGTCACATAGCTGCTGGCAGCTAATAAAAATAGACAGGGTTACCTGTTAATGGCGCCGATTCTGTTGTTCACAAACTAAACTAAATTTAAGTTCAGGCATCTTTTTCTTTCTATTTCATTAAGAAAAGGACAGAAGATAAATATTAGTTTAGTCCTGTCAAATTAGTCAGCGCCTGATGTAAATTGACGTATTTTTAATAAGCAATTTTTTAATCTCGTCTAAATTGTCTATGGAGTATCTTAATTTGACAGGACTAAACTAATATTTATCTTCTGTCCTTTTCTTAATGAAATAGAAAGAAAAAGATGCATGAACTTAAATTTAGTTTAGTTTGTGAACAACAGAATCGGCGCCAATATTTCTGCGTTTTTTATTTAATACGCTGGATACTTTAGCAGTTCGAAAACAAGTCCTGACCACTCCTCGACTGTCCCCAGGCGCATCTAACTCATAATCCTGAAGTCATAAATTCTGGAACATGTGTCGATAAATTACTGGAATATTTTTAGCTTGACATTTAGACCAGGACCGAGGTGTGAATTAAAAATGTAACTTGGTCGTATCCGCTATGTGAAGTGTTGGATCTATCGTGGGATCTCATCACTTCCATATTTAATGCAATGTGTTTACTATACGAATATAGGCACCTATTAGTTTAACGGACAATATCCCAAGTCGAAAGGTTTGCAAAAAGGTTTAAAAATTCGTAGTAATAGTTATTTATTTCCAAAAGTTCAGTACACGTTAATAAGGTATCGACCCCTGAACTAGGACATGAACTCTCCAGTTACATGAATCAGCATAAGAAAAGGCTTAGGCTAAATATAAATAAGTGATGTTTTAAATGATGAAAAGAAAATTTGAGACACAATTGGTTTCAGCGGGATTGTCCGAAAGGGTTACCGCTGGCCCGGAACATAAAGGGCTAAGGAAGGAACACGGGTGGGTTTTAGTCAGTAAGAGTCTGACACTCCCTTCCGCTCCACCCAGAGCGGGAGGGATCATTTGATGATTTCCCATCCGCAAAAAAAAAAAAAAAAGACACAATTGGTTTTCAATTGTAATGGGCCGCTGTGGGCCCGTGCCGGGAAGGAGCAATTAAATTACATACATACATAATCAGCCTATAATGTTCCCACTGCTGGGATACAGACCTCCTCTCGGTGAGAAGGAGCATAATCCACCACGCGGGCCAAGTGCAGGTTGGCAGATGTCACATGTCTTCAAATTTTTGGTTCTAGGACATGCCGGTTTTCCTCACGATGTTTTCCTTCACCGTTTTGAGAGCAGTTTTGATGAAATAATTTACACAAAGTAAAGCGCCTGTCTGGGTTCGAACCTACGACCTACAACTCGTAAGTCGCGGCCGTTACCACTTGGCCACCACTGCTCTCATTAAAGTACATAGTTTTGATTTTTTTTTGTTTTAGAAGGTTAAAAGCCTTTGATGTCCCACTGCAGGGTTTCACTTCTCTCTATTTAAAGCTGCTAAGGACCAGCGCCGTAATTGCGGAATACACTATAAATCACAATCTGAATCATTTTGAAGAATATTGCTAATCTTCATGTGTTAAAAAAAAATGTCTGCTCAACAACGTAAATAACGCTATGAATGTTGTTGAACTGTCAAAATGAAAGCAATTCCTAATGTTAGTGTCTTACGAAATTACCCCGCATTTTTTGTTGAAGGAGTCCAGCTCATCCGCCATCTCAGTCTGGGCTTGCCATTAAGAGGGACCCATTGTGTCGTAAGTTTGGCCCATTGGTCGTCTGACATGCGGCAGTTGTATCCAGCCCCATTCCATTTTAACGTGGCAGCTTTCCCAGTGACATCAGTTATCTTTGTGATGGAACGTATGGTCATTTTCCTATCATTTTAATTCCTAGAATGTTCCGTTCCACAGCTCTCTCGCAAACCTCGAGCTTGGAAGACGGTGGCTATAGATTTATTTCTCCAAAACAGCTGCACAGTTTGGAGATAAAATCGTAGTAACATAACTGTCGAACTAGTTTATAGCTAGATGTATACGAAGGGATTTAATCGAGAATTTACAAGCTGATAAAAAGAGGTTAAAACGTAGAATGACAGCGCCCAAAAGCTGCGAGTAAATCTAGGTACTTTTATGTATTAGACATAAAATTTTACAACTGTCTGATGACATTCTGATTAAATATAAATTAGTCTGTTCTTTACCGAGCAGACGAAAACTAAATCTGACGCTAAATTCATAAAAGTGTCATATAAAAAGAACATTTTGATATCCACTAGCTCAATTTTACCTTAAAATGTTCTTAATAAAACACTGAACAAATCCTGTACCTACATAAATAAATATTTCATACTGACACTCAGATCTTTATACTAAGCCACGTTAGTCTAAACTATACCTAATATTATAAAGAGAAAAGATTAAATTTTTTTATGTTTGTTTGTTACGCTTTCGTGCTAAAACGGCTGAACGGATTCGGATGAAATTGGTCACGTGGGTAGACTAAACACCTGGAATAGGAGGATACTTATTTATGCCGATATTCCCACGGGATCCAGACTTATGTTTGTAGGTATGTAGGGGGTAATCTCTGGAACTACTAGTCGGATTTGAAAGAACATTTTTGCATTTAATAGCTCAATACTTGAAAAAGACTATTAACAAAAAAATCTGCTGTTCCCTACATTTATGTTCGTAAAACTCGTCAAAATGTAGGGAACAGTAGATTTTTTTTTTTGCGATTTTAGGTTGGTCCCATAGTAAAAGTTGTTCATAGTGATGAGTACAATGAGGCGCCAGGAAATATCGCGGAGACGGAGTTGGCACAACACGTGGCTGACTTTATTACGAAGTCGTGCTTTCAAGAACAAGTCGCTGTTGGCTTTTGGTTAAACTTGGTGTTTTTCCCAATAACCCTGTATAATGCTCAGGTGTTAGTATTCCTCTAGAATGGACATTGTGCGCGCACCGTGGGACATAAACTATTATGAATATATGTAAACTATAAACTATTATAATATGTTATAATAAAGACACGAGAAAAGGTCAAAGAAAACATCAGAACGGCTTACTTTCAGGCAAGTAGGGCTATAAACAAATATTGACATCTTTGATAGTGACTATAAACCACAGGCTAGCGTTCTAGGTTGGCAACAAACATTTTATACTTACGGAGTGTCTAACCTAACATTTAGGAAGACGATAAAACGAATTTTGTTATAGGCCTCTAGCAGTGCCCTGCGGTTTCACCCGCATAAGTTTCGATCTCGTGGGAATATCGGGATAAAAAGTAGCCGATGTATTAATCCTGGTTATAAATTATCTGTGTGCCACATTTCATCCAAATACGGTCAGTAGTCTTTGCGTGAAAGAGGAACAAACATACATCCATCCATTCATCCTCACAAACTTTCGCGTTTAATATTAGGTAGTAGTATATATATATACTAGCGACTGCTTCGTACGGTTTTTACGACTTGGCAAAACCTTCGAAATCTTTATTATATGTATGTTTAACCTTTTGACCGCCACAGTCATGTAAAGATGACGAACCAAAATGTGCCCAGAACGTCACGGTTCGACTACATGACAGACTGACGCCGAGGGCGTGTTTGATTTTTTGACGTGTGGTGGTCAAAAGGATAACATGAATGTAACACATTAACCTTCCGGAGTAATACACACATTAACCTTCTCTAAATAATAATGAAAACCGCATCAAAATCCGTTGCGTAGTTTCGAATTTATTTACACGTTTTTACAAAAATTAGATAGGGTAGTTACTGACTAATTACTGACTATGCTTTTAATTGTACTATGTTAGTTGGAGGCGACGAAGTAAAGTTGCTAACTAAAACTGTTTTCAGAATTTAGGCAAAACAGCTGTACGCATAGACGTGGCAAAAATACAGGAACTCTAATCACAACCACAAATTTTGACAATATTGCACGTTCCACAAGCATATACCACGTGTCCGAAGATAAAGGAGCTATCAAGGAACAATGATGAACAGATGAGGAAGGAACGTCCATACTGCGCCACTCCACGTGTTGGATCACTCCATAAGCGGGTTCCCTACGTTTGTGTCCGATTAATTGCATAGGCATTCTCTGCGCGGCTCGCAGGCCCGGTATGTCAATGAAAGCAATTACTTGCACACCACACACCTAGCCGACCTACAGCCACCTATTACGGTTACGCTTCATGCTCGTCATAACTTTAATCGATTATTTTATCGATGTATTTCCTAATACTGCGTTAATAAATCCTCTCGGAATCCGAAGGCCAATTTCTGTAATTAACAACGTTCGTAATCTAGTCGCAATTTCATCTCGGCGACAATGTAAAACATTTTATAAAAAAAAATTAAAATTTGAGGTATTTTTGACTGAGATTAGAATGCGGACGTTAAAAAAAAAACGGGAATTACCCGTATTTTAAGAATGATCCCCTCTGATCTGGGGGCCTAAAAAGGCCACTTTGGCAGAATCATAAAAGGATAACATAATAGACTTTTATAGTATTTTACATGGAGCGACTGCCTATCACCTCCACAACCTGCAGTTACTGGGTAATACGATACCCCTTGATAAGACTAGTTGACAGACTTTCGGGCTTCTGACTACCCGTAACAACTGTCAAAGATCCACGAATGACAACCGGGACCAACGGCTTAACGTGCTTTCCGAGGCACGGCACCTCCTTCCCACAACAATATTCCGAAATAAAAAAACAATGTACGCTTGGTTGGTAGATAAATGTTTCTACACAACTCAAGAATGTCTTATATTACAATCGTTTTTTTTTTTGGAATTTCTTCCATGTTCCTAGTGCCAATAACAGCCAGATAATTATATTGATTGTAATAAATTAGAACAAAAAAAGTAAGTAGTAACTAACTTCACTAAAATATTATAATAAGTTTCGCATGGTAAATATGATGATCTTATTAATGTTATATACAACATTCTTGTACCACCTATCTAAGTATCTACCCACATTATGCGAAAAAATAATTTGATTTGAAGAAAACCTCACAAATATTCCAGACGAAACGTTCTCAAGAACATTCTGTTATCTACGAACTACTAGTTGCTCGGCAGGCCTAAGCATTATCTCATATTTAGATGTGATACTATCCTATATAGCTTTTGTTCCTTTCACACTCTCGAATGATGGATTGCTTACCAATAGCCGGATGGCAGCTCGCAAACGTCTACTCCATCAACATAGAAAAAGCGACTTTAAACACGTTTTTAGGCTTCGTTCCTCGGCTTCAGGTCCATGCTCCTTGGCTTAAGGTCCAAGTTGCTTTGCATGATCTCAAACAATTTCTTCTACAAAGATGTAAACGCCAATCGATGTGTCAGTGGGCTGATAGGGAAACTTTTCATTTTGCCGATGTACCGCGCGATGGTGGGTTGAAAAACAATTTTCTTGCTATTTGAGAGCTCATTTTTAACGTTATTGAGTGGTAACTTCTTCGAGTTTGTATATTGTTTGTTTATTTTGGCAGTTTCCATTGTTGTTTGATCGATCGATCATTTGCCTATAAGATGGGGTGTTCACTGCTCCCTACTCCGTGTTTAGTATTATGGTTTTAGTAACGGTTGTTGCAGTTCTAAAGAAGGTTCCTACGTTGTTATTTCCGTAAGAGGTTCTATAAATTTTACCTGAGGAAGAGCATTTTATTATAAAACAAAGTGAATATTCGCTGTCAGAAAGAATGTGATGTAGTGGCTCCTATAAGTTTGCTCTCCTATTTTCGTCGACAATACGACCTTCGGTGCCGTTCGCAATTTTTCTTCATTTGCCATAAAGTTCAGCTAGATTTCATAGTGGAAGTGATTCTTCCAAACTTTGTTACATGGAAAAAATGTTAAGATTTTATTATGATAGTCTATTTTCTTTTGCACTTACTGACATACCTTTACAGGGTAATAACTATTGAAGATATTGTGAAAAGGTATTATACATTTTCTTTTACATAAATTCTTAGACGACAGCAGGAAGTTTGCTCTATGTATAATAATTAAACAAAAATACAATGTTATTCATTGTAAGTATTTTACTGTTACTGATAACCTGCTTCATCCCACTGCTGGACAAAGGCCTTTCCCCATGACTTCCAGCTCTTTCGATCCAGGGCGAAAGTGGACCACTGATCGTTTGTTTTGTCCAGCTCGTCCCGCCGTCTTCTACGGGGACTGCCGCGACGCCTTCAAGCTGTCTCAGGGCTCCACGTGGTGGATATTTCAACCCAGCATTCGATTCAGCTTAGCGGCTTTTTGAGCAACGTCAGTAATCTGTGTTTTGGAGCGCATTGTGGTGTTCCATATAATAGTTTGTTAGTTAATTTAGTACATAAGTTCAATGTAGGTTAATATTTTTATCCTCTATAAACAGGTGTAGACTCGTAATTATGTAAAAACGAAGTAGGTACACGCTAAAACAAACGGGTAATTAGTAAAACAAAGATTGTTATCTACAATATTAACCCCTTATTATTCTATTAATATAGTGATGATGTATATAGTGGGGCTGGTTGGAATAACCACTGAAAGCCGCCATGGCCCACGCACAATGGCCCACTTGAATTAGTAAGTGCGGAAACCAAACACAACAACATAGACCCCTTCGAAATATTCGAACGTGGATCCACGCAAGACACAATGGCTTTTTAATTTTTTTTCTATTGCTATGGCATTCAACCGATTAAATGTCAACAAATATACCTAATGGTTAAGGTCACGCTAATTTACTTAAAAAAAACATTACTTAATTTAAATCACGTTTATAAATATGGGGGTAAATAATAACAGCCGCACAGGTCGATCGATCAGGTTAAGCTACGCTTGTCGCGGTTGGTCTGTGGATGGGTGACCATCTTTACATACCGTGACCCCTCCGTGCCTCGGAAAGCACGTTAACCCGTTGGTCCCGGCTGTCATTCGTATATCTTTGACAGTCGTTACGGGTAGTCAGAAGCCCGAAAGTCTGACAACCAGTCTTACCAAGGGGTATCGAATTACCCAGTAACTGGGTTGTGGAGGTCAGATAGGCAGTCGCTCCGTGTAAACTGGTATTCAGCTGAATCCGGTTAGACTGGAAGCCGACCCCAACATAGTTGGGAAAAGGTTAGGCAGATGATGAAATATGGGGGTAAATGGCTTCCTACACAATTTTAATTCAATCAGTATCCAATCACAGTCGTCCCTCTAAAAATTTGTCGCAACAACCTGCATTACCGCTATCACATCTCTTAACACATAAATACATACATAGGTAAACTAATGATTGCTACTGTAGCTACCTACTTCAATAGATTCCAAGGTATGGCGCCTTCAGCAAATGCTTACTACATGCCTACCATTACTGACATATGTGCTTTCAAGCAGTACCTGCGTACATTGGATTGGATTTACTAATCCCTGAGTTCTAATCACGTTACATATGTGTGTTAAAACGAAAACGTATTCTGATAATTATCACTGTATTTGTGATTGTATAGATAAATAAACGAATACAGTGGTGGCCCAGTGGTAACGGCCGCGTCTTACGTGTTGTAAGTCGTAGGTTCGAACCCAGACAGGCTCTATACTTTGTGATAATTATTTCATCACCACTGCTCTCAAAACGGTTTAGGAAAACGTCGTGTGGAAACCGACATGTCCTAGAACCAAAAATTCTAAGACATGTGACATTCATCAACCGTATCAGGCCCGCGTGGTGGATTACGGCCCACTCCCTCTCCTGTGTCCTAGCAGTGGGAACATTGTAGGCAGATTATGTTATGCATGTTTATATAAGCAACAATATTGTAAAATGGTTATGTATTTTGTTTTTTCTCTAGTATCGCTGATAAACTACAAAAAAATAGCTTATGCAATCAAACAAAGCCTTTTCTCAACTAAGTATGTTGGGCTCGGCTTCCAGTCTACAAGTTTCCAGGATATAATGAATACCAGTATTTCACATGAAGCGACTGCCTATCTGAGCAGCACCAGCCAGGTAATGGGTAACATAATTACTGAAGTTCATAAAATATGAAAGCACAATCTAACGAAAAGATAAACTGGATCGAGGGACAAATTTGGTGTTAATGCAATATGCTTATGTAATATGTCCTAAATAGCAAAATATTGACTAATTAGCAAGACTATAGCGGACCTATATTATTAAATCGATTGATCCGTTTAGGAGTTACGATGCCACAGACAGACATACGACGGTTCCAACCTTATCCCACTCCCTTCACCACACGAGGGTTAAATAAATAAAAGCAGAACATAATTAAACCTACATTCACGATCAATTACGAAAAACCCAACATTTTTTACCAAAATTTGGTATCTGGAACGGCGGTTTCGACACGAAAGCCTTTTAAAATATTCCCCTTAATTGCATTACAACAGTTAAAAAAATCAAATTAATTGGATGCACGGGAAGGTTTCCAGAATAACGAAGCTTGTATACTCCGTGTAATATTTCTCTGTCATACAAGAGAAAAATCGAATGTACAGCGTATTAATAGTATTTATTTATTTTGCAGCATACGGTAATATGAAAACCAATGGCCGTGCAGGGGAGCGGATTAATTTATAAGCGAATGAATATACATATTTTATTGGGTTTTGCTTTTACAATGCAAGCGAAAGTACGAAAGTTTCAAAACTCTCGTGTTGACTGAAACTATCACACTAATATTATAAAGGAGAAAGTTTGTGAGTGTGAGGGGATCTGTGTGTGTGTTTATATGTTTGTTACTTCTTCATGCTCAAACGGGGCGGGACCAATTTTGATAAAATTTTGTATGGAGGTAGCTGACACCCTAGATTAACATATAGGCAAATTTTTATCCCGATATTCCCACGGGATCGACATTTACGCGGGTGGGGCGCAGCTAGTACGAGAAAAAAGTCATCGTGCTGATAAGATAAACTAGTGACTCGTCAATAGGGACGTCAATACCTATCTGGATACACTAAACTATAAGCCCGGTTTCCATCAAAGCGGAGAATAGCGGAGAGATGTTTTGTAAACGTCCAATAAAATAGCTACGCGGAGAGGAGATCTGGAAATAACGAAATCTTAGGGTGCGTCCACATCTGGCGAATGTGCAGCTCGCGACCCGCTTGCGAGCTGCGCGCGTGCATTTTTGTTCGTGCGCCGCTCCTGCGCCGCCCACTCGCAGTTCGCGCGCCTAAGCGCCGTACGCGATCAGCGCGCGGGCGCGGCGCGAAAGTACTGAGCCAGTAAACGGAACTGCGAGAATTGAGTACGCGCAGATCGCGCGCCGCGCGCACGCCATACGAGCCTTGCATGAGTTGCGCTAAAGAGGCGCACCAAACCATTGCCGTGACGGCACGCGCGCAGCTCGCAAACGGCTCGCGAGCTGCACATTCGCGGCACATTCGCCAGATGTGGACGCACCCTTATTGGTCGTTAGTCGCCAGTTATGTTTAAGTCCAATGTAACAGGGGGCGGGCGAGCACATTGCCATCTACCGGGCACAAATCCAGACTCGGGTTTTTATACCTACCTATTAAAATCGAAGAAGGAAAAGATCCATCCGGAACCGCTTATGACTTGAGGCACGACCATAGGCTCGCGGGTGTTTTATATTTAACCGGAATATGTATTCCATTTTCTCTTTATGTATTCCATGTATTTCATGAATTGACTAATATACATGTAAATGTCACTTACCTATTTATCGTTAATGCATTAATGTAACGTCCATTAATATTATTCACGCCAAGAGATTAAGGCCGCTATCACATTAGGACGTTAGCAGCGCGATAAGTAGTAGCGCGGCAGAGGCAGATGCCTTCATACTATAAGAACAACCGCGCGATAGCAGCGCGGTTGCCGCGCCGCAATTTAGATTAGTGTGACGCATTTCATTTCAAAAGTGGATTCCAACGGGGAAACATTCTTGCTGCTTCCTGCTTTTGATAGTACTCCTTCGGCGCCAGCGATGTATGTCGTGCGTTTGCGACATTGGCTCATCGCCGACTGAGAGCCAAGCCACACGGTGCGGTGCGGCGCCGCGCGGCGCCGCACCGCAAAGATTTCGACCAATCGGCGAGCACCCGAGCTGCTTGTGTGCCCGCCGATTCGGCAAAATCTGTCAATCACCGCACCGTGTGGCTTGGCTCGAGCACGCGCCACGCGGCGGCCGCGCTTCTGTTTATAATAATTATGAAATTCTGACTGGGCGACAGTCGCGCGTCTCTCGCGCGACTGTCGCGCTGCTATAGTCGCCTAAATGTGAAAACGGTCTAAGGGTTTAAATTCAGCCAATTCAAACGAGCGTTCAGATAAATGTGTACTTTAGATGCAACATAATATTTTCTGCGCCCTTTATTTAATACATTTACATTACCTACCTTTAGCCTTGAGCTAGGTAAAGGCTTAAACGAGATATGAAAGCTCGGTGTAGACCCGTAAGTAATAACGTTGCATAAAAAAGTTGAAACAACACTCTTTTCCGCGTAACGAACAATGTTTTCACAGTGAATACCAAACAATGATCTATTCCTGCTTTTTAAAAACCCAGTTTATTTTGTTGACAACAAAAACGATCGCACTTCACTCTTATATCCTTACATCTGAACGTGTACACATATACCTGTATAAACAGAAATAGAAAAAGGACTACAATATATGAAAAACGTATCGTTTGGCTTTGATCACCCCCTTTTCAATAATAGAGCTGGGTTGGTCCCTTTGTACCGTCTCTTGCCCGGGGCACATTTTCCGTAGAACTGTAATGTGTCCATTTAATTTATAATACGAAAATTAGAGTGCTCCTCGATATATAAACCCTTTTTAAAGTATTGAAGGCTCTAATTTCTGTAAAATGTCACTGAGAATGTTGACAGACGGATAAGCCGTAGGTGATGTTGATGGATTTGTAATCCAGCGCCGCGTTTTTTTCAGTCGCATGTTATTAAGTATTATTGAGCATTCGAATGATAGACATGCTAATCAAATGGTACTCGTAGATCTATTGATTTATATGTAAATAGCTCGCCCATCGGGAACGGGGTCCAAGCTACCAGCGGCGGTCAGGGCTCCAGACAGAGGAACCTCCTAACAATGCGGGCCGTGTCCAGAAGTGCCGCTTTCTGAATCAAGCCCTTGATCCAGCTGCCCAACGAGAGCCTCCTCAGATGTTGGTTGAGGTTCTTAGCATGAGCATTTCTCCACGTAAAAAAAAAAAAAGGTTCTTAGCTATTAGGCCGTTGGTAGTCACGACTATCGGCACAATGATCGCTGAGTCCTCTATTGAAGTACTTATAGTATATATATTTGAGGTAGCGAAAGGTGCTGGAAATAATGGGGTGTGTGATACGTAACCCTGAAGTAGTTAATATGTAAATGAAAACACGTAGAACGATTTCTAGGAACAATTATTGAACTTATACGACAAACTGTTCTTTAATGGATGCCTCCGGTAATGCGAGCTTGTAAAGCTTTCACTGTACGTTACATTATATGATGATCTATTTCAAGGAGCAAATTAATTAGTTACCAGATTTTCACCTTGAAGTAATAAGCATAAAACATTTTCCCTAATTGGTAGCCCATCGCATCTTTAGGCATTTTATTTACATTTTCTTCAGTAAGCTATACATTACAAGTATTTATATTGTCATAACGAGTACAATAAAATGCGGTGTTAATCATAAACAAGCGGGTGACGAGGTCGGTCGCGGTATGCGGGCTGACAAACAAACAACCAGAAACGAACTTCTTTTATGTATAGGCTGAGTTACAGACTGATAGCGATTTTGATTAATTTCAAGTCGAACGAAAGAGGCTGTATGCTGTTTTATTATTATTTTTTTTTTTTTCACTTCAACAAGCAAACGATAAACATTATTTCCATACACGAGATTTTTGTTTTTATGATGTTCTAGTACCTAATTAATAATTAATATTCTCATTTTTTTTAGGTTTAGTTTTATTGTTTTAAACTAGCTTCTGCCCGCGACTTCGTACGCGTATCCTGTTGCTTATGCCAGCGACAACGGGGTCGTCAAAATCGAAGATCTGAAACGTCTGATGTCTGAATTCTAAGAGCCCGGGGACGGGAAAACAGCGTGATGCGCGAGACGATTCGAGACGTTTACGATCTTTCATTTTTGTAAGTCAACAGGAAATGCCCATCAGACTAAACAACTTTTGCTAAGACGTCATTCCTATATGTTATAGTGTCGCTGGGTTTTGGAGTTCCACAACAGGTGTTCCAGATCTTCAAATTTATTCTCACAGCAGAAAATGCTCTTCACGTGGAATATTTTTTGCTATGGCACCATTTTTATATCTCTTAGGTATACTTTAGCTGATCTGTTGCGGTTCTGCATCAGGTGTTCCATTTTCCAAAATAAATTAGTGATAGTTTGTTGATTTACAGAAACACTCAAAAGATGCGTCTCATACTGTACTATAGCTTAGATCCCTCAAAAACTATTTGGCTTAGTAAACTCAAAATTTGAAAGTTATGTAGTTAATTTACTGGTAAGAGACGTCAGGTTAATAAGGAAATTTAGGAGACGTCGAATAACAGAAGTGTTATAATTTACTGTAACACTTCTGTGTAAAACGTTCGTTGTTTTTCCCTCGGTCTCATTCAATATGTAAGTATAGCGAGTCAGGACTGGTGACGCGGGAGCAAGGGACGTACAGTTGTCCGTGTGAGATGCAGCTCGTCCTGAGGTCGACACCCGTAGCCTTCAGTATCTGCCCCTGTGACTTATTTCTTGTCATTGCGAAGCACACGCTCACAGGAAACTGCACGCGCTTGAATTGAAAGGGGTAATTGTGGCCGGGTGTCACCATTGCCAGGATCGCCCATAAGACACGATGGAGCACACGGTGGAGGTCTGCCCCGCTTGGGCGGAGAACCGCCGTGTCCCCGTAGAGGCGATCGGCAGCGGCGGCGACCTCTCGCGTCCAGCCCTGGTGCAAGCCATGGTCCGGGGCGAGAGGGAGTGGGAGGCAGTCACCTCCTTCTGCGAAGCAGTCATGCTAGCGAAGGAGGTGGCGGGACGGATGAGGGAGAGAGCCTCCCGTCCCAGCCGCCGCGGGAGACGCTCCGGGCGTCGGGAGCCAAGGGAGTACTCCCGGCCACCGTAGGCGCGGGCCTGCGGGCGTAGAGTAATGGGTAGCTCACCGTCCGATCAGGACCAGGCCCGTGCCGGACGGCGCGTACGTGTTCCACGCGCGCCTCAAAGAGATGTCAGCATCGAGGAGGGGCCCCATAGCGCCGAAGCCTGCCGGGTCAGCGGGATTGTCCGAAAGGGTTACCGCTGGCCCGGAACATAAAGGGCTAAGGAAGGAACACGGGTGGGTTTTAGTCAGTAAGAGTCTGACACTCCCTTCCGCTCACCCAGAGCGGGAGGGGTCATTTGATGACTTCTCATCCGAAAAAAAAAGGGGTAATTGTGGGGAATCGGTGGTATACGTGGTATAAACACTGTCTCGCCGACACCACAACCTGTTAGAATTTCCGCCTCAATGATATTTCTCTGCAGCGAGACGACTTTGAGCCGGGTCCCATTGCACAGTTTCGGCGGAGTGAGATTCCGAAGAAGCATAATTGGGACACCGACCTTTAGCTTAATGGTGTGCGCTGGTAGTTCACTTGCACTGAGGAAATTCAGAAATTCTACGGGGTAATGTGTAGCGTCATCTTGGTCGACAACAGTGTTTATTGAAGTGTAGATCACTTCATTTCCCTCAATTTCCGCGAGAATGCATTCATTGATCGCTGAAAGTTGGTCGTTTCTGGGTGTTAAAATGGCTCGTTCACACACCCAAGAATTATCTTGGTGCGGTATCCTATTGATGTCCCCGTACACCAGGCGTATCAAATCTTCTAAGGTGGACACCACTCTCCCAAGTATCTCAGGTAGAACCACCTGGCCACCGTCCACTGGTAGCGTTCCCTCACCCAATTTTAAGAGAACATCAGAAAATTCTTGGGCGTGTACATTCCCGCCAAGCTGTGCTCTGATATTCATCGTTAAGCGCAACCTATGAATATGTGGCCATAAGAAAGAGCATTTCAACAAAGCATTCACCTCATCAGCCCTAGTTCCTCGCGTCACCACAGGCAGCGTTTGTCGGAAATCGCCGCTTAACAGAACTGTAACGCCACCCATCATTTGCTGGTTCCTGCGGATGTCCTGCAAAGTCCTGTTTACCGCCTCTACTGCTTTTCTGTTCGCCATAGTGCATTCATCCCACACGATTAAAGAGCAATCTTTAAGCACGCGCCCTTTGTCGCTGTTACTGTTACGTTTGGAGTGTCAACTCCACAAACAACAAATGTGCTTGGTAAGATATAACTTAGAACCAAAAGTTTGACTTGACTTTATGATAGTGTAGCTTGTTGTACCACCAATCAATCTGTTTAGTAACATTGGTGTGAAACTTCCCATACAATTAGATAGGACATGTATAGTTCTCAGATTTCATAACAGTATCGTTCCTAATGCACATAAAAAATGCAAAAACTAAAAAAAAAAGAATTTTACGATTTAAAAAAAATAATAATACGGGATTTGAACTCGCACCATTTAGTGCGGTAAACGGTCGCCTGACCATACCGCTATATTCCCTGTTGACATATTGTTGAAATAGCTGTTCCCTTGCAATTTATAATATTACTGCCCCGCTCCTTTATAAAAATAGCGTGATTGTTATGTTTCCAGGGTTAAATTTTTATTAACTAAATAAATAACATGTCATTTTAGGCATTCAATTATTTTGTGCATTCAATTACGAACCAAAACCTTTTAAAATCAATATTGCTTACCTCCCATAACATACGGCGTGATAATATGTAGCCTAAAGCCTTCCTTGGTTTACAAAGAACATTTTTGCTGAATTTCAATTTAATCTATCCAGTAGTTTTGGCGTGAAGCCGTACCATACACACAGACAAACAGACAAACAGACAAAAATTCTAAAAAGTCACTTTTTGTCATCAGTTACGTTTTTCTAACAAAAGCCACTTATTTTTTCTCGAAAATTCTCAATGTACAGTTTTTCTTTCGTTACTGTTTTATTATATGTATAGATAAGAAATAAAATGGCCTTATTATATTAATCAATTATTTAGAATTTGGAAGTCAAAAGTTGACTCCAAAGTTGGTTGTTTTTTTTTATTTTTACAACCTCTATAAGTAGTAGGTAAGCTGTACCATTGTACCGCACTGAGCATTAAAATGTGGAGTTATACAGGGTGGCGTTTTAGTCACCTGCATCCGTCAAGGGGGTGATTCTATCTGCTTTTGCAATGAAACTCATATCCGATTCACGAAAAAAAAATAAACATCATCATCATCTGCCTTGCCTTTCCCCAACTATATTGGGTCGGCTTCCAGTCTACTTTCGGGCTTCTGACAACTAACGACTGTTAAAAATCCACGAATGACAGCCGGGACCAATGACTTAACGTGCTTTCTGAGGCATGGAGGGGTCTTGGACGAAAGATGGACAACCATCCACAAACCAACCGCGGCAAGCCTAGCTTAACCTGATCGATCGACCTGTGCGGCTGTTATTATTTACCACCATATTTATAAACGTTATTAAAATTAAGTAATGTTTTTTTTTAAGTAAATTAGCGTGACCTTAACCATTAGGTATATTTGTTGACATTTAATCGGTTGAATGCCATAGCAATAGGAAAAAATTAAAAAGCCATTGTGTCTTGCGTGGATCCACGTTCGAATATTAGCTTAACCTGATCGATCGACCCGTGCGACTGTTATTGCTTAGCCACAAGACCCTCGAAAACTACCAAAAAAAAACAATATCATATAATCCCCAACAGCAGGCAGACAATTTTGATGCATGTATGAAATGTTTTTTTAGTTTTACTAATCGGATATGAGTTTTATAGCAAATGTTGTGAGGAGTAGAATTGCCCTCTTAAGGTACCATTACTAAAAAAAAAAAAAAACCATTACGTACTCGATATTTTTTCCATACCGGGACAGTTCTCCACTGTTTGACATTGTGCATCCAAAGTTAAACATGATATCGTTTTGTCTTATTATTAATTTTGTCTCTACGGAAACAGAATAGTAAAATAAAAAGCCATTAAAAAGTTATGAGCCAACAAAGATAGATAGAAATAAGTAAAAAAAGAACTGTAAAATCTTCGAAACAAAGTCGGTACGGACAAACCTCAGTTATTGAAAAGTTCAATAAACTTTATTTGTAATTGATTTATGCAGTAGTTTTTTGATAAAACTCGATTTTCCAAAGCACTTTTCGAATATTTTTACGCGCGTTTCAGTTCGGAACGGTGTTTCTGTGCGTGAGAACTAGACGTTGTGCGTGTAGACTAGCGTCTAACTGCTCATCACTGATACTATATCTGTCGGACAACAAGCCTGGTGAGCTGGTGAGACAGCGTGCTTCTTTGCCATGACCACCAGTGAGTTTGAGCTCGCGACTAGTTCCACCTTAACAGCGGATGCAGGTGACTAAATCGCCACCCTGCATAATATTTAGGTATTTACTTCAATATTGCCATAATTATTCTTCTTTACACAAAACTCGATAAATGTTTTCACGGAGAAATCTCCGCTTTACATAAATACTGCCGATGTTTTCCGTCGGCAGTTTCCGATGTAAGCTAGTAAATAAAAATGAAATAATAAATTCTGTTTCATATTTACTTCAAACGATTGCATATCGCATCAAAAAGGAATATCAAAAATCAACAAGTTTGGCGTCACAGACTGGCACAGAGGATTCGTGTTCACGTTCGAACAGATATTTAATATTTAAACATACCAAATATTGACAGTACGTCCGAGCTAAAACAGTTTTTTTTTTACTCTGGCATTTGGAGCTTATGAAAACTTTCAATTTATTAATCGGTACCCACTACAAATAAAAATGGCGTACTATTGACAGTGCTTTACACGAGGGATTAATATTTTATGTGAAAACCACCTAAACCCGGGATTAATAGTTGTTATCGAAATGGGAAATAAATATTTTATTTCTGTCAGATGGCCAGATTTACGAAACAAAATAAAAACAGAGATGACTTCTTCCTTAAACCTTTAGGAACCTTACCCACCACAGGCGAATAAAGAGAAGCGAGTAGTGTTAGCAACTAAAAACGAGTTTTCGTGCAACGAGAGTATCAGGCTTAAGTGTGAGTTTTTTCACTCACGTTCGATTGTGAGTGCGTTAGAGTTTTATATGGGAAAAAGTTATACCGCCACGCCGCCTAGGAGAAACCTAATTTCCCATACAAAATTCTAAAGCGTTCGTAATCGAACGTGAGTCGAAAAAACTCACACTAAGGCAACTGGATGGCGACGAGATTACTCGCTGGTATGCGTGTACCACGAGCAAGTCTCACAGCGAGTGTTCTGCTCGCCAAGCGACCGTCGCGAATAGTTACTCCCTCTTAGATAGCTCTTGTCGCTGACAGACGACAAACGAGTAGTCCCCGGCAGTGTGAACAGTCAGCAATATATTATGGACTAGCTTTAGCCCGATATCGGAAATCACCCCACGGTAACGCACTACCGGGATAAAAAGTCCAGGTTCTAAATTAATTTCATCCATCCAAATCCGTTCAGCCGTTTTTGCAAGTTTGACCAACAAACATTCAAAGACACAAACTTTTACATTTATAATAATAATAACGTAGAATCTCTTTTAAACCTATCGGACCGTACCTACAATATTTTTACGTTTCTTAAGCGAGAAGTTCGTTCATAGCTAGCCGCTTCTACGTCGACCGTGGAACAGGTGCCTAATACACCAGTTCCAGACCTTTAACCACCTGGCACTCGTACCTAGGCCGAGTGTTCCAAACCCCAAAATCCTTCATCTGCCCAGCCTTTTCCCAACTATGTTGGGGTCGGCTTCCAGTCTAACCGGATGCAGCTGAATACCAGTATTTCACATGGAGCGACTGCCTATCTGACCTCCACAACCCAGTTACATGATAATACCTACGATAAGACCCTTCGTAAGACTGGTTGTCATACTTTCGGGCTTCTAACGACTGTCAGTGGTCCACGAATGACAACCGGGACCAACGGCTTAACATGCTTTCCGAGGCAAGGAGGCGTCTCGGTATGCAAAGATGGTCACCCATCCACAGATCAACCGCGGCGAGCGTAGCTTAACCTGATCGACCGACCTGTGCGGCTGTTATTATTCAGCCACGGACCCCTCCAAAATCCCTAACATTATAAATTACAAGTTCATTAAGGGTCTATTGATATCTTATCACGGTCCTCAGCTCGTATGGCTAATGAATTTTAATCTCTACATAATCGAGGACCCGATCCATCAAACGGCTTTCGGTCAGCCTGCCCCACTGGTCGGCTCAACAAAGGGTTTTAATGCGGTTATCTTGTGCTTTGTTAACGTTCTTTCTTCTATCTTTTCTCCTTTTATATAGCAGAGCATATTACTTTATAAATACGACGAATTTTGAGGGTAATATTTACGTACACTTTGTTTATACACCGTATACACAGGTACACCGGATTTTTATTTTGCAAAAGATTAACTTTATCTTTACTATGAGTGTGTAATGTAGATCTGAAATGTAATGTACTTATTTAGTGACTAGCAGCGCCCCGCGATTTCACCCACAAAAGTATCCTATGTATTATTCGGATGTTTATGCTATATTACTGTAAAGTTTCATCAAAATCTGTTTAGTAGTTTTTGCGTGAGCGTGCAACAAACATCCATCCAACCATCCTCAAAAACTTTACTTAAAAAAATGTGACACGATTAGGTTCTTGTGTTTCTAAGGAAAATATTTTCTTCCCTTCTCTGGAGGTAGGTAAGCCAGTCATTCAATATAATAAATATCCTTACCTAAGAGAAATTAATTTTATTACTAAACAATACGGATTTGACATTTCCGACAAAGAAAACATCCCAAACAATTTAATAATAAACAGCAGTAATGAAATTTGACTTAACAAACAGTATCATTTAATTCCCTGCTTTAAGGGGAGTAAACATCAAAAAATGTACAGCTACTATGAACGATAGCTAATAACGGCAAACTTGACATTCTTTGATCATTTTGCAAAGGACAAAACAAAATCTTTGGTCGTTGTATACTATCGTTGCTATTAATAATTATAATACTTGGCTAAATAAACGCGAATATTTTTAAGCGCCCTTTATGTCAAGTTTAAATTAAAGCCTGCCTATGTCTGAAATTCGGCAGCATTCATAAAAGCAGCCAAAGACGCGAGCGGCCGCCCAAAGGCACCCTACAGAGTAGATTTAATTAACAAGATATGAGTCTCTTTTAAACCAACTCTACCTACTTTTTGGAACATTGGAGATTAAAATTCAATGAGCCGACAAGATATTAAATAAAATCCGAGACTATAGTTTTACGTACGTAAAGGAGAGTTAATTAATTTTTAAAATTAATCAAGTCGCCGTCGGTGGCAATAAATTCTTTTTGTACCCGTAATACTGATCGGGAATGCGAGATCCCATTTTTAAACTTCGTAATGCGATTTTTCTGATGTAAAATTGTTTTCATTATCAATTTTGTTTGGGACATTGTTTCCGCTCGTGAATCTCGTAAATTACGAACTGTATGTTCTCTGCAAGCCCTCCGGCAAAGCCGTAGCTGTGTTAAAACGAATTGAAAACCGGTAATCGAATACGCGCAATGGGAGCTATGTCAATATTTTAAATTTAAATATCAAATGGAAGTAGGTATCAAGCGGGTTAATATTTATTTTATTCGCCATGACATCCATCTCTGTTCGGATTTTAAATAACAAACTTGTTTTAAATGAAACTATGTTTATTTGTGCTCAATGTTATACAGCAGGTATTATTCGTTACTTTATCTACTGAAAAATTTATCAACTTTCACATGTTTTATGTGAAGCGGAAACTGTGGATGTGACGTCATCGATGTAGTGATTAATTTCAGAGCCAGAAGCTTCCTTCCCAAGTTATTTTTTGGTTAAATTTCGTAAACACGGCGGCATGAACGATGAATAAAAATAAGGGGGATGTGACACGAGATAAAGGAGGTCACAACTTTGTTGTTACTTTAGAGCCTGAAACGTCTTTGGCGCCATCTGACGGCGTAGTTCGACGGGAAAATTAAAAAAAAAACCAACACCAGCTGCCCACTTTAATTAGAATTTTCCAAATTGTATAACATTTTTTTCGGAGCGTGTTCGTTGGTAGAATAACATAAAATTGTTAATAACTGCACTAAAGCGCGGAGGAACATTGTTGGAGGTTTTTTACGTGTCTCGGAGAGCAAAGGTATTGTCTTTACGCGTCTGATTGGGCAGGATTGAGACATTGAGATTTTTCTTTCACTGGATGAATAGGGTTTCTTTTTATTAACAAGTTGCTGTTGCGGTATGTCAACAGGCTTGTTATATTAACTACAGTTTCTTTGTAACATGTGACTATGTTACTTTTTGTCAAATTAAAGTTTTAAAGATTTGAAGAATTGTATCTCACGAATGCGACGGGCTTTGTTTGTGTTAACCAAGTGTATAAACACGCTGTGAATATGTGCGTGAAGATGAGTAGCGTCAGCGCATAATACACACACGCACGCACATACACACTTCCGACTTCGCCATTGTTTCGGACGGTACCAGCTCCTGCGCATACACACACATTCACATTCACGTCAGCGTGTTTGTATACTTGGTAAGCAGAAATGAAGCGCGTTAGATAAAAATACTATAACAAAGTAAGGCGTAAATTGGCGTAGTTTTTGTCTACCAATTGTTTGTGAAACTTTATAATCTCTATGACAAGGTGGTTTCCCGATGGTTCCAATTGGCAAAAATGACGGACTTCCATACAGACTATCATTCCCTGATTCAACAACTAGGGCACAAACTTTCAAAAATCCTTCCTTAGTGATCACCTCCGTTATACAGGGTTATTGGGAAAAACACCAACAACCTCTTAAGACGTCATTGTACTTATCATCATGAACAACTTTTACTTTGGGACCAAACCTGAAATCGCAAAAAAAATCAGCTATTCTTTATTTTCGTACAACTCGTCAAAATGTAGGGAACAGCTGATTTTTTTCGCGAGTCATACGAACATAAGGAATAGCTGATTTTGATTTTCGCGATTTCTGGTTTGGTCCCATAGTAAAAGTTGTTCATATTGATGAGTACAATGACCTCTTAAGAGGTTGTTGGTGTTTTTCCAATAGCCCTGTATAAGGACATCTTACTGAAAATTTTATGCTTCTAAACTCAGCGGTTGAGGCTGTGAGTTGTTTGTCAGTGAATTTAAGGCTTTTACTGTGTGTACTAACCTCGCACTTAAGTCACATTTTTCTGTGACTTAAGTAGTCCATATTTACACAGAAAAGCGAAACTTAAGTGAATGTTTAGGTCACACGAGCTATAAAATAGTATACGATACGTGTGAGTCATTAATGCACGACATTTTGCACCGTGCAATAATGGACTACTATTTAAGTGGTGGAACGAAAATTAACTTGTTGATTAGACAATCAAGTAAAGTGGTCGAAGTAAGAGGTGCCTCTTGTAAACAGCCTTTTCAAATGAGACCACGACAAGTCTTCTAAGCTTCGCAAACACAAGCAACTGCTCTCATTAATTTATAGAACAATGTATATTGTAATAGGTACCTACTGAATTTTAAATAAGAACGACACTGACGAAGGTTAAGTATGTTGTCTGCTTCATTTGGTGTACTTTACCTGAAACAAAGTAATCAAAATGTTAATTTGGAATGAAAGAACATTAGAGAAAAAATATGATGAAAAATTCAAGCGTCGGTTCCATCATCTCGAGAAAAAACTACAAATAATTTTAATATTAAATAATCAGTAAAGACAGTATTTAAAAAATGCTTGATTTGACACTAAAACATAATCTATAAAATACTTAATACGTAAAGTTTAGGAGGGAGATGTCCTCAGTTACTCCTTAAAAAAAGACAAGATGGTATCATAGGCAAGACCAAAACGCAACCCTGTCAAAGTAACGAAACGAAAATGGAAGAAAATAGTCACAGCTTCCAAAAAACTCAACATATGACGCCCGGAGTCTTCAAGCACACACAAAAGACCACATAAGGGAAGTTTTTTTCTTAAAAATAAAATAGTTCTCATTTAAATCCGAGCTAGTCAACAGGTGACCTTGGCAACTAGCCAGCACAGCTTGGAACGAGCTGGCTTATCTACCAAGCTATTGAATATTATGGACTCTCATGGACCATTTACACGATGAGAGGTTTTCATGTAGTATGGGGTAAGTTGAGAATACGAAATGAATAAATTATTATGGAAGGATATTTTTTTACTGAGATGTGGAGGTCAAATAGGCAGTCGCTCCATGTAAAATACTGGTATTCAACTGAATTCGGTTAGACTGGAAGCCGACCCCAACATATTTAGGAAAGGCTAGGCAGATGGAAGGAGTTTTATGAGTGGTCATGGTGCACACTAGTGCTTTAGTATGTTACTTGTAGAATAATCTGACAAAAAATCATAATGATTGTATGTATATTAGTATGGTTTTTATTGTAAAAAGAAAGTTTTTAGAGGTATCTTCATGATTTTTTCTATCGTATCAAATTAGTTGTATTATGTTTTCAACACACTATCTACCTAGCATAATCCTGAAGAATATCATATATATGTTTCTGATTTTGTTTACTGTAGTCGATCATATCTATACTTTTATTGTTTCTAAAACTTGCGTTTTTTGTGTTTAGGTCCTGTAAGCCCCGTAAGCGTGAAGTCCGTGAAGAGGTAACAGACAGTCAGACACACTTTCGCATTTATAATATTAGTATGGATAGTATATGGATATTATGGATAAAGCACTCACGTAGCAGTAAATAATGCACAAAAAACCTATATTATTGATCCTTTATCAACGACTGACCTAATTCTGTACCAAGTAATCGAAGTAACTAACTAAATAAAAAAAAGGTTCAATATAAAATCCCTCGTTGAAATGTTTGCAAACACGGCACTGGATCAGGCTCTAGATTACCGCCGAACTAGTACTGAATCCATTTGCCCACTAGCAAATAAAGTGTTTGTCCATCGATCGCAAACAATACGAGTGCCAGTTATTCTGCAAGGTTTTTTATGCAAGCTCAGTTTGGACGGGTTTTGTTTTAACTTTCTAGGGCAACAAAGTTTTTTGGTTCGGATTTTGGCGGATTTTATTGCAGTAAAATAGACCCGGAATTATTTTGTCGGTATGTAAAGTCAGGGAAATTAATTGTTGAGCAAATTGACTACCAACTTATAGTGTCTGTATATTCAAATCACAACTGTCATAAATATAGAAGATGGAAAAAGAGGCCGTGAATGACCAATAACTTGGCTACGAGCAATAAAAAATTACATGATAGCGAGAACCCACAACCGTACGGTGTGGCCCGAAAGTATTAGCAGGGCTGACCCCAAATAAATCAGGATAATAGCTAGGAGAAAGAAGAAAAAGAACTGTCATTCTTTGACAGTAGTATAAAATTGCTATAACACGGTAAATTGACGTAGGTAGTCAAAAACTAGTACCAAATCCATTTGCCCACTGACAAATACTTACCCCCTTACTAATAAAGTGTTTGTCCATCGATCGCAAACAATACGAGTGCCATTTATTCTGCAATTTTTTTTATAAAACCTCAGTTTGGACGGGTTTTGCCTTAACTTTGTAACGCAACTGAGCCCGAGATCTATAAACGTTACTTAGTTCGTGCTTTGACTTCGATGTGTTCCCGTCTCTATTGTGCCCTTGTGGTTAACAGTTGTGCGACAATGACAGGAATAACGCTTAGTCTAAGTACGTGCTAAGTCACGTTTGTAGATCTCGGCCTGTTTTTTGGTTTGGATGTTGGTGAATACCACCCCGGGATTATTTTGTTGATTATTTATATTATGATGGCGTATGTTACAGACATTTTTGCTTTTTTTATAAAAAATAATGTAAATTACACAAACAACAACCACAAAACAGGCAATCAAGAATGCCCCGCAAAGAAAACAGCTGAGATAAGATACATCAATTCTATAGATTATATTGACGTCGCGTAAGACCACCATTGTTTATCTATAAGCCTTTTTTACTTTCTGTTATAAAATTATTCTTATTTTGTCTTTTACTAGTTATAATACGTAAAATTAATTTCAGTTTTTCGTTTTTACAATTTGTATTATAAGTAGGTAGGTAAATATGCAATCTTAACGTTTTGTTGACACGGCAAATTTTTCTGTAGGTGACAAAGTAAACGCGACCTTAATAAAAATGTAACATTGCAAAAATCATAATAGAATATGGTTGTAAAAATGTTGCTTACGATGTTGCAAAAAAGTAGCATACTACATATTTTGCTCAATTTGAATAGGTAGGTAACTAGCTAAAGAAGATAAATTATTTACTATTTGTAGGAATTTTAGATAGGTAACACTTATGTAGGTATAAGCACTTGAGTGAGATACCTGAGATACAGGTTTTTTAACCTACCACTAAGTAGGTAAGAAATAATTGGATTCTACCTAAACTAAAAAACATCTAACTGAACTACATAACCTGAACTTACATAAATACTTACAAAATAGCCTTAAACTAGTGTTTAAGGCGCTATTTTGTAAGTATTTATGGAAATCCATTATTTCAATAAACAATTTCAATTGGATGATATTTCTTGCGGCAAACACACTCACAATCTGTTTTCTGTTTTTGGTTTTGTTTTTGTCTTTGTATGTGTATTACTAACATAGTTTGTAAGTATATTATTACTAACACTATGAGTCTTGTTGCTCGAAATAAAATTATTATTATTAATAAAAAAACCGAGGCCCTGTCTATTCTATTAACGACAAAAATGAATAAGATGTTTTTTTTTTTTAACAAATTTGGATAATTCTTCACCATAATATTATGACTATATTATTACCTTTTATTTCTTCAGTCGATGTATTGTGTAAAATTCTCAGCGTGAAAACTAAGGTGCAGTGTGCTGTCAATAGGACCTTGCATCAGGTGGAAAAACAACTCATTTCACCTAAGTTTTCACGATAAGATTTTCACAGCATAAACCGACAGGTACCTTCCTTTTCTTCTATCCCGCTGAGCGTGTAACCCATTATTCCCCACTTACAAAACACAGAAAATCTAATAATATAAACTAAAAACCGTGTTGTGTTTCATCTACATTATATTGACGGAGGGCCCTCCCTCGAGAGAACCGAGTTTAAATCTCACATATGCATAGCTATACAAAATTTCTATGTCGGAATATGTGTATATGAGATTATACATTTTGCGGTAAAGGGTACTTAGTAGTTGAAATAAAATGCCTCGGGTGGAGAAGAATTAAGCGGATGACGGTCAACGTGTTAATTCCAAGGTGGCTGCTGTGGTTTAGAGTGACTATCTGCTGGGTGCAGTTCTGAACTGAGGGATAATCACACTAATATTATAAAGGCGAAAGTTTGTGAGTTTGTGTGTGTGTGTTTATGTTTGTTACTTATTCACGCCCAAACGGCTGGACCAATTTTGATAAAATTTTGTATGGAGGTAGCTGACACTCTGGATTAACATATTATAGGCTACTTTTTATTCCAATATTCTCACGAGATCGACATTAAGGCGGATGAAACCGCGGGGCGCAGCTAGTAGGTATGTTATATTTGTCTTAGTTTTGTTGTATGTGATGACTACAGTTTCGACTACTTCTATAGAGGAATTACGCCAATTGCTCCTGACTTTATGAAAAGGATTATAGTCCGCGCGGAACTAGTTGGTCGCGCCTAAGGTATGTGAGCGGTGGGACGGAGGGGCGGGGGCGCTTTGTCATTACTCAGTAGGTTAGGTACGTGAGTTTTGAACACTAGGCAACCCCAATTGTCTCACTCCCGTCCCCACCTAAGGCGCGGCTAACTAGTTCCGCACGGACTATAGTTAGCAGTGATGGTAACCACATTATTTGCTTGGGTATAAGAATCTTGAGTTGAACATTAATAACTGATCATCATCTGCCTAGTTTTTTTTCCAACTATGTTAGGGTCGGCTTCCAGTCTTACCGGATGCAGCTGGATACCATTGGACCAACGTGGCAACGGCTTAACGTTCTTTCCGATGCACGCAAAGGTCTTGGTATGTAAAGATGGTTACCTATCCACGGACCAACCGCGGCAAGTGTAGCCTAACCTGATCGAACGACTCGTGCGCCTGTTATTACTTAGCCACAAGCCCTGTTGAATATTGATAACTTTAGAATATAATAGAAACAAACGATTAATAAATCATGTGAAAGTATTGCAACGAACGGGAATCTCTTACACCACCCGTGAGAGTCGAAAAGGTGACCCAAGTAGAATTTTCGCATAGCAGTAAATTGCACAATCATCACAAAACATCTACAAGATTACAGTTCTAAGTAGCCTTATTTAAACCACAAAGCAAATAAACAGTCTATCTAAGTTTAAATTAAGCACAAAGCATTTTCCGGCCTCAGTGCTTCTTGATTCAGGAACAGTCGACTCATTATTAGAGTTGAACAGCCAGCTTTACTTAAGACATGACAAAGACATTTCACTCCCCCATGTTCTTTCTAAAGGAACAATTTACAATTGAATTTTTCATACACTACTGTTGCACCTTAAATGTCGGAATTATGCGAAGTTCTTTAAACAGTCGCGGCGCTATGGAGTCACGTTGAATTATTCAAATTTCCTTTCTTGCTATTTTTCTTAATAATAAACTCGAATGAGCTGAGTTGCAGTCAACTAAAATACTAAAGAATAATATAAGCATATGTATGCTTATATTATTCTTTAGTATTTAGAGCATGTGCTCTAAATTGTCTGCAGACTTATTACCGTCGTAACTACTAAGAAAATTGCGGCCGATGCTTGCTAGATAATAGAATCTAGTTATTTATGTAATGGTTCGTATAATTTTCTCGGTTTTTTCCTCGAAGTAAAGCGCATGCAACAGTTAGCCGAGGAGGCCTACGAGCTCAGGCTTAAGAACATGACAGTAACAACAGGTAGGCTGGCGTGCAGCCAAGTAAGCCTCTACGCCGCTACGCTTTGTGCTACGCGGCTACGAGCGCACGATCGTAGCTGTCTCGCTACGCTGCACTCAAATGACTTTCACTTTAGACAGTTTTGAACTTCGAGGCTCTGTTGTTTTACCAAGAAAAACTTGACAACATTTTATTAAGGATAAAATACTCACAAAGTTAACCTTTTCTATCATTATGCCGTAATTTGATTAAAAGCAAGGTAAGGTTTTTAATTAGATAACTAAACAACGCTTGTAATTAAGGCGAATAAAGTTAAGTCGGACCTCATATTTCCGTCGGCTAAAGGTCAGCCGACAGTTCAGCTTAAAATTCAGAGAGCATAATTTACACAATTTCCTCAGCGATTTTTCGCGAGGCGGCTCAGCCATACGAGACGAATTACCTCATTCTCATTATACTCCGTGTCACCAAAGAGCGCAGTCGGGGTTAAGCGCGCGTATCATTCCACCGTTTACAAATTTTATTACCCATCTCCTTTTGTTCTGCTTTACGGGCGGGGCGGATTCCACAGACTCATTGTGCAGCTACAGGGTGTAAACACGTTTCGTACACATGCCGAACAAAAATAAATCTCAATAAAAAAACACGCCAATAAAACAACGTGGATGCATCGTTAGTTTAGTTACGATTCGTTTACAGCCGATTGTTTTAGAATAACCCATTAAAAATATTTCACGTGAAAATATGAAACAAAAACACGACGGTCCGTTTGAAAATATTGGATAGCGCAAAGGCCGAGTGTAGAGCATCATAAAATAATTATCATGCAGGGAATCGAACAACAAAATAACATTGCAGTAAAAATAAAAGAGAAACTTGAAATAATAATTAGTACAGATCGGTTTGGTGGCTAAAGAGGGGCCCGTGGCTAAATAATTACAGCCGCACAGGTCGATCGATCAGGTTAAGCTACGCTTGCCGCGGTTGGTCTGTGGATGGGTGATGGTCATCTTTACATACCCTCCGTGCCTCGGAAAGCACGTTAAGCCGTTGGTCCCGGATCTCATTCGTGGATCTTTGACATTCGTTACGGGTAGTCAGAAGCCCGAAAGTCGACAACCAGTTTTCCCAAGGGGTATCGTATTACCCAGTAACTGGGTTGTGGAGGTCAGATAGGCAATCGCTCCATGTAAAATACTGGTATTCAGCTGCATGCGGTTAGACTGGAAGCCGACCCCAACATAGTTGGGAAAAGGCTAGGCAGATGATGGTTTGGAGTAGATACCTATTAAATATTTTGTTCTTGTAACGTATGTTTTACGGAAACCTTACATTCATATAATAACATCAGCTATTTAAGTATGTATTCCCATAAAGTATATTATCGAGAAGATCACAGTTACGTACGATCTGTAAATAATTTTGTCGCAAAGTTGAAAACAGTGTTTTGTGCCAAAATGTAAGTAAAGGTATGAGATAAAAAGCCTTAATGCTTTGACGAGAACATGAAATCGAGAACTTTTTTTTGAGAATATGATGATAAGGGAAGCCTATTCTTAGGGACGATAGGCTTCTCTTATTATCATTGGCTTTCTTTCTTCATACATGAACTTAAGACTAGTATTGCAGAACTACGTCAATGATAAATTATATTTATAAAAAAAAAATGCGTCTAAAATCCATCCCACCGAGACAACCAATTAAACCAATCAAATTATGTTTTAAAACTAGATAAACTCTGTGTTTGCTAACCGAAAACTCTGAAAAGGAACACCGAAACAAACTCAGAGGTCACAGTCTGTTTTAGAGCCCGCGCGCACTAGCGATTAAGTTGGCCGATAGTTGGTTCGGTCGTACAAATGTTAGAGAGTGAGAGAGAGAGAACCGATCCCTCCTCTCAACTATCGGCCAACTTAAATCGCTAGTACGCGCGGGCTCTAAAAGTCCAGACATACACAGATTTGAGATAATACTCACACTAATATTATAAAGGCGAAAGTTTGTGAGTGTGTGTGGGGGTGTTTATATGTTTGTTACTTCTTCACGGTCAAACGGCTGGACCAATTTTGATAAAATTTTGTATGGAGGTAGCTGACACCCTGGATTAACTTATAGGTTACTTTTTATCCCGATATTCCCACGGGATCGACATTTACGCGGGTGAAACCGCGGGGCGCAGCTAGTACACATATAATAACATCGCATCCTCTTATTGCATTTTTTTTTGTAATTCATTATTGAGCTACCTACTTGGAAGTACATCATTAGTTGGTAGACAAAACCTATGTTTAAAAAATGTTTGATTACGTCTATACCTGTAACAAAAACAACACCATCTATAGCAACTCCTGTCTCCATCCTTCGGATTAGCTAAAATATAAATTCCGAAGATGTCTCAACTCGTCGAATGAATTATGAACAGCATATCAGAAGGCTAGGGGGCTTACCATCACCTTTTAAAGCAGGGCAGAAGTTGAACTGCACTACTTTTTTGTACGACGTCTTAGTACAAAAAAGTAGTGCAGTTCAACTTCTGCCCTGCTTTAAGAGGGATGGTAAGCCCCCAGTTCTCGTAATTTAAAGCGTTCAAAATCTAGTCGCAGTGATAACTCGATGACAAGCAAATGGCAAAAACTTGTCAAAATGTAGGGGACAATAGAGGTATTTTTGACAGATTGAGACAGATCTATGAGGGACAATAATTCTCGTATTAATTTTTAAGAACGTTCACAGTCTGATCTCAGTCTCAATCTGTCAAAACTACCTCTAATTTCCCAACATTTTGACAAGTTTTTGACATTTGTTTGTCGCCGAGATAAGGCTGCGACTAGATTTTGAACGTTTTAAATTACGAGAATTGGCCTTCTGACTGTGAACGTTCATAAAATTACGATCAGAATTGCCCCTCAGGTTTCCAGATTCACAAGAGTGTGTGTAACCAGCTTGATAGGTAATAAAGTACTGTGAATATTAACAAAGTATTTTAGTCCTTTTACTTCAGAGTTCAGACTGGCTTTAGCCCCGTACCCGCTCGTGAACTAAAACTTGATTAAAAAATCATGTGTATAATCATCTATCTTCTATCTATACTAATAATAAAACTGAAGAGTTTGTTTGTTTGAGGCACTAATGTCTGGAACTACCAGTTTGATTTGAAAAACAATTTTATAGCCCCATTTTTGAGTAAGACTCCATAGCCTTGCTCAAAAATAACCTATGTTATTTATCATTACGCTAGGTCCTCAGAAGCCGTGCAGAAAGAAAAACAACGCCGAAAAAAACACGTTTGTTGTATGGGAAACTTAAATATTTATTTTATTCTGTTTTTAGTATTTGTTGTTATAGCGGCAACAGAAATACATCATCTGTGAAAATTTCAACTGTCTAGCTATCACGGTTCATGAGATACAGCCTGGTGACAGACAGACCGGCAGACGGACAGTGGAGTTTTAGTAATAGGGTCCAGTTTTTATTTTTATTTGGGTACGGAACCCTAAAAATCAGAAAGAACGCAAAATCTAATTATTTCTTTCTTACGATTTGACTAACAGAAAGACTTTGTGTTTTATCATTTCAAGGGGCATCTTGTCTATCATATAAAATGATTAAAAACATTTTATTTACCTTCCTTTTGCTAGTTTCTTAAGAAAGCGGTGAACGAACAAACTATACCCTAGTCTCCAAATACAGATTTTTTTGTCACCCTAACGTCAAATACTGATGAAAATAACAGATTTTTATAACAGCTGTTATAATAATTATGCCAGAACCTCTTTTCTAGGAAACCAAAGCTTTAAGGCCAATATGTCCACAGACCGTGCAGAAATATATAGAAAAGCCAAAAAATACATTACCGCAAA
Source organism: Oligia latruncula (assembly GCA_948474745.1). Lineage (NCBI taxonomy): Eukaryota > Metazoa > Arthropoda > Insecta > Lepidoptera > Noctuidae > Oligia > Oligia latruncula. Next base: position 7,556,555 of record OX419686.1, on the reverse strand, counting down.
CACCGTTTGCATGAAACTCAAAGATCTTTGCAATTTCCAATTAATTAGCAAAAGCAAGCCAAAGTAATTTCATATTGACCGTAGACTCATCATAACTCTTCGCGGTATACCGGTACCCGTACTTCAAACAAATCGATCGGTACCGGAATGAAGTACAAATAAGTACACAGAGTACACAGACAGAAAGTTATTCGACTCGCTCGTTTATCAGGAATCTTTGGCAAAGTTTTTACGGTTTGATTTGTTACTTCTTTTGGATGCTGATGTATGGGGACTGGCTGTGGTAGGGGTTTGAATGGAGAAAGGGTGGTTTTTAAATTGTGTATACAGGGTTATTGGTAAAACATTAACATCCTCTTAAGAGATCATTGTATTCATCATTATGAACAACTTTTACTATGGGACCAAACCTGAAATCGCGAAAAAAAAATCAGTGGTTCCATACATTTATGTTGGTATAACTCGTCAAAATGTAGGGAACACCTGATTTTTTTTCGCGATTTCAGGTTTTGTCCAATTGTAAAAGTTGTTCATAATGATGAGTACAGTCACGAGCATAAGTATGTATACTCTTGGCTTTATTCATAGGCGATTTTCTCCTTTATTTTTGAATGAAATTTAATGTTATTATGAACATAGTATTTTCGAACCTATAGGTTTATGTAGTGTCGTATTTCAACTTTGCATTCGTTATTTCGTGAAAAAATCGAAATTAAAAGTTGCCAAGTGTTGACATATTAGTGCTCGTGACTGTACAATGACCTCTTGATGGTTGTTAATGTTTCACCAATAACCCTGTATAAGAAATATGGGATAAATAATAGCCAGGAGTGTTACCAGTAGAGAAATCACCAGCTTCTATGCCAAGCATGACAGGCATAATTGCGTAAAATACTATCAATCTCAATCTGAATTATTTTGAAGGATATTGCTAATCCATTGCTTCATATGTTCGAAAAATGTGTCTGCGTCAACGTAAATAAAGCAATGAATGTTGTGGAACTGTCAAAATGAAACCCATTGCTACTGATAGTTTGTTACCGCAATTACCCCGTATATTACGATACGGGTGACTTAAGTAATCTATTAAGGTGCCACTAGTCGATATTTTTTTTTCCATACAAACGGGAGAGTATTACTCCACTGTTTGACATTGTTCATCCAAAGTTAAACATGATATCGTTTTGACTTATTATTACAGAACGGTGTTTCTGTGCGTGAGAACTAGACTTTGTGCGTGTAGACTAGCGTCTAACTGCTCATCACTGATACTAGCTCTGTCAGACACGAAGCCAGGTGAGACAGCGTGCTTTTTGGCCGTGACCACCAGTGAGTTCGAGCTCGCAACTAGTTTACTCTTAATGCACGATGTTTACTATACTGAAATAGAGAAACCGTATTTAAAGCAACAGACTTAATATAATAACGCTGAAGAGTTTGTTTGATTTTTTGAACGCGCTAATCTCTGGTCGGATTTGAAAAAAATATTTTTTTTTTCCCAATTCTTCCGAGCAAAAACAAAAAAAAGTCAGAAAGAATGCTGAGCGAAAACAAGAAATTTCACGCAGACCAGATCGCGGGCAGAAGCTGTTTATTTATAAAACCACAACTCTTTTCATGAAAAAAAAAATAATACTGAATGATTTCCCTTCAATGAAAACGTAAAAAATACATAATATTACCCAAGAAAAAAGTTAAGCGCAATAGATACCCCGATCTGCTTCGTTCGTTAAAAACGGGAAGATGATTCGAAGAAAGACAGGAATAATACAAGATAAAAATCGTCGAAAGCTTTGTATTTTATCAACGAATCAACTCTCCGCTTTTCCAATGAGAAAAAGGGGTTCGAGAAAGCGACTTTTTTTAACGAGAAAAAAAACCCTTTTTTAAATTAAGATAAGTATTATTGAGGTTATTCATTCAATCCATTGGAGTCTCAGGCTGTAATGTCGTTAAGAGCACAATGGACCCGGCCCGCCCGAAATGATCCGTGACGAAACTCTCTGAAATCAATTTAAAATACTTACTCTTGTAAAATCTTGTGATGAATGGACGCGACAAGCGTGATGGTGTAATATAATAAATAAGTTAAAGTAATTATGCCGGGGTGACTTTATGAACAGTCGGCGGAAATTCAACGACATTTATGGGAGGTTAACGTAGATCAAGTAAATGGCTGCTCGTATCAATACTGTTTTCGTTTCATTGCTTCCCTGATTACGCGAATACATATTCTTTGAAGCGTTCTTCTTTTATTTTTATTTTTTTGTTTTTTTTATTGCCCCGTTGGTTTCGGGGTGCAAGCGCGACTCCCTGGGTTCGATTCCCAGGTGGGGCAAAGTGTTATTGGGTTTTTTTATTAGGAATTTTTCATGAGCAGCCCGGAGTTTGGAACTTGATGGTGTGATACCCCGTGCCTCGGAAAGCAAGTAACGCCGTTGGTATTAGCACCTGATCTCTCCCCGGTCGTGCCGGATTGCCGTCCCATTAGGCTATGAAAGTAAAGGAACAGAGAGTGCACCTGTGTTTGCGCACACACTTGTGCACTATAATATCTCCTGCGTACCTGGCTTATCTCCGTTGAGAGGGGCCACCATGCCTGAAATCGGTCGGGGGGATTATATATTGTTTAGATAGGTACCGTAATACATCGTTACGATATAAATCTATCAGCTGTCCAGAAAGCGATGATAGCCACTATACATAGTGCTATCATCAAAACTACGCGGCTTTCTAAAATACGTAATAATCTGCTGGGAAGTCTGTTGCGCCCCTTCTTCTAGCCCTAGGAAGTGGTGAAGAGTGCGCGTTTTGGGGAACTGTCTTATGTCATTTTGACGTTCTAAACGTGCTGATTCTCAGCCTAATTTAAATACGTTTTAAAAAGTTCTTGCATTAAAAATGTGTTTAATTTTATGAAAACTAACACGATCATGTTGCTTTGAAATAAGTTCCTTCTAGCATTAATTCAGCCCACTCGTTCTAAATCCTGCCTGTTATTCAACACTACATTGAATACTTCAATTTAACAACTGGAACTACCTTTTCAATTTCAGGCCGACAGAGTATTTAATAGTGGATATGGGTCAAATCTAACAAGAGCGGTCAAAATAGAGCACGTGAAATGAACAAGCTCATAGCTTCACATGAAATTCATGACAGACAAAGACCAAAATGCCGAACACTGAAACGCATAGTTCACAGAATAGTGTCAAGAATTCAAGTCAAAAATGGACATCATTCGTCCTATTGTCAGATGGGCTTTCACTTGATTGTATGTAGGCTTTGTGATAATATTGCATGGCAAATTTTGGGACATCGACCAACGGATTTACGTAGATAACAGCTAATGATGATAAAGGTAACATCAACTTTGTACTTATTTTTGTTCTTTGCTTCTTGTCTGTTTATATTTGTACATAAATGGCTAAACAATATACAATAATAAAGGTGTGCATACATATAGCATTGTAGATAAGGAACGTTCGCCCGTAAGTACTGTACTGATACTGTTTCATTTGATAAGACAATAAAAAAAAAAATAGATTGTCAAGTTGAATTCATAAAAATATCTAACCTAAATAAATGAAAATAGTGTTGGAAGTGGAACTCAAAAGTCTGACCATAATATTTTTATCTGGACATATCATTGGCTTCGTTAAAATCCTGGAAGGTTACTCGTAGTTTAGCATGATGGGTAAAAAGAGGTGAGATAAAATCAATCCCAAACGATTCAAGAAAGTAGTTCTGCCGATCGAGTATGTAAAAATCTCATCGATAAAACTTAGGTGAAAGGATCTGTCATTAGTGGCAAAAACGTCAGGGTGCCTAAAACGGCCACTTTGGCAGAATCATAAAAGGATAACATTATGAATCGTAATGGACAGTTAAGTTATCGTAGCAAATCCCATTGGTGAAGGATTTTTCAGTTATTTTGTCTGTGCAATCCAGGGGTACGCAACACAGGTATGCGGTATGGAATACACGTAATTCAGACATGTGACATCTACCAACCCGCACTGGGCCCGCGTGGTGGATTACGGCCCACTCTCTCTCAAAGGCCAGTGTCGCAGCAGTGGGAATATTATAGGCTGATTATGATGTCATAATCAGCCGTGTAATCAGCCAATAATATTCTCGCTTCTGGCTGCTACCCGTAATCGTTGGCATAAGGCCTGAACAACTGTCAAACTGTTATTTTTTAATAGAATAGAGTACCTACTCTTTATCATTACATCATACAAATAACAGACATAAATATCGAAATTGAGCAAAATTACAGTTCAATACAAATCAAATTCAATAAAAAGTAGTTCAGGAGTCAAGAACCTTCCCTGAAAATAACCTCAGTACATTCCAGGGGTACGCAACATAGGTACGCGGTACGTAAATACACGTAAATAGCGTAATCCTTGGCATAAGGGCTGTAAGCATCGTCGCAAGTCTCGTCATCGCGGTATAACAGCAGCCATTGTAAACGGACTTATTGTACTCCGGGATTGGTTTCCCAACGAAGAAAGCGCCTGGGAATCGATTTAAAATTTTCCTTGAAAGAACCACACAACAAAAGCGGTTAATACTTGGATTCAACGTATCTGGAACATGGGGTTTCATAATTATTTATGATAAATTATTTATTGGGTATTTGGTGGAGGAATTGTGATTTTTGTTATTTTTTCCAACCATAGAATAGAATAGAATACTCTTTATTATGTACTGCATATAATTACAGATGAAAATGATCGATACGATACGATATGATGATCTATCTTCTGAATAAACCGTTTTGAGTTTGATTTATTTATATATACATTATTGTACAACAGAAAATACATAACAAAAAAATACAATTATTAATACAAAACATACAATAGGCGGCCTTATCGCTTTCTGCGATCTCTTGCAGGCAACCTTGGAATGGACAGTGATTGCGTGGATATAAAAAATGGGGTTGATATTGGTGCAAAATAATATACTATAATAGATATACGAGTACATATATATGCTGTAAAATAGGGTTTCGAGTTTGTTATGCTCAGACTAAGATAGAATACTAAGAACAGAGAGAAAGAAGGATTTTGCTGTTATCTTAAGGAATACTCCTACATAAATCACACAAAAGAGAGCCTATTTTTAGGCGGGATCAGGGGGCTAAAAAGGCCACTTTTGCAGAATCGTAAAAGGATAGCATTATGAATCATAATATGGCGAAGACAGTCCGTGGTTTTTTTATTCGCTGCACTACGTATGTATATTCAAAGAGATTGGGATTGGATTTGGATTGAATTGATTGGTATTTTAGCACAGACAAAAAAAATTACTGAAAAATCCTTCACAAATGGGATTTGATACGATTAACTTAACAGTTAACTGTCCATTACGATTCATAATATTATCCTTTTATGATTCTGTCAGGGTGGCCTTTTTAAACCCCGTGTACGGTGTAATAACGTCGCATTGCATTTTATACTTTTATACTTCCCAAGGTATATCGTTTTAAGTAAACTGTTAGGCAATTTCAAACAATACTAATTGCTAGATTATAATATTGTAATACCTATAAAAGAAGGAAATAGATCTCACAATATCAAAAGCATTAGGTATTATAAGTATCAATCTACCTAGCCATTTCCCAACTATGTTGGGGTCGGATTCCAGTCTAACCCGATGCAGCTGAATACCAGTATTTTACATGGAACGACTGCCTATCTGACCTCCACAACCCAGTTACTGATCAATACGATACCCCTTGGTAAGACTGGTTGTCAGACTTTCGGGCTTCCGACGACTCGTAACAACTGTCAAAGATCGACGAATGACAGCCGGAACCGTCATAACGTGCTTTCCGAGGCACGGAGGGGTCTTGGTATGTAAAGATGGTCACCCATCCACGGACCAACTACGGCAAGCGTAGCTTAACCTGATCGATCGACCCGCGCGACTATTATTAATTAGCCACAAGTCTATAGTATAGTAAAACCTTTACAGATATTGCTTCAGCATCTACCACCGATTGAATATCCGTCGAATCCCGATTATCAATACTAATAGAGGATGCAATCTGTCCAGTATATATACATAGTCCTCTACATACATACATATATGTATTGATTGAATGTGTCCGAATCGTATAGATGGATTAGTAATTAGTGAGTGGTCCTTTAATGGAGGTTTGGTAACTATTGAGCTTTGGTGCAACGTCGCCGATAGTATAGACTTGGTCAGCATACCTATATAGATTACTTCAGACCATTAGGATGATAGCTATTAATGCATTGGTCAAAGGTTCCCCCGATTCGTCCCGTCGCATCGTATCGCCTGCCCGCGGTATTACCTCGTATTCTTTCTTATTTTTTTTTTTGCTCGACTCCTTAGTGCTAACGTGGTGTTAAATAGCCTATAGCCTTCCTCAAGAATTATCTTATAGACTATCAAAGGCAGAATGAATTTTTCAAATCCGACTGACAGTTCCAGAGAATAGCGCGTTCAAACAAACAAACAAACTCTTCAGCTTTATTATTAGTACAGTCAACAAAACCGATAAGTATGCAGGATCGTCGGATATAGTTGAAGTTTAGTAAGAAACCGATGGATGTTGTCGACTGAAATTTAATTGTATTAATAGAAAACCAACAGCTCATTTATCAAATTAAATTTGATACGATATTTGACGATCCTGCATACTTATCTCTTTTGTTGACTGTACTAATAATAAAGCTGAAGACTTTGTTTGTTTGTTTGAACGCGCTATTCTCTGGAACTGTCAGTCGGATTTCAAAAATTATTTCTGCCTTTGATAGTCTATAAGATAATTCTTGAGGAAGGCTATAGGCTATTTAACACCACAGAAAAGCAGAAAACTGCAGCATTTTAGAGATGGGCCTAAGCGATATGTTCTATTCGACAAAAAGACAAAATTGTAATAATCAGTTAGCCTGTAGACGTATGTATACCTACATCTCATTGTTGCTCTAAGTAAGAGAAAAGTAGGCTGCACCCTAATTGCATAACTCACCCACAATCACAAACCCCTTCATTACGAAGGAGATCCATTGCTTCATATGTTTAAAAAAAATCGACTGCTTCGCAACGTAATTACTCAATGAATATTGTTTAATTGAATTATCAAAATAAAAGGGTTTGCAGGATTCGATTTGTTCTGTAGTAAAAGTAGGTACTTAAACAAGTAAATATGCAACTATTTACTTTGTTTCAGCAATCAACGAGTACCATAAACTATTTTGTACTCAAATAAAGATTACAAGGAAAACTACTCGGCCACTTACAGGAGCTAGGTTGGTACCATGGCACGTGGAATGGATCCAGTGTTTCTCAATGTGGTCTCAGAAATACTCTATAAACTCACGCATTCTTTTCATGGGGGTAGGCAGAAACTACAGAACGTCACCTGCTACGATCCTTATATACTACCTCTTTTACTCATCCTTTTCCTTCGTCTACGTTCATATCTAATATTGAATTATATCTCGTATGCTTTACAGTCTATTCAAACTTATGTTTCAAGTTAAACAAAAATCAACTTTATTTTAATGATAATTAAGTTAATTTCAGAATGACTAGCACAGCACTATTGAAAAAGTTTTTATTTTGAAGTTGTAGCGTAAACTGAACTTTAATTTGCAGGATTCAAAGTTATTTTTCCATAAACTCATATTTGTTTACATTTTTGGCAAATGAATCGCGAATGCAGGTTAGTCACGCATGCACGCACGCCGGTTGTGAGTACTGTCTAAGCACATGACCATTCTGAAAGACTTCGTTGCCTTATTAATGACGAGATAATGAGACTAATTATCTAGCAATTAGAAGTTTTAGACTATAGAGGTATGAGGAACAGGGTGTAAAGTTCACTCAGCCTCCATAGAAAAGGGAGGATCCTCCGACCAGACGGGTGTTGTGCCTGGCGGGCAACTGCCCGATGATTCATGTCGGGCCGTTGTATATATATGCTAGTTGCGCGGTAAACTCTGCTTGTGAGATGCAGGATTTTGCGTTACGTCAGTATGAAGCGTAGTTTGCATGTGGTGTTGTAGATAGCGCTACAAGGCTAAGAAAGACATATCAAGAGGCTCTTCTGAGCTGGGAACCGAAACCAAAATCTGTCTTTCTAAAAACGGCTAAAACTTATTATATAACATAACATCACGCTTGAATTTCCCAAAGGGATAGGCAGATATGTTTTGCCACTAACCGGGTACAAGTCCATTCTCCGGGCTGCTAGTGCTGCTACTGAGAAATTCTAGATGAAAAATCCCAATAACACTTTGTCCGTAGCGGGAATCGAACTCAGAACCTTATGCTTTGCAGTAGCGCTTGCGACCATTGGACCAACGGGGAGTAGGTAGGTACTACTAGAACTTACATAGTAAAATCAGCCTTTAATGTTCCCAATGCTGTCTGTGTCCACCACGCGGGCCCAGTGCGGGCTGGTAGATGTCACATGTCTTGGAATTTTTGGTTCTAGAACATGCCCGTTTCCTCGCGATGTTTTCCTTCACCGTTTTGATGTGTGTGATGAAATAATTTACACAAAGTAAAGCGCCTGTATGGGTTCGGACCTACAACCTACAATTAGGAAGCCGCGGCCGTTGCCACTGGGACACCACTGCTCTTCACCACTTCTCTTTTTCTAAAGTTTGTGAGTGTGTGTGTTTATATATTTGTTACTTCTTAACGCTCAAACGGCTGGACCAATTTTGATAAAATTTAGTATGGAAGTAGTTGACTCCCTGGATTAACATATAGGCTACATTTTATCCCGATATTCCCACGGGATCGACACTTATGCGGGTGATACCGCGGGGCGCAGCTAGTTTACCATATAAATAATCCGCTCATCAGAAAATAATCCACCATTTCCGATTTTTGGGCTTAGTAAAATGTTCTTTTAGGAATAAGGGCTTAGGAAGGGTGCGTAAAACAGGGGCCTAGTTTGGGAAACTCTGACGTAGACAACATAAAGCTTACCGTTATAAACCCGCCATATCCACACTTTGGTATTCATTGACCGTAAAAATATTTTCTATTTTGCGAGATTGAATTTTCCCTAACATTGTTTGTAGGCGTTCTTTGCAGGTAGAGCGTATATAAATTTTATTTTTATGTGATATACGCCTTTCTGGTTATCTACGTAACAATTTTCCGAGATATTATGACGGTACTGACAAAGTTGTCAGTCATTTCACTGGATTTTTATGTGGAAGTAAATCTGAGGATATCTTCCTGTGAAAGTGGATTGATTGAAGTGTAGGTATCCGAGCATAATTATATGACTATGTGTAGCCCGGCAATAAGATACGATTTCATGATTCAACCATTAATATCTTTCGTCAAGATGACGGCAAACATTTGTGGAAGGCAAAGTACAAGTGGCAGCACAAATCTATACTAATAATAAAGCTGAAGAGTTTGTGTGTTTAAATGTGCAAACAAATGCTTTTTGCATATGATAGCCCAGTTCTTGAGAAAGGTTATGCTATAGCCATCAAAGCCTAGACTTTATGGCCTTCTAAGGAGCCGAGCATAAAGAAATGAAGTCAGAAAGAACGCTAAGCCTAACTGAAGTAATAGCGCCGCCGGCAGGCGATGCGATGCGACGGAGTGGATCGGAGGAACAAAAAAAACTTCACGCGGACGAAGTCGCGGACTGAAGCTACTACACTTAGAAACACTTTACGCGCTTATAATAGTAACTCAGAGAGTAAAATGACATGAAACATCTATGTCTGCTATTAAGGGACTACCTCGAAAATCTCAAATCCTCGAAAGCGAGCGAAAGTGATGCCATTACTTTTGAAACGCAAAAAAAGAGTGATGCCTATAGTGTGCGTGCGCTCGGAATAAAACGACGTATGTGCCAAAACGAATTTACTCGTTTTTTAATAAAAATAAATGAACTAAATTTAAAACTACTTTGAGTAAATTTTGATATGATAATTCTCTATGTTTTAAAGTAAATTCCATTGAATAACTCTTATGCGTTACGCCGTGATGTCGAAAAAAGTAAAAAAATAGATATAACTTTGCAATTTTTTTGTATCCAGAAAAATTAATTGATTCGTGTATTCCTTTTACATGAAACTAGACCAAAATGTCAAAAAACATATACCAAAATGTTAAATCCCTATTCTACATAGGTACTTAACAAGGTACACGAAATAGAAAAACCACATTTTTTTTTTAATATATCACCTTAGATAAAAACATTTACAATAGAAGTTGTCTATTGTGAATGTTTGCTTCATTTTTGAAAGAAAATAGGCAGACATAGTTAAAAAATATAATTATCACTATAAAAGGTCTCATTGGCAGGTTTTTAAGTAGCACCGTTAGTTCATGCTCCACGTGATATGGCATCACTATCAGAGTAGCGTTTCATTGTGATAGTTTAACTCACGCAATTAACTTAATAAGAGTTCTAATTTGATAAAAATCTCCCGTTACAATAAAAGTGATAATCATTTGTTTATCTTTCATAGAACTTAAGTATCACAGTGTATAGTCCGTTCTAAATGAAACTGACGGAAGTGTAAACAAACCCTGTTCCGGATAAATTCTTACGCAATCACTACAGATTCATCTGTGTTAAGAAGGTTTCAACTTTATATCTCACTTTTTCAGAACAATTTATTATTGTTTTAAAAAGGTGACATATAACTGACAAAACATCGATGAAAAGTGAGGTTATAAACTTAACCTCAATAATAATTGAAAAACATCTTCAAGGTGATTTGAAATTTAAAATCATCAAATCAAGGTCCATTTTCTGATTTAATTGTTTAGGTACACTTTTATCAGAATATTTTGGAACATACCCAAGTTTATTGTCCGCCATATTGATGTATCTTTAGCATAAGCATAATCAGTCTGTAATATTCCCAGTCCCACTGCTGGGACACAGGCCTCCTCTCGGTGAAAGGGAGTGGGCCTTATCTACCACGCGGGCCCAGTGAGGGATGGATGTCTACGAATTTTTGGTTTTAAGACATGCTGGGTTTCCTTCACCGTTTTGAGAGCAGTAGAAAGCACGGGACGACAAATCTAAACACTACATCTCATTCGTTTACATCGATTAAGTGTTTTAGACCGTTCTACGTCACAAATTTATCAAAGAAGCACGCTTGTAGAGCAGTGAACACAACGTTCATAAAAGGTATTATTATTATTTAGTTGTCTAAGCACCCCTTGAATGCACTGATCTGATCTTATCATTAAACAGATGGATATCAGCTACAATCTATTGAACACAATCACTTAATCGGCTCTAGTAGCATATACGAAGATATGGCACTGTTTAGCTAGGTGGAGAACTAGATATTAACAACTTGGATTAATTTAATATTGTTACGTCCATTGAAAACAGATTAGTGTTGTATCTGGGCAATCGCAACAAATTTATTTAAACGCAATCTATACTAATCTATCTATATCATATCATACCTATAATAAAGATGAAGAGTTGGTTTCTTGAACGCGCTAATCTCTAGAACTAAATGGTCTGATTTGAAAAATTCCTTTGCATTTGATAGCTCACTTCTTGAGGAAGATTATACTGCCGTCATAAAGAAAAAGGGCACAACTAACATTTTTTCCAAAATTTTGTTATAGATACATATATTTGGAATCAGAAAAAAAAGGCGCATATGCCAGTTTTTTTACTCAATTTTGGAAAAAATGTTAGTGGTGCCCTTTTTCTTTATGACGGCAGTATAGGCAACATCACTCTATGACTCTAAGGCTCAACTCACACCAAAAGAGCGTCGAAGCGCGGCGAAGCGGAACGCAGTTTCAGTGTCATATGAATTTTAACTTTATTTTTCATTACTATAATACTTATTATCGCATGAGAAACTCGAACGAGTCGCGCGGATGCCAGCGGCGCCGCTGGAATTCCGGCGAATTGCCTTCTCTACCGAGCGGTTGCGATAATAAGTATTATAGTAATGAAAATAAAATTAAAATTCATATGACACTGAAAATGCGCTCCGCTTCGACGCTCTTTTGGTGTGATTTGAGTCTAAGGAGCGAAGCAAAAAGAAAAAAGTCAAAAGGATCGCTAAGCGGCAACATGGCGGCAACGAAGTGACAGCGCGGGCAGATGATGCGATGCGACGGAATGGGTCGGGGGAACAAGAAATTGTACACGGACGAAGTCGCGGGCAGAAGTGCCATAACTTTAGGCACCTTACAAGGTTTACTTCACCCATAATATTCAGAGGTGAACTGCAATGTATGCAATAGGTTCAATATTCCACAAGCATATTTTATCATTACCATCCTACCGCCATCATCACTAAATCAATTTATAGGTACCCACCTACTAGAAAAGGAAAACAATTTTCCACAAACATTCGCTATCACATATTAAAACATCATCGTCTTTAGTCAAAAGACACAAACTTAAAGTTATACAGGAGACTGGTGACCTCCGTAGCATATCAGCGAAACAAAACTAAACGCAACTACTTAAAGTAAGTAACACTCGAAAACTGTCACACATTAGGTATTTGTGGTACTGGACAGAGTATATTAGATGACACGACACATTTTTGCATGAATACTCACTGGACTCCCCACTTTGGGTAAAAGTATTTGTTTTAGCCGAGAAATAATATCAACGTAAATGTATTTTGTGAAGTAACTTTTAAGTTGTCTTCGGGTGAGTTTTGTTTTTTGAAAGGTAATCGTTTTTAAATGTATCCATTTCTCATCATGACTATACAGCATCTCATATGAGTGAATTTCACAATGAAATTAAACGCGATCACACACCTAAACCCACTGACCCGTATTATACAAGTACGCGTACTTGTATCATAGAGGTCAGTGCCTAAACCGCAATAATGAGCTGTCAGTGTCAAAATTCCATAACAATGACGACACTGACAGCTCTCGAATGCGGTTTAGATTTGCCGATCGTGTTCAGTTTTATTGGTGAAATTCGCCTTTAGAAACAGTGTCCTATTGACAGATAGAAACTGTCTGTGGAACGTGGCGAATTTGACAATTTTCATGATTGGTGGCGGTTATTTTTTTAACTTTCCCTGCTGACAGCCTGGTTCTTATTAAAACAGCCCAAAAGTCTACAATTCTCTGTAAGTAATGGTAAAGAATTTCAGACGTTTGGGCTAATATCAGTTTAACTAATAGGGTCACAAACAAGATGGGTATTTCTATTAAACATTTTGAAATAATTTAAAAATTTAAATTATAGTAAGTACTTAGGTAGGCAACTTAATATAACTTCCTCACTTGCAACAGAATACCAACCGGTCTATTCTTTATAAATCTCACGTGAAAACTGGAGATGAATTGAGCTTGTAGTGAACTGTCATTCCACCTGATGCTACGGATTGACACTGTTGACAGCTCACTCCAAGCTCATTTTGCCTTCACTTGCTCATTATACAAGTTTTCACGGTAAGATTTTTACTGACTATACCGGCTGAACAAAACCAAGATTATAATATAATATCAAACAAGAACTTGAGCACATCAAAGCGATTCTTCAAACACAATACCATTTAACATATTATACGATATTAATCGGATCAGAGCTTCATGTAATTACATACGTTCATCATACACCTGTGTTCGGACCATTAGTATACCTACAACATGGTGGATGGGAATTGTAATCAATCGGCCATACAATGGGGACCGCCTACACGATGGACAATGAAGGCATGACGGACATCGCGATTGTCGAATGTCGATGAGTCTCAATTACTGTAAGATGGGAGAGTAGCTTTGTTTGGACATGTTTGGGGCTGCCGAAGCTATGAAGTGTAAGCTATACGTGTGTAGTGTAGGTAACTGTGCTCCTTATTAAAGCTAGCTCAGTCATAGTCAAATAATTTATTTCAAACAGGCACTTTTGAATGTTAATAAAGGTTGTTTTGTATGGAGAAGAATGGATGTCGGAAAAAATCCTACGGAAACGTACTACCGGGATTACAAGTAGATGTGTTCATCCGGGTTATAAACTATCTGTGAGCCAAATTTCAGAAAAATATGTTCAGTCGTTTTTGCGCCAATCCGGAACATACATACATCCAGACAAAAACAACAATTCTTCGTTACTATTTTATTATACGTATAGATATAGATAATACTATGGCATGTGCTTTATTGACTTAGACCTAAGTCAATAAAACACGTGCCAAAAACCACTAAAAGTACCTGTACTTTTAGTTTTCGACGCACTGCATTAACGTCAATTCAATTATCAATTATATTCGTATGAATCTTTATAATGCGTCCCTTAGGTTAGATTAGGTAAGCAGGATCTTTTTCATCTTATTCTGGTTTATCTATGACGTCAAGATACTTTAAAACTTTAAAGTGTTTTCTTTGATTTGCAACAGTTGTATAGGTAGGTATCTAGAGGCCTATTCACTTTTTATCTGAACCGCATAAGATAATGAAATATTGCGTTACACTTCATGTTGCATTGCAAAGATTTGGACGATTCATTTGTTACATTTCATGTTACGTTTCTCCAATCCGTACCCGTCTTAAGATAAGTACAACAACAGCTACTACTACTGATGAAAACAAAATAGACAAGTGAACAAGTGCATAAATTAATCACCACTTTCAAACATCAAAAATTCCACTGCAAACAATGACCACTTATCGAGTAATTAAATAAATAAAATCGTAACCGATACTTGAAAATTAATAACCATTATGGCCGTCATTACGCATACGATCTTAATTAAAATATTGAAATTATCTGAAAACTATACTGTGTAGTTTCGGTCAATTAATTTAATTATCGTCCATTACGCTAACAAGGGTAGGTTGAATGTCAAATTGTCAGTTATTATATACCAGTATAAGTATAGCAGTAGAGCAGTGGTGTCCCAGTTGAAACGGCCGCGACTTCCTTGTTGTAGGTCGTAGGTCCGCTGTCCGTCCACCAAGTGACCCCAGGGTAGGCGGTGGCACAGTGGTCACGTGCTGCCATGCACAGCGAGGCTCAGGGGAGGCCCCTTTACAGTCTCCCCAGGGATGTGCCTTACAGGCGTTGCACGGGGGGGTTCCGGAATTGGTCTTTTAAGAGGAACCGGGACCACCCCTATGTGCTGATGGTGATCACCGGGTTGGTTTTGGTGAGGTAAATCCCACACTCCCCGATCTCCCTCCCCGGAGGTCGGGGGCCTTTTGAAGGTTTCCCCCCGACATCAAAAAAAAAAAAAAAGGTCGTAGGTCCGAACCCAGACAGGCGCTATAATTTGTGTAAATTATTTCTTTACCACTGCTCTCAAAACGGTGAAGGAAAACATCTTGACGAAACCAGCATGTCTTAGAACCAAAAAATTAAAGACGTGACATCTACCAACCCGAACTGGGCACGCGTGGTGGATTACGGCCCATTCCCTCTCACCGAGCGGAGGCCTGTATTCCAGCAGTGGGAACATTATGGCTGATCATGCTAATTGATTCTACTGATTGTAAACCGACCCCTGTATCCCACGGTTTTTACAACTTGACCAAATATCGAGAGTTCTTTAAGATAATAATAATTGTATAAGTTTTATATACATGTAATTTACTCATAAACCTTCCGGAATAAATTCTTTATATGATGGTCAAAAACCGCAACAAATTCTGTTCCGTAGTTTAGAAAACAACTCGGTCACACAGACCGACACGACGTGACTTTAATTTATAAAATGTAGAGAAGTACAACTTTGACCATTTTTCTTTTTTTTTTCGTATGGGAAATCATCAGATGACCCCTCCCGCTCTGGGTGGAGCGGAAGGGAGTTTCAGACTCTTACTAACTAAAACCCACCCGTGTTCCTTCCTTAGCCCTTTATGTTCCGGGCCAGCGGTAACCCTTTCGGACAATCCCGCTAACACAACTTTGACCTATACAATAAGATAATTATACATATATGTAGTGTAGGTACCTCATGACATATACATATATGTACCTCAGAATACTTCTTCAAATGTCACGCTAAGAAAATAAAAATAAATCTTACAAAATCAACGAACCGACAAATTCCCATCTTCGATCATCGGTTCCGACTCTATAACTCATCCGATTGAGTGGTGGCTTAAAAACAGCCGGCTTAATGTCACATTTTTCCATTAACCGAAATCGTGTCAGCCGGTCGGATAAATCGGCGACCTGTTGCCGAACGTATGCCGAAGACTGAAAGGCAGCCAATGCAAATTGTTCTTTAGTTTACTTACTTCCCGCGGTACTTCGCAATCTTCTTTCTTTCTTTCATGTTATTTAAAACTGTTGATGGCTTTCTTTGACTTATTTTTCAAGTTTCTTTTGTTCGGTTTTTGTCGATTTAAGTAGTTGTGAAGTTTTGTGTGAAAACAATTGAAGCCACTTAGGTGTTACATCACTTTTATTATTTAAACACTTTATAAAGTGTTTATGTAGTGTAAAATGGCGTATACGCCATTTATCAGGTTTTTTTTTAAATAAAATATAAAACGGCCGATATTTTCATCATTATCATCTGCCTAGCCTTTTCCCAATTATGTTGGGATCGGATTCCAGTCTAACTGGATGCTGAATACCAGTATTTTGCATGAAGCGACTGCCTATCTGGATGATACGATATAACTGGTAAGACAGGTTAATTGTCCGACATTCGGAAGTCTGACTACCCGTAGCGACTGTCAAAAATCTACAAGTGACAGCAGGGACCAACGGCATAACGTGCTTTCCTAGCCACGGAGGGGTCTCGATATGTAACGGATGGTCACCCATCCACGGACCGACCTCCGCAAGCCCAGATTATCCTTGCGGATGTTATTATTTAGCCACGGCCGGTCTTTTACTAAAATATTTTAGGTATTATACGTTCGTAATGAAAAGCTACATCTTAGGAGTTATCAAAAGAGAATAATAGCTACAGGTTTGTAATAAAAGATACGGGGTATAAATTTCAATATCTACAAGACTCTTCAGTTTTTTTGTCAGTACACTTTGCCTACGTAAATTCGTCCCTCAGTCTTTATTTATTTATATAACATTAACAAAAGGTACAAATATAAGAAGAGAACAAAGCATCGATTTGGTATTAAAGAGCTTTATTTCTTCGCTGAAAGGTAGATAGGAGCCATCGAAAACATGGAATAATACTTATTATGGCGTACCGGCCGGTCACAATAGAGGGAGGCCGCCTCTTACACCGTAGCGACTACGACAATACGCGTAGCGTCGTAGCAAGCTACGGCTTAATTTTTTTGCCTTTACGAGTATATATATTCTATATCACACTATGTTATTAAGGCGAAAGTTTGTGAGTGTGTTTATATGTTTGTTACTTCTTCACGCTCAAACGGGTGGACCAATTTTGATAAAATTTTGTATGGAGGTAGCTGACACCTTGAATTAACATATAGGCTATTTTTATTCGGATATTCAAACGGGATCGACACTTATGCGGGTGAAACCGCGGGGCGCAAACAAAAAAAAAACAGAAACTAGCAGTTAAATAACAGTGAAGGCTCTATATGTTCTTCATCATCATCATCCACATCCCGACTTCACCTACTCCTGAGTACCCTACCTACCCCACGCTCTTGTGTCAGCCTCATCCAAGTTCTACCCGCGACGGCAACAATATCGTCCGTCCATCTCGCCGTCGGACGACCGACACTTCGTCTTCCAGTCCTTGGACGCCACTCGGTCACTGCCTTACTCCACCTGCCATCACTGCGCCTTGCCAAGTGTCCAATTTATGTTCAACTAGCTGCGCCCCGCGGTTTTACCCGTGTAAATGTCGATCTCGTGGGAATATCGGGATAAAAAGTAGCCTATATGTTAATCCAGGGTGTTAGCTACCTCCATACCAAAGTTTAGCAAAATTGGTCCAGCCGTTTGAGCGTGAACAAACATACACACCCCCCCACACTCACATACACACACACTCACAAACTTTCGGCTTTATAATATTATAGTGTGATTTAATTCAATCTTTATTGCATACTAGCTTCCGCCCGCGGCGTCGCCCGTGAGTACATTTTTTTAAAATAGATAATTGCTTCATATTTTGCAATAAATTACCAGCGTTGTGTCATCACGCTTCTCTTTCTTTTCTATGCAGTCCGATCGAGACCGCGCTTTAAGTCATGTAGTCCCCTTAATTACGTTTATTTTTAGTACTTTCGCTGAAAACAAGAGTGGAAGACAATACATTTAAGGTGCTTTTACTATATTATTTAGAAGTCTGCCAAAAGGCGCAAAACCCATCTCGTATTACTCGGAAGCGTTACTCCCCTCGCAAGGAGGAAAAGTACGAGGGCTACGCACATAGATGTAATTAAAATTAATTATTCA
The DNA here is from genome assembly GCA_948474745.1 of Oligia latruncula. NCBI lineage: Eukaryota > Metazoa > Arthropoda > Insecta > Lepidoptera > Noctuidae > Oligia > Oligia latruncula. The sequence goes on along the minus strand of OX419686.1, from coordinate 7,538,215 downwards.
TGTATAAATTGAACGAGTGGTTCCTTGGAAATGGATCAAATTCTTCCGACTATTTATTCCTTCTCGAATGTAAGAATAGAAGGTTGGTGGAATGTTTCCAATTCAATATAGTATGCACATTTACCTTTGCCTAGGTTTTAAATTTGGTTAGGATTCCGAATAAATAAAAAACACCGAAAAAAAACACGTTTATTGTATGGGAGCCCCCTTAAATATTTATTTTATTTTGTTTTTAGTATGTGTTGTTATAGCGGCAACAGAAATACATAATTTGTGAAAATTTCAACTGTCTAGCTATCGCGGTTCTTGAGATACAGCCTGTTGACAGACAGACGGACGGACGGACAGACGTGATGCGAAACCAGGACCGAGGACGTCTCATATAGAAAAAAAAAACAGTGGCACTCCGGGAGTGCCGACAGAAGTGAAAACAAAACACAAACGGAATACTTTGCCATCACTCACTGACATAGGTACTTATCGGATATACATTAAAACCGAGTACATCCCGAGGACAGCCGAACACATCCGAAGCGGGTATTTTTTAAATCGTTCTATAAATAAAACACGCGCGGTGTCGCTTACGGTAACAGTGGCGCGAGTTCAATGGTTTTTTCCTATCTCAAAAAATGCCCAACTTGCCTAAAGAAGTTTTCACTTCAAAAAATCTATTTCGTACGAGGCCAACAAAAACATCTTTATCTTTTATATTACATGACGGTGTAACCCGCGGGCCGACTTTGTCAGGCCCAATTAAGCGCGTAGTTGGCGGAAATCACTTCGTCATTCGTTCTCATTCGTTCGCATAATAGATACTGCAGACATTATATGAGTTCCAGTAATTGACTAACAAGCGGCTTTTCTATTACTTTCTTAAGCACAGGTGCATCGGGCAATGAAAAATTGGATTCTGGTCTTTGTAACAAGTAGGCTTTCGAGACTGCTTTAGCATCTATCCATCCCCCCCGGTGGGTTCCCGTATTGTCGAGGCGGGGGGGCTCAGTAGCCGTGGCTTGGACACCCACGGTGAAGCGAAGAGGAACCCGAGGAGGGGCCGCTCGTCAGGGCTTTTGCCCACATAACTGCACTATCTCCCCGTGGTAGTGCAGAATGCATGAGCATTTCTCCACGTAAAAAAAAAAAAGCATCTATCCATACTAATATTATAAATTCGAAAGTAACTGTCTGTCTGTCTGTTACCTTTTCACGCCTAAACCACTGAACGGATTTCGATAAAATTTGGCAGAGAGATAGATTGCATCCCGGGGAAGGACAGGATAGTCTTTATCGACCATAAAGGCTCTTAGTTCCTACAAAAATAACTTCGTAGATTAAATTTAAGATTTATTGAACCAATGTTACAAGTATTACTTTATAATATAATTAACTTAACGGCGGTTTGTAGCTGTTAGCGATTATCATTTGACTTCGGATTGTGAAAGAAAGTGAAGGAGTTTTAACATAAGGTTGATCGTCTTCTCGAAATTAAATAAAAAATCTCGGCCCCTAAGTATGTCCTGTCTTAAATAGCGATCTAGGCGTTTCTCTGTAGATATCTAGTTTTATACATTAAAAATAATAGGTACATCCTAAGTGTTTCAGGCAAACAGAAAGACTTTTCATAATTCAGTTTATATCGAAACAACTAAAGGCTACCCAAAAATTCAGTCTTTATACGCGCGTCTTTCTGTGACAAAACATTTTTTTTTATTTTTTTTATTTTAATACATTTTTATAGGGTTCAGAAAAACACCAACGAACATTTCAAACAAGGCATTCGTATGTAAACACTACAGAACTACCGTCACTAAAATATTTATTAGTACTGCCCTATCCATAAGGCGGAACCCGCAACTTGTCAATAAAGGAAACAGAACATCGATATTTCCAAAGCTCCCAATATTTGTGACAGGATGTTATGAATATTGGATTCTGAAACTTCATCTGTTTATTTACTTAAATTCCGTTACAGGGTTATAAATATCTATCTTCAGTACCAAAGTAGTGAAAATAGTTATTTATAACGGGTTGCTTTGTTCCCAGAGGTCCACGAGTATTGATCTTCTTTTCCCACCGGGTCAATAAAAAAAATTATAATAATGTTTTAAATGTTTTTAAATGAGTTCCCAAAGGGTTCACGAGATTTATCCAAAGTACAGCCAGTAAAAAAAATGTCTTGTAAGAAATAAGAATATTTGGAGCTGACTTGTTGACTGTTGACACTTAATATAGCGATTTCTATTACAACCCTTAATTTATGGCAATCAACTTACAACTTTTGCGATGAAACGACATTATATTATATTTATTGTAGACTAGCTGCGCTTCGCGGTTTTACCCGCGTAAATGTGGATCCCGTGGGAATATCGGGATAAAAAGTAGCCTATATGTTAATCCAGGGTGTCAGCTACCTCCATACAAAATTTCATCAAAATTGGTCCAGCCGTTTGAGCGTGAAGAAGTAACAAACATATAAACACACACACTCACAAACTTTCGCCTTTATAATATAAGTGTGATAAAGTTCAATGACAATTGGCTAAATAAAATAGTTTTTGTTATGTAATCCACTACAAATTATATTACAAGGCTCCTTATCCAGCAAATACATAGGCTAACATAATCAGCCTAAAATGTTCCGACTGCTGGGACACAGTGCGACCAGTCGGGCCTAGTGCGGGTTGGTAGATGTCACGTCTTCTTTTTTTTGTTCTAGGACATGCCGGTTTCCTCACGATGTTTTCCTTCACCGTTTTGAGAGCAGTGATGATGAAATTATCTACACAAAGTAAAGAGCCTGTCTGGAATCGAACCCTCGACCTACAACTCGTAAGTCGGAGCTGTTGCCATTGGGCCACCAGATAACCGCAAACCCACAAAAAAAAAAACAAGTCCCCTTGTCCAGCAAATACAGATTCATTCCGGTCTATATATCGCAAAAACAAATTTAATGCTTTCTTAATTTAAAACAGACATCTTTACAAGCCCACAAATCTGTGTTCACGCGTAAACAAAACTTTAAATATGAAGCGAACCCCATCTAAGATATTAGCAATCCTTTTTAAGTAACATTCGAGTCTGACAAATGAATATTTAGCTTAGGGGAGCAGGTGGTACGGTCGGTCTCCCGACGATACATAAATCAGGCTAGTAGGTACACAATGGGTACTTGGTCTACCTAGGTACTTACTCACTTTGGTGATGATCACCCAAGTTTTTGATACATTGTTTTACGTTTGAGAAAGAGAATTGTATCATAAATATATGTTTGTTATACTGAATGTTTTTTTTTAGTCTCTCTCTTTTTTTTTCATGATTTCAGAGTTGATCTCATAGTGAAAGTTGTTCATATTCATGGGTAGAACACCCTGTAAAAATTTCGAAACGGTAAAAAAAATCATTCAGTATAATGTGTATGGTGGTATATGTCACAAATATTGAGATCTTTGGAATTGGAAATGTCGATGTTTTGAAGGTGTTATAAGTTTCAAGTAAGCAGGATAGAGTTTGTATAGCTGGAACATTAGTTTATTTCTTACTCTTAAGTAATTGGGGAAAATTGTAACACCTTTTTATTATATTACTTTTTGTTCTAATTCTTAAATTTAAGAAGTATTTTGCCGTAACTGAATTCTAGAGGCTAGTTTATTTTTCGTCACTTATTTTTGAGAATACTGAATCAAACACAAACTCAAAGCATTTATTTCAATTTAACTATTTACAGGCTCTTTTAAATTGTCAAGAAGTCGGTCAGAAATATGAAGCTAGTTGCCCATTCCAAAGCGTAGTAGGTACCTATCAATTATCCATTTTGTTTCCCATTCCACGCACTCGCATTTTGGAAGTTCGCAATAAAATAGAACAGGAGATCAAATAAATTACCTTCATTTTAATATTCATAAACGAGATCAAAAACAAGCAAATTATCTTAATTAAAACGTTAATAAAACAATAGGAATATGATACGAAACAATTAGCTCTATTTGACTATTAAAAGCGAAACAATCTCATACTTTGTTCTGAATATAAACCTGAAACTTTCAGTATAAAACTCTATGTAAATTCTGAAGTTGTTATCTGTTAAAACATTCATAAAGAGCCGTAATATCTAATCTCACACACACATGTATACTAGCACACATACTATATGTATAGGAGTAAGTATGTAAGTAAACTGATCTGTTAGAAGCAGGTAGAAAAGCGTAGGACAAACCACTAAAAGAACACGTTACTTGCCGGGACACATCAAGACAGTTAGGGATGGGAGCTGTCGGTATATCGATAGATAGTTTAAAATGTTTTATTTTAAATTTTTGTTTGGTAATATCGATAAAAAAGCATCAGCAAAGAAGGAGGAACAGGGTGTAAAGTTTTCACTCATACTCCATAGGAAAGACGACCAGACGTGGTTTGTGTCTGGTCGGCTATTGCCCGACTAGTCTAGTCGCGCGGTAAATTCTGATAGATATATAAAACGTTTATTCAGTGCAATAAAAGACACAATGTATTAAAAAACATCAAAAAAAGGTCATTTGATAATAACTAATATTTCTTCAACTTGCAATAAAACTACTTAAGTAGGTACTAAATATTTACAAAAAAATCACCAAAGAATAACAAAACAAATGTAAGTTGCAATTTTTACATCTTATTATTAAATCCACGCAGCCTATTTAGTCCATTGCTGGACCTTGCTTCTCCGAAGTTGCTCCAAAACACCCCGTTGATCACCTCGTCTTTGCAGCCTTTTTAAGGTCATCTAAGTAAGTATGACCAGCTACTACTGAGTTCGCATTCACAAAGTATCGTACCCCTATCGTAGACAGCGATGTAGCAACTAGCAAGGTACATCCCTAGTGGGGCGGGGCGGGAAACGGGCGGACGATTAGCCGTGGTGTTTCTCTGGCCGCGCCGCCTTGGAAATAGAAAATAAAGGCGCCGTGACACGGGCGTCATTGCGTTCAGTGGGGCAAGTTCACTTGCCTGTAGGTACTTTGTCAATGTTGGCGGAAGAATTTTTTAAGTTGAAGGAGCCCATGTATCTGGGTTTGTTCTTCTGATTCGTTTGCATGGACGTGCTAACTTAAATAAGAATAGCCGAAAATTAAGTAATATTTCATACGAAAGAAATTCATTCTGGGTCGGTCGGCTTTAACCTATGTCGTCCCACCGCTGGACAAAGTTCTCCCCCTATTTTTTTTTTCTTTGTTCTGTGCCTTCTACCATTCCGTTAGGAACTTGACTAAGTCGTCATGCCGGCGTTTCTTAGGCCTGCCTCGGTGACGATGCCTGTTTTCTGTGTGACCCATCAGTCTGGACACATCCTGGCTCCGTTAAAGGAGTCAATTTTCAGTAAAAAAAAACAAGTGAAAACCATGTACCTAACTAAATGGTGTTAAAAATATGTAAGCTTGGAACGATTTGTGATTTCACTAAATTCAGAATAGGAGTTTGTTAAAACCAAACCCCAACCAGTCCTATCTTAATCATTACTATTATTTACCTAACATCATGAATAAACATATTTACCTACTAAACTAATACACAACTAAAGCTAATATTTATGTAGAATCTATCATGTCAAATTAGTTTTAGAATCAATTAAGTAATGTGTCCTCAATTACGCTAAATACTAGATAGGCTGTATTGATTCGCAATCAAATTGATTTATTAATGTGTTTCGCACATTAACACATTCGCCTCGAAAGATACGACGTCGTACATAAAGACGTCAAGTTGTCAGTTCAGTAGGCAGTAGAGTATTCAGTACACGCCAAGCTAGTTTTTCGCAACAACTACACACTTTTTTTACAGCATTCTATGCGTGGTTTTTATTACTGAATTACAACACAATTTGTGTAGTTTGAATTCAGACTAAAACCGAACAAAATAAAATTAAAAAAAGACTAGACAGTGCAAAGAGTTTTTTTGCAGCATTCTATGCGTACTTTGTATTAGTTTATTAGGTACTATAAGATTATTTTGTGTATTTTATCTATGGGCCCTAGTTGCGTGATAATAAAATGATTATTATTATTAGTCAATGTGATACAACTTATGTACAGACGCCAGCACATCAAGCTACTACAATGTGTCAAATTTCTTTAATAGATTTTCAACTTTATCGCTAAAACATAAGGTTCAAAGTTGATTGGGAAAATTTGACAGTTTCGGGTAGGTTGATTTGCTGGCGTCTGTACTTTAAGTTAAGCCTATAGGCTTGTATCGATATAACGACAACACCGTGTAAGAATAGGATAGTGTAGGAAAGTATGATAGTAATATCGCAATCTCTGAATTAAATTCAATCGATCGATAATATCGTTTTCTCGTACGTTTCATGATAAAACTTTCACACCGTTTAAGAATCAGGTGATAGCAATCCATCAATATTCGTGATATTTTGCGATTTCATCTCATTTTCATGTTAAAAACTTACCAGGTGAATATACTATGACACTGATAAGCGATAAAAACTGCTGTCATACTGTAACACGTTCGTTGCGACCTATTCCTACATAAAAACAAACGGTTTTGCCAGTCACCCGACCTAAAAAGAATTAGCAACAATACATTATCTCGCGCCAGCTACTCGCCTCTACCAACTCGCCCGTTCAAACGCACCCACCTTGTCCATAGACGATACAAGTTAAACGCGTGGTCGTCGGCTCGAACGTGACCGCTTTACGTATTTATGCAGATGTCCCACCCCACACTGTCTCACCCCTGCCAAGAATTCAACTAACGTCCCAACGTCCCAATGTTCCAAATAAGGGACACACTTATTATTGGTGGGAATAAGACAAGACTTAGCAAACATTGGGATTTGGACAACGAAGAATAAAGACCGGGATTAGTGGGATAAAGTTGTGATAAGTTCTATTTGGTGACGTGTGTCTCGGACCTTGGGGGGTAATGTGAAAGTATGTTTTAGGTGTACCTATGTCTGGGAGAGGCTTTATTTGTAAATCTGATATCACAGGTGCTTAGTTAATGAGATAAGTAGGTAGACGGGCTTTAGGCAGTTGTCCCACCGCCGGCGATGAACGAGAAGCGAGTAGAACTAGCAACTGAAAACGAGTTGGCGAGCAGCGAGTGTGTAGTTCCGATAGTTTTGTCGCTGGGCTGTCAGCGAGTGTCCGAGTGCGACGGGTGATTACTCGCACCACTCCACTCGCTCGGGGTGGATAGTCCTACAGGGGTTTGTCTCTCGGCGTGAGCTCTGACCGCCAAGCGAGTATCGCTGAGCGAGTATTATCTTTGTTAGCTCTTGTCGCTCAGCGACAAACCAGTGGAGCGAGTCCTCGCCGGCAGTGTGAACAGTCAGCGATTAACTATTAATATTTGCATCTCTTTTGTTTACACGGAATGTATATCTATTGTTACGTTTCTTGAGCGAGAAAATAGCCGATACTCGCCGGCGGCGGCGGTGGGACAACTGTCTTATTGTTCTTTTGTTTTCTATATTAACTACTAAAAATATTCACCCGACTGCCTCGTCGGCCTAGTGTTCGGAAGTGCTACTGCTGAGTTTGAGGTCGTGGGTTCGATTCCCAGGTCGGTCAGTGTAGTTGGGATTCTCTATTAGGAATTTCTCAGTAGCTGCCCGGAGTCTTGATTTGTGCGTTTGTGCCCGGCTGATGGCTATAAACTCGCTCCCCTATTTAATATTTGCCCGTTTTAGAAGGAACTTAAATATAACTGGCGAAATGTGGTTGAACTTTAATGTACGCCTCTGAGCAACCCTTCTAACCTAACCCTTTGGGCAAAACAGAATGCGTAATGTTGTCTTATATTTACACAACTGACCTTATTTTAGTCTGCATTCGCAACTTATTTGCCAAAAATGTAAACAAATATGAGTTTATGAAAAAGTTACTTTAATTCCTACACAATAAAGTGCAGTTTACGCTACAACTTCAAACATTTTTATTACTTTTTCAATAGTGCTAGTCACTCTGAAATCAACTTAATTAAGTACCATTAAAATAAAGTTGATATTTGTTTAACTTGAAATAACTTCAATTTGAATCATGCATTTGAATAGACTTTAGCTGTCATCGTAACATAATCAGCCTATAACGTTCCCACTGCTGGGACACAAGCCTCCTCTCTGTGAGAAGTAGTGGGCCGTGTTCCACCACGCGGGCCCAGTGCGTGTTGGTAGATGTCAAATCACTTGAATTTTTTGCTTCTAGGATATTTTTCCAGGTTTTCCTTCACCGTTTTGAGAGAAGTGGTGATGAAATAAATTAGGTACACAAAGTAAAGCACCTGCCTTAGTACGAACCCACGACCTATGTGTATACAGACGCCAGCACATCAAGCTACCCCAAACTGTCAAATTTTCCCAATCAACTTTGAACCTTATGCTTTAGCTACCAAGTTGAAAATCTATTAAAGAAATTTGACAGATTGTAGTAACTTGATGTGCTTGGCGTCTGTACATACAAGTTGTAATTCGGGAGCCGTTACCAATGGGCCATCACTGCTCTAATTTAGCTGTACTTGAACTAAACCCGACATCTAACCCGAAACCAAAGTTAACATAATCAATAAAGTACTCATAATATCAACAACAAGAACAACCAAATTACACAAAACTATCAAAAGAGAAAGAACAGCCAACAATCAAATAGTGCGTAATAAGAAATAGGTTATGAATAGACAATAGAGCAATTTATTTGTCCCTCCCGGGCTTTTTGCCTTCAGCACTCAACTGCCATAATATTCATAGAGAAAAATCATAGTTTATGACACACAATCTTTTCATAGAAAGGCTTCTTGCGAGGGGAGAATCCCATTAATATTACTTATGTACCTAGGATAAATTCTACGTATTGAATACTAGCTTCTGTCCGCGACTTTGTCCGCGTCTTGTTCCACCCATTCCCACGCATTGCATTGCCTGTTCGCGCTATGAGTTCGCTTTCGCGTTCTTTCTTACTTTTTTTGTTTTTCCTGGGCTCCTCAGAGTCATAGCGTGATGTTATATAGACTAAAAGCCTTCCTAAAGAATTGGGCTATCAAATTCAAAAATATTTTTTCAAATCCGACTGGTAATTCCAGAGATTATATAGCGCGTTTAAACAAACTCTGCAGCTTTATTATTAGTATATTATGTATAGATGTAAGTACTAAGTAACTACTAGTACCTAATGCTATTAGCGGGGTGGTTCAAGAAAATTAAAGATAATGTTGTACCGATGTTAACAACAAGACAATCTTTTCAAATAAGTATATGTTTCGAGATATCTTTTAGAAACCAGAATGTGGATTCGGCACACGTAACAACATTCTAGATTTCCAAAAAAAAGGTTGTTTTTGGAATATGGGTAATATAAACGAAATATCAATTGCCATACTGACACGTGCACTGCGCATGCTTATCCTCATAGCGAGTGAGACGGACTTGTTACTATTTTTTTTTAATTTCAAATTGGTTTTGCTCTGGACTCTAGTCTAGGTCAGAGGTGACAGAGACAAAGTCGACGATGAGTGAGCTTACCCAGAAGAAAGCTGATCACTCTTACTTTCTCCGGCCATCCAGCATCCTCTGGTCTCGTCCATTCTTGCAACATGATATGCCCACCGAAGACGTCCTTCTTCGATGGTTTTAGTTTTAGACGCAATTTTATAGACGACTTAAAACCAAGGACCAACTAGTCTAGAATAAATTGTGTAGGCAGTTTTACTTTCAGCGCACTAAAAAAACTAGCCTAGTTTTTTTTTTAATTTCAGTGAAACATGGCGACGGCCTGTTTTACTGGGTAATGAAACTATGAATAATAAGTTTGACAAGAAGTTCGTAAATATACATCCATAATTAAAGAAGGCAATCTAATAAAGAAAGTTCCATGGTCAATAAACAATTGTAAAGCAATTAAGATTTTATTAATTAAACTTTATTTACTGAAGAGTTTTTTAATGCAGGGTAGGAATATGAAATGTGTTTTTTACACATCACGCCTGTACGGCTCGAGGGATAGGGCAGAGGTGCATCAACAGCATGTTTCAAAAATACGAGGTCTTTAAGGGGCTTACAGGACCTAAACACAAAAAACGCAAGTTTTAGAAACAACAAAAGTATATGATCGACTACAGTAAACAAAATCAGAAATATATATGATATTCTTCAGGATATATGCTAGGTAGATAGTGTGTTGAAAACAGAATACAACTAATTTGATACGATAGAAAAAAAATCATGAAGATACCTTTAAAAACTTTCTTTTTACAATAAAAACCATACTAATTATACATACAATCATTATGATTTTTTGTCAGATTATTCTACAAGCAACATACTAAAACTCTAATTTTTTTGTCTAAACAATAGATTTTTTGTAAATAGATAATTGTTTCATATTTAGCAATAAATTACCAGCGACGTTGAGTCATCGCGCTTCTCTTTCTTTTCTATGCAGTCCGCCAAAAACCGCGCTTTAGGTCATGTAGTCGCCTTAAATCCCATTTAATAGGGGGCGAGCCTATTTGTTTTTGTTTATTCGTATAATTAAATATCGTAATAGCGCAGGGCCATAAGTTATGGCAAACTTGGGGGAAAGCCTATCGATTAAGAACGTTAGGATGATAGCGGTGTAGTGCACACAATGCGACAGCTGTGCGGTGCTGGATTCAATCGCATCGCAGTGTTAGATAGGTTTTTCATTTGGTAAAATCATTAGCAGCCGGTCGATTCTGTAAAAATCTCACCGTGAAGACTTAGGTGAAGTTTGGATTTGTGTCCTTATTACTATACTGAATGTTTTGTAATCCGCGAAAGTTTGTGAGGACGGATGCATGTTTATTACTCTTTCACGCAAAAACTACTGAACGGATTTTGATGAAACTGTACATTAATATAGCTTATACATCAGAATAACACATAGGATACTTTCTATCCAGATATTCCCATGGGATCGACATTTATGCGGTTGAAACAGTGAGGCGCTGCTAGTAATTTTTAATTAATGAATAAATTGTAATCTGGTGAAAACAATGATTTACGGTTTAAGACATTTATTTCCTCAAAGATTACATTAATCACTTATAGAGAAAATACAATAATTAAGTAAACAAAACAACCGATTAGCGTTTTTAGTAGGGTAGATGTCAAAAATGTTAGTGGAGATTGTGTATAGTGCGCGCTCAAGCTGCAGCGTGTTTATTAAGGCCTATGGCACAGTGCGTTTGAATAAGCGAGTATTCAACAGGTTTATACATTATTTTAGTTTTTTTTTTTTTTTTTTTTTTATTTGATTTGATTACCCGAATGCGCATCAACAACTACAGCATCCATGCGTAATTTTTTGATTATTTATTCTTTCTAACTCTTTCACAACTCATTAACAACAATACATCAAAAGAAGCAGCTCCTCTAAGATCGAATCAATCATCAGAACCCAACTCCGTTCATCTCACATTGACTTAAGCCTTAAATCGTCTCTACGGACCCAATTCACATTTGGACAAGACCCCCGTCACATGCTTTTGAAAAGGGAAAAGCCGAAGAATTAGGCTCGAGTGATTTGGAAAAGCATTAAGAGTTAGTAAATCAGAGGTTCACCGTTCATCGTTCACCTGTTGGGCAAGCCTAATATCGAACGAATGAATCAATCATTCAATGAAGTAGAAACGATTTGTCAGGACCTTCTTTGAGTAATGATCTTTAGGTGTGTGTCTTTGACAATATGGTGGGTGTCGTTAGTAGGTAATGTGTGAAGATTGGGGTGTTAGAAGGGTGTCTTATTGATTTCTAATTAGGGTGTGGTTAAACAAATTTTGCGTCGAGTTTTTCAGGGTGCATCAATATTACTTAGTAATGATGAACCTACCCTATTCAAAAGTCATTAAAAGGCACTTCTGAACGTCAAAATCTACAAGCAAGGCCCCTTCCAGAAGGTAGTTTTGTATGAAAAAAAAGCGGTCAAGTGCGAGTCCGACTCGCACACCGAGGCGGGAGGGTTCCGTACTGTAGCCTGTATGTAAATAGTTTATTCAAGGGGAAAAAAATGTAATGTAATTACAAATTTACGGTTTTCTGATTGTTTCCTTTACCTGTGTTACATGATATTGCTTCTTGCCAAATTTCATGATTCTAGGACTCTAGGTCAACGGGAAGTACCCTATAGGATTTGATTCCGGAACATAAACGCCCGTATCTTTTGAATGCGTCGACTTAGAAGTTTGATTTTTCACTGCTTCAAGGGAATGCAGCAGAATAATGAATGTATTTGATATTAATTTCAACTTGATAACTCCACCGCGCGTTCCTGAGAAAAAGGGTCTTGATCGTACGCAAAACACGCGCTTTGACGTGGAGTTGCGGAAACCAGCCCGTATTACCTATTTACCTATTAAGGGTCTTGATCGACGGACAGACAGACGGACAACGAAGTGATCTTATAAGGGTTCCGTTTTTCCTTTACGGAACTTTAAAAAATTAGTAAGGAACAACTAATTACTTTTTTTAAATGTTTTACAATATTTTGTGTGTTAGAAATGTGTTTAGATACTGTTACAATTAAAAATAAGAATGATATTACATTTGAATTTGGAATCTGTCATTCTTATACGATTGTTCATTGAGTTTTCTAATTTTGGCGCCAATACATTGTACAATATTTTGCGATATTAAAATGGAGTGGGGTGATAAAGAAAACCGAATCGCTGTGATTGCATTACACAAAGTTGGTATGGAGCCAAATGCAATTTTTAAAACTCTCCATACGCTTGGTATTAGTCAAATGTTTGTGTACCGGGCTATTAATAGGTACAATGAGACCTCCTCTGTTTGTGACAGAAAAAGATCTGGCCGTCCACGTAGTGTTCGTACGAAAAAGGTGGTCAAAGCAGTAAGGGAAAGAATTCGAAGAAATCCTGTCCGAAGGCAAAAGATTTTATCTCGGGAGATGAAGATAGCACCCAGAACCATGTCGCGTATTTTAAAAGATGACTTAGGACTTGCAGCCTCTAAGAGACGCACTGGTCATTTTTTAACTGATAATTTAAAAAAGAATAGGGTGGTAAAATCGAAACAACTACTGAAGCGGTACGCAAAGGGAGGTCACAGAAAAATTTTGTTTACGGATGAGAAAATCTTTACAATTGAGCAACATTTTAACAAACAAAATGACCGTATTTATGCTCAAAGCTCTAAGGAAGCTTCCCAATTAGTCGACAGAGTGCAACGTGGGCATTATCCGACTACAGTGATGGTTTGGTGGGGTATTAGCTATGAAGGAGTGACTGAGCCATATTTTTGTGAAAAAGGTATCAAAACATCGGCACAAGTGTATCAAGATACCATTCTTGAGAAGGTAGTTAAGCCCCTTAACAACACCATATTCAATAACCAAGTATGGTCCTTCCAACAAGACTCGGCGCCGGGTCATAAAGCTCGGTCCACGCAGTCTTGGTTGGAAGTGAACATTTCGGACTTCATCAGAGCTGAAGACTGGCCGTCGTCTAGACCCGATCTTAATCCGCTGGATTATGATTTATGGTCAGTTTTAGAGAGTACGGCTTGCTCTAAACGCCATGATAATTTGGAGTCCCTAAAACAATCCATACGATTGGCAGTGAAGAATTTTCCCATGGAAAGAGTGCGTGCTTCTATTGATAACTGGCCTCAACGTTTAAAGGACTGTATTGCAGCCAATGGAGACCACTTCGAATAAGCTTTTTATATTTTAAATTGTTTTATATTTATGTATTAAACTAACACACTGTAAAAGTAATAAATATTATTTACAATAAAAAAAAATTTTTTTTCTTCGTGACAATATTTATGGCAAGACTAGGTATAATAGTAGTAGATATTGGTGCTTAAAATGAAAATTTCGAGGTCAGATTTTAAACGTAATCACGTACTATAAATTGTGTGATAATTTCTTCAAGTACTTTTAGTTTAATAATAATGTTTAATGTAATATAGATGGTGTACGTATTCATCATCATCTCCCTAGCCTTTTCCCAACTATGTTGGTGTACGTATTAAAGAGAACTATTTTTTTCTATTTATTCTAATAATGAATAAAGACACGTAAGTAACAAATAATTCACATGACCAATTCCATATTTAGGCATTTATAACTGACATAAAATACACAAAACATACATAAAGCGTTTCCTTTGTCCTTTTCAAAGGACACTTTTGTTTCGTCAACAAACCTCGATTATCCGCAGATTTGCCACAAAAATGATAAGTAAATAACAATGTTTTAAGCAAACAACTTATATATCCCGGAGCTAACATTGTGTAGCCCATGGGCCCGCTTTTGTGAGGAGAGATACCCGCAGTCTATTCAAATCCTTGTCTACAGTTGATGTTATTTCCACTAAAACAAATATGAACTTTATGTTAATGTAAAATTAAGTTGATATCAGAATGACTGTTATTATAAAAAAAGTCGTAGAAAATATTTGAAGTTGTACCAGAAACTGAACCTAATGTGTGGTGATTAAAGTTGTTTTTCCAAAAACACACATTTGTTGACATGTTTGGAAACTAAATCCCGAACGCAGTATACATCTTCCAGTTCGTTACCTTACGAGAGACCATCTGTAATTTTTGCCCTCCCAAAGGCTTTCCCTCAACCATTTCCGAGCCATTGGGCGACTTAAATTAAACATTTAAATGCAATCTTGAGCTGTGATCTGCAGTTTTTACTTTTACAGATTCAATGTCTATACGACAAGGTGGAGATTTTCTTTTTATTGGGATTGATGACGCGATGAGAGGCTTTTTAAATAGATGTAGGGAAAGTTTCAGTTCAGTTTGGCGCGCAAATAGGGGTTTTTGAAGGAGATAAAGATAAGCAATAAAATGACTGAATTGTCTTTTTATGGATGGGTCAGTTATTCTGAGTGCTGGTTAGCTAAGCACTAAAGTAATAACATTTTAGCAACTTTGTGATATGGTTAAGACAATGCAGTGAAATTAGTGTCAAAAGATTAGATGTTAGACAGAAGTGTCATGTAATAAAAAAAACCGACTTCCAAAAAAAACACTACAAACTGAAAAATAACTTTAATTTCGGAAGTCGGTGTCTTAGGGATCAGTATTTCAGTTTTTGCCACCGACTTCCGAAATTAAAGTTATTTTTCAGTTTGTAGTGTTTTTTTTGGAAGTCGGTTTTTTTTTTTGTTAAAACAGTTTTTATTTCTCGCTTTTTAGTGGGTCTATTTATAATTTATCTAAGTTATAATAGCCTAATGTCAACTTGAACATCGACTTTTTATAAAATATTCCTTTTCTCGATGCAGGGACGTTAATTGTTGAGGAGTTTTCCTTTTATTAAGTTTTTAGATTAGATGCTGATAATCCTGGCTGCAGCATCAGGCCAGACTTATGTCAACATTGCATTGAACTTAAAATTAGTCCTGTTTAAAATGAGCCCAATCACGACTACGGTGCTGTAATTTAAAGGTTTGTACTTTTTCTGATGCTTCTGGCTTCAGCATCAGGTCTTCGGTGTTCCTCAGTAACAGTACGTTTATCCACACATCGAGCCCTTTTCAATGAGCCTAAACACGATATATCTGCTGTTAGTTGTCGAGGAGTTAGGTACTCTGCAGACTATCCTGACTGCAGCATCAGGTCATGACTTGATGATCATGAGACCAAATGTGGCAAATGCCCTATCAAACATCAAAACAATTTACTAAAACAGTCCTTGCCTGTTCGAGTAACTTCTTACTGTTAAGGAGTTGAACCTTCCATCATCAGCCCAGCTACCTGAGATGGTGATAACCATACACAAATACACAAGATACTTCATAAAATATGCGAAAAACAATAAGTGAGCCTATAAAATTTGAGGGTTGCCCTCGATTTCTCTAAGATCCCACCATCAGATCCTAACTTGGTGACAATGGGACCACCTCAGAACTATCTACTTTCGAACAAAAAAAGAATTTTGAAAATCCGTCGACAATTGGCGGCGTATTCGATGAACAAACATACAAAAAAAAAAAAAAAAAACATACAAACACCCGAACATAGTACCTCCTCCTTTTTGTAAAGTCGGTAAAAAGAGGACGTGTTCACACGTCGTCTTTTTTTTTTTCTTTTTATAGAAGTGAAAACTTACTACTGAAGCCGAGTGTACGCGATTCAGCGTCACCGAACCGAGCGTGACGATTCAGTTTCGTTCACTGTTCAATAAAAGCACAAAGTGAAGTTTCCACGTCAATTATAAATAAGTCCAGATCTTAGAGACAATTCTCGTAATTTTAACAACGTTCACAGTCTGGTCTCAGTCTCAATCTGTCAAAAATACCTGTAATTTCCCTAAGTTTTTGACATTGATTGTCGCTGAGATGAGATTGCCAGTAGATTTTGATTGGCCTTCAGCCGGTCGATTCTGTAAAAATCTCAAAGTGAAAACTTAGATGAAGTGAGTTAGTTTTTGCTAGGAATTAACAGCTCACTCCACGCTCACTTCACCTAAGTTTTCACGGTGAGATTTTTACAGAATCGGCCGGCAGTTATCATTTCAATAATAGAAACAGCCGGTCGATTCTGTAAAAATCTCACCGTGAAAACTAGGAATTGACTCTGTTGACAGCTCACTTCACCTAAGTTTTCACGGTGAGATTTTTACAGAATAGCACCGCAGTGGCACGCAGACCTCAGAAACCTCACTTATCTTTCACACATATCAAGAACTCAATCTCTAGATCACCTAAGTAATAAAAACATTCACTCAACCTTAAATCTTTTCTTATTTTTTTTTTGTTGTTTACACTGAGAAAACTCGCAGGCTTAAAAGAGGTGAATTCAGCTTAAAGTATGATGAATTCACTCCAAGGACGGAGCATAGTGATTCACCAAAAAGAACGATGATAATACTGATGTTGATGATAACAGCATTGCTGGCGTCTGTACATTAGGGGGAAGGTCATCGTATTTTTTAGAGATACTTCTTCATAATAAACTATGAAATCTATTTATATTACGGTGGTGACTGTCATTGTGTTTTATAATTAGAATATTATTTATAATATCATACTAATCTAAGGGACAGTGGACCATTTTCTATTACCTACGTAGTGTTATTATTTGAAGAAGACAATGTTATTTAATCATTACAATTTTTTACGATGACAAGTATCATAATATTGCATTATTTAGGACAACGCATCTATTTTAAACCAACGTCACGATATTTTAAGATTATGCCAAAATGTCATTTTTCTCAGTGTATGTTCTTTTTGCGTCATGTTTACCGCAAATAGAGGTATTTTCTTTCTTTCATAAATTTTCAGCTTACCAATATTAATATCTACGTAGTCAATTCAACAAGCTATCAGGCTCACAAATACTGGAACTCTCCAAGCTATTCAAGTATTTCGCTTAAACAGTGAATAAGAAATTTCTACAATGGATGTTACAATACTGAATATTCCATTTAAATGGCAGTACATTTGTCTCAAAAGCTTTCCCAGTCGGGTGTCATAAGAAATGCATAGGGTCGCAGGATATACGGATATAATATAAGAATTCAACAATCGCGAAGAAATACATGAAAGACGAATATTAATTGTTTTGTTTGGAGACGAGCACTGATATTAGATATTTTATTTGAGACATGGGACCTTATTGGGTGACGTAAATGTAAGTCTTGTGTCTAGTTGTAGAAAACTGGGAACTAATGCCAAATATTTGCCCAAGACTCAGGCCGTGCCTAGTTTGGGACCAACGATACCTCCATATTGTACTTTTGAAGTAAGAAAAAACGATTTAATTATTATTTCCTTTATTTAATTAAATACACATAAATTATATTTTTAAATATTAGTATAAAAAAAATATAAAAACATTTAAAAATATAAAAAATAGTAGCCCACCGGGATCGGGAACAGGGTCCAAGCTACCGGCGGTCAGGGCTCCAGAGAGAGGAACCTAATAACAATGCGGGCCGTGTCCAGAAGTACCGCTTTCTGGATCAAGCCCTTGATACAGCTGCCCAACGAGAGCCTCCTCAGGCTCGTAATTATTATTAATTATTGTATTGCGTTATGGAACTGCTCTTGACCTCGATCTCGCCTGATGGAAAGCCATGAATGAGGTCTACAATGGAACGAGCGTGTCCTATAAGATCCTGAGATGATGATCACTTTTTTTTTTTTTTAAATAACCCCGACACTAGGATTTTCTCCTGTATTGTGGGTGCGTTTACAAACATTTAAACTCACAAACACAAACAGCTAGACCCGGAAGAACTACTTGTAGGTCATACAAATATTTGTTCCGAGCAGGAATCGAACCCGCGACACGCAGCGCAGCAGTCAATCGCGTCATTTTGCTTTGAAGACGGGTTATGTGGAAGGGAACACGACGCTGGCAGATAGTCCCATACTTTGGCCGTGCTCATAAAGGCTCCTACAAACAACAGGCTACAAAATCGCGCGTGACACAAAGGCACCGCAAGTCGCGCAACGAGCGGTGCCTTTGTGTCGCGCGCGATTATATCGCGGGTCGCGCCTGTTTGAAAGCAGCCTTAATAAATGTGGAAGAGAAGCACTAAGTATCTACGACTGGTTGGTATGGATGGATATCAACCAAGTTAATAAAATATGTTCATTCAAACTTTAGTTGGTTTTACAAGAAGTTGCTTTGCAATGGAAGTACTTATACTAATTATGTTTCAAAGAATTAAAGATCTAAAGCAGGTACCTACCTTTACAAAAGCTACATTGTTATCTTTAAGACGTTAGACCTGTTTACTAAATAAAAAATGAAAGAAAATCTCTACTTAATTAACTAAGGTTTTCTGAAACAATATTTGTCCTTTTTAACCCCTGACATAAACAGAGGGCTGTTATAAGTTTATTCCCTCTAAAGCTGACATTTTGTTGAAAATGTTGTATTTTTAATCATTTCGTTACGAATAGGCACGCGATTATAACGAGGTACCCTGAAGACTATTATAAATTCAACGTAGAAAGAAATTTTTTTATTAAATATATGTATTTCTTCGTGCAAACGAAAATAACAAGACTAACAAACTGTTTGTTATCTTTTGTTGCTAAACAGGTTTTTGTTGTTTTTGTGAATCACTTTTTTTTACAGAAGCTTTTTTTTATACTAAGAAGCTTGTTTAATCCAATAATCACTTGAAAGTAACAAGAAAACGATCCGTATACAATTAAAAAGTAAATTAGTAACTAAATTTAAAACAACGCCATCTGTACAATTTAGCCCGAACTTGCGAACATGGTGGAGTTACGCGTGTCTGCCTAGATACAAACCATCTGCTCAGAATGTTGGATGCGATGCCAGCGCCACGGCAATTTACGCAACACTGAGTAAACTAAAGTTACGCAAAAGTATTCAAGTTCAAGTTTGTTTTTTTTCTGCTTCGAAACAACTTTACTTACACCGGAGTAAACTTTTTGCTCAGCTTACCTGTAAACAAAGAGAAATAAATAATTAAAATAGGCTTTTACGGATATAAATTTTGTAGTTCACAGTTCGCGCGTCGTTTCCGGTGCAACGTGGAAAAATGAGTAACATTTTGGCTCGAAAACGGCAAAGCTCTGTAGTACAAAAGTAATTAATATTCTAGTCAACGTCCGTCCGGTCGCGTCATCCCTCGTTCCCTATCAAATATTTACTCTCTGCTTTTATTTCAAATGCAACGATGCGTCATAGTTTGGTGCGTAACCTACCAATTGCGGTTCCATACGAATTTGAATTTTGAATTGAACGGTCAATGACACCGGTAGTGTTAGAAAATGGCGAAGAAGGCTTATTGAACACTATCAGAAGAATAAAAGTGCTAACAAAAAGTATAAAAGACTTGAATGTCGATAACCTATGATTGATGATAAAAAGGAAAAACCAAGCTTACACCTATGTGCGATGTTTTTGTGAACTTAGTGACGTCAGAATTAATTAATCATTTTATATTCTGCAAGTGATGAGTTAGACGTTATGTAGGTAATAAAAATGATGCGTGCTTTGTGTGCAAGTTTTTAACAAATAGTAACTTTTAATAGGGGGTTTGAACTTCTTAGCGAGTTAGAATTTGAGGTCTGAAACTCTGGACTAGACTATAAAATAATATAATTAGAATAAGTATTTGAATAACATTACTTTAGTGTCAGGCCTTTCATAGATACCATTGCCACGTTGTATGGCAATGCTGATTCTTTGACCAAAAAATAGGTTAGCCCTCATATGTCACGGATGTCTCGAGAAACTAAGTGGGCACACGGACCCCATGGCCCTAGTGTTTCAACCCCCAAACGGCTGGAACTATAAGTCCTAAAAAGATCGGAGTATTTGCATGGTTTGAGGTTTTCCGCACCTGCAGCAGCCGCCCCAGCACAGCCCACCGTGCTTGGAAGACAGGAAGGCGCAAGGGTGTCGACACACACCAGTAGCATATCGGGCTCTATATATCGTGTAGTGTAATAGAGGTTTTAGTTGACTGATTACCTTTGAAACAGACGACGTTACTGATTATATGCAAGTATCAACCACATTTTCCCACACCCACACTACAAGTTCATCAGGTATACATTTATGTAGGATGTAAATTCGGAACGCATCATAATTGAAGAAAATAAATTGAGTATGAACGCAGCGATGAGTGAATGAGAGAGTATGTGTGGGAAAGGGAAAGGAATAAAAAAAAAAAGATGGCGAGCTAACTAAAGGTGAAGACGTTATGTTTTTCTGTAAGAAGTTAAATAAAAGAAGTTTAAAGAAGTTTCAAGCAGTTAAGTTTATTTCGGTCATCCACACACCCCCCTACATTTATGTAAACAACTTTACATACCTCCCATACGACAACAATACATAACAACACTCTCAGGCAGACAGACGCACCTTGAGACAGTAATACACAATACAGTATTCTCAACGGTACATCTGCGTCACCCATGCAATCTACACCCGAAGGCAATGTATTGGCTGTTCACAGACAACTACACGACTATGCAAGGACTTTGTAGTATGAATCATCTCTAAGGGGCTTACAGGGCTAAGGAAGGAACACGGGTGGGTTTTAGTCAGTAAGTCTGACACTCCCTTCCGCTCCACCCAGAGCGGGAGGGGCCATTTGATGATTACCCAAAATAAAAAAAAACCGGGGCTTACAGGACATAAATGCAAAAAACGCAAGTTTTAGAAACAATACAAATAAAAATATGATCGACTAAAGTAAACAAAATCAGAAAAATATACGATATTTTTCAGGATATATGCTAGGTAAGATAGAGTGTTGAAAACATAATACGGATGTATTATGTTTTCAACACTCTCACTCAATTTGATACGAAAGAAAAAATCATGAAGATACCTCTGAAAACTTTCTTTTTACAATAAAAACCATACTAATATGCATACAATCATTATGATTTTTTGTCAGATTATTGTACAAGCAACATAATAAAGAACTAGTGTTTTAATTTTTTAGTCCAAACAATAGATTTTTTGTAAATATATAGATAATTGCATTTTGTAATAAATTACCAGCGTTGTCATCGTTCTTCTCTTTCTTTTCTATGCAGTCCGACAAAGACCGCGCTTTAGGTCATGTAGTCGCCTTAATGGCTTTGGTGGAGGTTAAGGTAAATATACTTTGTATTTAGGTGGAAAGAGAGTAGGGAGGACTTTGCCCAGCAATGGAACCTAAAAGCCTAAAAAAAATTACTTTACGAGAGTATGATTTCACCAAACTAATTCTTTACAAGGAGTCAAAGCCAAAAACAGGGAAACCTGGAAAAAATTGGAGGAGGCCTGCACCCGAAAAGGGGCCATAACCTTTTAGAAAATTTTTGTGTTTTTTAAGCATATATATTATATTTTTTAATGTATTTTTCTTAATAATCCACTTGTGTAAATTTTATATGTTTTCTTTTTTTTTGGTTATGGAAATAAAGGCTATATTATTATTATTATTAACAGCCACTAAATACATCATATTATAGACAACAAGAGGTACCTACATTTGGAACCAGAAAGATTAAATCCAATAGCTGTACTTTGAACTGTAAACAGGACCTATGCAACATGTTTGAGCCTCCTATGACACATCTTAAGACCACAAAGCAACTACTTTAGACAGTGGGGCAAGTCTATAAAGTTTTATGGCGAATGGGCATGAATAAGCGAAGGCATAGACATCACATTACCATTTGTGGCTTTAGAATAGACCTCTGTCACTTCCTGTTGATGGCGAAAGCTGTGACATAGCGTGTGCTAAAATCGAAGAATATAGACACAAAGATCTCATTGCCCTTCTTAGAAAGACCCTTTTTTAATCTTCGTCGAGTGTTATTATTCAATTATGCACACAAAAGCACAAATACAAAAACCTCCTAAAAAGTTTTCTTTGTGTAAAGCTACCGTCAATCTTCAATCGTACACCTACATCACATTTGCAGACTGTTTTATGTTTGCTCACAACGCTTTTTGTTTGAAACACCTTCCACAGCGAAATTCAAGCTGTTATTCACAGGCTAACGATAACGCTACCAGAAGCTGATCTGATCTCATTTATTTATGTTATTAATCTTATACTCATTCGATATCCGTGCTTATACTGTATCTACCTACACTTAGAGCAAATAAAAATCTGATTCTGAAGCTCTATAAGACACGAAAACACTTACATAGACACCTCGGTGATGTATGAAGTATTTACCCAACACTCAGTATTAAAACGGTACTCACTCCCGACTCGTACGCATCTATACATATTGAGAACAATTTGCACCGAATGCATCGTCTTTTATCGACGATGAAATTACAATGCAGACTGGAGCGAATGTAAATCAAGGAGCTTTAAGACCTTAGTGTTCAATGTAATGCGAAAGCCCTCTCCATATTTCTCTCGATGTTTATTAACACAAGACAATGTTATTTACTTCTGAGCGTTTTCTGGACGTTTTACTGATGAATGAAGCTGAGTTTTGGGATAAAATCGCGTTTGAGCAGTGGTGGCAACGCCCTTGAGTTAAAATCGCGTTTGAGCAGTGGTGGTAACGCCCTTGAGTTAAAATTCGAAGACATGTGACATCATTGACATCTACCAACCCGCAATGGGCCCGCGTGGTGAATTACAGCAAAATTCAAAGAGAAGAGTCCTGTGTCCCAGCAGTGGGAAAATTATAGCTGATTATGCTAAATCACGTATCACACAAAATTTCTTGTCTTAGAATTAAACGAGAGTTCTATGTCATGAACTGTAGTGAAAAAGTAGCCAGGCAAAGATAGTCACCATATTTAGCTTCAGGACTGACTGCCGAAGCGCTCTCGTGTTATAATTGTAAAATACCCTAGCAACATGACGCATGGGGTATATATTATTCTTAACCTAGGACTACAAACTGTTCAACATTCACAACGGTTAAACACAATATTTCTAGCCACATGTATACTAAACATTTAAGACGGAATGCATTCGTCTTTTATCGCCTCGCCATAACGATGCAGACTGCACACGAGCAAATATCCATTCGCCAACTAATAAGCATAGAGTTTATCCGCACTGACATGGAATGCATCAATAGAGACTCAAAGCTCGACCAGACGCGCCTAGACACAAATATGCAGTTCAAGTGCTAGTAAATCACAACGGTACACCGACGTCACTCATACACGCATCCGAACCTATTGTAAACAGTTTGCAGCGAACGCATTGGTCGTTTACCGCCGGCAACATGCCTCGTTCACGCGGACGAGCCAACTTGAACGAGAGGAGAATATAAAATTGATATTATTAGAAGTGTTATGAATATTAAGTGGGTGGGTATTCCAGTGTCGTGATTCCTGTAGATGTGAATGGGCGGTGTTGTTGGGAAGGATGGGAATAATAATGAGGTATTGAAAGTTGGTAATTAACGTTGAATTAATTATGTATGTTGTGGTCTCTTCACTGAATAATCAAATCACGCCATGGTTTGATAGTTACTTGAACGTAACACAAACATAAGTGTGTATAATATGACAGTGAAGCCCTTCCGCATCTCGTGTTATACAGAATGTTACATCTAGGTAGGGTTCCCTTTACAAAGGGCGCACCTAGTCGTGCGTTTGTTAATGAGCTCATTAGTAACTGTACGCCACCAACCCAGTGTCTTCACACAAAGCAGACCTTCATTCGCGAACAGGAAGTTCCTGGTTTTACGCCAAAGTACTGTTTTGTGACCTCGTGATTTGAAGGAATAAAGGCAAACAGACAAGTACCTTTTACGAATTTTGTCACATTTCTCTTGGACACTCCGTGATACATGTCTTGCCATGGAACAGCATGCTAGCTAAAACTCCACATAAACTACAGTCTAGTCAGTCCGACAATTCTAGTAGCTAGTAGAGATCAAATTCGCTAAACACGTATTCGTTTGTATGCAACTGACAGGTGTCAAGAACGCCTCCCGACGGTCGCCCTGTAACCGATGTTCCTCGTCTTTGGCTTTTTCATTACCATAAACATGTATTACTTACAAAGAGATACCTACTACTTTATAGGCATTCGATAGTATCTACACTCCTCAAGATAATAATGAGAAAAATATGCTTTGTTATTTTATTGCTCCATAAATAGTACGTCTAACATGTGTTTTAGATAATAGCCGATGACTATCACGCGAATCGGGTACAGAATCGGTTATAATCTCCTTATTTATTTACAGTAATTGTTTACAGCCGGTCATTATATTTTTGTAAAAATCTCATCGAGAAAACTTAAGTAAAATGAGCTTGAAAAAGGTGTCATTCCACCTGCGGGGTAATTGCGTAACACACTAACAGTAGCAATGTCTTTCATTTTGACAGTTCAACAACATTCATTGTGTCATTTACGTTGTTAGGCGGACAAATTTTTCGAACATAGGAAGCAATGGTTTGGCGACATCCTTCAAAATGATACAGATTGTAGTTGAAAAGTGTATTACCCAACTAGGGCGCTGATGCCTGCTGATGATAGACACTATTGACAGGTCACTTGAAACTCACTTCACCTAAGTTTTCACGGTGAGATTTATTATTGAATAGTTTGGCAGTTGTTGTAAAGTCAGCAGTAGCCACACCACACCACAAAAGTACCTACTAAATCATAATGAACAGCCTATTTCAATATAAGAAGCCCTCAAATAATATTGTTCATAGAATAGTTTGCCGTAGACACCGTAATGCACATCACATGTCGAAACCATTAGCGTGTGTGTAGCTCTGTCTGAATAGGCCTTTAGACGGGACTTCAGTTGTCATAGATATACAGTTAGCTAATGGAAGCGGCTGGTGAGCGTAGATGCTCGGGAAGACAACGAATAGCACTACCAGATGGTAGATACTTTTGGGTTTATATCTTACTAAAAGTTCAATTAAAGTGCAACAATGAGCTTTTGACGCTGTTGGTAAAATCATGTCGTGCAATTGATTTGTGAAAGTTGAAAAAAAAAAAACAAGATGGCGGCGTTACTTCCTATTTTAGCCACGCGCCATTAAGATTCTTGTACAGAAATTGTGTTATAAGGTTGCGGTTGGGATGCTGTCACTTACAAGCCTGTCAAAATCACAGTGATCTTTATTCTCGTTATTAAGATTGCGGTTGGGTTGCTGCTGTCAGAGGTAAAATAACTATATATAAATAACAAGGACTGTAAATAATATTTGGGTGACAAAAACTGTTATTTCTCACTTCATTGGGTTTAGAGAAAAAGCAGTGCGAGGTTAGTGTAACACAAATACTATACATGCAAAGGAAATGCAAATGCATTTCTTTTTTGCAAAAAAATGAGTGATATATTGCTTCTTAAAATATCTGTATTAGTTTTCAACATATGAGAGGATTTGCATGTTAGGAATATGTTTTGAATTTTAGTTAATTGAAAAACAAAAAAAAAACAGCATGACGAGACACACTGACAAAACTAAATGAATAATGGAAGTAATTATCTGGGGGCACGGGAGTGCCCCCGCCAAGACGAGCCAAGCGAAGCGCAAGGGCAGTACCTACCTTTTCTCGAAGCACTTCGTCGTGTAGAGTTTGTGAAGTTAGGGCGTGTAGAGTTAGAAGCTTGACTCTACATGAGATCTGATAACTTTTTGGCAGTGCGAGCCATATGTGGTCTCGTCTTGGCAACATTTTACATGAAAATGTTTTTGGTGAGTAATTTTTTCTAGTGTCTTTTCAACAACGAATACAAGCTGCTCGCAAGAGCTGTCACAGCTGCTCGCAAGAGTTAAGACTAATGGACAAGTGTTATTTTTCATTTACAACCAAAATAATTCTGCTGTTGATACGAAACCGACGATGATAAAAACAAACAAAATATTTGATTGTAAATGGTCCTGTCTCACGGGTTTATTTTTAACTAGCTGGGCCCCTCGGTTTCACCCGCATAAGTCTCGATCCGTGGGAATAACGGTATATAAGATATCATAATATATCGTCGCTCGCATGACTAAAAGTCCTATCTCATTTTCTAGCTGATTTGAGTTACGACAACTACCTACATTATCTATTCGCGATTCTTTACATTTTGTTGCCTTTCAAAATGTTTATATTTTGAGATTCAAATAACACAGAGGTACGATGGGTAGTGAAATATGTCTAAATGTGTGTGTCTTTTTCCTTACAATTTGTAAGGAAAAAGTAGTAAAATGAAGTAAAAATATAAAAACTTATAATTTTTCTTACTTTTGTGATCTTACCTAAGAACAATCTAGATCTCTCTTACCCCCATGTAAGAAAAAATAACAGTTGACCCCTCATATCGTCTTACGTCATAGGCACATGACCAGCCGAAACGACGAGAACTTCTTAATATTTTCAATAGCCGTTTCCAAAAAACTTACATCCGTGTTGCTAACCAGCCCGCGGCATCGGACATGAAGCGTCATACACAAATGGGGGACATTATAATAGGACGATACGCGATTTCAGAGCTCAAGGTCTCAGACAATTGCGCCATTTCCAACGCTCTACATCTTGAATGGCTACCAGAGATGAAAGACTCTGTTTTTAATTTGAAATGAGTTGAATAGGCGATGGATACACCGGGTGCTGGCGTCTTTATACAAAACCAAACACGTGTACGTTTTTAATTGAAGAAGACGGAACTAGGAAGAAGGTCGACATTTAAACCATTCATTCACTAAAGAACGTAACCCTAGTCAACTTTTGACACAAAAAAATCGGGGTCCCTGAGCAACTAAAATGTAAATGTCTGCCGGCTAACAAAGTCGCCACTCACAAAATCCTAAACATTCCATATGAATTATTCAAGTAAAATATAATCTCAATTCACGAGTCCCAGTCTCAGTCCCTATTCTGACAACACAAAACGGGCACATAAATAATGCAACTAGCGAGTGACGTCATACGCAGTGCCGTTTGTAAACGAGATCGCATTTGAATTGTTATGGTATGCTCAGTTTAGTTTGGCTATTACGAGTGCCGTGCGGAGCTTGGAATCAAAGGCTACATGGATACGTCATCACCGTACATTAGCTCATAGTAGCAATCAGATTCAAACGGCTTCAAAGGGTTACTCGGAATTCAAATTTGACAGTTGAATGTAGAGATGACAGTTGAGGCCATGGAATTAGTAAGTACTATTGTTGAGGGATTGTTATGCAATTAATTCTGGAGCTCGTTTGTGTTTGAGCCACGTTTTCAAATCATCAACCTGTATTGATGGATGCACAATCAACCGATTATCCTTTAAAGTTAAGGCTAGCGAGCACATTCCCAAGAAGCTGGCAGTATCATCACAACGGTAATATTTTTTCATTGTTTGTCTTATTTCTTTTTAGTGAGTATATTCATGTATTTATGTATATTTATTCGTGCTTATAATATGTAATTAGGTATATATTATATTCATAGTTTTAATAGGTTTATTCGTATTTTTATATTTAAAATATTTATTCCTCAATGTTCAAGATTGCACCTACCACTGTTTGCATCACCCAAAGGTTGACTGGTAGAAAATGCCTATGGCATTAAGTCCGCCTCTGTACATTTATGTGCTTGAAGTATTAAATAAATAAATAAATATTGATCTGAGCTTTTAACTGCTCTGTGGTCAGAAACAATATTCGCTTTTTCATCAACACTGAAGTGAAAACGTGGATCAAAAGAATCTAATTTTGACATATCCTGGTGATTGGGTCAAGTGCCGGGCGAGTGCCAATAGAAGTAAGCTTTTGTGACGATGTTCTATTAATTCCAAGTGCTATCCAAATGTGACCCAGACTTTATGCGAAATTCTAAATTCAACGGTTATAGGGATCGTTGAAATCTGAACTCGGATATGATAGTCAGGGTTGACTGTACCTAGAAATACAATTAATTGCAATCAGGTTTTGCTCATTGAAGGGGGGCTCATGGCTAAATAATAACAGCCGCACTGGTCAATCTTCAAGGTTAAGCAACGCTTGCTGAGATCGGTCCGTGGATGGGTGACCATCTATTACAGCTCAATCATCCATACCAAGACTTCTCTGTACCTCGGAAAGCACGTTATGCGGTTGGTCCTGCGCCTGATCTCTCTCCGGTCGTGTCGGATTGCCGTCCCATCGGACTATGAGAGTGAGGGAAGAGGGAGTCAGGGAGTGCACCTGTGTCTGCGCGCACACTTGTGCACTATAATATCTCCCGCGCCGAAGGCTAGTCTCCGTTGAGATTGGCCGCCGTGGCCGAAATACGGTCTGGAGGACTTTATTTATTTATGCGGTTGGGCCCGGGTGTCATTCGTAAGTCTTTGACAGTCTTTACGGGTAGTCAGAAGCCCGAAAGTCTGACAACCAGTCATGACCAGGGTTATCGTGTTACCCAGTAACTGGGTAGTGGAGGTCAGATAGCCTGTCGCTCCATGTAAAACACTGGTAAGTATTCAAGTTCATTCAGTTAGACTGGAAGCTGAACCTAACATAAATGGGAAAAGGCTAGGCAGATTGATTGAGGTTTTTAACTTTAACGACTTTATGTTTCTATATAAAATTAGTGACGTTATGGAAAACCATTAGGGGTTCTTTGTAATTGTCATTAACCCATAAAAATCTATTTTATGGGTTCGTCACCATCAAGAGATGTTTCACATTAATTAAATTTATGTTTACAGCAATACAAAATGCTTTACGATGCTAGATTAATAGGTACCTATAGATATAGATCTAAGTACGTGAAATTTTGTTTAGATTTTTAGGGTTCCGTTCCCAAAGGGTAAAATCGGAACCCTATTACAACAGAATAAAATTAATATATTTAAGGGGGGCTCCTATACAACAAACGTGTTGTTTTCGGCGTTTTTGGCTTGTGGTACGGAACCTTTCGTGTGCGAGTCCGACTCGCACTTGGCCAGTTTTTTTATTATTAACATTAAAATGCTCATCTTCTATCTTCTTATATTTAAATAAAACAAAGTCGGGTTAGTTAGGTACACGGAATAGATAAATAAGGATAATATAATAGATAAATAATACCTTATTTATCTATTCCGTGGTTAGGTACACCATTTATAACTCAAGAACGGCTGGACCGATTTTATGATTTTTGATTTGTCTCCGCCCCAAATAGCTATTAAAACATGGGAAAAATTCACGAAAAAAATAATAATGAAGATAATTAATTTTCTCTTACATTTGTTCTTATTAATTCTGAAGCGACACGAAGTTCCGAAGTTCGCCGGGTCAGCTAGTAATCAATATATTACACCACTAACTATTTACACTAGGTATCGTATTAAATTACTAGCTAACCTAACTACACAAATAAATACAAAAACAAAAGGACACTTAGACACATGAAATTAGTTTCTATGGACGAGACACTTCCTAAATGCCCACTTTGGGCATATCGCGGCGACATACCTCCTATTACAATATTCATCTTGTTTCTTTACTCGGAGACAGTGACGGATTAGGGAGGAAAAGTTTTACTCGGTTATAGCCCGTAGTCCTGTTTAGGTAGGAATTAGACCTAGATTGAATTCTAACGTCCGAATAAAATAAAAGTATAGTCTGGTAGATGATTGTTACAATTAAGAGACACGGTTCATATTTTTGTTTGCGAAAGTTCAGCCGGTTTATTCTGTAACAATCTCACCGTGAAAACTTGTTGATGTGAGCTGGAAGTTATCATTCCACCTGATGCTATAGGAGTTGACACACTTCACCTAAGTTCTCACGGTGCGATCAATAAAACATCTATTGTGTCTCGTTGAGTGTCCTTCAATAGGTTAAAAACGGACATACATACATACAGGTCAAACACATAACCCTCCTTTTGGGCTTCGCCGCAGTCGGGTAAAAAGGAAAGCAGATAATTATGTATAATAGGAACAAGAGTCGTGATGACGAGCTTATTGTTCATTAACCAGGAACGAAATTAAGAGTCCAATACAAAAACCCTATACCTAACACTTTGCCCGACCCGAATATCGACCCCTGGACCTTATGCTCAGCAGTAGCCTTTGCGACCACTAGACAAACGAGGCAGAAATAAAAGATGACTTATTTATTAACAATTATCTGAAAGCTACGGTTATTGTAAGGAGGTTAGACTACTTTGCGTGAAACCAGACACCGGCCATATCGTACTGTAACAAATATGACAGCTTTCAGCTTTAGAAGATAAACATACGTACTTAATGAGGACGTGGGCCTTTAGTACGAGAAAAGCGGAAATAGAAGGCAAGGATTACGTCGAATTTGTACTGGATCAACAAAAAATATTTTTGGTTAAGGTTTACAAGGCAGATGTGAGTGGAAACGCCCTGGAAGGACATCATCATCATCATTTCAGCCGAAAGACGTCCACTGCTGGACATAGGCCTCCCCCAAGCACCTCCACTTCGACCGGTTCTGTGCTTCTCGCATCCAACGGGTTCCTGCGGCCTTCACAAGGTCGTCGGACTACCTTGTGGGAGGCCTTCCAACGCTAAGTCTTCCGGTACGCGGTCGCCACTCCAGAACCTTTCTGGCCCCATCGGCCATCTGCTCTGCGAGCAATGTGCCCACTACCACTTAAGTTTGGCAATTCTTCGAGCTATGTCGGTTACCTTGGTTCTCCTGCGGATCTCCTCATTCCTGATTCGATCACGCAGGGAAACTCCAAGCATAGCCCTCTCCATTGCCCTTTGGGTGACTTTTAGTCTTCTTATAAGGCCTATTGTGGGCGACCACGTTTCAGTGCCATAAGTCATAATGGAAGGACATATAGTAACCCAATTGGTGATGTTCTAGAAAGGTCTGGTACGTAGTAATCGCAACCGGCGTGCGAGCATGACTAGATTTATAAACGCAAACGAAGTAAAAGGGGTATGTAAGGATCGTAGCAGGTGGCGTTCTGTAGTTTCTGCCTACCCCATGGGAGTAAGGCCTGAGTTGTATATAAATAAAGTCGTCCAGACCGTATTTCGGCCTCAGCGGCCAATCTCAACGGAGACTAGCCTTCGGCGCGGGAGATAATTATAGTGCACAAGTGTGCGCGCAGACACAGGTGCACTACCTCTTCCCTCACTCTCATAGTCCGATCCGATGGGACGGCAATCCGACACGACCGGAGAGAGATCAGGCGCAGGACCAACGGCTTAACATGCTTTCCGAGGCACGGGGGTATCACACCGCCAACTCACAAACTCCGGGCCGTTACTGAGATATTCCTAGTTTTATAATTATGTATGAGTTGTACGAAATCATCTTTTGAACCTACTAACATAATCATATTGATGCTTATTCCTTTTTTTTTATTGGTCTGCTCTTGACCTCCATCACGCCTGATGGAAAGCGAAGGATGAGGTCTATGATAAAACAAACGTGCCCAGGCAGAGGGAAGAGTGAACAGGCGTCTTACCTCGTCTGGTTAGCATGATTAACGAACCATTAATCATTTACATTGCAGTCAAGACATTTTGCGGTCAATATTGTCGTATATAAGATCAATACCAGCACTTGGCATCACAAACCAATTAGAATTGTCGCCAGCGTCTTAACTTTGGACAATTTACACCAAATTCTATAATTAAGTATGGAACAGTGACCGTCGACGAATGCGAACGGGATGATCATCAAAAATACATTTTAATAACTAATGCCCTAAATATCACGAGGCTAGTTTCTCAAGCGAGGATAGTAAGCCAGCAAGCTAGTAACTCGATACTAGAGTAGTGGTGGCCCAGACTTACGAGTTGTAGGTCGTCGGTTCGAATAGTATTCCCATACCAAATTCCGTCAAAATCGGCCCAGCCGTTTCGGAGATTAACCGAAGCAAACTGACAGACAGACAGTCAAAAATTTAAAAAAATTGTTTTTTTGTTCTTGTGGTATACTAATAAATATAACACACAATTGGATGGCAACACTGCTCGAGCTGTCATGGTTTACCCGCCATGGCGACTGGACGTGCCCGTTGGATTGTTGTGTATTTACTGATATCCTGGTAGTTTTACTTAAAACCCTAAGCCCCTAATAAGAGATCATAGCGAACACCACAATGGCGACGAGTAAAAGCGCAGTAAGTAAATTATGTACAAGACGGAAATTGGTCGGAAACAAAGTACGATTTTATTGCACAAAGAAAAAAAAAGAAAAGAGAAATTAGTGACCATGATCTAAGCGGAAATCTCTAAACGTGTTGCTAAACTTAATTTCGATTTACATTATGTGTGTGTTTACTTACCTAACCTATGCAAGCTGCCCGTGGCGATCAGCTGAGACGAGAATGCGCTGCATAGATCGATGAAATGAGTCCTATACAAAACTATAAATGTGTTCTATGTTCGTAAATGAAACCGTGTGTTGAAATATGGTTACGATATCTTAATAAATAAATGCCTAAATACCTACCTACATCAAATGTATGGTTGACCAAATCCGTATGTGAATAATCTATTACTTTCGGAAGAATACTATTCGATCAATTATTGAAATGTTCCAACGAAAATAATAATAATTCAGCCACAAAATTATGATTTTGTTTCGCATGAATGTCATCATTATATACAATAAGTAGTTAAAATATTTTCTCAATAAGTGAAAGGAGAGGTCAAAAGTGGTACAATATTCCAAAGATTTATAAACGCTAATGTGATGTACCTTATTAGAAAGCTTATTTATTTAGCTACTCGATTTTATTTAAATATGATTTTTCAGGCGCCTGTTTTGTACAAAGTGGAAAATGTTTCAAACAAACAAAACGCACACATAGCCTTTCTTTATTTTAAATGTGGCTAAAGTTTCCGTTTCTATCATATACTTTGACATTTTATTATAATTTTAGCTGCAGCTCCATAATATGGAAACAAAAAGATATTGATTATCAAATATTATATTATCATGACAATGCAATATCAAAACATTTCGGAAAAGGTCAAATCTGTAAATGTCAGAATGACGTTAAAATAAAAATAAAATCCGTCCAATCCGTGAAGCGGAGTAAATTGTCATTGTCACGTCATTTTCCACAGGGTTGCCAACCCTAAAATATAATTAATGTTTATAGTTAGTAATAATATAATACCATTTAATTTTCAACATATGATAAAAAAAAAATTAAAGGCTGAAAACACCAAAATAACTAATCTCTTTCAGCCCAAACAGCTCAAAAGGCTGTTTAAAGTTTCAATTATTTTGTACCAAACCCTATACCATAAACTTCTGAGTAAATAAAGATTCTCTAACCACAAAATATACCGTTGATTTAAGTACCAGTTTAACATAAGTTCCATTTCGGTAAAATTGGAGTAAAGTATTCAACTAAAGAATCAGTGAAACTGAATAATCAACGAAACTGACGACTAAGAAAAATAGTAGGTACGCGGACTCCTAACTAGTGTCATAAAATCTGTCAAGGGTAATGATTGAACTAATTTTAGTGAAATCAAATGCATTTGCACTGGCTATTACAATCAACAAAAGAATTCATAGAATTAATTACAGAGTGTAATATCAAGTTACCGTTTGTTTTAAGCACCTAGCACACGTCGTCAAAGGACCTTTGTACGATTTGCTGGCTAGTCAAATATGAACGGCAGTGATTTAGTTTCAAATAAACTTTAAATACAATTAAATAAATAAATAAATTATTACATTATTTGGGAGACGTGCTCGGTTTGAGCGATGCAAACGAAATGTCGTGGTTTACGGTTGAAATGAAATGAAATGATTTTATTTTTGTAAGTAGGTTTGTACAAACACTTTTACACGTCAATTATGTTTTTAAAACTAGATGAAGTCGGCGTTTCCTATCTGACTACTCTGAGAAGAAAGGCCGAAACAAACTCAGAGGTCACAGTCTCTTTTAAAGTCCAGACATAATCTTGGTCAGGTTATGAAGACCATGTAGATCGATGTCTGAGGTGGTCTTTTGAGGAAAGAACCACACAGATTGAGAGGTTACGTACTATTGGTACGTTATAACCTAAACAATGACGATATATTTCTGGAAGTTCCGAGTGAGGATTAATCCCGTGGGAACAAATGCCTGGTGACCAGGCGTGGTGTGAAGAAAAAAAAAAAAAAAAAAACCCGTGCAATGAGAGGTTTTCCTTTTGAAAAAAAAAAAAAAAAAAAAAAAAAAAAAAAAAAAAAAAAAAAAAAAAAACTAGATGGCGTGCACTGACTACGTCACTAGGTGCCAAAGCGAAAACATTTGAAAAAGAAAAAAAAAAAAACCGTCACGTCACATACGCTCGTGACTGACATTTTCATTTGCTTTTATGATCACAACAAAAAATTATGTGGAAAAAAAAAAAAAAAAGAGGAAAATCCCTCGTTGTACTGGGTGTGGTACCGTGGTACAACAAGACATATTTTAATATTTGTGTATATTAAAATATGTGTGGTGTGTGTGTGTGTCCCCGAGGTCATTTAATGACGCAAAACAAGGGAAAAGCACAAAATTTCACAGTGTGTGAAATAAATGGGTGACAACCCAAGCCAGGTGTGGCAAACAATGAAAGATTCACAGTATGTAAATGATGTAAAATCAATGTGTGTGAATCAATCAAGAGTGTCCCAGAGGTCATTTAATGACGCAAATCATTTAATGACGCAAAACAAAAGTGGGAAAAGTAAAAAATTCACAGTGTGTGAAACCAATATAAAATTCAAAAGTGAACGGTGAGTGAGTGACGACACTGATCTAGTTAAGTTGATTTGTCCTAAAAACTTCATAAAGTTACATTAGAGTTATACTTATACATCAGAGATACCTCTATTGTTGTCAGAAAATCATTTCAATGCCCATCATGGAGCAACTCATTTCCAGAGAATAACGAATTGAAACGCCATCAACTAACAGACTTGAGATAAAATAAATCAAAAGATCTCAGTGAGCTGACCATTTTTCAATAAGGTTATTCAATTTAATTCAATTTATTCACAAACAATTTAGGTACATTGTCATTTTCAATGTCAACTTAAAGAATGCCAATTGTGGTATTTTGGCAAACAGAACAGGAAATGAGAGAAAGAAAAAATAATAATAATGTTTATTTCCAGTAAAATGACCACAAATTGGATTTAGATTATCAAGTATAATTAAAATTTGTCATTTAAATATTCGTCAACAGAATAATACTCCTTTGCTATTTAAAAATTTGAACAGACCAGGTCATTCACCGTGTCACTATGTAGGCACATACACATAATAATAGCATTTAATTTCAGCACAACAGTGGTGGTGGTCTAGCCCGACTAAGTCGTGGGTTCGAAACCAGGCAGGCATTTTGTGTATTTTCACTCATCACCACTGTTCATCAACGGTGAAGGAAAACACCGTGAGGAAACCGGCATGTCTGAGAACCAATACTTCGAAGACATGTGACATTACCAGTACGGAGAGTTTCCGCGTGGTAGATAGACATCCATTAAATTGGACGCAATGGACATCCATTAAATTGGACGAAATTGACATCCATGAAATTGAACGTAACAAAATGGTGAAGGAAAACATCATGAGGAAACCTTATGTAACACTCCATTAAATTGGATTTATCAAAGCGACAAAGGAAAGCATTTGTAAATTAATATGTATTAAATATTCTTTGTCTCTTATATTATTATTAATCTTTTTCTTAATAAATATTGAGATCAAATTCCAAAAAATAAAATATAATGTTCTAATATCCTTATAAGTATGTGTTAAATATGAATAATATCATGCCATACTATTTAATAATAAATAATCCATCACTGGATGCAGTTTAGCATTAGCAATTTATTGGCATATTTTTAATTATAATTAAAATTGTTAATGAAGGGATAAACTGTTTTTAGAGACAATCAAGAGGTGTATTTGAAGATTTTTTTTGATGCATTAATTTATGTTTAATTATGATTTGAGTCCCGTCACTGTATTTTGTTGAAATTTATAATTATGTTTATAATAATAAGGGATTGTTCAAGAAAGCCTATCAGTTGAACTCTCGAAATAGAGATCCAGGCAGACTTGCATTGCAGGATACTCCTAAATCAGCCAAGTATGCGAAAAGTTTCCTAGTCATGTGCAATTTTATTATAACAAAATTCCAAAAGAAATAAAATTGTTATCTAATAGTAACTCATTTAAAAACAAATTACTGAAATGGTTGAAAGAACACATGTTTTATGACATTAAATATTTTCTCAACAATAAATTATAAATTCCTGGACTTGTGTAATTGCAAATAATGCTGAGAGAAAACTATTATTATTGTAATTGACTCTGTATCTGCGACATTGAACTTTAAATTTACTAATAATAATTATATTTTGAATGCAATTGATACATAATTATCCTGTATAGCTAAACATGCGGACTTTAGATTAATATCTGATTGTAACAGCTTTATACCATGTTTATGGATAAAGAATTATCTTATAAAAAAAAAAAAAAAAAAAAGGGAAATGAAAGGTAGAAGGGCAAATGAAAGGATTAAAAAGGGAAAGTTAACGATAACGAAGTTTCAGATAAAGAAATGTAGTATACATGTTAACACTGTATTGTGTAAACTTAAAAATGTAAATGTGAGGACTTGGTAGGCCTTTGTAGACTTTGGATCGGTAGATCACTTTATTTTATCAAGTACCTGGCATTTGTAGATAGGCCTACGCTGTCCTCATACCTACTGTAATTTGAAAACATTGTAAAAGCCAATTATTTTCAAAAGAGTAACCGTGGAGTTTCTTGCCGGTTCTTCTCCACAGGAAACGACAATTTTGGGAACCGTGCACCTAGCTTCTGACGTTTCATAAGTTAACATCTAAATGATCTAATTAACTTAAAAAAAGGAAGAGAGATGTGGTATACTAATAAATATAACACACAATTGGATGGCAACACTGCTCGAGCTGTCATGGTTTACCCGCCATGGCGACTGGACGTGCCCGTTGGATTGTTGTGTATTTACTGATATCCTGGTAGTTTTACTTAAAACCCTAAGCCCCTAATAAGAGATCATAGCGAACACCACAGTTCTAAATACCGTTACTTTGACATTACGAACAGACACTTCAATTGAAAGAAAATAAATAAAAACTATTTATTGCGACTTTGTCGCGAATTGTGTTTATTTGTATGCACTGTATGTAAGATGAACACTAGGCGTGTGAAGTGGCAACCCTCGCAAACTAATATTAGTTTCTCATTTCATTCAGTTGGTTGTAAATTTTACCAGTTTACAGTTTTGGCACGAGCGGCGACAAACTTATATTTGCCACCTCGAGAATTAGTCGCCATTGTTTCACTTTACTACACTTAACAATAGAATCGAATCTAACGGTCCCGGTCGTTACTTTGTTGTTGTGTGTGTAGTTTTACGTTGTAGTGCATGTTACTGTGTTTGGGTGGTTACGATTCATCGAAGCGTGATCGAGTTTTGAGTTAGCGGTAAGATAATAAAAGCAGTGGTGTACCAGTGCAGCAATGGTAACAGCCCCGACTTTCCGGTTTTAGGTCGTGATTTCGAACTCAGAGAGGCACTTTTTTTTTTGAGCCTACACTGTCCCACTCACTGATGAGTAAAGGCCCCCGAAAATCCTCAAACTCAAAGCATTTATTTTTAATTAAACCATTTACAGGCACTTTTGAATTGTCAAGAAGTAGGTCAGTCAGAAAAATATGAAGCTAGTTGCCCATTACAAAGCGTAGGTACCTATGGAGAAGAACGAGCAAGAAACTCCATGGACACTCTTTTTAAATTAGTTACATCATTACTTTTGAATTCATAATTAAATAATGTGAGAACGATGTAAAAATAAACAAGACGTATGCGTTAAAAGCGTCCAGAGTACAACAAATAGTACTAAAACAAAAATCCAAAAATAAAATAATGAAAAATAAGCCGAGGCAGCTAAGTGATGACCAGCCCCAACTGACGGCGCCCGTTCAGGAACATGACGCATAGATCAGCACCATTCAGCTCAACCATTTTGAAGGGAGCTAAATGATCCAACATACACGCCACCGTCAGCGAGACATTTGTGTGAGTATGACATACTATCAGCCGCCAGGGCACAATCAAGTCAATGAAAGACATATTACCCGGTAAATGGTAAATAAGGTATAGTACTTACATAGAACTCACATCTGTGCTATGCAATTATACAATCCTTCCAAGCATCCTTTCCTAGAGGCACCTCGATTCACCTTGCGGTATGCACCAAGGTCATCTCGCCGCCTCTTCATAGGCCGGCCTTAATGGCGCCGTCCATCCCAAGGCACCCATCGGCTGACGTGACCCGGCCGATCCCATTTCAGCTTGGCAGCCTTTTTTGCCTACGTCTAGGCAGGAAAGCAGTTCGTGTAATTCATGTCTTCACCACACTGCTCTCAAAACAGTGAAGGAAAACATAATGAGGAAACAAATGTTCTAGCACCAAAAATTCGAAGACGTGACAACTACCAACCCGCACTAGCCCCACGATTACGGCCCACTTACTCTCACAGAGAGCACGATTACGGCCTATTTCCTTTCACAGAGAGCACGATTACGGCCCACTTCCTCTCACAGAGAGCACGATTACGGCCTATTTCCTTTCACAGAGAGCACGATTACGGCCCACTCCCTCTCACAGAGAGCACGATTACGGCCTATTCCCTTTCACAGAGAGCACGATTACGTCCCACTCCCTCTCACAGAGAGCACGATTACGGCCTATTCCCTTTCACAGAGAGCACGATTACGGCCCACTCCCTCTCACAGAGAGCATGCCTGTGTCCCAGCAGCTGGGAGCAGATGGTAAGATAATATTGATGGGACAGACAACGGGTTAAGTGCGCATCAAAATGTTTGGCACACATCATTTCCTTGTTGGTGGAAAATAACCGACAATAATAGCTAATATGATGATATTGCCAATTCTGATTCTTTGATTCAGGAAAATGTTGCCTCATAAATATTTTATGAGACTTACGTACTCGGAAAATAACGGTTTACCGTCTTATTTCTTAATAGAGGAAGAAAAATGTTTTATTGCGTGAAAACATTTTAAAAGAGTAACGGCGGAGTTTCTTGCCCATTCTTCTCCATACGAACACTACCTTTTGGAAGGGGCGACTAGAATCAATTATATTTTATTGTGATTTAATTTATGACTTTCAAAAGTGCCTTTTATGTGCCTATTTGAAATAAAATGAAATAAATGATTTGACTTTGACTTTGTAATATTTATTATAACAATTATGAGCTGGTTGTGTGTGTCCCACTGCAGGGCCAAAGCCTCCCTCAGCCTTTCCATGATTCTCACTCTATTGTAATGACAGTCCAATTCTCTAGGAAGAAGTCGAACACGTCACGACATACATCTTAATAAAAAGCGGCCAAGTGCGAGTCGGACTCGCACACGAAAGCAAAAAACGCCGAAACAAAACCCGTCTTGCATGGAAACTCCTTTAATTATTAACTTTATATTTATTATTTTTTGCTATAGCGGCAATAGAAATACACATTTTGTGAAAATTTCAACTATCTATAAATAAATAAAAACTTTATTCAGTTCAGAAAAAAACACGGTATAACAATATAATAACAAAAGCTAGTAGCAGTTTACAAGGAGCCTAAGGTGCTAGGTTTTTACGAATGCCCTGGACCTCACACTAGGATTCCCTGTGTCGTGGGGATCTACCTATTACCTATTACGGTTCATGAGATAGGTCCGTACGACCCGCTGATAGACAGACGGTCGGACAGCGGAGGCTGAGTAATAGGTTTCCTTTGGCACCCCTAAAAATGAACGAAACATATTACCGAAAAAACTAAACAACAACTCAGACCACAAAATAAACCTCTAACATCATAAATCAAAGTACAACACATCCAATAGTTGTACACAAAAAATATATTGTCGTGTTCGTAAGTCTTCAGTGAATTCAGTTTTTACGATGTGATGTTACGAAAGGACATATTAAATGAAGATTCAATATGTTAGGGCGGGCTGGGGCTGCCTGCGACACCATTAGGAAGTGGTGGCACGGAAAACCCTCGGAATGTGATGCTGCGTTTAGATGGAGACTCCACTTGCTGGTTTACTGGCGCTATTAAAACTATTGAAACTGACGCATGACGTTTTAGGTATAGTTTCCCTTAAATGGGTTCGATGGCAAAAATATAGAATTTACTGTTTGTACCTTAAATCTTTTTTGAGCTTGTTTTTCAGGCAAGTCATGTTTTCAGAACATTCAAATTTCAAAGTATGCAGTCAATGTTGCCAGGAGACGTGTCTACCTACTATTAATGAAAAAACATAAATCCGTCTGAAAGATTAAGTATCTTTAACGTTTTATTTACTAACGGATTTTAGGTCGGTAAATTGTAACTAGTTAATAACGAGGTGCTAACAGAAAAAAATAAATGATGATACGAGTATATTATCTACACTACGAGAACTTATTTATAAAATTTCTTAGAAGTTCTTTATTTCAGTAACATTAAATATCGCATTAAGAATAACATCGAAATTCATGCAACCCAAAACGCTAAAACGAACACACAATCGATACATTCCAGTAAATCAATTCCAGTATTTAGAACGAGTAATATTTCAAGTGTACTGGCATGGGTAAACAAAGCACTGGCACAGATTCCAATGAAATGAAAGGATATGCGCTGTGGAAAAGCTCTCGACCCGAGGTCGCTCCAGGTGGAAATATCTTAGCTTCGAAATCTTTTAGTCTGGCTAAAGGCTGGAGTATAAACTTCAAGTGGCAATCTGGCATGGAAAAAGACGTTTGGCCTTTATACTGGTGAAGTTTTTTTATGTTTATAGATTTTTAACGGAAAACATGAGATATTTTTCGAGTTACGAGTATCTCATCATCTGGCTTGCCTTTTCCCAACTATGTTGGGGTCGGCTTCCAGTCTAACCGGATGCAGGTGAATACCAGTGTTTTACATGGAGCGACTGCCTATCTGATCTCCACAACCCAATTACTGGATAATACGATACCCCTTGGTAAGACTGGTTGTCAGACTTTCGGGCTTCTGGTTACCCGTAACGACTGTCAAAGCTCCATGAATGACAGCCGGGACCAGCGGCTTAACGTGCTTTCCGAGGCACGGAGGGAACACGGTATGTAAAGATGGTCACCCATCCACAGACCAACCGCGGCAAGCGCAGCTTAACCTGATCGATCGACCTGTGCGGCTGTTATTATTTAGCCACGGGCCCCGAGTTACGAGTATATATAATGTAATAAAGCTGAAGAATTTGTTTGTTTGCACGCGAACTAATCCAGTCGGTTTTGAAACATTATTTTTGCTTTTCTTTGCCAAATTCGTGAGAAAGGCTATATATAGGCTATTATTATATAACATCACGATATGACCCTTAGGAGTCGAGCAAAAAGAAAGTCAGAAAGAACGCTAAGCGAAGCTAAAACGAAGTAATCGCGCGTACAGATGATGCAATGCGACGAGGTGGGTCGGGGGAACAAGAAATTTCAACGGACGAAGTCGCGGGTAGAAGCTAGTGTATGATAAATAAGATTTAAAACGTCGGCAGACTGTTGCTGTGTGAAAATATTAACTTGAATTTAATATAGGTTTTAATAGACATCGTTAGTTTCAGTCGCTTTATTAAACAGAGTTTAACGATAATTTCTTCTGACGTAAAATAAATACAATGGATTTGTTACTACAGCGCGTTAACGTTTGAGAAATACGATGTGCTTTCAAAGAAATAGTTTAAAACATAATGACGGGTTCAGATTGGTGAAACTTCACATAAAATGTAACAAAATTAAAATTTTAGATAGAAAAGTTATGCGTGGTCATACATAAAAAAAATATATAATGCGTCGTCGTTGAGAACCTCCTCCGTTTTTTCGTCGGTTAAAAATAGTAATAGAAAATGTAAGCAGTTTTACAAGTTACCAGCAAGTTGGGACGACATGAGTAGCTTAAAATAATACCTACAGCTATTATATAGGGCGACCGCATCGGTCAAAAAGTTGGTTTTTCAAAACAGTGTATCTTGTTGTGTTTTTCAAAATAGTGTATAATTTATAAAAATAAATTATATTTTCCAGTCTTATTTTAATACAGTGCTGGAACTCAAACCATAATTAAACATCATAATTCAAATTCATCAAAAAAACCTTCATATACACCTCTTAATTTATTGTCTTTAAAAGCAGTTTATCCCTTCATTAACGATTTTAATTATAATTAAAAATATATCTACCATTTATCTAATGCCAAACAGCATTCAGTGAAGGATTATTTAATATTAAATATTTTTTTTATAGATAATTGCTTCATATTTTGCAAAAAATCGGGTACAGAACCCATCCTACCTAAAGCAATGCAAAATGAAATGTAACACACAAACTGGGTAAATTTGTTTCAACATGTTAGTACATTTCATTTTAAGTATATACCAATCAGTTTGTACCCAACATAAATTGTGGCAATTTTCGTTTGTTTGTAGACTTACAAGTCTTTTTTTTTTTTTTTTTGGTTGGGAAATCATCAAATGACCCCTCCCGCTCTGGGCGGAGCGGAAGGGAGTGTCAGACTCTTACTGACTAAAACCCACCCGTGTTCCTTCAGTTGCCTGTGCCAGGGGCCACGGTATCTCTTTCGAACAACCCGCGACCCTGGCGGAGACTTACAAGTCTCACGGCGACATTAAATTGTTCTCAAGTCATCAATTCTGTTAAAAAGCGTGTAACGGGAGTTTGAGCAAACTTTCTATGATCTTACTTGTTATAGTGACGTACAGACAGATGAGATGATCTTGATGATGTAGCGTACCTAGTTACCTACCTAATCGGAATGATTGTCGTCTTACATTGCTCGCTAC
Source organism: Oligia latruncula (assembly GCA_948474745.1). Classification (NCBI taxonomy): domain Eukaryota; kingdom Metazoa; phylum Arthropoda; class Insecta; order Lepidoptera; family Noctuidae; genus Oligia; species Oligia latruncula. The sequence goes on along the minus strand of OX419686.1, from coordinate 7,494,963 downwards.
ACAATACTTTCATGAGTATTTTTATACTTGCTATTTATTTTGATTTCTGTGGGCTCATTAAAATATGGAGTCTGAGAATGTAAAAATTTTCTGCATCAGTTTCTTCATAATAAAATTGTTCTTACCTTTTTGTTTTTATTTAAAACTAGCTGCGCCCCGCGGTTTCACCCGCGTCAAACCCAAAACTTTATTTGACTGGCCAATTCTTCCCTTGCGGTGGTAGCGCTAACGCCCGCCTGGTTTGCGACTACCCTCCCCCACCGGAGTCCGGCGTCCAGCACCTGCTGAGTTTCGTCGATGCGTCGGAGTTCCAGAGCCTTAGGCATCTTCTGGGCACGCTCGTTCCATCATAGACCTCATCCATCGCTTTCCATCAGGCGTGATCGAGGTCAAGAGCGGGCCCATTCAGCAATAAAAAAATAAAAAGCTTCAGGACGCCAGCACATCAAGTTACTACAATCTGTCAGATTTCTTTGATAGATTTTCGACTTTATTGCTAAAGCATAAGGTTCAAGGTTGATTGGGAAAATCTGACAGTTTCGGGTAGGTTGACCTGCTGGCGTCTGTACATACGAACGTGAGATGAGAACGTAGATAGTCAGTAAATAGCTAAATTAAGATCGTTCAAGGCCAAAACAAAAATATAAAGGGCGATCTTTGCCATTAATTATCTTATAAATAGCTCTCAGCCTACCAAGTACCAATGCACGTGGACGTCGAGAAGTAAGATATAATCTCTCTGGAGGCTGGTAATAAAGATAAAACAAATTCTATGAATAGCTTTAGGAACCATAATTATGAAAATCATGTTTATTAAAGAAACATTATGTATAGGAACATCAATACGTAAAAAAGTTTATTTTTTTGATATCCTGCACTGACTTTCTCCTGGGAAAAGGACTCCCTGCACTCCTTGCGCCGTTCGCGAGCCAGCGTCCTCCTTCCAGTTTAGAAGTTATAGAATAGAAGAGAATAGAATACTCTACCCACCCCCCACCCCCTCTCTCTATCTACTTATTATAAAAATATTAAAAAAAATCTTCATTGTAAAAGCCAATTATTTAAAAAAAAACTCCACGGGTTTCTTGCCGGTTCTTCTCCTTTGGAACCGTGCACCTAGCTTCTGACGTTTTATAAGTGCCCATGTAGGCTTATGTGAAATAAAATATTTTGATTTTGATGATTGGAAATAAATCTTCGGACATACCAGAAGATATCGATATCACTGCACAAAAAAGCACATATGTATGTACTTAAATACGAATACGCGAAGAAAATACACTTAATTAAAAATATGAAAGAAAATCTACATTGGAAATCGTCAGATATTGATATAACTACGTAAGAAAACAACAAAAGAAACACTACAAGTGAAGCTCATACAACTACCACCACTCTACAACTAAAAATATCTTCTACACAGAGATGAATGACCCAAGCCGTCAATCAAAATTGGCATCCCATATGCCGTACATTTGGTCAAAATTACAACGTCAAACAGTTATATTGAGGAAACCATAAAATCTGTATAATCGTAAAAGCTAACTTGGGTGGCAGCCAATGGCCAATGAAAAATAATTCGAAATACAACGTTCAGAACTTCAGGAATTTCAGCGTTTATTGCATTTCAGAGTCTCCTACGGACAGATATTGCATCATCACTACCTCATATGCCTGTCTGTGTAAGTTAATATCGAAAATCAATGAGCCGCTTTTGATGGAGATTTTGCTTTACACAGATTATTACCGGATTTTCGTGAGCATTATAATATTATTATCGTGAGAATATGAGGTAAAGGGATAATGATACATATTGGAACACGTGCAAAAAGCCCTCTCGGCAACTAATATTTCCTCTCAACAACTAATATTTTTAAAGTATCTACTTTCGAAATATTAGTTGTTTACAGGGCTTCTTCTTAGGAATAATTATGATCCATGGAAAATATAAGCTTTTATTTTTGTAACAGATCAGAACAATATTTTGTGTTTACCTTGATTAAAACAAAATAACATAACGTCTTGTTTCCCGAAAGGTTGGACCGGGGTGTACATTTTCTTACCTTTGCCTGAGTCTGATTAGAGCCCGGTTAATGGCAATAGGTTTGCTGCCTATTAAATGGGACTTAGACATAACTGGTGTAGTGTGGGTGTACTATCTCTATCTGAAGATCTAAAAGACAATTGTGACATTGAAAGGGAACGTAGGTCGTTGGCTGTCCGTTGTAACATGCTAGCCCGCAGGTTCACGCGATGAAGCCAGTTAAAGTAACGCTATTCAAAGCTTACTGTCAGTCCTTCTACACGTGCAGCCTGTGGGTCAACTTCACTCAGCGGGCATACAGCGACCTACGCGTTCAATATACTAATGCACTGAGAGTACTGCTGCGGCTGCCGGGGCGTTGTAGTGCATCAGGGATAATATTAATGGTTTTGCCGCCATTATTAGGAATAAATGTACATCCCTGATGACGCGTGTTCGCGCCAGCACCAACAGTATTCTCAGTGTGTTCGCAGATCGGTGGGATTGCCCGATGTTGGTGAGGTGGATGGAGCTCCACGCTGAATTTTAATTGTATATCTGTGTCATTGTTACTAACTCTATGGACTCCTGTCTGAAATAAAAATTTTCTTTTCTATAGGTCACATCTGCCTAACCCTTCGGAGAAAACAAGCGCGATGTTATGAAATTAATACCTAGTACTTATTTGGAAGTTACTTTTTATAATAAAAACTAAAATACATACTAAACGGAAGTTGCTTACTCGGTTTAGTCGTGAAACGGTTATCAATGTTGATGTTTAGACTTATCTCGGATCAGCTGAGTTTTCTACTGGACCAGCATTTTAATTAGCTGGCGTAGAATGTGCTTCGTATTAATTAACTTTGCTTATGTGACTAAGCTCTTTAATTTTAGTTTTAGTGGTCATGTTTGCTCATCATACGGTAATATTTTGCTTTTTTTTTACACGAAAACGAAACGAGCGACACGGCAATTGACTCATTATTATAATAACTGAGGAAATGAGAATGTTCTATACATCATTGCTTACCCCTCGAAACTAAGGCGTTATATAATGTTATCTCTAGTCCAGCAGCATCATAATAAATATAATAATTCAGCACAAACCGCAAGACTCAAGTATTAATTCTTTTTGTACTCTAAGGGCCCGATCACATGTACCGCAACCACACCACATCGCAGCAACAAAATGTGGGCAATAGTGTCGCTGCAACTTCTTGCATTCTAGCTCGACGCAACGTTGTGTTTGCGATGTCGCCGGCCGCTAGTCCGCGGCCTCGCTGATGGTTGCGTTGTGGCTGCGATGTGGTCGGTATCACCCACACGTTTGATTCTGATGGCCAAATTTGGTCCGTGCGAGTAAACTATTCATTTTCATACAAATTAGCGCCCGTCCATGTGTTGTCGTTGTGGTCGTGGTGTACCTACTTGTGGTACGTGCGGTCAGGCCTTAATAAAAGTAACAAAAGAGAAATAAATCTAACCCCGGGAGAGCCACAGTTGCGTAGTTACTTCTATTGTTATGTGTTTTTCTTGGAACGACAATGTTTAGTCGGATGAAAGTTTCCGAGCAACAAGACGCAGTCACCGGGAAAATATTTCTTGTGCGTTTTGTCGCAAATAATCGCGTAGTCTTTCTTACAGGTCATTGAAACTGAAACTACGGATATTCTTTTATGTACGACTATTTTTACTGCCTACTTCCTGAACGGTAAAATCAGAACAAATCAAATTATATTTGGGTACACAGGTGGTAATAAAGTGTTACAAATTTATAGGTGCCGATATTTTCATTTAAAGGAGTGTCCGTGGAGTTTCTTGCCCGTTCTTCTCCATAGATACCTGCTACGCCTTAGAACTAGCTTCGTCTTTCTGACTGACTGACCCCTTGACAATTCAAATGGCCTGTAAGTGGTTTATTTCGTAGCTCACCGACCGATCACGACCAGGCCCGTGCCGAACGGCGCGTACATGTTCCACGCGCGCCTCAAAGAGATGTCAGCATCAAATTAAAGCCCGTTAGGGCCGAAGCCTGCCGGGTCAGCGGGATAGTCCGAAAGGGTTACCGCTGGCCCGGAACATAAAGGGCTAAGGAAAGAACACGGGTGGGTTTTAGTCAGTAAGAGTCTGACACTCCCTTCCGCTCCACCCAGAGCGGGAGGAGTCATTTGAGGATTTTCCATCCTAAAAAAAAGTGGTTTATTTCAAATAAATGCTTTGAGTTTGAAAGATGTAGGTAAGTAACAGGGACATACAAATATTAACGAATGAATTTAAAAAAATAGGATACTCATGTCAAAAATATCAATCATCAAAATATAATCAAATTAAAACTAATGTCAATACGAAAATAATGAATTCAGATTTCAGATAAGTATGTAAAGAAACTGTCAAAAAAGTCATACAAATTCGGACAAAAAGTTACTTTGTGGTTCTAAACATCACACTATCACACTAATAATCACACTAATATTATAAAAGCGAAAGTTTGTGAGTGTGTGTGTTTATGATATATGTTTTTTCACGCTCAAACGGCTGGACCAATTTTGATAAAATTTTGTATGGAGGTAGCTGACACCCTGGATTAAGATACATATAGGCTACTTTTTATCCCGATATTCCCACGAGATCGACACTTACGCGGGTAAAACCGCGGGCGCAGCTAATGTACTCATAATTTGCCCACTCCTTTATCTTCCAACCTTATTCCATAATAACGTCAGGCTGATTGTAGCGCTCAGAAAGAAGCCTTTAATTACGTCATCCAGTAGACGGATGACCTATTTATTATTTATTCCAAAAACAAATGAAAGAATCCGTATGCATAAGTAAACATAATTAAACATTTATTTTAAATCCGGCCAACCTTAATTGGCATCAAAAAAATTATCTGAACAATCATACAGCAATAGCAGGGTTGTCAAACCAACCGGAGTTTCATATTACAATATTTTAGGGAAATTAATCATTCCGTTTGTGGTTTCAACAATATTCAATTACAAACGAATGTGGATGTCAATTATATTTAATTAAATTTTAATATTGGAATTTGTTAACTGATGATCGGTTCGGTAACATTAACATCAATCATCACGTGGTTTTAAATTAAACTCAATAGTTATGCAGTTTATCAATATTTTGTATGTTACACAATGATTATAACGGATTAACATAATGGTCACACTGTCAAACATGTACTTCGAAAATAAATCGAAGCGACTGATCGCATGATCTAGTAAGGTAGCGAAAGTGATGCAATTACTTTTGAAACGCAAAAGAAGAGTGATGGCTATAATGTGCGTGCGCTCGGAATAAAACGCCGTATGTGACAAAACGAATTTACTCCTTTTTAACGAAATAAATGAATTAAATTTAAAACTACTTTGAGTAAACTTTGATATGATAATTCTCTACATTTTAAAGTAAATTCCATTGAAGTAAACGCCGCGCGCCGTGATGTCGAAAAAAGTAAAAAAAATAGATATAACTTTGCAATTTTTTTGTATCGAGAAAAAATCATTGAATCGTGTATTCCTTTTACATGATACTAGACCAAAGAGTCAAAAAACGTAATATTTACGTAATACGTACGATTTAACACTTTGTTAGTGTTAAATCCCTATTCGACATAGATACATAACAAGTAACACGAAATAGAAAAACCATATTTTTTATACCTTATCTGACCTGATTAGCGGTCAGGTAGACCGCAGCTTATGTTGTTACTTCACATGTGGGTTTAAGAAATCTGTTTTTTTTTTGTTGTTTAGATATTGATACCAACACGTCTGTGGAGTTAGCTGACTAATGTAATTTGACCCTTTATGGCTTGTTTTACCTACCGGGGATTCCCTAAAGTTTAAATTAATTCGGATTTCTATTTCTAGCCCAAATGTAACATTTTCATTCAACACTCGCCGTTGTTTATCATAATTACTTGGAAAACAAAGGTGGGAGCCCTACGTCACAGCACCGGAGACAGGGGAGCGCACAAAACCGAATGCCTTAATTTAATATAAGTCAATTTGGGCCAATTTAATTCCGCGTCCATGCAGCCGCTTTACGACAGTACATCATAACTTGTGTCTGTCTCTTTCACACTTAGGGGGAAGTGCATATGGCTCTCGCATGTTTTCAGTTAACGTTGGTAAAGAGTTGGTTACAAACATACTTTCATGTTATATCGAGTTGGTGTTTGACGGTACCAATGCGGCGACGGTATGTAATTTTGTGGAAAAACAAATAGTACCTAGATAAGTTTCAGACGAACTTTTTGCGAAGGAAAACTGACAGGAGAACTTAATTTCAGTGGTTTTTATATATCTGCATTGGAATGCATTTTATGACTTGTTTGTGTTAAGAATACATTTAAGATTTTGAAACTGTCTCGACCCGCGTGCCATCTCATCTTCCTAGCACAAAGGGCGGCTGCTGCAGGTATACCTATATAACCTCAAACGGCGCAAATATAACAACCTTGTTGAGAGCTACATGTTAGCCGTTTGCAGTTCAAACACTAATTTTTCGGCCAAATAATCAGCATTCACATCAGCCGACTGACGTGGCAATGCTTGCCAGTCTTTTGGGTAACTTTTCACTTTTCACATTAAACGCGCTGTGGACGAATTGGTTTGATGCCCATGTTAGCTTGTAGTAGATATGTTTTTTTTTTTAATAATTGGAAAATCTAGCTCCTTTTGAATAAGGAGAACTGGAAAACCCTTCATAAACCTTTAGCTAAGTAATCGTTTAGTATTTCAAATACATAGGAATCAAGTTAACAGTCTGAGACTAGTTTCGTCTGAAATTAAATTATTGCGAACGAGTTACGTCGGCGTCAACCGTTCTCACGAATATCAATCAAGAGTTAGGTAGTTAAATGTCACTCAACGGCTAATACCATCAAGTATGAGGAAAGCATACGTCATTAGCTGTATTTATTTTCCTTCAACAGTTTTTATGAGAGTTAATCTTACCATCTCGCAAATTACGATTCAGTAATAAACTGTCTTCCTATTTTTTTATCTATAGTTCATCAATAATCATAGTAATAATAGTAATAATCTTTACTAAAAATAAAGCTGAAGAGTTTGTTTTTTTTTTTTTACGCGCGAATCTCTGGAACAACCAGTCGGATTTGAAAAATTCGTTTTGCATTTGATAGCCCGAGAGTGGAGAAAAAATAGTCAAAAAGAACGCTATGCGAAAACTAAATAAAATCACAGGCGGCAATGGGATGCGACGCGGTGGGTCGGGGGTCAAAATTTCACGCGGACGAAGTCGCGGGCAAAAGCTAGTACAAATGAAGAGTTTGTTTGAACTCGCTAATCTCTGGGTCTACCAGTCGGATAAGAAAAATATTCTTTGTATTTGATAGCCCAATTCTTGAGGAAGCTAATAGTTACCCTATTAGCTAGGTTATAATTCTGTAAATACATATTTGTTACGACCGCGAATCATATTTCAATCAACGTACAACTTAATACTGACCAGCAAATTGAAAACACGTATATAAGAAAATTTGAATTTCGCGGGTTACCTTAGCGCTTCCCCCTTAAGGGTCATTGTACTTAATAGTATGAACAACTTTTACTAAGGGACCAAACATGAAATCGCGACAAAAAAATAGCTGTTCCCTACATTTAGGTATGTTCGCATAACTCGTCAAAAGGTAGGAAACTGCTGAATCTTTTTTCGCGATATCTATTAATTACACCCTGTATATTAAGAGGTGAGTTTTACACGTCGTAGTTTCGGAATGTAAATTCGATCACGTCGTAGTTTCGGAATGTAAATTCGACTTTATTATTATAAAACATAATAACTAACATAAAATCACGAATATATTCTTCGAAGGGTGAGGCAGAGATATGCATGCTTCGCAATTACATTGCTGTTGAGAAACCGATGAATATTTTTTTTAGCAAAACTAGGTATATGATACACTACTTTTACTACTTTTATGGATCTTCTATAGGTACAGAGTTACAGACAGATCAGAATCCGAGAAAATGAAAAATAAAAAATATAGTAAACTTTTAAGAAATTTTCTACCCACACAGAATATATCTTATATTCTGATATACTGTAGGTATAGAAGTTTCCTCCATATTTTTTTTTTTTCATTTTCTTTCCTAATTATTTGATTTCAGACAATGGAAATTTCTGTCCCAATTTGAATCCAAACCTAGTTTCATAATCAGATTGCGTAAGAAACAAATTATAATGTTGACGATGTTGACAATTTAATTTCAAATCTAAGGCAAACTCGCAGAAAATAAATGTTTCTTTTTGTAATAGCAGTATGATGAAAATATCTTGAATTTGCTGAAGAAGTTACAAATGACACAGAATGTCGTTAAAGTTTTTTTTTGCGGTTAGCATAATTTATTATCCGAAGAGCGATGAGATTTATAAATAACTATCTGTGCCCCGCGGATTCACCCACGCATAAGTTTCGATCCCGAGGGAATATCGGAATAACCTCCATACCAAATTTTATCAAAATTGGTCCAGCCGTTAGAGCATGAAGAAGTAAAAAACATAAACTCACACACACACATTCACAAGCTTTCGCCTTTATAATATTAGTGTGATTGCATTTTTGACTGTTTTTGTTGAAGTTGGAACACTTAAATGTTTGATTAGATTTGTAGATATCAGTAGGCATGTTATCCACTCGCCAGATTCACTGCCAACCATCAAAACTCGACAACCTATCAAGTCTCTTCATAAAAAACATAACCCATTACTTTGCTAAGTAGTTTCACAAGACATCATTTTCAGCATACCTTTTAGTATGAAGCACATACTTTTAAACCCAAGCTAATTTTCAATAATGACAATTAGATTTCTATTTCCTCTTTAACCAACCATAAAAAGACGACAACCTGTCAAAGTCTCCTCATAAAAAACAAAACCCATCACTTTGCCAAGTAGTTTCACAAGAAATAATTTTCAGCATACCTTTTAGTATGAAGCAAGTACTTTAAACCTCGGATATCTATGTTTAAAACCAAGCAAATTTTCAATAATGACAATTTAATTTCTATTTCCTCTTTAACCAACCATAAAAAGTCGACAACCTGTCAAAGTCTCCTCATAAAAAACAAAACAAAGTACACAAGACGTCATTTTCAGCACACCTTTTAGTATGAAGCACGTACTATAATTATCTCCCTAATAGTTGCTGAATAACCGACATACAAAATAGTCATAAGTTTTACAAATAACGATAATTATCGCGAAGCTTTTAGTCTGAGCATTTAAATGCCAAGGCGAGAATTCTTCTACGAATCATTACGGAAGGAACTCTTTCTTTTATTATTTAGTGAAGAACAGTGTTTTTAGTGTAGTCCTCTGTGTCTCGGAAAGCAAGTTAAGCCGTTGGTCCCGGTCAGCGGGATTGTCTGGTCAGCGGGATTGTCCGAAAGGGTTACCGCAGGCCCGGAACGTAAAGGGCTAAGGAAGGAACACGCGGGGGTTTTAGTCAGTAAGAGTCTGACACTCCCTTCCGCTTCACCCAGAGCGGGAGGGGTCATTTGATGATTTCCCATCCGCAAAAAAAAAAAAAAAAGCCGTTGGTCCCGGCTGTCATTTGTAGATCTTTGTCAGAAGTTACGTGAAGTGAGAAGCACAAAAGTCCGACAGCCAGTCTTACCAAGGGGTTTAGTTGTAGGTACACGATAATGAACGATGAAACGATATTAAACCTATTGTGTGTACTAGGTGTACTAGAAGCAAGACCCAACAGGAGTATTTATCGTGGTATTCAAGTCATTATAAAGTGTATTTGATAAGCTCTTGTTGACTGACATTAATGTGTACCTTCTACCTTTACCTTAACGTGTTACCCAGTAGCTGGGTTGTGGAGTTCAGATAGGTAGTCGCTCCAGAGAATTAGTCATTTATAGAATTAGCCATTTTGAGAATTAGTCCATTAGAGACTCAGTTGCCATTTTGAGAAGTGGGCATTCTGCGCCTAAGCCATGTAAAATACTGGTATTCAGCTGCATCCGGATAGACTGGAAGCTGACCCCAAAATAGTTGGGAATAGACTAGGCAGATTGAGTGTTATTAACATACTTATCAACCGTGTTATTGTAAAAGTGATTAATGTATGTACGTTATTTGTCTGAACATGAACAGTTAATAGCTTGTTGTGATTTATTGTAATTCATGCGATGACGTCGCTAATATGCGATGTGTTTAAAGTGTTTATGAAAGACGTTGTTCTGGTTTGATGTGACTGCATTATGAAGTGTTTTGATGTATAGCCGTGTTGGTATTTAAATTGCTTTAATTTTGATAGTGCATCTAAGTATTGCAAATACATTATGATACTGTATTTCAGTCAGATAGGCAGTTGCTTCTGGTGAGACTGGAAGCCGACCCCAACATAGTTGGGAAAAAGGCTAGGCAGATGACGATGATGATAATGATTGTATTTCAGTCATTAGAAAAGAGATTATGAATTAAAATCATATTATTTGTCTTTGCATTTTTGATTAATCTTTCATATAATTATAATTCACATACCTACTTGTATTCCACATATTTTAAATCAACGATTGTTAAAAATTCACAATTCATTTTGATATATTTCTGTGACACACTGCCACTTAAAGCAAAACTAAAAAATACGGCAAAGTAAAAAGGTTTACTTACCTATACTTCTAAATTTATCCCCCTTACTAATAAACGTATTACTTATATCAGATGAATAGTTACACACCGATTTCTCTCTTTCAGTCGTCAGGAATTTGACTTTCGAAAGAAGAAGACAAAGCGTTGTGTAACAGACGCTATACAACGTTTATTAGAAAGGGGGCTACAACACAATACTTCGCAAAATAATATCAAAATACTCGCAAACAACAGAAGGCGATAACAGATTCTAAGCTACATAGCTTTGTTACGTTTTAAAATAGATTCCTCCCCCTTCATCCCCCTGTAAGGTGAGGACCCCGCTCAGCTGATTGGCGATCTCATTAAAATCAGGAAAGAACCAGCAACGTTTACCTCGCCGTTATGTTGCGTCCAAAGTGCTCTTTTCATCTTTTATATTTTCTCTTTTCTACTTAAGGCGGATGCTCGCATTTCTCGCGTATTTTTCTGAAATAGATAAATATTACTTGGTTTGGACATATCCCCTAATATCGTAAACTTATCGCTAAGTTAATAAAAATGTAATTTGTAGGTAGGTTAGGTTATACCTGTTAAATTTTATTAAATAATGTACCTGCAATGTATAATTCTATTGGCGTACCCATTTTAAATAAATAAGCATTAGTGCATTTAGTAATTTCATTTATTTTCTAGTTTCTCTGTACGGTTCACGTACAGGAAAATTGTTAACGCCGCAACCTGAGTTTCGCTACTCGTTTTATTTACTTTTATTATTATAATTATTTAGTTGACCAATAGCTGCCGTAGTGCTATAACCGCGGATTAGCAACCAAAGGAATTTTCGTGTAACTTTTACGAATAAACTAAATTATCGTGAAGTCTGTGGTTTTCGTCAACTCACATCCAACAACTCAACTGTAACTGGCTATCTCTGAGCCATACATAAAAGTGGTCCTTCGAGCCGGATGTAGATGGCTCAGAGGTAGCCTATTCTCTGACTAGTTTCAAACCTAAACAAAGCTGTGGAATAAGTATGGGTCATGATTGTCATAAGTAACAGGTATTTATAAAATATAAACAGTTAATTTTGTCCATGAAGCATACAAATGATACTTGATAGCTATATAAAATATATATGCTGCTATAATAAAATAAAAAACAGTCCGTTAATAACATAAACTGTGGCCTTCCATCTACCATATGCGGTGATTACGGCAATTTACCTCTTGACCGTTCATTGAAGTGTCAAACGGAAGGTCATTGCCGTAGTCAGTTGTAAATATTTACTGACTGGTACGATTTTTCTATTTTCATTAGTTTTTAAAAATAGTCGGTGTATTGTATCCAAATTGTATCTATTTACGATAAGAGCAGTGGTGGCCTAGTGGTAACGGCCGTGACTTACGAGTTGTAGGTCGTAGGATCGAACCCAGACAGGCGCTTTACTTTTTGTAAAATTGATCACCACTGGCTCTCAAAACGGTGAAGGAAAACATCGTGAGGAAACCGGCATGTCCTAGAACGAAAAAAATTCGAAGACATGTGACGTCTACCAACCCGCACTGGGCCCGCGTGGTGGATTACAGCCCACTCCCCCTCTCACTGAGAGGAGCCCTGTGTCCCAGTAGTGGGAACGTTATAGGCTGATTATTATTATTAGGTATTATAAGATACGAGCACAGATACGAGTATGTAAATGCTGTCTCATTCACACATGTAGTGACGTAGCTGCTGTCACTAATGTCATCTGTCTGTAGCCACGAATGGCGGGAAAAGGTTGAAAGTGAAGTACTTAGTATGCCAGTGCTGCAGTGTAGTGATATAATCAACTCAGCCTATCGCAGTCCACTGCTGGACATAGGCCTCTCCCAGACTGCGCCACAGCACCCTACACTACACTACACTACACTCGGGTAATTCAGGAATCTTATCAGTATTGTTAGATGAAACACGCACGAGAGCATTCGCCTTAACAAGTAAAATAAAAAATACGGAACAAAATATTTATAAGTATGTATTTCAGAGATTGAATTGACAGGTTCTTGAGACTTCAAAGTGTCTTTTCGAGGATTCCGTGTTATGACATTTTTGTTTGTTGTGCTGATCCTAATAATGCCGAATGCGAATTGGAAAGATGAGTGGTCTTTAAGAGAGTCAATCTTTAATATTATAATTTTGATTACAAAGCGTCTCTCCTATATTTTCACTTTTCTTATACAAAGTTGTTCTTCGACTTCGTTCGGTTCTCAGATTTTCTCAGGGCAGTCGTAAGAGTCCAGTGAGGGCGGTTACTTGGTCTGACCAGCGGTAAGGTGACCGGCCTCGAGGTCTTTTCCCATCTACCTTGCCCATCACCACCAACTGAAAGAGAATCGTACATAAAGCCATGAAGGTCTTTCAGAGACACGAACTTCAGTATGAAGTAGGTACGCGACCAAGAAGAGGAGAGATACAAAGTTGGATAGGCACCAAATAAAATACCGCATAAACTCAACTAAAATAAAATGGTCAAGTGTGAGTCGGACTCGCTCACCGAGGGTTCCGTACAAATTTGTAGGTATGTAAATAGTTTGTCACGGATTTTTTTTTGATGTTACTACTTTACGGCTTTTTCCTTTACTTGTGCTACATGACCTTGCTTCTTGTCAAATTTCATGATTCTAGGTCAACGAGAAGTACCCTATAAATTTTGATTGCCTTGAGTGTCAAAACATACTTTTTTTTTCGGCGTAAACGGCCGTATCTTTTTTTTACGTTAACTTAGAAGTTTAATTTTTTCACAACTTGAAGGGACTGTAGACCTGAGTACCTATATAGTTTTAATTTCAACTCGATACCTCCACGCATTCCCGAGATAAAGGGTCTTGACAGACAGACAGACAAAAAAGTGATCCTATAAGGGTTCCGTTTTTTCCTTTTGAGGTACAGAACCCTAAAAAACAAGTAAGTACATTAAGGACTGTTCTTTGGGTCCAAAACGCTTAGCTAATAATGACGTGACAAAGAAAACCACAGTCGAAGTTATAATCGGCAGAGCTTAAATAACAGTGGCCAATCTCTAATCCTGTGACTTCAACCAGCTTAACCGATTGCATAGTTCAGGGCCTTTCAGTCCGTAACAGATATTATTTGGATAAGCTTTCATCGGTTTACCGACCCGCATCGGCCATTGCTTTGTTTCGATTACATGAAAAACAATTGAATTCGTGTTTTTGAGTAGCCAATTTTGGAAAATGGTGATGTGATAAGTGCTGCATTAGCATTGGTTTACCAGGCAAGCGGTTCCATCATATTTTTTAAAATACGATGGCGATTCCTGTCGGCAAAAACGACGAATTTCTACACAAACGTTCATCATCCCCCATTAGAGGATGAATTTTTGAAAATCCTTCCTTATTGCTCCCCTTTCTTACTTATGGAACTCTTGTGCAAAATTTCATGCTTCTAGAAATTTTGCATCTTCTGCGTTTTTCTATACGTTGTCTGTCATTAAAAAGACCTGACGGCGAAGCAAGTGGCGCCGCCTCGTTTTGTTACGAAGTTACTGGAATCACCGAAAAGGTTGGATAAAAGTGACACTGGCTGGTGACAGTCACTCAAACAGTGTCGCATCGATGGTTGCGTGGCGGCTACCTTCTGATCTGTGCTTCTGATGATAGAGATGATGGCGGAGTCGCTGTCGTACCACGTCCACGACGAACAGCCACATATATTCCGGTACAATCCCGATGATATTGCAGCTGCTGAACCACTAAAGACTCCTACAAACAGGCGCGACACGTGATATAATCGCGCGCGACACAAAGGCACCGCTCGTTGCGCAACTTGCGGTGCCTTTGGGTCGCGCGCGATTTTGTCGCCTGTCGCGCCTGTTTGAAGGAGCCTTAATACGATGACGACTTCTGGTAAAGGTTATTCTGCGCCAATAGATTTTTAATAAAGATATTTCAAGATCTAAATAGCAAATACTAACTAACAATTTGACCTCAAACTCCAATTCCTCAAACAACTTACCGTACCAACATCAGAATATTCAAAATACAACACGCCACCTGATGCCAGAAGGAACTCTCTTTTCCCTTCACAAAGTAATTTGCCCAATTAGGAAAACGCCTTCCCGCATCACCGGCCGCGGAGATTGCCTGCCTTATGAATCTCTTAATACGCATTGTCTTTAGGATCGGGCATTCATTACCTAAGTACCTTGTAATTGGCTCGTGACGTCATGAATGGATTCCGTCAGCAGTCTAGTGGAATATTAAATGATTTTTATTTGGTTGGTAAGTGATTGGTGTAATATGTAATTTATTAGTTATGTTGGCAGAATAGTTGATATGATCCGTCTTGGGTTTCCTTAGAAAGCGGTACCGTTATTTAACTCGGCAATAATATGACGATCGATTTTTGGTACCGTAAATTCACCCACTGTCGTTTTCATGACCTTCGCATTTTGCTAGCGCTATATGACGACACCTAATACCTACTAAAACATCTAGCAAGCATAATAATATAATGATACCAATCACTCTATCATTAAACCTAACATAGAGTTCAAACGTGCCTAGGTAATATTAAACGAACTTTATGACGCAAAATATTCATTTTATACTTCACACAAAACATTAAAACCTCAATCAAAGGAATGATTATGAAGTTAATGTACAGTTTTATGAATGCATAATAGTGCTAGCATTATGCTATTTTATATAAAAATACTGAGAAATGAAAAATACAGATATAATATTCGAGAAAGAAGGAAAAGTCGGCCTGGGAGATGGCATAATGAAGAGTGGCGGAAATGCTCGCGAGAGAATGCCATAGATTAGGAGGGATGGCGCGAACACGGGAGGAAGCTACAATGAATGGAAGGAACTTGCGTTTTGGTGATATCTATAACTATACTAATAATAAAGCTGAAGAGTTATTAGAAACTACCGGTCGGATTTGAAAAATTCTTTTTGCATTTGATAGCCCAGTTCTTCCGAGCAAAAAGAAAAAAGTCAGAAAGAACGCTAAGCGAAAATGAAGTGATAGCGCGAGTGATAGGCGATGCGATGCGACGGGATAGATCGGGGAACAATTTCACGCGGACGAAGTCGAAGACGAAGGACGAATAAAGCCTGATTTACACAGCCTGAAACAACGAAACGGCCTGTTTATGCTTCAATTTTATTGTATGCCACAGTCAAGAGTTTCATCGTGTAACTGGAGCTTTGCTCTCAACCAAGTCTTGAGCGAAATTACAGTAGCACGTGCCTAAAGGAAACGAACTAAAACAAATACAATAATTTAGACACATAACATTGAAGTAAAATGTTGACAACACCTGTCCCATTTGTTTACATGTTTCGTAATGTTTCCGGGAACATTTTAATCTGGGTTAGTGTTAGCAGTCGTTCTATGTATTAAAATTGGAATTATACGGCTTAAAACATCTGTTATTTTACAAGCTATAAAAACGCGAAATAACTGTCTAATGATTTCGTATCTACATAAAAAAATCTTCAAAGCTGTTAAGTTAGATAATTTTTCATGGTACAGTCAGCAAAAAAAATCGATTATTTTAACATTTTATCATGTAAATTGATGCAAAATGATTCGATGGTTACATTACTTTCCAGCATTTCACAGAATAGGCCAGAGTTACTCTAATTTTATATCAGTCCATATTTTTTATAAATGTCTTGCGTAATAATTAAGATTTAAAAAAAAACGAGTGATAAGAGTCAATACTTAGACTTTTGTGCTGACCGTACTTATAAAAATTTAAACCTTTATACCACATTGTGGAATTCCGTTCCAAAACTATCGAGAAGTAACGCAACAGCTGTTAGGATTAATTTTATCTACTGAATAAAAATGTTGGGTATTTTTGGGGATCTAAAATTAGGCGTGTGAGTGAGTGACGATACGTGAACGAGATTGTGGTATGAAGTGTAAACCTAGTTCATTCTATGGCAACGTGAACGAGATTGTGATAGAAATAGTTAATTCTGTGGCAAATGTGTGTGGAGGGGGGGGATCCGAAACACAATGCAGTTTCCCTGTCAGTGTTCGTTAGTACAGCAACACGACAATTCCTTTGAGATTTTTGGTTACATCACTACCCACGTATGTGCTAAAATACATACAAATAAATTAAATTGAAGTGTCTGTTTGTAATGTCAAAATAACAGCTTTTTACTGGATGCATATGAAAGTATATACGGTATCTACGTAAAACTAAAAATCTTTTTTTTTTTAATTGTCTAAGTATCTGTTTGTTCCAGCTAATCTCCGAAACGGCTGGACCGATTTTGACGGGACCTTCACTGGCAGGTAGCTGATTTTATATAGAGTAACTGAGACTTATTTTGAAAAAAAGACGGAATTTTTTTTTAGAAAAAGAATTAGGGTTTCGCGCAAAAAAAAACCCATGAAATCCAACTTGTTTTCCGAAATGCAGGCGAACAAAGTCGCGGGCACAGATAGTTGCAAATATCTATATTTTAAGAACATTTATTTAGCAATGAATCTTAAATTGTTTCAACATGGGACGAAAGAAAAATATTGGCATAGACAAGAGAACCGGGTTAATCCAGTAAGCTGTTTGGTATGCGATCGTATACCCATTTGTTTTGTAAATTCTCTTTTTTTTTTTTTGCTCAAACTTTCTTTCAGCCCGTAAGCCAATTTGACTAGATTGCGTTACTCAAAACTGTAATTAAACTTTTTTTATTTTTTGAGTTTTTCCATCTGAAATGTCTCAATGCTTGGCCAGACTGGCAGGCGGGCGCGGCGCGACGTACTCAAACATAAGAACCTCATTTGAGTGTCCATAGTGGGCACGCGGGCGCGGGCTGCTTGGCGCGGGGAGCGCGGGGGCAACTCACGTCATAGCTCGTTCATACAAGTGGCCGCAGTGAGTGCGCGGACGACCCGCGCGGGGACCGGGATTCTCAAACTAGGTCGAGATTTTTCTAGTAAAAATAAGTATTCTTCATCCATATTATATTTTGACAAACACTGGACAACACGCGGAAAGCAGCCGCGCTCGACTGCGGACAGCCAGATCGCTCGCGTTCACGCACCCGCGCCGCTCCCGGCCCCGCGCTGCCAGTCTGGCCAAGCAATGTGTAACAGCCTATGAGTCTAGATTTGTGCCCGGGTGATCGCAATAGGCTCGCCCTCCTATTACATGGAACCTAAATATAACTGCCGAAATGTACTACTACATATGTATATATATACTATAATGTGTATATACTACAGGTAGATACACCTCTGCCTAACCTTTTGGAGAATACAAACGTGATATTATGTTACACTAGCTGTGCCCCGCGGTTTCACCCGCATAAGTGTCGATCCCGTGGAAATATCGGTTTAAACACAGCGTATATGTTAATCCAGGATGTCAGCTACCTCCATACAAAATTTTATCAAAATTGGTCTAGCCGTTTAAGCGTGAAGAAGTAACAAACATATAAACAGACACATACACGCGCGCGCACACTCACAAACTTTCGCCTTTGTAATATTAGTATTATTGCGTGTTAATCCATTTTTTTTACCTGACTCTAGTTTAAGGCCCAATTTTGTAAATATTTATTTCTATAATGTGACTGGCATACTTGCCTGAAAGCGCTCTTTCGTGAGGCCAAAAACCTAAAGATTCGGTAGACTTTATTAGGCCTGTAAAGTGAACTTGCCTCAGTTCAGCGAAGTCTCTTTTTAAGCTCAAAATGTACGTGACCTACCATATTCATCCCTAGTTTTTACCTAGATAGACAAACAAACACACTTTGAATTCAATCTATCTGAAATAACAGACCCAGTTGATTTAGGCCACATACAGTATGTACTTACATAGTCTAACGTGTAGAGGTCGAAAGCGCGACTGGTTCATACGGGTCCTTTTTTTTTTGGGTGGGAAATTATCAAATAACTTCTCGTGTGACTGACTTTTTACCGACTTTACAAAAAGGAGGAGGTACTATGTTCGGGTGTTTGTATGTTTTTTTTTTTTTTTTTTTTTTTGTTTGTATGTTTGTTCATCGAATACTCCGCCAATTGTCGACGGATTTTCAAAATTCTTTTTTTGTTCGAAAGTAGACAGTTCTGAGGTGGTCCCATTGTCACCAAGTTAGGATCTGATGATGGGATCTTAGAGAAATCGATGGCAACCCTCAAATTTTATAGGCTCACTTATTGTTTTTCGCATATTTTATGAAGTATCTTGTGTATTTGTGTATGGTTGTCACCATCTCAGGTAGCTGGGCTGATGATGGAAGGTACAATAACTCCTTAACAGTAAGAAGTTACTCGAACAGGCAAGGACTGTTTTAGTAAATTGTTTTGATGTTTGATAGGGCATTTGCCACATTTGGTCTCATGATCATCAAGTCATGACCTGATGCTGCAGTCAGGATAGTCTGCAGAGTACCTAACTCCTCGACAACTAACAGCAGATATATCGTGTTTAGGCTCATTGAAAAGGGCTCGATGTGTGGATAAACGTACTGTTACTGAGGAACACCGAAGACCTGATGCTGAAGCCAGGAGCATCAGAAAAAGTACAAACCTTTAAATTACAGCACCGTAGTCGTGTTTGGGCTCATTTTAAACAGGACTAATTTTAAGTTCAATGCAA
The DNA here is from genome assembly GCA_948474745.1 of Oligia latruncula. Classification (NCBI taxonomy): domain Eukaryota; kingdom Metazoa; phylum Arthropoda; class Insecta; order Lepidoptera; family Noctuidae; genus Oligia; species Oligia latruncula. The sequence continues at coordinate 7,475,683 of OX419686.1, read as the reverse complement.
TGTTGACATAAGTCTGGCCTGATGCTGCAGCCAGGATTATCAGCATCTAATCTAAAAACTAATAAAAGGAGAACTCCTCAACAATTAACGTCCCTGCATCGAGAAAAGGAATATTTTATAAAAAGGCGATGGGCAAGTTGACATTAGGCTATTGTAACTTAGATAAATTATAAATAGACCCACTAAAAAGCGAGAAATAAAAACTTTTTAACAAAAAAAAACCGACTTCCAAAAAAAACACTACAAACTGAAAAAAAAAACACTACAAACTGAAAAATAACTTTAATTTCGGAAGTCGGTGGCAAAAACTAAAATACTGATCCCTAAGACACCGACTTCCGAAATTAAAGTTATTTTTCAGTTTGTAGTGTTTTTTTTTTCAGTTTGTAGTGTTTTTTTTGGAAGTCGGTTTTTTACTGACTTAAACCCACCCGTGTTCCTTCAGTTGCCTGTGCCAGGGGCCTTGGTATCTCTTTCGAACAACCCGCGACCCTGGCAGGAATCGGCCCTAGCGGACCCCGTCAGTTAGTGCTGACATCTCTTTGAGGCGCGCGTGGAACACAACCTGCCATATACATACGGGGCTCATACATGCCTTTTTTTTTTTTTTTTTTTTGCGGATGGGAAATTATCAAATGACCCCTCCCGCTCTGGGTGGAGCGGAAGGGAGTGTCAGACTCTTACTGACTAAAACCCACCCGTGTTCCTTCCTTAGCCCTTTATGTTCCGGGCCAGCGGTAACCCTTTCGGACAATCCCGCTGACCGGGCAGGCTTCGGCCCTATGGGGCCCCTCCTCGATGCTGACATCTCTTTGAGTCTTAGAGGTCGAAAGTACGACTGCTGAGCACGGGGTCCTGGGTTTGATTTCGGGTACAGGCGGGATGGTTATTGGGTTTCGCCGTATCAGCCCGCATTTTGAATTTGTGACCGGATGATGGCAATAGACTAGTCCCCTATTATATAGAACTTAAACATTACTGTAGGTACAGTCAGCAACAAAAGTCGCAAAAGTTAATCTCAGTTATTGAGCAAAATATTTATTCAAAATTGCAGCAGAAGTACAATGTAATTTTGAACAAATATTTTGCTCAATAACTGAGATTAAAAAAACTGAAGTGTTAATCGACTTTTGTTGCTGACCGTAGGTACTACAAGTACTAAAGGTGCACCTTTGCCTACCGAAAAAACAAAAAAAAAATACAAACGGGAAAAACATGCATGATGTTAATGTTTTTTTAAACATAACTGGTGGATTGGAATCTAAAGCGAGCTAATTACGTAACACACTAACCCCCACGGATATATGCTAACCCCCTTACTAATAAACATTGTATAGCGTCTGTATAGTTACACAACGCTTTGTCTTCTTCTTTCGAAAGTCAAATTACTGACGACTGAAATAGAGAAATCGGTGTGTAACTATTCATCTGATCATCATCATCTGCCTAGCCTTTTCCCAACTATGTTGGGCTCGGCTTCCAGTCTAACTGGATGCAGCTGAATACCAGTAATTTACATGGAGCGAGCCTGTCTGACCTCCACAAACCAATTACTAGGTGATACTATACCCCTTGGTAAGACTGGTTGTCAGACTTTCGGGCTACTGACAACCCGTAACGACTGTCAAAGATTCACGAATGACAGCCGGGACCAACGGCTTAACGTGCTTTCCGAGGCACGGAGAGGTCTTATAAAGATGGTCACCCATCCACAGACCAACCGCTGCAAGCGTAACTTAACCTGATCAATCAACCCGTGCGGCAGTTATTACTTAGCCACAAGCCTCCACTATTCATCTGATATAATACGTTTTAATAAGGGGGTTACAGTAGCAATAGCTTTCATTTTGACAGTTCAACAACATTCATTGCGTTATTTACGTTGTTGAGCAGACAAATTTTTCGAACATATGAAACAATGGACTAGCAATATCCTTCCAAAGTGTGGTACGCAATTAGAATGCTGCTCTACCTATTTTGGTTATATACAAACTTGATGTTACGTAGGTATTTACTCTACACAACTACCCGCAAATGAGTATGAATTGTTAACTTCCCGAGATTGAGATGCTGTGAAATTGTCAATTATACAATTAATGCCACCCGTGTTTGGTAATCAGGTGAGGGACTGAAGTATAAATAGACTTGATTTAGGTGAACAAGGCCGTCATGATTTACTCGTACTAATTGAATAATATGATAAATATGTTACTGGAGACGGCGGTTGTTATTTATTTTAAATTATCGGATATGGACGCTAAAGGCTCCTTCAAACAGGCGCGATACGCGATAAAATCGCGCGCTACACAAAGGCACCGCAAGTCGCGCAACGATGCATTTGTGTCGCGCGATTATATCGCGTATCGCGCCTAGGAGCCTTAAATCCCAATTTTTTTTCTTTCAAGGCGAATATGCTTGTCAATGGGATCAAAAGGTTCTTGGGGCCGAAAGGTTCTGGAGTGGCGACCGCGTGCCGGAAGACGTAGCGTTGGAAGGCCTCCCACAAGGTGATCCGACGACCTTGTGAAGGCCGCAGGAACTCGTTGGTTGCGAGAAGCACAGAACCGGTCGAAGTGGAGGTGCTTAGGGGAGGCCTATGTCCAGCAGTGGACGTCTTTCGGCTGAAAAATGATGATGCTTGTCAAACTTGTTTTAACAAATCTTCACCTAATTGCTTTATCAATCACTATCTAAATCATTTAGAAGAATATTGCTAATCCATTGTTTCATATGTTCAAGAAAGTTTGCTCAACAAAGTAAATACCTCAATTAATGGTGTTGAACTGTCAAAGCCATTGCTACTGATTGTGTTTTACGCAATTACTTTACTCACCATTATTTATAGCCTAATTTCAGAGAAATAGTGTTCTAGTTCAAAATCCCGTTTGGTCTCTGTGTCCCATACATTTGGATCTTATATTATAATATGTATGTATGTTGTATATTAAAGTATGTACAATGCGACCGACGTTACTTGCCGGGCCTGAACTTCGCGCAGAAGGCTGCGCACGAACGTTTATTAGGAACCAAATGGTGGCATGAGGCGAGTGTGAGTGAGAGAACATGCGCGAAAGTTCGCAAAGGCTATACTCAGGCCCGGCAACTTACGTCGCTCGTATTGTATTTCCCGTTTAAACATTGGTATTGGTCTTACAGCATGCCACGCAGCCTTTCAGATTATATTCTGAACACTCACGTAAACAATTCAATTAACGATCCTGTATCCAGGAGTTATGATGGATCCTGCAAATAATAGTCAAATGTGCACCATTTCGACGTACCTACATTGATAGATCACCACTTTGACGGACGTGGTTTAAATGGAGCATTGCACGTTGCAGTGGTTTAAATAGGGCATTGACTTTGCTAGAACAGTACTGATGGCGTCAGTATATGGGAGACCTCTATTGAAACAAATGACGATCATACAGGTAAGTGACTTTTGCATTAGCTCCGTCATCTCCAAATGCATGAATTCCAGAAACTTTATTTATTTATTTTACCTTTTATTTTTCGTGAATTTTAAGGGTCATTTACTTACACGATGCGATTTAATGTCCTGTGACTATTTGCATGCCATAAGTTAAAGCAACAAAAAAAGTTGCAACGTCTAAACAGTATTTAAATGATAGCTGGCCAATTCTTAGGTCAAAGAATCAGCATTGCCGTCCAACGTGGCAACGCTGCCAGCCTTCTGAACACTTTTCACACTGACAGTGACGCGGATTATGCCCAATAAGCTCTTCCTTTTTTTTTCTTTACTTGTTTTGTTTAAGGTGTTGTAGCTGAAGCGACCATCGATGAACGGTGTTTTCGGCGAATAGTTCTATCGGCGATGGATTTATTCGTGGAACCAACAGTCGACTAAGAATGATTTCGGCGAACCGTACCATCGGCGAAGAGGAGATCGCTATACCGTTCAGAGCTCGTTTATACATATATGTGTGTAGGTACATAATTAATGGTAGAATAAATAAATAATATGGGCATATATATTTTAGTGTTATAGATTGTATATTGTCTTTAAGATTTGTCATAAGACAAAAAAAGATAATTAAAAGTTTAGATGATGTAAGTAATTTATTTCATCTTGTATGCCATAGACAAGAAGCTTGCATCGTGTAAATGGGGCTTAAATTATCTACTAATCGTAATTTCAGCAAGACATGTCTCTCTATCTACTAAAAAATAATAGTGCTCTAGTTTCTCATACAAACAAGACATTACTGAAATCTATTCAAAATGTTATTACGAATTTGTGAACATCTCGGAGCAGCTGATAAATTGTCTAAGAGCTTACCTCGCTTGTCTCACGGAGAAATGTGATATTTTCATTCCGTATCTTAAGGCGCTGAATAGACCCAAATAGGCTTGTCTCCAACAATTTTTTAGCCAAATCTATACAGTTTGAGACAGCGGAAAAAATATATGTTAATCTTGAACATATTTCCTAAAACTTCGTTGTTTTCAAAACACGTTTTTGAAAAGTTTTCTCGATACAAAAAAATGGTAAACTAACCTCCTAAACTGATCTTCCAACAAAAAAATCTGAATTATTTACCAACGTACGTTGGTAAAATTTATAACAATAACGTATCATATCAAAATACAAAACTTGGTTGTCTAATATTTTTGACAACTCAACTTATTTTTAAGTAATTAATTATTTGGTGGTTTGTAAAAATGTACGAGCGTCGCGAAATCGCGCTTCTCTTTCTTATGTACGCAATCCGACAGTGATCGCTTAGGCGCGCTGCTAGACGGACGTATGTCGCTTTGCCTCGCAATCCGTTCATTTCATATTATCATCAAACAAAAATGTCGAAGGCCAGCAAAAAATCACTTCTATACTAACAAACCAATACGTCCCATGGAAGTAGTAATATAAGTAATTTTTATATTGACAAAACAGGTACACGAACAGAAAAAATGAAACTCTAAACAAATAGTTACTAGGCTATTTTGTACAACGCATTGCGTAAATTCATCGCTTATAACAAGGCTCTCTTGGTCTAGTGGTTTTTGCATAGATTCTGAATAGCGAGTATCGAGTTCAAACCCAAGTTGAGTCATATTGGGGAATTTGTAATTTGTTTTTTTTTTTATTTTAGAAAATTTTCATTGTTTTTTTTATTTATTTTATATTATTTTTAGTATAATTATTAATTGTCTTTTGACGAACAGTTCAGAAGCAGATGAAGCTTCGAAAATTGTTTTTCACCAGTTAGTTTGTAATAAGTATCATAATTAAATACAAAACTTAGTTGTTTTTTATTTTTGACAACTCAACTTATTTTTAAGTAATTAATTATTTTGTGGGTTGTAAAAATGTACGAGCGACGCGAAATCGCGCTTCTCTTTCTTGTGTACGCAATCCGACAGTGATCGCTTACTGCGCCCTGCTAGACGGGGCGTATGTCGTTTTGCCCCGCGATCCGTTCATTTCATATTATCATCAAACAAAAATGTCGGAGGCCAGCAAAAAATCACTTCTATACAACAAACCAATACGTCTCATGAAAGTAGTAAAATAAGTAATTTTTATATTTACAAAACAGGTACACGAACAGAAAAAATTAAACTATAAACAAATAGTTACTATTTTGTACAACGCATTGCGTAAATTCATCGTTTATAACAAGGCTCGCTTGGTCTAGTGGTGTCTGCATAGATTCTGAAAAGCAAGTATCGGGTTCGAAACCAAGTTGAGTCATAACAGGAAATTAGTGTTATTTTTTTTAGTTTTAGGATATTTTCTTTGTTTTTTTTTTTAAGTTTTAGGATATTTTTATTGTTTTTTTATTATTTATGTTGTATATTTTTAGAATAATTATTAAAGTTCTTTACAGTAAAAAGAGACGTTTGGCGAACAGTTCAGAAGCGAAGAAGACGCGCGAATCCGCTTACGCGACGAGACAGTTGCGCGACAAAGTTGAGGAAATGAGATTTCTCCATAACATCACGCATGTATTCTTTCAAAGGGTTGGGCAGGAGTGTATAGTACACCCTGTACACCCACAATTCACCAATGCTTCATCATGGATATCGTTTATGATTTTCGAAAGTTGTAAAGCCGATAGAAAAGTCGAAATGAAAATCCAAGATGGCGGCTGAAAAGATTTTCAAATTTGTCAACATGGGTGTCGTTTTCATACTTGTCGAGGGTGCTGAAGCCGATAGTGAGGTCAAAATGAAAATCCAAGATGGCGGACGTGAAAAGTTTCAATTTTTTCATCATGGGTGTCGTTTTCATGGTTTTCGGGGGTGCTGAAGCCGATAGTGAGGTCAAAATGAAAATCCAAGATCCAGTTATCTTCAAAATAATCAATAACTTCTCGGAGGAGACTGGAATGCTCAGCATAAAACTGAAATTCGAGAAGTTCGTCAAAGGCGTCGATAACCTGTTCAGACGGAACATACGCTAAAGCACTTAACTGGCGAATGTACAACGCGAAATCAAGAGTGTGTATGTAATTGTGCAGAACGTCTTTTTGGGATTGTATGTTGCGCCAGACACATTGAGAAAAGTGAAAAAACAGCCTCGCAAAGACGCTGTAAGAAAACTTTGTTTTAAAGCTGAAATTGAGGCCTGTTCAAAATCAGTCAAAATAGATCATGGTTGCAAATCTGCTTCATGTGATTTTATGCCCTCAAATACTTCAAGATAGGCTTCATAGGTCATTCGAGACATGAGTTTATAAATAACTGGTACCACCTCATTGTCATAAAGGCAATGTATAGTATACAGTTGTTTAAAAAGAGATGGTGTAATTTTGAAAGTTCCATCGGCAAACCAATGGCGTAAAAATAAGGAATCTATCCTCTCTTGGACCAGTATCATACAATAAAAACATACTCGTAGTTATCCAAAAATATGCAGAAGCTCATGAACACAGACTTCATCATCACGTGAATGTCGAGGCGATCCAACTCCTTGACAACACTGAATTAGTGCGAAGACTAAAAAGGGTAAAACCTTTTGAGTTAGTTTAGTGCAGTGTAAGTGACCAACTGTAGTGCAAGTGCTGAGTCTTATAAAGAACACGTGAATCAAGTGTCTTCCCCTTAACTTAGAGTGAATAAAAAAGACGTTATTGGACGATTTCTTAATTTTATAGTTACAGTTTAAGTTATATTTATATTACTTATTAGCTAATAGGCTAGATTGTAATGTAAATAAAGTATCACCAACTGTGCTACTTTAAAAAGGGAAAAAAACGACTGGCTTTGCTGTAAGTTTCAGGAATTTCGAGGGCTAGAAGCGAAAAGGGGTTCGCTGGGGCTAAAATATTTGCATTGCGATTCCTGTTTATGCACTTTTTCAAGGACGCAATTGTAGGCAATTTTACGGCTGCCTCAATTGATGCAGTGCTAATGGTATGATCTGCAATTATCTGCTGAGGTGCAGATTGTGTTCGGATTGCCTGATTTTTCATGTTGCATATAATATCCCTTTTTTCAATCGTTGCCCGACTGGGAACATGTTTGTGCTGGCATTTTAATGTTACTGAAACACCAGACAAGTGGCATCGACCCCGACACTTGCCACCTTTATCGTGCCGCCTATATCGTCAGTGCATCTCCAATATGTGTTTTCATTATTATTTTTATCAAAACGATATATACTACCTTTTTTTTTAGTATATGCGAAACCTGAATACAGTTTGTTCAGAATAAGTAACTGAATCGATTCCAATATTTTTTACCCAATGTTATATTTTGTCTCAAAAATATTGAAAAAAACTGGCCAAGTGCGAGTCGGACTCGCAGACGAAGGGTTCCGTACCACAAGGCAAAAACGCCGAAAAAAAAACACGTTTGTTGTATGGGAGCCCCCCTTAAATATTTATTTTATTTTGTTTTTAGTATTTGTTGTTATAGCGGCAACAGACATACATCATCTGTGAAAATTTCAACTGTCTAGCTACCGCGGTTCTTGAGATACCGCCTGGTGACAGACAGACGGCAAAAACGCCGAAAAAACCACGTTTTTTTGTATGGGAGCCCCCCTTAAATATTTATTTTATTTAGTTTTTAGTATTTGTTGTTATAGCGGCAACAGAAATACATCATCTGTGAAAATTTCAACTGTCTAGCTACCGCGGTTCTTGAGATACAGCCTGGTGACAGACAAACGGCAAAAACGCCGAAAAAAACACGTTTTTTTGTTTTTTTATATGGGAGCCCCCCTTAAATATTTATTTTATTTTGTTTTTAGTATTTCTTGTTATAGCGGCAACAGAAATACATCATCTGTGAAAATTTCAATTGTCTAGCTACCGCGGTTCTTGAGATACCGCCTGGTGACAGACAGACGGCAAAAACGCCGAAAAAACCACGTTTTTTTGTATGGGAGCCCCCCTTAAATATTTATTTTATTTTGTTTTTAGTATTTGTTGTTATAGCCGCAACAGAAATACATCATCTGTGAAAATTTCAACTGTCTAGCTACCGCGGTTCTTGAGATACAGCCTGGTGACAGACAAACGGCAAAAACGCCGAAAAAAACACGTTTTTTTGTTTTTTTATATGGGAGCCCCCCTTAAATATTTATTTTATTTTGTTTTTAGTATTTCTTGTTATAGCGGCAACAGAAATACATCATCTGTGAAAATTTCAATTGTCTAGCTACCGCGGTTCTTGAGATACCGCCTGGTGACAGACAGACGGCAAAAACGCCGAAAAAACCACGTTTTTTTGTATGGGAGCCCCCCTTAAATATTTATTTTATTTTGTTTTTAGTATTTGTTGTTATAGCCGCAACAGAAATACATCATCTGTGAAAATTTCAACTGTCTAGCTACCGCGGTTCTTGAGATACAGCCTGGTGACAGACAAACGGCAAAAACGCCGAAAAAAACACGTTTTTTTGTATGGGAGCCCCCCTTAAATATTTATTTTATTTTGTTTTTAGTATTTGTTGCGGCAACAGAAATACATCATCTGTGAAAATTTCAACTGTCTAGCTACCGCGGTTCTTGAAATACAGCCTGGTGACAGACAGACGGACGGACGGACGGACAGCGAAGTCTTAGTAATAGGGTTCCGTTTTTACCCTTTGGGTACGGAACCCTAAAAAGTTTAAAAGTTGGACACCAAGTGACACTAAGTAGGTTATCCAATCTCCGCGCCGAACGGTTAGGTACCTAGGTACTGTAAAGATCCAGAGGGGACCTCTAGAATACCTATGGGAGGAAGCTGATTGAAAAGCCATGGACTTGGAACTATTATAAGAACATTACATTATTTTTCATTTTATGTTATGTATTTTTGGCTTGCTGCGCGCTTTGGTGTCTTACTGTAAGTGCAGCATGCAATTGTTATATAAATAAATAAATTACAGCTTCATGTTAATTATATCACTGACTGTATAGAACATAGACAGACATAGCCGTTTTGTTCGCGCTACTTTCACTCTAGTCTTTCGCACTTTAGTGCTTTTTACACAAGTATCTTTCGCGCAAATGTCTTACGCTAAAATGTCTTACGCGCAATTGTCTTTTGATGAATGACACCCATGATAAAAAATTAGCATATTTTCGCGTCCGCCATATTGGATTTTCATTTTTATCGGCTTCAGCACCCTCGAAAACCATGAAAAAAACACCCATCACGAAAATTTTGAACATTTTCGCGTCCGCCATCTTGGATTTTCATTTTGACCTTACTATCGGCTTCAGCATTCTCGAAAACCATGGAAACGACACCCATGAAAGAAAAATTTGAAACTTTTCACGTCCGCCATCTTAGATTTTCATTTTTGACCTCACTATCGGCTTCAGCACCCTCGAAAACTATGAAAAAAACACCCATCACGAAAATTTTGAACATTTTCGCGTCCGCCATCTTGGATTTTCATTTTGACCTCACTATCGGCTTCAGCATTCTCGAAAACCATGGAAACGACACCCATGATGAAAAATTTTAAACTTTCACGTCCGCCATCTTAGATTTTAATTTTTGACCTCACTATCGGCTTCAGCACCCTAGAAAACCATAATAACGACACCCTTGATGACAAATTTGAAAATCTTTTCAGCCGCCATCTTAGATTTTCATTTCGACCTTTCTATCGGCATTACAACTTTCGAAAACCATAAACGATATCCATGATGAAGCATTGGTGGATTATGGGTGTTTTATACACTCTTGCCCAACCCTTTGAAAGAATAAACGCGTGATGTTATGGAGAAATCTCATTTCCTAAACTTTGTCGCGCAACTGTCTCGTCGCGCATGTGGATTCGCGCAAGTGTCCTTCGCGCAAGAGTATTTCGCGCAAGAGTCTTTCGCGGAAATGTATTTTCGCGCAAGTGTCTTTCGCGGAAATGTCTTTCGCGTAAGTGTCCCAGATCCGCTTCTGAACTGTTCGCCAAACGTGTCTTTTTACTGTAAAGAACATTAATAAATATTCTAAAAAAATACAAAATAAATTAAAAACAATGAAAATATCCTAAAGCTAAAAGACCAATGCAAATTTTCCCTATTACGACTCAACTTGGTTTCGAACCCGATACTCGCTATTCAGAATCTATGCAAACACCACTAGACCAAGCGAGCCTTATCTCAGCTGATGAATTTACGCTATGCGTTGTACAAAATAGCCTTTAAATAACTATTTATTTAGAGTTTCATTTTTTCTATTCGTGTACCTGTTTTGTCAATATTACAATATAGAAATTACTTACTTTACTACTTCCATGAGATGAATAATAATATACAAGAGCGCCATCTATTGGTTCATTGTTAATTATTATTAACCGCGTCCACTGTTCCTGACTCGGTAGTTCACTGTATCACCGCCCTTTAAGAATGGCGCTAGCATATCGGAGAAATAGTGGGCGTGGCTTAAAATACCGAAACATCGGAACTCTATATCGGTTTTCAGCCTCTTAATTGGATTTTTATCCCAGCAATACGCATAAAGAAGCTGACGGCATTTATCATAATTTTAAGCATAAAGACGAAGCAATCATTCAAGTTCTTTGAGAGGTTTTAGACGTTAAATAATAAATTGTGTTTACATATTCAGCTTTTCTTGCACACGACTCTGTTTCCTTGTCTATAGTTTAGGAAAAAAGGAGTACTTAGTCATTGTTATTTTCCTAAGAAAGCGGTTAGCGGTCACACAATAACGGCTATCCCATTACAGAAAAATTTTGACACCGTAATGTCAAATACTGTAGCGTTATTCCGTAAAAATCTCACCGTGATAACTCGGGTGAAGTGAGCTGTCATTAGTGTCAATCCCTACCATTCGATAGAATGACAGCTCCCTTCACTTAACTGACGGCACGGTTGGCGCAGTGGTTAAGCGATCGACTGCTGCGCTGCGTGTCGCGGGTTCGATTCCCGCACGGAACAAATATTTGTATGACCTACAAGTAGTTGTTCCAGGTCTGGCTGTTTGTGTATGTGACTTTAAATGTTTGTAAACGCATCGACAATACAGGAGAAATTCCAAGTGTGGGGCAACGTTTTAAAAAAAAAAAACTTCTCACGGTGAGATTCTAACAGAATCGACCGGCTGGTGAAAATGACAGATTTTCGGCCGTCAGATGACGGCCGTGTTTTTGTTTTGCCTTCTACTCCTACACACGTTGTCTATATGTACCTACTCTCCTATCGCAGGTATGCTGGAAGAGATTTCCTCAGAAAAAAGCATCACCTTTATACGTTTTTCTATTTCTTTCTTCTTGTCTGTTTAAATATGTGTGATAAATGATTTATTTTCTGTTAATTGACGTGTAAAAGTGTTTGTACAAACCTATTGTACAAACACTTTTACACGTCAATTATATTTTTTTAAACTAGATGATGTCGGCGTTTCCTATCTGACTATTCTGAGAAGAAAGGCCGAAACAAACTCAGAGGTCACAGTCTCTTTTAAAGTCCAGACAAAATCTTGGTCAGATTGTGTGAAGACCATGTAGATTGATGTCTGAAATGGTCTTTTTTGGAAAGAACCACACATATTGAGCGGACCTGTCCAATCAGTGCACGCATTTGTCAAAAATCGTGCAGCTCAACTCAGAACTTGAGGAGCTCAACGATTCGACGAACAATACCATACATGCGTACAGACGCCAGCACATCAAGCTACTACAATCTGTCAAATTTCTTTAATAGCATTTCAACTTTATCGCTAAAGCATAAGGTTCAAAGTTGATTGGGAATAATATGACAGTTTCGCTTTCCTAGAAAACCCTAGCTTAATTCAAAGAACGTTGCAGAGTTACAAATAGATATGACAACGCAAACCAACTCGACCATCTGTTCCAATCTTCATTGCGTCCTATTGCGCAAGATTCAAAATCAAAACGGAAAATTCCGCTTTTAACCTCCAAAGTCATGCTCATCCAACAAACCAGCACTTTAAATTGCACTTTCAATCACAACTCGAGGATTTTGAAGGAAATTACGAATCCATTGCATCATTCATTTGAAAAAATTGCCTGCTCAACTATGTAAATAACGCAATGAACTTGGCTGAGCTATCATAATGAAAGGTGTGTTACGCAAATACCCCTCAGTAGTACACTGTACTATGGCGGGGTATGATGATGACGAGTACAATGTATGTACAGGCGCCAGCACATCAAGCTACCCGAAACTGTCAAATTTTCCCAACGAACTTTGAACCTTATGCTTTATCGATAAAGTTGAAAATCTATTAAAGAAATTTGACAGATTGTAGTACTATGCGTTTCAATCACAGCAAGAACATTAACAAAACGAATATTAATTCAACAATAGTAACGTGAGTGACGTTCGTACAGCCATCAACGGTTTTAAGACCTTTTGATCCAATGCCAGCAACGACCGCCGGGTGTCACTTTTATAGGTTACTCGACTTACTGGCGATATAAAAGATTTCACTCGTGGTTCATTTGTTTTTTAGCTTTTGGAGTACTGGGTATTTTTAGTCTGTCGGAATTTCCTGTTTTAGAATTACTAGCAGCAATCTGCGGTTTCACCCGCATAATGGTGGAACCCGTGGGAATATCGGAATAAAAAGTGTCCCATGTGTTATTCTGATGTATAAGCCATATTACTGTCAAGTTTCATCACAATCCGTTCAGTAGTTTTTGCATGAAAGAGTAACAAACATTCATCCATCCACACAAACTTTCGCGTTTATAATATTTAGATATAAGTAAGTATTTAGATATTAGATATGATGTATCAATCTAGCTGTTTTGGGAGAGTCTGCGGAAGAAGAAGAAGAAGTTTATTGCAGCTTGCTTGAAACTTCTCCTAACTAAGCTGCTTTGAATTTCGATAACTCTATCGAGGTTTGATTGAGCACAAGCTTTTGCCCGCGATTTCTTGTTCCCCCGATTCCGATTCCCACGGGATCGACACTTATGCGGGTGAAACTGTGTGGCGCTGCTAGTTATTTATATCTTGATTCAACACACATTCCCAATAGGTATACTGGGAAATACCTACATCCAAAGAAATATAGAAATCGCGTGTTTAAGCTTGAATGAGAAACACGCGACAGAACTACGACTAAATATTTCTTACATCAACAAATAAATCGTTCTAAATATTAGAATAGTTTTGAGATATGCAGTTAAATATAGCAGCCAAACATTTTTCTCGACCGATCATAAAAACCGCAACACACTCCCGACTATTTCAATTCTGTCATTTTAAATCGCTACGTCCATTAGTTTTAATTAAATTACGTAAGATATCTCCAAAACTACTCATGCATGCACACGTGGCCTATAAACTATGCTATACGAATAGAATTTACAATGTAGAACCATAATTAATTGTGACGCAAGTTTCGCCCGCGTGCGTGTGCGCACCTAGGCAGCATTACAGGGATTTTATGTTACTGTTATTGATCGCATATTGATATCAAAGGGGGTTATAGAACTCGTAAACATTCGGTTCAATTGATTCGATTACTTTATATATTTGCACGTATGATGTGGCTGCGTCTGGACGCGGAAAAGCGTTCTTAGCCCTCGTACTCACGAGCGATTTTTTTACATGGCGATTTATAATCAGTGTCTGGTATCAGTGCGTCCTGCCTTTTATGACTTAAGGCTCCTACAAACAGGCGCGACACGCGATATAATCGCGCGCGACACAAAGGCACCGCTAGTTGCGCGACTTGCGGTGCTGCTTTGTGTCGCGTGTCGTGTCGCGCCTGTTTGAAGAAGCCTTTAGAGCCGAAACGTGTAGACTCAGAGCACGGCTGGTCTATAAATTCAAGGTCTCTCTGAGGGAGCGGATCCGGACCGAGGTGAGGTGAACGGCAGAGAACCAAAGTTGTCGACATAGCTCACAGAATAAGCAAGCTGATGGACCGGCCATATTAGACGAAGCACCCAATTGAAAAATTGGCTCTTCAATTGCACGCCATTCAGCTCGATTCAGCAGTCCACTCCTCCCAGTCTGCAATAGGCTGATAATGATGATGATCGCGTACTGGACTTTCAAGGCACTCCTTAGCGCCGACAGTAACAAATCCAACAGGGTATTTTTTTGACGCGCTGAGAAACACTCTGTTGGATTCTCAATCCTCGACTCAACAGTGAGAGTTGAAAATCCTGTTAACGCGACTAAAAATCGCCGCGTTAAAAAATCGCCTGTGCATATCTGGGCTAAGGAAATGTTTTCGTTATATTTTGCGCATGAGTTGGACAAAATATTGAGTCTTGATTTATGATTCAGACATTGTGGCAGCTCATTTAGAACTTACAAAACAATTTTATTGTTGAACTAGTTTCTACCCAGAAATAATTTCAGTTTTCAGCAACTATTATCTGTCCACTGATGGACTGTTAGTTCTTACCACGTTGCATACCAATTCAGCTAGTCTATACGCTATAGCTTTATTGCAAAACTCATGCCAAGTCGTAAAGATTGTAACAAGATCGAGTGCACAATAAATCGATGCTGTTTTCGCTACTCGATAAACTTCTCAAGACATGCATCGGGTGTAGACGGTAGAAACGTCTGTTTCTCTGCGACAATATGCAGGAATCTATCGCAGGTAATTGTGGGGTAATAAATAGCGATGTCGGTGTTTCTCTCATTTCTGTGGCAGCGGATATTACGAGCTAGAGAACGATGAATCTATTATGATTTTGTTGTTGAAATTGTGTTTTTCGATGAAAAATTCGTTAGACAAATTTATAGTCTGTTTTCTAAAGTATCTAATGAAAATATAAACACTTGGATCAGAAAACGTATCTGTGGATGCCAATTTATAGTGATATTTACAAATTGCGTACTTTGATCTTAAACCCGAAATTCTTTCTAATTCTAAATCACCTTAAAGATGTTTTTCATTTGACAATTGAGGTCAAAGGAGGTCAAAAGATGGTTTTCATTTGACAATTGGGACCAATTACAATTTAATAATGTAAGTAATTCAAACAATACTTGTTGAAAAGAGTGGGGCGGGGGAGATGTAAAGTTGAAACATTCTAAAAACAGATGAATGTGTTACTAATTCCATTTAGAGTGATTTCTTAAGAACATAACTTGAACAGGGTTTATTTACACTTTTATCAATTATTTTTGGTACAGACTATTATAGTTACATGAGAGTCAGTTATCAATAGAGGATGCAAATCGATCAAAGTGCAGGACTAGTCGGATAAACTTGTAAGTACTACAGTCATCGGTTCGGTTACCGGTGCCTGTCTAGCTGACTGGCGGTTTTATATAGTGCGTCTCCATCTAGCTTTGTCGGCAAGCCATGAGATACTAGATCGACAATTTTATAAGAGCATCTAAAGACTCATTGGAAAACAACATCAATTAAATTAAAATACATCAAAGTTAATTTAATCGAGATTTGCTAGAAGAGTCCTAAATATTCAATCTTCTTTATGCACGTTGATCAGAATAGAAGACACGAAGACCCTTTTTCAACTTAGAGGAGTATACTATGTTGATAAAGACCAAATAAACTATGGATGGATTATGTTAACTATACGATATTAGCTAGAAAGGAGGTGATTTTGAGGTACAGAAGACATGCTGATGATGTCGATCCCAAATAAAGTGGATAACGCACCTGGTCTCCGCTCAAGCACACCTGTACTTGAGTGGAGACCGCGAATAGGCAAACGAAGGCAGGACGCCGTACATTTTACGAAATGGACATTCTGCTAACTGGTCATTCTGCGAACTGGACATTCTGGGAACTGGACATTCTGCAAATTGGACATTTTGCGACCGCTGGACATTTTGCGAATTGGACTCTTTGCGACCGCTGGACATTTTGCGAATTGGACTTTTTGCGAATTGGTCTTTTTGCGGCCGCTGGACATTCTGCGAACTGGACATTCTGCGAATTGGACATTTTGCGACCGCTGGACATTTTTGCCAATGGACATTCTGCGCCTAAACGCGCCATCAGGTAAGGTGGAGCGACGATATTCGCATGGTAGCAGCTGGATGATAGATGCCGAGAATCGAGCTAAATGGCGTGCAATTGGGGAGGCGTACACTGAAAAAAATAAAACGTGACTTTTTACTGTTGTTGTACAGTAAAAAAAAAAACGGTACAGGAAACTTATTTTTATGTTAAAATAATTGATTACTAACCGTGCACTGAAATGGGCAAAAACAGTAAAGAGCTAAACAGTTATTTCAATTGGATGAACATTAAAGTTTACTGAAACAAACAGTTCCTTTCAAGTATTGCCATTTTCAGAGCTTTACTGATATCGTAGCAGTTATTTTTACTGCTTCTGAACAGTTATTGTAGCATACAGTAAAAGAGCTAAACAGTTATTTCAATTGTTTAAACATTAACGGTAACAAAAACAAGCAGTTTCTTTTAAGTATTGCCGTTTTCAGGCTTTACTGATATCGTAGGCAGTTATTTTTACTGCTTCTGAACAGTTTCTGTAGCATACAGTAAGGAGCTAAACAGTTAATATCAACTGTTTCAACATTAACGTCTACTGATACAAGCAGTTTCCTTTAAGTATTGCCGTGTTCAGACTTTACTGACATCGTAGCAGTTATATTTACTGCTTCTGAGCAGTTTCTGTAGCATACAGTAAGGAGCTAAACAGTTAAAATTAACTGTTTGAACATTTAACTGTTACTAATACAAGCAGTTTTTTTAAGTATAGCCGTGTTCAGGCTTTACTGATATCGTAGCAGTTATTTTTACTGCTTCTGAACAGTTCCTGTAGCATACAGTAAGGAGCTAAACTGTTAAAATTAACTGTTTGAACATTTAACTGTTACTGATACAAGCAGTTTCTTTTAAGTATTGCCGTGTTCAGACTTTACTGATATCTTAGCAGTTATTTTTACTGCTTCTGAACAGTTTCTGTAGCATACAGTAAGGAGCTAAACAGTTAAAATTAACTGTTTGAACATTTAACTGTTACTGATACAAGCAGTTTTTTTAAGTATTGCCGTGTTCAGGCTTTACTGATATCGTAGCAGTTATTTTTACTGCTTCTGAACAGTTTCTGTAGCATACAGCAAGGAGCTAAACAGTTAAAATTAACTGTTTGAACATTTAACTGTTACTGATACAAGCAGTTTTTTTTAAGTATTGCCGTGTTCAGGCTTTACTGATATCGTAGCAGTTATTTTTACTGCTTCTGAACCGTTCCTATAGCATACAGTAAAGAGTTAAACAGTTAAAATCAACTGTTTGAAAATTTTAGTGTTACTGATACAAGCAGTTTCTTTTAAGTATTGCCGTATTGAAGCTTTACTGATATTGTAGCAGTTATTTTTACTGCGTCTGAACAGTTCCTGTAGCATACAGTAAGGTGCTAAACAGTTAATATCTATTGTTTGAACATTTAACAGTTACTGAAACAAGCAGTTTCTTTTAAGTATTTCCGTTTTCTGGCTTAACTGATATCGTAGCAATTATTTTTACTGCTTCTGAACAGATTTTATAGCTTACAGTAAGGAGCTAAACAGTTAATAGGTAATAACCTACTATCAAACTCAAACTCAAAAGCATTTATTTCAATTTGACCATTAAATGTAAAATACTTTTGAATGTTAAAAAATACAATAAAACAAAGCTACAGTCACAGTCACAACACAAGGCATAATAACTTGAGAAAGTAGGTACTGTAGTTGCCCTGGTTGCCCATTCCCTAGCGTAGATCTCTATGGAGAAGGAGAAACTCAATGGACACTCTTTTAAATCAAAATATTGTTACAAAACCAATACCTAATGTAACCATACCTATTATATTAAAGAAAATATTCTTACTTCTTGTATAAGTATTAGAAATCCCACCAAAAACCTTTTAATGTAAAATGTTGCCAAGACGAGACCACTTAAGGCTCGCACTGACAAAAAGTTATAAGATCTCATGTAGAGCCAAGCTTCTGACTCTACACGCCCTAACTTCACAAACTCTACACCTTAGTCAAAATATGAGGCTTGGCCGTTTCGTTACTACAAGAACTATTGTATAACAGAAAAGTAATGAACAGTGAATAAATTTTTCACCTTACGATGGTAGCGAAACGGCCAAGCCACATATTTTGACTAAGGTGTACAGTTTGTGAAGTTAGGGCGTGTAGAGTCAGAAGCTTGGCTCTACATGAGATCTGATAACTTTTTGACAGTGCGAGCCATATGTGGTCTCGTCTTGGCAACATTTTACATGAAAATGTTTTTGGTGGGATTTCACATCTTTTTGAAAGTTGCTTATGAAAAAAAAAATTTTTTTTGGGGGCTTTAGGTATTTACTGAAAATCCTGAAATACGTATTTTATTATTTATAACAAGGAGTCCCTATATCAATTTTCAGAACTCTAGCATCAAAATTTGCGGAAGTCTCGTACAAACTTCCATCCCCTATTTTAAGAGGTTGGAGGGTAAAAGTTCCAAGTTTCAGAGTTTTTTGTTGTTTGTGTACTATTACTAGCTTACATACCAAATTTCAGCTTTCTAGGACTTCAGAAAGACCCTTAGAATATTGATGATCATCAGTGAGTCAGTGAATCAGTGAGTCAGTGACGAAATCGGGGTATTTTAGATATCAATAAAATCTAAAGTATAAGAGCTATGCAACTGAAACTTAATAAGTCAACAACTGACATCATATCCTGAAAATTTTGATTATCTGGTATAATCCAAACCCAAGTTATGAAGGTTCAAAAATACGTCGAAGTGCTTCGAGAAAAGGTAGTAGTGCCCTTGCGCTTCGCTTGGCTCGTCTTGGCGGGGCGCTCCCGTGCCCCCAGACCCCAGATATACCATTTCATTAGGTAAGACATGTACCTAGGTTACTAATACACTGTAAATAGTTTTTATATTTTTAAGTACCTACCTACTGCAGCATAAAAATCCACTAGGTAGGTAGCTGTTGTCAGCTTGCAAATTGGGGGTAAGAAAACTGTACGTAACTAACTATATGTAAGTAGGTACCTATGTAATAGGTATTACCTGGTACCTAACTTAAAAGAGAGCGCGAGTGACGGCGGAGCACTGATATTACTTACCTGCCTACCCGATGCATCTCTAGATTTATCAGACTCTGCTAGGTTAGTACATATTTGGCATTTTAGGTAGGTACCTCTAAAGGCTATATACTTACTTAGATATCAGGCCCTACTCTTTCTTATACCTACCTATGTAACAAGAGCAATTTCGCATCTCTGCCTAATTAAAGTACCTAAACAAAAGAAAAGTATTTTTATGGCCTTTCGCCTTAACTGTTTAAAACATTAGCATTAAATCATATTCATAGCAAAACATTTAAAATAACTGTCTACGTGATTGGGAAGGGAGCGGGGCGCGGGGCGTGGACGCACGTTGCATCGTGATTTAGTGATGTAGGTAGGTACTCACCTCACCTCATCACGAGTTTCGATGTCGATTATAGCTTTATCATATTAGTGTGATTGAAATAACAACTGTTATATCTATTTAACAGTCCTTAGTACTAAGTCCTATTTAATTAACCAACTTTAAAAAAGAAAGAGGTTCTATGTTCGGCTGTATGTATTTTTTATAGATGTTCGTCGGTTTCTCCGTCAATCAAAGACCGATTATGAAAATTCTATCAATATTGTACCTATAAATAATGAATAGATAATAAATCTTCGCCAATTCTCAATAGATTTTGATGATTCTTCTGTTGTTGTCTAAAAGTTGATTTTGAGGAATTTATACGTATTATTATTATTAGTATTATTAATACGTATCTCAAATATCATCTACACAATCATGATAATTTTCACAATCACTGGTGTTATGGTTTCCGTGGCAACATGCGTAAGCAAGAGGTACCATGTGTGATCAAACTAAATTAGACGCGAATTTTAACTAGATATCGTGCAATAGAAATTTGAATTCGGTTTTTATGTAAGTTACACGATCTGACCAAGATTTTGTCTGGACTTTAAAAGAGACTGTGACTTCTGAGTTTGTTTCGGTCTTTCTTCTCAGAATAGTCAGTTAGGAAACGCCGACCCCATCTAGTTTTAAAAAAAATATGATTGACGTGTAAAAGTGTTTGTACAAACCTACTTACAGAAATAAAATCATATCATTCATGTAGTTGTTTTAAAACACGCCAAATTTTTACCTTGCTCTTATAATTATAGAATCGATAATGTTTAGAAAATACACATCCCTAGCGCGACATGCGATGCGCGCGCGTCGGCGACTGCCGCGCCGCCAAACAAACAGTCAGTTGATCAGTTCGCTTCCGTTGTGTGATTGTGTGGCGTAGCGTAGCCGTGATTCGCATGATCGTGTAAAAATCACAAAAATATTAAACAAACAAATAGTGACAACGCAGTTTACCAAGTCTGTGCGTGCTCCATGAACGATATGGAATGTTTATTAAAGGAGTGGGGCTTTAAGAAATATCTCGACAAATTTATTGGTAAGTAACTAAGTTTTATGTACCTACCTACTTTGAAAGTACGTTCCTACCAATTTTAGGGCCAAATTGAATAAGATTTTATGTTTATTATGTTATGTACCTATGGCTTTATGGTTTATACTTTACCTAGGTACTTACATTTAAGTACGCTACGCAGTCGTGTTAGAACTGCTTGCATCGTGTACCTACCTAGGTATAGCTACCTACTCGTGCAGGTCAGTAGCTTGACTGGCATAAACTGTTTACTCCGCATTTACACAATCGTGCTCGCTATTCGCCTCGTGGCTCGACGAACTATTCGACGAACCATTCGTATACGAGCCCCGTCGCGAACTACTGTTCACACATTCGCGGGGTGAATCGCACACGAACCACGACACGAACCACAACACGAACATGGAGGACGTGGAAATAATTGCGGCATGCGCGCTACATCTAAATATCTAATGAGTTTATACAATTATTTAGATAGGTATCCTGCGTAAAAAACGTTAAAAAAATATTCTTGAATTTAAAGTAAATAAAAAGTAATTTAAAAAAATTAAACCGACTTCAAAAAGAAATTAACTCAAAATTATGAAATAACTTTAATTTCGGAAGTCGGTGGCAAAACTCAAATACAGATCCCAAGACACCGACTTCCGAAATTAAAGTTATTTCATAATTTTGAGTTAATTTCTTTTTGAAGTCGGTTTAATTTTTTTAAATTACTTTTTATTTGGTAATTTTTAGTTGTTGCACTAGAATTTGACCAAGGTTTTGAGATGTTTTCCCTTTGACACTACACCCGTAGCTCGTATCAATAAGCCAGGCCGTCACACTTTCACGTCTTAGTCCATATCTTGAAAATTACTGAATCGATTTTGATGAAACTTGCACTGTTCCCTAAGTTGAAGTAAATGTAAGCCAATAAAAAAAGAATGGTCACGATCCGATTAATAGTTACGGAGATATGCGTGGACATACATACATACATACATACATACATACATACGTCTATAAAATTTGGTATATTTGTTTGGAAGCCCTAATAGATTGTCATATGTGAATATAATGCAATTCCAATAATATTACATACATACGTATCGAATTGATAACCTCCTTTTTTTTGAAGTCGGTAAAAATTTAATAAAAATTTAATTTAAAGTAAAAATTCTTCTTTAATTTTAAGTTGCTGACTGGCAATCTCATACTAGTTGATATACGGTTCCATGCATCGTATATCTTTTGTCTGTCTTTATGATTGCGATGTTTTGGGTTCCAAATGAGCTCTTCCTTTTGATAAAGTTCTAGGAATTCTAAAATTCGCCCTTCACTCCACTCCATTTTGTTTACACGTCCTGTTGGGTCGGGCGCTAGCAGTCAACTGAATGCAGGCGATTGTGTAAACAGTAAGTTCGTGTTCGCGGTTCGTGCCCTTTGATTCGCGTCCGAAAAACCGCTCCCAACGCGATCTCGCGAATCGCGAGGCGATCCACGAGCCGAATAGCGAGCCCACTGTTTACACATGCGGGTTCGTGATTCGGCTCGTGGTTCGCCTCGCGGTTCGCGCGATTGTGTAAATGCGGCATTACATGTGTTGCGAGCTACTGACTGCACAGTAGGTAGACTGTCGAGTGCGTAACGTAAAATAAAGTATACTAATAAATTTTGCTAATGAAAATCTGTGTTAAGAATGCTGTCTGTGCTGCTGTCTGTATCTGTATGCAAGACTGTAATTAATTTAATTATAAATCTTTGTTATTTCAGAACATGAAGTTGACTTAGAGGCGCTTTCTTTGCTCGATGATGAGCAAATCCGGGAGCTAATACCAGCTATTGGCCCACAAGCCAAATTTAAAAGAGCGCTTCTGAAGTGGAAATGCTTCCAAGCTAAATTCCTATGTAACTGAGTGGTGTAGTAAAGTAAGCACACAATAATTTATGTAAAAAAATATAGTCACGCCTTGGCATCAATTTTTTGTGAACATAAATGTTTTTTTACAGATTTATGACAATCTTGAGAACCTTGTGGAAGTGTACGGAGAGAATGTTGGTGGACTTACAAATTCACCAATCAGTTCGGCATTATCATCACCAAGCACCTCGTTGTCATGCAAATCCATGTCCCCTATGTCTTGATGTAAGTTATCTATCAATTAACACTATTCATAGTGGCCCTGTACCAACCTAATATTTTTCGTGTTTGGGCGGAGCTTTAGGTCAAACGCCTTTCAAACTAACTCCCAACTGGGATATAATTTTAATAATTTTGTTTAATTACTAGCTGCGTTATCAATAAATACACTAAACTAAACACTAGGCCAATGAGGCGGTCTAAAACTAAAATTGAATTAAGTTTAAACTAAGACTAAACTAATTCTAAACTAGGTCCTTATAAGGTCCATTATAAGTCTAAGACTACTAAGAGTATACTCTCATATACATATATTAACAATCTTCCCTGTTTTCAGAGTCTCGCAACGCTGTTTGAAAAGACTCCTGATGGCCTGCAGCTTCTAAAAGAAAGGCAACTACCATTGGGAGAACAAAACCGTAAGGTATACTAGTTTGAGAAATAGCTACACACACACTTAGGGCAAATCCGAAGGCCCCCGTAACAACCGAAACATATTATATTACTTGGATAGAAGAAATAAGTAAGTTTAAATTACTTATTAATTACAAGCACAAATGTACGTAGGTTCATTTGATACGCCAAATCAGTAAATCAGTTTGTGAAACCATATTATATATAGACAATATGTATAATATATTATGTAGTGACTCCTACTTTCCATTTTTTAATTATGTACTTGTTTTACTTACAGAGAAAGTGTTTCCAAAAGAAAATATCAGCATTTATTTTATGAAACCCAATGGCCGCAACAAAGTCTTTGAACCACGGGCACGTCGTTCACTTGAAAAAATATTACCACTGAAACCATCTAGCGAGAGGTCTACAACTCATTTTGATGACTTGATTGCTGCTGACAATGACGACGACACTAGCCAGGAGATACAGGAAATGATAGAATGGCTAAAAAGCAATGTTCATGATTACAGTTCATGTGCAGAAAAATGGGACAAAACTAACAAGGAACGACTAAAACGCATTTTATCAAATGAAAGAGATCATACATCCAGGAATTTCCCTGCATTCGACGCTTTCGGGGTTATACCTTGGTATGTATTATTATCATATTAATTAATATTATAAAAGCAAAAGTTTGTGTCTGCTTATGTTTTTATGTTAATGAGGTGACTCATTAAACCAAATCGGCCGAACAAATTAAGATTAAGTTAATCAAGATCCCCGAGAGCCATGAACTACATAAAATTATACATTAGTATAGGTAATTTGAAAAACTTAGTACAATATTACCATAGGTTCCTATTATCACAGTATTTTGGTTTCAGCTAATTGCCGACTTTCATGCTTGGTACCCAGGAAACGAAACAGCATTCGATGACAAATTCCTTCTGCTCAAAGTAAAGTTGCTTGCGGCATTTGACAAGATCTCAAGAAAGAACACATACCTGGCAGAGTTGAAACAACTCTCTCGTGGTGAGTTGTTTTTGTGTAATTTTTATTTTATTACTAGACTACCTGCGCCCCGCGGTGTTAATCGAGCTTACTGGGAATAAAAGTAGCCTGTGTCAATCCAACAGGTCTAAGTTGTGTCCATATCAAATTCTATCAAAATTCGTTACATATTATATTATAACAATAAGTTACAAATATACATGCACACACAAAATTTTACATTAATATTTTATATTGTAGAATTGACAGCTTGTTTATTACTTTTCAGTTACTACATATTTTAAAATGCAGTCGGGTATAATGTAATTTGTTTTAAAATAGTCTAAAATTTATTTAAAAAAAATAAATATACAGAAGGTTAGGTCAAACGAGGGACATACATTGAGGGGAGTTAGTACTCATGAAAATGAACAACTTTTAATATGGGAACAAACCTGAAATCGCGAAAAAAAAATCAGCCGTTTCCTACATTTATGTTTGCATAGCTCGTTAAAATGTACTGAACAGCAGATTTTTTTTTGCGATTTCAGGTTCGGCCCCATAGTAAAAGTTGCTCATTTTCATGAGTACTAACTCCCCTCAAAGTGTGTCCCTCGTATAACCTAACAACCTGTATATTACAAATATGAAAACTACACCTTTATCTTTTAGGTTATACATCATGTCACTTTCCATTTTCTATTCAGCGGGGATTTTTCGATTTGTTAAATTGGAAGTGCCTACTCGTATTTGTAACCATAAATACATTTTATTACTCCAGCTATTTTCGTATCACAGTTAAGAGTCAATCAAGTACAAAATAATACTTAAAACTATTTTTCGAACATATTTTTTAATTACTTTAGGTACTAAATGATTTCTTTTATTTTTCAGACCCAGATTCTGAGACGAGCAATCTTGCGGTTCTTCTGCTAATTCCGCATCTGCTCGGACCTATTTACATAAAGAAAAAGAGAAGGTCAGCGGTAGAACTGCGCGAGAACTTCATCCTTCATATTGAAGAAGAGCAAGAGCTTCAAGAACAGCAGCAAATACGTCAGGAAAAGTTCTTACATCTAGGATTAATAATTCAGCCATACATAATAGTTGCAGGCCCTCGGAAAAAAATTTCAGCCAGGTATGTGATTGTCGACAATATTGTTTATGAAATGCCAAATATTATCAAGGCTGTGGATATATGTATAATTTAAGTTTAAATATTAAATACATTTTAAGTAGGAAGTAAGTTAAAATGTGATACTCATACTTTTTTGTCAAAAGGCACTAATGTATTTTAAGCATACTTACATTATTTAGTTGGTAAATATTGAAATTATGAATATTATTATCATGTAGCATATCATATTATCTGTCAAATTAAGAGAGAAAAACAGTATTTTGGTTTTTAGGTGTGGTGTGTTCCTCCTCACCACCACCACACCTCTCTTCATTCTTCCTCTTTCTTTTGCTTTGATACTTTTTTTTTATAGTACCTACCTACATATTTTTTAATATAGATAATTGTAATCTAATATAATAATCTTAAAAAATAAATATAATTCTTACGAGTTTTTGCATTTTTACTGAAATTCCACACTGCTACTGAAATAATGCTATACATTGGATATTGTTTAATAATATCGATATACAGTAGTAATTACTACTTTGTATCGTAATATTAAATATTACGACATTGGGAACTGTTCATTCGCAATTACAGGTACATCATCATGAATAGTACCTGTCACTACGAATGAGTACTGTAAGCAAACTTTATCTGGAACTGTTCATTCGCAGTGACAGGTACCTGTTACATCACAGTAATTACTGGGTACTCAACCCAGTAATTACTACTGTCTAGCTTAATGTTTGAACATTACGATATACAGTAGTAATTACTGGGTTGAGTACCCAGTAATTACTGTGATGTAACAGGTACCTGTCACTGCGAATGAGCAGTTCCGGATAAAGTTCGCTTACAGTACTTACAACATAGCTTCTATAGTACCCGGTACTGTGACAATACGTTATGGTAACTGAGTCTCACAGTACTAGGTAATGTGCGGTCACTGCATGTTACTGTGGAAACATGTACCTAAACCTGTAAGGCACAGTTACTTTTAATGGAGACACAGTTGTTATAACTGATAATCACGGTATACCCTAATGTGCCCACATTTCCTACTAGCAAACCTCACAGTATCGTTTAAAGTATTCTCACAGTATCTGATACCTGACAGTCAGTATTAGTTACTGTTTTCGCACAGTAACTAGTAACGTATCTCAACTGTACAAATAACAGAGGGAACGGTTGTTATTAATGTGTACTATCAATTATTATAACTGATATCTAAGGTACTGCCAACTGGACAGCAAGGTATATTTTAATGAGCAACCAAAGTATACCTTACTGTGAATTTACATGCCTGTTACTGTGAGGAAACCGTTACTACTAATGCATACTTACAATGAACAGAACTGGTCGCTTACAGTTAGTTCTACTGGATCGCACAGTAACTGCTAACGTCCTGCACAAATTACCCGCTACTGTTGCTTACAGTACTTATAACTGGCTTTCCATGGTTACTACTACGTTGATCAAACAGTACTCATTCATGTTGTCCTACGTAGTATGTACTGTGTGAACACAGTAAAATCAACTGTTTGCATGACGATTATAGGTACTATCATGATTCAGTTAAACCTACTGTTAGAAACAGTAAAAAAAAAACAGTAAAGAAGACACTCTTTACTGTTTTTCTTTACTGTCTGTTCTGATTTTCCTTTACTGTTTTTTCTTACTGTCTTATCATTTACTGTCTTACAAACAATAAGAATAGCCGACCAAAAAACAGTTGCAGATGCACAGTAAAATCTACTGTTATAACTCAACTGTTTTTTTTCAGTTAGTTATACTTCTTTGGACAATAGGCTCTATTTTTACTGACCAAAGCGGTGAATATTACTGAAAAATCGATTGGTATTACCGATTTTTTTTTTCAGTGTATGTCCAGCAGTGGACTGCTGTAGGCTGATGATGATGATGGGTAGGTGGATGAGGAATCAGACATTTATGCTTATGCTTTATTTATATGGTGTACATAATTCTTCCAACAATAAATATCGTAGAACATAATTATATTGATGCATCCATCGATCATATTATTTGCCGCAAAAAGCACACACAATTAGTTAAGAACATCAAACACGAATGAATATGTGTGAACAGCTTCAGAAACGACTTGTAACGACAGCCGTCAGGTCCGACATGAGTTATATTGTAGTTGCAATCCACTGCAGTGATTGACACGTAATTATAACTACCCAACTCGCACCAACACGAGTTAATAATAGTTGGGATTTATAACATCCTGTATTTGTGTGTGCTGGATATGGACCGTTCTGGATTGCCAGCTTAAATAGCACAGGACAGTGAGAAGTAAGAGGTATCGTAACCTTTCTAGGCGTGTTCTTTTCATTATCTAGGCATATCAATAGTCAAGTACTTACTTAATAATTATATGATCATCGGTGAAGGAAAACACCGTGAGAAAACCAGCATGTCCTAGAAACAAAAATTCGAAGACATGTGACATTTACCAACCCGCACTGGGCCCGCGTGGTGGATTACGGCCCACTCCCTCTCACCGAGATGTGTCCCGCAGTGGCAAAATTATATGCGGCATCATGCAAGCATCATGCTTTGATATTATATACAAAGTTCCTTGAAACTAAATCCCCCTACGATTTCCTTCGAAAACCAGGAGCATTCGATTCAAAGAAGAAATTGTAGGTAGGCAAGTCTTAATAAAATCTACTTAATATTTGAGAATTTACAATAAAAGTTTTAACCTAAGCTATTGAAATCCTGACACATTGTCTATTTAACGAATGTACCAAATTCGGTCAAACGTAAAACCAAACGCCCCAACGTTTTCCTTCGATACCCGGGAGCATTCGATTCGAAGAAAAATTTGTAGGTAAGCCTAGAAAAAATCGTTTTTATTATTTGAGAATTCACAGTAAAAGTTTTAAACCTAAGCTTTTAAATTTCTAGGTAAACGAAAATGTCTTTATCTACTATTCTTGTTTACAGTTCTCACTTCTCACCCTCTACGAATTTCACTGGCAAAGCTCTAAATGTCAGTAAGTTACCTACATTAAGCCTTACACAGACGTTAACATTTCTCTCTCTGCTGACTTTCAACTTGATTTAAACAGTTTTCTTGGTTTTTGCTTTGACAAAAGCTGTAGATTTAGAGGCGTAGATATATATAACGAAGATTATTTAAAACGAAGATGCAGGAAAATGGCCGATTGACACAATATTGAAACAAAGGGTAAAGTAGGTATAGTCTGTCTGTATGTTACCTTTTCACGCCTAAACCACTGAACGGATTTAGATAAAATTTGGCAGAGAGATAGATTGCATTCCGGGGAAGGACATAGGATATTTTTTAACCCAATATTGTCACGGGATCGACCCATATGCGGGTGAAACCCCGGGGCGCTGCTAGTAAATTATATAAAGAAAATAGCTTTCAGATTACCGGGCTCCGTACTATGCTGTAAAAAATGCATGATAGTTACAGCCAACGAACCTTTGAAACCACCGAAACCAGTACTGAATTCAAGCTCGCTTCTTTAAAATTTCATTAGGTAGGTTACCAAAATACAGAGAAAATTTCAGATAATATTTTGCACCACACTCGGAATATTGTAGAATGTGGATGCTCTTAAGGTATTTTGTAGTAAAGGTCGGAATTTTGTAGATTTTTGTGTGCGAATGTAGTGATGTTACAGTGAGCTTTGTCCGCCTTGATATCGACGCCTCAGGCGAATCTACACTGAGCATCAAGATTTATTGAAAGCCAGTCAGTTGAAAGTTTCATAACATGATACTACACAGTGTGTTTGCATGATATAAGTAGGTTCTTCGAATTTAAAAACGATTTTTCCGACAATGTTGGATATTCCAATGATTTCATCTAGGCATTTGGAGGCAACATCGATTTTACCAGGGGGCCTAAAAAGGCCACTTTGGCAGAATCATAAGAGGATAACATAATGGACAGTTAACTGTTAAGTTAATCGTATCAAATCCCATTGGTGAAGCATTTTTAAGTTATTTTTTTTTGTCTGTGCTAAAATACCAATGAATCCAATCCCAATCTCTTTTATTGTACCTACACGTAGTGCAGCGAAAAAAAGAAAAACACGGACTGTCTTCGCCATATTATAATTCATAATGTTATACTTTTATGATTCTCCTAAGTGGCCTCTTTAGGCCCCCAGGCATTTGTAAGTGTGACAGAATAAACAAACTAAACCCGAATCTAACAAGCTTTATTTTAGTTTTTCAAACACATAATAAATCGCAAAAAAATCTCCTTTAACATCTCCCACAAATTCCACATCAACAAAGAATTTAATTCAATCCAAACTTTACAAATTCATATTACAAAAACCGAACGGGATCCAATTCATTTGAATTTATTTAAGGAGTAGTCTCCGAATAGCTTTGAATTTGTAACTGATGAAAGAACATCGCCGATAGCGCACTAGATTGTAATAAAAAGACTTTTTTAAATCCGCAAAGAAATCTTACAAGCAACACAAAAGGAAAAGCAAGGAAGGTTGGACTGCCAAGAAATCTCGTGCAGTCGGTGAGTCTGGGAGTAATCCTCTTAACAGTAGAGTGAACCGGGTTGCTTACCGTGTGTGACTGCGAACCGGGTGTGGGGAATTAATAAGTGAGGCAGTGTAGTGGTTTACATAAAAAAAAAAAAACATTGTTCAAGTGTGGCTTGAAATGCGCGCTTTATTGCCCGGTGACATGAACGGTGTTGTTCGTGCTTGGGAATGTATGAGGTTAGATTGTAGCTGAACAACTGGAAATTATGTTTGGTAGTTAATAACTTAATTTCCCTATAAGTGGAATTATTAAGTCATCATCAGTAAAAAAATCAAACACTACAAAATATACAATGGGCGGCTATATTGGGGTCGGCTTCCAGTCTAACCGGATGCAGCTGAATACCAGTATTTTACATGGAGCGACCGCCTATCTGACCTACACAACCCAGTTACTGGGTAATACAATAATACCCCTTGGTAAGACTGGTTGTCAGACTTTCGGGCTTCTGACTACCCGTAACGACCGTCAAAGATCCACGAATGACAGCCGGGACCAATAGCTTAACGTGCTTTCCGAGGCACGGAGGGGCCACGGTATGTAAAGATGGTCACCCATCCACAGACCAACCGCGGCAAGCGTAGCTTAACCTGCTCTATCGACCTGTGCGGCTGTTATTATTTAGCCACGGGCCCCTCAAGTGGAATTATTAAGCAGTAACAAAAAATTAGCAGTTGCGGACGCGCCCCGCGGTAGCAACCGCGACTTACAAGTTGTAGGTCGCAGGGACTTTATGTAAATTATTTCATCACCACTGCACTCAAAATGGTGAAGGAAAACATCGTGAGGAAACCGGCATGTCCTAGAACAAATATTCGAAGACATGTGACACATGTCTTCGAATGAATGAATGTATACCAACCGCACTGAGCCCACGTGGTGGATTACAGCCCACCCTCTCTCACAGACAGGCCTGCGCTTTTGTTTGAATCTCAAAATATTTTATTTCACATAAACATACATGGGCACTTATGAAACGTCAGAAGCTAGGTGCACGGTTCCAAAGGTCGTTTCCTATGGAGAAGAACCGGCAAGAAACTCCACGGTTACTCTTTTAAAAAAAAATGGCTTTTACAATGTTTTCAAATTACAATAGGTATGGGAGGACAGTCAACAAGTACCAGGTACTTGATAAAATAAAAAATGGTCTACAGATCATAAAGTCTACAAGACCTACAAAGTCCTCACATTTACAAAATAAGAACCTATCAAAAGAATAAATAAAATATAAAAATCTGTATTTTGTGTTCACGTAAAAAAGGCCAACACTTATTTCACTCATTCCCAACCATGGAAGCTTTCGTTCTGTAGACATGTATTACAAAGGTAACTCCTAACAGCTTCAACGCCATGTATGCAATTCGCCAACGTCGTGAAAACGACGGCCGAACCATGAATCCACTCGACCCATCCTCATGTGTGAAGCTTAAGCAATATATTTCACGTCATGGCTTATTAATAACGTCTACAATACTATCCTGGCTATTACATTATATAATTTATAGCCCAAATCCTGCCGCACTAGCGTTCATCCCTTGGATTAAAGTGTTTGGATCGCAAGATGAGAGCAATAACTAATATTTCCTTATAAGAAACACATTTGGATTCCTAAAAAAAGACGTACGGGGAGCATATATTTTATTATTTTAGTATTCAAGAGGATAATACTTTTCTTTGGTTCGGGAGGAAATATGGAGAAAGTAGGTTATCTATTCTCGCCGTAAAGCTTTATTTATCCCCGTGGCTTTATTGAGACAGAATCTATACTAATAATAAAGCTGATGAGTTTGTTTGTTTGAACTACCGTAATATTGGAAAAAAAAAACAAAAACGGTTCTTGAAGAAAGCTATAAGACTCTTAGGAGCTGAGTCAAAAGAAAAAACTAGCCAAGTGCGAGTCGGACTCGCACACGAAGGGTTCCGTACCACAAGACAAAAACGCCGAGAAAAACACATTTGTTGTATGGGAGCCCCCTTAAATATTTATTTTATTCTGTTTTTAGTATTTGTTGTTATAGCGGAAAATTTCAACCGTCTAGCTATCACGGTTCATGAGATACAGCCTGGTGACAGATGGACAGACGGACAGTGGAGTCTTAGTAATAGGGTCCCGTTTTAACCCTTTGGGTACGGAACCCTAAAAAGGAAGAAAGAACGCTAAACGAAAACGAAGTAATAGCGCGGGCAGGCGATGTGATGCGACGGAGGGGTCGGGGGAACAAGAAATTTCACGCAGACGAAGTCAACGACAGAAGCTAGTTCGAAAATAAGACCCTTAGACATAGAAAAGAAACTTCAAACGAATCCAGTATTATCGAATTCTCCATTGAAGTTACTAATAAACCTCAAACCGATACAGTAACTTCAAAAGAAAAAGAAAAGAGTCATCTATAAAAGAACCTACAGTTGAAAATACTTGCAGTAAACTCGTCTAACTTTTAAGTAACAACTCTTTTCCGGACCAGCAGTCAATATTGCACAAGTATTTTTGTCGAGGAGCGAGTGCGGCCGACAGGTCATCTGGAACAAATCTTCAACTAGCTCGATTCGAATCTAGTTTAGTGGCATTAATAGCTAGTCTTTAACGATAATAACAATGGATTTAATCTCGTTTTATATCTGCTGTTGTTGACATATGACACATGGAGAGGATTATTAAATGGTAAGAAGCAATTGGGAGATACTTGAATTGCATTTTGAAATTAAGGAAATATTTAGACCTAGAACATTATACCTAAACGTCAATTCTCGTAATTAACCCTTAGTATGC
The DNA here is from genome assembly GCA_948474745.1 of Oligia latruncula. Classification (NCBI taxonomy): domain Eukaryota; kingdom Metazoa; phylum Arthropoda; class Insecta; order Lepidoptera; family Noctuidae; genus Oligia; species Oligia latruncula. Next base: position 7,442,850 of record OX419686.1, on the reverse strand, counting down.
CGGAACGTAGATCTACACGAGACACAATGGCTTTTTAATTGTTTCTGTAATTACGGCATTCAACCGGTTAAAGACGTTCAAAGTCGCAATCTCATCTCAGCGACTATCAATGTCAAAAACTTGTTTCAGATTGAGACCTAGGTCGGTCTGTGGAAGTTCTTAAAATTACAAGAATTGCCACTCTGAATTTAGATATAGGCTTTTTAGCATCAAACTTGGTGGTCTGTCTCCCAAAAACAGTTCATAATCTTTCAGACGTACGTAAGTTTGTCGGTCCGTCTGCATATCTGTCAGGGCTAAGCTGCCGAAGTGGTTTCAATGAGATTGGAGGTAACTTGCTGCATAGTAAAGTAATACCATTTTGTTTCCAACAATAATCTTCTTATTAATACTGACGCTGTAATTTGCTTTTGGCCGTCGTTATTAAACAAATAAATAAATGACTATGATCGATCATAGATAGAACCGGAATAAAATTCTGTTTATATCCTTGCTTCTTTCAGCTTCTTGCTCGTTTCAATCTGCGACCCGAAGATTTCAAGAGGCGTATTAGCATATCCCAGTGATTATAAAATCTGTTGAGAATCTGATAACGGGCACGTACGCTAGTGATTACGGTAATTGCTTCTCTTAGCTGATTGTTTTTACAATACTGCTTTGTGTACAATAAGCTTGAATTTCAACACACGAATATAGATTTTAGATGTTTTAGAATTTTGTAATAGAGTTGGTTTTGCAATCTCCTTATCTTATATTTTTTGACAAGAAAATAAATGCGTTCTTTTTCTTCTTTTCTTAGCGTATTGATGGCAAAAAGTCCAAAAATGTTTGGTCCAAAATTCAGCTGCGCGAACTTCGCTCACTGACGCAGTCATAAGATCATCATATGCAATGGTGACAGGGCAGCTTAGGATGGAAGGAAAAAATGCATTTAAGATCAACTCTGCTCTCAAAACATCGTGAGGAAACCGGCATGTCCTAGAAACAAAAATTCGAAGACGTGTGGCATCTACCAACCCAACCCGCACTGGGCCCACGTGGGCCCAGTGCGGGTTGATTACGGTTACGGCCCACCCCTCTCACAGAGAGGAGGCCTAAGTCCCAGCAGTAAGAACATAATAGGCTGATTATGAAGATGACATAAAAGAATAACTTTAAAAAAAGTTCACCCTTTTCAAAACTCACAAGAGTATCGGAATTCTCGAATCCTTAACTTATCATTGAAAGTTATGAAGCAAATAAAATCAGTCAGTCAAACAAAATGAGATATTTTTATATCAACCGACCGAAATTTAATTTTTGACGCCGAACGCGATACAGGACTCTTCAGAAGAATGTTTGGAAAAATTTTAGATCCCGAAAGTTAAATGGAAAAGTTTGCCACTCAAATTGACAGTGTCGCCGGATCGACCCCGACCCAACGGGGTTAATAAAATCGGTTTCTGACATGAAAGTAAAGTGTTATATCTCTATTACCGCTATAATAAAATAACTTTATGCTAAATTTTGTGAAAGACGCGAGTAACCTCTGTTTAGTCGGGATTATTTGTTGAGTCTCTCTAATCATTGTGTATTTTCGACCATATATTCTGAAATTTTAAGCGCATTCGCGGACAGTAGGCAAATTTTAGGCAGTAAGCTTTTGAATCGAAAGTCTAATTTAGTTTTTTAGATTTTGCTACTTTAGCGCATGTAAACGGGAGATCAAACCTGCACCCTAAATGCGAAACACACAAACAAACGTAATCTGAAACATTTTGAAGGATATTGCTAATCCATTGCTTCATATGTTCGAAAAATTGGTCTGTTCAACAACGTAATAACGTATTGAATGTTGTTAAATTGTCAAAATGAAAGCCATTCCTACTGATTACCCCGCTGTGTAATGACTCAAAACATTTTCATCGAATATTTTGTTCAGGAAAATTCCAAAGGAATGTCTATGAGAGCACCTAAGCGTTTGTTTGTTGAAGGGATTTTCCCCGGTAACAAGTAATAAAAAAGTCTTAATACTCGGCGCTGAGACGAGCAACTGAAAGTTAACCGGACTCGACGAGCAATCAAGACTTTGAAAAATTAAGCTCTTAATTAAAAACGAATTCTTAAACAGGTCTTGTTAATACCTACAGGGGAAATATTTGGAAGCAACGAAAGGAAAATAACGGGGAACTCTTATTGGTTTCCGATGAGGAATTTTACAGGCAATGTCAAGAGGTATTGTAGGTACGGCCAGGAAAATTAATTTACTATCATTAATTTCCTGCGTGTTCGTGTTTATAGTAATTTTATAGAAATGTATGATTGTGTACACGGACGGTGTATGTGATTTGAATATACGGACAATTTAGGTTGGTAGGCAATTTGATAAATAATTAATTTCCCTGACATTAACCAGTGTTTTCTGTGCCATGTACCTTACTTTACTAGACATTACAGAAGCCAGAAGAAAAAAAATTCGGAACTATATTTTTTTTTACCTATACTTTCGCCTCATTTAAAAAAGCTGTCGAAATAATCTGAGATGGGCTAGTCTGAACTACACCTCTTGAAGCTACTTCAACTAAAAATGCGTTCTTTTTCATCTGCCCCTATTTTAACTACTTACCTATCTTTAAAAATCTTTCAAGTGCAGGTAAAATAAGCTTAGCTCAAGCGAACATATGTCTGCTTAAGTTCAAGTTTTAAGAACACGTAACAGATAGGTTGTTTCCAAACTATCTCTTGTGATACTTTAGCAAAGGATTCCCTGTTATATTTTAACTAGCTTATGCCCGCGACTTCGTTCGCGTGAAATTTCACCCTCTTAGGGGTGGAATTTCGAAAAACCCTTTCTTAGTGGATACCTACTCTTCACAAAGAACACACCCTTTAAATTTCATGTCTCTAGGACCAGCGGTTTAGGCTGTGCGTTGATATATCAGTCAGTCAGTCAGGACTTTGAATTTTATATATTTAAGAAGATTAGGTAAGCTTAGCGAAAATGAGAATTTTGTAATATTGTGACCCAAGGGCTGGCTTTAACCTTGGCCAGAGGCTAAGCATCGCCATACAACGTGGTAATGCCGCCAGTCTCTTGGGTACATTACCAGTCGACAGCGTTGCGGATGAATTTTTCGTCGCAATTTTTTAGTTTCTGTATAATTTTAGATAAGGTCGAATTTAATTTTGTTATTTTTAGTTTGTATATATCTTGATTATTTAAATAAATTAGTGTAATATTTCAGTCCTAAATATATTTTATTTAACCGATATTTTATGTGGCGGCTTTGTACTGAACCCTTCGGGGAAAGAGGTATACTGTTACGTGAACTACTTTACACTATTCAAGCTCAAAACGTTACAGTTACTTCAACATCCACACCGACCAAGATAGCTCATTGCATAAAAATTCTTTACCATAACACCCATTCATATTATTTTACAAACACTAAACAAACGGCGCACACGAAATCTTAAAATAATAATCGTTTATTTCTGTTTATCTTCAAGTTAGACATCGTTAACGACACGTGCATCGCACGCACCTACATTATGGCAGACGGTTGCAGAATAATAAGTAAATGAAGTGCTTTTATTATACGCGTAGTTTCTCAGAGACTGCTAGGCGCGCCAAGATTTGCCTGTCACATGTCCCTTACGGAAGAACAATTCTTAAGCCTGATTTATACGTCTGCAGTCCTCAGAAAAGTTTGGTTTTATGTGCTTGGCCAGACTGGCAGCGGGGAGCGGTACGGGTGCGGGAACGCGCGCGATCTGCCTGTCCGCAGTGGAGCGCGGCTTCGTTCTGGGTGTGGTCGTGTCCAGTGTTTGTCAAAATATAATATGGATGAAGAAGACTTATTTTTTCTATAAAAAAGCTCGAACTAGTTTGAGAACTCCGGTAACCGCGCGGGCCGCCCGCGCCAAGCAGCCCGCGCCGCTCACCGCACCCGCGTGCCCACTAATAAAGTCCTTATGTTTGAGTACGCCGCACCGCGCCCGCCTCGCGCCCGCGTTTGCAGTCTGACCAAGGACTAAAACTTTTATAACACGAAAATAATAATGATTTTTCTAAAGACGATTCGAGGCATTCGAATTGAATATAGAAAGTTTGGTGAAGACAGAAAATTGTCAATAAATATTTGATAATCTTTCCCAGACGCAAAAGTAAACCACGCGCGACACGTACAGTGGCCAAAAGTTAGATTAACATTTTTCCACTTCAGCTGTGACTAGGGTTGCCAACCTTACTATATAATATATATATATATATATAATCCTACTGTATTAGAGGCCCGACTACTATATTTCAAAAAAAAGTATAGTAGGCGAACATAACTACTATATTATTAGGCATCAAACCCACCAAGCAATAATATTCGTTTCAAAATGTGTAAGCGTAAAACTAAACGTATTTTGAAACCTACTACTTACCTATATTTTTTTTTAATTTTTTCGCTATCTACTATATTTTTTGGGTAATTAAAACTACTATTTTTGATTGAAAAAGAGTTGGCAACCCTAGCTGTGACACACCGCATTATGATTTAAAATTCTAGTGATCCAAATGTGTGAACTGCTATAAATCAAATCAAATCAAACGTAACGTTATTATTGACTAATTCAACTACCTTTGACGTATCATACAAATAACCAAGTAATCCATTAGGAGCACCTGATTATTTTTATTTTTTTAATCATAATGTGGCATAGCTGAAGTGGATAAATGTCAACTAACTTTTGAAGGCCTCTGTATGTTTGCCAACTGAACATTATTCTTGCCATTTGCGCCCACCATATAACTCTATCTGCTATCTACTCCGTGCCATCACCAGAGATCGTGCATCATCCCAACAATGACAGCTCCAGATATAGACAGATGCGATTGCCTCACTTGCCCTGCTATGACGTGAGTGAATAATTGGTTTGCACACGTAAATCATGTGCGAAAAACAAAAGTTTACAAGTACAGCGGCTAGAAGACAACATTGAGTTAGTGTTGTCTACATTGGCCACTTGCCTGTGTCTGTTGTTACAGATGGGACTAGGTATTTGCTACCGCTGAGCTGAGTCTCAACGACAGTCGTAAATGTCGAGTACAGACTTCAGCTTATTGAAAAACAGCTACAAATCTGATCATTGTGCTTGACGGAATGTTTGACGACTCGATTTGCCACAAGGCACAACCAGTCAATCGGGTCGTAAAGTGATGTTAGGTGAAAATGAGTCTACCTTTTTTTTTTTCGGGTGGAAACCTTCAAAAGTCACCCGACCTCCGGGGAGGGTCGGGGAGTGTGGGATTTTTACCTTACTAAAACCACCCAGGTGACCACCATCAGCTAGCCTTTTTACAAGTATTACTTGGAAATATGTTGCATCCGGTTAGCCACATGCATCTGAATACCAGTATTTAACGGAGCGACTGCCTATCTGACCTCCACAAGAGATAAAGGGTAGATAACGGGTAACACGATACCACTTGATAAGACTAGTTGTCAGACTTTTGGGGTTCTTAGTAACGACTGTCAGAGATCTACGAATAACAGCGGCTTAACGTGCTTTACGGCACGGAGAGGTCTCGATAGGTAATGGATGGTCACCTATCCACCAACGAGCTTCGGTTAATCGTAGCTAAACCTTCGATCGACTCGTGCAGCTGTTATTTTTTAGCCACGAGCCCCTCAATGTAATATGAAAATAGCCCTCGTTTGCATATGATTTTCGACATGAGCCATTATTGTCCACTACAGAACATAATGTTAAAAGATAACAACAAAGACTGATCCTACAATAGGTATCTGCTATATTGTTTTCTCCACGGGCAGATCCGTCAGCCAAAATTATGCCGAACACAGACGGATTGGTAAAGGTTAGTACGATGCCCACGGGAATATACTGCTTCAGCTATTAGCTTCACAGAAAATAGAAAGGAAAACTTAACAGAATGCAAGGAACGGACAGCATTTACAATATAACACTAAACACAGTTGTTTTATCTACAAGAAAGTTGTACGCAGAGAAATGTTGTTTAATGACCCTCGCGGGCGAATCACTCGCAATACTCAATGATACTTTGTTTAAAATTACCTTGCGTGGTATGAAATCCATTACCAGTTTAAGGGCGCTCAGGAAAGTGGTTTAAAGGCAATATAAGTGTTAGGTGATGATACATATACATTCCGTCTTCATTACACAAATAGTTGATTTTAACAACTTGCTTAAATAGTTTGTTTCTGTTTCCCAGCAGTATATTGTAGAATCTAGAACAGCCTGTGCAAATAAAACATAACATAATCAGCCTATAATAGGCTAGGGCTGTAATCTACCACGTGGACCCAAAGCGGGTTGGTAGATGTCACAGGCCTTCGAATCCTTGGTTCTAGGACATGCCGGTTATCTCACGAAGTTTTCTTTCACCGTTTTGAGAGCAGTGGTGATGAAATTATTTACACAAAGTAAAGCGTCTATCTAAGTTTGAACCCGAGACCTACAAACTAGCAAGTAGAAGCCACTACTCAGCCTGTAAATATTTGATAGAAATTCCCAGTTTCACGAAGTATCCAGGCCAATTTAATGATAACAAATAAAAGTAGAAGCGATGTTTGCTACGTAAATTACTGGACCATCACAACTTTCCAACGAAAAGCAACACAGAAGAAATCGTCGGAAAAACCTATCAAAACTTGAGAAAATTCAATAAGGGCACTTGGGAAGTTTGTTAAAGGAAGTAGCGGGGAAAATTTTTATGAAAAAAAAAATGGAATCTCAATTTGTGTCACCGGTAAAAAAAAATAACGTGGAAACCCTCAAGGCTTGGTGGGAGGAATCGAGTTTGTCAACTTTGTCTGATGACGTCCTGTTAAAAATATCGCGATTCATTACCATTTCAGGAGAGTATTGTAATTTTTTCATAACAAGACTCCGTACTCTGTAAACATTGTTTCATTGATGTTGGAAATAAGCGGTACCTACTTATAGCTGCTTGGTTTTTCATTTATTGTACCTATTCTGCTCTTTTTTACCGACTTCACAAAAAGGAGGAGGTACTATGTTCGGGTGTTTGTTAGAGAATAAGAAGTTATGCGAAAACGGTGAAGGAAAACATCGTGAGGAAACTGGCATGTCCTAGAACCAAAACTTCGACGATATGTGACATCTACCAAACCGCACTGGAACCACGTGGTGTTTTACGGCCCATTCCCTCTCACAGAGAAGAAACCTGTGTCCCAGCAGTGGGAACGTTATAGGCAGATTATGCGTATGCTATGAAGTTTTGCAAAAAAGACAGGAAGTCTTCAGTTTCTGGCAGCAGACCAGAAATTAATCTTATCCCAGACTGTTACAATAATTTTTAAACGTTTTATTACAAGAAAACTGATTTTCAAACTCGTGCCGATGGATATTCTTAGAAACGGATTGTATCATAATCATGTCAGATGATATAAATAGCTCGGCGAAAATTTCCATCATTCATGAAATCATGACGTCATCATGTCTAATGCATTCTTCCATACTTATATTATAAATGCGAAAGTGTGTCGTCTGTCTGTTACCTCTTCACGATTAAACCACTGCACCGATTTAGATGAAATTTGGTATAGTATAGTGAGTCTCGGGAAAGGACAGAGGATATATTTTATCCCGATATTCCCACGGGATCGACACTTATGCGTTGCTAGTATATTATGAATCCAAGACGCGCGTGTATTTGCATACTGTGTAGATATATTAAGTAAGAAAGTATAAAAAGCGTGTAAGTAACAAAAACAAACTATGCATATTTTATTTAAAACCAGCTATAGATAGTTTCACCCGCGTAAATTCCGATCTCGTGGGAATATCGGGTTAAAAAGTAGCCTATATGCTAATCCAGGGTGTCAGCTACCTCCATACAAAATTTTATCAAAATCGGTCCAGCCGTTTGAGCGTGAAGAAGTAACAAACATATAAACACACACACTCACATACTTTCGCCTTTCTAATGTTAGTGTAATATATCTCCGACTCGATTATGATCTAAAACAAATGTCGCTATAATAAATTATAAGCTCCGTTGAATTTTGATAAGATTTACTAGCAGTAATAAAAATTTATTTCGTTTTTTTAATTTCAAGAGTCGATTTTTCTCATACCCACACAATCATGTTTTCTTCATTTTATTCAAAATAATATTTGTTGAAAATCGTAAACCCCTACAATTTAGACAACTTTACCTATCTACCGAAAGTTTACATTTATTTTCCATGAGGTCCTAGGTTCGATTTCAATGTCGAATAAAGCGTTTGGGATTTTTATCAAGATTTTTTCTGTAGCAGTTCGGAGTCTGGATTTGTGCCTGGTTACATGTGACTTAAACACAACTGGCGAAGGGTGGGTGTCCTACAGGTACCCACACCTGTACCTAACCCTTCGTGGAATATAGGAGTGATGTTTGACCATAGATATCCGTGTTTGACGCATGTAGGTATATAACTGATCCTAACATAACATAAAAATGATAGATGCAATCAAATTGAAGGACTCAATTTGTAAGTGGCAGCTGGCAATACAAATGAACACCCAGAGGTAGGTACATTTTGGAGGGGCTTGTGGCTAGGTAAGAACAGCCGCACGAGTCCATCGATCAGGTTAAGCTACGCTTGTCGCGGTTGGTCCGTAGATGGGTGACCATCTTTACATACCAAGACCCCTCCGTGCCTCGGAAAAGCACGTTAAACCGTTGGTCCCGGCTGTCATTCGTGGATCTTTGACAGTCGTTACGGGTCGTCAGAAGCCCGAAAGTCTGACAACCAGTCTTACCAAGGGAATCGTATTACCCAGTAACTGGGTCGTGAAGGTCAGATAGGCAATCGCTCAATGTAAAATACTGGTATTTAGCTACATCCGGTTAGACTGGAAGCCGACCCCAACATAGTTGGGAAAAGGCTAGGCAGATCAGGATAGGATAGGATAGGTAAATTTTCAAAACCATTTATTTACATTTTCATTTGATACTTTAAGAACAGACTAAACATTTATTGCCTCTCGTAGAAGGTATTTCAGAGTTAATAAACAACATACTTGCATTTAAATTCACTATTTCTAAACAAGTATTTGCCTACACTTCTACAAGAATACAAATTACCCAGCGAATGTACAGGATCGATCGTGCAAGCTGCCTGAAAACTGGACATCTTCAGGTCCTTAAGTTCAGAATAATGGGTACTCCATATGTTAGTATATCGAGAAGCTGTGTCCAACACGTTTGCCGATTAATCACCGAGGGTCGGTGTGAAAATGGGACTTCAAGAGTTTGGTTTAAGAGCGATCTGTTATAGTCTTATGTTTATTTGCAGCTGTGAAATTAAACGAATAGATTTTGTTACGATCTATTAAAATCTTTAATTTCGTTCATCATCTGCCTAGCTTTTTCTCAACTATGTTGGAATCGGCTTTGAGTCTAACCCGATGCAGCTGAATACCAATATTTTACATGGAGTGACTGACTATCTGACCTCCACAACCCAGTTACTGGGTATTAACTATTACGATATCCGTTGTTAAGACTGTTTGTCAGAGTTTCGGGCTTCTAACGACCCGTAACGACTGTCAAAGATCCACGAATGACAGCCGGGACCAACTGCTTAATGTGCTTGCCGGGGCACGGACGGGTCTTGGTATGTGAAGACGGTCACCCATCCACGAACCAACCACGGCAAGCGTAGCTTAACCTGATCGATCGACCCGTGCTGATATTACTATTACTTAGCCACAAGCCCCTCTATATAAATACCAATAAATACAAATAAACAGAAAAAAAAAACTTTGTCAGGTGAAATAAAGGTAAGTAGAGGAGAAAACGACTTCAGCATGGGATGATTCTGCCAATTTCTAGTATTCGTGTTATAACCTTCAAGAAAATCTGTCATATTCACCAGTATTTGACATTAAAGTGACAAAAAACGCTCTGCAATCCGTTTTTGTGTGACCGTTCCCCACTTTCATAGGAAACCAAAGCTTTATTTAGTCCCACTGGCATTGAAATAAAGTATAAATCTATTCTCCACCAAATAAAAGCCAATAGCCGTTTAACCACTTAAAAACTTTCAAAAGAATAGATAGAATGAAACTCAAGAGAAAAACCAGCCATCTGGGACAGTAGTTACCCCTCAATACACTTGGCAGCATTTATAAGTTTAACAGGCCCAGCAAGTTACCGACCCAGAAAGTTTTATGGGACAACTTAGGTACTAAGTGCGTCATACTACATCTAGAAAGTTCTACAATAAAACAGAAGTGTCTAGACTATATGACAAATATTTTGAGTCTCTGTTGTAGTAATTACGTGATAAAGTTGAATTATTAATTGTTTTTGTTGAGATGTTGTTTACTCACGCTATGATTGTATGAAGGACGTTGCTGGCGCCAGTTTTTGTATACGGATTTATTTACCTGAAAAAGAGAAAATAGACTCATTAGATATTATAAAAAATGCACACAACGAAGAAAACGACTAAAAGTATTGCTTGACGGTGTGAAATAGAGCAGATTTTTTGTTTTTTTTTTTTTAAATATATTTTGTGCTGTTTTTTAGGGTTCCGTACCCAAAGGGTGAAAATGGGACTCTATTACTAAGACTTCGCTGTCTGTCCGTCCGTCCGTCTGTCTGTCACCAGGCTGTATCTCAAAAACCGCGATAGCTAGACAGTTGAAATTTTCACAAATTATGTATTTCTGTTGCTGCTATAACAACAAATTCTAAAAACAAAATAAAAAACGTGTTTTTTTTCGGTGTTTTTGCCTTGTGGTACGGAACCCTTCGTGTGCGAGTCCGACTCGCACTTGGCCAGTTTTTTTTATTCATATTTCGTATTCTAAATTAAGAATATATTTGGATCATAGCAGGATGCCGTTATGTAGTTTCTGCCTACCCCCGTGGGAAGAAGGCATTAGTTTATGTATGACTAGCAACGACCCGCGGTTTCACCCGCATAAGTGTCGATCCCGGGGGAATATCGGGATAAAAAGTCCTATATGTTAATCCTGGTTAAAAACTATCTGTGTGCCAAATTTCATCCAAATCCGTTCAGCCGTTTGTGCGGGCAGAAGTAACAAACATACAAATACATTCACAAACTTTCGCCTTTATAATATTATTAGTGTGATTAAGAGAGGAGCCCGGAAGCCGTTTGGAAAGACAGCCAAGATGACAACAATACGATGACATAATAACGTTAATATAATATTTTGACTGTAAACCTATTCTTATCTGTATTCATTAAAAGTTTTTAATGAAGCAAAGGGCTCGTATCCTTCTGCCTAGTTATTTGAGTGAAGGTTGAATCAAACTCTCTTGTAACATACTTAACGTAAAATATATGAAACAAGGTTGAATGGTATACAATTATACATCCTACTATCCTACTAATACCGATTATAAATGTGAATGTTTATAACGAAGGTATTCAAAATATTGTAAAGCATTTTAAAGAGGGTAACAGTGGAGTTTTTTGCCCATTCTTCTCCATACGAAACTACTTTTTGGATGAGGGGGCAACTAGAATCAATTTAATTTTTTTGTTAATTTTACGTTCAAAAGTGCTTTTTATGTGCCCATTTTAAATAAATGATTTGAGTGTGTATTTGTTAATCAATCATGCAAAAATGGCTGAACTGATTTGAATGTAATTTGGCAAATAGTTTACAACTTGAACTAACACATAGGATACTTTTTATCTAGGTATTTAGATACGTTCCCGTGGGATTATTTCCGCCATTCACACGGGCGATACCGCTGGCAAAAAGCTAGTCGTTAGTATAAACAAGGGGAATGTTTGTTTGAAAAACAAACAGATTCATGCTAAAAATTCCTTTTATGTTGGAAAAACTAACATCGGTTTACCTACATAAGTAGTTTGAGATTGAATTCTCAGTTCTATCAATCAGAATCTCAACGACATCTCAACTTCTAAAGTATCAACTTGATATAATTCTCGTATGTCTTAATCGAAACAACATCTCAGTACCTAACTACAGCAAGTGTACTTTACTCAAGATCAGTCTGTAACACGAGGGCGGATTATTAACAAGGAGCCTTAATACCCACGGTAAAGACGAAGAAGAAAAGAACCGATGTAAAATGAACTAAGAACATCTACAATTACAATGTCAAGACAACCGATTTATCTAAATGAGTCTATCTCAGTCAAAAACAATTGTAGGTACTAAGAGCGGCCATCACCATTATTTATGACTAGAACATCTCTAAAAAGAACACAAACAAAAATTAGTGATGTGCAAATGTTGTATCGATTAAGTACAGAAAAACAACGGATTACTCTCGGCGTGCCGAATCTGACGCACGGTCGTCCCCAACGCCATTAATCAAATCACGACTATGCGGTTTAATGGCAGACTAATTACAGTTTGCGCGCGAATCACCTACACATACCGTCGCAGTAATTACTGCATTAACTCGACTGCGGGAACGCTTAATACGGGATAATGCTGATTACATATCGCAATGCGGGTGCTAACCGAAAGTTTGCCCAGTTCGGCCGTCAATCAAACGTCGAACGCAACGTCACTCTATTGTGATGTCAATTCAGTCAATGTGAGGCTCGTGTCGAGCGTTACCGCTCCCGAATTATCGTTTAACCCGTGTTTTTTGTATAGCAGCATGTGAATATTATGAATAATTTACGAATAAAAAGTATGAAACAAGCATACAGCCTCTAATTTTTTAATGGACCAAACATTTGTAGCTTTTTCGTAACATTTGTAGTGCATGATCATTTTACGTCATACAATAATGTTAAAGAGCAGAGCACTATCAAACCTACTTATAAGTAGTACGCACGACGACATATCAAGTTATACATTTCCAACATAAGCTGACTGCTCATTGTACGAAAAGCCAATGCGAGGTCAGCTAAAATTGGAAATGTATAATAATATATGATAATTATGTCGTCCTGCATACAATCAATTAATTTCCTATCCATAATCCCAATTTTACCAACAGAAAAAATCCCACCGGACTTCAAGTTCCGCAACAATAATAAGACGAACGATTGTACCGCAATAAGAATTATCGTAATTTATCGACACAAATACATCACTAGCCGCAGTTGGAGAAACGGAATCTTATACTGTTCAGTGCTCCCCGTAGCCTCATAAACGAGGTGATAAACTGCTGCCACCTTACCTCAGAATACCGCTTGGATATTTACTCACTACTCCTAAACATAATGAACATCAAGCTTCATATTTCCTCTGGTTCATTGATTTTCATTACAATAATAACAGCTTTTTACGAAGTCATTGAACGTTAGGCCGAAATTCATTCAATCATTTGCGAAGATGAATGAATAGGTTAGTTTGTATGGGAACCTTTACGTAAGTATTCAGTATCTATTTTTATGAAAGGTGCGTGGGGAGAACCTCCTACATTGTGTTTTATTTTCATATGAAAAGTCTCTAAGCTCGGGGAAAATGGAATAAGAGTACCTACTTACAAAATAATGAGTATCTGGCAAGAATTATTTTTCATACTAGGTGTAACATAATAAACGCAATTCCTGAAAGTAGTTTGATCATAATTGACTACGGAATCAATTTCAGTAACTCTTAATATAGGTAGGTATTTTTTTCAAAAGTGTTTTGCCATGCTGAGCGCCGATTGAGCTAAAGAAAATTAAGTCTTATTTCCAGGCAATAAGACTCAAATTTAAATGCATAAAGTAATGCTATGGTCAACACGATTTTCTTAATAATAATAGTTAGCTTTAAAAAAAATAGTTTTGGTCATTGTATTGTGCTTTTAACTCAATAGTCTAATTGGGGTGTATGAGGTCTTGCGTTAATTAGGTATGTTACATATTGTGAGAGCAGTGTGTGGTGGCCCAGTGGTCACGGACACGACTTACGAGTTGTATTCGTAGGTCGTAGGTTCGAACCCAGACAGGCGCTTTACTTTGTGTAAATTATTTCATCACCACTGCTCTCAAAACGGTGAAGGAAAACATCGTGAGGAAACTGGCATGGCCTAAAACCAAAAAATTCGAAGACGTGACATCCACCAACCCGCACTGGGCTGCGGGGTGGTGGCCCACTTCCTTTCAAAAAGAGGCCTGTCTCCCAGCAGTGGGAACATTATAGGCTGATTATGATAAGTACATTAAGGAGGGTAATGCTGCTAATATCCTCTTGACATCTTCAATTTCTTCATAGATTCCGCAATTAACTGTCTGATAAATTAATTCTGCTTCAACTAGGCCTATTGCAGTCCATTGTTGGTCATAAGCCTCGCCTTTCCGCCTTCTGCATCCAGTATGTCCTAGCCACCTTCTTTAGGTTGTCCGTCCATCTACCTGGAGGGCGTCCCACACTACGCTTCCGATACGCGGTCTCCTCTCCAGGACTCGTCTGCTCCACCGGTCATCGGTCCTTCGACGAACACGCAACAAAAACCAATTCTGCTTATGTAGAACCATAGATATCTATCGATATCCGTGGGTAGAATAAATCATAATCATGGTGAAATACCTAAGAAACTACTTTGAACCTAGTAAACAATTCACAATTCAAAAGTCAACAAAAGACAATTAATTAGAAACACATCCAACAGAGCATCGTAATTCTAAACTAATATTCTACTACATATAACAAACATATAAACAATACACATGTGTACACACTACATATTGGTCTGAACTCCGTACACAGAGTAGAGAGTCAATTGGAGTGCTAAATCTCCATCCAACCTATTCACTGAGATAACGACGAGCGCGGGAAAAAGAAACATTCATTGAACGAAAGTTGCTTCTATATTCTCAACAAAGGTTAAATCAAAGCTGTCAGAGTTAGGTTAACGATGGCAAAGGACACAAAAGGACAAACAAAGGCCAAGGACACAAAGAGAAATGACAATATGGACATATAAGGAATGTCCTATCTAGGGTCGACACACAATTGCCTATCCGGAGTCTTATTCCACATTCTGAAGTATAACTGAATGGCCACGTACTGCCGTTAGTCTAGTGATTGCAATCGTTGGGTTTTTCTATCAGAAATTTCTCAGTAGTTGCCTGGAGTCTGGATTGATCCTATTGCCCTGTTGATGGCAATAGGATCGCTCCCTATCACATTAAACTTGACCTAACCGGCGAAATGCTAACCTGCCTAACCCTTCGGGGATTTAAGGGTGTGATGTTATGTTACGTCTGAGGTGAACAAGCAATGCCAGACAGCTAAGTACACCGCAGATTCATATTACACCATTCACTTTATTACTCCAATAACTAAGTCCTCCATGTCCGAACCACACAAGTATTATGTCAACAGCTTCCAAGAAATCCTTGATAACAATTGCGAATCAAGCAACACGAGTACGTGACCTATCTCATTAAGGTTTCGTATAGAACATTTAAATTGGACACTGCAGCACTGGTGGCTCCCGGGCTATTTAATAGCCATGTAACACTTTATTGGAGTGTCTATGTATATGTGGTTAGCTAGCGACCTCGACGATTGATCATATTATTCTTGCCTAAGCAACCGGCAGCAAGTTCGTCATGCTCTCCCTTAGATGTCACTGCTTGCGGTAGCGTCGGGGGTCGAATTGCCTCCTTCCATCAAATATGGCGAGGGGGGCAATGGCTGATCTTTGCGTTATGCTTGTGGACGGGGTGCTGCTTGTGGTGACTGGTCGTCTTGCTGATCATGGTTTTATTATTGTTATTAATAATAACTTGTTTATTTATTTTACTTCGATGGTCCTAGTTTATCATTTGTGACTTCAAGTGACAGCTATGTGAACAGAACCCAGCATTGCATAAATATTTAAGCTGTCATGACCTCTATGCCTGGAGGCTTTTATTTAGGTAGTAAGTTTTTATTTACATTTTAATTTAATGTATTTGCTGGTATATTGGCGGGGCTAGGTGGCATATCACAAATAATTTAATTTAATGTTCTGTGTCTTGTAATGTTAATTACTTTACATACCTAGTATAGTAATACAATCAAGTATTTTCTCACTGAACAGATAGCTGTGCTGATAGGGAGTTTGTTGCGCCACTTTTTCCCAACGAAAGCACTAGGAAGTGATGAAGGGTGGGCGATTTGGGAGTACTGACTGTCTTTTGTCATTTTGACAATCGAAAAGTGCTGATTCTCAGCCTAAAGAATAAATGACTTTTAATTTTGTCTGGGAGTTTCAATTTATGTCGTGTGTGTTTTTATTACAGTGGTAAAAAAGTATTGGATGCGTTGTGAATGGGTTTTAGTTTTATACAACTGTAGACTATTTACAAATCGAAGTAGGTATAGTTATTTGTTTCATTTTAGATGATGAAAGGAATTAATATTTCAGACTAGCTTCCGCCCGCGGTTTCACTCGCGTGGTATATTGATAAGTATGTCCTTCCCCAGGGTTCAAAGTATCCAAATATCTGGAACAAAAGGCAAGGTCACCAAAAAGGTGATGGTGATCAGACCTCAGGAACTACGGTTAATCACACCATTTATTCAATCATCATTACCTTTAAATCGTGGTTTTATCATTGAATATTGTTGGTTTTATGATATTTACAAGTACATGAAGCAGCACTTTTTTTGCTCAACGTCTGCGTAAAGACAAGCAGGGTTTTCAACTGTTTGTAAAACTCTTGTTTGCGTGCGCTTTCGGTATTTGCCTGGCTCCAAGCTTTAAGTGGCAGAAACAAATGTTTGAGCAAGAACATCCTGTCTTTTGTCCTTCTTTTGCCTTGCAATGACTCAGCCTAAAGTTACCCTGTGAGGTCTTGGGTATTACAACTACCTTGTGTATCAGAAAAATAATCGAGACATCTTTTTTTATAAAATTCTTAAATTCATTCATTGACTAACAGAGAATGCACAGCCTAAGCCGCTGATTTTGCACAAGAGTTCCCTTTACAACGAAAGTGAGCTCTAAGGAAATATTTTTTTAAATTCACCCCCTGAAGGGGTTAAATAAGGAATGAAAGTTAGTGGAAATCCCATCGGAGACACAGCTTGTCAAGCCATAAATAAAAACATTTATAACCTTAAAATTTCTGAATTAAGAACTGCACTTTCGAGGCATTTAAACGTTCTTCTGTAATGACGGATTCTTTTCCTCTTGATCTAAATCATTTTGCTAACTTTAGAACTAACCCATCTTCATCATCGTCATGATCAGTAGGATCATCATCTGCCTAGCCTTTTCCCAACTATGTTGGGGTCGGCTTCTAGTCTAAATGGATGCAGCTGAATACCAGTATTTTACATGGAGCGACTGCCTATCTGACCTCCACTACCTGGTTACTGGGTACTATGATACCCCTTGTTAAAACTGGTTGTCAGGCTTTCGGTGTTCTGACGACCCGTAACGACCGTTATAAATCCACAAATGACAGCCGGACCCAACGGCGTAACGTGCTTCCCGAGGCACGGAGGGGTCTCGGTGTGTAAATATGGTCACCCATCCACGGACCAACCGCGGCAAAAGTAGCTTAACCTGAAATTGATCGACCCGTGCGGCTGTTATTACTTAGCCACGAGTCCATCCATTGCTAATGATGCTACATGGATTTCCAACAATTCTACGTGCTTCGAGATGGCTGAACAAGAGCATGGCTATTTTAGCTGTAACAGTAAACCGTAGGAGGAAACAATTAACTCCGCTAATTTGATTTTATCGTGCGTGAACCGAGAAAAGAACTAACACAGAATAAATAGGGTACAGAAGGCCGGCCCGATAGAACGAGGGAAAATACTCGTACACATAGACACGTCTCACGTACAGCGAGTGCAAGTCGCGACTGCCAATCAATCAGCCGAGCATTTTCCCAACTATGTTGGGGTCAGCTTCCAGTCTAACCGTAAGTAGCTGAATACCAGTATTTGATACGGAGCGACTGCCTATCTGACCTCCACAACCCAGTTAATGGGTAACACGATATCCCTTGGCGACTACCCGTCGAAGACTGTCCAAGATCTACGAATGACAACCGGGACCAGCGGTTTATCGTGTTTTCCGAGCCAGGGAGATATCTCGGTATATGTATTATGGATGGTCACTCATCCACAAACCGACCGCTGCAAGTATGCTCAACCTTTGTCGACCCTGCGGATGTTATCATTTAGCTGCGACTGCCGTGCCATTTAATTAAGATCTCCGGTAAGTACACGTGTCTGTGTGCTTGCACGAGTTTTCACTAGTTTGATGGAGCTAGCCTTCCGTACCTATCTATTCTGTAGAACTAACCTGAGTCAATCGAACGGTGGTAAACATTCTACGAGTAACTACTTAAGTATATTGCAATTTGCTGAGTCAAGTTTAAAGGAGACTTAAAACAAAACAAGTTTAGAGTTAGTGTTTTGTTTTAAGATTCTGTGCAGATGGTATTGATACATGTCCAGTTTTTGCCGAAGCCGCCCAGAGTTTTCTACAGAAAAAAATAAATAAGAAAAAACCTTACCAATATCAGGATTGGATGGATATCTTGGTATTGGTAAGCCATAAATATCCACGGCATGTGGCTTAATAATAAAAGCCGCACGGGTCGAAGAAGGTTAAGCTACGCTGGCCGGGGTCGGTCTGTGGATGGGTGACCATTCTTAACATGTCGAGACCTCTCCATGCCTCGGAATAAGACTGTCATTCGTATATCTTTGTCGTTACGGGTAGTCAGAAGTCCGAAAATCTGACAACCAGTCTTACCAAAGGGTATCGTGTTAATTCGTGTTACCCAATAGTTGGGTTGTGGAGGTCAGACACGCAGTCGCTTCATGTAAAATACTGTTATTCAGCTGACTGGAAGCGGACCCGAACACAGTTGGGAAAAGGCTAGGTAGATTGATTGATGTCTGAAAAATACATTATTAGGATATATTATTACCTTAACTTATTTGTCCGATAAAATTACCACTAATCGAACTCTAACATCATAAATCACGAATTCATAAACAACTACAAATAAAAACTATTTCTTTAACACCACACAATCGTGTTCAATCAACTAATAACAAAAATTACTATGTTTAATAAAAAATAACATTAAATATGGAAGGAGCATTATTTTATCGATATAACAAAATAATCATGTTAGTTCGATGTAACAGTCGCTCACAATTTAATATAGGCAGAAAAGCAAAACTAATATAATTTTCACGCGACACAAGGTACAATCAGCTTCAATCAAATATTAAACGAAAGTGTTAAAGGAGACATGTTTAAAGGCGTGTAACGTCAAGGAATATAAATAAGTAATACACGCTTTTCAGAACTTTTATTATAATTTTTTTTTTTTTGTTCCATAGGCACAAATGTGGGCTGTTCGCAGACCTCTGAGTCAAAATTGACTTAGCATCTTCGATCAGCAATACCTTAGCTTAGATTACTTTTATTGTGCCATACTTGTGTATATTTTATTTATTTCAAGCGACGCAAGCCCATACATAAATACCATAACCTAAACATACATATTCTTATTATAAAACAATACTTCACTAGCTAACTCTCAAGCAGTTCTGTGGTACTTGTCCGCGGAAGCGACGGAACACCATGTCCTGCGGCCAGCCAGAAGTCTTCTTCCATGACGACGGGCAGATAGCAATTCAGCACGCGTACCACGAACGCCTTGAAGTACCTATAGCGCTTCAAGGTTAAATTGATGCGTGGTGAGGTATGCAAAACAAAAAGCCTGTTTATAGACATAAAAAACAAACATTTCATTAGCTACAGCATGGTACTAAAAAAAGCTGTATCAAATACTCACAACAACACAGTCTCCTAGAGTTGTCAAAATATGCTGAAAAACGTGTTTTGCCACATGACGAAATTGTTCTGTCTACGCTAGACAGAACTCGTTTTTCAGTAGGTATATTTTTGACAATGATATTGCCTTAGTTTAGATAAAAAGTTCAAAATCTAGTCGCAATCTCATCTCGGCGACAATCAATGTCAAAAACTTGTCAGAAATGTAGGGAAATTAGACGTATTTTTGACAGATTGAGACAGATCAGACTGTGAACGTTCTTAAAATTACTAGAATTGCCCCCTATTTTGGCACATGACGAAATTCTGTCTACGTTAGAGATCTTTTTTTTTTTTTTTCAGTATATTTTTGACAATGATATGGCCTTAGTAGGTACTATTTTTGGTTGGGTAAGATATTGCCTTGTATTTTGATAGTTGAAGGCTTCGCCCTCAACTACCTACGCATTTGTTTTTGATAAACCGGAGATTATGTCTTCGGTTTAACACTCGTCTGTTTGTGGAAATTGAAACTACATTAGGGTCTATATAGACACAAACACAAGGGTCCTTATGTTACAGGATTCTCTAAAAACATACATAAACTAATGCCTTCTTCCCATGAGGGTAAGCAGAAGCTACAGAACGCCACGCCACCTGCTACGAACCTTTTTTTTTTTTGCCGATGGAAAATTATCAAATGACTCTGGTTGGAGCGGAAGGGAGTGTCAGACTCTTACTGACTAAAACCCACCCGTGTTCCTTCCTTAGCCCTTTATGTTCCGGGCCAGCGGTAACCCTTTCGGACAATCCCGCTGACCCGGCAACCTGCTACGATCCTTACATAGTTCTTTTGGTACGTTTACGCCAGGGATGGGGAAACTACGGCCCGCGGGCCATCTCCGGCCCGCGAAGGCTTGAAATCCGGCCCGCGACCATCAAACAAAAATCAAGAGAATATTTTGTATTGTTAGTAATTTCATTCTCATTGGCAATTGCCAGCTTGCATAGAACAATCAAACCTCCAACTTGAACTAATTGAGATGCAATGCAATATCCATTTGAAGCAACTGTTTCTTAACACCAGCAAATTGGAATTTTATAAGTCCATATCTAGGACACAATACCCAAATATAGTTGCCCACGCCCAAAAAATAATGGCTATGTTGGTACAAGCTATTTGTGCGAACAAACTTTTTCAATAATGAAATTAAGAAAAAATTGTCTTCGTAATAGGCTTTCGGATGACCACCTTTGTTCACTACTAAAATGTTCAGCATCACAAATGAAGCCGGTTTATGATGAAATCATGCAAAAACAAAAACAGTTCCACATGTCACATGTCCCCACAAAGACCAGCGCTCCTCAACCTTCTACTTCGCAGCTAACTTAAAAGTTTAATTACAATTTCCAATTTCTTTTTTATTCCAATAGTTATTTTGTAATATTGGTCAATAAATTAGTGTTTCAAAAATACATATCAATATTTTTATTTCAGTAATTAACGTAGCCAAAAATTAAACAACTTGGCCCGCCATATATTTCGTTAGAATTATATTGGCACGCGAAGGAAGTTTCCCCATCCCTGGTTTACGTTCATACATCTGGTCATACACGCACGCCGGTTGCGAGGACTACGCAAATAACGCACCTGACCTTTCTGAAGAACATATAATACATATAATAAGGTCGCTATGTGTCCACCTAGGGCGTCCCCAAGCGCAAATAATTCTCTAAAAACATTTGGCATTATTATCTCGATGCGATTCTGAATCTCTCCCAGATTGATTTCGGGTGTACCAGACAGGAGTTTACTCCAATCCTCTAAAAGAAATTGTAACCGCATCCGAATCTAAAATGACAGATGGACATATCTGGAGTAACGGACTTGACCAGACAGACTGCAATCAAAATAACGGACACACGCTTTCCGGACGCGTTTCCTCAATCTATCGATAGCCAACCGTAGGCCTGAAGCAGGGATTGATATGTAATAGCCTTACATCAATTTACGATAGATACTTTGAGATCAAAACTATCAAATGAAAAGATAACGGCTTCGCTCACGTAGGCAACTGTGTGTTCTATTGGCATAATGAGTTTTAGGGAACGTAAAGTCATAGTATATTCGTCATAGTACAAATCTATTTTTATGTTTTAACTTTCGTGAGACAAAATATTTATGTTTGCGAACTTTCGTGTTTATTTCGAGATTTCCCTATTAGGTTCCAACTCAACAGGAAGTTTTAATCAAACGAGTCATTAGTGATAAGTTCTAAACTATACGGCAAATCCCGAAAAACACGTGAGACAAATCGAAAACATTAGCATGTTCATCGAGCAAGATCTATATTTTTTATGCATTTGAAATAAAGAAAGAAAATACACTTGTTTGATCCTGGTTAAGGTACAGAAACAATAAATTAGTCATAATAACAACAGCAAACATTAATTTAATTACATTAAGTAATAAAAATAACAACAAACATTTAAAGACTAAAAGTTACTATGACTTGACAAAATAGTCACAATTTCTCAACATTTCACTTCGTCACTTCATTCCTTACAAAGAACCGTAGACAAGAAACTAAAAACAATGTTTTTTCCGAGGAGGCACACTTGTAGTTAAGGTATTCAAACGTGTAGGAAGCGATTTGGCGAGGGTTAGCGATGTTATCGCGACGGAAACGTGGTAAAGTAACAGCCAACAGGTGAAATAGTACCTAATACGGGTTTTATATAGTTTTTCTTTTTTTTAGAACTGTGACAGAATACTGACTTGAAATCGCAACAGCCTGGAATTAAAAAGTAAAGTCTTAAGGTGGCAATAGTCGATAGTTTTTCTACACAAATTTCGGGAGGGTATTACTCGACTGTTTGACATTGTACATCCAAAGTTAAACACGATATCGTTTTTCTTATTATTATTTATAGTAAATAAGTAATAAAAGAAGTGTAAAATCTTCAAAACAAAGTCGGTACCGACAAAGCTCAATTATCTAAATGTTCAATAAACTTTATTTTTAATTGATAATATGCAGTGGCTTTTTCATAAAATTTGATTTTCCAAAGGACCTTTCGTATTTTTTCGAGCATTTTAGTTCGGAACGGTGTTTGTGTGGGTGCGAACTAGACGTTGTGCGTGTAAACTAGCTTCTAACTGCTTATCACTGATACTATCTCTGTCGGACACCATGCCAGGTGAGACAGCGTGCTTTTTGGCCATTCCCACCAGTGAGTTCGAGCTCGCGACTAGTTCCACCTTAAGGCTAAAAGTAGGACTGTATTGGCTCACCAATGACCGTCGGGGTAGTCGTGCTTTTGAGTGGCGACCGCGAATGGAGGAGCTTATATCCAGCAGTGGACAGCTGTAGGCTGATGATGATTGGCTCACCAGGTATGAGCGAGCCTAGAAGAAAATACTCAAAAAAACTATGTAAATGTGCGTGTGTGTCTTGCTCTGTTACAAGAAACTAAAACAATGTGTTTTCCGAAGAGGCACACTTGTAGTAAACGTAATCAAACGTGTAGGAAGTGATTTGGCGAGGGTTACCGATGTTATCGAGACGGAGCTGTGATAAAGTAAGAGTCAACAGGTGAAATAGTAATACAGTTTTATGATTAATTTTTTTTGTTCGAAATCTTGTACAGAAAACTGGCTTGAAACAGCAATCGTCTGGAATTATAAAGAAAACTAAGGTTATACCTCAGTAGAAGGATTTTATGCTCACCGTGTATGCCTTCCAGAGTCCGGTAGACCTTTAGTTTTATTACACTTACGGCCAGTTTCTTCATCAACAACTAAAGTAATCAGTCAAAGTATTGACTCTTACTTGACCTTTACTGATACTACAGCAATGTGTTTCTTCATTCAAGTAACAGCTAAAACAGTGAAGAAATAATTTTAACCGTTACTTTGACCTTTCTGACGTTCTTTTGGCTGTTGAAGAAACTGGCGAAGTCAAAAAAACCTCTTAAAACCATGTAAGTAACTGCGTACGACGATTTGTGTATTCTTCTTTAACCAAAATATTAGTTAGTCAGTAAGGTAGTAACGACGCTGACTGCACGTGGGCAAACAGTCGAGGCAAATTCGTACTTTTCCTGATTAACTCTTTGATTGTCGTAATTAGAGACACAATAGAAAGACAATTGCTTATGTCGGACTGTGTAACATAAGACATTCGAGAGGTTAAGGGGGATACGCTAAGGTAACCCGTTACGGGTTGCCAGAAGCTCGAAAGTCTGACAACCAGTCTTACCAAGGGGTATCGTATTATGTACCCAGTAACTGGGTTGTGGAGGTCCCCTCCACAAGGTGACACCACAGGTGACCTCCACAACCAAGTTACTGGGCAAGACTGGTTGTCACTTTCGGGCTTCTGACTACCCGTAACAACTATCAAAGATCCACGAATGACAGCTGGGACCAACGGCTTAACGTGCTTTCCAAGGCACGGAGGGGTCACGGTATGTAAAGATGGTCACCCATCCACAGACCAACCGCGGCAAGCGTAGCTTAAAAACCACTTAGAAACAACGCAAGTAATAATTTCAAATAAGTATAATTGAACTCACTGACGCTTTCGCCTCAAGTACGGCAAAACCAAAAAGTTTACTTAAGTTACAAATCAATTCATGATCACTTCAGTCGCATTTGTATCCTTGTAACCACTCAACTGAAATACAGTACTACTCTTACATTTCATAGTAACATGATCATTTATTTTCCATCCCGATGGTTTCTTACCGGATTGAATATCTTGACGTAAATAATTGGCTTGTTAGTGACTAGTCCGGAACAGATTGCATCATACGATGTGCATTCTGCAATTGTAGGTAGCTAAGCTGTTGTTAAAAAGATAACCGGCGGATTTTATGATGCTTAAGGCTATACAAACAATACTTGCTTAAGTAAAGTAGGAATAATAAGTGAAGTAAGGCATTTCTCAATACGTTCCATACGACAAGCCTTTAAGGGGCTTGCAGGACCTAAACACAAAAAACGCAAGTTTTAGAAACAATAAAGTATATGATCGACTACAGAAAACAAAATCAGAAAAATATATGATATTCTTCAGGATATATGCTAGGTAGATAGTGTGTTGAAAACATAATAGAACTAATTTGATACGATAGAATCATGGAGATACCTCTAAAAACTTTCTTTTTACAATAAAAACCATACTAATATACCAACAAAGACATTTAAGTAATATATATGCTTAATATTTGGTTTGCACTCTTTTTTATTGACATAATACAGTTGTAAGTTAATTTATTTAAACAGGTAAAAATAACAAAATTAAATTCTAACATAACTAAAACTATACAGAAACTAGAAAATAGCGTCGAAAAACTCATCCGCATCGCTGTCGACTGGTAATGTACCCAAGAGACTGGCGGCATTACCACGTTGTATGGCGATGCTTAGCCTCTGGCCAAGGTAAAAGCCAGCCCTTGGGTCACGGGAAGTGTCAACCAGCCGTTTCGAAATATCTTTAAAAAGACCATGAGCACTCGAACCCCACGGCCCGAGGGTTTCAACCCCAAACGGCTCGAAAATATAATTTCCGATGAGGTTATTATATTTTCGCCGCTTGAGGTTCTCCGCAGCCGCAGCAGCAGCGCCAGCACAGCATTAAAAAAAAAATTATTAAGTATATTAAATTACTCTTTTTTGTTATTTACTAAATAAATCAAATAAAATGGAAACTTAGAGAAAATACTTTTCTACTCTGAAAATTAACTATGTACAAATGTAATAACTCGACATTGAGTGCTGTTCTATTTTAGAGAATAAATCTTGAAATCATAGGTCAAAAGTCACTCATTTAGTTACGCCACTTACCATAGATATATGCAAACTAAAGCCACGTAAAGGAAAGTCGTGAAATAATTTCTCTTTATCACAAGGAAAACTCCCCCTACTTAGTCTTGTTAAAAAGTTGTAATGTCCTTTTCCCTGACGTAAACTTTCCTGAATGGTCAGGTGTCCCTTTAAGGGTTGTTAAGTGAGAACTAAGTTGTGCATGTTAAGAAATATCATTTACCTACTTTCCTTCCTAATCCTATATTTGGAAAAGTTAAAAATTAAAAGCCAAGGTCCAAATGCAAGTCAAGGGGCCTCCTTTTCGATTAAAGTTACTAAAAAATAAACTGTTTTCTATTAAATACTGAAAGGGATTGTCTTGCATAAATATAAGTATGAGAACTAAAAGAACTTTCAACGCATTTACTTAAAAGGTGTTTAATTGATTGCTACGAACATTTATCTACGATTTTGGCGAAGATTCAATATCCCAGGAATTAGTCTACTACTTACTGCTATTTACTGTAACTTTTTACCGACTTCAAAAAAAAGGAGGTTATCAATTCGATACGTATGTATGTAATATTATTGGAATTGCATTATATTCACATATGATGATCTATTAGGGCTTCCAAACAAATATACAAAATTTCATAGACGTATGTATGTATGTATGTATGTTTGTCCACGCATATCTCCGGAAGTATTAATCGGATCGTGACCATTTTTTTTTTATTGGCTTACATTTTCTTCAACTTAGGGAACAGTGCAAGTTTCATCAAGATCGATTCAGTAATTTTCAAGATATGGACTAATACGTGTAAGTGTGACGGCCTGGCTTATTGATAAGAGCTACGGGTGTAGTGTCAAAGGGAAAACATCTCAAAACCTTGGTCAAATACTAGTGCAAAAACTAAAAATTACGAAATAAAAAGTAATTTAAAAAAATTAAACCGACTTCAAAAAGAAATTAACTCAAAATTATGAAATAACTTTAATTTCGGAAGTCGGTGGCATAAAACTAAAATACAGATCCCAAGACACCGACTTCCGAAATTAAAGTTATTTCATAATTTTGAGTTAATTTCTTTTTGAAGTCGGTTTAATTTTTTTAAATTACTTTTTTTATTACAGTGTGATGTGCAGAAAATGATTTAGCAATATTTACATTATTTTTCATATTAGCATTTAGCAGGTCAAGGTACGTTTGCCGGGGTTGGTCCGTGGATGGGTGACTATCTTTATATACCAAACCCCTCCGTGCCTTGGAAAGCACGTTAAGCCGTTGGTCCCGGCTGTCATTCATGGATCTTTGACAGTCGTTACGGGTCGTCAGAAGCCCGAAAATCTGACAACCAGTCTTACCAAAGGGTATTGTATTACCCAGTAACTAGGTTGTGGAGGTCAGATAGGCAATCGCTCCATGTAAAATACTGGTATTCAGCTGCATCCGGTTAGACTGGAAGCCGATCCGAATATAGTTGGGAAAAGGCTAGGCAGATGATGCTTAGCATTTAGTAGTGTATGAAAAAGCCCATGATCTGTCGGAGTCTATACCAAGTTCAATCTTCTGATTAATTTATTAATTCTCTCCTACACGTTCCACAACATCGTTACTAAATAATTTCGCTCGATCGAACTCGCAGCAAAATCCACTAAAATTGATAGGAAATTAGTATGACGGGCTGGCGGGAGCTCAGCCAATGTCCACATTCAATGTTGGTGGATAATGAAAATTAATAAATTTTAGGGGCTACCTACTTCACAAGCGAATTAGCCTGAACTAAACAGGTGGACGATGCTCGTATTATGCTAATAGGTCGTATAACCCAGGCGCAGGTAAACACATATCATTAAGGTTTTGCATAATAGAATGCTGGCACTACTGTTTTGTTTGTGCATGTCTATGCATTTTCATTTTAGGATGCGGGGGAAGAATTAAAAAGTTTTGTTGTAAAGTGTTTTTTTTTTTCGTACTCAAAAAAATATCCTACCTACCAGAGAGGCCAAAGCTGGCGGAAAAAAGCATCGTTGCTAGTTTAAGGGGACTACATGACCTAAAGCGCGGTCTCTGTCGGACTGCATAGAAAAGAAAGAGAAGCGCGATGGCACAACGCTGGTAATTTATTGCAAAATATGAAGCAATTATCTATTTACAAAAAATCTATTGTTTTTATCGTAAAAAGAAAGTTTTAGAGGTATCTTCATGATTTTTTTCGATCGTATCAAATTAGGTCTATTATGTTTTCAACACACTATCTACCGCGGCGTTGCACGGGGGGGTTCCGGAATTGGTATTTTAAGAGGAACCGGGACCACCCCTATGTGCTGATGGTGATCACCGGGGTGGTTTTAGTGAGGTAAAAATCCCACACTTCCCGACCCGGAGGTCGGGTGCCTTTTGAAGGTTTCACCCCGACAAAAAAAAAACAGGTACGTGCGTCTCCGGCGCTAGGTGCACACGTTTTTCTGCACAGATTTTTCCCTAGAGAATATTTGTCAGATTTGTATTTCAGTAAAATACAAATCTGACAAATATTCTCTCATTTATTCCTTCGACATGACGTAGGTACGGGCACACATCAAAACCAAAAGAATTTCAGTCATATTTCTGCAAAAAAATACATAATACTGAACTTGTTTCAATTTATAAATAAAACATTTTAAACTAGGCAAATAGGCCAGCTGCTGAATGTCTAATATTTATTAGTCAGGAGTGCGTGTCAGAATTTAAATAAAAGCACATAAAAATAAGATGCGTTTTCTTTAACTCTAGAGGAAATGCTAAATTTTGTAACATCATAAAATATTTTAAAGTTCAGTATATTAATAGCGAAACAAGACATCTGGATAAGATTAAATGTTTTTAGCGCTTTTTTGAACCTACTTGTATAATTTGGACAACTGCCACATAAATATACTGAACAACATAATAATAATAATTTGAACGATCAATACAAACCGTTTTCAAGCTTATCTTCATACTTCTTGAAGCAACTGATCACGTCAGGCATATATTTAACTACTTAGCTGCGCCCCGCGGTTTCATCCGCATAAATGTCGATCCCGTGGAATATATGGATAAAAAGTAGCCTATATGTTAATCCAGGGCGTCAGCTACCGCCATACAAAATTTAATCAAAATTGGTCCAGCCGTTTGAGCGTGAAGAAGTTACAAACATATAAACACACACACCCTCACCCGCACACTCACAAACTTTCGCCTTTATAATATTAGTGTGATTAGTGTGATTTTCCCGTAAAACAATGCTTCTAAGAAAAGTCTAAATGATAACAGCCGCAGGATCGAAGGTTAAGCTACGCTTGCCGCGGTTGGTTCGTGGATGGGTGACCTATCCATTACATATCGAGACCCCTCCGTCCCGGCTGTCATTCGTAGATCTTTGACAGTCGTTACAGGTAGTCAAAGCCCGAAGTCGGACAACCAGTCTTACCAAGGGGTATCGTGTTACCCAGTAACTGGGTTGTGGTCATCAGGTAGGCAGTCGCTCCATGTAAAATCAAGGCCCAACATAATTGAGAAAGGGCTAGGAAGATTGTTCTCGAGGAAAACAAGCCTAGTTTTTGGTGTCAAAAAAACATTTTGCGTGAGCTTATCAAACACGGTTGCGATAAAGAAACAGCGTTCCCAATGGCGGCCGAAAACAATTGAGAGTAGTTCATGCACATTTTGCTTGCGCGATAACTACCGGCATATCGAACTGCGTTTTATAAACAATTTTAATCGTCGATTGTTCCGCCTCTTGGTTACCACTTGCGTCAACCCATTGTTCAAACCGCAAGATCAAGGAACGATTATTTACAACCGCTAGTCATACATTGCGCGCATTGTTCCAAGACTCAAAGCCCCACTCCGAAACTGCCACGGAATGTATCAATGTCAGCGGATAAACGGTAGCGGACAATCGTAGTAGAGTCCGGATTTCAGCGCGAAATGAAACTTCGCGGAATACTTAAGTGAAAAGAAAAAAAACAGTAAGAATAGTTTGGTGTCAGATGCAACGACGTCGCGACGGTTCGTGGTACGAGTCTGTTTGAAACTTTGGATGCTACTGGAAACTGCCTCGGCTATTGTCGTCGAGTTCTACGACTCGACGACTTATATTAAAAAGTAAAGCTCTACTCATGTAAATTCGTTACAAATAAATCACTCGTCGTGACATATTTCTCACAACTCTTTGAATGGGTGATTAATCGCGTCTGCAGATCCCTTTCGCGTATCTTCGGGTCGAAAAAATCTTTTCAGTTTCCTTTTCCTTTGCCTCTTTTATATAATCTTATTTCAACGACAAACATGTAAAAATGTTTGACCTTTCCAAGAGACAAAAATATAAAAGAATTTTAATTGAATGCCGAAGTAGTGAAACTTCCCGATTTGTTTGACTTTGAGATCCGGAAGATACAAAAATGTCCCACGATTTAGATCGTTGTTCGGTTTTTCCAAATTAAAATTCTTTATACGCGTTTGACATCCATACTAACATTATAATACCTAATTAATAATCAAGAGTCTTTGAGTTGTGAAAACATGACATTGAAACAGAACTTACTGGACAATAAAGTCTCACGTCGCATGTCATCTCGCATATTTCGGCCACACACTCGGCACACTGACACTCTTCCCAAAGTATTAGAGCTCAATTTAGAAAGCCATCCTCAAAAGTCGATATGACATTCTCGCATCCATAAGTCCGTGACGTGAGAAGCGTTAAACGTTTAGGACCCAATATTGTATATTGAAATTTAGATCATACTACTTTTAGGATTGGGTCTGGAATCGTTTATGACGATCGGGCAAAGTTTATTTTTATTTAAATAAAAATACGGTGGTGGCGCGCAATGCTGTGTGAAGTGAGATTTATTGCGATTGTGAAACAGTTGCGGTTTGCAGGCGGGCCCGTGTACTCTGTATGCATGAAGGCACTCAGCAGTCGTGGAGAATCTTAATTGTACTCCATTGAGAGATTCCAGAGCGCGGCGTCTTTATTTTTGAATAGAGGGAGACTTGTTGCTCCACTCGTGTGAAGGTTGACCGTGATTCACGTGTTGCGCTGCACATTCGTGGGCACCACTTTGTTGGCAATGCTTTGTTCTATTTGCACAAGTAAGTTCTGGAAGCTGAGATAAACATTAACACTGCACGGCGCCGAATACGTAAATAATTTGAACGTCGCGTAAAATTTTATCCGGCGGGTGTCAGAATCAATAACGCTCAAGACATCGTCGACATGTGTCGTAAAGTAGGCCATTTATGACACTCAATAATCGTAAATAACATGAGCAATATTCCCCATAGCCCATAATAATGAGTGTTATTACTGTGTTAACCTAGGGACAGTGTTTACGTCGTCGTCGGTTGGAATGGAACAGTTATTTGAACGACCCTCGATCGTTGTTTAGCTGTCTCGGAGGAGGTCCCCATTGACCCGGCAGGTACTCTTCAGCTCGAGCACCACAAGTCACTCGCTTCCTTGAACGTGACCTCTCTATGGGGTCTCATCAACTTCAAAGGTAATCTGCCCTGGGACATCTGTGGGCGATTTACGTTCGGATGTCCTGTTACGCTGCATACATGTGTAATCAGTTCGATTTGGACGTTGTTCGACTGAAACACGTAATAAATTGGAAATTCAGGGCTTCATTTAAGTCTTGCTTCAGTCTGTTTCCACTCAGTTTCAGACTACCTTTAAACAACAAACATTTAACGCTTAAATTCTTCGAAAACAAAGAAAGGACCTTACCGCTGAATCACGAGTTCAAGACCATTAAGTATTAAAACTTCCTAAAGATTTTTTATCAGCAAGTCAATCTGCGTACGTGTAAAGTATCTTTTATGGGAGTTCAAAGTTCAAAAGCGGATTGTACTCAAATTACAGCGAAAAGCTCTTCCATCTCAATTTACAATTCTTACTCGAGTGCGTTCAATATATAAAACAAGTCTAGTGTCAATGACTGACGTACCCCTGACAGCTATGACCCCTTCATCTTCACATTATACTCCTACCGACCTGTACATACTAAACAAGACAAACAAAAGCCAAACCCAACCTTGTCGTAAAACAAATAAAGTGCTTTTTTGCTTGTATTGTGTACGCATAATTTAAGCCTTTATGAGCATACATTCAATTAAAGGACTGTCTTCGAACGTGGTACGATATTGAAAGGAAATGGATAGGTCTGTTGAGATGAACATGGATGCGTATATTAGCATATCAGATGAACAGACACGTCAGTGGCTGTAAACAATTGAACAACGGTGTGAGACTGTGTAATGGGTGTTATATCTTACTGAGATGACTTTGTCTTATTGTTTTGAGGAGTTGATGCGAAATGTATGCTCTGCGTTAGTTTACTATAAGACATCGCAAGAAGCTTTTTAAAGATGGCCATGGTTGCCAATCTCAGCGGAGACCAAACTTCGCCGCCATTATAATTCTGTAAATACGTATTTGTTACGGTCGCGAATCATATTTTAATCAACGTACAACTTAATACTGACCAGCAAATTGCAAAAAACGCTTTTGCCTTAAGAATACTTCACGAAAGTAAAGTAAACAGTATTCTTGTACAGACGCCAGCACATCAAGCTACCCGAAACTGTCAAATTTTCCTAATTAACTTTTAACCTTATGCTTTTGCGATAAAGTTGAAATCTATTAAATAAATTTGACAGATTGTAGTAGCTTGATGTGCGCCCGTCTGTACTTATATTTGCGTGCTTTGCTAGCAAGAGGTAAAATTTGTTTGTAAGTTTGTATGTAGGGGGTAATCTCTGGAACTACTAGTCGGATTTGAAAAAAATATTTTTGCATTTGTTAGCCTAATTCTTGAGGAATGCTATAGGGTATATAACATCACGCTAGGATTCTAAGGAGCCGAACAAATACAAAGTCGGAAAGAATGCTAAGCAAAAATGAAGTAAGTACTAGCGCGGGCAAGCGACGCGATGCGATGCGAAAGGGTGAGTTGGGGAACAACAAATTTCATGCAGACGAAGTTGTGGGGAGAATTTAGTAAATAATATAAGTAGGTATGTCTTCCTTTGGATATCCCGGATACTTAGTTAAGAATCGGGATCATCATCTACCTAGTCTTTTCCCAACCATGTTGGGGTCGACTTCCAGTCTAACCGGATGCAGCTGAATACCAGTATTTTACATGGAGCGACTGCCTATCTGACCTCCACAACCCAATTACTGGGATACGATAGCCCTTGATAAGACTGGTTGTAAGACTTTCGGGCTTCTGACTACCCGTAACGACTGTCAAGGATCCATGAATGACAGCCGGGACCAACGGCTTAACATGCTTTCCGAGGCACGGATGGGTCTCGGTATATAAAGATGGTCACCCATCTACAGACCAACCGCGGCAAGCGTAGCTTAACCTGATCTTTCGACCTATGCGGCTGTTATTATTTAGCCACGGGCCCCTCTTAGTTAGGAATCGGGATACATTGCTCAAAAGTTGGAATCTATTATACAGATTTTTTTTTACTTGTTCGTATTTTTACAGGGTGTTCTACCCATGAATAATTTTGACACTGTAAAAAAAATCACCTGTATAGATGGACAGATAATGTTCATTTTCTATTTCTTGATAACTTTAGTGTCATTTTGGCATTATTGTGTCTAAAAATTACTTCAAAACTAAAATGAAAAAGTGTTCAAAAACTGCCTCTAAGCTTGTAAGCACTTAGCTCCTTTTAACACGTCAAAATAAATATTTTCCTAGTAACTCAAACAAGAAAAGAACTTAAAATACTGCGGACTTACAAAGCCGGAATTCAACGCGAAGCTTGAGAGAATTTAATTACAAAGATCATTGATTCCATAACGCTTGGTAAACAGGAGACTTCCAAGCGGTTTTATTCTTTAAAAAAGTTCTATTGTCGGATCAAACCCTGTCATGAATGATAATTCTTATAAACAGAGTCCCGCATAATTTTAACGGGAAAATTTCTTCATTTACATTTTATATTAATGGTGGAACATTAGCTGTTTTTTGGTAGACTTAGTAGCTTTGTTTGATAAAAAAATTTGGACAAGCAATTGTAATGGACTTCGCTAGATAAAAAAAATTGTGTTTATTTTCTTACTAGCTTCTGCCCGCGACTGCGACCGCGTGAAATTTCAGACTGCCGACTCCTGGCTCCGAAGGGTTGTAGCGTGATGTTAAATATAATTTTTCAAATCCGACTGGTGGTGGTGGTGGTGGACTGGTGGTAGTTTCAGAGATTAGCGCATTCAAACAAACAAACAAACTCTTCAGTTTTATTATTAGGATGGATAGATAACGAACACGTGTCACGAGAACCCCTACGCTCTTCAATAATTTCATTATAGAGATTGTTTTTATTTTTACCCGTATTATACCCACCGCCGCCGTTGGTCCCGGCTGTCATTCGTGGCTCTTTAACAGTCGTTACGGGTCGTCAGATGCCCGAAAGTCTGACAACCAGTCCACAGACTACTTAGAGATACTACGTACCTATAACCAGTCTTACCAAGTGGTATTATTAACTGGGTTGTGGAGGTAAGATAAGCAGTCGCTCTATGTAAAATACTGGTATTCAGCTGCAACCGTTAGACTGGAAGCAGACCCAAACGTAATTGGAAAAAGGCTAGGCAGATGATATATACCTACTGAATATCAGCTAATTTATTTTAACAAGCTTTTATCACTTAGCCTGCAAAACCGCACGGTGACATGTGGAAATATTTTACAGTGCACATAATTTAATAGGTAATACCTCAGTATCCAATCAGTTTAAGTGGCCATTTTTAGTGTCAGCCAGCATATAACGCCACATAAACCAAGCGCACATAAAACTGGGAAATGTTTGTTAACATCCAAAGACAAACGCTATAAATGTTACAAAAAGCGCTCTGAAAAAAAACATCTCATTTCTCTCTAATCTCTCTAATCTATCTCGCTCTCTCTAACTAATCGCTCTCGCTATCTCTCTCTGTAATATCTTATTTCTCTCTAATCTCTATCTTTATAAAATTTCTCATAATGGCTATCGGAAATTTTAAAAGTGTAAACTACAATCTCGGTAAATGCATGCATCAAGGCTTCATGATATGCATGGAGAGTGAAATATACTATGAATTTAAAATTTAATTTTAGTCTCGTGCAGAATTTTCCATTCCTTCACACAGAAAATCACTTTTGGTCCATAATAATATGTATGGCAACGTAAACGGGCTAGCCTGCCAGGGTTTCTGGCTGGAGGCCCTAATTTATTGAGGCAACCACAGGCAAGTTCGGTTAAGCACACGACAATCTCCTAGATTGAACTGCGAGAAGTGCGAGATGCCATTTAAAAAAAGAGCTGTCAGGGTGACATACACTATGTTAGACACTTTGACAGACCACCGTTAGAGAAACCAAAACAATCCAAGTTGTGATATGACCACAGCCTGATTATTTTCTCCTGACAGCGGATCAGCATTTGCAAAGGCAGCTCGAATCATTTTTTGCACTCAGCCCTCACCTACCTCACCATGCCACTACCGTGTTGGAAGACTGTAGTATGCTCTATGAATTTAGACTGTGGTGTATTTAGTATTAGTAACTCGTGCTGGTGTCAGCAACTCCACTTCAAAGCCCCCGTTTTGCGTATGGATGGAAAAATCGATGATTCGATCCACTCCAGCTCCTCAAGGAGAGCCAGCAACGCCAATCGACGAATTAGTGACAATCTCACGAAGGGGTCCGAAACGCTTTGCACTGCATGTGGCAACACCAGGCAGTTAAAAAGAATATGAGCAGCCCTCTCTGAGCAATCTCGTCTTCCTTCATGCAGGCCCTGCACAGTGGACTGTCTGTGACTCCAATAACAAAGAGGGTCATCTCAACAGCCCTCTCACTTGAATTTGTATATGTATATATAATTATATATATTTAAATTATAAGTATATATTATAGTAAATAGTATGTATGTGTATATAACCTATTTATGTATCTAGTTTTAATAGTTTTTTTTATCATACTTTCTCTCAACCAAAGCACCTGGCCATCTAATCTCTTCATTACCCCTGGATGACTGATAGAGAATGACCTTTTTGTGCGAAAAGTATAAATAAATAAATAAATAAAGAGGTCTGTCGACTGTGGTGTAACCAACGTTTGGTTTTATTCGTAAAAAAACGCAATGCTATCAGATTTTGACTTTTTTCTTCGACCGACAGACGCTTATTCAAATAAGAAAAGAAATAGTTACGACATTAGACAGTTATAGCCGATTATAAGAACTTGTTAAATTACGGCATTAGAATAAAACCTTGACATTATAGCCTCCGGCATTTGACACAAGAATATTAATATTACTTTTTTTTTTTTTTTCATATTTTGCAAATCTCCTTTGCAACCTACAAGGCTATTTGGAGAAACAATTTTATTAGTGCCTAAAATTCAATGGCATTTGAGGTTTCTGTATCGGGGACGAGGCCAGGATTATATTTATTACTCAATCATATAAGATTAGGTAATAATGAGTTATTAGCGTCAAATAACTTATGCAAAAACAAAGTTAAACTTGAAATGTCATGTTCTTGTATAAAACAATCCATATAGCAATGTAGAATGAGAATATTCCGACAAAAACTGGCGGTAAACCCGAGTTTAAGTTGTCAATTGGTTTGTGGGAATAAAATTTAAAATACAGTAACTGGCTCGAAGGTTTAGGCTAGCTCTAAAGTTAGAGCTTGTGTTGTAATAAGACGGAATAGGTTTAATACACGTTAATCTAGTAAGATACTTTTGCCTCATACTTTTTTTATTAAAGAATATATTCTTAAATAACATTAAAGCTACAGTTTCACCACAGCAAATAAATGCATCTCACTTTTTTCAGTAGCCGAACAATAATTGGAAACTGTTGTATTATTTCAATGTAGATCAGGTGCATTATTTCCCAGTTCCCGCCGCAGTACCACGACAGAAGATGTGCGGCTGACAAGCCGTGTTGGCTTGCAACATTTGGATCGACTATTGATATGAGACAAATGCTCACTACTAAACACACATATCCTTCTAAATATTGTAATAATATTTACGATAATTTTTAGGTTTCCGTTCCCAACGAGGAGGGGCCCCCTTAGGGCCGAAGCCTGCCGGGTCAGCGGGATTGTCCGAAAGTGTTACCGCTGGCCCGGAACATAAAGGGCTAAGGAAGGAACACGGGTGGGTTTTAGTCAGTAAGACAGTAAGAGTCTGACACTCCCTTCCGTTCCACCCAGAGCGGGAGGGGGCATTTGATGATTTCCAATCCGCAAAAAAAAAAAAGGGTGCTAACGAGATCCTATTACTAAGGCTCCGCTGTCTGACCGTTCGTCTGTCTGTCACAGGGCTGTATGTTTGGAACCGTAATAGGTAGATAGCACACTAGCAATTTTTGAGTGTACTACTATGACCGCTATAATAAAAATAAAATTAAGTTAAAAATAAAGAGGGTCCCAAGAAACAAGTTTAAAAAAATAAAAATGTAGAGTTAAATATTGTGCGGTGGTACAATAATAAACACTACATTTACTTTTTAGGGTCCCGTTTTTACCCTTTGGGTACGGAACCCTAAAAAGGTATATAACACGTACCTAAGTATAGACTATCTCCAAGACAAGATTGACCGGACGAGATAACAATACATAACAATACTAAACGGTCGAATATTTCCAAAACAAACTCGATTATAGTCCAAACGTGTTCAGAGACACACGACACCATGCAGAAGATTGCTGTTTAAAACTACCTGCGACTATAAAATCGATAAAATAAGCCTTTTTTTTTTTCGGATGGGAAATCATCAAATGACCCCTCCCGCTCTGGGTGGAGCGGAAGGGAGTGTCAGACTCTTACTGACTAAAACCCACCCGTGTTCCTTCCTTAGCCCTTTATGTTCCGGGCCAGCGGTAACCCTTTCGGACAATCCCGCTGACCCGGCAGGCTTCGGCCCTATGGGGCTCCTCGATGCTGACATCTCTTTGAGGCGCGCGTGGAACACGTACGCGCCGTCCGGCACGGGCCTGGTCCTGATCGGACGGTGAGCTACCCATTACTCTCCGCCCGCAGGCCCGCGCCTACGGTGGCCGGGAGTCGTCACGCGGCTCCCGACGCCCATAAAATTAGGCTTAGTTGGCATTTCGATATGTGCACTTTGGGAAGAGTATTGGGTTTGGACAGTAACAGTCTGGCTATAGAAACTAACCTTATATAACCCTTCGACCTTCCCAGGATCGAAATATTCATGAGGCTAGACCCTCGAAAAATCTATATTCTATACTAATATTATAAAGCTGAAGAGTTTGTTTGTTTGTTTGGTTAAACGCGCTAATCTCAGGAACCATTGGTTCGAATCGAAAACATCACGTACCTATACAGGGTTATTGATAAAACATTAACAACCTCTTAAGAGGTCATTGTACTCGTCATTATGAACAACTTTTACTATGGGACCAAACCTGAACTCGCGAAAAAAAAATCAGCTGTTCCCTACATTTTGACGAGTTATACGAACATAAATATAGGGAACAGCTGATTTTTTTTTCGCGATTTTACATTTGATACCCCGATTTTTGAGGAAGGCTATAGGCTATTAAACATCACGCTAGGACCCTTAGGAGTTGAGTAAAAAGAAAAAGAAGTCAGAAGTTTTCGCTAAGCGAAAAAGAAGTAATAGCGCAGGCAGGCGATGCGATGCTACGGAATGGGTCGGGGGTATAAAAAAATTCACGCGGACGAAGTTGCGGGCAGAAGCTAGTATAAAATATAAGGTAAAATATGCTCATTCATCAAAATAAAGTAAGTGTGAACCTTTTTAAGGTACTTAAGGGGCTTACAGGACCAAAACACAAAAAACGCAGGTTTTAGAAAAAATAAAAGTATATGATCGACTTACAGTACCTAAACAAAATCAGAAAAAATTACGATATTCTTCAGGATATAATTATGCTAGGTAGATAGTGTGTTGAAAACGTAATACTAGTACAACTAATTTGATACGATACAAAAAAAATCATGAAGATACCTCTAAAATCTTTCTTTTTACAACAAAAACCATACTAATATACTTACAATCATTATGTTTTTTTTGTCAAATTATTCTACAAGCAACATACTAAAGAATTAGTGTTTTCATTTTTTACTCCAAACAATTGGTTTTTTGTAAATAGATAATTGCTTCATATTTTGCAATAAATTACCAGCGTTGAGTCATCGCGCTTCTCTTTCTTTTCTATGCAGCACACATTATAAGAACAGAGGCAGCCTCTTTGTTGTCTAGTGGTCGCAAGCGCTACCGCTGAGCATGAGGTCCTTGGTTCGATTCCCGGGTCAGGCTTATGTTATTGGATTTTTTTATCTAGAATTTCTCAGTAGCAGTCCGGAGTCTAGATTTGTGCCGGGTTGATAGCAATAGGGTCGCCCCCTATTACATAGGACTTAAACATAATGGCGAAATGTGGGTGTACTATAGGTACAGACGCCAGCATATCAAGCTACCCGAAACTGTCAAATTTTCCCAATCAACTTTGAATCTTAAGCTGTAGCGACAAAGTTGATAATCTATTAAGGAAATTTGACAGATTGCAGTAGCTTGATGTGCTGGCAGAGGCCTATAAACCCTTCGGGGAATACAGTCGCGATGTTATGTGATAAGAACCATCCGCCGTGTTTGTTGTTGGAGGTAACATACTTTACTGAGAACACAATAACCGGCTTTAATATAGTTATAATAGAGCTCCCGGTAATCAAGCCTCAGCTTTGTCTTAGCTGTCAACTTATCTGATGTAAATTAATTACAGCTGCTATCAATCACGGGGCGACAAACTGTTTCAATATAATCGTTTCAACTACACGAGTATATCATTGTAGCGTTAACAAGTAATCGAGTTGAAACGATTCACATGCCGATTGTCTTGTATCGATACTCTTAAAGGGTGTGGGAGGAGTCTTATTGTAGTCCATTACACACATATCAATGTAACAAGTTAATTTTTTGAAGAATTGTGGTGTTGAGAAGATACAAATGATACTTAGGGCGCATTCCACCAATTTTTTACCGACTTTACAAAAAGGAGGAGGTACTATGTTCGGGTGTTTGTATGTTTTTTTTTTTTTTTTTTTTTTTTTTTTGTATGTTTGTTCATCGAATACGCCGCCAATTGTCGACGGATTTTCAAAATTCTTTTTTTGTTCGAAAGTAGATAGTTCTGAGGTGGTCCCATTGTCACCAAGTTAGGATCTGATGATGGGATCTTAGAGAAATCGAGGGCAACCCTCAAATTTTATAGGCTCACTTATTGTTTTTCGCATATTTTATGAAGTATCTTGTGTATTTGTGTATGTTTGTCACCATCTCAGGTAGCTGGGCTGATGATGGAAGGTACAACTCCTTAACAGTAAGAAGTTACTCGAACAGGCAAGGACTGTTTTAGTAAATTGTTTTGATGTTTGATAGGGCATTTGCCACATTTGGTCTCATGATCATCAAGTCATGACCTGATGCTGCAGTCAGGATAGTCTGCAGAGTACCTAACTCCTCGACAACTAACAGCAGATATATCGTGTTTAGGCTCATTTAAAAGGGCTCGATGTGTGGATAAACGTACTGTTATTGAGGAACACCGAAGACCTGATGCTGAAGCCAGGAGCATCAGAAAAAGTACAAACCTTTAAATTACAGCACCGTAGTCGTGTTTGGGCTCATTTTAAACAGGACTAATTTTTAAAGTTCAATGCAATGTTAACATAAGTCTGGCCTGATGCTGCAGCCAGGATTATCAGCATCTAATCTAAAAACTAATAAAAGGAGAACTCCTCAACAATTAACGTCCCTGCATCGAAAAAAAGAATATTTTATAAAAAGGCGATGGGCAAGTTGACATTAGGCTATTGTAACTTAGATAAATTATAAATAGACCCACTAAAAAGCGAGAAATAAAAACTTTTTAACAAAAAAAAAAACCGACTTCCAAAAAAAACACTACAAACTGAAAAATAACTTTAATTTCGGAAGTCGGTGGCAAAAACTAAAATACTGATCCCTAAGACACCGACTTCCGAAATTAAAGTTATTTTTCAGTTTGTAGTGTTTTTATACCTAGAATAAGTCCTATCCTGACAAAAAAATACTGAATTTTTGACAGTTTTACCATACTAGAACTGTCAAACGTCCATTTTATTCCACGAATACAAAATCTTTCCATTGAAAAATCAGCCCTTAAAGAAGTATAAGATAGATCTCGGAATCAGACATTTTTATATTCGAAAGGTGTTTCAAAATTAACCCAGCAAATTTTAAGAGGTGCTTTAGACCATCCCACTGAACAACTTTCACTATGGGACCAACTTTCACTATGGGATCACCAACTCTGAAATCACGAAAAAAAAAAACTGCAGTTAAATACAAAAGTTACCTACTTGACCAAAATGTATGAAACAGCTGATTTTTTTTTCGTGATTTCATAGTTGATCCAATAGTGAAAGTGGATTAGTTCGATGGTCTTAAGCATCTCATAAAGTTTGTTGGGTTAATTTTGAAACACCTTTTATAGGTACTTAATAGAAAAACAAGCATGCTGGATTTAGGAAAGCAGGGTGTTAGGCTCAATAATAGGTGCCTGAAAGTGAAAATGGATGGCGCCGCCGAGGTCGGCCCAGAAAGAGATGGCGAGATGACCCTGGACGCGAACCGCGAGGGCTGGGTCGAGGTGGAAAAGGGTTGCTGGTTCGTAGACCCGTAACTGAAAATGGTTATTATTTCGGTATGTGATACATAAGAATACAGTGTATAGACTCCTTTACTCTGGACCACTATTTACGACACACCCTGTATGTACGTTGTCAGGTGTACAGAAACGGACATAGGGTACCTTTCATCCCGAAAAAAAGTGCTGTTCCCGAGGAAAACAACAAAAACACGTGGCGCCATCTATTATCATAATAACATTTATTAT
Source organism: Oligia latruncula (assembly GCA_948474745.1). Lineage (NCBI taxonomy): Eukaryota > Metazoa > Arthropoda > Insecta > Lepidoptera > Noctuidae > Oligia > Oligia latruncula. The sequence continues at coordinate 7,401,338 of OX419686.1, read as the reverse complement.
GATAATAGATGGCGCCACGTGTTTTTAGAACGGGATCGACACCTATACGGGTGAAACCGCGGGGCGCTACTAGTAATGTAATGATTAAATAACAATGACATTTGCTTACTTTGTAAAGTATTATATTATTTTTTCATTGTGAATGTGAAGACGATGTGGGTCATTTTACATATATATATATATATATTTTTTTTTTTATTCTCTCTGTTCTGTTTTTTTTTTCATGGTCTGGCAGTTTGAGTTATTTATGTGGCCTACCCAAATGTCCTTTCTTTGGTATTGTTCGTCGAATCGTTGAGCTCCTTAAGTCTTGAGTTGAGCTGCACGATTTTTGACAAATGCGTGCACTGACTGGACAGGTCCTCTCAATCTGTGTGGTTCTTTCCTCAAAAGACCACCTCAGACATCGATCTACATGGTCTTCATATAACCTGACCAAGATTATGTCTGGACTTTAAAAGAGACTGTGACCTCTGAGTTTGTTTCGGCCTTTCTTCTCAGAGTAGTCAGATAGGAAACGCCGACTTCATCTAGTTTTAAAAAAACATGATTGACGTGTAAAAGTGTTTGTACAAACCTACTTACTTACAAAATAAAATCATTTCATTTCATTTCATTTCATTTCATTAATCGATAAAATTTCCAGTAGACATCCCATTTTATAAGAATCTGCAATACTTAAAATAAAAACCGTGTTAAAATAATAAATGAAAATGGTAACTGTCGGTATATTAAATCTGAATGTACCGCTCGCTAGATACAGTGTGCGCGTGATTAATGATTTTGACGGGAACGCCATAAAAAATGGCAGAGACGAACTCTGTACCAATTACTACGCACATTTTCATATTATTTATGAGAGTAATTTTAATGGCACCGTTTTGACTGTTATTTTTGAACATTATGTACACAAAAACTTGCTAAGCAATTAGTTTACGTCGGTGCATTTTTAATAGGTACGCGTAAAAGTATTTATGATGTTTCATACAGCTGACGTTAGATTTGAAATGTTTGTCATATTTTCTGACGAAAGCCGTTAATTTTAATGTCAACGGCTTAAGATTCATAGAATACATGACCAAATACAACACGTCAAGTTACTGTACAAGAAAGGGCAAAAGAATTTTTCTGATGCCAAAACTACGTATCACGCTAACAGAATGCGTGGTCGCCGCTTAATCAAACGATCAATATAAATCATTCAAACACATGTATCTGCCACAAAATGCATCAAAATTCCGACATTATGCCAAGCAATTAACGTATGAAATATTTCTGCTCAGATAGATGACATACATCTAGTTAACACGACGATAAACTAAGAGGACAGATCCGCAGACAGAAACCATATTTCACTTAATTTAAACTGACAACTAATGACGTCTATATCATAGACTGTCAGTGTACACTAGCATCGATTACTCTATCAATATAAACGTCCCTAAACAATTGAATGGGATCATAATAAATAATTTATGCGACCGCAGTAACATACCGTTCTGATTGAAACTAATGACGTTCTATATTGGTAGCTCATTCAGTTAGATCGGTCTATTTAGTCGTATTGGGCTCGTGAATGAGACCATTAATAAGCATTCGTCTTTCGCATTCCACGCGTGAGCGACGGATGCGGGTTATAATTTCGGCCCTGCCCTTTTGACAGTGTCCCTTTTGCGGTCATTAACATGTGGGGGAAGTCATTGAAATTGACATTGGTGTTTTGTTTTGACGAACAAAATACCAATGTTGAAATACCAATTGACTTGAAAATTCATCATTCATCATCATCATTTCAGCCAGGAATCACCCACTGCGAGGTATAGGCCTCCCCTTTCTTCTGCCATACTTCCCGGTTCCGTGCGTCTCTCATCCAGGTGGTTCCCGCGACTTTGACAATATCGTCAACCCAGCGCGATTTTGGACGGCCCTGGTTTCTTTGGACTAATCTTGGCCACCATTCGGTCACAGCTTTACTCCATCGATCATCACCTCGTCACTTGACAATTCAATTGTAAAATATAAATTTTCCTCCAAATACGTCCCTGTATACTTCGTTATGATTTTTGGAATATCATGCTCAACGTTTTGATATTAAATTGAGTCGAAGTTTATTTTGAAATTGGATAAATAAGTGAAAGGGTATTTGATGAAACGATGAGCATGTCAAACGGAACTCGTTTGAAGACATTTGGTTTTTTTCATTATATCGTTTATTACTTTATTTTTACGAGTTTTGCTACTGACATTTATGAGCCAATTTTTTTATCCGATTAAAGAAAAAAACAAAAGAACAGCTTGCCTACTTGATGGCCATCATGCTTAAATTATATTTATATTGTTCTCTTATAATTGTAAAGGTGATAAAACGTTTTGATAAATATGGGTCATTAGTTCATTGAAATAAAATACGACCTGTGTCTTTGCGAAATACCAAAAACCAAATATTTCGCAAAAAGTACAGGTCGTATTTTATTTCAATGGACTAATGACCCTAATTTATCAAATTTTCTGACGAAATAAAAGGAAGCCTACTTTAAGCATGGCTGTGCCCGCGGCTACCAAGTGTAAAGTGTATATTTTCCGGGTACTTATGTACCTACATAAAGTCCCTTTTCAGGTAAGCAGTTACCTTTCTATCAAATTACATCAAAATAGGTTTTTTTAAACACCCTTCGAGGGGCAGACATCGTTTTTCTGATATTAAAGAATAGGGTGATAATGGGCGGTCTTATCGCTATGTTAACGCGATCTTTTAAAGACAACCGTAAAAAAGTATATGAAAATAATTCGGCATCCGGTTAGACTGGAACCTGACCTCAACATAGAAAAAGGCTAGGCAGACATATTGATTGACAATAAATTAAATACAATACCAAAGAGTCAGTTATCACATTATATTATCATTTCTTGATTAAACTTAATATGTTCAATTCCTGTGCCCCCATCAAGCAGGTCTCATGCTGTTTATTGCTACGGGACCCGTTCCTCAATTAGTTTATATTGGTTGACGTAAACGCAAGGCAATATGGCCGCTACTCAGTGGGTTCCGTGTATTATTACTATAGGCAATAACCAATAACTATCAAGTAATTTGTGTTGACTAGCGTCGTGTGTTGGACTATGGAATGATAGTATGACGTTATTTATCAGTTGTGTTGGAATTTAGCGAAATTCTGCCTGCAGTGTTGGGGCCAGGTATTCGATCTTGGGGTTGAAAAGGGTCAGCGATTACTAATATGTATTATAAATATGAAATCATCTGCCTAGCCTTTTCCCAACTATATTGGGGTCGGATTCCAGTCTAACCGGATGCAGCTGAATACCAGTACCTACCTATTTTAGATGGAGCGACTGCCTATCTGACCTCCACAACCCCGTTACTGGGTACGTAATACGATACCCCTTGGTAAGACTGGTTGTCAGACTCGGACTTCTGACTACCCGTAAAAACTGTCAAAGATCCACGAATGACTTAACGTGCTTTCTGAGGCACGGAGGGGTCTTGGTACGTAAAGATGGTCACCCATCCATAGATCAACCGCAGCATGAGTAGCTTAACCTGATCGATCGACCTGTGCGTATGTTATTATTTAGCCACGGGAAATTAACTCAAAATTTGGCTGAAATTTGTCATATGAATAGATCATGACTTAAGTAAGGTTAAATCCTTAAATATACTGTCCGACCTCCACGTGGGCGTAACAGCGGGCAAAAGCTAGTCTGCCAATTATAAGCATAGCATAAACAGCCTATAATGTTCCCACTGCTGGGACAAAGGTCTCCTCTCGCTGAGAAAGAGTCTACCTACCTGTAAGATTACCAGCCGGTTGATTCTGTAAAAATCTCACCGTGAAAACTTAGGTGAAGTGAATTGGTTTTTGCTAGGAATTGACACTATTGAGAGCTCACTCCACGCTCACTTCACCTAAGTTTTCACGGTGAGATTTTTACAGAATAGCACCGCAGTAAATAAACTGAAGCAGGTAATTGTGAGTGATGACGACGAACTGGTGAAACACGCGGGTTTTCACTGGGGGAAACGCAGGATCTTTCATTTGGTTCGGGCCTAAGTCCAGAGCAGTGGAAACCTTTCTGCTGAGACGATGATGAGAATAACTTTCCGACTCAAAAGCCGTCAAAAATCAGAATACAATGATGCATCACTTATTTTTGGATTCCTGCACACAATGCCTGCAGTTGGAACTACTTAGTTCATTGACAGATCACTTAGGCTTTAATGTACCTTTTGTAAACTAATTGAACGTTCAACCGTGTCTGACGACGACCATTTTGCCATTCACTGACAATTGTTGGCCAAATTAGGTCTAAAAATAACAATTGGTATTGGTAAATTTAATGGCCACAAATGCGACTTCAAAGACTAGCTTATGAACCATTCTATAACCGGCAATTTAAGAATTGACAATCTATACATACATACATACAAATAAATAAAATTCAAGTGTCTGTTTGTAATGTCAAAATAACAGCTTTTTAGTAAATGAAAGTAGGTATATACGGAACTTACTTACAAAAAAAAAATCAATTTTTAAAATTTTTGTCCGGCTGTCTGTTTGTTCCAGCTAATCTCTGAAACGGCTGAACCGATTTTGACGGGACTTTCACTGGATGTTACAAGGAGTAACATACTATTTGTCCCGGTAGCATGTTCCCGTAGGAAAATTTACGACAACCACGCGGGCGTAGCCGCGGGCAGAAGCTAGTACAAAATAAACTGTAAATAGAAATATTTTATGGTCATCGCTTATGAAAGATCCAAAAATAGATAGTTTCACAATTGTATAAATAGCTTTATTCGCGATGGAAAAATCAGTTTTTTCTGGATAACAAAGAAACGATAAACGAAATATAATAAGGAATATTTCTTCTATATTTACGTTACGTTATTTACGTTCTATAAATACTGCGGAAACCAGCATTTACTGGGGGTCAGAAAACCACCCCACAGGAAACGTCAGTGACAGCCGGAGTATTGGATCCCTTGCTGCAAAGTGCCAAACGAACTAGAAGCTGTTCAAAGGACTGCCAAATGTAATTGAAAACAAAACAAAGCATGATAAAACGAATTTGGTTAAAGAATATAATACAAGGTTATAAATTATATAATATTATTATATAAGGTTATATATCTTCTTCTTGGTCTTTAATTCTGAACATTATGCGTTGTGGTTTTTACAGTAGTAGTTTACAGAATGTTTCTAGTGGCTCTTGGCACAGACCTACTCCAATTTGGACCCGCTGTGTTCCTATATCTAATCTTTTGCAGCGCCTTTCGCTATCGCTCTTTGTTAATATCGCTGACTGAATTCGATAGTGGCACAAGACAAAATTCAACAATTTGAGAAAACGTACAATAAATATTCGAAGACTAGTGCGCGTTATTACTAACTCAAATTGCTTACAAATTCGACTTGTGCCACTAATGTATTCAGTCAGCGATATGGTTATTTATTTTTATTAATCAAGATAATATTTATATAATATAATCTAACATTTAAAATAATAATATGTACATCTATATGAAAAAAGAAGCAAAAGAATCATAGGGCATAAAATTTTTTTTTTGTTAATTTTATAAACGTCCCCAAATAAACTTATTAACACGTGCTTAAATCTCAGTCCCCTTAGGTTCGATTAAAATCTTAACAGTAATGCCGAATATTTAAAGGTCCATAACAATTTTCTCACTTGTAATGTTAATCGGACTATAAATTTTTTAATTTCAACGCTTGTCCTGTGAATATTAATTAAGAATGTTACTTACGCACGATTCTTTTCCATAGTAATATTTTACCTGGGGAACTTAACGAACGTGTAATGTTATTTTAACGAGAAGTATTTCATTTGCTGCTATATTAAACGGAAGCAGAAGGTAATGAAGCAAATACTTTTAAAGAACTGATTCCATGTTAGTTCTTTATTCACAAATTAAATAAGTTGTAAACTTCATACAAATGAGCAGACATTGAGACTTTATGTAGTACATACTAATTCCATGCATTGAACCTAAGCCACAGATAATATAACTTAAACTGACATTGACAGATAAAGCTGGATGAGAGGGTTCAAAAGCCAAAAAGGTTCTCTCAAGAGAGAAGTCAAATACTATCGCAAACTTACCACGATCAAGAAGAAAATCGCTCGCAGTTTCCTTTTTACCGGTATATAAATCGTGCTGGAAGTAAAAACAAAATTTAGCTTTTGCTAAAAGCCATCCGAGAGTTGGCTCCAAATTGGTTAGTTCCATTACAGCTAGATTTGAAAGAAATGTTATTTCCTTTACCACTGGTTTCGTTCTTTCAACTTTCAGTGAGTTCTCACAGCGCACAGAATCGTCGACTCGGCAGCGTCTTGAGTCGGCAGTACTCCGTTCACTGTTATTTTATCTCTGACAGCAGTAACCTAACAGCAACCTTATTCTAACGAGAATAAAGACCACAATGAATTTGACAGACTTATCAGTGGCAGCAACCCAACAGAATAGAGATCAGTGTGATTTGGACACTGATGCAAAATCAGAGGTAAAAAAAAAATAACTGTGAGAGGACTATAATAATATTCGTGGTGCCGAGTCATTAGTGTCGTAGTACGCCTAAAAGGTGACACGCTTGGTTTGTATGGAAAGTGTTGACAATGGGCTCTAGCAGTGGCCACTGAGGTGTCTCCATGCTCTATAGTTCTGAAGGTTACCTTAAGATCGTCTTTTGTTTGGTTTTAAACCCCGATGGTGATGGTTACGCCTCTTCTGATTTGCATGATGACTCGACATTGTACACTTCGTTTGCGAATTTTCCTTCTTTGCCCGCGTAAATGGAATAAATTAAAACCATTATAATACGGCAGACTCATTACTGGGCTTGGATCTGAGACAAAATTATTATCTGTTCTGTTTTTTTTAATTTTCGTCCATTTGGACAGTGTTCTTGGGTTTTACAAATGAATTTCGTCATCATAACAGCCCAGAATTAGGACAGAATCTGTAGGATATAACTGCAGTAGTACCTATATAGCGATGCGAAAGCAAACAGTTGGGAGTTGCGTTAAAATTGATCAGAGTAACAGAAGATGGAGAGGAGATTCGCAGGAGAACCAAGGTAACCGACATAGCCCGAAGAATTGCCGAACTTAAGTGGCAGTGCACAGTGCTCGCAGAACAGATGGCCGATGGGCCGAAAGGTTCTGGAGTGGAGACCGCGTACCGGAAGACTTAGCGTTGGAAGGCCTTCCACAAGGTGCACCGACGACCTTGTGAAGGCCGCAGGATGTTGGATGCGAGAAGCACATAACCGGTCGAAGTGGAGGTGCTTGGGCGAGGCTTATGTCCAGCAGTGGACGTCTTTCGGCTGAAATGATGAACAGAGGACGGAATTTAATGGCGTGTGTTTAGAGAAGCCAATGGACCGATATAGGATGGTGAAGATGATGAAGATGATATATCCAGCTATGGAATGCTTAACTAAAGGAGATTGGAGAAGTCTAGCACTACTACATATAAGCTGGTGATAATGACGTTGATGATTCCAGCAGTGAAATGCAATAGCCCTGTTATTTTCTGATTGAAAAGGTAGCTGACATCATTCGGCTAACAGCCAGAGAACATAGTATAGGTAGGTACTTACGTTCTGTTCGTTTTCAAAAAGAGTGAGTTCCCATAGTAAGTGCAGAGTTACTTGTGATTCAGTCCACGTCAGGCCCAGAGTGGGCGGTCTAGCAACAATAGTAGAAGGAATCGGCCCCCGGTTAACACTTATTGGTCCACATGTTTCAATTGATTCTTTGGCTGGAGAACGTAATTTCGGCGGAATTGCTCTTTTCTTGTGATTAAAAGAAAATTACTTTAAACTTTTAGAAGCCAGTTTGGGTTGATTGTATTGAATGTTATTTGAACGAAAGGGATTTTCATCTTGTAGTAGACATAATTTAGGGGATAGGTACTCCAAGGTAGACTCGCACAAGATGTCCGTCCAAAACGATTTTTTTTCCGTTTTAATATAAATATATAAAACTCAAAGGTGACTGACTGACATAGTGATCTATCAACGCACAGCCCAAACCACTGGAGGTATCGGGCTGAAATTTGGCATGCAGGTAGATGTTATGACGTAGGCATCCGCTAAGAAAGGATTTTTCGAAATTCCACCCCTAAGGGGCTGCCTCCACGAGCGAGAGAATCGCGGCGATATTATCGTCGTGCCACGTATTTCTATACACTCTCTTAGAACGTGTCTCCACACGGCGATTTCATCGCCGCGGAAATTTGATGGCGCGGCGAGACTATCGCCGCGATTTTCTCGCTCGTGGAGGCAGCCCCTACAGAGGGTGAATGGGGGGAGGGTGAAATTTCACACGGACGAAGTCGCGGGCGGAAGCTAGTTCCAAGTATAAGATTTTTATTTTAACGCAAAAATAAAAATATATCTCTCTGACTATTTCAATTTCTACCAACTATTTTCTAATCCCTACAGATCAAAATTTAATGCACGCGTTGTCCCTATAAGCTATTTTAAACATAGCCACGAATCTCCATAGCCAACTTTATTCCGTATGTATATTCGTCCCACAAACAACAAAGACTGGTTGATCGACAGACCGGTCGAAGGCACAATCAACAGTAATCAAACTTGGCGAGGAACGAGGAACTTACTTCACCCGCTTACCTACTGCTTACATTGTTCGAGAACATCAATTTATGCTAAACGCTGCTGGGCGTTCGCTCCCTTAGTCAGGAATTACTAGACATCTGTAGATTTCTCCTGAAGACTAAGGTCCTCACGTATACCTATACTCATGTTATTTTATCTGTGCCCTTTAAGAATAACGATGACGGTATCGTTAATCCATACTAATATTATAAATTCGAAAGTAACTAACAACAACAGAACACAACACAACAACAACACACAACACAACACATAACATTATTTTTAGTATGCGAAACCCGAAACACGTGTCTAGTATTTTTATTATGTAAAGAATCTTAGATGTACAAAATTTCAAAACTGTATCATGAAAAAAGTTATAAGCTTGTTAAGTTACTTGTTTGTCCGTACAAAAACATGCTCACCCGCGCCGCTCACGCCGCGCCGTCTTGCGCTCATTGATAAAAGTACCTAGGTACCTAACCGTTCGGCGCGGAGATTGGATAACCTACTCGGTGTCCAACTATTGACCTTTTTTAAATATTAACATGGGGTAAAAATTATTGGAATCGATTCAGTTACTTATTCTGAACAAACTATATTCAGGTTTCGCATATACTAAAAATAACGTTGTATATCTTTGTTGCCGTTAATAATATAGTTGGTACAGAATTCACACAAAAAGAAAAAGGAATATCTATGTATTTTCAGCCAGCAACACAATAAGTACAACCTTTGATCTTGCAAATGAATAAACTACAATGGAAATAGAATAATGTTTTTTCCAATAAGCATCTCTATTCTCAACAGGTATTAGCTTCGATTTCTTTCAGCGTATTAAATCTACACATACTAATAATAAGCTGAAGAGTTTGTTTGAACGCGGTAATCTCTGAAACTATCAGTCGGAGTTGAAAAACTATTTTCGCATTTGATAGCCCAATTCTTGAGGAAGGCTATAGGCTATTTAACATCACGCTATGACCCTTAGGAGCTGACCAAAAAGAAAAAGAAGTCGGAAAGATCGTTAAAAACGAAGTGACACTGCGGGCAGGTGATGTGATGCGACGGGGTGGATCGGGGGTACAAGAAATTTCACGCGGACGAACTCACGGGCAGAAGTTAGTCGAATAATAAAGCCAGCAATCCATTACTGAATTAAGTAAGCATGGAATAGTTTTTTCAATAAAATCAGGCTTGAAACATGGACATCATAGAGATCTTCCAATAACTTTATGGATACAAAATCGTTGGAATCCAAAAAATAAGTGAAGGAACTCTTTTATGTCAGTCAAGCGTACAACATTACGCCCGGCGTCCACTCGGCATCGGCACGGCTGAGGATTTTTATGAGACAAATAGAAATATAACTTAATAGTATGACAATAAAATTTAAATTTCAATGACACGGTATGTCGGATACCCTATCTTTATTTTTGCACCTACGATGATTATTATCATTGAAATTTCAATTTTATCGTCATACAATTAAGTTACATTTTTATTCGTCGCATAAAAATCCTCAGCCGAGCCGATGCCGATAGTAGGCGCCGGGCCTTACTTATCCGTGGATTTCATTGGTGACCAAGCGGAAAGATATTGTTAAAATTGTTGGGCGGTTACTAGGCATGTCATGTACCTACAGTAGCTACCTATTGTGTGCCATTCACTGTAATTCGTTTGCTCTTTTTATCGGGATTAGTATTGGATTTGACGTAAATTAGGATGATGAATGGACGTGGACTTCTGCCAAACTGAATGGTGGGTCTTTATTTAGCTCTGTGATCTCTGAAAGAATTATATGCTTCTGGCTTTCGCCCGAGTGGAGGTAGAAAATTATACCACGAGAACGTACAGACGCCATCACATCAACCTACTACAATCTGTCAAATTTCTTTAATAGATTTTCAACCGTATCGCTGAATCATAAGGTTCAATGTTGATTGGGAAAATTTTACAGTTTCGGGTAGCTTGATCTGCTGGCGTCTGTACCTACCGGAATAAAGGTGTCTTATGTCCTAATACAGCGGGGTAATTGCGAAACACACTAACACTGGCAGTAGCTTTCATTTTGTCAGTTCAACAACATTCATGCGTAATTTACGTTGATGAGCAGACAAAAACTATCCTATGTCCTTCCTCGGGATGCAATCAATCTCTCTGCCAAGTTTTATCGAAATCAGTTAAGTGGTTTAGGCGTGAAAAGGTGTCTGTAGACAGACAGAGTTACTTTCGAGTATGGATTGGATAAGTATCGAAATATGCATTCACGAAAGCCGTACTAAACCAATATAAAAAAGCTTTGCGGCTAAACCTTCAAGGGGATAACTCGGACTTCAAGCAGATTAAAAGAATAGTAGGAAAGTTAGAGATGAAAAGGATTTACAAATCTTTTTACTAACACTGTACCGACACAGTTTAATTTGGTGCTTAACTTTGAGTATCTGTCCAGGTCACTACGTAGGTACTGGGGGCCTAAAAAGGCCCCTTTGGCACAATAAAAAAAGGATAACATTATGAATCATAATGGACAGTTAACTGTTAAGTTAATCGTATCAAATCCAATTGGTGAAGGATTTTTCAGTAATTTTTTTTGTCTGTACTAAAATACCAATCAATCCAATCCAAATCCATTCCCAATCTCTTTGATTATACCTACGATGTGCAGCGAAAAAAAGAAAAACAAGGTCTGTCTTCGCCATATTATGATTCATAATGTTATCCTTTTATGATTCTGCCAAAGTGGCCTTTTTAGGCCCCCTGGTCGGACAAAATGTACATCGAGACGAGACGAAGAATAAGACTTCATCATCATCATCGTCATTGGCAGCCCACTACTGAGTAAAACCCTGCTCCCTTTTGCACCATGGTTCCCTATTCTGTGCGAGTCTCATCTAGGCCTTCCCCGCGATCTTCTGTAGGTCGTCCACCCATATCATCATCAGCTATTGGTCTGCCAACGCTTCTTCTACCGTTTTCGACAACCATTTCGTTAGGGCTAAAGAAGACTTGGGGTAACAGAATTACTGACTGATTTTTTATAGCAACTGGTGGGTCTTTTCAGTAATTCTAAGGTTAGAATAAGTTATACGCCATAGAGACAGTTTACCAACGACAGTAACGTTAAGGATACACATATCGCAGTTGAATTCTAGAAGAAGAATTTGTTAGTTTGTATGTAGGGGGTAATCTTCGGAACTACTGATCCGAATCCGAAAATTATTTCACTAATGGGGAGCTACAATATTGCCGAGTGTCATAGGACCATATTTTATGTTAAAACAATAACTTTCACGCGGACGAAGTCACAGGCTAGGCTATAGGTCAGAGGGGTTATATAGAAACGGCGCTAATAATCAAAATTGTTGGTACTCCAAGAGTATATATAGGTACCAGAATCATGCAGAAATAAAAGCCTTAAAGCGAAGACCACAACCAATTAATCCAATGAACTTGCAACGGGTGTAAAAGAAGGGAATGTAAACGAATTCTGTTACCGATTGGGATTGTAAAATGTACTCCGTTTGGAGATAAATTTTCGCTGTCTGAAGCTCGACTTTATTTTATTAGTGTTGTTTCGTTTTACTGTGTGTACCTACTTACATGTTCTTTTGTTTTTAAGTTAATTCAAAGTTGTAAGTATTCCACAATTAACATAGAAATTAAAAACCTGTTCAACAGGACAGTTAACCACTAAGCTTACCATTAATAGCTCCACTACCTACTTATTTAATAGGTATTTTAATCGTACCTGTGCTGTGGTGTAATCAATCAACACAAGGCACAACATAAATTAAACTGGAAAATTATGGGAGACCTTTCCCAGCAGTGGGACAACATAGGTTAAATAAAAAAAAACAGTGGCACTCCGGGAGTGCCGACAGAAGTGAAAACAAAACACAAACAGAATACTTTGCCATCACTCACTGACATATCGGATATACATTAAAACCGAGTACATCCCGAGGACAGCCGAACACATCCGAAGCGGGTATTTTTTTAGTCGTCTCATAAACAAAACACGCGCGGTGTCGCTTACGGTAACAGTGGTTTCTTCTCATCTCGAAAAATGCCCGACGCGCCTAAAGAAGTTTTCACTTGAAAAATCCCATAAAAACTACAAATCCGAACACTTGTTCATATTTAAACAAGGTTTTGATGAAGAGTATTCTTATTTGTAGAAATTGTAGAACCAAGCTATGTCCTACAAAATCTAAAACGTTTTCTACAATGTGCTGGTATAAAAGTATCCGGGCGCAATATAGTGTGTCATGAAAGATGTTAACTACAAAATTGCGATACAACTCTCGCAACCCCAACCTACACTTCTCTAGCCTATTTGTGTCACTCAATTCAACTGGCATCCCTTACGAATTACGATGTAGGAGCTGCGGTGATATTTTGTAAAAATCTCACCGTGAAAACTTGGGTGAAGTGATCGTGGAGTGAGTGTGCCAATAGTGTCAATTCCTAGCAAAAACAAACCCACTTCACCTAAGTTTTCACGATGAGATTTTTACAGAATCGACCGGCTGGCTGCAGTTCTTAGTGAGCTATATTGCCGCACACTGAGCTACTGATGTAGAGACCCGTGGCTAAATAATAACAGCCGCACAGGTCGACCGATCAGGTTAAGCTACGCTTGCCGCGGTTGATCTGTGGATGGGTGACCATCTTTACATACCGTGGTTCGGAAAGCACGTTAAGCCGTTGGTCCCGGCTGTCATTCGTGGATCTTTGACAGTCGTTACGGGTAGTCAGTAGCCCGAAAGTCTGACAACCAGTCTTACCAAGGGGTAACGTATTACCCAGTAACTGGGTTGTGGAGGTCGGATAGGCATTGCGCTCCACGGTACTCATTTACTCGCCACGGTATAAAAAAAAAACAGTCCACAATTTTCAGTGAGCTATAGACTGTTCCAAAAGTCTCTGATGAAAGTGTAAAGAAATGGAGGATGGAATTCTCAGAGTAGTCAGATAGGAAACGCCGACCTCATCTAGTTTAAAAAAAATATGATTGTCGTGTATAAGTGTTTGTGCAAACCTACTTACAAAAATAAAATCATTTATCATTTATGGATCCGAAAACGTAACTGTGAATTGGCAATAAGTGCTTTGATTGGTTTATTTAAATACTTGAACCCAAACATTCTGATATTTTCCGATTTTGGTGGAATTATAATTAAAAATACATTTTCTATTGCTATAAACTCAAAAACTCAAATCATTTATTTCAATTAAACCTTGTACAGGCACTTTTGAATTGTCAAAATTAAATAGTCTGTCAGTTAGTCAGAAAGTTGAAGCTAGTTGCCCATTCCAAAGCGTAGATCTCTATGGAGAAGAACGGGCAAGAAACTCCATGGACACTCTTTTAAATCAAGATATTACAAAATCCTGGGTACATTATTCTTGTTGCTTCTATATGTGAGAACAATGTAAAAAAGACAGAAATGAAGAAACAATTCAAGACATAAGATGAAAAATAAGCCTTGGCAGTTAAGAGATGACCAGTCTCAACCGACGGCGCCTGTTCACGAACATGACGCTATTTATCATCATTTAAAAAGGATCTCACTAATATTATAAAGGCGAAAGTTTGTGAGTGTGTGTGTTATTTCGTTTATATGTTTGTTACTTCTTCACGCTCCAACGGCTGGACCAATTTTGATAAAATGGGGTATGGAGGTAGCTGACACCCTGGATTAACATATAGGCGACTTTTTACCCCGATATTCCCACGGGTTCGACATTTACGCGGGTGAAACCGCGGGGCGCAGCTAGTTAGTAATAAAAAATAAACTGCTGATTATTAACGTTTTGTATTATGTCCCACTTTCAACTAAAGAGTTCCGCTTTTTACTGGTTTCGCAGTCCCGCTTTGCACGAAATAAAATCCGGCAACGCTGCACTACCACAGAGAGGCCTGTGTCCCAGCAGTGGGAACTTTATAGGCTGAGTATGTAACGCTGCACTACCACAGAGAGGAGGCCTGTGTTCCAGCAGTGGGAACTTTATAGGCTGAGTATGTAACGCTGCACTACCACAGAGAGGAGGCCTGTGTTCCAGCAGTGGGAACTTTATAGGCTGAGTATGTAACGCTGCACTACCACAGAGAGGAGGCCTGTGTTCCAGCAGTGGGAACTTTATAGGCTGAGTATGTAACGCTGCACTACCACAGAGAGGAGGCCTGTGTTCCAGCAGTGGGAACTTTATAGGCTGAGTATGTAACGCTGCCCTAGGTACAAGCTTGCAATAATATGAACTCGAATAGTTAGCAGAGCTTTCACAATACCCCGGTAGGACCCACCACGAAGAACCCAGCTTAGTCCTACACTGTATTATAAATTGAATTATTAATCAAAACAGCTTAGCGATGAGTGGTTTGAACTTAATTTAATCCCAAGCCAGTGTTGTTGCTATCTGGGGAACCGTTTACATATTCGCACATAGTCCTTTACCAAGCCCATTCCACCAGTTGTATGTGTATTATGAAGTACTAGATCAATTAATTCTTACTACGGTAATGAGAACGCTAAGTTTGAGTCAAGAATTTGTAATGTCGCTGTTTTATTGTTTTGTCAGACTTCATAAAAGTTTGTGTGTATGTTTGTTACTTCTTCACGCACAAACGGCTGGAAAAAAATTGATAAAATTAGGCATGGAGGTAGCTGACACCCTTGATTAACACATAGGCTACTTTTTATCCCGATATTCCCACGGGATCGACACCTATAAGGGTGACCGCGGGGCGCAGCTAGTCTCGATATTGTAAAGAGAAAAGATTTGTTTTTTTGTATGTTTTTTTGTTACGTTTTCACGCCAAAACAGCCAAACGGATTTGGATGAAATTTGCTACATGGGTAGACCATGACCTGGATTACGACATAGGATACTTTTTATCCAAATCGAGACTTATGCGGGCGCAGCTAGTTAATTATGAAATGACTATCTATGTTATTAGTTTAATTGAAACAATCCCGGGTTCCTGATGGTAAAATCAAGTAATTTTGGTTGGTTGACCAAGATACTAACAGGCAGTCGTATCATTGGACAAGTCAATTCGAGATGTATACGGATAGGCTTCCGAAGTACCTAAGCGAGATTGTAATATTCTTAATATTTCTAAGAATGTATGTAGAACCTAACTGTTGATGTAATGTGTGTTTCAGTGTGATTTGTCTCATAAATTATTTATGGAAATAGGAAGCCAGACATCCGAACTGTCATAGGTCACATGATGTCACATCGTAAAAGGTCACTGTGTAAAAATATATGATCGTTTCCTGTGACATTATGATTTTCCTCATCATTTACCCGTTTGATGATATAATGTGGAAATTCTTATCTATAATCGTCATTGATGGTGTATGTGTAGTATGTTTTATTTGTCGAGTTTTTATTTTCTGCCGTCATTTGTTTGATGAACTTCTTGGTCCATTAGCAAAGCGCGGTGATGACGGAAATTATCGAGTGACATCATGGCGCCAAAAGTAGATGGTTTTGTTTCTCTAGTCTTAGAAGACTTTATCTGTGTGATTCTTTCCTCAAAAGACCATTTCTGATACCAATCTACATGGTCTTCACACACAGATATCCGATGTCTTCACATGATCTGACCAAGATTATGTCTGGACTTTAAAAGAGACTGTGACCTCTGAGTTTGTTTTGGATCTGTACCTATTTTAGTTTTTGCCACCGACTTCCGAAATTAAAGTTATTTTTCACTTTGTAGTGTTTTTTTGGAAGTCGGTTTTTTTTTTGTTAAAAAGTTTTTATTTCTCGCTTTTAAGTGGGTCTGTTTATAATGTGTCTAAGTTACAATAGCCTAATGTCAACTTGCCCAACGCCTTTTACAAAATATTGCTTTTCCCGATGCAGGGACGTTAATTATTGAGGACTTCTCCTGGTATTCCACCATCAGCTCCATTTCACCATTCGCATTGTGACGAGCATAAATTGCTTAGCAACCATATTAAAGTAATCGAATCGCAACCCGTGAAATACTTATTATTAAGTAGTTACGTTGGCCATCTGTGGTCTTCTTCATCACTTCACCAAATGGTGGTTTCCGAGAGCAAATGCATGAGTTACTGTAAAAAATACCCAAATCGCTATAGGTGTCCCTATAATATTTGAGGAGTTCCCTCAATTCCTCATGGATCCCATCATCAGAACTGGATTTTGATAAAAATGTGACCAATCTGGAAGTATATCCTTTTAAATAAAAAAAGAATTTTCCAAATCGGTTTATAAATGACGGCGTAGTGAGGTAACAAACATAAAAAAAATACAACTGAATTGAGAACCTCCTCCTTTTTTTGAAGTCGGTTAAAAACAAGTGAGGATTTGAGTTTTTAGGTCTTGATTGAAATATTATAAAGGATATCGGTCATGTCCAAAGTCCAATACCCTAATAAAACCAATCGCGTCACTAAATTATTTCAAACAAGCCCAAATCATTTGACACTACTTATTCCTACTATCCAACAACAGACTTCTATCAAGTTAATAATATGCCAGAACATTCCGGAGCACTGCGCGACAAACTATAGTTTCTGAGCACCGTTCAATTGGACTCAATGGATTCGACCTCGCCTCATCGGGTCTAAGGACCGTCACTGATAAAGATACCCGTATGATCTAGCAGACAGATGCATTATCCAATACAAGATTGGATGCTGGATGCTTAGATGCCGCAGGATGTCCCATTTCTCATGGATGAACGGTAGTTACTACTTTGACGCTTCGTCATCGACCTATAGTGGGTCAGTCTGTTATTGCACACACAAATTGCAAGCGCAAACATTAGTCCCAGGTCCCTGTAGATAGATATTATACACTTGCGTGCAAATAATTGGCCCATCCCGTGCTCTCCATTCGAGAGACGTTATTTAATTTTTTTTAATTAATATAATTTATTATTGTGTGAAGGTAGGTAATGGACAGTTTATTTGCACATTAACTATATTTTGATAAAAGCAATATTCTTGACAAGATCGACTCGATTCTACAGATGTCCTCATCACTCACTTTTGCTTGAAGTGCGTGACTATTTTTGTCAATGAAATTGACAAAAGTTTAATTTTGTTTATTTCTGTTCGTTTAATCAAAATTGAATTTGATTTTTAACGGACTTCATATGGAGGGTGGTTATTCGACGTCCATGTTTGTAAGTTCGCGATTTCCTCAAAAACTAATGGATCAGTTTTAATCTTTCTTTCAATAACGTAATCTACAAACTTTCCACAAGGTTTTAAGCATACAATATATTAGATTATTGTTAGTAAAACTTATTGAATTATATTGTTTCGAATCGAAAAGCACGGCGTGGTGGGTCCATTTTTTGCACGCAAGTGTATATCTGTATAGGATACACAAATATTTGTCGACATAGGGGAATACTCGTATTTTCAATTACCTAATAGGAAACAGTTTTCGGCGTTCACGACATACATGTTAAACTAACGCAATCTAATCGTCGAATGTAAATGTTTTTTTTTATTGCAACTGTAAACATAGATAGTAGGTACTATAGGTAGCTGTAAGCTGTAATTAGCCAAATGACTTTGTTAATACTATCGTAAAGATACTATAATACAGGGTCCCATTTAAATAGATGGATAAATTTTAACACAGCGCTCAGTACGTCTAACCAAAGATATTCAAGCAACAAAAAACACAAAGTGATTTCATTTTGACCTAAAATAATAAATTGCCGGCACATTAGTGTATTTTCGTTAGCTGATTGTTTTTCTTGTATCTAATGCATTTCTTATATATTTTTTTACTATCGTCCTTATTTTGGTGGTCTGAATGATTTCTAAAAGTTTGTCCATCTATTTTAATGGGACCTTATATCTACGAGTATGTTGTATCAAGTTTAAAAACAACATTAGTCTGTAGTACATTTTTTGACAAATAATTGAAAACGACTGCCTCGTTGGTTTAGTGGTCGCAAGCGCTACTGCTGAGCATTAGTTCCTGGATTCAATTTCCAGGTCGGACAGTGTCATTGGGTTTTCTATCAGGAATTTTTCAGTAGCAGCCCGGAGTCTGGATCTGTGCCGGGTTGATGGCACCCCTATTACATGGGACTAAACATAACTGGCGAATTGTGGGTGTACAGACGCCAGCACATAAGCTACTACAATCTGTCAAATTTCTTTAATAGATTTTTAACTTTATTGCTAAAGTATAAAGTTCAAAGTTGATTGGGAAAATTTTACAGTTTCGGGTAGCTTGATGTGCATGCTAAGGTACACGTCTGCCGAACCCTTCAGGGTTTACAGGCGTGAGGTTTATGTAACAATTGGAAACGGGTGTGAACGAAAAAGCCAAGTCAAGAGGAACTTGCTTTCTTACTCTTTCTAAATTCTTTTGTAGTACCCTTTGAGGATTCGACACTCGTAACACAAGTACTATTTCGACATTTTTAGCTGTCCAAAAATTCTTTTAAAAATACTCTCGACAACGATGTAAGAGATAGTGAAAATATTCCTTTAATAAGGCGAAAGTTCACATTCTGTATCTAGGAAATTATTACGTTTTTGTATAAATGAAGAATTTAGGAACTACGGGATACATCCAATATATCAATATTAATTTACTGATACTTCGTGTCGACAGATCTGACATCTCACGTGTTTGTACTTTTATGTATTTTGTAATAATCGTAAAATATTGATATTGAGGAAGTGCGCCCCACGTGGTATCTACATATAATACTTTTATCTTTACTTCCTTATGTTCCCTTTCACAATAAACCCGTCTGCCTTCAAAGCAAGAGTGAACAGGCATTTATGAGCTCGTTCCATCATAGACATCATCCATCGCTTTCCATCAGCCGTGATCAAAGTCAAGAGCGGGCCTAATTTTCTTCGTAGCGTGTCGATGGCAAAAATATAGTTTTTTAGGGTTCCGTACCCAAAGTGTAAAAACGGGAGCATATTAGGTACTAAGACTCCACTGTCCGTCTGTCACCCACCAGGCTGTATCTCATGAACCGTCATAGCTAGACAGTTGAAATTGTCACAGATGATGTATTTCTGTTGCCGCTATAACAACAAATACTAAAAACAGAATAAAATAAATATTTAAGGGGGGCTCCCATACAACAAACGTGTTTTTTCGGCGTTTTTGTCTTGTGATACGAAACCCTTCGTGTGCGAGTCCGACTCGCACTTTGCCTGTTTTTTATTCTTAAATTTGTTTGGCCCAAAATCCAGCAACGCGGACAGCGTTCGCTGACGCAGCAATTAGGTCCTCATGTGTGCAGGTGATGGGCAAGCGGTGCAAGATGGGAGGTGAGCCATTGTCTGTGGAGAGACACCGCATTAGTACAGACTGGAGCACATCAAGCTACTACAATCTGTCAAATTTCTTTAATAGATTTTCAACTTTATAGCTATAGCATAAGGTTCAAAGTTGATTGGGAAAATTTGACAGTTTCGGGTAGCTTAATTGCTGGCGTCTGTACATAGCGTGCCTAATTATTCGGCAATATATATGTTTTTTTAAAGTTGATGACTTCCCTGTAAACCTAATTCAAATGATAATTTATTCCAACGCAACATCAATTTATGTTTACATCTAAAGTGACACATAAAACTGAATGTTCAGGTCATTTTTCATGGCGCCTTCCGTCCCCTAAGCGCGTATGATATATGAACCATGGCCGCCATTTGACATCCGGCAAAAGGCTCGTCCTCCTAGAGAATTATTTCCAAGGGTCGCCTCCTCTTTCCGCACCGTTTACTGTTCTTCAATTATGTGATTTTCTCAAAGTGGTCAGGCCCTTTTTTTTCTCGCCCTTCGGAACGTTTGTCACGGTTCAATTTATTGATAAGTTATAGAAGAATATTGATTTGAATGAGTTTCTGAGGGTGAAGTGTGGCAACTTGGGGCAGGTTTTATTGATGGATAGGTTTTTAATTTTCAATTGCGTCTTGCATGCTTTTTCTGTTAGGAAGTAAAGTAAAACGAACACAGCAGGGAATTCTTTTTAGGGTTCCGTAACCAAAGGGTAAAAACGGGACCCTATTACTAAGACTTCGCTGTCTGTACGTCCGTCTGTCCGTCCGTCCGTCCGTTTGTCTGTCACCAGGCTGTATCTTAAGAACCGCGATAGCTTGACAGTTGAAAATTTCACAAATTTTGTGTTTCTGTTGCCGCTATAACTACAAATACTAAAAACAAAATAAAATAAATATTTAAGGGGGGCTCCCATACAACCAACGTGTTTTTGCCTTGTGGTACCTTTCGTGTGCGAGTCCGACTCGCGCTTGTTTATTTTTATTATATTTATTAAAAAAAAAAAAAAAAAACATTGCTCCAGACATAAAATATTAATCAGAAAATTTGTGAAAATATTGATCATTTTCGTGAACTGTTTCCCCAGCGGCTGACAAGAATGATTGTACCTTTTGAAAATAGAGTTTCGCATCTCCTAGGACAACGGAACCAAACATAATTAAAACTTCAACACTAATCTATTCTTGGAACCATTTTAGGATAGTTTTTATGTGTAGGATCTATTCTAGGATTAACACCACAAACGGTCGGCTTAGGCTCATCACTTCGGCCCCAGTTTACTTGTAAAGGAGATCAATGTTTTTTCTCCACTTACAAGCGTGGTGTAGTTTTTTCATTGACCACTTTTTATTGCTTGTAAAGTTACAGCTGTTGCTTAGGCATAACATTCGGTTTTCACTTTATCTAAAATATTACCTACTGTAAGAAGAGCTGTTCTAGAAGTCTAGACTTTAGTAGGTAGATAATCTGACCTTACTTTGAAATTCAGTCTTCCAAGAAAAAGTAGATTTTATACAACAAAAAGTATTTCAAAGATGTCCAAAAACAAGATATTATGTATAAATAATTAAGAAACTCTCTCGAAGTTATCCCTTTTAAAATCAAGTGAAGTAAGTTAAAATACTAAACCCTTAATTGCAAAAACATCCAAAAACAATTACACATTTAAGCCAACTTCAAAACCAATATACATTACAATACCGAATATGACAACTATCGAAACCGGAGAATATCGGTAACATATTTCGGAATACCGATATCGAGACACAAAACGGATGTGACGGTCTTAGTATCTCAATAATACGTGATCAATTGAACAATTGTCTTCCCTCTCAGACCCCCTCTTCCCCTTCACGCTGTGACGTAGGTATTTTGTTACAACTTGCCCTGATTCCTCTATATTGTATTATCCTTCTGTAAACCGATATCTTAATGCGATTGGGAAGTAAACAGATAATTATGGCGTTGACTGAATATAAACAAGAAAACGGGAAGTTGTATTTTTGTTTGAGAACTGTTTTTGGAAATGACGCATTTTAGAATCAGCTGGGTAGTTGCGTAACACATTATCAGTAGCCATGGCTTTCAATTTGACAGTTCAACAACATTCATTGCGTTATTTACGTTGTTGAGCAGACATATTTTTCGAACATATGAAGCAATGGATGGAGCAATATCCTTCAAAATGATTTAGATTGAGATTGATAGTGTGTTACTTCGCGTGCTGAACTAGTTTGTCTTTCAGGTTTTTTATTACCTACTACAAGGTGTAGCAAAAGTAATTTCATAATGTGAACGTACCATATTTTTTGCTAATGGCGTTATGAAGTGATTTTATATCCATATAAGTTGTAGACGGATAGAGAAAATAGAGCGATACACAGTCACACAGTTCTTGCAACGATGGAGCCTTTGAAACACGAAGTTCGGGGCGTGATAAATGATTTATTTTCTCGAAGTAGCAAACACTTTTACACGTCAATCATATTTTAAAAACTAGATGAGATCGGCGTTTCCTATCTGACTACTCTGAGAAGAAAGGCTTAAACAAACTCAGAGGTCAGTCTCTTTTAAAGTCCAGACATAATCTTGTTCAGATCGAGATCCATGTCTGGGATGGTCTTTTGAAGAAAGAACTACACAGATTGAATGGACCTGTCTTGAAAACTTAAGGAGCTCAATTCGACGAACAATACCAAAGAAAGGACATTTGGGTAGGCCACATAAATTACTCAAACTGCCAGACCATGACAAAAACTAACAAAACAGAGAGAAAAATCAAGAAATAAATAAAATAACCCACATAGTCTTCACATTCACAACAATTAAATAATAATTATTATAATACTTTACATAGTAAGCAAATATCATTGTATAGATAACATTGAGTAAAGTCAACGTGTGATCTCTTTTGGCGATTTGAACTGGTCAGCCACACCGCCAGACTTCTTTCTTTAGGGTTTTTAAAATCTCGCGTTAAGGTGCCACTAGTCGATATTTTTTCCATATAAGTTTCGGGAGAGTATTACTCCACTGTTTGACATTTTGCATCCAAAGTTAAACATATCGTTTTGTCTTATTATTAGTGTTGTCTGTACGGAAACAGAATAGTAAAATAAAAAGCTATTAAAAAGTTATGAGCCAAGAAAGATTCGTTTTTCTTGCTATTTTTAACGTAAATTTGGGTGTGAATAAGTAATAAAAGAACTGTAAAATCTTCAAAACCAAGTCCGTACCGACAAAGCTCAGTTATCGAAGAGTTTAGTAAACTTTATTTGTAATTGATTTATGCAGTGGTTTTTTCATAAAATTCGATTTTCCGAAACACTTTTCGAATTTTTTTACGCGCCTATCAGTTCGGAATGGTGTTTTTGTGCGTGAAAACTAGACGTCGTTCGTGTAGATTAGCGTCTAACTGCTCAACACTGATACTGGCTCTGTCGGACACGAAGCCAGGTGAGACAGCGTGCTTTTTGGTTATGGCCACCAGTGAGTTCGAGCTCGCGACTAGTTTACTCTTAACCACAACAAACTACAAACCTTTCAAGTCTTGAATGTCAACATTGAAGAAGAAATCACCCATTTACAGGTTGGAGGATGTTTTGCGAGCAACAATTCAAAATGCCGTAAAACGAGCGCAAATGTTGCATCAACTTAGGAGAAGGTTGTTTAACCGATATAATTTTTTCGACTTAGGGCAGATTTTTCCAACGCCAGATAATTTTATCCGAAGAATAATTTTGAATTTTTAACAGTTCTTCCATACAAAATCTGTCAGACCTCAATTTTATTCCACGAATGAAAATTATTTTTCGATTGGGAAATCAGCCGTTATTGTCATAAATTATACACCTTTAAATAAACTTTCCGTGACAACAGAGCCCATTTTTTTTCATTCCAACCAATTGGCAGCCTCACATTCTGACATTACTTTTGTCCCACCTTGCATCTACATTTAACTGATTATGTCACCGAACAGCATCATCGAGTGACTTCCTTGATTGTCCAAACAAATCAGGTTTTGAAATCCATTGACCTGAATAGTTATCCCATGAGAATAGGAATGAATGACCCATTTGTTTATAAAAGGCTTCCCAAATCTCATTGTCCCATTGTAGTTCCCTTTCAATAGAATAATACCGGTCTCATCACACGGTAACTTTTCAAACTAAACTTGATGACGTCACAAACCATAGATAAATCCCTCCCCTTTAAACGTTTCAAAAGACACGTCATTAAACATAAGTCTGTAAGGGTTTTATAAACCTCCATAAAATTCAATTCAAGCTTATTACGGTTTTAACATCAAAGATAGTTGCGAACGAGCCACAAAGCGAGATAATGGAAAGGGCCAGTCGTTAGACGACGGAACCCTAAACAGCGCAATGGTCCGCGATATGAAGAATGTTGCCGTCCACACAAACTCTCCTCATTACAAGGTTACAACTTCCCTCGCTAATGACGACGGCCAAACCTTTTTGCGCGATACTTGGTCATTCGTCTTACGGCCAACGACATGTGCAGACGATTCTACATGCCATCCGCCGTCAGACCGCGAGATTAATGAATGGACTTTTCATTACCTCGCACCTCTATATAAGGTCGGCAAGGTCAGTTTTACGTTCGACGATTAAAGTTACGAGCCAAAACTAATTTATACCGAGGCTTATTATGGGCATTCGAAATACTAGGAAACCTGTCACAACAAATTAATGCCCTGTCGATAACGCCGCTATTTCACCCGCCATTCGCGAGCTTTCCTTCATAATCAAAAATTTAAATGAGTTTCCTCGTTTCACGAGAAGAGCGTATTTTTTTCCTTCTAATGCCATTTTGGGATGGTATTACTCTTAAATGAATATTCATTCGGTGCGAAATCGTTTAAGAGATAATAGATTGAGGTTCATATTAGGTTCGCAATGAGTTATGGCCTTTCGTTTTGTATGCGAGAATTCTGTCTGGATTCTGGATTCGTCCTGAAGTGATTAATTGATTGGTGAACGATTACTTACTGAATTAAAGTTATAAGTCAGCTTTCAAGGATTTCATGGAGACTTACCTGAAAACAAAAAATAAAGCCATGAGTATAACGAATGTTTCGCCTTTTAATAAACACAATCAGTGTTATCAGCGCAACAGGATTAATGCCCCGAAGTTTGCAGATAAAGTGTAATTACGATTTCGCGCAGCTTATTTAGGTTATCGCATAAAAAGGGTTAAATATTCATGTGTTTCGCTACCAGCAATAATACATATGGAAACCTCCATTTATTTATCCAGTCCTCTAAGCAACACTGACAAATGGTCTCCATCAAAATATCCGAACGAACCTGTGAGAAAAATCCGGGATTAAAGTTGCACAATGAACGAAAATCCGAAATTCTTACGTAATTTCCCGGGAGGACACAGAAAAATGTAGCTTATTACATAGCAGGAGAAGGTAACTACAGTCGAAACTAACTTGCCATTGTTGGAAGTTACAGTTTTCAATCTTGAACAAGTTACTTCATAATTCAGGCTCCTGGGACGAAACTGGAGCCGCAACTTTTACCGGTGGGAATTTGGTAGTTCACAGTAAGAAGTTATTATGCGAAGTCAAACAACCAAATGACCAGGGCGGCACGCTCGGTCAAGCATAGGCCTCAAGCACGCGATTCCCTCGGGAGTCATTCAGGCCAGACTGTTTATCTACTAAATAGAATTTTTAAGGCCTAAACGAAAACATGCTGAACTCTAGAAATTAATTTAGTTTTATCAGCATCCTACATCAATGTCAGTGCTCTCGTTATGGGCCCTTCTCAGCACGATGAGTGACGTTTTAATTACCTACTTGTTATTTAACGTCCCGTGGATACTGTTTTTATTTGCAAGTTTATGATATTATCACTTATCTTTTAATAAAAACAAACTTTTGTTGGCAAACAGCCGTCAGGCGACATTTTCACTTTTGCTAACGGAATTGAGTCTAGCGTTCTCATTCTATATTCGAAATGTATGAAAGTTTATTGTTTAATATAATGTGATATAATGTAGGTACGAAGCGTAGGTACTTTATATTTTGTAAAATCAGACGTTCGAATTTTCAAAATAGTACTACAAATCGGATTTATGTGATTCGTTTTTGTTTTTGTGATTAAAGTAGTGATGTAGACACATATCCCTTCTGATCCCCTGAATCCCCCTCCACCCCCCCCCCCCCCTCCTCGATGAACAAGCAGGGGGCTTGTTCGTTCATAAACGTTGCTTTAAGTTAAGTAGTGATTAGCAACTGTTTAGCCATTTTTGACATTTTAACGTCACTTAACTTTAATCAGCGTTTCTTTATAAATAAACCCCTTCATAAATACAGTTAATTAAGAGTCACATGTTTTATTTAGTTGTCATTGAATAGCAGTGCTATAGTAGCCAGATGTATAGTGTGGTCAGCATAATAGGCGCGCATCTCCGCGTCAAATCCTCTGGTGGCCGCGTGTCGCCGGTTGATAAGCAGTCGATGGGCTAGAACGGGGCGATACAAGTGAAAAGTGATAGCGGGAATATTTGCAAATTAATGTATTGTTAGTAAAGTCAAGAATTGAAATTAAATTAAAGCTCTGAGATTATTCGAAGTAATTCTGCCTAATAATTATTATAGTAAAAATTTATACTCAGTCAAGTATAATTTTTTACTATAATAATTCATGTTAACAAAACAACCACAAAATAGTATATACCATGATTTATTTATGAATTTATGATTTATAACTTTATACACTCAACACAAACTCATTGAAGGTGGTTGTATTTGTATCTTGCAACTCAAAGTCCCCTCAAAGAATCAATCATCAAGTTCAGCAGCGCGTACCCCGATAAATAATTTAAACCAATTCAGTTGAGTATGTCCAACGCGGTTAAAAAGCTCTGTAGGCGAGGTCAATGACAGGACCAAATCATGTGAGAGCATAATATTAACAACAAGCGTTAAAAGCTTATAAATTAAACCGAATGTAGTCTGCAACGCTACGCGATGATAGCAACACCCTGTTAA
The DNA here is from genome assembly GCA_948474745.1 of Oligia latruncula. Classification (NCBI taxonomy): domain Eukaryota; kingdom Metazoa; phylum Arthropoda; class Insecta; order Lepidoptera; family Noctuidae; genus Oligia; species Oligia latruncula. The sequence continues at coordinate 7,374,338 of OX419686.1, read as the reverse complement.
CTAACCGTTGACCATCGACAGTTACGCTTTGGCCCTCACTATTAGGTACTGGCTCAAGTGACATTTTAAGTGGAATGTCAAGTTCCTTTGCCTCATCTCTTTAGAGTTAAGACAAACTACGCAAAGAGGGGTCGATAAAAAGTAACGTGGTGGTTGCGTTTAATTATGCATGAGGTTTCACATAATAATGACCTTCGTAGTTGTATCGATTTCGCAAGCAGGTGTTGTTCATCACACTAGAAGTAGGTCTATAAGCACAGTATTGTTTTTCAAGCGAAGTAGCTACTAACGAACCGTATCGTCGACCACGAAAATGACTAGCATAATTTCACATTTCGTGGACATTTATTTAAGACAAGACAATAGGCCGCGATATGACGAAAATTTTCAATTAAACAAAACAAAACGTCGACGCCTTGGAGGGTATTGTATGGTGCGACAGTTGGCATTGGCGGGGAATGGCGTGGAATGGCGTGGCGTGGCGGATGTCCGGCGCGCGGCTCGGCAATGGCGCGGGATACTAAAGCCGTCGTCGACGTGAGAATGGCGCGCGACTCACTCGCGCCATTACGGACGGAATGGCGCAGATTACGCAGTGATATCATACGGAGGCAACGGCGGTGACGTCTAGGAATTTATAAGTAGAATTGGAGCAGCTTATGTAATCGGGCCCTGGATTGTTCTGACCACATGCTCCGATATGCGTATGGAGTACTTCAAGTCATTGTTGGCAAAGAATCAACGTTGTGTCTGTTGTTAACGAGATTTAGGGGCCAACAATTTGAGATACTGAGACGTAAATACCTAACAAACTGCAGTTATAAATAAGCCCTTGTTAGGCTTCGTTTACACTATATCGCGCAACGCTACGCTACAGGGGGCCATGCGGACGCCGCGCGTGATTTTTTACAGACTCAATGAAGTTCGTTTTTTATGTTAAATAAAACTCACACGCGGCCACGTGTCTCGTTTCCCGACGCGTGGCGCCCATGAATGTCCTAAAATATTATTAAAATGTTACTTCATCTTCGTTCAATCTTACAGCGAATATCCCAATATGCACGTAACTCCCAAATGGACAAAATATTTTATTTTTTAAACTTTATTGTTACAAAAACATCCTATACTTACAATTATTTTTAAATTTTATCATAATTTAATAGTGTGTAATCATCAAAAAGTGGATGTTTTTAAAATCCCTCGCAAACCAAAACGCAACGCTATTGGTGGAACCAATCGTGACGTCAATTTACCTACACTCGACGTCTTCTGCCAACAAGTTGCTTGTATGGTTTCCAGTGGTTATTGGTATTGTTTCGCGGTTGTTTCATATTAAGTTATTAGTTTTCTGTGTTAAAGTATTAAATCCTTGTAAAGAAAGACTGAAACCGGTTTTATTAAAGCACCATTGGATAATCTTCCAAAAATAGACCTATAATATTAATGAATACACACAGGAATGACACAATATTTATAATAAGCTTTTCTGTGCTTTTAATGGTAATAAACTGATTTTATCACTCACTTTTTTAACTTTCAGTAACTTTGTGAATCAAACACTTTCGTTGTTGACATGTGTGATCTGAAGTCACAGAATAAGCGCGCTAAAATGGCCGCATTTAAGTCACCCGAAAATGATAGAGATTAAAAAAAAAATTAGCTATTTTGGATATGTAATATATTTTTTTTGGTAATGTTAAATTATTAAAAAATTAACTAGTAGAAACGTTTAAAACAACAAAAAAAACCTGCATAATTGACCTTTTACTGATGCAGCAGTGATTAATACGAGGCAATAAATAACAAAAAAAAAATCTCACACTAATAAAACATAGATCAGATACATTTGACCTCCACACCCTTCAAAGTTAAGAAACACCATTTTATCTTAACATTTAGAGGCCTTATTCAATCACGCACATCATAAAACGTGACATCATCTTGGTATTCAGCGCTCGACAACAAATGTACAATACGATACAAATCTCGAGGCAGACACTCGGCAAACATACAGTAGTATCTCCCCTCGTTTCCTGCATCGTAAGTAACATACGTCCCACGTAAGTCTACCAACATTATTTTTGCAGTCACCATTTCGCAACATTAGATTTTAATAACAAAACAATAGAGTAAAAATTTGCATGACACGACACTTTTCAAACGGCAGCGAAATCGGGTGGTAGTTCTGTGAGCGTCAATCTACCGAGAGGGAACGCTATTTCGGTCTGCATGGCATACACAAGCGGTCTTTGAAATTTTAATCGTTACATTCACCCTGCCCCGATGGCACACTAAAGGCCGTGTGTTACCATGTTCATCAAGCCACCACCAAAAGGATAAAAAATGATAAAGTGTGACAAGCGTTTGCGGTGAACCCTTTATTTTCGGACATGACAACCCAAATTGAGCCTTTTACATTTTGATCGATGTGTCTGTTCTCTTGATCTGAGGGGCTCGTGGCTAAGTAATAACAAGCGCACGGTTCGATAAATCAGGTTAGGCTACGCTTGCCGCGGTTGGGTCCGTGGATGGGTGACCATCTTTATATGTATACCAAGACTAAGAAGACCCCTCCGTGCATCTTGCCAACGGCTGTCATTCGTAAATCTTTGAAGCTACGGGTCGTTAGAATCCCGAAAATCTGACAACTAGTCTTACCAAGGGGTATCGTTTTGCCCAATAACTGGGTTGTGGAGGTCAGATAGGCGGTCGCTCCATGTAAAGTACTGGTATTCAGCTGCATCCGGTTAGACTGGAAGCAGACAACAACATAGTTGGGAAAAGCTATTAAGCTAGGCAGATGATGATGTGTCTTCACTTCACATCTTTCATTAATGCAAACTTTAGAAAAAAAAATGCTGTAGTAGTAGACGGGTCTACGTAACCCTGTTAGCTTTATAAGAAACTTTATCGCCAAAAAGCTCCCGTTGAACTTGCAAAAAAGTTTGTTCAGTACTTTTGTTAGATTAATGGTCTTAAACATACGTATCCATTACTGAAACATTTAATTTATCAAATTGAATGAGTTCAGTGAGCGCTTTAGCTTTATTGTAATACTTTGTACTTGTATTGTTCTTCACCCTACCGTTTCCGTGGCCTATTTCCAGAAGTTCAAAGGAGTCTCGTTTATTTGCAAGACCATCACCGGTTCCTTTATAAAAGACATTGTAGAATATACTGATGTCGGATCCTCTACATTAGGATCATGATTAGGAAAAATGTATTATTGTGTTGTTGTTGACTAGCTGCGCCCCGCGGTTTCACCCGCGTATATGTCGATCCCGTGGGAATATCGGGATACAAAGTAGCCTTTACGTTAATCCAGGGTGTCAGCTACCTCCATACAAAATTTTATCAAAATTGGTCCAGCCGTTTGAGCGTGAAGAAGTACCTAACAAACATATAAACACACCCCCACACACACTCACAAACTTTCGCCTTTATAATATTAGTGTGATGATAAAAATATATAAGTACACTGCATAAACTACTTACTAAGGGCTGATTTTCCAATAGTCAGATAACATTCATTTGAGGATACATAATATTGCGGTTCGACAGCTTTTGTATAGAAAATATGTCAAACTATCATAATTATTCTTCAGATAAAAGTTATCGGACTATTGAAAAAACAGACCTTATTTATCCGTGTACGCACTAACGAACAAAACATGCTGAACACGAACATATTGGATCGTCACGAACATTTTTCACGAACAGTGTTATATTCGTTAGCGGTACGCACGTGCGAACAAAGTGTTCGATGTTCGTGTTCACCATGTTTTTGTTCGTTCGTGCGTACACGGCTTTTAACTAACAAACTATTAAAATTAAAATATAATAACCTAACCTAACTAAAATATGTCGTCGAAAAATTCCTCCACATCGCGGCGTCGCTGTCGACTAGTAAAGATGTTATGATGTGAATGTAAAATCATGGATCATGATTAGACATAGTGTCAGATATACCTACGTGAGCAGAATTGCTCCGTATTATAACGTCCATAATCACAGATAGATATACCTAGTATCGCAAGTATCACGAATTGTATGAAAACCACGCGTGACATTTTTTGACTACCTACCTACTATGACGTCACAAGCTCGCACTCTCGCTCACGCTTACTTTCCCAGCCAGCAGTACACAGGACTGAGGGCGAAAGTGGCGGCTTACGATTTTAGAACGTAAGCTGGTGCGATTTTTGGCACGCGAAGAAGTTGCTCTTGCGTTATCTAGATGTATCTATATCTGTGTCCACAATACACTGCCTCGTTGCTCTAGTGGTCATAAGGTCCTGGGTTCGAGTCCTACGTCGGGCTAAGGTGTCATTGGCTTGGAAATTTCTCAGTAGCAGCCCGGAGTTTGGATGTGTGCCCATTTGGTGGCAATAGGCTCGCCCCTAATTACACGGAAATACATAACCGGCGACATGTGGGTGTACTACAGGTACACTGCCTGCCTAACCCTTTTTTTTTTTCGGGTGGGATACTCCCTCCCGCTCTGGGTGGAGCGGAAGGGAGTGTCAGACTCTTACTGACTAAAACCCACCCGTGTTCCTTCCTTAGCCCTTTATATTCCGGGCCAGTGGTAACCCTTTCGGACAATCCCGCTGACCCTTAGAGGATTGCAGGCGTGATGTTGTTACTTAATCACACTTAATATTATAAAGGCGAAAGTTTGTGAGTGTGTTTGTATGTTTGTAACTTCTTCACGCACAAACGGCTGAACGGATTTGGAAGAAATTTGTCACACAGAGAGTTTATAACCAGGATTAACACATGACATAGGATACTTTTTATCCCGATATTCCCACGGGAACGGGATCGACACTTATGCTGCTAGTGTTAGATACAAACTTCTTTTATTCCAATACAAAATAACCAAGGGCTGGCTTTTACCTTGGCCAGAGGCTAAGCATCGCCATACAACGTGGTAATGCCGCCAGTCTCTTGGGTACATTACCAGTCGACAGCGATGCGGATGAGTTTTTCGATGCTATTTTCTAGTTTCTGTATAGTTTTAGTTATGTTAGATATAAATTAGATAAGGTAATACAAAATTCATTCAATGTTTAAAGAGGTTAGTATAGTAGTACTTGTGGTGGGAACTGGAAATGCGAAATGTCCTACTTAAATGGTCGGGTCGTCGAGTATTTCAATAGTGCATTTATAAGTTGTTCACTTATCGGCTGCGAGCAGTGAAATATACGATTTTCCCGCATTCAAGTTTCATTTTTAAATAGGTTTGCACATTTGCTTACATTTCACATTATTTATTATAAAATCATATTCTTTTTTACCATCTATTTAAATACTAAACTAATATTATAAAGAGGTAAAATTTTCGAGTTTGTATTTAGGCGGTAATCTTCGGAACTACTGATCCGATTATGAAAATTCTTTCACAAATGGGAAGCTTACAGTATTGCCGAGTGTCATTGGATTATATTTATTAAAACGAGAAATTTTACGCGGACCAAGTCGCGGGCAGGAGCTAACGAATTTTGAGGGTTCAGTTTTTTTGTGCGTGACACTCATAAATCTGTAAAAATGCATGTAACACTTAATTATGAATTAAAATAAGTTCTAGTTAAGTAAGTACTATGGTCTCGCTCTCTAATATTTTCTCTAAGCTCTCAATCTCAGTTAGGACAAAATCTAGAATAGCTTAGATTGAATTATGAAATTCTTCGAAATACCTAAACCGACAAAGGCAATAATTATACAAAGAGAGTAGAATAATAAATTATCCATGCTCGAAATATTACTTAATTAATTAAAATAACTTTAACACTAACACAGGGCTTCTGAATTTAGGTTTTGAACCTGTCTTCAAGCTGTCAAACCCTACAGTACAGACGCCAGCACATCAAGCTACCCGAAACTGTCAAACTTTCCCAATCAACCTTGAACCTTATAACGTAGCGATACAGTTGAAAATCTATTAAAGAAATTTGACAGTTTGTAGTAGCTTAATGTGCTGGCGTCTGACTTTTAAATAGAGAAGCGCCAGGGCAACCCGCGAAATTGAAATTGTCTTACGTTTGTTGCAATTTACATGTCAGTGTCAGGTTGTCATGTTGAACAAAATATTATTCGCGCGTGATATATAATAATAATAATAATAAAAAAATAATAATAAACAATTTTTGTAATAACCATGAACTTTTAGGGGCGTTTTTTTGTTTTAAGGATGGGAAATCATCAGATGACCCTTCCCGCTCTGGGTGGAGCGGAAGGGAGTGTCAGACTTTTACTGACTAAAACCCACCCGTGTTCGGGACCCTTTATGTTCCGGGCCAGCGGTAACCCTTTCGGACAATCCCGCTGAACCCGGCAGGCAGAGTTGTGTTGACGATTTTAATGATAATAATTCTGTAAATAGTACCTATTTACAGAATTATTATCATTAAAATCGTCACATACTTGTTAATCAAAAAAAATTTTTTTCCTTCCCTAATGCCGTGGTAGGACCCCTTACTATGTAAGATAAAAAAATAAATTTTAGAAATATCATACAGGTTCCGTATCTACACCCTATTAAGAGTATGCGTCAAGTTTATAGTATGTTATATACGACCTATTATCCAGAACCGTTGATCCGATTTTGATGAGATCTCGCACTCCGGAAATATGGGCTCCCCATTCATGGAATGCAAGGGGAGTCTCGAGTTACAGTATTATACGGTATCGCGAACCGAGCTGAAAAGCTGTGCTGAAAACCAGTACCTACAGTTAGAATATTTTACCTACGTTGTGACTTTCATTAAAAGTCGTAGTAAAACATATTTTAAAGTTATGTAAGTAAATAAAGATAAGAAAATACTCAAATAAGTAATTTAAAAATAAGAATTATTAGATGCCACATATTTTAGTTCGTTAATAATTTTAGTTAAGTTAGGATATTATATTTTTATTTATTAATTAAGAGTTGTTATTGAAAATTTAAATAAGTAATTAGTAAGTAGCTTATTCATAAGTATAAAACTCAAAGTTTTTTGTTTGCTAAATGAAATCAATACCAAGTTCTTCTGAACTCTATAATCCAATCAAGTTTCTCGTCTTACGAACATAAAAGAAACTAGAACCATAAACGCGAAAAAAAAAAAACAAAACACTGCGGTGAAGTCAAGGAGTCGACGACGATTAAAACGAGCGTCTACACTCGACGAACATTTTAACGAATGTTAACCTCACATGACTCCAGGACAAAGGCACGAGTTATGCCACAAAAAAGTTTAAACATTGCGTATAAACATTCCTCGCTACATTAAAAACCCTAAAAAGCCGCGGCATTATATCATTTGGGACAAAAAATGTGTTGTAACACGCGAGACTCAAGGCTCCTTGCCTATGAGTGTTCAGCGCTAATACACCACGCGTGTCCAACCTGCTTTAAAATTCAAATCGTATTTACATTCACCCCCACAACTTGGTGTCTCCGAAAATGGGCTCTAACTAACACTGAAAACACACCGCATTGGGACTATTTTCGGCGCCCCTTTAAGACTGTTAAAATAGTTTGGTCGAGACCCAGAATATGGTTTCAATAGGTGTTACGAGTACTCTGTCTGTTAACCTACATTCAATGCTTCGATCCTAAAAAAAAACTAGGTAAGTAGTTATTTCTAGGTCGGTATTTAATTTGAGTCTTTGGTCAACTGGACCCACTCGAATTGGACCCGCGGGTCCAGTTGACGTATTAATGTTTTGGGTGTGTTATTGTTTAGAATGAAGTTATTCTAACAGACAGTTGTGCTGCTGGGGAGTTTGTTGCGCCACTTCTTCTTTCCAGCTAAAGCACTAGGAAGTGGTGAAGGGCGGGGGTTTTGGAGGATTGTCTTGTATTATTTTGACGTTCAAAAACTGCTGATTCTGATCCTAATTTGAATAACTTTTGATTTTATCCTAAAAAAAAACTAGGTAACCAGTAAAGTTTTCATATATTTTTAAACGATTAAGCCTTGTATCTTCATAATATCTTAATTAGTATCGCAGATAGAACAAAGTCTGATTTCCTGTTTAGCATTATTAGCATCGGCAATTTAGTCGCTTACCATTTAATCCTGTTAGCTGTTCGATTCTGTTCGCTGTGGGGTTGACAGGAATGGGATTCGACTAATAAATCATAATACGGCGAAATCGAGCCCTCTGGTAACTCGCAATTTTCCGATGTACACGGACACGGCACGGTATGTCAATCATCCCGGTCGAATTGGGTAGCTTCACTGGTAACGTTGAAACAAGATTACTGTTATTTTTGCCATGCGACTCTAATTGATATTTACTTTTGTCATAGTCCGATTGAAATACGGTTTTCAGCCAAAGCCAAAACCGTAACCAAATATTCGGCTCTTTTTCTAGTTTCGGTCGAAAACTTAACCCGCCCTAACTCTAAAAGAACTAACTTCACGAACTCTACATCTTAGTCAAATATGTGGCTTGACCGTTTCGCTACCGTCACATGGGCGTAAGGTGAAAAATGTATTCATTAATTACTTTTCTGTTATACAATAGTTCTTGTCAAACGAAACGGCCAAGCCTCTTAAGTATTTTGACTATGGTGTAGAGTTTGTGAAGTTTGGGCAATCCCTAACTTCACAAAAACATTTTCATGTAAAATGTTGCCAAGACGAGACCATTTATGGCTCACATTATCAAAAAGTTATCAGATCTCATGTAGAGCCATGCTTCTAACTCTACATGAGAGTTTTTTGTGCGACAAAAACTAAGCTTTTTAAGGCTCCTACAAACAGGCGCGACACGCGACAAAATCGCGCGCGACACAATGGCACCGCAAGTCGCGCAACGAGCGGTGTGTTTGTGTCGCGCGCGATCATATTGCGTGTTGCGCCTGTTTGTAGGAGCCTTAACTTGTACTATTTATTCTGTGGTGTTACGTCCTACATTTGGGCAGCGCCATAAAAGATACAAAATAAGAAGACTAAACAATCTAATCAGTAACTTTAGAACTAATTAATTATTTCAGCTAAAATAAAACTTCCTTTCGAACAAAGTATAAAATCATAAATTAAATACCTACTTTAAAAGTAAAATGAAAGCTCCAAAAACGTTGCGCAATATACCTAATTAATTAAAACTTGTAGTAACAAGTTTAATAATGTGTTCGAATTCGCACAACACACTTTCAAGGTCGTATGATTGCCTTTGACCTAAGTCACCTCGATTTTATTTTATATTCAAATACATGAGATAAACTCGTACCTTGCTGGACGATAATCGTTAATTTTTAAGACGGTTCTACTGCTATCACAAGCGGTCAAATATACTTAAAGGTTTTTTGACCTTTGCTGGCTAAACATCATATTATTTATTTGTTTTTTTAATCTGTGGGTAATATTTAAATGGCTAACGAGTGAAAGCATATTCGTTTTTACGATACATACATAATCTGCATTCGCGATTTATTTGCCAAAAATTTAAACAAATATGAGTTTATGGAAAAATAACTTTAAAACCTACCTTAACGAAAAACTAAACAACTACCAACTAACTAACTTTAATAACTTTTAATCCTAACTTTTTAAATCGCGAAAAAAAATTCAGCTGTTCCCTACATTTTGACGAGTTATAATGTAGGAAACTGCAGATTTTTTTTTCGCGATTTCAGGTTTGGTCCCATAGTAATGGTTGTTCATAATGATAAGTACAATGATCTCTTAAGAGTAATGTGATAACCTAATCGCCACATTGTATACTTGTGATAATATACTTATTTTAGTGTAAGCTTGTATTTAAGATTTGGCAACATAAATGAAATTGTTCAATTTCTTTTGATATTTATTTCATAAATCTAAAATCTCTATTTTAGATTTATGAAATACTCAGTCCACCTACACACTGGCTTTATTTTTAATTCAGCAAGTAGGTATATCAGAAGCTTTACACGTGGAATACGTGCCGATTTCAAGATCTGCGCTATTAGCTATTCAACCATGAGGAATTTTTAGACAGTTCTATACTATACATATAGTAGGTGATATACCCAAAACTGTGCTATTGATAGAATTAGAAAACAACACTGGTTCACACTCTCCATTTCTCACATAATATTACTGGATTTTTTGAATGGTCTCATCATCGTTTTTTTTTATTAAATCCATACTTCTTTAACTAATACTATATTAATCTATACTTATAATAATATTATAAAGACGTTTTTTTTTTTGCAAGTTTGTATTTTGAGGGAAATCTCTGGAACTACTAGTCCGATTTGAAAAAATTTTTTGGCATTTGATAGCCTAAGTCTTGAGGGAGGCTACCGGCTAACATCACGCTATGGCCCTTAGGAGCCCAGCAAAAAGAAAAAAAAGTCAGAAAGAACAGAAAATGAAGTAATAGTGCTGTAGTAAGATGCGATGGTGTGGGTCGAGGGTACAAGCATAAGCTATTAATATTATAAAGGAGTAAAATTTGTGAGTTTGTATGGAGGGGGTAATCTTCGAAACTTCTGATCCGATTCCGTAAATTCTTTTACTAATGGGAAGCTACAGTCTACAGCTATGGCCGAGTATTATTGGATATTTATGTATTTTATGTTAAAACAAGAAATTACACGCGGTAAACGTCGTGGGTAGAGGCATTTTATCAAATCTAGGATAAATCTAGTTATACCTGCCACTCTTACTACGTTTAATATTAGATGCAAGCCTATAAACTCCACAAGACAGCCCATTAATTTTAATTAAATGAAGAGCCATAAACACGTAAACTAGTGATGTAGCCTAGAAGCAATTTATTTGTATAATTATATATCCATGAAGATAAGTGTTAAACCGGTTAGCCTTGAAGCTACGTCATATTATGAGATCCTCCTTTGTTTGTATTCGCTCGACAACTAATGGAACATCAACGAAACTATTGATAAATAGAACTTTCAGGATGTACTTATACTTAATTATAGATTATAGGCGGATTTCACCATTGAAACTGAACGTGATCAGAGGGGCAATTCTCGTAATTTTGTGGAACCTTCACAGTCTGATCTGTTTCAATCGGTCAAAAATACCTCTAATTTCCCTACATTTTTGACATTGATTTTCGCTGAGGTGAGATTGCGACTAGATTTTGAACGTTTTTAATTACGGGAATTGGCCTTCTGGACATCTAAATCGCGTTCAAGAGCTGTCAGTGACATCAGTGTCCATATTCCATAACAATAATGACAATGTCAGCTCTTGCAACTGAACTTGATCAGCACATCTAAACCGCGTTGTTTAGATGTGCTAATCAAGTTCAGTTTCATTGGTGATCGCGTCCGGTTTCAATGGTGAAATTAGCCCTTAATAATAAAGTGACGTAACGCTTTTGTCTTTAACTGTTTCGCTTAAACTGAAGGCACGAATCGTTTAGTTTAATGAGACTAGCCTTGACAGAGACTATTTTTCACTAAGACAGTTAAGGTCTTCTCCTATTAGCTGTTACATTTGTTAGAAATAGGCCAAGGTACTACTAAGAAGTGTTTTTCAATGGAAATTCATTCAAAGAAACAAAAGAAAGGGTATTAAGAATGAGTCGATGAAAGACAAGCTCAGTGCAGATAAAACAAACACTGAGGTATTTAAATCTTTCAATTAGCACTTCAGATTGTGTAGACAGCGCTGTCGTCGAATCAATGCACGTTTGTTTTTTCTTTTGCCGCAGATTGTTGCTTTAAAGCTTTTAAACGAATAGCTGACAATTAGTCATCCGCAAGGTCTTGAAATTGTCTTTAAAATTGCTCTTAAACGTTTCTGGTTCTAAATATATTTTTAGCTCACGGATGCCTCATCTAGAGCTCCGTTTAATTTTAATCCCATTTAGCGCGCCTGAGCAGTCAATCAAGCAGTAATTATAACTACTAAATATAGTTTCGTATTCGCTGATTCGTCCAAAAATAGTGCGCTTGCGCTGTGACTTAAGTTGGCTTCTATTTAGTAGCCGTCACCACGTTCATGGCTGAGTGGCAGCTGTCACCGTGCGACTTACTTGCTTCACACCCGATCTACAAACATCAGAAACATTCTGGAATATTTTAACATGTTCTTTTTTGTGATACGTTAATGTAGGGTGACGCTTTGTGAAGTGTTGCCATTGTCACCAAATAAGTTTAAATAAAGTAAAATTATTTTTATTTTTGTAATATTAATGACGCGTAGGTACCGCGAGGACTGGTTCGAGGTGGCGCGGGAAAAGAATACCTGGAACGTCTAGGGGAGGCCTTTGCCCAGCAGTGGGACAGTATAATAGGCTAAACAAAAAAAAAAAGGTTAATTAAGTATTAGACATTTTTATCTAATAACGCAATAGAATTATATATACCTACTTGTCTTCTGTTAACGCAATAGGATGAAGAACTTACTGAGATTTTGCTCATAATTTATGTTAATATCATGAATATTAAGTAAATAGCCTCGTGCTAGCAGCAAAACCTTGAAAAAGAACGCGATAAATCAGTAATTATTACTGTAAAGAACGACAACTGACTAGAACAATAAGAAATCCTTATCAGGATCTTTGCTGTCACGTAAAACCAGCGGCGTGGAAAAAAAAAAACACGCAATAATTGAGACAACAAATGTCTGCCGAATGTCTACTGACAAAGTCGATTGGTGTTCTGCAGTGTATCCAAACGCGATTAATGTCGATTGTAGAGATATTGGACTAAGTCAATATTAAGGCGAAATGCTATCGTAGTCACGTAGGTTTCGAGGGGGTGAAGCAGACGCGGACGGGTAAACGGCGCGCGGGGCCCCGCGCTCTGCCGCACTCGGCCGGCAAGCTATAGTCCGACCGCTGTAAGCGCGACCCTCTCTCGTGAACCAAAATACTTCTGCAGTGGGTCGCACATACGGCGGTCGGACTGTAGCGACAAGTAGCAGTTTTAGTTGGTACTAGTTGCACAGTAGGTATTTAAAGTACATAATATAATACATAATACTGTAATTAGGTAATTACAATATTATTTTATATTTATTTATAGCACCATATTATATCTATCTACTTACGAATACTGGCCTTCTTATAATAAAATAACTACTTATGAGTTCCTTTATCAAACCCAATTAGTTCGCTGTTTGAAAATGAATGGGTACTAAGTATGAGCACAAAATACAGATGGTACAGAAGGCAATCACATGCGTGTACTTCAATTTTCATACCTACGCTCGGCGGTCGCGCTAGGGTTGTCAACTTTGACTTATACACAAAAAACTATCGTGGTAGTGGCACTCGTATCTAGTTATTTGATTTATTGTTTGAGCTTCTTCTACAATATTAAAACAAAACAATAAACATAGTATTACAATACAAAAAGTTTACAGAACCAAAAACATAATAAAATTTGACATTTGTCAATTTTCACTGTCGAAAACCCCTAATAACTTCAAAACGGATTACCCTATTTACACAATTTATTTTGCCCTATCCGTTTTAGATCTAAACCTATCAAATGACACTAAAAACAACACAATATCTACACAAACAAAAAATCGTGTTTTCAACTTACGTAATAATTGGTGGCGTGAATTTACCTTACAAAAAAGTTACTTCGTTTATACTAATTCAAAATAGGTAACTATTATAAAAATCGGGCTTGCTCCATTTTTCCACTTCACAGACGCGTGTCTCAAGCGGATGGCACCCGCGCTCGCACTACTCCCAACCACTCCGAGATAACGTGTCCATGAGCGGTGTGTATGTGTGCGTTGCTCGAGCGCACTTTGTACGTAGATTGCCTATCTGTATTTTGTGGTATGAGAGATAGAATCCAAACCGGTTTTACCAAAAACCGGTTCTTACACAGGATAATTTTTTTATCACTACCTAAATTTTCATAGGGTGTCCTACCCATGAATATGAACAACTTTCACTATGGGACGAAATCTGACATCACGAAAAAAAATCCGCTGTTTCTTACAAAAATTCAATACATACATACTCGACCAAAATGTATGAATCAGATTTTTTTCGTGATTTCAGGGTCCCATAGTAAAAGTTGTTCATATTCATGGGTAGAACACCCTGTGAAAATTTGGGTGTTGATAAAAAAATTACTCTGTAGAAATGAAAAAACAGGTAAGTATAACAGCTTTTGTATTATTATAAAAAAAAATCGCTTTTCTGTTTCTAATAACAATAACAATAAAAAATAACAGCTTTTGTATTATTATAAAAAAAAAATAGTTTTTGTTTCTAAAACCAAGCAGCTGAAATCACACTGAAAAAGAGGGACGTGTTCTTGCTGTTGCAGTTGATTAAAAAAATGTACCACGTCAACAATTCTGCGACCGGTGATTTCTTTGACAGACTTTGTCTCACACTCATTTTCCACTTGATAGGGCAGGTCTTCTTGGGCGCTGAAACATTTGAAATAAAAAAGTGTATAAATGTAAAATTACTCAATAAAAGCCCCGATTACCTACTCTTTTTTATTACTTTAAATTATTCTCCATCGTATCAGATTTCTAAACGTAAAATACCATGTTTATAACTCAATCACAACTTTCCTATCAACTGTTAAAGAAAGGCCTTGCAATCACCATACTTTAGCAGGTAAAGATCCTTTTAAATATTTTTTTATTTATTCAAATATTTTTTTCGTCGATAAAATTAAGCTATGTTTCCCTCATTTCGTTATGTGCACATTATGAAGACTCACACTGTATTACATTAGCATAAAAAAAAATTCAATTTCACTGTAGAGTAAACTTACTCGGCAATGTCATCACAGGTGGTGTGATTGACAGCGACTGAAGGTTCACATGTGCCGCATCGGATATTTCTGGTAGCTGTTGTAGTGAGACCATTCCTGTACCGTCAGTATCCAGTAGTTTTTCATGGGTGCTGAAATTATGGAAATATTTATAACAATACAAGAAAAACATAATATACCATGAAATTAACCTATTCACTTCAACAACTAACTTCATAGTGGTGGTGCGTTTTCGCTACATGCTGGGTAACTTGTAACCTACTTATAAGAATAAAGTCTACCCTCAATGTGCCAAAATAAATATAAGTAATAAAAAAATACACGTGACGTGATAAGAACCGGTTTTTAACTAGAACCGGTTTTCTTGAAGTTCCATTCCCAATATACTATAAAAATACCGCCAAAAACGGATTTTGATAAAAACCGGTTTTTAGTCGTATTCATGACGTCATCTCTACTTAAAATTCAAAGTCCTGACTGACTTATCAACGCATAGCCTAAACCGCTGGTCCTAGAGACAAGAAATTTGGGTGTGTTCTTTGTGAAGAGTAGGTATCCACTAAGAAAGGGTTTTTCGAAATTCCACCCCTAAGAGGGTGAATGAGGGAGGGTGAAATTTTACGCGGACGAAGTCGCGGGCGGAAGCTAGTAAGTAATGAAAAATACACGTGACGTGTTAAGAACCGGTTTTTAAAGAACCGGTTTTCTTGAAGTTTCATTCCCAATATACTATAAAAAGAACGCCAAAAAACGTTTTTGATAAAAACCGGTTTTTAGTCCTATTGATGACCTCTAACATACAAATTATACCTACGCGTTTTTTTTTTTTGATATCCGATAAATATAGTGGGTCATTGTACTCATCATTATGAGCAACTTTTACTACAGGACCAAACCCGAAATCGCGAAAAAAAATTTGGTATTTTTGACGAGTTATGCGAATATAAAATATAACAGCTGATTTCTTTTTCGCGATTTTAGGTTTGGTCCCATAGTAGTTGTTCATAATGATGAGTACAATGACCCCCTAGAGTTATGGGATAAAAAAAAACACTTTGTATTTTCAAAGGCGAGAAAGCCTAGTACACACTGTACACAGGGTTAAATTAAATTAGCTAGCGAAACTCCGCAGACGTGGCGGGTATACTAATATAAGTAGATAAGTAAGCAAACTTACTCAAAAAACTTGGGTGATACTGATTGAAGTTATACTACTGCCCCATCAGATGTTTCTGACACTTGTGGTGGTGTGACGGCTTTACTCATTCCTTGTGAGTCAGCTGGCAACTCCGCAATGTCAGACTCAGTGTTGATAAGAGTTCTGTAAAAACATAATAATAAACCATTGTATAAATAATGCTATTGGGGTGTAGGTACCTACATGAAAGTTTTAGACCATTATTATCTATCTTTCTTAGGCCGTTTACACATTATGCCGCAGCATCAGTCACTCTTGGATTTGTATGAACCACCGAACACGGCGCCGCACCGCGCCGGCGGCGGCGAGTTTTGATAAGACCTATCAAAACTCGCCGCCGCCACCGCGACGCCGTGTGTGGTGAGGGTTCATACAAATCCAAGGGAATACAGAGGCACACGCTATCACGGCATATTGTGTAAAGGGACTTTCAAAAAGAATGTTGTGTGCTTGTACAATAAATAAGAGTTAGTACGTCAATATCAAAATTGGTAATTTTTGGGATAATAAATAAAAAACTTACCTATTCAAGTTTAACAATTTCAGCTTCTTGAGCTTCAGTCCTGAATATTTTTTATTTTTATTTACCATTTTTGCGACTAAGGTATCACTTTACACTTCAATGTTCGCTTGAATAGTTGGCGACAACGGGCGCAATAAAGTTGTACACGGGTGCTCTCTAAGACGCGCTGCGGCCGACTGACGGGACTGCGGGAGCGGTGGGATTGGGTGGGATGTCCGTCCTGCGCGCACGCTTTTTATAAATATTTCTTTTTAAAATTCTATTTGCTCTGTTACATTAAAATAAACCCATAATCCCCTAATATATTTAATGGTGAACGTATAGACGAAATTTTATTGAAATTGCTTTAATTACAATCGAATAAAACTGGTTTTTCTCATAAAAAAGGCTAATTTTGAGGAAACTTTGCGATTTTTTTGTATCGAGTCAAATTATGTCAATCGTGTTTTGGCCCCCATAATTCACTAAAGAAAATCTTCAATTTTAATAATCATGAAAAAAAATTTGGTAAATTTGTAGTTTTTGAGGACAAAAATTGGTTTTGCGTGCAGGCGAAATGCGTCAAAACATCTTCTTTGTGACGCATTTCGCCTTAACCCAAATAAAGACCTACGTTAACTAGATCTAGAGTCTACAGTCGGTCGAGCACGTGCTACAAAAGATAGCAAGGATTATTTATATGTATTCGTAAAAGCAATTTTTGTTTTGCAAGTGTGAATAATTACTTGCCATTTAGTGAGGAGTCGCAATTCCTTCAAGATCACCAAAAAGTAAACCGCACTAGAGACGTCTTTGACAAATGTGAGCAATTAACACATGTGGAAACATTAAATTAATTAATGATTTATATTAATATTACAGCCGGCGGGACATCAACGAAACGCGTCGACGCGCTCGAGTTATTACCGGTGCGTTCCAAGCGCGTTCACCTGCGATCGAGGTGAAGGTCACGCGCGTCATGAACCGAACGCGCCCGAACGCAAATGTCAATGTAAATATTGTAGGTATTCCCGCCAAGCCGGCCATCTTGAATTTCGGCTTGACCGGTTTTGGGATGAGACCCAGAGCTAAATAGCGTTGGAATGTCGACTTTACTGGATTTCTTTCTTTTCTTTACTCGTCACGGTCGTTAGTGATTGCTAAACTGTTCCATTGTTTATCTAAGTCTAATTAAACTGTTGCATCAACGTTGGCTGACCTAATGTTAGCAAATCGTTAACAAGTTATTACGAAGTTTGCGTTAATTTTCCGTTTTGTCAAACAATAAGTTCTAAGTAAATTTATATTAACACCTTTACAAACAACACAAATAATTCATAGTTAAATAGTTATTCATTATTCCTCAAACCAATTCATTTTAAAGTACCTACACTTAAACAAATTTACGTGGTTCACGGTAACTGGTGGACCACGACGCCGTAAGTCAACGTAAGGCGTAACTAGAGCAAATATTTTACCCAAATTCGAAGGTTGCGTGAATGAACCCGGAGTAAAAAGCAAATTATGATAATTACGTCAAACTTTGTCAACGGCGTAAATTATGTTCATTGTAAAACACGCTAACTGATTTAAATTAGCTGAATATGAATAAACTGGTAATAATATTAACGACGATTTACGTCATTATCATAAACTACATTTTATTAAAACCGCGACTCGGTGAAAAGATTCACAATCCTTGAAATTCATTCATGTTTCTCATCTTACGATTTTATTTCTGCAAAACCACGAGACAGACTATTTAAAAATTTTAATAGCAACGGAACTAAGAGCGATATTTCAAATACGAAACTTACGTAAATAACCTAGACGTTGATTAAGAAACCGGTTGAACGCCATCCAAAGTGGTATTTTAAAGCTTAAATCCGTTTTCGCCCTTCTGAACCAGAACAAAGGTACCAATTAAGCTTCATAATCGCCGGCACCCTTATAATTAATACTACAGAAATTAAAACTCCAGCAATAAACGTACAGTACTGTACAAAAAATACACAATCGTAGCTTTGTGCTCTACCGAACATTAATTAAGAAGAAAAGAATTTCATAGTAAAAGGTCTTATAGGTGTTGATCTGAAATGAACGTTATGTTAAAACCGTTTAAAGTTTAAATTGCTAAGACGATGGAGTAGGGCAGTATCGAGTACGCAAAGATGGATTATGGAACGTCGTAAAAATGGAATCTTTGGAACATTCCCGAAATTAGATAATCCTCTAATCAAATGTATTGTCAAGAGCATCTTAATTTCTGAAGGTAGAGAAAGCATCTTAAGGAAGAAATTTTAAATTAATTGCTTATTAACTCCTTGTTATCAAGAATGATTGATACCTAAGCCTTTGCCCTCGGCGTGGATGTCGGAAAAGATCCCACTGGAACGTAATACCGGGATTAAAAGTATCCTATGTGTTAACCCAGGCATATATATAAACTATCTGTGGGCAAAATTTCTTCTAAATTCGTACAGCCGTTTATGCGCCAATCCGGAACATACATCACAAACAAACAAACGGGCAAAAATTCTAAACTATATTTCCGCCACCAGACTCGTTCCAACACTCGTAGCAATTACTTTATTTTTAAAAAATAATGTACAATTTGGTTTGGTCGTTAATTCTATTTTATTATATTATGCAGGTACATATAGATTGGTAAGTCAGAAATTGGTTATTCAGTAAGTCATAAAGCTAATATTACAACCGCACACGAAGGGTTCCGTACCAAAAAGCAAGAACGCCAAAAAAAACACGTTAGTTGTATGGGAGCATCCAATGACTTGAATTTTTGCAGCTACCATCACAAATACGACATAAACCCTCTTAAAAAAGGTGTCGTTAATTGAAGAGCACACATACGATAGTTTACTATGAATGTAGTTTGATAGCGGAGTGGGGACAGCGCCGAGTTGCTAACGAGGGGAAAAGTGCCTATTTCCGAGGCGTAATGACGTCGTGTCAGCCTTCTAGCCAGGCCAAACACCAGCCCAGCCTGAATAGAATTCTAGATAATATATAGACAACCCCTACGCACTGTACTTCTGAATATAAAACGGAAATAGATTAGTAATACGGCATTTGTTTTGTTTTGACTGTTTTTGGTATTTTACAACACAGAGAAATTACGCAATGTGTATTGTCTTTGCTATTGGTGTTGTGTCCATTCAATCGTGACCTGCCCTGACATCAAACAATGGACATTTTTTTTTTAAGTCCTAAAATAAGGTGCTCAGAAGCCTGAGCACCTTATTTTAAGAGACGCGACTCGGTAAGCGACCAAGTCGTCGCTTACTGAGTCGCGTAAGTTCCGACTTGGTGTTTGCCAAAGGGCGACGGAACACCACGCTGCGTTCCAAAACTGGCATACTGGATAGTAGGAAAGAACGCGGCCAGAGTCAAATGGGATTGGGCGGGTGACATCAGTCGCATGCATGATGACCGCTGGGCAAAAGCCTCCACACAATGGGTGCCTGAAGATGGACGGCGCTGCCGAGACCGGCCCAGGAACAGAATAGATGGCGAGACGATCTGGACGCGTACCGCGAGGGCTGGTTCGACGTGGCGCGGGTAAAGAGTTCCTGGAAGGATTTGGGGAGGCCTTTGCCCAGCATTAGGACAGAATAGGAAAAAAAATGGCATCTTGCAGGTCGACCCAGAAGCTGGGCGGCTGCTTAACCGGGCTTGCCTGAGGGTGCCTCAATAAATTGAGGCCTCCAAGCCAGGGCTTAAAAACTTAATAACTATAATCAAAGTTTAAACTTTTATTTGTTGAATACGTGGCTTTTGGCTAGTTTGTATACATGCGTATTTTATGTCTTTTTTTCTGCAATGTCCTTTTTTTTGTGCAAAATAATGGATTTTTCTTTCTTTTTTTTCAACAAGCTTTACTTTCCACATTTGTACTCAATTTTCCTGATTGTAATCTTCAGACTGTCACTAGGAAAATCGCAACCTGTGATGTTTCAAATATAATTCTGGCAAAAGGTTTCTAAGAAGTTAATTAACCGACATAATAGGGGTCGATGACGCTTGACAGAGAGATAAGAAGCCTTTTCATATTGATAATTTGTGTAAGGACCACGCTCTGAAAGGTGGAGAGGAAAAGTCCAACGATAAAATCACGAAAGCTGACCGAAAATAGGTATTTCATTATTTATTATTTACTCACAAAACAAAACGTTTTTTAAATAAATGATGTTTTGTTTCTGTTTTTTTTTTTTACTAGCCTATGCTGTCTCTCTCCTGGGCAAAGGCCTCCCTCCATTCCCTCCATCCCTCGCGAGCCCGCGCGACCTCCTTCCAGTTTTGACGGAACCTATCCAGCTCATCCCGCTATCGCCTATGTGGTCTGCCGCGACCCCGCCTCACTGTCTCTGTAGGTACATTTAGTTAAAAAAATACTTTTACACATCAAAAATTAAATTATGTTTTAAAACTAGATTAGTTGTTAGACTGGTTGGGTTTTTGCTAACTGACTACTCTGAGAAGAATGACCGAAACAAACTCAGAGGTCACAGTCCCTTTATTAGAATTTGTTGTATTTAAGTAATGTCTAAACTACCCAACCACGAATGAATGCGTACCACCTGCTGAAAATCTTGCTCCTGAACATGAGTTGCCTTGGCTTACCCGTCCAGTCTTTAAATAGACTCCCGAGTCAGGTAGGCCGAAACAAAGAAAACCTGCACAGGTGGTTCATGGATGACTCCGCCCTGGAGTGTAAATGCGGTGCTGTCCACTAACAATGGGGCACGTCATATTGTGACCAGCTTGTCCTGCTGACTGCACGTTACAGAAGTTGATGGACGCTGGGTACTGAAGGTGCCAAGCTCGTAGCCAAATTCTGGGCGGACTCTAAGTATGCCAACACATCAAGCTACTACAATCTGTCAAATTTCTTTAATACATTTTCAACTTTATCGCCAAAGCATAATAAGGTTCAAAGTTGATTGGGAAAATTTGACAGTTTCGGGTAGGATGTGCTGGCGTCTGTACATACAGATTGCCATCGACACGCTTAATATAAATGCTACGCTTTAATACATAAACGTGTGTTTATATATTATTAAAGCAAAAACGACACTTGTGTAAACGACACTTGTGTCTTTTTACTTTAAACATACGATTAATTGTAATTTCAAATATAAAAATAATTTTCACACAGAAAAAGTTTTGACTGATCTGAATTCGCAAAAATAGGTACTGAAACGTGGCAACGGAAATAAACATCGGAGAAACAACGAATTGATCGGACCCTTGTCTGGTGTCCCGAGATTTATTTAAAAAGTTAGTGAACCGTAGTTTGTTTTTTAATCTGTATCTACCTGTATGTATCGAGTGTGTACGTCTACAGATAACAAATTACTTTGGTAACGAAGTTTGTCTTGTATTGGTCAGTCATCAAGCTACTACAACCTGTCAAATTGCTTTAATAGATTTTCAACGTTATCGCTAAAGAATAAGGTTCAAAGTTGATTGGGAAAATTTGACAGTTTCGGGTAGCTTGATGTGCTGGCGTCTGTACTGTACACGTTGGTCGATGCTGGCGATTTCCTTTCTTCTCAAATGCAATTGATTTATTATTTGATTCTATTTTAGGTATGCCGTTAAAAATAAATACTAGGTTGCTCCATGTAAAATACTGGTATTCAGCTGCATCCGGCTATACTGGAAGTCGACCCCAACATATTTGGGAAAAGACCAGGCAGATGATGATGACCATTAAAACTTTAGTAGTTTAATAATGGTTATTCATCATTATTATAAGTCCATTACCTTTTGATCGGTGACCTCTAAACGCAAAACAAAAACAAAATATAATATACCCGCATAAACCTCGATCGCGTGAGAATATCTGGATAAAAAGATCCTATATCCTAATCCAGGTCATGGTACACCCATGTGCCAAATTTCATCCAAATCCCTTTAGCCGTTTTAGCATGAAAGCATAACAAACCATCATTAAAAAAAAAATCTTGCCTCTTTAGAATATTAGTTTAATCATTTATTGCCACAATAACAAATTGTAAAATGTTAAAGACGTGTTCTTGACCTTTTTAGGTACCTAATTAATATCAGGCAATAGTGAAGGTATTCGCTGGCTCATTAATTTTCATTGTTTATCAAAATAACTAATGTCAAATCAAATATAATAAAACAATACAAGTGAACAAAGGTCACATTTAAAAATCCTTGACAAGTTACAAATACCTACTAAAGAAACAAAAATGACAAATGGGCTCATATTTAGTGGTCAAGTATGATTTCAAAATATTTAGGTAGGTACCTACTAATTGATTAATTGATACTATTGAAACCAAAATAATACTTAATTCAAATGTATCGCTAAATAAAACATGCGCAAGCGACAAGCGACGTTGCGCAGAAGCATTGTATAACCAACCGTGAACGAGGTCGTCCACTTTTCGCCCTTATGTCTTTAAAATTAAGGTCCATTTATTTATTTAGTTACTACTGACGTGTTATCCACTGTTCTTATGGAGCACCTATTATCCCCTATCTACTTCACAACGACCAAAAATTTTACCTCTCTCCTCTCAACGTGTTTACGTGGTTTACTTGAACTTTAAATGTCTGTTCTGTGTACACAATAAACTCACATAATATGACATAGGTAGGTACACACGTAACCACACAGGTATCTAGTTAAACAGTGAAGATTCTTCAAAAAGGTGCGAATATTACTTACGTAAGGGCAGACATATAGACTAGACATGTGTCAGTTTTGCAACCTTAAAGCACTAGGTAATCATCATCTGCCTAGCCTTTTCCCAACTATGTTGAGGTCGGCTTCCAGTCTAACCGGATGCAGCTGGATACCTGTATTTTACATGGAGCGACTGCCTATCTAACCTCCATAACCCAGTTACTGGGTAATACGATACCCCTTGGTAAGACTGGTTGTCAGACTTTCGGGCTACTGACGACCCGTAATGACTGTCACAGATCCACGAATGACAGGCGGGACCAACGGCTTAACATACATTCCACGGCACGGAGGAGTCTTGATATGTGAAGATGGTCATCCATCCCCGAACCAACCGCGGCAAGGGTAGCTTAACCTGATCGATCGACCCGTGCGGCTGTTATTACTTAGCCTTAATATTGTCGTATATAAGATCAACACAAGCCCCTTCCTTCTTTAAGCAATAGGTACATACACAAACATACTTCACACTTTAAAAATAACATAATGACGCCTGTATTCCGTAAGCGTTAAGCAGAGGTGCAGTGCACCCAGATTTCATAACAGGGGCGAGCTCATTGCCATCAACCGGGCACAAATCCAGACTGAACTGCTACTGAAAAAATCCAGGTGAAAAAATCCAATAACACTGCCCGACCCGGGAATCGTAACAAGGACCTCATGCTCAGCAGTAGCGCTTCCGAACACTAGACCAACGACGCATCACACTTTCCTTATTTAAAACAAATTGTACATGCAGCAGTCGTCGGAAATGTCGTAGGAAACAACGCCAACTTTACTGGAATGTTTTGAGAAAGGTCCTTGACCCGTAAACTTTCTCTCTAACTTCGGATGCCGAGTCCGGGGTAATAAATATATGGACAAACTTTTTTTTAGCTTTGGAATGAATATGAAAGAGCTTGGACACACTCCAGTGTCGGGTTAACTTTGTCCAGTCTATGATTATTATATTTCTGTGTTTACGTTTATAATAATACTAGCTGCACCCTGCGGTTTCACCCGCATAAGTTTCGATCCCGTGGGAATATCGCGATAAAACGTAGCCTATGTGCTAATCCTGGTTATAAACTATCTATGTGCTAAATTTTATCAAAATTAGTCCAGCCGTTTGTGCGTGAAGAAGTAAACACACTCACAAACTTTCGCCTTTATAATATTAGTGTGATATTCTTTATTTCGGACTACAAGTACTGACAATCCATATAGTATTAGTAAGAATGACTTAAAAAAACTATGTTAGTAAACTTTTAAAAACTAAAAATTACGTGGCTCAACACACAATGGCACGTGCCTCCGTACCCAGTGCCTTATAGAGGGACTGACCACTTTGTCTAATAATGTTTTCAGGATGCTGTTGGAGCTTCCGCGCAACCTACCCATTATATATGATGTTCTCTTCCTCGTAATGCCATGAAAATCGTCAACACGGGCTTCTGCGAACATCTGCGAAGCGCGGAAGCCCTAACTCTAACTTTTTAGTTTATGAAATGAACGACGTCACCCGTTTGGTCCGAGGATCCTCCCTTTTCTATGAAGGTTGAGTGAACTTTACACCCTGTTCCTCATACTATAGTCTATATTTTTAATGACAAATAGGAATGTTTGTCCCGCTATACGGAACGTCAACGATACTAAATATACAGCTTCTGGGCACTTTAATAACCAGCGAGTTATTTCTAGCAATCATAATAATTAAAGGATAAATACTGGAAAATGACAAGAGCAAAATTACTTATAGAATTAATACGAACATTAAATTTTACGGCACATATAAAATCAAACTTGTATCAAAATATTAAACATGTTATATAAAATCTGTAGAATACTAATGTAGGTATAAACAGTGTCAAACGTTATTTAATTTATCGTTGCAATAGAAGGGTATCATAGAGTCTCTAACAAATGAATTTTCAGCTAAGTTCGCTTAAAATTCACAAATTGTGAGACAGCTCCGAAACTACTAAGTAGTGCAGGTGAAGCACTGAATAGTTTCGTGAAACGCTTTGAATAAACTGGGAATTTTACTACGTGTCCATTTTATGAAAGCATAATCTGAACTAAGTGTCCGATTATGCTTTAATAAAATTACTTTTAAATTTATAATTATAATATGAGAAAGATGTAAAAAAAAAAACAGAGACGACGAGACGATTTTTTGCTGTAGCAAATACTTAGTAACAAAACAACAATCCAAAAATAAAATAACTAAAAATAAGCCTAGGCAGCTAACTTGATGCATTGATCAACGTTCGTGGATGGGTGACCACTCATCACATATCAAGAACCCACCGTGCCTCGGAAACCTAAGCGAATACAATACGAAAAAGTAAGAGAATCTAAGCCGTAACGTTGGTCCTGGCTGTGATTAGTAGATATTTCACAGTCGTTACGGGGTAGTCAGAAGCCCAAAAAAAATAGGTAGTCTGAAAGAAAAGAGAGAAAAGAAAAAGAAAAAAGAGAAAGAAAGAGTAAGTAAGAAAGAGAAAAAAAGAAAAGAGAGTAAAGAGTATTCCTTCTGACAACCAGTCTTACCAAGGGATATCGTGTTACCCAGTACATGGACTGCGGAGGTCAAAAAGGCAATCGCTCCATGCAAAATATTGGTAGTCAGCTGCATCTGGTTAAACTGTAAGCCGACCGCAACATACATAGTTAGAACTATTTCTAACTATGTATGTTGCGGTCGGCTAGGCAGATTGAATCTGAACTATCCGATTAAAATGGGTAATATTAAAAAAAACTCCAACAAAAATAATGGAACAGTTTTAGAAGCGAATATCTGAATGGTCAACGATGAAAAGTAAAATAGGATTACGTTCCGTATTGTAGTAATATTTCAAAGGGATGCCACAATAAATCGAAATAATGCCCATAGTGAAGGAGATCGCAGCAATATCGAATGAATAAAGGAGAGTTGATTTTTTGCGACTAACCTAAAAGGGTATCTTAAGTACGGAATCCCGCAAACATTACCGGAGGAGGCACGGACCCTTCCTTAAGGTGAGCGCTTTTATATGCCCATCAAACCTTACGAGTACAATAAAACACGATTGTTTTCCATTACCATCGACGTCCACCGCCCCTTAAACTAAAAAAATGTACGAACCATTTATTTAGGAGCTGCGATGATATTAAACAATAAAATTGTCGTACACACGCCGTAATCGAAAATCAATGGAACGAGCGAAACAGATAGGTGTGACTAATAAATTATTTGAACAGTGTCCAATTTAATA
This sequence comes from Oligia latruncula, assembly GCA_948474745.1. NCBI lineage: Eukaryota > Metazoa > Arthropoda > Insecta > Lepidoptera > Noctuidae > Oligia > Oligia latruncula. Next base: position 7,347,950 of record OX419686.1, on the reverse strand, counting down.
AAAAAAAGTTGAGGACGGTCGGCGAAGGAATTGCATCCTGACAGCTTTTCTATTACACCGTCTGAAGGAAGGCTTAAGCCAAGGCATTCCGACAAAGACGAATACTTGCAACGCGTGACAGCGAAAATATTTCAAAGGCACCAAAGCTTTTATAATACGTACATACATAAGTACAGTAGAACGGTGTTCACTGAGGAAAATAAATTTTATTTACATTTAAAAAGCGGAGCGGAATCTTTGTCAATTCACTCCCGGCCATCGGAGGGTCGAGCGGACAAATAAAATGAGATCACAACAGTGCCCTGCTAGCGACAACAATGAACTGGGAAAGATCTGCTTTGCTTTAATTAAAAGTAAATTGTTCGTACAAGCATTAAGCATTTAGATGAGAGCTGTGAACAACAGTAATTATTGCCGTTGTCATCGGCAATGGCACACGATAAAAACCGTTGTAGAATCGACTGTTCTTGATCCGATCCGGCACAGTGGGACGCTATGAAAACCTTTACTTATGTGCAGTGAGTGACTGGAAAGGAGGACATATGTATTATGTGCGCCTGAGCACAAGACGTAGTCAGTCTAAGAGTGAGGCCACATGGGCGCTGCCGCATGCGTTGATTTCAACGCACCGAGTGCCACATGTGCAATGTGATGTCGCAACGCAACGTCGCTTACTACGACGCCACAGCGTCTGTGTTGGGTGTGTCAGTCTTCTTTAGTACCGCTTTGATGCTCGGCATGGCACCGCAACATTTGCTGCATTGCAACCCTGCTGCATTTCTGTGGTATCCTTGTGCGGTGCGCATTGGACGCCGTTGCAACGCACCGTGATTTATACGAGTATGAAGGATGACGCAGCGTCACCGCCCAGGCGTCGCAGTGCACCGGAAATGCATCGTGTCGCTTCGCTCTTACGTTCATGAATCTAATAGGAAGAAGATACCGTCAGTGAAGCTATCTAATATCCCTATTGATATCTTGTTTGCCATCTATGTGCTGTGTCATTGTGTCTTTTGACAGTGACTCATACGCACCAACAATAACTCGTACAAAGCAATGTTTTAGTGTTACTCAAAAGTTTTCCATAATCGTTTTTACATATTCATCGCTATGTCAGGGTGCGTTTGAGTCGAGACGTCTGTACGAATTTGAATAACAAATGGCTGACATCTGCATGTTTCTAGCGGGGATTCCACTGCCTCCCTCAAATCCTGATTCAGGGAAACAATACTGGTCCCTTATGAAACCTGACAAGAGGTCATAACTTGAGCTTATAGCATTTATCATGCTGAGAAGCAAATCATAAAGCCGTTGGATGTGTTTTTTTACGACAGACAATGATACGAGTATAAATCGCAAAGTAATTTTCTTTTGTAATACAAAATAGTAATAGGTGCATTAGGAAGCATTATCATCGCGTGTAAAAATGTTATTAATGACAAAGCGGCCAGCTAATCAAGGCTACAAAGCAGATAAGTAGGTAACAAAGAAAACACTCATTAAACACAAAGTAAAAGGAAAAATCTTTATGTGGCATTGAGTCTTGAATTTGTTACCGCATTAACTTTGCTAGTCAAATTGTCGGGAGGTCATCGGTCTATACCAATAAATACTTAGCTCTTACGTCACCGGCCGCCAGACGTACGCCTCTTGAATAACAACGATAGAAGTCCACTACCAAGAACGATAATTAAATTTTCCACACGCGCCACACCACAAGTCGAAACGAATTTAGAAGCATCCCAAACACCTACGCGGCTTTCATAAATTAATTTTACGAAAGATTTAGATATTCAGTAGTTCTGTTCCCATCCCAAACATATTTCACTAGTAAGGTATCGAAGAGCAGGGAAACTGGGGTCCGCAATCCCCTAGACACCGATTAATATCCAGGTTGCCGTAGCACTTAGTTATAACAGCAAGAAAACCAGCGGCGGAACAAAATAGGAGATATTACGAGTACCTGCTTCGTGGGATTATTCTTCATACGAATTGCGTTTCAATATCTCCGCTCCTTAGTTCTACGGTTCGTTTAAAATTTCTTTAAAGTTTTAAACTTTTCGTTCGTCATTTCTTGCGTGGTTTGAGAGGCACGAGTTATGTCGTAAGAGGCCTGCGCCGCCATTTTGCAACATTACGACTGCGATGAGACGGCAAATTGCTCATTTGTCTACCGCGACACTTGCAAAAGCGAACTCAGATTGTGTGTACCTTTGACTAGAATTCGGTTTTGCAACGTTCAGGAAAATAAGATATAAAAAAAATATTATTAAGTATCGTAAGCAGTTAGAAGAAATAAAAAAGTATTTTAATAAAAATCGTAATTTTTAGTTTTAAGCAAAAACTGGAATATTTGTTTGTAAGTAGGTAATAGTTTTGTTGCAAATAGTGCACTAGAATTTGACCAAGGTTTTGAGATGTTTTCCCTTTGACACTACACCCGTAGCTCGTATCAATAAGCCATACCGTCACACTTACACGTATGTCCATATCTTGAAAATAACTGTATCGATTTTGATGAAACTTGCACTGTTCCCTAAGTTGAAGTGTAAGCCATTTAAAAAAATGGTCACGATCCGATTAATAGTTGCGGAGAAATGCGTGGATAAACCCTACATACATAATACATCTAGAACATTTTGTATATTTGTTTGGAAGCCCTAATAGTTTGTCATATATATGTGAATATAATGCAGTTCCAGTAATATTACATACACACGTGTCGAATTGATAACCTCCTTTATTTTGAAGACGGTAAAAAGGTTTGTTGTTTTTATTTTAACTAAGCAAGCGTAACTCGACGTGACTAATTTAATTCGTCATTAAACGCAGATTTACCTACTCCACGTGTATCACTGTTAACGTCATACTTTATACAAACATGAAAAATACAATATCACGGGGTCAGTAACCTCATAAAATTACAAATGCAGGAATAATGAAAGCCAACCAAGTGAGGCGCCATCCGGGGAAAAATCCGACACTTAAAGATGCCTTTTGAGTACCAGGGGTTTCAGTACTTTTCAGCCATCTTATCCACGTGGAGAGCAACGTCACAATACCCTGAAGCGCTCGTCCTGAAAAACGTTAATTGCACGACACCGACCGTGGTGAGGCACCAGCGTCTATCTCGCATTGCTACCAACATTCCAACCAAACCCACAACGCAAAATGAACCTTAAAGCTAAACCAATAAACCATAATTCAGATCACGCGCAGAAAGTATTTAATATACTTTAAAATGAACCTCACTTAGCACCTGAAGGCATTAACGATTAAAAAAGAAAGAAATAAATTGTGAAATTTTGCAGGAAAATATGATTCGGTATGGCTCGAGATCAGGTCTCGAGTGTTCTTCACTGAGCGTAGAATAAGTGGCTATTAAACGGCTCGGATTTCATGCTTGTGAAAATTTAAACAATTGACTGGAAAACATAAATTTCAATACCATCGTCTTTGTATTTTATTTTCAATAAAAAATTAAACCGACTTCAAAAATAAATCAACTCAAAATTATGAAATAACTTTAATTTCGGAAGTCGGTGTCTTGGAATTTGTATTTTAGTTTTTTGCCACCGACTTCCGAAATTAAAGTTATTTCATAATTTTGAGTTGATTTATTTTTGAAGTCGGTTTAATTTTTTTAAATTACTTTTTATTTCGTAATTTTTAGTTTTTGCACTAGAATTTGACCAAGGTTTTGAGATGTTTTCCCTTTGACACTACACCTGTAGCTCGTATCAATACGCCAGGCCGTCACACTTACCTACACGTATTCGTCAATATCTTGAAAATTACTGAACCGATTTTGATGAAACTTGCACTGTTCCCTAAGTTGAAGTAAATGTAAGCTAATACAAAAAAAATGGTCACGATCCGATTAATAGTTGCTGAGAAATGCGTGGACAAACATACATACATACATACATACATACATACATACATACATACATACGTCTATGAAATTTTGTATATTTGTTTGGAAGCCCTAATAGATCATCATATGTGAATATAATGCAATTCCAATAATATTACATACATACGTATCGAATTGATAACCTCCGTTTTTTTGAAGTCGGTAAAAATGTTATCCATCGAAGGATTCGTAATTTTTTTAAAGTTCTCCAGACCAATGTAAGTAATAGTTACCAAGGCAGGTCGTTGTGCACCATAGGTTCTCAACCTTATTTTGCCTTTACTTTGGGTTTTTTTTTGCCCTCAAATTTTTTACTTACCATCTGTCGCGAATCTGAAACAGCTATTGCCACGATAATATATTAAAACGTGTAATAGTATATATTCGTAAGATAGGATATAGGGCCCCCTGAAAGTCTTAAACGCCTACGAGGGGCCGTTATCGCTCACATTAAGAACCTCTGTTCTATACCATAGATATCCGGGTTCTATACAGTAGTCTAAGTACAACTATGAGAGTATAATATCTCAACAATACCTCTGTAACAACAAACGGGTTAATACTTAAAGCGCTCAACAATAAACTTTTTATGTCCACCGGAAATAATGAAAGAGTGAGACAAAGAAAAATAATGACGATGAACTCTCCTAACAAAAGAATCGGTGAGCACACTGTAGAATGAAAACCAACCTTATGTAGGTTAGTTGTCTCCGTTCGGGAAACTTTAAAAGACATAATGGAATGAAAAAATAGCGAGCAAAACGAAATGAGGGACATAGGAAGCGAAGAAAGTTTTGACGTCGGGAATGAAGTTGACATCAAGTAAACCATTAAAAAGTTTCGTAATTATTTTTTGTTTGTTTGTTTTTGACGACCTATTGACCTCTGTTAGACGTTTGGTAGGTTCTATGATCACGAAACTGTAAGCAGAAGAATAACAGTCGCTGAAGTTACGGAAATCTCCAGTTTACATAACAACACACGTGTTATCAACTGAAGTCCAATAAAATAACCTGAAATTCAAGAAAGTTTGTTCTGAAACTGATAAATCAAGTGAAAGTAAAGCAAACAAAACCAAACAGCCCGAAAACATTAACGTATGTTACTAAAATCGTGTGACATCTTAACATAATTCGAGTCGCAAAGCTTCCACGAAGTCGTATTGTTAGTACACTCATCATTAGCCGGGTGTTTAACATGGACCAGAGCAAGTTAATATCTCTACAAGACACCCACCGCCATCCACAAATAAGTTACATATAAAACGTTCGGGAAACGCCTTTAAGAAAATCCCCACAATCATTGTCAAGTGAAATAGAACCTAAACACAATTAGGAATAGGATTCGTTCTCGACCAAGCGTGTAACCAATAAAGGGAGCGGACGACGCAACAGATCCCCACGAATATGTTCGCAAGCTCACTCCGAGTTACTAACACTCGCAATTCATTTTGTGAACTGAATATATTATACCCTGATAAAAGATAAAGCACCTTTCGCCCTCGATGTAAGGGTGAATATCAAAAAGAACTGGAGTCGAAGAAATAAGCGGGAATTTTCTCGCTCCCTCCAAATGATTTTCACCCCTATAAGTGTACGGAATAAGTCGAAATTCATCTGCAAGGATAGAATTTTTACAAATCCCAAATCGCGATCATATGGCAAGGCAGACGATAAATATGTTTGGTGTATTGAAATCTTACATTGTCATAAGAACTCGTAAATTGATCGCGAAGAAGTTAAGTGACTTTATTTGTTAAACTTTTATCATATTGGAACCAGACATACACATGACATGGCTTTTAAGAATTAGCTGAGAATTTCCCAACATAGTTGATCTTGATACTGATTCATTCATTCATTTATTCATCATAGATAATAAGACACAATGATGTGAGAATATTGTTAAACATATAAACATCAAGTGAACAGGAAAAAGTGGTTGATAAAAGTCGACCATGAGATATAATAAAGATAAAAGAATTCTTTCAGTGACCAGCAATACGTGTTTTATGCACCTATAACCATTACAGCAAAATTGATTTCAATTTTATGGTTTCTGCTCCCCTGAATCCAATCATTGTTATCGCTTTTGTATGCTGTTAAAATATAATGAGTATGTACGCAATTTAGATTGTGGCCCAAATATCTCTTTAATTTTAAAGACCTCTTTCAAGAAGTCACTTTGCCGTAACCTTTAGAGTGCTTTCATATTTTATGGTGATGAGATTGCAATAAAATATGTTGTAGGCATATCTTCAAGTTTTGTATTGCCTTCTATAAAGGGCCTACGCTCAATAATTCTACAGAGAAAATAAGTTATGAATTACAAGTTTCGATGATTAAATATATTACGCGATTTTAAAGGCACCTCTGTACTGAGTAATATTATATCTATGCCATTAGCTTTGTTTGCAGTCCAAACACCTAAGTCACACAAGCACTGAGTATTAGCTATAGATATGAAATCATCATCATTCTCGTCGATAGTGGGTAAAAAAAAATCCTATCTTAGTAATATTATAATCGCGAAAGTTTGTCAGGATGGATGGATGTTTATTCTTTCACGCAAAAAACTACTGAACGGATTTGGATGAAATTTGGCACACAGATAGTTTGCCAGGGCTAACATATAGTATACTTTTTATTCCGATATTCCCACCGGATCGAAACTTATTATGCGGGTGAAACCGCGGGGCGCTGCTAGATAATTATAGTTCAAAGTTCAAATTAGTTTCAAGTTCAAATTCATTATTTTTTGTCACAGGTTGAAAAGCAGTTATTATCATAATTATATAAAAATCGCTGTAACATACCCATACATAAGGCGTACAATATTAAACAGTTATTTAAAATCTATTTTATCATTAATATTATTATTCATGTCAAAATATAATTTATTATACATTACACAGAAAATATCATCGTAGGTATTCCACCACATGGGAGTCCAAAATGTTAAATATAGTTGATAAATTTTATTAATAATAATAATAATAGGTCAAATTAGGGATGTCAGTCAGAAATAATATAATATAAATAATTAATTGAATTAAATTACTATGTCAAAATGTCATTTAAGTAGTCATTTAAACTATAGTACCGTTTATTACAGAAAAATTCTTTAAACATAAACGAGATGTTCACATCTATTACTTTGTTTTTAACTGCTGTTTTATCTTCGTCTTTAAGTAGTAATGGTCTTGATAATCGTGTCTTGTGTTAGGCCTGAGGCGTACTTTACTTACCTACCACACAACAGCAAAATATCTTTTTTTTTGTCACGGGCGGGGTCTAATCTCCAAGTCATTCAACGAAGATACAGGCCCGTCCAAAAGTATCTAGTTGATTCGTCAAAATAAGTGACAAATGAAATCAAATTTTGACAGCTGTCAAATCGTGTTGTCATTCATTCTTAGTTCGGGCTTTGAATAAGAGCGTGTTGTGTCACGTCCACTTGAAGCATGTGTATTCGTCAAAAATGGCGCTAACTGTCGTCAAACCAAAAAAAAACGTTTCAAATTACAATTACAAAATTATGGCCTTGCCGTACGCCAATAATAACGAGTACGTAATCGTTATTATTTGACGTAGGTACGATGTTACGTTAACCAACCGGTTGAAATGTTATGTCCGTAGTGATACGGAGTAGGAAACTACCGTAACTTTGACCAAAACTACGCATTTAGTCCTTTAGACCTCCAGATCCGGACCAGGGTGCGAGATTGGATATTGTACTGCTACCTCTTTGTCTTTTAAGGACTCCAAGTAGTTTTTTCTTTGCTGGACTTTTGGACTCTACATTCTTTAGCTTATAGTACTGCAAGCTATTAGTACAAGTGTAAACTCATTAGCAGACACACGTCTTAAAAACAAAGATATTCAGCATAAAGTCATCCTAAAAAAATCCATTGCTAAAATAAAACTTCCCAAACACAATAAAACATAATCGATTATGTTCAAGGTACAAGACAAGACAATAAGTCAAGAAACCGATGTATGTAATATCAATCTGAAAGCTGTAACACGTTCGCACAGGCTGACGCGCTGGCTCGCCCCGACGCTTACTCATGGATCCTTGCCAGACCGTTCGTACTACGAGCGGTGACTATAACTACCTACGCGTCGTAGTACTTACTACTTGACATCAACCGTTAATTACCGCAAATAGCTTCGGATATAAGGTTAAGTTCATGTCTTGTGATGTTTCGATATTTCCCTCGTAAAGCGTTTCGGAAATGTGACGGTGTTGATGGGACTTAGAAAAGAATCATAAAACAAGAGCAATGTCTGCGAAATGTTTTACTAACAATCGCGTGGTGACTATTTCATGGGAATGTAAAGAGTTGAAATTTTAATTACAGCCTGGAGATATATGTCTGCGGTTTTTGCTCTCTCCAGCAGTTGTGGAAAAATGTAAAATTAAAAAAAAAAAAGCTCTGCTTGGAATATGTCCGCCGAGATGTTAGAAATTAAAAATTAAGTCCTTATATGAAAAAAAATAAGCAAAATGATCATAGGGCATCAAAAAATTCGTCCGCATCGCTGTCAACAGGTACAGTGCCCAAAAGGCTGGCAGCATTGCCACGTTGTATGGCAATGCAAATTCTTTGGCCAAGAAATAGGCCAGCCCTCTGGTCACGTTATTATTTTAAATAGTTATTAGCATAAGTTATGTAAATATTATAGTTACAAAATAAAAATAAAATATTGACAGTCCTTATTAAAAGATAGTTCATTTGACTAAAATTTCGATAAATCCATCATGAACTGAAAAGAAGGATGAGCTTTTAGTTAGACGAGAAGTACCAGGTCGGTCGTTTCATTTCATAAATAAAAACTACCGCACGAAAGACAATTTGATTAGACAACGGTGTTGCCGTCGGCTGCTCCGCCAATAGCACTGCAACCTGCCAGCCAAATTAAAAACAACTCTAACAAGATTGAAGATTGAGCAAAAGTTTATCATCAAATGAAACGCCAAGGACCTCTAGAGGGAAAAATACTTTCGCAGACATACGGCCTAAAATAGACGTGAGCAAATAAAAGTCTGAAGATACAAAGTTAACTAAGTTGATGATAGGATCGATCATACGGCGGCGTTGGCCTGCCGCATACCCCTCGGGCATACATCTCTCAGATTCCATGTAACATTAGATACTCTAGTCTAGCAATACTGGCACATATGGCTGGATAACATGGTGAGGTAGATAAGTAAGGTTTCATTTTAAGTTTTACGGCACTTTCTTGTGCTAACGGGTCAGTGCGTGCCAATCACTTCTTGAAGTCGTTTGACATGACAATAGGGAGTTAAAAGTTAATAAGTCATTGTGTTGTGACAGGTTGCCAACCCATCAGCTCGCTTCTTAATAATTAATAGCTTTGGAAAAGAGTTTCCCAATCTACGTAGGTCTGTACTAAGATTTTATTTTATCTGCTAATATGAAAGCTCGACGAAAAGTTATTAAAACAAATCTTTTTTGAACAAAGCTACAGAGTTTAGAAGAATGCATGCGTGCAATTGAACTGATCCAGTCTATAAATTTTATTTGTAATTTGAAAAACAAGGAGCTGTATGCAACAACAACAACCTTTAATACAAATAACAAACACACCCCAACAAGTTCTCAAACAAACAAGTTCTCAAGTTGACAAAAAACGAAATGAGAGAAGAACAAAAAATAAAATGAACTGACACACCACACAAATCCCATTCAAGCATCTCCGAAGTAAGAAGCTAAGAAAATAACGCACGAAGTAAAGGTAAAGGAAATAATTGAAGGACATTTGCTGCTCGCGGTGGCTGCTCAGGGTCATTCTCTTTGATTGCCATCTCGAGGGTCCCCGAGACCCCAATACGAGGCAGCCCTGGGGAGCGTCACTCAAGTACATTTGATATTCGTTTCCGTCACTACAATTAGGGTGGATATGGAGAAAGGAGCCTCCCCGAGTGACGTTAGAAATCGGTACCCAATCCCCCAAACGTCCGGCGCACCCTGGACACCTAGCACTCGGTAACGCAGAGTCTAGGTGACTAATCCTTTCACCACGATGGCACGTACTGGTCTTTCTCAAGACCCATCCCAAACGGCTCTTTTAAGAGCCAATCCCCGAGACTTAACTACTCCAGCCCTTTGCGTTATTTCAATCAATATCGAAGGATTTTCGAAAGAAAAGGCACAAATTCTTTCAGTTCTCTGTCGCACTACCAACTGTGACATACTTTGTTTACAAGAGACACATCGCAGCCAGGACCAGTCAAGACCAGAAATTCCCGGGCTAACACTTGCCGCCGAAATACCACACCCAAAGCATGGGAGCGCCGTGTTTGTCAAGCCCAGCACTGCAATATTGTCCACCTCCGTTTCCTCTCTTGACTCAATAGAAGTGGTGACTATCGATACTGGACACTGCACCATCACTTCTGTTTACAAACCACCAAACCAACCTTTCAAACTGATCCCAACTGATAACTTCTATGATCGGGATTCAAAAATCGTTGTTGGTGATTTCAACAGCCACAACATTGCTTGGGGTTACCAGGACACAAATCCTGATGGTTTTGCCGTGGAACAATGGGCAGAAGTAGAAAATTTGACCTTATTACATGACGCCAAACTCCCAAAATCATTTAATAGCGGTCGTTGGAAGCGGGGATATAATCCTGACCTCATCTTCACCAGCGATAACATCAACCGTCTTTGCGCAAAAACAGTGTGCCCGCCAATTCCAAGGACGCAACACAGACCAATAGCATGCCAAGTCTATGGTGCGCTAAAACCAACTGCAGTCCCTTTCAGACGTCGGTTTAATTTTTCCAAAGCCAACTGGAGCAGCTTTTCTCAAGACTTGGACAATAGGTTGAGTGAGATTGAACCATCACCAGAAAACTACGACCAGTTTGTAAAAACGGTCTGGTCAGTCTCACGCCGACATATTCCAAGAGGCTGCCGCTCTCATTACGTTCCTGGATTGGATTCAGACTCATCGAGTCTGCTGGAGGCCTACGAATCTTTATACGCTAATGACGCCTTCTCTGAGGAAACCATCGCAGCCGGCGAGGAGCTACTTACAAAGGTCAGTGAAAACCACAAACAACAGTGGTTAAAAACAGTCGAAAATATCGACATGACGAAGAACAGCAAGAAAGCATGGGCGACATTAAGAAAACTCACTGGTGACCCCCCCGAACCAACAAACCCAGGTAAAATTTCGGCTAACCAGGTAGCTCACCAACTTTTACTAAATGGTAAGGCCCCAAATAAATTGCCAAAATTACCAAAAGCCACCAAGAACTTAACATCCTCAGCAGAAATTAGTAAGCCCTTCACACTGTCGGATATAATCCCGGCTATCAAGGCGCTGAAGAATGGTAAGGCGGCTGGACTGGACGACATTACCGTAGAACAACTTAAGAACCTGGGTCCGGTAGGCGTTTCGTGGCTCCTTACCCTATTTAATGCCTGTCTTGAAAGCTCGATGATCCCCAAAATCTGGCGGAAAGCCCAAGTTACAGCATTGCTCAAGCCGGGAAAACTGCCTGATAACCCGAAGAACTATCGCCCTATATCTCTCCTGTGCCATACGTTCAAATTATTTGAACGGCTTTTACTCAATCGCCTTCAAACCGTAATCGACCCTAAATTGATTCCCGAGCAGGCCGGCTTTAGACCAGGTAAGTCATGCTCCGGGCAAATCCTCCGACTGTCGCAATATATAGAGGATGGCTATGAGGCACGAAAGATCACTGGCGTCGTCCTTGTAGACTTGTCAGCGGCTTATGATACTGTCAATGTCAAGAGATTATTGGCAAAATTGTCTGGCATGATCGACGACCAGGGTTTTATCCGGGTACTGGGTGAGATGCTGCGTAATCGACGTTACCAAGTCCTCCTAAACTCGGAAAGGAGCAGATGGAGACCACAGAAGAATGGCCTGCCTCAGGGAAGTGTTCTGGCGCCCATTCTTTTCAACATCTATACCAACGACCAACCTACTGTTGAACACTGCGAGAGGTTCCTATACGCTGATGACCTCGCCCTGGCTACCCAAACAAATACATTTGGGGACGCCGAAATCATCCTAGAGGCAGGCTTAGAAGTCCTCGGAAAGTATTACGCAGATAACGCTCTCAGACCGAACCCCACAAAAACTCAGGCATGCGTTTTCCATCTCCGCAACCATTCGGCAAGACGGACTCTGAACATCAAGTGGATGGGTGCCAACATTGAACACTTCAGTAACCCTACCTACTTGGGAGTCACCCTTGACAGGGCGCTGACATTTAAGAACCATTGTCTCAAAATTAAGAAAAAAGTCGGCTCTCGTAACAACTTGCTCAGGCGCCTAACTTCAACCACCTGGGGTGCTTCACCTCAGGTCCTCCGGACTACTGGCCTAGCACTCTGCTTCTCTGCGGGTGAACATGCGTGCCCAGTGTGGCACCGTTCCGCCCACGCCAAGGAAGTAGATGTTGCTCTAAATGAAACCTGCCGCACGATTACAGGCTGCCTGCAATCGACCCCGATCAGCACACTTTATCCCACAGCTGGCATAGCTCCACCACAAGTCCGAAGAGAAGTTGCATGCGCAGTGGAGAAATTCAAACAGGAATCTGATACCAGACACCCACTATCTGGCGCACAGCTACCAACGCAACGGCTAAAAAGCAGACACAGCTTCTTGAAATCGACAGCGTCTCTGTCAGGAAACCCGGCCGACGCCCGTTGCAAACTGTGGCAGGATACTCATCCCCCTCCTACTCACTACTTACCACCAAAGGAGCATCTCCCTGCAGGGTGTAACCTTCCGTGGCCCACTTGGAAATCTCTGAACCGTCTCCGGACACAAGTGGGAAGATGTAAGTCCAACCTAGTAAAATGGGGCTACCTTGACGCAACGGCAGAAGGGTGTGATTGCGGAGCTATGTCACAAACCATGATCCACCTCCTATCCTGCCCTCTGTGTCCCAAAACATGCAGTCAAAGTGACCTCTGCGCTGCCACCGACAACGCCGTGGAAGTGGCAAAGTTTTGGGAAAACAAGATTTAAAATACAGTCGTGCCAGCGACACGAAGAAGAAGAAGAAGATGGACCAAGTTTGGGTAATTGTTTTAGGTGTGGGACATCGGGATTAAATAAATTATTACATGCATTAGAGTGGGAGGAATTAGGTTAGTAGGAAGACGCGCGATTTTAATGAGAACGGCCTCATTTCCAAAACGTGGTCCATGAAGAAGTTTATTTTATGTAGTCATGTCTTAAACACGATTTGTGCTCATCACGCAGCACGTTTTAATGACCCAATACATGTCAGTAAGCGGTCAAACGATCAGTTCTAAAGTCTACAGTAATTTATGATAATGGTTTCATTTTGTGCAACAGGTATGCGCGTGCACACCAATCACGATTTCGTACTTACATACACAGTGTACACAATGCCTCTAATACTAACAGTTTTAGAATAAAATGCATACATTTAAATTAATTCACGATTTGAATTGCTTACGAAGAACAATAGTTAGTTTTCTATGGACCTCATTGAATTTCGACACGTCTCTAAACGCTTTACGTGTTAACTCTTCACTTAACTTCAGATTTCTAAACTGGCACTAATCGACTCGTAATCTTTCAATAAACAAATTAATTCAATCAAATAACGTGGACATCACTTTTAGACAACATGCAGTAGGTAATAAACCAGGAGGTGAGCATAGATTTTGCAAAACTAGTGCATAGAAAACGAAGCGCGGGGTGCCAGGAGTGGCATGAACTATAAGAAGGTACCAATGTATTAGCATGAAGTATAAAGCCTAGTTAGCCTATAATGTTCCCACTGCTGGGACACAGGCTTCCTCTCTGTGAGAGGGAGTGGGCCATTTGACATCACGTGGGCCCAGTGCGGATTGATTGATGTCACATGTCTTCGATTTTTTTCGTTCTAGGACATATCGTTTTCCTCACGTAACTCCACCGTTTTGAGATCAGTGGTGATGAAATTAAATACACAAAGTGCCTGCCTGGGTTCGAACCCACGATCCGACTCGTAAGGCGGGCCAATACTACTGGGCCTCCACAGATCCCAGCAGGGAGTGCAAGATAAATGATTAAAAAAGGTTCCAAGCAGAAACATAAAGTCCAAAAAGTCCACTGTAAATGCTTCCTCCTCAATAAGATACCATCACATACAACTCTCAAGCAACCAAGATAAAGCGTCTATCTCGCAAACATATAGGCCACAACATTCACCTGTATAAATCTACTATCAAGATAAAACGTCATATCTCCCATGCAATATCATACGGTAAAGCATTCAAAGTGAAGTTGTATCGATTCAATCATCACACAGGGCTCGCTTCCGACTCTTGTCTCCCATCCCATATCGTCGAACAACAATATAACCACAATGCGGTTGACACAATACCACACCATAATGGAGGAACGTTATCAAAAGAGGTTTAAACCAATTTGAGCGATTTCGTATAGTGATTTAAGACCCGAAAATAGGAGGGTACTGTTATTAAGTTTCTGGTCCTAAAGCTATTTGGGTTGTTGGTCTTAATGTTGTTTGGGTGGCTTGGTCAAGCAGAATATTTAGTTCATTAATTTAAAACACGAAAAACTTAGTTTAAAATTTTAGTCTCCAGGACCTTTAATTATTTTTTAAACGACTTCAAAAAAGTAGGAAATTCTCAATTCGGTTAATTTTTTTTTTATGTTTGTTGGCTCTGAACTCCGTTATTTATAAACCGATTTGAAAAATTCTTAAATAACTTTAATTTCGGAAGTCGGTCGCGAAAAAACGAATATACAAAACCAAACTCACCGCTTCCGAAATTAAAGTAATTTTTCGCTTCGTACTGTTTTCCGTGTCAATAGTCAAAACACATCTTGGTCATTTTTAGTCTCTAGTAAAAGCATCAGGAGCTTCAATTATTTTTCCGGGTTAATAGTTTCACATCTCGGTGTCCTAAAATAACATAGCTTTTGCTCGGTTCCAATAAACAAAGACGAATGGTTTTGCTTACCAATGGTAGCATTTTCTATTGCCAAACTGGGCATATAGGTAGATTCATAAGCAAATTTCACCTGTGATAACTACTACTATATGGGAGGGTCTACTATGCAAAGCTATGAGGTCTTTGCTTCATTATTGTTAAAGATACAAGATTCTTAATTTTAACCAATATCGGTTCGTAAATTAAGGAATCGGTCATTAGTCAGCTTAGAGCAGTGCTAATGGGATTTCCATGTGTCGCATTTCGGTGTGTTACGCATTCAACTGGCCTAATTTCAGGCAGATGTCAATCCAAATCATGTCTGCATGTCAAAATATTTAGAAATCAACCCAATATTTGACGTTTCACATGACCACTCTGAACACAATAGAATGGAATGAACCAATGCCAAACTAAGCGTGTAACCTGCCTGCTACAACTAAGGTAAGCTTATGATCACCTGGTAAATGCCAGTCTACCGTCCTAATGGGATGACTCTCAAATGAACTAGAAATTCTAATCTTTGTTTTATCAGGACATCATCTCATCGCCCCTGTTTAGCTACCTATGATTAAATCTCCCCCTCACAAGGTAATCAGCAGACAGGAACGTTTATTATGATGCAGGCACCTGTCACTAGTCATGCACAATTTTGATCTTTAACGATGAAGAGGGAAGTGTTACTATTGTTTCAACCTTGGTAATAGCGTACAGTGAATTGAAATTTTATTCTGAGAAAAATGACACTAAGGGCTGATTTTTCCAACGCCATCGCCAGATAATTTTATCCGAGGAATAAATTTGAATTTTTGACAGTTCTTCCATACAAAATCTGTCAGACGTCAATTTTATTCCACGAATAAAAATTATCTGTTGATTGAGAAATTAGCTCGTAGTTTCGACTGTCACAATTGAATGAATAGAAAGCTTACATGGTACGGCCACGTAATGAGAAGAGATGATAGTTTCTCAATGAAAACAGTCTTGAATATCCCTACGAAACGCTTGGGAAAAGGAAGAATCCCGGCTACATGGTGCGGCGAGAGAGAGATGAAAGCACAGAACCTAACTCCTAAGAAAACCCAGGACAGATCGTACTGGCGCCGCTGTGCAAGAAGACCCGACCCCAGATAGAACAAGGATAAAGGAACGGAATAAGAAAAATAAACAGTCATAAATTTAAATACACCTAATTCAAAATGTATTATCAAAATATTGAATCAATTTGAGGTGGTCTCTAATATTCTAAACCCAAAAGGTATTTCGGGTAGCTTATTCAACGGGGATAATTTATCAATCAAAATCATAACTTTGTTTTCAATCTTATTTGTCTACTTCCGCATTGATTAAAATAGAGATTGGGCCAAATTAATTTTACCAAACAAACAAGAACATTAAATAAAGTGGTTTAAATTTAAACTTCTGAGTTTTCAACAGTCCGGTAACTTTTATCCCAAAAACAAATTATGACAGCTTGACATATTTTCTATACAAAAGTTGTTAAACAGCCATATTTATCCCTTTAATTGGCAGAACAATCATAATAATAAAATGTTGTTTTTGCCCACCATGACTAAATTTTCAGTATACTCGCTTACAAAAGTTTTTATCAACGTCCAGCCGACTACACTCTGTCAATTTAAGGGTACATCTCAGATAAAAGTGACTATTGAGAAATCAGCCCTTACGTGAACAAATATTCAATACACCGAATTCACATTAGAAATAAATCGAATACCTTGAGACCTGAGAACTCACACGTTCGTTTATCGATTCGTTCGCCAAGCACCCGAACTTAATTAAATAAGTAATAAGATCAAGTTCCTGCATAACTAATACGTATTAATCCTCCGGAGACACGACCTCTTTAATTCAGTACCATTGTTTTACCATACAGGCTAAAATAGTTCGTAACATCATTTGTAAGCGCAATTAACGTAAGCGTGGTTTAAATTCAAATATGAATGAATGCATTACTCGACGTGTGATGGAAAAATGACTCTTAGTGCTAACGTTGTAGGGTTAATTTAAATTAATGTTGGAACAAAGTCCCGGAGTGGAACGGACACAATACAGTGAACACATCAGAGCTAGTAGCTCTGTTACAGGAATATGTAAAGCGTCCCTAGGGTGTCACCACACGGCAACATGCTACAATGACGTTTTTATACCTACACGTTCATAGTTCCATACAAAATCATGCTTTGTCTCTTGCCCTCGTAGTCAAACAAAACAATTTCTAACATGAATACCCATTCACGCAACGTTATCAATGTTACTTTTCAAACATTTACTCACTACGTCATTATTTATTAGAGCCTTCGTGACAAATTCGGAATAAAACTTGTATTTATTAGCAACAATTGTTGTGTGGTCAACGGATCAAACATTAGTGGCTCGAAAATTCTCGGCCCTGAATTCTTCAAATGGTTTTTGCATTCGTTTTGTTGTCCCAAGGCCGAGTTAATTAGGAATCTAAGACATTTAGGTTATTTACATTGACTTTAAATATAATACACAGCATTTTGGTGTAAGTCACAAACACGGGCAGCAGTAATTAGTAAGTTAAGCCAATTATAGTAACTTATAGGTGTTCCTTTCGGCTATGTGTTGTGTTGAATTTAGTTAGGAGAATGGTAGAAAATACGTGTGAGCAGCTTCCCTTTAAAATGTAATAGCGGTTCACTTGTAACAGCAATTTATTGGACAATTTGTATTCATTAACAAAGTGAGAAAGGCTCAATAGGTGTTTGTAACCAGGATTTAACGTCTTAGTTCCCTCTGGGAGTGACGCCGGCGCTTGTTCACGGAATTTTCCGGAACATTCCTGGGACGAATTCCGACGAAAGTTGGGCAGAGCATCGCTTAAATAGGATGGCGATTGTGTGTTCTTTTGGGGGTTTTCATTATACTTCTCAGTCATTTCCATCAATTGTAATCAAGTGACACATATGCACATACAGGTTTAATATAATACAACCGACATATTCACACACCATGATAATTTTGACTAACTAGCATAATCGTATTATATTAAGTCTCCTAATTGAATTATTCGCTTATGCCAAGTTCAATGAACATTTCGTACTCGGAGATATCCGAACCAGTCTGATGGCTACGATTTAAACTATACATTTAGTTAGGAATGCGACTTGCAAAGCCGTTAAATAATGTACCTGATTACCTTTGCAAAATGTAACCCAGTAACCATGGCCTCTCACAATGTCGTGCAAGCAAACACGCCGGATGACATCATCAGGGTATTTTACATCGCTGACCATCGCATCATCTGTTATTTATTATCACCGCCATTCTTACCCATTGCCCTGACAATAAACCATTGTCAAATGCAATTTTAAATCATTTAAATTGGTGTCATACCTTGACCACAAGACAATACAAACTGAAATAGCGCTGCTTATTAATTAGCGTATTGGCCCAATTCGTTACATATCTTGCACATCGTGTGAATAAGAACATTGAGAACGTCTTTTAATCTTTATTACTGTAATAAATTCGTAAACCACTGTGTGTTCGACATTGAAGTAATGGCGACAGAATCTGTGGAGTGGTATTTAAAGTATCTGTGTTGTAGAAATACATGTTAAAGTAGAAAATTTAATATCGCACAAGGCAAGGCATCGCACAGCAATGAATCGTGCCGGTCCCACGACCGCTGCTCGGCCGCATTCAGATTCATTAACAAGGCTAACCATTGTTTATGATTCACAATCCATACACACATTCTCCTCGGTAACACTGTATTAAAAAGAAGGACTCTGTATGCATGTTTATCAGTTTAAATCATAATCAAATGCAAGGCAGCTGTTTGTCTTTTTTTCTATCAGTTTTATATTCCCAAACTCATTGTTTGCCAATTTCTTCTTAGCTACCCAGAAGAGTTATTCGAGTCCCGACGGGACGCTTCTCGTTTCAAATCATAGACAGGAAAAGCAGTTTTAAATGGAAGTGATCGGAGTCACGGGAGATTAGTTCGCATCAAAGATTCTCTCTAATTGGGAGGAAACAGCTCAGAACTTGATACCTTATTTTTAGGTATTGGTCGTTCAAGAGAGCACATATATCATGATGACATTCAGATAAATTTGTCATATCACTGACATATTGACACATCCCAGGTAGATAAATAATTCGGAGCGCCTTTAGCTGATACTGATAAGTCGAGAGGTGAAACTGATAAGAGATCTGACACGCAAACGTAAATTCGCATAAAATTTTATAGTTTGCGGTCTCATTTCTCTTTCGATGTTAACGTTAACATACAAATTAAATTGTATTTCATATTTCTATAATAAACTACCAGCAGTAACTATCCAATGCGGAGATATATGATCATTTCCTGTTAACGATGGAGTTAATGTAATCGATTTTTGGAAGTCGTCCAATTTTTTTTCTCTAGGTAACTATATTCTTGTGGCTGGCACTAGTTATCACTGAATGATATTTGATTCCTCGTACAAAATTAATTCTATTTTTAGGGCGTTACATTCGCTCTTTTGATGTAAGTAAAGACTGACACGAAAAATATTGTAACACATAAAAAAGTCGTCGTTGTTTCCAACGCCAGTGATGATGCCACGAATGAGAATTATTTCAAAGTAGGTAACTGGAAACTGAGGAATAAATTGAAACGTTTAGAGAATGGTGGTCTCAATACTCGAGTCTCAGTAGTTATAATACTAATCATGTTCTATATTTAGGAATTTCAATCTTGAGACGGTAATTGAAGGCCACAGTCGCGAGTCGTCACGTGAGGCCGGTCATTTTGAACCATTAACCGATACGCTTCATGATTCACACACTGTATGGTCCCCTACGTTTACGAAAACGTCTTGTTTCGAAACTTTATATGCCTATTAGTACAGTGCGGTCACCAAACGAGCTAAGTATCCAGGGTCGTCGAATATAGTTGAAGTCTAGTAAGGAACTGATGGGTGTTTTCGAATAAATTGTAATTTAATTAATAGAAAACAAACAGTTCATTTATAAAATTCAATTTCATTCGAAAACATCCGTCGGTTTTTTACTGAACTTCAACTATATCCGACGACCCTGTTACTTATCTCTTTTGGTGACTGTACGCCAAGATTTGTATGTTCGGACGATTTTCAAATTAACATTTTATGTAGGAAAGCACTCTGCCTGCATTACAGAGTAGGTACATGTTAATTTAGACGAGATGCAAGAAAATATATCGTTGGAATTGGAGAGAAATGCAGTGAATGTGGGGCGTTCGTGAACACAAATATCTCTCCCCTCAGAAGCCAAAACAAAAGAAAATGAAGACCAATATTAAATAATACTGCTATCTTCTAATTTTGTGAGTGCACTAACCGAAATAGATTGAACGGAAATAATTTGAGAGTACAGGCAAATGACCAGATATATTTCGTGTTTTATGAATTCATGATTATAATTTCAAATGTACCATTAAATTCTGATGGTTATTATACGTCCGTATGTTAGTGACATTTTTATGAGTTAAGCTATGTGGTAGAAACATAGATTTGTTAGTGTATCAAAATTCGAATATTTTATTTCACATAAACGTACACGGGCACTTATGAAACGTCAGAAGCTAGGTGATCATCATCATCATCATCATTTCAGCCAAAAGACGTCCACTGCTGAACATAGGCCTCCCCCAAGGAACTCAACTTCAACCGGTTCTGTGCTTCCTGCATCCAACAAGAAGAAGCTAGGTGCACGGTTCCAATTCGTCGTTTCCTGTGGAGAAGAATCGACAAAAAACTCTAACACACGGTTACTCTTTTAAAAACCTCTCATCTAAATAATTCTACAGAAGTTTTTCTCACGAAATTCAATCCGGAAAGTGAAAGATTCAGTCGTCGAGCATATACCGTTAACCTAACTAGACATGTGCCGTCAAAGTGTCAGTTTAGTAGTTCGTAACTAATTTACGTCAAGCTCTGGTGTGAGGGCGTGAACTTCTGATCGCTACTTATTCGCCCAATTATAACTTCCACCGCATTACATTTACACCCTAATTATAAACGAACGCTTTAAATGACTCCCTCACAAATTAATACTCTACAAAGTTAACAACATGGTAAAAATGGGGCGAAAAATTAACTGAAAACGGATATGTTGGCCGTCGACGTAATTGTTACGGCGTTTAGAAGGTGGCTTCTATTAGAATTTGATTTTGGAGCGGAAACGTTATAGGCTGATCAAGCTTATGCTTATGCATAAGCTTGATCAGCCTATAACGTTTCCGCTGCTGGGACTCAGGCCTCCTCTCAGTGAGAGGGAGTGGGCCGTAATTCCCCACGCGGGCCCTGTGCGGGTTGGTAGATGTCACATGTCTTCGAATTTTTGGTTCTAGGACATACCGGTTTCCTCAGGATGTTTTCCTTCACCGTTTTGAGAGCAATGGTTATTAAATAATTTACACAAAGTAAAGCGCCTGTCGAGGTTGGAACCTACAATCTACAACTCGTAAGTCGCGGCCGTTACAACTGGGCCACCACTGCTTCTGACTTTGGGCGTTTGAATTTTTTTTGAATTTTTTTTTTTCCTTGTTTTGGGCTTGATTTCTTTGATTATGGAACTATGGTTTCCAAAAATTCTAGCACTCAGGTCAAGTATAATAGATACAACCTATTTCTGTCATTTAATTATTTACATAACGTAGAATCCCAACTTGACGTGTGTAGTTAATTAAAGTCACAATGTCTTTCAGTAATGCTCTTACAGAAGTAAATAATCCTATTACAGTCAGCGGTGAGCAAATATTGATCTTATTACAGCAAGTAGGGAAGGATTATGTTTAAGAGCTTGCTAATTAGAGAGATAACCTCCTTAACAATCCACCGATCCTATATAAACAAACCCGAGACTTAATAAACAATCAGATCCATCCGACCTACCCGAACATAAAACCGTATTACTAAATCCATTTACTAATCATAGTCTGTGTACGTGAAATGGCTTTTAAATCCGTACTCGATAACCGAAATCGATTTTGAATCGATTCTAATTTCTAATTCGATTTACATGGCCTCTTTTCTTGGGATTACATTCTCAGATTAATAGGAAAACCAGTCAATGTATCAGTAGCTTGATTTTCCACGCTGATAACGGCTACCGGAGAAAATATTGTAGTACACAGGTCTCATGTATTAGATTAGAAATCTACGAATGCTCATTTACGATTACAATTGTATAATGTACTTGTATTTGAATTTTATCGATTGCACACACCTTGTTAGTGCGCGAGTCGTAATAAACTCTGGTTACGGTAGAAAGAAACGTACAAGGTGAATATTCAAGTAGCCAGGTTTTTTTTTTAACTAGCTTTTGGCAGCGGCTTTGCCCGCATGTTTGTCGGAAACGTACTGTATCTACAACGCCACATGCGAACAACGCGTCATACTGACGTCACGCAAAATCCTGCATCTCGCAAGCAGAGTTTACCGCGCAACTAGCATAGATACAACGGCCCGAAATAAATCAGCGGGCAGTTGCCCGCCAGACACAACACCCGTCGTCGGAGGACCCTCCCTTTTCTATGGAGGATGAGTGAACTTTTTTTCTTTTTTTTTTTTGCGGACGTGAAATCATCAAATGACCCCCTCCCGCTCTGGGTGGAGCGGAATCAGTGTCAGACTCTTACAGAAGCCCGAAATCCCTGTTGATAACGTTTCAAAATCATTGCATTTATCTTAACGTTTGGGAGAGGTCTGTCAGAATCTTTGGTAGCTCCGTGGGCCAAGTTTTATCCAAGTTTTCGTAGTTATAGCCCGACGGTTAGGCAAGCACCAGGGGATCATAAAAATCTATCCACGCTAAAACCACTGAAGCAGATCTTTAATCAAGCCAGCGACTGTTTGTCGCGCCCCGGTCCTCAGGGACGACTCCGCGACATAAGTTATAGCGCCATCAATGCCAATTGTTAAATTTATAGGCCATTATTTTATTGTTTAGTTAGCCAAGAGTATATTGACGTTGCGCTTCATGCTCAGTCATGACGTCAAACAAAGCTTAGACGTCATCCACATCCGACGGATCAAGTAATAATAGAACAAACGGAATGGATTACTCTGCTTCAGTCAGAACATGTTTACAGTGTGTTTGTGATGTGGTAGGTACATGATTATGTTCTCTTTCTGGCTCATTGCTTCGGTATTATGTTTGTTTGATTCGGGAAATAATTTATTTGAATAGGACTTGAAAACTTGTCATGGGAGAGAATCATTGAGCGATTCCTGAATGACAGGCGCAAGCGCAGCAGCGTACAGCGGGTATTAAAAAGTCTCATAAGTTTTTTTTTTATTGCTTTTGACCTCGATTTCGCCTGGTGGATAGCGATGGATGGGGTGTATGATGGATGGGGTGTATGATGGAAAGGGCAAGCCTAGATGCCTATTCATTCTTTCTTTGAAGGCTGATGAGTTATACGTTGAAGGGAACACAGACAGAGAGACTGGCAGAGTTCCATACTTGCCAGTTCCCAACCATTTTCCGCACAGGGTAGCCTGACTAACGCCAAACATCCTCCTTGCAATCCATCGCAGCTCCGTCATTTCTGAATTTGAAATATCAATAGCAATATGCCCATTGACGTCGTCATTCATCTGGACATGGATAGGCCATGAGCGGCTTTTACTGACTAATAGGCACTTTTGGAATAAATTGTCCATTCATCATCATAATTTTATTATCATCCCATAAACTTTACTGTATTTAATAAGTACTGCTGATCATGGACCTCTCAAGTTGAGTCTGAACGATCGACCAAAAGGATTGTAATTACCGCCACGCTTGCCATAGCATATGGATTGGTTAACGCCGTGACATCGAAGACATCATCTTTATTATTGTTGTGATCGAAGAGTTGTCATTATAGCTGGCAAGAGGAATAGAGGCTCATTCCCACGAGTGAGAAAATGCTGTCCTATCATCTGGTTCACCACGGAAGAACGTTACTCTCTTTTAAATAAACAAACCAAGTCCGCATACCCTGTAGGTGTTATCCCTACAGATGACATACACAAACATTCTTCTCAAACAGCCGCGGGCCATTCAAATATTTGTGTCCTTTTACAAAAATCGAACTGGCAAGGTTTGAGGGTCCTGAAGGGTGGTGGGGGGAGGGTTTCGCGGTAACACCATCCATTATCCAAAAGCCAGCGTATTATTGATGGCCGCGGTTTGTGCTCGACACACCTACCAGCCTCCTATGCTAGCCTAGTACACATGCAATTGTAAATATCAATCAATTATTAATAGTGACGTATGCGTTCTGGCTTTTGCACCAATATCCGTTTGAAAATACTTCTATGACGACTATGACTAATACATTATACATAGTCGTGTTTAACTCTTAAATCATGACCAGTTCAGGAAATCAGATTCTTGTATTTAGGAACACGTTTGTACACTAGGTATTGTTTGAACGTAGATTATATAAATAACTAGCTGCGCCCGGCAGTTTCACCCGCATAAGTTTCGATCCCGTGGGAATATCGGAATAAAAACTATCCTATGTCCTTTCCCGGGACTCATCTATCTCTATACCAAATTTCATCAAAATCGGTTTAGCGGTATAAGCGTGAAGAGGTAGCAGACAGACAGATACACTTTCGCATTTTTATAATACTAGTATGGATTCTGCAAAAACCTGCTCATCCAATCGTTATTCCTTCCGTACCTTTATCAAGAAAATACGACTGCGTAAAACTTTGATATCACCCCAAATATAGAGATAACGTAAGTACTCGTAATATAAAAATACTCCAAGCAAAATCATGATTTTGGGATTATGAACAATAAATATGAGCCGAAGGTGGAGTGCTCAGCCGAAAAGAAAACACTGAGAACGAAATGGTCTTCAATAATTTATAAGGTCATACAGGGCCGCACATATTTTACCAGAAACTCCAAGAGTCTCTTGAAACGCACGAAGCTGTGAATAGAAATTTAAAAGCTTTACTTACGTTAACAATCCTTGCACGGCGGCATATTGGAGTAAGTAGCTCTTTCAGGGGCGCATTGGTCCGGCGAAATTCTAATGTGCACCGGGATTTATGGGCAACTCGCAATGTATAATGTGAATACGGCCTTAAGAGCCCGTTCAATATGCGTGGGTGTATGGCTAAAAGCATAGCGCCATAATATTCCCGTACGATGCCAGCTATAACCCGATTTCCAGACTATTAACGATTACGGGAGGAAGTATGTCCTATATTCATGTTACTGTCTTCCTCCGTCATGAATGTAACAATACTTGTACCGTATATTTTGTAAAAATACCTAGTATCGTATTGTAATGCGGATGGAGTTATATCAAATGCATATCGGATTTCTCGACAGTCTCGATATCTATATTTCGCGTGAAGATTTCTCATATTCACGCCGGAATTCCTACAAAAGCGATTCAAAAAGTCTAGCCCACGGGGATTGTGTCTCTTGCACTAACAAAACCTTGTTTCAGTGCCTATGCTTTGCGAATAAATGCGATCTGAATATATTATCGGGCGCATTACGTTACGATTCGCTTGAGGCGCGTATCTACCCGAGGCTACAGAATTCAGTTGCACACTTTTCCAACTTCATCCGCGCCTGGTACAAAAGACATCTCTTTTATAGTGCACAAGTATTATCAGGCGCCGAAATATAATGCAAAATGTGTAGAACATTTTCAAGGAACCGTATAATGGCTTTGGAGCGTTCAAATAAAGTTGGTATTAAGGTTGAAGAGCCGAAACTTCGAGTCCGTTCAATTTGGTCTTTGAAGATTTGGCAAAGCTGGCCTATAGTGGCTATAGTTGGGGTCTCATCGAATGTCAAAACACTACGAGCTGAGCTAACTACGCTTAGTTAACTTCAATCGGGTAGCTCCACCGCGGGGTGAGGCCGAACCGTAATTAATTACTGCTGTCGCTGACAAGCGAAGGCTGCTAAGTACCTATCGTTTCATAAATAAACTGTATAGCTTTACGTAACTACAGGTATACTTAGTACCGGCCGATTAATAGCAGATTCCCGTACGTGATTGCGCGGATTTTTAAAAGCTTTCGGTTTTTTCCGACAGCCTTCTCACATAACGCGTGCACTGTAGCCGTGAATTCAAAAGGCATTAAATATGTATGATATGCAAAAGTTGTTAAGTGACAATATCCATTCATCCGTAGACATGTCCCAAAAGAAATAAATCACATTTCCAATAAGCGTCCAAAGGTAAAATGCAAACACAGACGTTAGTCCTAACAAAATAAGGATAAAAAATAAATGTGGTCTTTCAAAGCGGCTCGGCACTCAAATCTATCTTGTTCTTCTTCTACTTTTTCCTCCAAATCTCGCGCTACAATATATTACAGGAATATTTCCAGAAATGATTTCACATCACTCTGGCAACAAAAAAAAACTGAAGCAGTTAAACGAGACCGAAAGTGGACTAGTTAGTTTATTCATGAATTCGGCCCCAAACGAAATCGAACATCAAGTAGGCACTTATACGTCGGCAGAGTTTTAAACCGACTAACTACTTAAACTGAGCTTATCTATCCAAGTTTCAGTAAGCCCGCAGCATCAGTATAATAACTGGATAGAGTATTTGGATCCGATCGGTGGCCCTATTCACTTATTCATTGTCTATTTCGATTCTGTTTGTTACAAGTGTTACAACCGAATGTTTCGTTATGTTGCCCTCATTCGATTAATAACTAATAAGGAGTTATCGAATAAGAACTTTGTGGTTCCTACTTGGGGGTAAAACTACCTGCGAAGCACGCGCTACCGCGACTTCACACACAAAAAAAAACTTTTTGTCCAACTAACAAGTTTCGAACCGACGACTGGTGGAAGTTTTTTGCAGCCAGTTTTTTATGTGGCGACAATTCGACATTTCGGGTTCATTAATTCTAAGGGTTATTTTAAGGAAAAAATAGCCGCTGATCGAACGTAAATTATTGCGTAATGCACGTATTAAAAAACCGGTGCAGACATCAACTTGAATCGATGACATCACCAAATAAATCTGTCGGTCCGGTGTGAGGAGTCGGATGGCGGGTCTCGCCCGGATCCGGTTGTTAAGCTCAATCGAAACTACTATTTTTATTACGCTCGATGTTGGCATAAAATAAAAACTATTTTTAATCATTTCAAATATTCCGTTGATGGCGCATCGAGGGGCATGGTTAGCACATAACATAAAAACTAAAAACATCAGGATATTTCGGTAACACTCGTATACTATCCATAGATCACAATTAAGAACCTCGTATGTCAGTATTAGATCGCGTTCCTTTGTGAAGTCAACACTTTCTCGTATTAGACCATCAATTCATCCGGATTCTGGAGAAGCGGCCATCAATTTAGCTAACGCAGACATATTCTGTTTTATAGCACTTGGTCTCTAGTTTCAACAAGTGTCAGAATTATGTTCGAGAAACGTTCCAAAAATGTGGATGAGAATGGCCCCCACGTGTGACAAATAGCCGAAGACACCCTCTTTGGGGTGTCTTACTTCTCTAAGTTATAGTTCAACCCTAACTTATTCATTTATTTCATCGTACTTTTAGTTAATATAATATTTATGTAGTAGGAGGTACCCAGACGGTTGTGACCACAGAACAGAAGGTCATTAATTAAAAACATTCAAAATCTATTCGCAATCTCATCTCAGTGACAATCAATGTCAATAAAAACTTGCCAAAAATGAAGGGGTTTTAGAGGTATTTTTGACAGATTGAGACTGAGATCAGACTGTAAACGTTCTTAAAATTACGAGAATTGAGCTCTTTTAGCCGTTTTGTGGTTATTTTACACAGTATCGAGTTATCAGAGACAAAACTCTTCTACGCCGAGAAAAAAAATCGGCGTAGAAGAGTGAGTTATGTCTCTGTCATTCATAGTTTAGTGACAGTTGCGTCCCTCGATATGTCATATTTACACCTGATTACCTACTTCATCTTATTTCCAAGATGTTTAGAAGGACGCTTTGATACATTACCCTAGGGTGTAAAACTTACTCGAATGCATGCTCCAAGTCGCTTAGGAGACGAGAGCCAATTACATAGTTACGTGGAAGGTATACCCAACAAAGCAACGTGATCCGTCTTTCGCGACAGTTTTCATACCTTGAGAGTTGCGACTTTGTTAACAAGCAAGGTCCCTATTTAAAAAAATCTAATGGAGGACGTAGCTGAATGTATCCAGATCTGAAACTCTTCGACAACAAAGCTAAAGCATTAAGTACATAAGTTTTAAATTCACTTGATGAAGCACCTCACCGGATTGTACAAAATCTTCTTACTTAAAAAATCAAGAATATTCAAATCGCCTTATCCAGATCTTCAGCTAACAAAAATAGAAACTTTTGCTCCTTAAAGTGGGTGCTTGAGGCAAACTTTACGCAATATAACCCGCTGAACTTTGAGTCGCATGGACTGGGTATAACATTTGTTTTGGTTATGCACTCTCTAATGCACACGTTTTAAGTTTGTACATAAATAACTTGAGTCGACTCCCGCGGCTGACTTCTGACCTCGCCTTCAGAACTGGCATTCATTGCGATGTTGAGTAATAATAATTGTTAACCCTACGATGCGCTGCGCAATCCGCTATGATTCGTTGTTGTAATTAAATATCGGGGGGCACGGCAGTGCCCCCGCCAAGTCGAGCAAAAAGCGGCACGGCCGTACCATCCTTTTCTCGAAGCAGTTGAAGCCATTTTCGATCCCCTATAACTTCGTTGTGGATAAAACTAGAGACCTGAATTTTCAGTAATCAAGCAGGTATTGTATAAACACGGTATATTTCAAATTTCATTCAATTTGAACCAGTAGTTTAAGAATTATAACTAGTCAAAGTTTCTTAATTTTGTCTGACTGACTGACTGACCGATCATCAAAACTCTAAGGCACTTCTAGCAGACATAGAAGCTTCAAATTTAGAACACAATTAGCGTTTAGTGTATAAATCAAGGAAAAACTAAAATATTTTGCAATTTCGTTCCAGTTTTCTAGATACACCAACTGCATAAATAACTTTGTAATCCTATATAAATATATAGAATTACAAAGTTACATTTGCAGTTAATGAATCAGTGTACCTGAACAAAGTCGCTTCCTGCTGTCTGTCTGTCCCTATGGATGCTTAGATCTTTAAAACTGCGCAACGGATTTTGATGCAGTTTTTTTTAATAGATAGAATGATTCAAAAGGAAGGTTTATTTGTATAATACATGCATAATATAGTAGAGAAACACTGATAATTTTAGAGGTTTCTAATGTGATGTCGTAAATAAACAGATTTTCTTGCGCTTATATTGCAAAAGCTAGCTGAACCCTACGAGATAGATCAAAATAATGTACTACAGTATTGCACACCTTAAAAAGGTCTACAAAAAGTACGCGATGGTATATGTCTATCTGTTAGGGATAACCCACAATAACCATTTTTTATCCTTTACTTTTTACGAGAAATAGTGGCTTGTTTACGAAGCGATTTTAAGCAATACAGCATTAATCTATATCCAATTAAGTACCTTAAATACATTGTGCATTTACTATAGATCAATTTGGCCCTTTGAAGCATGTAATTTAAATGAATATTTTTGAAGATATTACAGATTTAAAATGTAGGGACATAGCGGTTGCGCTGGTGAGTTTACCTATGGCAACGACAGGATAGTACGGTTAAGTAGTCACGACCTCTCATCGTTTGGGGTGGGGTGTACCTCGAGCTCAGTAACTCCCCTAAATATCTTGGTATTACCCTGGACAGGTCTTTAACATTCAGCAAAAACTGCAAAAATATCAAGCAGAAGGTGCACACTCGCAACAGTCTTCTTCGTCGACTGGTCTCATCGAAATGGGGTGCTTCGCCTGAAGTTATGCGGACTACTGGACTGGCGCTATCTTTTTCTGCGGGAGAATTCGCGTGCCCCGTGTGGAGCCGTTCTGCCCATGCAAAGCTGGTGGATACAGCTTTGAATGAAACGTGCCGGATCATCACTGGCTGCCTAAAACCAACCCCGGTACAAATGCTGTATCCACTAGCAGGAATAGCGCCACCAGTGCTTTGCAGAGCGGTGGCAAGCTCCAGCGAAAGAGCCAAATGGT
The DNA here is from genome assembly GCA_948474745.1 of Oligia latruncula. NCBI lineage: Eukaryota > Metazoa > Arthropoda > Insecta > Lepidoptera > Noctuidae > Oligia > Oligia latruncula. The sequence goes on along the minus strand of OX419686.1, from coordinate 7,317,928 downwards.
CTCCGACACACGACAACATCCTTGTGCCACAAAGGCTGAAAAGTCGAAACAGTTTTTTAAAGTGTGTCGTCCCACTCACTGGCGAACCATCACAAGAGAGACTGAAGCTGTGGCGAGACAGTGCTTCCTTACCAAAACCGTTCGTCCCACCCGCTGAAGACCTCCCACCTGGACATGAGTTACCTTGGGTAACCTGGAAGTCTTTAAACAGACTCCGGACCCAGGTTGGCCGAAGCAAGGAAAACCTGTTCAGGCGGAGATTCATAGACGACTCCGCCTTGGAGTGTAAATGTGGTGCTGTCCCACGAACGATGGGACACTTAATATCGTGTCCTGCGTGTCCTGTCAGCTGCACGTTACAGGAACTGATGGACGCTGGTGAAGGCGCCAAACAAGTAGCCGAATTCTGGGCCAAGTCCATTTAGATTGCTATCGACACGCTAAGAAGAAGAATAAGGTCAACTACGAGATGCCATAGTCAAAAAACAAAAACGCGCTTCGCCCTATTAGCACTTTAAGATTAGCAGCGATCGCACGCGTTTATCGGAGCTCTCTAGCGAGGAAAATAACAATTATCCATATTAATGTTATAAATTCGAAAGGAACTCTGTCTGTCTGTCTGTATGTTACCTTTTCACGCCTAAACCACTGAACGGATTTCGATAAAATTTGTCAGAGAGATAGATTGCATCCCGGGGAAGGACTTGCGGTAGTTTTTTTATCGAGCGAAGAAGCGGGCGGAAGCTAGTATATAATATAATGGAATAATAGGTGTAGATAGGTACCTAGATATAATTATGTTCAAAGGTAACTTGTAAAATGGTCAACGGATTATGTTAAAAATAAAAAATTAAAAAGGTACCGGAAAGGAAAAAAAGTAGGACTATCTACAAAAAGAAGTGAGATGCCATCAAAAACATAACTTGTAAAAAAAGCCAAGTCTCGCAACTCAGTTCTTTTACCGTAAAAAGTTGTGAGATCCATGAAATACCAAGTCGGTTAATTTATTCACTCCCTACTTAAGGAACCTTCTGTCTTAAGTTATTACATAATTTAGCTAACCTAACAACATCTTGTAGTGACCATCAATATTAAAAATCTTCTATGTTTTAAATAAATAAATTGACTTGGCAATCGCACTGTGAGATACATTGTGTTTTCATGCAATGGCGATGGCCAAGCCAATTTATTTATTTAAAACATAAAACTGTTTCGACGTTTTAAATAAATAAATTGGCTTGGCCATCGCCATTGCATGAAAACACAATGTATCTCACAGTGCGATTGCCAAGTCAATTTATTTATTTAAAACATAGAAGATTTTTAATATTGATGGTCACTACAAGATGTTGTTAGGTTAGCTAAATTATGTAATAACTTAAGACAGAAGGTTCCTTAAGTAGGGAGTGAATAAATTAACCGACTTGGTATTTCATGGATCTCACAACTTTTTACGGTAAAAGAACTGAGTTGCGAGACTTGGCTTTTTTTACAAGTTATGTTTTTGATGGCATTTTATTAGCCATTAATGTCCCACTACTGGGCTAAGGCCTCCCTACTCTCTTTCCACCTCTCTCTGTCCAGAAGAATAGACAAAATGACAGTTTTTTTTTTATACAGCCTATAATTTCGTTTTTGTCTATTCTTCCCGTTGCTGTGGTGGTCATGTTACGCGTGCAGAGCTGCCAAGGACCAATCTTTATTAAAGGAGTCATGCCAATGAAGCGGGACCCACTGAGTCGTAAGTTTGGCACATTGATCGTCTGATTTTTTTAAACAGAAAACATTTAGATATCCGGATATAAGTAAACAAAAGTACATTTAAGACTAAGTTAATCAGACTGCGACAATGATCATTTTTGTTTAGTTAGTAAACAACAGCGAATTGCCTATAAAACTATTACAGCACATAATAAAGCGATTAATGTAAACATACACGGTAAAAAATTACAATAATTGTAAATAGATGTTACCATACCATATACCCTAAGAGCCTACTGGCACCACGACTTGAAAGATACTTGACTGAATAAGCATTAGGTAACGATTAAGCAAGCCAGTGGAAGTGTTCGACTCTAGTATAACTGGAATACAGTACTGGAACGGAAGATTCTACTAACTGGTTCAAACTGGTTATGTTAATGCAGGGTTGGTAATGGACGCGTAGCAAAGGTCAGATTTCGACAATGAAGAGGAAAAATTATAGGCATTTATATACTGCGGGACTGTTGCCAGGTGTATTACCGCTAGTGTTTTTTTTTTTTAGATATCGTAAGAGGTTGTTAAGAGATTCCATCTCTCATGTTTTTTTAGGTATCGAAGGACGTTTCTTAGAACTTGAATTTAAATAAGTAAATATGCATAGTCGGGTAATACGTGTTAAGACGTTTCGTAACTTAAAGCTAGTTTGTAATAATATTGCAGAGGTGGAAGAAGTGTTGGGAAATCAAGAGCCAGCCGATATATTCTGTAAAAAGCTCATCGTGTGGTGAAGTGAGCTGTCAATAGTGTTTATCCCTAGCATCAGCCGGTCGATTCTGTTAGAATCTCACCTTGAGAAGTTAGGTGAAGTGAGGTGTCATTCCACCTGAGGATTGACGCTAATGACAGCTCACTTCACCCAAGATATCACGGTGAGATTTTTACAGAATAGCACCGCAGGTGGCATGACAGCCCACTTTAAGCTAACTTCACCTAAGTTTTCACATTGAGATTTTTACAGATTAGACCTGCTGATAGTTGAGTGACCCACAAAGGCCCCAGACGAAGTGGCATTCTATCAGCGATAATCATCATCTGCCTAGCCTTTTCCTAACTATGTTGGGATCGGCTTCCAGTCTAACCGGATGCAGCTGAATACCAGTATTTTACAAGGAGTGACTGCCTATCTGATCTCCACAACCCAGTCACTGGGTAATACGATGCCCCTTGGTAAGACTGGTTGTCAGACTTTCGGGCTTCTGACTACCCGTAACGACTGTCAAAGATCCACGAATGACAGCCGGGACATATTTGTATATTAGATATTGATATTATACTCAAAGATTCCGTGACTATACTGATATTCTATCAGTCATAATGACGATGGAAAATGCAAAAACGTATTGGAGTGACATATGTGTGAGCTACTAAAAGCTTATAAGTCAATCCTGTACCCTAATTAAGTAACACACTATTACTCTCAATTTGAATCATTTTGAAGCATATTTCTAATCCATTGCTCCATATGTTTGAAAAATGTGTCTGCTCAACAACGCAAATAACGCAATGAATGTTGTTGAACTGTCAAAATGAAACGCTTTGCTACTGATAGTGTGTTACACCTGCTGTTGAAAGTCGTTGCAGGAATAAGAAACGTTTTTTAAAGCGATTGTCACTTGTTTAAGCCCACAAGAGAAAGGAGGCCTTCACTCAGTAATAAAAGGGCTGACTGTCAATCAATGAAGATGATCAACTAAGTTACAGCCCATTCATCGATTTTGCGTCACTGTCAAAATCAAAGTGAACTTTGATCTCGTTACAATAAGGTTGCTTTTTAGTTTGCTTTTGTTGCTGCCACTGACAAGACTGTCAAAATCACAGTGACCTTTATTCTCGTTCTATCATGGTTGCTGTTGGATTGCTGCTGTTAAAGGTAAAATAACTGTGAACGGACTGTAACAGATTTGGTCAGATTGTTAATCGATTTTGACGATAGACAACCTGCATGTCGAAATCTGCGAATGACAGGTGCTGTCAGCAGATACCTTAATGTATTGGCCGATGACACGTATCAATGAGAGCAATGGTGGCCCAGTGGTAACTGATGCGACTTACGAGTACGGTCGTAGGTTCGAACCAGACGGGTGGTTTCATCATCATCATCATCATTTCAGCCGAAAGACGTCCACTGCTGGACATAGACCTCCCCCAAGCACTTCCACTTCGACCGGTTCTGTGCTTCTCGCACCCAACGGGTTCCTGCAGCCTTCACAAGGTCGTCGGTCCACCTTGGTGGAGGCCTTCCAACGCTACGTCTTCCGGGTGGTTTAATTTGTGTAAATTTATTTCCTCACCACTGCTCTCAAAACGGTGAAGGAAAACATCGTCAGGAAACCGGCATGTCCTACAACAAAAAATTGGAAGACATGTGTCATCTACCAACCCGCACTGGGCCCGCGTGGTGGATTATCGCCCACTCCCTCTCACCGAGAGAAGGCCTGTGTCCCAGCAGTGGGAACATGATGTCAATCGGCAAAAACCTATTTTAGTACGCAACATTGTTATACAAGTTTGATACAAAGGTAATTCAATTGAAGGGATTTCAATTAAGTCTGATCATTTGATCACCAGTCAATGCCAGGCGTATTGAGCTCGTCTACACTATCTATAGCCGATATTAAACTTGTCTCTATCAATATTATAGAGAGGTAAAATTTGTTTGTTTGTATGTATGGGCGCCTAGGGGGTAATCTCCGGAACTACCAGTCGGAATTGAAAAAATCTTTTTGTATTTGATAGCGCAATTTTTGAGGAAGGTTATTTAATATCACGCTATGGCCCTAAGGAACCAAGGACATAAACAGCGGTAAGTACTTGGCCAGACTGGCAGTGAGGGCGCGGCGCGCGCGACGTACTCAAACATAACTTCATTTTAGTGTCCAATGTGTCCATAGCGGGCACGCGGGCGCGGTGCGGGGAGCGCGCGGGCATCTCACGCCATAGCTCGTTCATACAAGTGGCCGCAGTGGGTGCGCGGGCGGCCCGCGCGAGGACCGGGGTTTTCAAACTAGTTCAAGCTTTTTTCTAGTATAAATAAGTTTTCTTCATCCATATTTCAATATTTTGACAAACACTGGACACGACAACTGCGACTGCGGACAGGCAGATCGCGCGAGTTCCCGCACCCGCTCCGCTCCCCGCCCCACGCTGCCAGTCTGGCCAAGCACTTCAGAGAAAATGAAGTAATAGCGCAGACGGGCGATGCAATGCGACGCGATGGGTCAGGAGTCGAAATTTCACGCGGACGAAGTCGCGGGCAGACACTAGTATTTTTAACCGACTTCAAAAAGGAGGAGGTTCTCAATTCGTCGGAACCTTTTTTTTTTTTTTTTTTATAGAGAACCTAGTAGTCTACATAACAAAACATTGTACGTAGAAAATCCATACTAATATTATAAACTCGAAAGAAACTCTGTCTGTCTGTATGTTACCTTTTCACGCCTAAACCACTGAACGGATTTCGTTAAAATTTGGCAGAGAGATAGATTGCATCCCGGGGAAGGACATAGGAGTATTTATCCCGATATTTCCACGGGATCGACACTTATGCGGGTGAAACCGCGGGGCGCTGCTAGTTATATATAATGAGAACTGGATGGTCCATTAAAAAATACTTTGAAAATGTCCGAGATATTGTTTCACCCATATTTAAAATTTCATCCTACGACGACTGTCTGAATAATACAGAGAAGGTAAAAGACGCAGGTACTTCTCTACATGTGGAACATATGAAAATATTATTTCGCGCACTCGGAAAGGATGAGGTGTCGCTCTACCTTTAAAAATTCAAGAAATTTGCCTTACCTATATCATTTTAACTTGATCGTTGAGTTATGGAGCTTCACGATACTGCTGGAAATAAGCCCTGGATACTGAGAACGACACTATTGGAATTATAAAATACTATAAATATCTACTAAGTATTTACTAGTTCCCCTGCTAGTACTGACTAGCAGGTGAACTAGTAAATACTTGGTAATAGTAATACTAGGAAATATCATAAAGCTGAGATGCATATTTTCACCTTCGACGATATCTACACTAATAATAACGCTGAAGAGTTTGTTTGTTTGAACGCGCTACTCTCTGGAACTATCGGCCGGATTTGAAAAATTCTTATTGCATTTGATAGCCAAATTCTTGAGGAAGGTTATTTAATATGCGCTGTGGCCCTAAGGACCCAAGGAGAGAAACAACGGTAAGTGCTTGGCCAGACTGGCAGTGAGAGCGCGGCGCGACGTAGGTACTCAAACATAAGAACTTAATTTTAGTGTCCAATGTGTCCATAGCGGGCACGCGGGCACGGTGCGGGGAGCGCGCGGGCATCTCACACCATAGCTTGTTCATACAAGTGGCCGCAGTGGGTGCGCGGGCGGCCCGCGCGGGGACCGGGGTTCTCAAACTAGTTCAAGCTTTTTTCTAGTATAAATAAGTTTTCTTCATCCATATTTCAATATTTTGACTAACACTGGACACGACAACTGCGACTGCGAACAGGCAGATCGCGCGAGTTCCCGCACCCGCTCCGCTCCCCGCCCCGCGCTGCCAGTCTGGCCAAGCACTTCAGAGAAAATGAAGTAATAGCGCAGACGGGCGATGCAATGCGACGCAGTGGGTCGGGGAACAAGATATTTCACGCGGACCAAGTCGCGGGCAGAACCTATTTAGTGATAAAGCACAATTTTTTTACTACAAAAAAATCGATTCTTATCATACAATCAACGATAGAATTTATTATTTATAAAATAAGTATAATTGGATCCATTAATTTATAAATTATGTATGCCGGCCGCGTCAAATGTTCATCAATAAAATCAATAATTGACTATGTTGTAAGCCAATCAAAGAAATGTTTTGAATGACAGCACAAAAGTTAGGGTTTGTATTGTAAACATAGTAAATAACTTCAAATAGAATTTATCTAATCTGCATTCGCTATTTATTTGCCAAATATGTAAACAAATATGAGTTTATGGAAAAATAACTTTAAAACCTACATAATAAAGTTCAGTTTACCCTACAACTTCAAAACATTTTTATAACTTTTTATTAGTGCTAGTCACTCTGAAATCAACTTAATTGAAATTAAAATAAAGTTGATATTTGTTTAACTTGAAATAATATTAATTTGAAACATAAGATTGAATAGACTTTAGATGTATACAGGGTGGCAGGGAGGGACATCGACGCGCATCCTGTTACTATGAATTCAGTACAGTTACGAGCAAAAGTATGTATACACTTGGCTTTATTTAAAGGCGATTTTTTCCTTTATTTTTGAATGAAATTTTATATTAGTAGGAACATAGTATTTTCGAACCCATAGGTATATGTAAAGTGTCGTATTTCATTCGTTATTTCGTGAAAAAATCGCAACTTAAAGTTGCGAAGTGTTGACATATTGGTGCTCGTGACTGTACATGATTCCCTTGCGTTGAAATTTTTAGTCTGTTATCAAAAAATAAAATCTGCTATTTCGTACAAAAATGATTTACCTACCTACCTACGCGAACAAAATATATAAAACAGTATTTTTTTTTTACAACCTACGAAACATTTTAACGCCATCTGCGTCGAAATTCTTCGTCGGTCCAGAATCATGTACAGACGGCCAGCCAGCACATCGAGCTACCCGAAACTGTAAAATTTTCTCAATCAACTTTGAACCTTACGATTTAGCGATAAAGTTGAAAATCTATTAAAGAAATTCGACAGATTGTAGTAGCTTGATGTGCTGGCGTCTGCACTAAATCCATGGTAACTTCACCCTAATTGCGTCACACACTATTAATCTCAATCTAAATCATTTTGAAGGATGTTGCTAATCCATTGCTTCATATGTTCGAAAAAAATGCCCTGCTCAACAACGTGAACAACGCAATGAATGTTGTTGAACTGTCAAAATGAAGAATGGCTTTCATTTTCTTACTGATAGTGTGTTACCCAATTACCCCGCAGATTGCGCGTTGATGTCCCTGCCATCCTGGAATTGATCACACTAATTCCTTTGATACTCGGCAAGTAAATTGGCAAGAGTACCACACGTAGCCGGTTAACCACATTACAGCTACTTACTCTGTTGTTTGCTGTCCAGCTCGCAACGACAGTGGATTAGGATAGCTTAAGTAATTACAGCTGTACCAAGTAACAACAAACAAGGGGATTAACAAAAACTGGTTAGAACCGGTACTCAGCTTCTAAAACTTATGTAACTTTAACATTTTATGTTACAATTACAAACTAGGTGACCCGATAGTCGTTGTCTGTCAAATTTTAATAGTTCGTACAAAAATCTTATAATGACGTTCAGTTTTTACCGAATTTGAGAATTTTTCGGGAAACATACACATTTTTTTTTTTTTTTTACCTTTGTATATTTTATCTCAAGGTTGTATCAGAAAAGTTTGTGTTTTGAAGATGAGACTTTTGTATTAGACTGTACAGTGGCGATGGCGAAGTACCAACAGAATAATGTTCGAGTGTATTTGTCTACGAGTAAATACGGGAAGATTTCTTATGTAAATGTTAGTTGTACGATGTTATAAATGAATAGAAGAAGTTCGTTTAACCAATGAGCGTAAAAAGTGTGAAGTCAAGATGTGCAAAGTAAAATATCGTAATTGATATTTTAAGTATTCCGTCTATTACTTAACTTGTTAGGAAATAATCTGTTTACCTTGTGTTTACTAGCTGTAAAAGATATTCTACTGAGATTTGAATACTAATCCTCCTTACTTAATTATTGTCAAAGTGCTTAAAATTTCAACGATTCAGTTAATACTTTTTAATAATGATTCATACTTAACCATTGTATTCAAAACTTGCGCAAAGTTGCGCAAATGCGCGTGCGCATGTCTCCACATTTTGCTACAAAACTAAGACTTATCGTGCCTGATTATAATTTTAATAAATAATTAGCAATTAGACGAGGAATTTTAATGCATTTAGATTTTTGTTAATAATACCTCAATGTATTTCAAGCTCAGTTTACGTTTTACATAAACCTAGCACTTTCTAGCTCGCTCGTATTCATGAACTCTTTAAAAAAAAAAAAAATTGCACATGCTTTAATACCTAAAGGGCAAATTTCGTAACTTTAAGAACGTTCACGATCTGATCTCAGTCTCACACTGTCTGTCAAAAATACCTCTAATTTCCCTACATTTTTGACAAGTTTTGACATTGATTGTCGCTGAAATTAGATCAAGCTACTTACATTTTGAACGTTTTTAATTAAGAAAATTGGCCACTTTTAAATGAAATGATCCGGAAAAAAAAATTCCTCAATGATTCTGCTAAAGACACATTAAAGTAATCCCGTAAAAATTTTAAAACTAGGAATAAAATCTCACCCTTAACTTTTTCGTGACAATCCGAGTGTACGACTACGTTGTCGTTACCCAAGCGAAGGGACATTTTTTTTTGTCTATCGAAGTTTTTTCTCACCAAAAACAAACGAACATCGATTTCAACTTAGCACTCGATTCGGTTTCGAGTTTTCTATGCTGCCAGTGACTTTTATTAAGCATCACGCCTTGTTTCGCTGAAGGGTTAGGCAGAATTATTGTTCCTACCTATAGGAGGTACACCCGATTACGCCAGTTATGTTTAAAAGTTCCTTCAAACAGGCGCGACACGCGATAAAATCGCGCGCGACACAAAGGCACCGCAAGTCGCGCAACGAGCAGTGCCTTTGTGTCGCGCGCGATTGTATCGCGTGTCGCGCCTGTCTGTAGGAGCTTTAAGAGTACCTTTTGCCACCAACCGGGCACAAATACAGACTGCGGGCTGCTACTGAGAAATTTCAGCTGGAAAAACCCAATAACACTGCTCGACCTGGGAATCCAACCCAGGATCTCATGCTCACCAGTACCGCTCGCGACCACTAAACCAACGAGGCAGTTATTGAGAAAACAAAAAACGAACAATTACACTCGTCACTCGTATTACAAGATGGTGGTCTTTTGTTGTCATACAAGATTGTATCAGATTCCAGGTACAACATTATTATTCCCCCGTTTATGTGAATAGGTATGAAATAGCAGTTCTTCCGCGTAAAAAAATACTCACCTAACTACGTACCATACAACAACTTATGCGCCCGTATTTTTTGATTGCGTTGACTTAGAAGTTTGATTTTTATACTCCAGCTTTGAGTATTTAATATTAATTGCAACTTGATAACTCCACGCGTTCCTGACAAAAAGGGTCTTGACCGACGGACAGACAGACGGACAACTAAGTGATCTTACAAGGGGTTCCGTTTTTCCTATTGAAGTACGGAACCCTAAAAATAACGTCAACTCGCGGTAAAGAAGCGGACGGGTGGGGAGTGAGTGGAGTTTCGAAACCTACCCGTTGCACAAGCATACCTAGGTAAGGTACTTGTTGGCTTATTATGACTCTCTCCGCACCAAGTGACCCCAGGGAAGACAGTGGCACAGTGGTCACGTGCTGCCGTGCATAGCGAGGCTCCCGGGGATGTGCCTTACAGGCGTTGCACGGGGGGTTCCGAAATTGGTCTTTTAAGAGGAACCGGGACCACCCCATATGCTGATGGTGATCACCGGGGTGGTTTTAGTGAGGTAAAAATCCCACATTCCCCGACCTCCCTCCCCGGAGGTCGGGTGCCTTTTAAAGGTTCCCGCGACAATAAAAAAAACGGTAGTTATTGGCAGGGGCCTCTGGGGATCTGATTCATCCTGTCTATTGCTGCACTCCTTCAGCGACATTCTAAGGCGGGGTCTATCCCTCACAGAGGGTGCTCTTAGCGTGTAGTCGCTTAGTTTATAGGTTTGATGCCCTGGCTGGGCTATCCTGTTGATTGATACACATATGTACAGGATAGCCCGGTTAAGCAGCCGTCTATCTCCTAGGTTGACATGGAGGAGCTATTAAAAAAAATTGCATTGTCAAGTGACTAACAGGATCACAGTGCAAAAAAAAAAAAGTTTTTTAAAATAAAACCCGCCAGACCGTTTGAATGTCTGTTGGACACTTTTCCTGTAAAACAATACCTGTAGGATTTGAAACTTTCTTTCACCTTTCGTTCACGAGGTTGCGTTGGTAAATCGTATAAGAAGTTTGTGAAAGAACCGAAGAACTTGACTATGTCATTGTTTACACGTCTGTTTGAAACTTTTAAGACACACAATAGTACCTACTTTGATACCTGTCTACCAACTTAGCAGGCGATGATGATACAATTAAATTAGTAGGTTGGTAAGTAGGTAATAGGGATTATTATTGTATCGTATGTAGGTCAATCTCACATTGATCTTTATTCTGAACTAGCAGCCGCCCCAGCTTCGCACGGGTGCAATGTTTTTGTCGAAGTTCCGAATTAAATTTTTTTGCGGCATAAACGGCCGTATTTTTTTTATGTTAACTTAGGTGTTTGATTTTTCACAGCTTCAAGGGACTGTAGACCTGAGTATATGGTTTTAATTTCAACTCGATACCTCCACGCGTTCCCGAGATAAAGGGTCTTGACAGACAGACGGACAACATAGTGATCTTATAAGGGTTCGGGTTTTTTCTTTTGAGGTACGGAACCCTAAAAAGAATTATTTGGTGCAGTCATTCGGAAGTTATGCGCGTACAGACATTTTGGCGACTATGTTTTATACTATATAAGGATGAATGAATAAAGGCTCCTTCAAACAGGCGCGACACGCGATTAAATCGCGCGCGACACAAAGCCACCGCAAGTCACGCAACGAGCGGTTGGCCTTTGTGTCGCGCGCGATTATATCGCGTGTCGCGCCTGTTTGTAGAAGCCTAAGATTTATTAATTACCAACTTAGGTATCTACTTACATATACCTAAGTTAATTAATAAATCTTATCTTGAATCCTATGTTATACCTACATGATAGGTCCTTTGTTTGTGTTAAGTAAGTAGGAACCTACATAAGTATTTTAGTGTAGACTGTATTCGCAGCTAACTAATAATACTAGGTACATACAGGTAGTTAGGTACATATCTTACCTGTCCTTGACTGTTCATTCAACTTTGTATGTGAGTGAGTACCTACCTATGTCTACTTACGAATCTGCCTATATGTCCATACTAGCAGCGCCCCGCGGTTTCACCCGCATAAGTGTCGATCCCGTGGGAATATCGGGATAAAAACTATCTTATGTCCTTCCCCGGGATGCTATCTATCTCTCTGTGAATTACTTTCGAATTTATAATATTAGTATGGATTCGAAAGTAGCAGTCTGTCTGTCTGTATGTTACCTTTTAACGCCTAAACCACTGAACGGATTTCGATAAAATTTGACAGAGAGATAGATTGCATCCCGGGGAAGGACATAGGAGTATTTATCCCGATATTTCCACGGGATCGACACTTATGCGGGTGAAACCGTATAATAGTGTATAATAGTGTTTATAATATATAAATATTACCGTATAATAGTGTTTATCGATGTAGGTATACATCGCGGGCGAAGCCGCGGGCGGAAACTAGTCTGTTTATATGTCCATTATTCATACGTTCCTAATTAAATGTATGTAAGTACGTACAGGTACAGCCATGCGTGTCATAATGTAGGTCTAGGTAGGTACAGGCACATTAACAACAAACCAAAAATAAATTCGTCGTTGTTTGTGGTCCTAAAACAAATGGATGTCCCATCACGCAGGACACGCTACAGATGGAGCCAACGCACCTGTGTACTCAGCTCCATTAAAAGAGACTTAATTAAAACAATCACCAGGCAATAAACCTTGCTCAAGGACACCGACAAATGCTGAGTTTGTGCCTGTCTTGAAAACATTCAAATAATAAAAAAGTCTAATAAAAAATTAAATGCAAAGTTTGTGCGATTGTGCGGGAGAGTCGTCAAACGTCACTTCGTTTAATTGGTTCTGCTCCTCAAACCAGTCTTCAATTATTCAAGAGCGAGAGAGACGGAAGATCTCGGGATGCTCCTGTGGTGACGTCATTCAATATAGGCTCACTGATCGAATAAACTAACCATACGCACAAAGTTATTTAAAAGAAACATAAAAGTCAGCCTTAAAGGACCACAACAGTGCCCGCGAGAGTAGACGCCGAAACCAAACGGGTTTTTTTTTATGAAACACATTTTTGTAAATCACAGACTGCACGTGTGTGTTGCACTGGTTTCGTAAGTAAACTGCCAGTAAGACGCATAAATTAAAATTAAAAACTCATAAATAATATTCCTACTCAGTCATAAAAAGCAAATAAAAAAACTAATATTTTGCAGCCAACTAAAGTTATATTGCGTTCGAGTTCGCAGAGCAGTATGAAAACTACTCACCTTTGTAAAGAAGTTCTGTGCGCGCGCAGGTAAAACACCGAAATCCCACAGGTGAACGTTATCCAGTATCCTTGATTTTGAAATTCGAAAAAAGATTCGAAACGGTCAACCGGCTTAGTGACGGCGAGCCCCCGGTATTCACTCGTTCGTGCGTTTCTGTTTAGCGACGCACCACGACAAAACTACAACACTGTCACAGTTTGTTTATAAAATTATGAAGCACTTATTAATAATTTCGATGACCCGGACTGCGCATGCCCGTGCAACACGCGCGTCTTTTGAATACAAGGTAAGGTTATGTTTAAGTTGTAAGCACTTCCTCTCGGCTTCACTTCACCGGCACACGCACTTCACACTAGTTTCCCAGAAGAATCTTATTGGAACAAATCCGTGCGAACTTTTTCCCGATAACGCACGAATCACTATCGGAGCACTTGTAAAGTTATTCCCACGAGAATTCTTTATTAGTACCACCAGAAACCGACACTGTTGCACCTATTTGACGATCAGCCGGCTCTACCTGCATCAAACGAAGGCCGTGTACGTATAATAAACACTTAAAAACTCCGGAACCGGTAATAATTTGATTCCGCACGTGAACGTGACACTGTCAAAATAAAAATTTGGTAAACACGGTAACACCAGAAACTCACTCATTGACGGTGTAACATCCCATGTTTGTGCCGCGGTAAGGTCCGAGTGACAAATAAACGAATAGAAAAGAAAATAAACGAAGAATACTAAAGTCGTCGACTGTAAAGCCGAGCGTCCGACACTCCTGCTGAGCGCTGTACTAAACGCGAGAGGCCGCGCGACCCGCCCCGCCCCGCGGCCCGCGCGCGTCCCTCCCGCGCCCTGCGACCCGCGCTACTACACCGTATGAAAATAAAGTAACGTTGAAAAAATCAAAAGTGCACAAGGGAAGACCAGAGAGCATAGTTCATCCCTCAGTGGTGTGCAAGTGGTGCGATTGTTTGTTTGTTTGGTAGTTGTACGGCGACCGGCGCTGGTGGCGGGGCGGCGGGGGGGCTGCGGGGTGGAAGGCATTCAATTAATCTGACAACACGTGCGTGAGCGTGATGCACCCTCCCGCACTCGCCTCAGGTTATCATACGATTCATTGACTACCTTAACTCCTGTTTTCGCTAACTTTAACAACTTTTCGTGGAAATAGATACGTAATTCATTGATGCCGGGGCTCCTACAAAGTTGAATGAACGTAGAGTTAGGCTGGTCCTTAGGTACGGAACCGTTATCAATGCACTTGTGCAAGAATGCCGTTACGGGCCATATACGTTTAGTTGAGTACCCAAGCAGTGGCCTATTGAATAGAATGACGTCATTGAATTTATTCTTACAAGTTTTGTGTTAGAGAATAATCACGAATTTATTCTTAGATAGGTATTATTATCTAATGGCTCCTAGGCCTTGGTTCAAGGTTAATAATTGTGTCACAGTCAACTTTACTTGTATATATGTTTGGATTTAAGTAAGGTACTTACTTACATATTTTGGCCATCGGGCAACTGCGTGCAGGAGCGAGGTAGCGCTACGTAGTAGCTTTAGGTATTTTTATTTTTTGTTAACCGTCCCTTTTCAGGAGGCACCCATAGTGTGAAGACTTTTGCCCAGCGGTCATCGTGCATGCAGCTGATGTGACCCGCGCAATCTCATTTTAGCCTGGCACGTTTAAGTGTTACCTACCTATGTAGGTATATTATTTTGTTTTTTGAGAAAAAAAAAAAACTAAACATTTAGTTTATTTAGGGCTGATTTTTGGCCAGTCCGATAACTTTTATTTGATGAACAAATATTATGTCAGTTTGACATAATAATTATGTTCTATGCAAAAGCTGTCAAAACGCAATATTATAATATCCTCAGATAAAAGTTATCTTTCTATTGAAAAATCCGCCTTTATTTCTAGAAGCAGAGCTGGGGGCCTAAAAAGGCCATGTTGGCAGAATCATAAAAGGATAACATAATGAATCATAATGGACATTATCAAATCCCATTGGTGAAGGATTTTTTTTTTCTGTGCTAAAATACCAATCCAGATCCAATCCCAATCTCTGTGATTATACCTAAGCTACGTAGTGCAGCGAAAAAAAGGAAAAACACGGACTGTTTTCGCCATATTTATAATTCTTAATGAATGATGATAATCCGTTATGATTCTGCCAAAGGTCCCCTGAGTATTCAAAATGTGATTACGTCAACTGGACCCGCGGGTCCAGTTCGAGTGGGTCCAGATGACCAAAGACCCCTAGTAACTCGTCGAGCCCGCATTTGGAGAACTAACATTTTGTTGAAACAGTTTACGTACTTATGTAGTCCTTCATTCACAATACATTACAGTTCAGTACGGCAGGTCTGTAATTAAATTAATTAACCTTTGTTCCAAGTTGACTTGTATTCCGATTGTAGCGTTTGCAAATCCGGCACCCCAATTGTGTAACACATTTTCTTTCGCAATCCGATGAATTTGAAAGAAATTCGTCTGATCGAATTTCTTTCAATGCAAAGAATGTTGTCGAACTGTCAAAATGAAAGACTCTGCCAGAATGCGTGTTACGCATTTACCCCGCTGGTACAGTCAGCAACAATATTCTTATTAGTACATTTATTATGCGAAAGTAACTCTATAGATCTGTTACCTCCCCCACGTCTAAACCACTGAAGCTGAACCTATCGTTATGAAATTTGACAGATCGGTAGCAGGTAGCCTGTGGGACCTGGAGAAGGACATTGAATCATCAAGGCTAACTATAAAAAAAAAAAAACGATACACCTTGGCTAAAAGTGGTTATGACAGATGGAACAGAGCCCTAACGGAATGGTTGAGGAGCGTTGGCAGACCAATCGCAAGGTGGACGACCTACAGAAGATCGTGGGGAAGACCCGGATGAGACTCGCACATACCAGGGCAGCATGACGCAAAAGAGAGGCCTATACTCAGCCGTGGGTGGATGATGATGAAGACAAAGTACAGTCAAGAACACTAATATGTCAACACTTGGAAACTTTAAATTCTGATTTTTTCGTGAAATAACGAAAACAACAACGAAATACGACACATTGCATAAACCTATGGGTTTCAAAATACTGTGTTCGTACCAACATAAAATTTCAGTCGATAATAAAGTAGAAAATCGCCTTTGAATAAAGCCAAGTGTATACATTCTTAAGCTCGTGACTGTACACGCAGACGAAGTCGCCGGCAACAATTAGTAAAACATGAGTTTCAGAAGAGATTTATAAATGAGAAGTTAACTATTTATTAAGGTAATTGCTTGGAACAAAATAAAGAAGACTGAATAATACTTTGAAGACAAGTAGTAAGTAATTAAACATTGAAGATTCATATTAATATTAAGTAGATAATAATCGTTCGTTTTTGAGAAGATTGGCATTTACTGTCTTCCATATTTAAAGGTAAGCAGATTTTTTCTAAAGCTGCGCGGTCATAACAGACTAGGTATCTTTGAAAGTCCTACATAAATCAAGTTGAAAATTCAACAGACAAATTTAATAAAGAAAAATTACTTTTACAAAACTTTTTATTTTCCAGAAAATATCTTTTTTTCTTTGGGGAAAAAATTCAATAAAAAAAAAGGAAATTTGTTCGCATGTCATCGGTACTTAAAGTTCTTATCTTGTGATAGCTAACTATCTTTCTATCATCTCCAACGTTCGTCTCGGCTGTCTGAAACAAACACCACACAACAAATTATTAGCAGAAGTTCAAACCTAACTTACCAAAGTATAATTATAAACCTGCCTACTGTAAAACATAGGTACACGATGCATTGGCGCCGATTCCCTTGTTCACAAACTAAACTAAAGAAAAGGAAAGAAGATAAATATTAGTTTAGTCCTGTCAAATTTGTCAGCGCCTGACGTAAATTGACGTATTTTTAGTAGCCATTTTTTTAATCTCGTCTAAACTTGTCTATGGAGTATCTTAATTTGACAGGACTAAACTAATATTTATCTTCTGTCCTTTTCTTAATGAAATAGAAAGAAAAAGATGCACTGAACTTAAATTTAGTTTAGTTCGTGAACAAGGGAATCAGCGCCAATATTTACTTAACTCAGCACCCTAATTGCGTAACATACTATCAATCACAATCTGCATAATTTTGAAGGATATTGCTAATCCATTGCTTCATATTCGAAAAATTTGTCTGATCAACAACGTAAATAACGCAATGAATGTTGCTGAACTGTCAAAATGAAAGCCATTGCTACTGATAGTGTGTTACGCAAATTCCCCGCAGGTAAAATAGTTTGACCAACACGAGTTTATCGATTTTAATACAAAGATAACATATCCGTTCCCGCTTTTATAATTCCATCATATAATTGACTGCATTGTACGCAAGAAAAACGCTTATATTAATGAAAATGTTGTTAATTGAAGCACCGGACAAAAGCAATTTATCGGGAATTGTATCCCGTATCCACCATATGGGCCACTCAATAAAATTAAGGGCATCATAAAGTTCTGTTATCAGCTACTATCCCTGTATTATTAAAACTGTGAATGTTTTGTGTGTAAGTTTGTTTATCAATCACGCTTAAATGGCTGAACGGATTTTGATGAAATTCGGCACGTAGGTAGACCATAACCTGGATTACCAATAGGATATTTTTCATCTAGGTGTATGGAGATCATAATCAGCCTATAATGTTTTCACTACTGGGACACAGGCCAGAGGGAGCGGGCCGTAATCCACGTAGATGTCATATGTCTTTGAATGTTTGGTTCTAGAACACACTGCTTTCCTTCACCTTTTTGATTGCTGTGGTGATTTACAGAAAGTAAAGCGCCTGTACGGGTTCGAACCTACCACCTACAAGTCGTACAACTCCTAAGTCGCGGCCGTTACCACTGGGCCACCACATTTCATGGTTGTGGTTGTGTATGACTCATTACTGGGTGTATGGAGTAGTTTCCCTTTATTACGAGTGAATCCGCCGGCAACAGCTAGTACCTAATCTATAAGAGAATCATTGTGTGATAGAGAGAGATAGCGCTACTTATCTCTCGCAACTGTCTCCCCTCATACTTAACATTTGACAGACACTTGACTGATACGGTTAAATTATTCATACAAATATAATGAAGAGGCGAGTTCTGTTTGTTAAGGCTTCCCACGCAAACGGATTATGAGATTGATATGGAAACTCCACTGATAGCTTGGTAGTTGGTACATATCTAATGTTATCTTTTACTGTTTAATGGAATTCAAATTCACCGCACTTTTACAATTCAAACTAAATAGATGACTATCCTTCTTGTGGTGCTATTTTAGTGAATAATAGTGATGGATCACCGATAGGTAAAGGGCGCTAAGTAACCATCAAAATTTTGTGATAATACTGGCTCAATCTATCAACTCAGCCTATAGCAGTCCACTACTGGATATAGGCCTCTCCCAGGCTACACCACAACACCTTGTCCTCCGCCTTCCACGTCCAGTCCGTCCCAGCCATCTTCTTAAGGTCGTTTATCCATCTAACTGGGGGGCGTCCCAAACCCCATACTGACTCATCATCATCCTTCTCTTGGCCTGATCCCAACTTATTTGGGGTTAGCGCAGCATGACTTCTTCTTCTGGAGACCTTCCTTACAAACCTCCCATGCCTTGTGGGATCTCTGGCCATGTTGGCCCTGCAAACGTTATTCAGATTGTCAGTGTCACATCACCTTGGCCGCCTAGAGACAATACGAGATAATAATGACTGACTGATTGCATGATAAACTGGGCAGGATCACTCTTGACCAACTCAGCCAGCATAGTGACTATACATAATATGCAGGACTCCGACAGGAACTTCTAACACGAAAAAGAAAAGAGAATACAAGTATATGAAAATACAGATCATGATGATATATGTATACCCAAAAAATCAAATCAAGTCGAACCAAAAGATGATCCCACAATCTCGTAGAACGAAGAAGACAAAGACTAGTTACGGAGAAATGGACCATATATGCCTTATGAGTATGACTGGGACAAACAGGTCCAGCGGGGTATTTGCGGATCACACTGTCGGTAGCATTGGCCCTCATTTTGACAGTTCAACAAGATTCATTGCGTTATTTACGCTGTTGAGCGGACGAGTTTTTCGAACATATGAAGCAATGAATTAGCAATATCCTTCAAAATTATTCAGATTGCGATTGATAGTTTGTTACGCAATTAGGTTGCTGGTCCAGCTCATCACAATGCCAGACTAGTCTACAGTGCACGACTCTGGTTCCCGAGAATTGTAAAAACGAATGCTCAAATTGTAAAAACAAACTCCCGACGAAGTTACAACGAGGGTCATGGTCACGGTCAATAGTCATGAATATCCTATCAGGCACACGTACGTAAACAGAAAACTTTTTGCTCAAGTTTTCACTTAGGAATTCTTTCTCCTTAACCTTTTATGTACTGTAAGAGCACCCATTTATTGTTAACAGACTGTGTTTTTAAAACTAGTTTCTAGTAGTAGTAGATCTTCAACGGTCACCAATATAATTACATAATCATACCTATATAATCAGCCGAGGGGCCCGTGGCTAAATAATAACAGCCGCACAGGTCGATCGATCAGGTTAAGCTACGCTTGTCGCTGTTGGTCTGTGGATGGGTGACCATCTTAACATACCGAGACTCTTCCGTGCCTCGGAAAGCACGCTAAGCCGTTTGTCCCGGGTGTCATTCGTGGATCTTTGACAGTCGTTACGGGTAGTCAGAAGCCCAAAAGTCTGACAACCAGTCTTACCAAGGGGTATCGTATAACTTAGTAACTGGGTTGTGGAGGTCAAGTAGGCAGTCGCTTCATGTAAAATACTGGTATTCAGCTGCATCCGGTTAGACTGGAAGCCGACCCCAACATAGTTGGAAAAAGGCTAGGCAGATGATGACCACTGCTCTCAAAACGGTGAAGGAAAACATCGTGAGGAAACCCTGTTCTAGAATCAAAAATTCTAAGACTTGTGACATCTACCAGCCATGGTGACTACCATGGCTGCTGGTTACGTTCTGTCGTTTGCTTGTAAGCTTTAAATTGTTCGCAAACAATTGAATTTTTATTTACCTATTGGCTCTTCCATTCTTTTCTCTTTGACTCTTTTGCTTTCTTCTTTTCTCTTTTCTTCTTTGACTCTTTTCGCTTTCTATCTCTTTTGACTCACTTTTTTTCTTCTTGTTAAAATATCCATGAGCAGGATTTCCTTGCTTCTTCAATTTCCCTTTACAATTTTAAACAACGCTACACTACTGTAACTTGTCTACTCCGTGGACATCACCTACATAAGTTTATCGCGATCGATAACGTCAAAATACATACTTGGGTACCGAAGAATTTTAATCTCCCAAGATCGCTTTACATCATCGTTTGTAGTCTGCTCTTAAGACTTTAAGTTTTTTATGAGTTGACTCGGTGACATAGATACCTACATCAACATGTTAGATATACTTAGGTAGGTACCTACCTTGATAAGTTTTGTGTGTTCTGCAACGTCACCTGTTAAGGTAATTTGAGAAGTATGGGAAGATTTTGATAACTAAAGTTTATGACTTCTGTTTATCGTATTGACATATAATATTTATATCGTAGTTTTATCGCTAATCACCATAGAAGAGTTGTGATTTGAGTAGGCTATAATTAGTGCATAGATGTGCTGCTGCCATTATTGTTGATCGCGGCTTCGCCTGTGACTCCAGGGTGCAAAGTAGGCTATGTCCTTCTCTAGGTTCGAGATACCTATAAAATTTCATAACGATCACTTCAGGGTTTAGGCGTGAAATTGGTATCAGACATACAGAGTTACTTTCTCACTTATAATGTGAGGTATGCGAGAATGGATTCTTTGCAAATATTTCGGACTCTCATTGGAAATTAGAATAACGATAGGTAGGGAGAGTCATACGATAGTCCATTCATTTCATTCAATGGTAGAGCTGGTGTCTGTCTGTTGATATTCACCACAGTAATTATTTTTTAATAACTTATCAGTAAGACTGTGGCTTTAGTTAGTGCTCTTTTACCTGAGGACCTAGACAAAGTGACAGTTTATCAGCGATAAATGATAAAATCAATAAAAAGTAATTTAAAAAAATTAAACCGACTTCAAAAAGAAATTAACTCAAAATTATGAAATAACTTTAATTTCGGAAGTCGGTGTCTTGGGATCTGTATTTTAGTTTTATGCCACCGACTTCCGAAATTAAAGTTATTTCATAATTTTGAGTTAATTTCTTTTTGAAGTCGGTTTAATTTTTTTAAATTACTTTTTATTTCGTAATTTTTAGTTTTTGCACTAGTATTTGACCAAGGTTTTGAGATGTTTTCCCTTTGACACTACACCCATAGCTCTTATCAATAAGCCAGGCCGTCACACTTACACGTATTAGTCCATATCTTGAAAATTACTGAATCGATCTTGATGAAACTTGCACTGTTCCCTAAGTTGAAGAAAATGTAAGCCAATAAAAAAAAATGGTCACGATCCGATTAATAGTTCCGGAGATATGCGTGGACAAACATACATACATACATACATACATGCATACATACATACATACATACATACATACATACGTATATGAAATTTTGTATATTTGTTTGGAAGCCCTAATAGATCATCATATGTGAATATAATGCAATTCCAATAATATTACATACATACGTATCGAATTGATAACCTCCTTTTTTTTGAAGTCGGTAAAAATGTATTGTATTTATATGTATTGTATTGTAATGTATTAAGCTTATATCAATCCTATTGAAAGTGAAATACGAAATGCTTTAAAATCGAGGTTAACTTGTCTAGACCCTCTGATGATTCGTAAGCATGAGGGCCAAAGCACACACGCTACTTTTAGCATCGGCGATCGGCAATTTAGCCGCTTTTTAGAAGCTAAATGCATCGATATAGTCGCAAAATCGCAGATCGCCGACTTTAAAAGTAGCGTGTGTGCTTTTGCCCTTATAGAACCTATCACTTGACAGCAACTTTCTATAAGCTATATATAGGACCATATCAGAAAGGAAATGAAAATATAAAGTACCTACGTCCCGTCTAGGTTCTCACATTCACTCGCGAGATGAGGAAAGATCAGTCAGGCATGAATCTACGTATACCTATCTCCTATTAAATGCACCTTATTCACGCTATGAGTTCGCAGAATATTACAAGACTTACTTATTTTCCCTGAATTTATTGAACTAAAAATAAATAACTGCTAAGAGGAACTAAATTAAAAATAAATAACAGGTAAGTGCATTCAGCTTAAAAATAATAAATATCTTCTTTGTGGTGAAAATAATAAATACCTTTTTCGAAAAGGAGGCTTCTTTTTCGGAGTAAATCTAAAAGCTCTTGCCGTAGAATAAAGACGTGGGGAATTGTGCTGACTGCCCAGGGTGTGCTGGAAATATTTAAGGGGGATACGTCAATGTAGCCCAGATGTCAGATATTTTTGTTGCCAGTGGGATGTCACTTTTGCAATATGAGCGGCACTGATTACGATAGATAAGAAAACTGGAAACTTTATACTATCAGGCTTTTATGCTGCCTAAGTGATGTCAGATATTTTACTGACTAAATTTAACTGAGTAGGCAGATATTTTTAACACGTGATATTGCATTCTAAGATGTGGCACATCTTTTTGAAGCCTGCCGCATTTTCCTACATTTTCGCTTGTCTCGTCAGATAGTTTTGGTGTACTTAAGATGTCCAATCAGAAATGAAGAGATTAGAAGGAGAACCAAGGTAACCGTCAAGGTATATTATGTAGGTATACAAGACCTTGTAAAACATTTTAAAAGAGTAACGGCGGAGTTTCTTACCCATTCTTCTCCATACGAAAACTACTTTTTGGAATGGGCGACTAGAATCAATTCTATTTAGTTGTAATTTTTGACGTTCAAAAGTGCCTTTAATGTGCCTATTTGAAATAAATAATTTGACTTTGACTGTCATAGCCCGAAGAATCGCCAAACTTAAGTGGCAGTCGGCAGGCACATTGATCATGATGACTTAAGATGTGACATATTTGTGCTGTCACCTGTATATGCCTTCCGAAAATTTTCACATGACTTATATTAAAATATGAATCATGAAATCAGATATTATTGCCAGGCCGTGCAGGCCATTGCAAAATAATATATTCCATAATAACAAATCTCTTATGCACTGAAAGAAATAAGCAGTAAATAAAAATGAAAAAACATTGATCTGAACTGCTTTAAACAGTTCCATATGAGCCTAACGTTCAAAACAGTATTTTTTACTGATCCGAAAACAGTTAAAGCTTGAGGCAAAATGTTACCGTCATGACAGTAGACTTTTACGTTTTAAGTAGATAAAAGGTCACAAAATTAACTGTTTTGTTCATTTGGTGATATCGTTCAAACCATTGAAATTTACTAACATGACATTAATGGTGGTTTTCCTTCATTTTTGTTGTTTTTTCAGTAAATAGTATGTTCATTAGATCATTAAAAGTTACTGTTTTACAAACATTTCTTCTTATGTATAAAGTCAGTTTAGTAAGAAATTATATTTTTCAGTGTTCAAAAGTGCTTACCTATAGAACAACTCTAACTTAAAGAGATATGTATATTAATGATTTTAATGACTATAGTCTATTATAGTCGCGAATCATATTTTGATCAAGATACAACCTGACACTGACCTGCAAATTGCAAAAAACGTAATAAAATTTGAATTTCGCGGTCTACCTCTGTGCATTCACCTTAAAAGAGAGGTATAATAATGACCTTGGCCTTAACGATTGCACCTCGTCCTTTTAATATCTGATCGAACATAATTTACAGGTACTTAATGCGATCTTAAACCAGTTCTGCAATTATAAAATTAATGTTTAATTTTGTTTATTCGAATGCCTTTTGAAATTAACGTTAACTGAGTTTTTTTTTAAACGACGACGTCGTTTTGTAGTCGTCATCATCATCTGCCTAGCCTGTTCTCAACTATGTTGGAATCGGTTTCCAGTCAAATAGGATGCAGCTAAATAGTTGAACGCCAGTATTCACATGGAGCAACTGCCTGTCTGACCTCCACAACCTTGTAACTAGGTAATAAGCCCTTTGGTAAGACTAGTTGTCAGAATTTCGGGCTTCTGATAACCCGTAACGACTGTCAAAGATCCACGAATGACGGTAAGGTTGAGTCCGTCAGGTTATAGTATCGCATCTGTTCTACTATGTACACTACTGCTTCAATAGATTTAGTCAGTCAATAACAGTCCAGTTCTGAACATTTAAGATTTAAGTCAGCCATACCTGGGGCATATATAAGAACCCAACATCAAGTTTATGTAGCAGCTTAGTCTCGAAACAAATGTGTACGGTCAACAAGCGAAAAAGTTAAGCAATTTTCAAACAAATTCGTTTTCCACAGTCGGCGCACGCATGTCACCTTTTCGACCTGTCATTTTTATTCAAAATGTTGGCAATGACTTACGGCCGAACCCAAGAACCTATTTTCAGTTAAAGACACGTTGCTACTGATGGTAGCCAATATAATCATAACTGCCAGTATAATCACACTAATATTAAAAAGGCGGAAGTTTGTGAGTGTGTGTGTTTATATGTTTGTTACTTCTTCACGCTCAAACGGCTCAACCAATTTTGATAAAATTTTGTATGGCGATAGCTGACACCCTGGATTAACATACAGGCTTTTTATTCCGATATTCCCACGGGGTCGATACTTATGCGGGTGAAACCGCGGGGCGCAGCTAGTATAAGCATACAGATCGCTACCGACATAGATTTTTGGGACGTTAAAACGTAAAAATAGACAAGTTTTTCTACCTCCAGTATACCAAAACGGTGGTAGAAAGGGTGGTAGAAAGACGTTCGGCCGCTAGTCGTAAAATAATGACGAGCAAGGAGAAATTAACCTTATGGTGCAAAACATATTTATTCCTTGAGTGTACATGTTCGCTAAAAACCTGTATACCAGAGAATAGAGTAGCTGATGACCAAGAAGAAGAGTAGGTACCTAAGTAACCAGTGCTGTGACTATGTTTTGCGCTAGGGTCACATTATGCTGAGTGATGGTTGTTATATGTGGATATGATGTGTGTGAGTTGATGACGCATATTTTCTCCCAACTTGTTATTTTTTTGTGATTTTTCTTTGCGTCATGTTTTACCGCAAATAAACGTTTTTTCTATAAATATTTTTTTGACGTTAAATACGCTAACAAACAGGACTACGATACAGGTTAGTTTTAACTTAAAAAAGTATAAAAGATGTTTTAGAAACTAAGTTAGACTTCTTTCACTACTTTCCGCCTCGCTGCTGCTCTGCGACTAGGAGCTCCTTGCTGTTCTCCTCATCGCTGTCACTGTGACGAAGATGTCAACAGCCTAGGACACCAGGGCCCGACTTGCAGCCGAAGTGCGGGTCGCTGTTCGAGCTCTTGTTACCGTCAGCGTTCCAGCTGTATTAAAACCCAATGGCTTGGCACGCGACGATGGCAAGAGACTAATCGGTATAATGTCTTTATTTCCATGGAAGGTAGGTAGGCCTTTAGTGTGGAACGCAACGTGTGTCGATACTCTTGCGCCATCTCACCTTCTTGGCTCGGCGTGCTGTGCTGGCGCTGCTGCTGCGGCTACGGAAAACCTCAAGCGGCTAAAGTATAATAACCTTATCTCAAATTATATTTTTGAGCCGTTTGGGGTTGAAACGACCATGAGCACTTGGGTCGTGCGATCCGAGTGCTCATGGTCTTTTTAAGGAAATTCAAAACGACTGTTGACACTTCCCGTGATCCAAGGGCTGGCTTTTACCTTGGCCAGAGGCTAAGCGTTGCCATACAACGTGGTAATGCCGCCAGTCTCTTGGGTACATTACCAGTCGACAGCGATGCGGATAAATTTTTACGCTGTTTTAGTTTGTGTATAGTTTTAGTTAAGTAAGGATTTAATTTTGTTATTTTTATTAATTAATTAAGTCATCATCATCATTTCAGCCGAAAGACGTCCACTGCTGGACATAGGCCTCCCCCAAAAGGGGAATTAATTAATTAAGTATTAGTTGTTATTTGCTTACTTATTATTTTAATTTACAGAAATATATGTTGTTAAGTTCGAAAATCTATTACAAAACTTTTAACTTAGTATCTTACTTAGCCCTCCTTACATATTATTGGTCCCAAGGCCCCACATGTACTGTACAATGCTCGTATTTGTAAGACTTTGTTGCAGGACCAGCGTACTTATGCAGCAATGGATAGAAGTTGCTTTATCCGACCAACGTTTACACAGGGTGAAGTTAATGAGATTATGGATACATGGTGGTGTATCCGGGCACATAATTATTATACCTAGATGACAAATGATACAACCCAGTACTCATAAATAGATTATATGAATAATTCAGTGCCATACTTACCTAATAATTTTAATGACACAAAATACAAGCAAAATGCATTAGGTCGGACGATTATTATAATATTATGTAGGTACAATAAACACGCAATGTGATATAAAAAGCAATTTTTCATAAAAAAGTTAGGTGTCGCTGAAAATATAATGTCGTTCTAAAGGTTGTATATTTTTCTACTAAAATAAATGGGCCTCCATTGTCTTAAATCTTAACATAAACAAAACTTACTCACATATTTTATTAACTTGCTTTTAGCAGATATGGCGTAATATGCAGGAATAATATTTCGTCAACCATTTTGGATCCACTTTCCTTTTTGGTTTTGGTTTCAGGAAAGTCTCGAAACAAACAAAAACGTACTTTTCCGCCATCGCAATGGTGAAATATGGCTTAGTTTTAATGTATTACAACACGTAATATGCATTACCCATATTTGCAAAATAAATAAATATTCTTTTCTATTCTATCGTCAATTTATTTTTCACTCTTTATTTTAGGTACTGCCATAACGCTTTGAAAAATGAGTAATTATTCCAGCACGCACAACCGAGGTACAGGCTTATTATTATTTTGGTAATGACAGCAAAGTGTGGTAAATAAAACCCAACATGTATGATATTCTAAAGCACACCCTGAAGTTTAATATCCTGTTCAGCACAGCCTGTCAGTCTCCAGTGCATAATAACAGACTGCATTCGCTCACAAAGACTTTTATATCAGCTTCATCATTTCATACGCTCCTGGTACTGTTTGGCCGCAACTTCGCGCTTCAAAAGGCGTTTACGGAGGCAACATTATACGCCCGCGTTTTCATCACAAACTATTGCTATGGTTTATGCGCTCCTCGTAAACAACAATATCTAAACCGTTCGTGTAATAAAACTGTGAAATGTGTTACGTCTTTTCTACTCAAATTTACATTTGAAATTGTTTTATGAAAACATATTCGTAAAGTTAACTGCTTTGGAGTTGTTAAATATTCTCTTTTCTTTTTTGAGAGTTGGCTTTATCTTTTTATTTCGTTCCTGGTTAATATCAGTGGTACTTTCGTGCCATCAACACTAATTTTGGTTCAATCTATCAGAGGGCCTGAATTCGGGGCCGACATAAAACCTGTCACTCAAATATATTACGAGGGTATTCAAGGACATATGGTTACAGCTATAATATATAACTTATACTTTAAAAATTCTCGTGAAGATGCCAAAGGTTAAACATATTTTAAGAAAAGAGTGTCAACTTCCTTTCAAAACGGTAACTATAAAAGATGTTTAATTATTAAAGGGAATAAAATTACTTAAATCTTTAAAACAAGACAGTTAGTTTAAAGATATACGTGAGCTATTGGATTGTGTGGAAAATGTAATTGGGGTACTTTAGCAGAACAAGAAAATGCATATGGAATATCTAGCTTTTAGAAATACAAAGACATTACCTCCAACAGGGCTTCGCCGCACTCGTTTAAAAAATAAAACTAGTTTTTAACTTCAAAAAATCGAACAACTATTGCCATTCTGGAAAACCAAAGCGTCTATTGTTTGTTTTGACAACAAGGGTCGCAAACTAACAGAGGAAAATGGGAAATCTGATAAAATTACTCTTAACAAATCTGCAGCTCTGGTAGCGGATGTAGGAAGGAACTATCCAACAAAGGGACATCAAGATATGGCAAGGGCGGAAAAAACTTACTTTGAAAAGAAGCTTTTATCAAAATCAACCCTTTTCCTAAAGTGCAAAGCATCTACAAAAAAAAACATTCTATCCCTATGGCAATATCGAACAACTTCAAAGTGATAATGTTAATAAAAGCTTTGGAAGGAAATAACTTGACGTAATCATTCTAATGCAACAAAAAAAAATCCTTGGCTACATAACTTCCTCCTTTTTCGGTCGGTTAAAAATTACTTAGCAGAAAAATCACTAGCGCTTAAGAAACATCATTTATTATTTAACTAAGTATTTATGTAAGTATGTCATTTATTATGCGCTGCTATTTACAAATCGTAAAATAAATTGCGTAAGTATTTGGCTTTGACGTAGCAATGCAATGGTTGTAGAAGAGTAGGTAATTAAACTTTAAGTAAAATAAGTGATAATATATACGGAACATACAATATAACTACTTAGTAACTCATAACTTGTAGCTATTAGTACATAAGGAATACAGTAGGTAGGTACGCTAGAAAAACGTCCTTGGGGCCTAAAAAAGCCACTTTGGCAGAATCTTAAAAGGATAACATTATGAATCATAAAATGGCGAAGACAGTCCGTTTTTTCCTTTTTTTCGCTGCACTACGTAGGTATAATCATAGAGATTGGATTTGGATTGGATTGATTGGTATTTTTAGCACCGACAAAAAAAAACTGAAAAATCCTTCACCGGGATTTGATATATGATTCATAATGATTTGCCAAAGTGGCCTTTTCAGGCCCCCCTTGTCTTTTATGATTCTGCCAAACTGGCCTTTTCAGGCCCCCTTGTCATTCATTGGCGACAGTTTCTTTCTAAATCTCGAAGTTCTGTAGCTAAGCCTATTTACAGTAAGTACATAGACAAGCAAGACATTTCTCGTTAAAAAGTTCTCCTTCTCAAGTGTCCCACAGCCACATGATATCAGCTATCGAGTGTAGTATGACATTGGGATCCCAAATTGGCACTTTTGAACGCAATAAAAATGTCCCAAGATGTGAACATTATTTATAACGTAAGTACTTGGAACAAGAAATATGAGAGCTCAGATAAGAAATCGTCTTAATGATGATAAATGATTTACTAAAATATCAATCACAGTTTTGAAAGAACTCTTACGAGGAGAGAGTTGTATATCTCTAACGTGCTTGTTTGTAAACAAAAATTAGTTTCTCACAGACATAAATTATTCAAAATTGTGACACCAATAACATTCAATTATAGAGTCAACAATATTAATATCTGTTCACCGCTTCCCATAACTTCGAGCACGAAGCCATAACTTTGTGTGTGTGCGCGCCTTCACTTCAAACTCTTGAACAATCTTGAGAACGCACGAGTGTTAGAACCTATAAATTATTTAGGTAAGGTAGTTTAAGTTTTAGCGGGTTTACACATCAATAAATAATCCCGCGTAGGTGCTTACATACCAGGTAAACTTAATTTATGTCCCCCACTGCGACATGACACCCGCAAGTCGGTACAATACCAGAGTTACGATCCCCCGAGATCAAATTCGTCACCTGTGAAATTGTTTCCACGTTAAAACAATGCGATGTCCCATCAAACTGTTTAAACACGCTGACAATTGTGATTGGATTCTATCTACGGATGGCATTATTGCCCAAATTAACGTAGCGCTCTACTCGAATGCAACTGCATCAGCGTGTAGTGAAATCAGAGCGGGATATTCATTACGCAACATTTTCTCCCGCCCTAGAAAATCGCGATGAAGCGTATATAGGAGAAAAAACGACGAACTTCGTTTCACAAACAAAGCGAGAGCCTGAAAGGGGCCTGTGAAAAAACATTTTCATTGTGTCTGCGAGTCGCTCGATTTTTAATCTTCCCCGCGTCCCTCTGTAAGTTTATTGTAAGCTTTGCGATTCAGTTGGCGACCGTCACTGAAACCTACGAAGTCATCGACTACTGAATCGCCCAAATAATCACTCCCAACTTCATATGAAACAACTCACTTGAAGACTTCTAAGGGATCCTGAAAGCTTTATGAACTAATTTCATCAGGACCAACTTACCTATAGAATTTAAATAAGACAGTTATTATATAATTCTAGAACTCAACCACACAGTCCTATGAACAGTAAAGTTTCCAATTGAAACCTGTCAACAAATGTTTAATTTATTATTAACAGTAAAATTTTATTGTTATATGAGTGACGACAATAAAAACTCGCCAGTGGTTTACCGACTGACACGTTTGTGTGACCCGGGATTTTAATTGCAGTGCTAAAACACGTAAATGGGAATGTGTCATTTACATTCGCGAGGTGCGATTTTTGCAGATGACACTCAAACATGCGAACTATGAGAAGCTTTCCTTGAAATACTACCTGCATTTACCTTCTTGATTTTTCGTATTTTTCGGGGATTCTGTAGGTAGCCCGAGAAATTCAGTTTTTTTTTTACATTTTTTCCAATTTGCAGGTCAGTGTTAGGTTAGACCTCTAAGTTCATATAATCCGATTGATATTCATAAAAACATTCAGCATTATAATTATGAACTTAGTAATGATAATTTTATTGATTGAATTATAATTCTGTAAATACATACTTGTTACGCTCGCGAATATTTTTTGGTTCAACATACAACCTGAAACTGACCTGCAAATTGCAAAAAACGTAACCTGGCACTTCCCCCTTACCACCGTCACCAGCGGATATGGGGCAGACGAAACGTGCCACACTAGTAAATTTCAGCCTAACTATTCAACCATCAATTCGTGCTTCCTAATGACGATTCCCATAGTGTCCAGTTTGCCTCGACCTTCATCAACCGCAAAAACTTTCCCTTTTCCTTCATTATCTGTGGTCAATGCGGGGGAAGGAGTGTTCATCCTTAGCTGGTCGTTCCATGTGTGAAAGATGGCCCTCATGTTTCATTCATGCCGTTGAAGACGATGTTATGACGTGTTCACAGCTCCGAGCTGTAGTCATGCATTGCATACAACAGTATTGTTGAGAATTGTTTGGATACACAATACATATTGTGGCTTTTGAACCACTTAGAACGATACACCACTCATACAGTTAACATTTAGCATTGTTTGGAATATCATCATGATCTTTAATAAATAAATGAACGACACAAAACAAAACAATCGATTTCTTTCTCATAATCAACCTGTAGGTTATGTTCCCACGCCTCCTTGCTGTGGGAAGGAATTTGTGGAAACCCGCCACGCGAACCCAGTGCGGATACCAATCCGCACTAGGTTCGCGTGGCGGGTTTCACCAGGATACCAAAATAATGACTCCGAATTTGAAGTTCTAGGTCATGGGTTTCCTAAAGATATTTTTCTTCACCGGTTTGAGCACTTGCCACGTTGTTAAAAAAAATATTACCCTTAAATCGGATCACCAGGTAAAATGGTAATACGAAAAGTATTCTTAGAAAACTGTTTAACTTAACACTCGCTTTGCAATTAATAACCAGATTGCGTGCTGTGCAGTTTTTGTTTAAAAGGGGTCAAGAAAAGTGACATTAGTGGAGTAATTTGTTACACTGCAACTATAAATGTACGGTGTTTTATTCCTTTATGCATACTCAATGAAGTTAGAGCTAAGTGTAACTTAGCCATGAGTGTAAGTTCTCGTATTATGGTTTATATGTGTTTGATGTCACTTGATTTGATTAGGTTTAATTATTTAGGGGTGTCCACCACTAAACAACACTGAAGTGTTGTTTAGTGGTGGAATTAGGCACCACTTTCAAACCTGTTTATTTTATTTTGATAAGTAAAGTATAGAACAAACAAAAAAGACAATTAATGTTTATGAAACCAGGTCTAAAAAATATGTTGCTTCGTATGAACCCGTTCTCAATTAGCCAACAATAAATCATATTTTCAGACATGATTTTGTTATCGACTTCATATTTGGCGCCGAACCCGAAATTAAATCTCCTCAAAGGTATCAACGAAATTTTTTTATAGATTATTCAAACCAGGAGTAATTTAAAGTTTTGTTTAATTTTAATAGCTAGGTATCTGCCATAAATGTAGGCAAATTTTATTTACTAGACGGCCCGTCTGCTGACACAGAATCAAAATGTTGGCCAATATTTAAAATGCGTTGGCCAGCCTTGGTTTAGTAGAAAAAAAGTAAAGGCAATTATTTTTTAAAAAAGTAGAATAATAACTAACTGAAGTTAGTAAGTACTTACTTCTCTAATTAAAATAATGATGGGAGACCGTACAGCTTATGAATATTTAGTAGCCCTGCCCACTCAAACTAAGCTTAGTTTGTTCACAGTACGAAAAGCTAGTGGCTTTAAGTGCTCAGGTAAGCTAATTAACTCTTGGTTAATGGACGCTCATGAGCAGTTCACCAGATTCACAATTTACCCGCTTCTCGATTTTCCAGATTCTGAACTAACCAGATTCTCAACACACTGGATTCTCCACTCACCAGATTCTTAAATTATCAGACTCTCTATTCATCAGATTCTCAATTCACCAAATGTTGTACAGTTAAAAGCCCTGATCAAGTTTTTAATTAGTTGATATTTGAAGGAAAACAAGTACTTTTCTTATGTAAATCTATACATAGTATTATAAAACAAAAGTTTTCTCGTTCAAAAATGCCTTAAAATAAATGATTTGACTTTATTTTTATGCGTCATGTTTGCCGCAAATAAACGTATTTTCTTTCTTTCTTTCTTTCTTTTGACTTTGACTAAAAGTTGGTTTTCGTGTCTATGTGACAGTTTAGTTCATCTAAAGTTCACAATGGATTCTGATGCGGACTTCACCATGATTTAGATAATTTAACCCAGAAGGTGTAGAGTTTAATAAATTAAAATTAAACTTGGATATTAAAGAAGTCTCGTTAACATTCAAGTTGTAAAAACCATGCGAAGGTGCTGCGTGTCGCTACCTACTATATTACAAGACATGTTTAAAAATGAGAGTCTTTCGTTGTTAACAAAACATTTTATTAACAAACCAGTAAATTTTTATTCAAAACTTATTTATATAGATATAGTATTTTTATCTCCAAGCAATTAATTTTTAAGTTATTTATAGTTATTCGAGAAACTCGAATCATAAGTTATACGTTTTCATCGCCGTCTCGTTATAATGTTTTACGAGTTTTAAATAACTTTATTTTATTACCAGTACCTATTGAATAAATACTTTTTAATAAGTACCTTATCATCTGCCTAGCCTTTTCCCAACTATTTTGGGGTCGGCTCCAGTCTTACCGGATGCAGCTGGATACCAGTATTTTACATGGAGCGACTGCCTATCTGACCTCCACAACCCAGTTACTGGGTGATACGATACCCCTTAATAAGACTGGTTTTCAGACTTTCGGGCTTCTGACTACCCGTGGCGACTCTGTCAAACATTAATAAGTACCTAATATTTGCAAATTCGTTGGTGGTTAGTAAAGAATCATACTTTACATAAGTCACTTGGTAATTTTCATAAATTAATCAATGACAAAGGTCAAAATAATTCTAATTTAATTCAGAGTAGGTACATCAAGGTACCTATCATTTTGGTTGTGGTCAAAATTTAGATTAAATGAAGATTAATGGTTACCCATTAAAATAGCATCTTAAGACTCAAGAGTAATCAAACTATACCTTAGGTTTCAACAGTTTGCTATTTCTAATGCACGCTGTGGTCTGTGAGGGTAGATTACTAATGACTTGTTTCAACACCTAGGATAACTTATCTAACAGATAACTTAATGCAAATTTATTTCAATTAAAGAACATATCGTCGTTGCGACTTTAAGATCTCTTATGTGTAAAAATCAATTTTATGAGAAAATCGATAAAAACCGTCTACTAAAAAAAATATAATGAAACCAACTACAACAAAAAATATAGGTATCAGCCACATGATTTTCGTGCTTTTAACTTTGCCACTGTTAGTTGAAATGAAAAGTAGTTTCTTGTAAAAAAAATTAAAACAATTTTAGTTGACACAAGATTTTTTAAGCACTAACTTTTAATTAGCAAGCACGTTGGATATCTTGAATTTCGTAAATAAATTACGATTTAAACGTCGTATACACATGAGAGTTTTTGCATTCGATAGAGCTTCAAAATGTAGAATCGACTGGCGTAAAAAAGTGATTTTGCCAAAAGTGACACATAAGAGGTCTACGACGATATATAGTGTGTGTGTCTCTGTGTTTAGTTTAGTTTGTGATCTTCCTGTACGAGTAGCAATAAATACTTTTTCTTTCTTTCTTTATATAAGATCTGAAAAAAAGAAATACAGGGAAAGAAAATAAATTTACTTGAACATATGGATTGTTTTTTAACCAGTGCGCAAACTGTAGGTACTTAACCATGAAATGCTGCACTTTTCTATGAAACAGCAAATTTTTTGTTTACTATCCGACATACCATTTCTGCGCTATAATGCATAGAATCATATACAAAATTCATGGTTAAGGTTTGCGCACTGGTTATTATTTTTTACTGTATGGACAGCGTCGGTTTCACAGTTTTCGGATATTTAACCGAAGTATAAAGACAGATGGTAAAAATAAACACGAATTGATATACTTTTTATTCGGGCAAAGTTTTCCCTTACAATTATTGTTATATAGAGAATACACAAAATCATCGCTCCGGGCTTTTATAGACGACTGGCTGGCTGGCGGCTACTTCACCCCCCCTGGCTCGGAATTTGGTAGGGCAAGGCTCACTTAGTGGGGAACTCACGTAGCGGCTAGGCGTGGCGGGCTTGACAGCCGGCTTAACGGCTGGCTAGCGACATCTAGCGTTACAGTAGCACATGAGTATACAAGCGACACTAGATTGAAAGCAGCACTAAATCTCAAAACTAACAACTAGTCCACCAAGCCTATTACTAAAATTAAATCGCATAATAAAAACGTTTTAAGAAATAAATTTCGCCCAGTGGCACTCACACCGGGTTCAAGAATTATGAATAAAACATGCCACACTTCTTGCTTCTGCCAGCTATCTGTCTTGCGTTGTGAGGCACCTATCCATCCATTATACAAGGTGTTATTGTACTTCCTGCCTTATGGCACATCATTTTGTGGGCCCCAGAGGCCCATTGAAGCAAGATCGAGCGTATTGTTATTTATTGTTTCCCTAAACCCTCCGTAACAAAGCGCAAGGTGGCTAAGGTGACCCACTCACGAATGTATTTTCGTCGCCCACCTTAGACCTGTTTTTATTCGCATAACTCCACGTCGGGTAATTCATCCTATACTTAATATAGAATGTGGTTTGGAGAATCTTGTGAGTAACACGTCTTAAGCTGGGTCTTGCATACTAATCTGTAAATGGTTAATATAATAAGTTGAGTTTTATTCTGTCTGAATGGCGTGTTAAATAATTCATTAGTGATTATAAATAGACTTACCATTGGTACCTTACCATTGATACCTTTGGTATAATCGACTATGAAAAACAGTCCTGAACCCATCTTTTCCGCATTGATAGAACGGTGTTGAACTGTTACTTGATGACAGTTATTATTTTTCTGGTTACTTTACCAGGAATCTCCATTCTGCGGGGTAGGTAATTGCAAAACACACTAACATTAGGAATGACTTTCATTTTGACAGTTCAACAGCATTCATTGCGTTATTTACGTTGCTGATCGTATTTTTTTTTCGAACATATGAAGCGATGGATATTGCTAAATATCCTTCAAAATGATTCGGATTGGGATTGCTAGTGTGTTACGCAATTAGGGCGCTGGAGTATAACCAGGAATACTCCAAGCTGGAGTTCTTGGTATCATACCATCAAAATTTTTGTGCCTAAGTAGCGCACAAGGTCTACTGAAGACCGCGGGAATCTATTGGACCAGTCGATGTGGCGATGCTTGGGAAGCAGCAAGGGTCATCGTTGATGTAATAATGATGAATAACTTTAAGGTTTTGGGGACCTCTTTACAGAGTCCTCAGGGGTGTGCCCTAACAGGCGT
Organism: Oligia latruncula; assembly: GCA_948474745.1. Lineage (NCBI taxonomy): Eukaryota > Metazoa > Arthropoda > Insecta > Lepidoptera > Noctuidae > Oligia > Oligia latruncula. The sequence goes on along the minus strand of OX419686.1, from coordinate 7,281,805 downwards.
TGCAGAGAGTGTGGGGTCTCGGACCGGTCTTCTCAGAGGTAACGGTGCCCACAGCTGGTGACCACCGGGGTGATTTTAGTGAGGTGTATCCACCAGGCGGTCGATTCTGTAAAAATCTCACCGTTGTAACTTAGGTGATGTGAGTTTGTTTTTGCTAGGAATTGACACTATTGACAGCTCACTCCACGCTTACTTCACCTAAGTTTTCACCTTGAGTTTTTTTTATTGAGTTGGGTATCGAAAGTACAGCAGTGCGATTCTGTAACCATTACAGAATCGCACTGCTGTACTTTCGATACCGAAAAATAAACTGAAAATATAGTAACTTAAAAATGGACCAGGATCTCTCTCATTGGTATTTTTTACTTAAAAACTAAGTCAGACTAAACCTACGTAGATATTTTCAAGCCAACGTTCTTTCAGATGTAGATTCAAATATGTCTACTGGGCTATGTTTTATCCTGGTGCTGTAGAGGCATTCAGAACAAACTCGCCACATAATTGATGAAGAAGCATTATGAGCTTACTAATAAGGCTACCAGCAGTTGCTCTAAACAATGCGGATCTTGGCAATTAGCCGGGAAACACTAGAATTAAAGAAAGGGGGAAACTAAGTAGGTACCTGTACAGTCACGAGCAAAAGTATGTATACACTTGGCTTTATTCAGAGGCGATTTTCTCCTTAATTTTTCAATGAAAAATTTTATATTAGTAGGAACATAGTATTTTCAAACCCATAGGTATATTATGTAAAGTGTCGTATTATAACGTTGCATTCGTTATTTCGTGAAAAAATCGCAATTTAAAGTTGCCAAGTGTTGACATATTGGTGCTCGTGACTGTACACATTCCTTACAACTGTACCTATCTATTTCATCAGCTCAACTTGTGTGTGTCTGTTTCTTTATAACAACTGTAATTACCTTCTCTTTAATTATTTTGACTTGCTTCCTGGCTTTGGGGCGTAATTTTTGTTGCTGAAAATGACTAGGAGTTTTGGTCTATATACCTAAATCAAAATCAAAATATTTTATTTCAAACTAGCTTCCACCCGCGGCTTCGCCCGCGATGTATATCGATAAAAAACTATCATATGTCCTTCCCCGGGATGCAATCTATCTCTCTGCCAAATTTTATCGAAATCCGTTCAGTGGTCTAGGCGTGAAAAGGTAAACATACAGACAGACCGACACACGGAGACAGACAGACAGATAGAGTTACTTTCGAATTTATAATATTAGTATGAATAGCACATGAGCTACATGGTCTCTTATGAAACGTCAGAAGCTAGGTGCACGCATAGGTGCACGGTTCCAATTGGTCGTTTCCTGTTGGTCGTTTCCTATCCCTCAATTTCATGATCAAGTCTTACTCATCTAGGAGTAAGTGTACCACAAACTAAGACATTGTATGAATATAAACACTAATATAAACAAAAATATTCAATATTGTGACGATGAATAACACAATCTAAAAATGGATGTCAAGTGAGTTTATTTTTAGATCTAAAAAGAACTTTCAAGAATGATTAAAAATAACTGTAGGAAATACAACTTTTGTTCTGAAGTTGGGTTTCAGAACTAGGAAAATAAAAACGTTTTCCATGAAAAGTTACGTGAACTTGTCGAGAACGTGTTCTTTACTCATACCAAAAGTCGTGAAACATAACTTGTAAAGATGTAAAGAAAATACTCTGAGGATTCTTACGTTTATTGCAAATTGCTACATATTGCAATATGCATATATATTGTAGATAATTATATCATTAGAAGGTTTTTAGCATTTTTTAATATCCTTGAGTAACCAAATAAATTCGATCAAAGTCAAGACAAAACAGAAAATTTCCTCTCCATGGCTACTACAAATATGATTAACCCAAAACAAGGTATTGTTAACTAGCTTCTCCACACGTCTTCGTCCGCGTAAATGACACTCGGCAATACTGTAACTTCCCATTAGTGAAAGAATTTTCGTAATCGGATCAATAGTTCCAAGGATTGCATATAACCTCACAAATTTTAAATCTCAACATATTAGTATTGATTTGGATTTACTTAACTTTCACACTACATAGTAGGTATCCAAGAAGCCATGAAAAATTCAATGCAAACATAGCCCTTATCCGATTCTAGGTGGAAAAGTATGCAGAGTAGGTATAAGGGATCGGAAACCCAGTTTCCCTCTATCTATTTACGGTAAATACATCAGCATAGGTTGCAAAGCCAACCGAAACCACGAGGCCATTACCACAGAATAATAAAATCGGATAGAGGCGAAACTTATGGTCAGGGATTCATTTAATTGTTGCAGAGTACCCTAATTGTGTAACCCACTATCAATCACAATCTTAATCAATTTGAAGGATGTTGCTGAGAACCATTGCTAAATATGTTTGAAAAAAAATCTGCTCACCAACGTAAATAACGCAATGAATGTTGTTGAACTGTCAAATTAAAAGCCATTCCTACTGAAAGTGTGTTACGCAATTAACCCCGCTGATTTGACACACTACGTCAATTTTTCGTTCTAGAAATAGCCATTCTTACTTTCATTCTGCCGACAAAGAAAGGCACTTGTGATTTGAATTTATGGACCACTAGGTTTTGCCGGCAGCTTCACCCACGTGTAGGTCGGAGATCATGCCACGGAAACGTACTATCGGGATAAAAGTATCGTATGCCTTAAGCCATTAAGGCATACGATACTTGATTGTTCACCATGACCTCATGGTGTACCTGGGTGCCAAATTTCATAGAAATCCGTTAAGGCATGAAAAGGTGGCAGTTTGACAGAGTTAGGTACTTTCGCATTTATAACATTTGTTTGGATATGGATTTAAGAACATAGACTGACTTTATTTTACTTTGTATGTAAGCTTGTTACGACTCACGCTCTCGTTGTCTATTTTGTCAATAATCAAGCGTGGACCGCATTATGCCAGTCATACACCCAAAACTGTGCAAACATATTCGCATTGGGAGTTTCGCTTCTGTAACATTTAACTCTATGGCATTACAAATAAAATTACTACGACACACTAGCCCGGCCGCTTCGGTTCAAACGCACTGGAATGGATTCACTCAATTTTGCGAAATAAAATATTTTCTTTTTCAAAATTTCGATTGAATTAACTTTAATTGAAATTCGATAGTGCATATGCCTTTTGGGTAATCGAATGGTTTGCGAACGCTTTGTAGTATAATTTTGTAGCTACTGGAATTATTTGGTGTAATGGTCCGTCGTTATGTGCAAGCTGAATTACATTCAGACACATTGGTTAAGCTGCGCCCATAAGGGGCCCGTGGCTAAATAATAACAGCCGCACAGGTCGATAGATCAGGTTAAGCTACGCTTGCCGCGGTTGGTCTGTGGATGGGTGATCATCTTTACATGCCGTGACTGCTCCGTGCCTCGGAAAGCACGTTAAGCCGTTGGTCCCGGCTGTCATTCGTGGATCTTTGACAGTCGTTACGGGTATTCAGAAAAGCCCGAAAGTCTGACAACCAGTCTTATCAAGGGGTATCGTATTACCCAGTAATTGGGTTGTGGAGGTCAGATAGGCAATCGCTCCATGTAAAATACTGGTATTAAGCTGCATCCGATTAGACTGGAAGCCGACCCCAACATGGTTGGGAAAAGGCTAGGCAGATGATGATGACATTGGTTAAGGTGCGCATCCCGCGGCCAGTCTCAGAATGAGTGATCATTATTTATACACAGAAGCAATTACTGCATGTGTGTGTGTATGTGGAGTGTGGATCACGTGGGCTTAATTGGCTAAAGGTTATCTGTGGCCAATGGTTAACCTAATCCAATAGGTATCCGTGAGGAGCCAGAACAAAGTCTGACAGCAGGCCCCTTTTTTGAGTTCCGTACCAAAAGGGTGCCAACGGAACCCCATTACTAAGCCTCCGCTGCTGGTCCGTCTATCTGTCAGAAGCCCGAAAGTCTGACAACCAGTCTTACCAAGGGATATCGTATTACTCAGTTGCTGGGTTGTGGAGGTCAGATAAGCAGTCGCTCCATGTAAAATACTGGTATTCAGCTGTATCACACGCATTCAGTCTTATCGCGGATTACAGAGTTACAGTGGTTCATAGACTCATAGTTCGCTCAGTCAAGTCAAATTGGTTTTACTCTGGTAATTATTCTAGATATTGCTAGAAGAACGATTCATTCCATAGGTCGAGAGTCAGGTGCTGTGGCGCAAAAAACTTGACAGACGTGACGGAATGAGGCTGAATTCTAAACTAACATTATAAAGGCGAAAGTTTGTGAGTGTGTGAGTGGGGGTGTGTGAGTGGGGGTGGGGGTGTGTTTGTGTGTTTATATGTTTGTTACTTCTTCACGCTTAAATGGCTGGACCAATTTTGATACAATTTTGTATGGAGGTAGCTGACACCCTGGAATAACATATAGGCTACTTTTTATCCCGATATTCCCACGGGATCGACACTTATGCGGGTGAAATCGCGGGGCGCAGCTAGTCTATCATATTTTCAAATGATCAAAACACACCATGTGTTTTGATCATATGGAATCGATCGACCGCCCGTTGCGTTAATGTCACACAATTTCAAAGTCACTCACTTATATCTTTACTCAATAATCTAACCGCAAACTTAAACTATCGCAAAGTATTAAACAAAACCAACCAAGAAAATCATTGCATTGTCCAGCTCGTATTTCCATACTCTGTTTCACAAAATATACAAAAGAATTCTCTGTTAACACTTTTATTTCTAAGTGTTGATTAATATTTATTGGAGTCGGGAGAGGCAATCCTCCCAGGACACGGTAATTTACGACGCGGGCGCCGGTGGCCACTGACAATATCTTATTTACGTTTAAATAAAATACGATCATTGGATTATTGATAAAAAACCTAAGCTACCGATATTCGCAATACATTTTGTGGGATAACGAAGAGTAATGCGTATAAGGTACCGACGGACCGTAACCCGTGAGTTACTTTATCTGTCGGATACCTAGTCAGGCTCGCAAAGGTAGGTCATTTAAGCCATAAATGTTTATCTGGATTTGTTAAGGTTGCAAACTGTAATTAGGTTTGTACGTTGTACGCACTGAAATTGATTTCAGTCCTTATAAACGTAATATAAACTTGCAAAATGATTTTTATACCTTAACATGAGTGCCTACCTATCAGAATGAAACTTTGGTAACTAAAATACAATTTAGGCTAGATTTATACACATTCTATTCGAAAACATTAACAACTAGCTTCTGCCCGCGACTTCGTGAAATTTCACCCTCCCCTCATTCACCCTCTTAGGGGTGGAATTTCGAAAAACCCTTTCTTAGTGTATACCTACTCTTCACAAATAACACACCCTCCAAATTTCATGTCTCTAGGACCCGCGGTTTGGGCTGTGCGTTGATATATCAGTCAGTCAGGACTTTGAATTATATATAATTATATAGATACTTTTCCGGGATCAAAAGTACCCAGTGTGGTGCCCAGGATATTAAAGAATAATTATACCAAGTTTCGTCGTAATCGAACCGGTAGTTTTGGCGTGATGCCTGAACAAACAGACAGATAGACAAAAATTTTTATAATCACATTTTTGGGTTCGGTGTCGGTCTAGTAACACCCCATGCCATTTATTTTTTTGATATTTTCAATGTACACAATTTTCACTTCTACAGATTTATAAGTATAGATATTACTAGCTGCACCCCGCGGTTCTACCCGCATAAGTCTCGATCCCGAGGGAAAATCGGAATAAAAAGAAAATAAAGAGTAAAAATATCCTACGTCCTAATCCAGTACCCGAATTGCGTAACACACTATCAATCGGAATCTGAATCATTTTGAAGCAAATTGCTAATCCATTGCATCATAAGTTCGAAAAATTTGTCTGTTCAACACGTAAATAACGCAATGAATTTTGTTGAACTGTCAAACTGAAACCGATTCCGACTGATAATGTGTTACGCAGTTGCCCCGCAGGTCATTGTGCACCCATGTGCCAAATATCATTCAAATCCATTCAGCGTAGAAACAAACATAAAAATCAAATCTTTTCTCTTTATTTCTTTAGTTTAGATGAAATTCAGCTATCTGTTACTAGATGAATGAAATATTCAAACTCAAAGCATATATTTCAGTTAAACCATTTACAGGCACTTTTGAATTGTCAAGAAGTCGGTCAGTCAGAAAATATGAACCTAGTTGCCCATTCCAAAGCGTACCTATGGAGAAGAACGGGCAAGAAACTCCATGGACACTCTTTTATAAATTATATTTTTACAAAAATATTAGTTACATCAATAATGTTGAATTTAAAATTATATGTGAGAACGATGTAAAAAAGACGTACACGTTAAAAGCGTCCAGAGTACAGCAAATAGCAAGAAAACAACAATCCAAAAATAAAGTAAGTGATGATATTAAAAGCGATCAATGCCGGACACACTGCTCCGATAAAAACAAGGAAGTATCGTTTCCGTTTTTATCACGATAGAAAATTAAATAAAAATAACTTGACAGGAGTTCCTGTCCTGCTTTTACGAGTAGAAGGCGAGAAAACGGGGCTCCATGTTATAAATATAAATTGCATCTTTTTCTCTCGTAGTTGCACAAACAGTTTAAGAATCTGTCTAATTGCGTGTGTTTCAAATACCTTCAAGCTATTTGAAACACACGCATCAACTAATTAGCTAAATAATAATAATAATTTTCGTTGGAAAAATGCACTACACCACTCTAATCTGACCTTTTATCTGATAACACTCGCACCTACTGTTACCAATTTCGAAAAAAAAAATTGTGAATGAAGCTCATGTATTTATCTCCATCAGGTATTCAGAAGTAATATATAAGTACCTATATGGTGAGGGGCCTTTGGCTAAATAATAATAGCCGCACAGGTCGATCGATCAGGTTAAGCTACGCTTGCCGCGGTTGGTCTGTGGATGGGTGACCATCTTTACATACCGAGACCCCTGCGTGCCTCGGAAAGCACGTTAAGCCGTTGGTCCCGGCTGTCATTCGTGGATCTTTGACAGTCGTTACGGGTAGTCAGAAGCCCGAAAGTCTGACAACCAGTCTTACCAAGGGGTATCGTATTACCCAGTAACTGGGTTGTGGACGTCAGATAGGCAGTCGCTCCATGTAAAATACTGGTATTCAGCTGCATCTGGTTAGACTGGAAGCCGACCCTAACATAGTTGGGAAAAGGCTAGGCAGATGATGATGATATAAGTACCTATATGTAGGTGGCTTACGTGAAAACCAATCAAGTAAAATTCTATCATTCAATTTCACAGTCAACAAACACAACTTATAGGCGTTTTGTTCACGTATTTCGAAATCAAAGGCTTGCAGGGTACAGAAGCACCATATTTTTGTATTGTTCCACAGATTCCTCCTGTCACCCATGAATGGCATATCGGAAAAGGATTATTTTATCAAACAACGGGGCAGGAGGCTGGGCATTGAATGCCAGAAACGCATTTACTCATTCTCACACAGGAATAAAAATATGAGTGTAAATATGGTACAACGAAATTAGGTACAAAGAGACTATTATATACAGGGTTATTGGTAAAACATTAACAACCTCTTAAGAGGTCATTGTACTCATCATTATAAACAACTTTTACTATGGGACCAAACCGGAAATTGCGAAAAAAAAATCAGCTGTTCCCTACATTTATGTTCGTATAACTCGTCAAAATGTAGGGAACAGCTATTTTTTTTTCGCCATTTCAGGTTTGGTCCCATAGTAAAAGTTGTTCATAATGATGAGTACAATGACCTCTTAAGAGGTAGTTAATGTTTTACCAATAACCCTGTATATTTAATTTTAAATGACAATAAACTTCATACGTACGCGATGTAATCAACGGCCGCGTACTGTACTAAGGGAATTACATGCCGAAGACGCCTCACTGCGATACCCCGGGGTGTCGCAGTTTAGCTCGCTACCTCGATGTTACTTCCATGTAAAACAAATGCATGCTAATAGACACGCACGCACATGCCGCGGGGGGTTCCCCTCCCCCTTGCGATACATTGCGGGCTGCTTTGTGCTGGCTTACGTGAAAACAAGAAATTTGGTTTTTACATCGTGGTCGACGGAAAGCATCGATGTGATCTGGCTCGTGATTGTTCAAGTTGTTCTTCTGGAGTAGGTAAAGCACAGCACAAACACAGGACTAGGCAACTGAGCTTCCAGGTGCGTCGGAACCTATGTGTTCGCACCTCCATCCATGTAGATATAACGAGTAAGATCGACATCGAGTATCGAGATAGCGACCGACCGCGATCGCGAGTATCTTCGGTACCTACATAATTAACCTTTACGATTTAGTGCCGATAGTGCCATGAAAGTAAAAAGCAATTGGCACCATCACTGTGTTGAGAGATTGAATCTTGGTAAATGCCAAACGCCCGTTGGGCAGGCTATGGCTTAAAGGCATTGGTTTGAATTTTTGTTGCGAGAAAGCAATTCAAAAAACGTAATCACATCAACTTTTTCTTCCATTTTGTTAAAAAATAAATATGACATTAAACTGTAATTAATTAATCAATCAACTCAGCCTATCGCAGTCCACTGCTGGGCATCCCTAAATGCTTCAAACCACCCTTAGTTCCCCTTCTTCTGTAATAAATCTACCCTAACTAATTTCTTTAGTAGAGGCAACCAACTGATTAATTCTGTTTTTCTTTCATTCCAAAATCATTAGCATTAAAATGTAGATGAGGGGATTAAAATTTAATCCCAATTTACATTTTGTAACAGTAAACCATCCCGAAATTTAATCAAAATATAACTAGTACTTCGTAATGCTAAAATAATCGTTGAATAAAATAACCTTATTTTCTCAATGTGGCAGGGACATCGACGTGCAAACTAAAACCATAAATCCACTACTAAACCATAAATTCAGCACAAGATTCTAGACTCCGTAGCGTTGAAACTCTTTGGTTATTAAAAAAGAAATTAGTTGATCCATACATTTTAAGGCGACTACATGATCTAAAGCCCGGTCTCTGTCGGACTGCATAGAAAAGAAAGAGAAGCGCGATGACAACGCTGGTAATTTATTTCAAAATATGAAGCAATTATCTATTTACAAAAAATCTATTGTTTGGACTAAAAAATTATAACACTAGTGCTTTAGTATGTTGCTTGTAGAATAATCTGACAAAAAATCAGAATGATTGTATGTATATTAGTATGGTTTTTATTGTAAAAAGAAAGTTTTTAGAGATATCTTCATGATTTTTTTCTATCGTGTCAAATTAGTTATATTATGTTTTCAACACACTATCTACCTAGCCTATACCTGAAGAATATCATATATTTTTCTGATTCTGTTTACTGTAGTCGATCATATACTTACTTTTGTGTTTCTTAAACTTGCGTTTTTTGTGTTTAGGTCCTGAGCTATTTAACACTTTTCTTTCTTTTTTTTTTGCAGCTACGTTTGCCGCTGTTGGTCCGTGGATGGGTGACCATCATCACATACCAAGACTCCTCCGTGCCTCGGAAAGCACGTTAAGCCGTTGGTCCCAATCTTACCAAGTAATTGGGTATTACCCAGTAACTGGGTTGTGTAGATAGGCAGTTGCTCCTTGTAAAGCCAGGCAGATGATGATGAATGACATAAAAGCTTTTCGGGTATTATTTTTAGAACACTTAAATTTATTTTTCAACAGAAGCTTATACCTTTTCGTAAAGCAATATACGTAAGTTGCGAATAATAGTTAAGAGAACAAAAAGAGAACTCCTAGCAATGTTGATGGAGCCACAGCACTATTAACGAGAATACATAATGAATAACGGATGGTAGAAACTGTGAAAGGTATTGCAATTACACAAAGTTTCCACCGGCCGAACTTAGCAACAGTTCTCCTGGTTAATTGATCGGATCTATTATTCAACGTTGAAAGTTCTCGAGGTGTTCAGTTTCCTCCTGTCACAGTTCCATGAATAATCAATCATCTTTATTATTCAAATAATCTTATTTTCTTGCTGGAAAACAGGGATTTTCAAGGAGTAATGTTATGAGTACAAACCTTGGACAAGCACCTTATCAAGGAAAAACTTTGGGTAAAAAAACTTTTTTCTTGTACCCTAGATAGATGCTAAGAAGGAAAATCTCTTAGCTAAATAAATATGTAGTATCCTGAGTCGTGACGTCACCGTTATCGTATCGCTTTCGACCAAAGTTGTAAAGACGAAACATACCGGGTGGCAAGGACATGGACGCGTAAACTGTTACCATGGATTGAGTACACGATCCTGACCCTCCATGCGTTGAAAGTTTATTTCATAATCATAATCAGCCTATAATGTTCCCACTGCTGGGACACAGGCCTCCTCTCGGTAAGAGGGGGTGGGCCGTAATCCACCATGCGGGCCCAGTGCGGATTGGCAGATGTCACATGTCCTCGAATTTTTGGTTCTAGGACATGCCGGTTTCCTCACGATGTTTTCCTTCACCGTTTTGAGAGCAGTGGTGATGAAATAATTTACACAAAGTAAAGCGCCTGTCTGGGTTCGAACCTACGACCTACAACTCGTAAGTCGCGGCCGTTACCACTTGGCCACCACTGCTCTCAAAGTTTATTTATTTATTTATATATACTTTATTGTACACAAGAAAATACATAACAAAAAAATACGATTATTAATACAAAACATACAATGGGCGGCCTTATCGCTTTCTGCGATCTCTTCCAGGCAAAAATACATTTTGCACTTGTCTATGAAACTGCTGTTTTTTTTTTATAATGTCTACGCTCCGCCTAGAATCATGTGATGAATAAATTCATGGTTTCATTTTGCGCGTCGATTATCCTGGAAGCGCTAAGGTGACCCGCAAAATTCAAATTTTCTTTTTCGTTTTTTTTTCGTTTTTTGCAATTTGCTGGTCAGTATTAAGTTGTACGTTGATTAAAATATGATTCGCGGTCGTAACAAATATGTATTTACAGAATTATAATCATTACAATCAGTAATACAACTTGTTAAGTTAGTATAATCCCCAAATGTCAAGATTTCATGAAATAGTCATTCTTGTGGATTACTTGGTCTTGGACGTAAGTTGGTATACTTACCTAGTACTTACCAAAGCGAAAAGTATGATAACATAGACTGACATAGACGCACAAAAATGTGTGCGTTGGGGGGGTATGGCTGCGACAGCGAACGGTATTCGGGTTGCTGAATTTTGGGCAAAACAAATTTAAAAAATTACATAAGTAACTGTGTGTCATTCTTGCCATCGACACGCTAAGAATAAGAATAAAAATAGTGGTTAAAGAGACAAAGATACAAAACAAAGATTTATAAATGAACGCACCTAGATTCCATACCTAAGCAAAATACTTCTTGACTCCAAATCAATAACCTTTTTACATGCTCGTGTCAATACGAACACACATTAAATAGCACTAGCATGTGCAGTTATGAGCACAAACTATCACAATTATAAAGGCGAAAGTTTGTGGGGGTGTGTGTGTGTGTTTTTATGTTTGTTACTTCTTCACGCTCCTCAAACGGCTGGACCAATATTGGTAAAATTTTGTTTGGAGGTAGCTGACACCCTGGATTAACATATAGGCTATTTTTATCCCAATATTCCCACGGGATTGACACTTATGCGGGTAAAACCGCGAGGCGCAGCTAGAAGTACCTACAATAAGGTCTTATAATATTGTATGATCACTTGTATTAATACAAACAAACAGTAAATAGCACTAGCACACGATAGTTCTTTGCATAAGCCAAAGTTGACAACCCTAGCGCGACCGCCGAGCGTAGGTATGAAAAGTGAACTACCTACATAAATGATTGCCTTCTGTACTATCTGTATTGTGTGGCACTAGCATGTGCAGTTATGAGCACAAACTATGTTCAATAATGAACATCCGTACTTTATCCGGAGCGGCTCGCATCCGGCATCGCCTCGTTTGTGTTATAAAAAAATATTTTCCATTACCTACCTTCGATCCGCTTCGCATTTCTGGGAACGCAATATGAGAATTTCATATCCATTAGGATTAGCTTTAGGAGCTATAAGTTCTGTAGTGCCCCGTTGGTCTCGCGTGACTGCTAAGCGTGGGGTCCTGGATTCAATTTTCAGGTCTCGGACAGTGTTTTTGGATTTTTCTGTTAGCAATTTCTCTGTAACAGCCTGGAGTTTGGAAGTTGGCGGTATGAGACCCCTGTGCCTCGAAAAGCACGTTAAACCCAGGTCCTGCGCCTGACCTCTCTCCTGTCGTATCGCATTGCCGTCCCATTGGACTTTGAGAGTGAGTACCTTTTGTGGTAGACTAATTTTATTATGGGTGCATCGTGTTCACATATAATTTTTATTATGTATACAAGACCTTGTAAAACATTTTAAAAGAGTAACGGTGGAGTTTCTTGCCCATTCTTCTCCATACGAAATCTACCTTTTCGAATGGGCGACTAGAATCATTTCTATTTAGTTTTTTTTTTGACGTTCAAAAGTGCCTTTAATGTGCCTATTTGAAATAAATGATTTGACTTTGACTTTGACTTTGAGTGTTTCTGCGCACACAATTGTGCACTATAATATTCTCCTCTAAGAGTGGCCGTCATGGCCGAAATTTAGTCTGGAGAAAGAAAGAAGAAATATAGTTAGGTAGGATAGGTTTATTTATCACAGTAACACGTGCATACAAAAAGATAATTAATTGTAATCATCATTTCAGCCGAAAGACGTCCACTTCTGGACATAGGCCTCCCCCAAGCACCTCCACTTCGACTGGTTCTGTGCTTCTCGCACCCAACGGGTTCCTACGGCCTTCACAAGGCCGTCGCAAGTATTAAGTACTTACATTGAAATTGATTGTTTGTGTGATGAGCATGATCATTTGTTCTGTGTCTGGGTGTAATTTATCTATATATGTATGTATTTAGAAATATATAAGTATGTTTATCAGTTGTCTAGTACTCATAACACAAGCTCTGCTTAGCTTGAGACTAGACGGCGTTGTGTGATAGTTGTGGAATATTAAAAATTCTAGTTTCACTTCTTCTAAATAATATCCGGGAATTCGAGTGGTGCAGCCATTCGCTGCCACTTGACTACTTGCCAATTTTAGTACGGGTATAGGAAACTAATATTTCCTAACTGAATGTGTGAAAGTGAATCAGTAAGTTAGTGAAAACAATAAATTGTACTTAGGTAAGTATGGAATTTAGAAATAACTTTTATTTTACTTTTTTTTTTTTTTTTTTAAACATTGCCCCACACTAGGAATTTCTCCTGTATTGTGGGTGCGTTTACAAACATTTAAACTCACATACACAAACAGCCAGCCAACAACACACAGCAGCAAATACTTTATAATATCTTTATTTATATAAAACAGAATGTAGTACATGTAACAGTTTTAACAAAGTGGGTAGTATTAAATCTCTGGCAATCAATTATTTTACTTTAAAATTTTTAAATATCTTGATTTCTGACATTTCGACAGTTAAATGGCTAAATCTTTCTATTTTATTTATACCTATTTTCTTTTAAGTATAAATAAAGTCAAGTTAGCATTTTTTTTTATCTATGCATAGGTACTTTATTTTCTTTCATAATAAGAAATCTTAAATACAATATACAATTTAACACTAAAATATATATATATATATATATTACTAGCTTCTACCTGCGACTCGTCCGCGTGAAATCTCTTGTTCCCCGACCAACCCCATCGTATCGAATCGCCTACCCGCGCTATTACTTCGTTTTCACTTCGGTGTCTTTATGACCTTTTTTTGTTTTTGCTCGGCTCCTAAGGGCCCTAGAGTATGAGGGTCCAGTTTAAGTAGCCTTCCTCAAGAATTGGGCTATCAAATGCAATAAGAACTTTGCAAATCCGACTGGTAGTTTCAGAGATTAGTACGTAATATAATAATAATAATAATCCTTTATGTGATATTTAATGAAATAAAGGATAATAATAAGTTTATTGATTCATTAACAAGTTACAATATTTTAGGTATGACACTGGATCCCGCACTAGGATACCCTGTGTCGCAGGATCCAGTCTCTTTCGACAGATAATATGTATTATTTAAGATATGTTAACAAATGCAACGGTATCAGTAGATATAATTAATTTAAACATGGAACTAAAAGGTAACCAAATGTATATGTGATGAGTGTACGTTCAAACAAATAAACTCATCAGCTTTATTAGATATTAGTATTTAGTATTGATATTTATACGGATAAACGTTTAGATTTATATAAACCACATGCGAAACACCATCACATGTCACAATAGCACTAAACATACACCTACGTAATCAGGGGGAGGCGTCGCGACGCAACTCCATGTGCTTTGTATTTACGAGCGCGTTCCGAAATGTGTCACACAAGGTTCGTTGAATTAAATTAACATTTTTATTATCGTTTGCAGTTTTACGCGAGTGTGTATCGGATTTGCCCGATTAGTTCTGGATTCAAATGAAGTCCGTTGCTATGTTGCTACAAAAGTATTTAATAAGATTTTTTCTGTTTGAGAGCCAATGCTTTACTTACTTTGTTTAATTTATTTCATCTTTTGGAAAAAGCTCACCGTGAAAACTTAGGTGATGTGAGTTTGTTTTTGCTAGAAATTGACACTATTGGCAGCTCACTTCACGCTTACTTCACCTAAGTTTTCACGGTGAGATGGTTACTGAATCGCAAGCATCGTGAGGAAACCGGCATGTCCTAGAACCATAAATTCGAAGACACGTGATATCTACCAACGGACTGGGGCCACGTGGTGGATTACGGTTACTCCCCCTCATTGAGAGGAGGCCTGTATCCCAGCAGTGGGACCAGGCTTATTATGTAGTTGCGACAAATGTTAAGCATAATCAAGCTAGAAATGTATAGCCACCAAATTATTAACCCAGTGTCAAGAACTGCATGGGGCTCGAAATAAGTATCCAGAATCAGAATCAAAACTAATCATGTAGAGTAATTACGTGACATGCGATCTTTTTTGTTTCCTGGTCTATATAAACATTTACACCCTTACTAATAAACGTTGTATAGCGTCTGTATAGTTACACAACGCTTTTTCTTCTTTAAAAAGTCAAATTACTGACGACTGAAAGAGAGAAATCGGTGTGTAACTATTCAACAGATAAAATACGTTTATTAGTTAGGGTTAGGGTTTTTCTGATGATAGAAATTTCTTGTTGTAACATAAAATATATACATAGTAGTAATATTACAATAATAATATCCTATGACACTCGACAATACTGTAGCTTCCCATTAGTGGAAGAATTTTTTGAATCGGATCAGAAGTTCCTCATTAATTGGGCTATTAAATGCAGAAACAATTTTTAAAATCCGACTGGTAGTTCCAGAGATTACCCCCCCCCCCCCCATACAAACTAACTGTTACCTCTTTATAATATTAGTATAGATTAAAAAGTAAATTATTAGGCAGCGTCTACAACATTTCAGAACGCAGCAAGTTCAGCGAAGGTAACCGCGAGTGTAAGACGGGCTTATAATTCCATTTGTTGAACATTCAGCCAACTTCCAAACGTTACTTTAATTGAAATGCGGTTCTTTTGCCCTCCGTAATGTGGACTTTGAGTAATAAATTATTTTTATTCAGAATTTCTTGTGACAATTTTAGAAATGGTGGATTTATTTGTACTTAAGAAAGTTTTGTGGGAAAGAAAATGTTAATAAAATAATGTGAAACGTGTGTGTGTGTAGAAGACTACTAATAATAAACAGTGGCAGGAACATCGACGCGTAACCTGTTATCAAGGATTCTGTACATGATACTGAACATCCAGCGTAGAAACTTTTCGTCGGTTATTTAAAAAAAAAATAGTTAAATACACGAAAAATTTCTACCTTAAGGGTTACTTAATTGTTCTGAATTCATTGTGACCATAGATATAGATACACCTAGATAACGCAAGAGCAACTACTTCGCGTGCCAAAAATCGCACCAGCTTACGATTAGAAATCGTAAGCCGCCACTTTCGCGCTCACTCCTGTGTACTGCTGGCTGGGTAAGCGTGAGCGAGAGCGCTAGCTTGTGACGTCATAGTAGGTAGTCAAAAAATGGCACGCTTGGTTTTCATACAGTTCGTGATACTTGCGTTATCTAGGTCTATCTATATCTGTCATTGTGGCAGTTTGCGGGACGCTCCACCCTGTATTTACTGCAGGCACTGTACAAATCTCTTTCCAATACAACATTTGCAACAACTAAATAGGTAAGTATGGAGACCATTTTCAATCATAATCACTAACACCCCCTTGACACCTAATCATAAAAAAATACAGGCCATCAACATGGACACATTGCCGCCCAAAACATTAACGCTATCTGACATCAAAAATCGTGGCAATCAATCATCAGCGCCGCCATGACACCTATCATCGATTCCAATTTGTAACGTACTATACATATGGTCTGTCCCAAAAGTACGTGATGAAAATGTAAACAAATGGATCAGAAAACGTACCTGTGTATCCGAATTTGTAGTGCTACTTACAAATTGAGTGCTTTGATTTGATAATTTGAATACGTCAACCCGAAATTCTCATTTTATAAAATCACCTTAAATATGTTTTTGACAGGTACTTAAGGTTAATTTTATTTTGGAAACTCAATTTTTGTCGATGATTGTTCAATTACAATTTAACTGCCCCGTTGACCTCGTGGTTGCAAGCGCGACTGCTGAGCGTGGGTTCCTGGGTTCAATTTCCGGATTGGGCAAAGTGTTATTGTGTTTTTCCATTTGGAATTTCTTAGTAACAGCCCGGAGTTTGGAAGTTGGCGGTGTAATACCCCCGTACCTCGTAAAGTTCGAGTTCTGCGCCTGATCTCTCTCTGGTCGTGTCGGATTGCCGTCCCATCGGACTATGAGAGTGAGGGAAGTGGGAGTGCACCTGTGTCTGCGCACACAGAATAGCTGTCGCGCCGAAGGCTAGTCTCCGTTGAGATTGGCCGCCGATGCCGAAATATGGTCTGGAGGACTTTATTTTAACATATTTTCAAAACATTTACAAATTGTACAACAATAAATTGTTGGAAAACGTGGTGCCATATAAAGTTGAAACCGTCTTAATACATAGGAATGTGTTATTCCGCCCGGGTGTCACCATTGTGTGGATCGCCCGGAGGACACGGTGGAGCATACGGTGGAGATCTGCCCAGCTTGGGCAGAGCACCGCCGTGTCCTCACGGCGGCGATCGGCGGCGGCGATCTCTCGCGTCCGGCCCTAGTCCGGGCCATGGTACGGAGCGAGAGTGCATGAGAGGCTATCGCCTCCTTCTGCGAAGCAGTGATGCTCGCGAAGGAGGAGACGGAGCGCGTGAGGGAGCGGCAATCCTTGCGCCCTTACGCCCCCAGCCGCCGCAGCGGGAGTCGATAGCCGATTCCCGGCCACCGTAGGCGCGGGCTTGCGGGCGGCGAGCAATGGGCAGCTCGCCGTCCGATAAGGACCAGGCCCGGGTCGACGGCGCGTTGTGTTCCACGCGCGCCTCAAGGAGATGTCAGCACCAACTGACGGGGTCCGCTAGGACCGATGCCCGCCAGGGTCTCGGGTTGTTCGAAAGAGATACCGTGGCCCCTGGCACAGGCAAGTGAAGGAACATGGGTGGGTTTTAGTCAGTAAGAGTCTGACACTCCCTTCCGCTCCGCCCAGAGCGGGATAAGTCATTTGATGATTTCCCACCAAAAAAAAAAAAAAAAAGGACTACCTATATTGTAACATATTTTCGAAACATTTACAAATTGTACAACAATAAATTGTTGGAAAAAGCGGTGCCATATAAAGTTGAAACCGTCTTAATACATAGGAATGTGTTATTAATTCCCTTTAGGTACCTAATAATTGCGTAGGAACCTGAACAGGGTTTTTTTACACTTTCATCAGAGGGATAGATAACTCCGTATTTTTAAGAATGTTCGTATTCTAATCTCAGTCTCAGTCTGTCAAAAATACCTCTGATTTTCTGACATTTTTGACAAGTTTTCGACATTGATTATGGGAAATAATAAAGCTTTCGAAAAACCAATTAACTTCCAACGATCTGTGACTGACTGTAGGTAATACTAACTAAGCTGTGTCAAAATAAATTACCGAAAAATGTATACAAAATTAACCGACAATTTTTTTTTATTTAACAAACAAACAAGAACTTATTTAAATTACGATTCTACGAAAAATAATCTGTACCTACTTTCAAATACTTTTTTTCCAAAAAATATACCAAATTTCCGAAAAAAATACGAAGTTTCCGAAAACATTATGTTCTGCTAAAATAATCTTTTTCTCTATAGAAACCAGCTTAATTTCTGCTATTGGTTATAGAATAACATTTTTAACTCTCAATTTTAATGAAAATGTCTACCGGTCGGCACATCAGACATCATCGGTTGCGTTCGGGTGCAAAGCGATAGGCGACGTCGAATGCAAGAGCGATCGAACCGATCGGCACCCCGAGGTTAGGTTTGGTTAGGTTACTTTCCCCCCCGGTGGGTTCCCGCATTGTCGAGGCGGGGGGGCTCAGTAGCCGTGGCTTGGTCAACCACGGTAAAGCGAAAAGGAACCCGAGGAGGGGCCGCTCGTCAGGGCTTTTAGGCTCCCCGTGGTAGTGCAGAATGCAGGAGCATTTCTCCACGATAAAAAAAAAACGGTTAGGTTACTTTAAAGTAAACCCTTTACACAGAAATAGGAGCCCCGCAGAGCGGGCCTCCGTCGACATCCACTCGTCCGTTACCCAAGCTGATTCAGTTCGCTGTCAACCAAATGAATGGTATTGATTACAAGCACATTTTAATATTTCTTAGGCTCATCTATGGAATCACAAGTAGAAAAGTATTTTTATACTGTCACAATAGTTTAACAAGCGCCACAGTTTATAAAATGTGTAAGGTTAATTCTATATTTATAATCGGTAAGTTACGATGAAAATGACTAATTATAGTTTTCGATTAGACGCAATTTTAAGCTGGTGGAAAAATATTACGTCAGCTGAATTGATTTTTCGGAATTCTCAGTATTTTATACGGTCGTTTCTTTATTTCTATATTACTTATAAGCTGTCGAAAAATGAATACAGCACAGATTAAAGCAGTAAATTTTGAGTACGCTCATATTTTAATTTTTTTTCGGATCTTTTATGACTACCTACCCATTGATTATTATCACTATTATGAGATTGCGACTAAATTACGTTTTTAATTTTTTTGGAACAGAGCATAGTATGAAATTGTCAGCGTCATGTCCCCACTAGCATAACGCGCAGAGCGAGCATAACGTGATGAGTTAAATACATCGCGGGCCCGACATTATAAATAACTCTATTTACACAAGTCAGTCGGGCATTGTATTTAGCGCAGCGGGAA
The DNA here is from genome assembly GCA_948474745.1 of Oligia latruncula. NCBI lineage: Eukaryota > Metazoa > Arthropoda > Insecta > Lepidoptera > Noctuidae > Oligia > Oligia latruncula. The sequence goes on along the minus strand of OX419686.1, from coordinate 7,262,414 downwards.
ATTTCCCGCATCAACTATTTCCAGTTTTCACAAAATTAGAGCGTTCACGAAGTTTGTTCGCCCCATTTCGCCCTTTGTTCGTACTCGCGTCTACGCAGAAACCTTAAATGAGTACTTTTGCATAGAATGCGAATTTAAACATGATGAATGATGTGTTTCTAAATTGTTAAAATATTTTTTACATAATCAGCCTATAAATGTTCCCACTGCTGGGACACGGGCCTCCTCTCTGTGAGAGGGAGTGGGCCGCGGGCCCAGTGCGGGTTGGTAGATGTCACATGTCCTCGAATTTTTAGTTCTAGGACATGCCGTTTTCTCACGATGATGTTTTCCACCACCATTTTGAGAGCAGTGATAATTAAATAATTTACACAAAGTAAGGTACCTAACTGGGTTCGAACCCACAACCTACAACTCGTAAGTCGCGGCTGTTACCCCTGGGCCACCGCTGCTCCCTAAAATCCTGCTCCAAATATTGTTTAATTGTTATAAAAGAGTTTGTTGAAAATTTTCCTGTTTTCCCGGGGGTGTAGTTAAGGCGGTTGAGGAGGATTATTCGGAGAATTACCGATAAGGAAATCGCCTGCTATCTATTGCTAGGTCAATGACTTTAGGTATTCGGCTATGGACTTAAATAGGGACAATAAGTAGTTTCATATTAGGGACCTAAAAAGGCCACTTTGGCAGAATCGTAAAAGAATAACATTAAGAATCATAATGGACAGTTAACTGTTAATAAATGTTAATCGTATCAAATCCCACTGGTGACGGATTTTTCAGTATTTTTTTGTCAGTGCTAAAATACCAATCAATCCAATTCAAATCCAATCCCAATCTCTTTGATTATACCTACATAGTGCAGCGAAAAAAAGAAAAACACGGACTGTCTTCGTCTTATTATGTTATCCTTTTATGAGGCCCCCTGGTCACTGATAATACGCACTGATTGGAGTATGAGCCTACGTATGGGTACACCACAAATCTGACTATCAGAAGAAGAGAAGAGAGAGGAAGAGGTTGTTCTAGTTTAGTTCTAGAAGGTGTTGGTTAGACTGGTCAGTCTTTCGGGCTTCTGACGACCCGTAACAAATGTCAAAGATCCACGACAGGACGAGGACGAGGACGAGGTCTGGGACCGTGCTTTCCGAGACACGGGATATGGGGATATGTAAAGATGGTCACGGTCAACCGCGGCCAGTAGCTTGACCTGATCGCTCGATCTGTGCGGCTGTTAGTGGAAATGTGCTTCTACGTTACAGGTCCTAAGTTCGATTCCCATACAAATCAATGAACTATTCACCATATAAACCCAGCTGATGTTCCGGGTGAACGAGTAACTATTTACAATTTTATTACGTGAGATTTGTATCAAGAAACACAACCCACGGCTTCAAAATCATTGTCGATAGCAGTTTACCTACAAAGATTTGCATAAAAGATACTGAACGCATTTCCTGCTGGTTTTTTACCAATGGCGTGTGGATTATTAAGCATTGTGTTCGAACAATGGACGTAATTACAGAGCATCGATACTTATGTGACGTCAGTAATTGATAGCTCCACGCGTTTTGTTCGCACGTTACTTAGGTATGCCACTTCTTAAGGATGATTTCCACCAAACGGCACCCATCGCATCGGATCGGAACCGATATTACAATCTTTAAACGATATTAAATCGTCTACACAGTATTTAAAGTCTATATTACCAAGCCGCGCGCACATTTGCGATGAAGAAGATGGAAAGGAATTTACTTGAGTCTGCTCATCACATTCTCAAATCTTCAATCCAGACCAGGGTACTAGAGTAAGTAGAACAACCTCTTCATTGACTTAAAAGCGCATTTCTGATAGTCAGATTTGTGGTGTACCCATACGTGGGCTCATACTCCAGTCAGTGCGTATTAATTACTATCAGTGACCAGGGGGCCTAAAAAGGCTATATACTTTGGCAGAATCATAAAAGGATAACATAATAAGGCGAAGACAGTCTGTGGTTTTCTTTTTTTCACTGCAATACCATAATCAAAGAGATTGGGAATGGGTTTGGATTGGATTGATTGGTATTTTAGCACAAACCAAAAAATAACTGGTATTCAGCTGCAGCCGGTTATAGACTGCAAGCCGACCCCACAATTGTTAGGAAAAAGAAGGCAGATGGTGATAGCAACTAGGTACTACTAGCCGTGCAGACTGTAGTCTGAGACTACTACTACTTGTCTTTCGGTCACCAGCGCAGCCAACAAGCCTAACGTGAGTGTGAGCTCCTAGGTTTGATTCCAACAGGGGAAACGATACATCACATTGTTAAGAGTTAAATAGAATAAGCTAGTCCAACCCTTACATCTCTTGTCTATTAATCAACTCAGCCTTTCGCAGTCCACTGCAGTCTTCTCCCAGGCTGCGCCACAACACCCTGCTATAACACACACACACACGGTAGGTAGGTACATGTTTTGTATTTTCTCGGTAAGACTGGTTGTCAGACTTTCGGGCTTCTGACGACCCGTAACGGCTGTCAAAGATCTACGAATGACAGCCGGGACCAACGGCTTAATGTGCTTTCAGAGGCACGGAGGGGTCTCGGTATGTGAAGATGGTCATCCAACCACGGACCAACCGCAGTAAGCGTAGCTTAACCTGATCGATCGACCTGTGCGGCTTTTATTAGGTATGTAGCCACAATCCCCTTACAAAAATACAAAACAAATATTTTTTTAAATGAACATTGAACATAGCTCCAGCTCCCATTCCCAATCAAAACACTTCTTGACTCCAAATCAATAACCTCTTGTACATGCTCGTGTAAATACGAACAAACAGTAAATAGCACTCGTATTTGCAGTTATGAGTGCATACTATGTTCAATACTATAATTACAGATATATAAATGCACTTATCTATTATTCTCCCCATATCACTAAGAAAATATAAAATATCCTCTCTTCCGTACTCTGATAATGTACACAACTTCCACATGATTGATTGACAAGTACTCCCTACATTGAAGGGTGAAATGAGATGATATCACGCCCGGCATATTGAGCGTAATATACTGGCATATGGGGCATATTTGTGATACCAATTTCACAGGCAATATCACTGAATAACACTTAAAGGTGAAGAGACCCTCAAACGGAATAACAGAACTATAGATAGGTATATATTGTAGTCTCCCTATATAATATATATATATATACTAATAATAAAACTGAAGAGTTTGTTCGTTTGAACGCGCTAACCTCCAAAACTTCCAGTCGGATTTGAAAAATTGTTTTTGTATTTGATAGCCCAATTCTTGAGAAAGGCTATAGGCTATTTAACATCACGCTAGGACCCTTAGGAACCGAGCAAAAGAAAAAAAATATGAGAAAGAACCATAACCATACCATAATCAGCCTATAATGTTCCCACTGCTGGGACACAGGCCTCCTCTCGGTGAGAGGGAGTGGGCCGTAATCCACCTCGCGGGCCCAGTGCGAATCTTCGAATTTTTGGTTCTAGGACATGCCGGTTTCCTCACGATGTTTTCCTTCACCGTTTTGAGAGCAGTGGTGATGAAATAATTTACACAAAGTAAAGCGCCTGTCTTGGTTCGAACCTACGACCTACAACTCGTAAGTCGCGGCCTTTACCACTTGGCCACCACTGCTCTCAAAGTGCTGTTCGTGAGAAAGAACGCTAAGCGAAAACGAAGTAATAGCGCGCGTAGGCGATGCGATGCGACATGGTTGGGGGAACGAGAAATTTCACGAGGACGAAGTCGCAGGAAGAAGCTAGTAGAAAATAAAATCCCTTATTCTTAGCATTGAATAGTGTCTGCGTTAACAAAAGCAGTATTTATTGTGGGTCTAAGCCGGTCTTGTTATGTGTGTAAATTCTAGAATATATTTAGGTTATTTCTAGTATTCTGTCTGTGTTTCAACGTAGTTTATTTCTGCGGTTAGATCTAGACCGTTATTTAGCATTTGGAATTGGCATTTATTAAGAACTAGCTTCTGCCCGCGACTTCGTCCGCGTGAAATTTTAAGTTCCCCCAACCATGTCGCATCGCATCGCCTACGCGCGCAATTACTTCGTTTTCGCTTAGCGTTCTTTCTCACGAACAGCACTTTAAGAGCAGTGGTGGCCAAGTGGTAACTCTTAGGGGTGGAGTTTCGAAAAACCCTTTCTTAGTGGATACCTAGGTGCTCTTCACAAAGAATGCACCCTCCAAATTTCATGTCTCTAGGACCAGCGGTTAGGGGTAGATTTTCGAAAAACCCTGGTCTAAAGTATAAATACCGTCACCGTCCGATCAGGACCAGGGCCGTGCCGGACGGCGCGTACGTGTTCCACGCGCGCCTCAAAGAGATGTCAGCATCGAGGAGGGGCCCCATAGGGCCGAAGCCTGCCGGGTCAGCGGGATTGTCCGAAAGGGTTACCGCTGGCCCGGAACATAAAGGGCTAAGGAAGGAACACGGGTGGGTTTTAGTCAGTAAGAATCTGACACTCCCTTCCGCTCCACCCAGAGCGGGAGGGGTCATTTGATGATTTCCCATCCGCAAAAAAAAAAAAAAAAAAGTATAAATACAGTGTTTCGAGGTAATCGGACCGAGCGTTAAAATTCTTCCATACAAATTTTGACACCCCCCAATCCCCCTTTAGGAGGTAGTATAGAAAAACGAAAAAAGCTAAACTTCATTCCTTCATTTACTTCATTTTCCTGCCAAGTTTCAAGTTTATTAACTCAAGGAATAAGATTTTTCATACAAACTTTCATCCCCTATTTAACTCCTTTAGGGGTTGAATTTCGAAAAACCCTTCCTTATTCCTTGTCTACATTATAAAGGGAACCGCTGTGCAAAATTTCAGCTCTCTAGGTCCAAGGGTTTGGGCTGGGCGTTGATGAGTCAGTCAATCAGTCAGTCAGGACTTTTCTTTTTATTTATATATATAATATAGATAGATAGATAGATGGTACCGCCATGTTTATTTTATATATAGTATGTCTTTTGTTATTAAAAGTTGGTTCGTTGATCAAGTGGTCGAAAGCGCTGCGGTTGAGCTTAAGGTCCTGGGTTCTCGGGTCGGGCAAAGAGTTATTGGGTTTCTTAGTAGCAGCCCGGAGTCTGGATTTGTGCCCGGTTGATGGCTGCAAGCTCGACCCCTATTACATGGGACTTAAACATAACTGGTGAAATGTGGATGTACAGACGCCAGCACATCAAGCTACCCGAAACTGTCAAATTTTCCCAATCAACTTTGAACCTTATGCTTTAACGATAAAGTGGAAAATGTGGCGATGGCGATTGGTAGACGAATCGATGATACCACCTATTAACGTTATCACCTATTGACGTTATACACAAGACGCTATAAACGACAACCAGTGGAAAATAGGTGATCTATTCCAATTCAGAATTCACATGGCACTTAGAGGTGCTCATGGCTAAGTAACGACAGCTGCACGGGTCGATCGATCACGTTCGCTTGCCGCGGTCGGTCCGTGGATGGGTGACCATCTTTACTGATCGAGACCGCTCCGTGTTTCGGAAACCACGTTAAGCCGTTGGTCCCGCCGGCTGTCATTCTTGGATCTTTGACAGTCGTCACGAGTCGTCAGAAGCCCGAAAGTCTGACAACCAGCCTTACCAAGGAGTATCATGTTACCCAGTAAGTGGGTTGTGGAGGTCAGATAGGCAGTCGCTCCATGTAAAATGACACATTGCCATGCTTAGACGCGTAGAATGCGTACAAATATTTATACAATCTGTCATTTTGTCTATTCTTCCGTCGACAAAACTCGTTTCTACGGCGGTCGTGCTACGCGTGCAGGGCCCGCGTGGTACCTACTCCTTCTCGAAGAGGCCTATGTCCCGGCAGTGGGAACATTGTGTATGTCATCATCATCATTTCAGCCGAAAGACGTCCACTGCTGGACAAAGGCCCCAAGCACCGCCACTTGCTTCCCTCTGATTTCTTTATTTCTGATTTGATCACGTATGGAAACTCCAAGCATAGCCCTCTCCATTGCCCTTTGGGTGACTTTCAGCCTTCTAATAGCCCATTGTGAGCGACCACGTTTCAGTGCCCTAGGTCATCACTGGCAACACACACTTGTCAAAGACTGACACTGCGGTATGTGAGATGTGAAGATATTGTGTAGCTATATGTGTATTGTATATAAACAAATGTGAATAAATCCGTCATTAATTAGTTACCCTTCTCTCAAAACGGTCAAGGAAAACATCCTGAGGAAACCGGCATGTCGTGGAACCAAAAATTCGAAGACATGTGACATCCACCAACCCGCACTGGGCCCGCGTGGTGGATACAACCCACTCCCTCTCACAGAGAGGAGGTCTGTGTCCCAGCAGTGGGAACATTATAGGCTGATTATGATTTATAGTTACCAAAAAGTAAAAAATAAACAACCTTCGTATTTATATTTATACCCTAGGCTTGTATTAATTTAATGTCAAAATGTCGCAACTCCTTTACGAAGTAGAAACAACGGAAAAAGTTTCAGGAGACTTTCATAAAACTTTTAATTGGTTTTGTGTATATTTTTTACAATGACAATAGAAGCAATCGATATTTTTATTCGAACCCATTGGTTGTGGGATTAATGTATTAAAACTTTCGCCGTTAGGTTCCCGATGGCCTCTGAATATTTATTGTTGTTGTTTTTAATTAGGACAGAACCTCGCACTACAAATTATAAGGCCATCGATTTAATCGAACCTCTATTAATTCCCATTCTGCGCTTTTTGTAAACTTTAAATAATTACTACTAAAAAAGTTATGCGTGGTCAAACTCAAACTCAAACTCAAAGCATTTATTTCATTTACATACATAAAAAAATATTATATTAATATATATATTATATTAATATATTGGTCATACATAAAAAATATATATACGCGTCGACTTGAGAAGCTCCTCCGATTTTTCTTCGGTTAAAAATGAATGGATGACCGATGGGGCCGAAAGGTTCTGGAGTGGCGACCCAAATGGCGCAAGAACCCGTAGGATGCGAGAAGCACAGAACCGGTCGAAGTGGAGGTGCTTGGGGGAGGCCTATGTCCAGCAGTGGAAGTCTTTCGGCTGAAATGATGATGGGGTACTAAAATACTTAACAGACAACTGCGGCTATCTTGGTTGTAGCTCTTGCTGGTCGCTGCCGCAGCACCTCGTACCTTTTGTAAGTTATTGGATTTTTCTGTCAGGAATTTTTCAGTAGCAACCTGAAGTCTGGATTTGTATCCGGTTGATGGTAATAGTTCTATGTCCTTTCCCGGGATTCAAACTATATCTATACCAAATTTCACCTAAATCGGTTCATCGTTTAAGCGTGAAGAGGTAACAGATGGACATACAGACAGACACACAAACAGCCAGACAGACACACTTTCGCATTTATAATAATAGTATAGATAATATGGATGCGAAAGTAAAAAAAAACCTATTTTATCCAAGAAACCTTTCTATTACCGGGACCAACCGCTTAACGTTCTTTCCAAAGGTTACATACATTTTTAAAAGGTAAATAAATGCGAACGTTACCTACGTTAGATACGGAAAAAAAACTTTTTTTCCGATTCACAATCAAGCCTGATTAGTATGTTTTAATATTTAAAGTCTACTGTTTCTACTTCATTCATTATTAAACAGGGATCGGTATAAGGAATTCATGAAACAAAGCCAATTGTGCCTGAATACATGGAAACTGTACTACAAAGGAGTTGTATGTAATTTTATACAAAGCTGAATTTATAATATTTATGTACAATTGGTTTTATAAAGGGAAATATTTAACTGTTCTAATAATGCATACTTTTTTTTATAATTCAGCCTCTTTTTAACTTTCTGGCTTTTTGTCACAGTTGGTTGCAGTAAGTAAGCTAGGATACCCTGAACAAACCTTTTCAGTTATAATTTTATCCAAGGTGCAAAGGACACCGTGCATTCGCGATTTATTTGCCAAAAATGTAAACAAATATGAATTGATGGAAAAATAACTTTAATCCCTACACAATAATGTTCAGTTTACGCTACAACTTCAAACATTTTTATAACTTTGTCAATACTGCTAGTCACTCTGAAATCAACTTAATGGTCATTGAAATAAAGTTGATATTTCTTTAACTTGAAATCGGGTAGGGATATGCAGCACTGCGCACTTAATATTAATACGGTACATAATCCAGACCACAGAGCGTAGAATAAAAAAAAAACTGACGCTTTTTTATAATTTAACGCTAGAACCGTCTAGTGTCTACAGGGTAGCAGGGATATGGATGCGCAAACTGTGACCAGAACTCTGAAGAAGCGTAGAAAATTATCGCCGTTTATCAAAATCATTATGTACAGAACCATGGTAACAGGTTGCGGCTTTACGCGTCGATACAGACGCCAGCACATTAAGCTACTCGAAACTGTCAAATTTTCCCAATCAACTTTGAGCCTAATGCTTTAGCGATAAAGTTGAAAATCTATTAAAGAAATTTGACAGATTGTAGTAGCTTGATGTGCTGGCGTCTGTACCTGCCACCGTATATTTACATTTTAAGTTAAATGCGGATTTTCCGGAAAAGAATCACGTGTGCATCGTGCTGCATGTTCAATGGGCAGTGTTTACCTAAAAGGCATAATTTGTTTAATCGCAGTTGACTTGCCTTTAACAATACTGGTCAGCCCCTCTTCGGGGAATAATACCTACCTTCAGTTCACCTACACTTCGCCAGGTATGTTTAAATCCCATGTAATAGGGGGTGAGTTTATTGGCATCAACCGAGCACAAACCTAACCTGGGGGTCTGCTTCTGAGAAATTCCAGACAGAAAAACGTTATTGGGTTTTTGAAGTGAAAACTTCTTTAGGCGCGTTCGGCGTTGGGCATTTTTTGAGTTGGGAAAAACCCTTGAACTCGCGTCACTGTTACCGTAACCGACACCTGTGTTTTAAGTTTTGGCCATTATAAAGACATCAACGTGCGGTACATTTTCTTTGGGAAGCATGACCTTCAAACATATTTATAAAATTACTATGCTTTTCAAGTTTTTACTTCTGTCGCAGAATTAAAATAATATCTACGTAAATAACAACTAATACCTAATTAATGAATACGAGTAAAAACAACAAAATTCGAACTCAACATTTTTTTCTAACTAAAATATAGCGTCAAAAAACTCATCCGCTTCGCTGTCGACTAGTAATGTGAGAAAAACATTCCCCTTCTTCTGGAGCAGTCGGCTAAATATGAGTAAAAATCCGTAATTATTTGCAAACCCGATAGCATGCTTCTCTATTTACTGTTTTAACACAGTGTTCAGTTTGTTTCACAAACAAAGTATCGGATTCACCGTTGTTTAACTACGGTTTACGTAATTACGTTTAACAGCGACGATTAACGGCCAGTTAACAAGTTAAACTATGTATTTTCTGAAGCGCGAGCTTTCGTTTCATAACAATTAAGTCTTTTGCAACTTCTTACTGTTTCGGGTAATTTGAGGACTGGAATCACGTTGTTTGAGATTGTTCGGGGTTGTTATAGATTCTGAATAGGTCTAATGTTTCGAATGTTATTATATACTTATACAGTATGGAAACCACATATTATATGCAATAAATTATACCACATACTTGTTATCGCCTTTTCTAACGATATACAAGATGAACGAAATCGGTCGCGAAAAAAAATCAGCTGTTAGACATTTTGACGAGTTATGCGAACATAAATGTAGAGAACAGCTGTTTTTTTTTAAACTTTCTTTAACTTACGAGTTGAAGGTCGTGAGTTCGAACCCAGACAGGCACTATACTTTGTGTTTTTAATTTCAATACCACTGCTCTCAAAACAGTGAACAGCACGAGGAAACCACCAACAACCGAGCTGAGCCGAGGTAACATCGTGAGGAAACCGGGATATCCTAGAACCATAAACTCGATGACACATGACATCTACCAACCCTCACTGCGCCCGCGTGGTGGATTAGGGCCTACTCTCCCTCACACAGAGAGGAGGCTTGTGTCCCAGCAGTGGGAACATTATAGGCTGATTATGCTACCATCTAGCCTATTAATGGTAATGGTATAATTGGAACTACAATCATAATTCAATTTGCCTACATCATTTCAGCGGAAAGACGTCCACTGCTGGACATAGGCCTCCCCTAAGCCTCCACTTCGACCGGTTCTGTGCTTCTCGCATCCAACGGGTTCCTTGCCTACAAGTTGAAAGAAAAAACTTCCATACCCTTTTAAAATGTCTGATTTGCCACGCCATTCCCTAAAGCAATAGTGTACATACCTTTCTCCACGGAGCCTAGAAAGCTAGAAATACTGTAAGTCTTACTTTTCCATATCATTCTGTGTAACCCATTGCAATTGCTTGTGTATGTAGAGAAATTAACATTACAGCGATAAGGAGTCGTTAACCCCTGCCTTAAGAACAATGTGGTACTCAAGAATCGAAGTCCGATTCCCTCGGATGACTTTTACGGCTTGCGGAGTTTGATAAACAGTGGGTTCTCTGTACTGTACTTTACCTATAGGTATTAAACAATAGCTCGGTTTTTCGTTAACAGCAAAGTGCTTGTGGGAACGACCGTAAAAAAGCTCAAACTTCACCATATAATATACTAGCTTCCGCCCGCGGCTTCGCCCAAGAGGTATGTCAATAAAAACTATCCTGTCCTTCCCCGGGATGCAATATATCTCTCTGCCAAATTTTATCGAAATCTGTTCAGTGGTTTAGGTGTGAAAAGGTAACATACAGACAGACAGACAGAGTTACTTTCGAATTTATAATAATAATATTAGTATGGATTAGTTTAGTTACCGAACAGCTCCCTAATTGCGTAACACGCTATCAATCTCAATCTGAATCATTTTGAAGGAAATTGCTAATCCATTGCTTCATATGTTTGAAAAAATTGTGTGCTCAACAACGTAAATAACGCAATGGATGTTTAATAATTTTGTAATATTATTTGTTAAGTATGTATCTTGAAAGTAGATTGTAATTTATGTGTAAATTTTGCATGCCCATGTGACGGCAGAGCATGGAGAACATTATCAAAACATTGTGTAACATCTGTACCCCTACCCATGTTGGCAAAAATAAATGATTTGATTTGATTTGATGTTGTTGAACTGTCAAAATGAAAGCCATTGCTACTGATAGTGTGTAGGAGCTGCATGGTAGCTTCATTCACCGTAACGCTATCATACCACTGCATCTGCTTGCTTTGTATATACTCACACAATATAATATCGGTTGTGTCGCTTTCTTGGAATAACAGAATTCGTTTGTCATATGCTGAACCTAAAGTCTATGGCCGCGGAAGGTACGGAGAGCGGCGCACCGCAATTCCGGCACTCCTCTCCCGCCGCGGCCTCCAACGCTCAGCCGCGATGCCTCCCATACGACATCGCGGCCTGCCTCAGTTGCGATGTCGCCCAAGCGGCACCGCAACCTACTTGTTGGCGACTACGTCGTCGGCTTACCGGCAAAAGCCCTGACGAGCGGCCCTTCCTCGGGTTCCTCTTCGCTTCACCGTGGGTGACCAAGCCACGTCTACTGAGCCGCCCTGCCTCGACAATATCGGAACCCACCGGGAGGATTCCGCTACACCTATGCTAAGTGATCATATATTATAACCTCAACCACTAAACTCTCACTATAGTTAAAACTCCCCATCCCTAAACCAGCTTAACCTGGTTACCTCTTGTACCTTTACCAGGAAGAATTAGGTTGCAGTAGCCTGCATACTAATTGCATAACACTCTCTATTTTATGGCTGAGGACCTGAGGGCATAGACAAGTGGCAATCGCTTTCAAAGCGTTTCGTATTTCCACAACGACTTTCAACAGGACTGATATATTAATATGCTTTCCATTGCTTATGTCAATCCAATTTTTTTTTACTTTTCATATGCTTTTCCTTCATCGTTATCTTTGATAGAATGTCACTTTGCCTTTTATTCCTCCTATGTTAATTATCCGTTTTAATAAAATGGAAGATAGGCCAGGGGGCCTATAAAGGCCACGTTGGCAGAATCATAAAAGGATAACATTATGAAACATAATGGACAGTTCCTGTTAAGTTAATCGTATCAAATCCCATTGGTGAAGATTTTTTCAGTTATTTTTTTTTTGTCAGTGCTAAAATACCAATCAATCCAATCCAAATCCAATCCCAATCTCTTTGATTATACATACCTAGGTAGTGCGGCGAAAAAAATAAAAACACGGACTGTCAAGATTATGATTCATAATGTTATCCTTATATGATTCTGCCAGTGGCTTTTTTAGGCCCCCTGATAAGTAACACAATGTTATCCCAGAGAAGGAAAGAGGAAAAGAGGAAGACCATTATAAACTTGGGAAGACGACTTGAATACTACTGCGGGAGAGGACATGGAGGAGGAAAACTCACAATCGTGAGCTATGGAAAAACCTGGAGAAATTTCAGATTTTCTAAACCTTTAATTTAAATAAATTGTTAAACTAGTTTTAACATTGCTAATAAAGGCTATTTGAAATTGAAATGTTAATTACAAAGCTACAGGTAGGTCTCTAGTTTTTCAGAATTAAAGTTATAATAAAACAAGCGAACCATCCCACCAAATTACCAAAGGTTGGATATCAACAATACAGTGAGATTACAATTTAGAAAGCATGAGGATGAAGTACCAACTGCACCATGTCAAATAAATAACACACAACCACAACACTAGTCGTGATGAAAAAGCCTCCAGAAATTGAAAAGATATTTCAAACCCGTGCTCTGGTACAAAATTCTCGAATATATAGGGAACTCGTGTAATGTGGCTTACAATGGCCCTCAATATAGCCCTATATAGTCAGGTAGGTGGAGGCTGAATAACCTCTCGTGATTTCTCTGGAGATGTGAGGTGCCTACACCTAGTGAATGGCGCTCTTTGGGCCAATGCGTTGCGAGCTAATATGGAGTAGGAACTTGTTTTTTTTATCTGTATCTACAGACAAACGCATGTCTTTTGTTTGTTTATAAGCTCCTAATCTGTGTTAGGTTAGCTATTCACATTTTTGCCTGAAATAAGTGGAAGTGGTGGTGGTATAAGTGGAATAAGTCCAAACTGCGATGTTGCAGCTTGGCATGCAGTTTAATTGCAGTCCGTCTGTTTAGACCCTAACTTACTTATTTTAGAAAAAATATTAGTATAGAGACATTACCTATTGTTTTCCGACGTCCACGCGAACAAAGTCGCGGGCACCGGTACTCTAAAATAAAAAAACTAAATGTTATTTTCTTAACTAATTCTAATGTTTGTGTGATGGTAATTTTCACCGACGTATTTAAAACTGACAGACTAAGTAATTAAACTTAAAAATAGAGGAAGGTCTCTCTCCTTCCATGACACAAGCATGCTTCTTAGGAAAGTCCTCGATTTCTTTACAAAACCTCACACATTATAGGAAGCTTCTTTCAGCCAGTTAATTTTACACCGAATTTCCTGAATTCCATGAAATTTCATTACATTGGCCGAGTGAAGTGCGTTTATCTTCACTCAGAACCGAGGTCCCATTCACTCAGACTTCATTTACGAGGAAATACGTTTTTGATGTTCATTTAGAATCAACATTTAAGAGCGTTTACGCCGTATGGCATTTCATACAAACTTTCAAGCCCTTGTTTTTCGAAATAAATGAACCGATTCTAATGAAACTTCATACGCATAAGCAGGATACAAAGGTCTAAAAAGTTACTTAGAACATTTTCGAAAAATATTGTTGCAGACAAATTAGACCGATTTGAAATATTCCATAGAAACCGAGATTTCCAGTTATCTTTTTTTTAAATAAGACATTTCGAAAATGTTCAGAAGTAACTTTTTAGAACTTTGTATCCTGCTTAGGTATGCGTATGAAGTTACATTAAAATCGGTTCATTCATTTCGAAAAACAAGGGCTTGAAAATTTGTATGAAATGGCCGTACGGCGTAAACGCTCTTGGGAACATCTGTACAGTTTAGTTGAAGAGTTAATTAGTTTGTGTTTAAAAGCGAACTTAATTAGGATAGGATCTATGGCCAATTTTAGATGTAACTTCAAAGAAAGTAAAGCTCATTTCAGACTACGCTATAATATAATAGCATATAGTTTATAGCACAACAATATCGCTCGCCATACATTTAAATAATAATAATATATAGTATAGCAAAGTGTGATCGTGTTCTGAATAAATGTATGTCGAGCGATATTGTTATTGTGAAACTATATGCTATTATATTATAGCGTAGTCTCATCATCTGCCTAGCCTTTTCCCAACATTGTTGGGGTCGGCTTGCAGTCTAACCAGATGCAGCTGAGTACCAGTATTGGACATGGAGCGACTGCCTATATGACCTCCACAACCCAGTTCCTGGGTAATAATACGAAACCCCTTGGTAAGACTGGTTGTCAAACTTCGAGCTTCAAACGACCCGTAACGACTGCCAAAGATCTACGAATGGCAGCCGGGACCAACGGCTTAACGTGCTTTCCGAGGCACGGAGGGGTCTTGGTATGTAACGATGGTCACCCATCCACGGAGCAACCGCGGTAAACGCAGCTTATCTTGATCGATTGACCCGTGCGGCTGTTATTACTTAGCTATAAGCTCCTTTAACTTTAATATTGATGTACATATTATATTTATAAACCTTCCGGAATAAATTCTCTAAAATAAGGTTAAAAGCGCATCAAATAGAAAAAAAACGCGGTCACATAGACAGACACAATAAGCGACTTTAATAGGTATATAATATGCTCAGATATAGATTTACAATCTGACAGTAATAATTATATTCTAAACACGTTGATCTTAAGGGGGAAGCTCTAAGGTGGCCCGCGAAATTTAAATTTTCTTACGTTTTTTGCAATTTGCTGGTCAGTATTAAGTTGTACGTTGATTAAAATATGATTCGCGGTCGTAACAAATATGTATTTACAGAATTATAATCATTAAAGTCATCAATACAACTCTCTAAGACCATGTAATCCCCAAATGTCAAGATTTCATGAAATAGTCATTCTTGGGGATTACATGGTCTTAGAGAGTTGTGTTGATGACTTTAATGATTATAATTCTGTAAATACATATTTGTTACGGCCGCAAATCATATTTTAATCATCGTACAACTTAATACTGACCAGCAAATTGCAAAAAACCTAAAAAAAATTGAATTTCGCGGGCTACCCTGGCGCTTTCACCTTAATATCTTCTAATATCTTATCTTGACATTTACTATGAGCATTCGGTCATTTAATGTAGAGCTTGGCCCAACGTCTGACATGCCACGTAAATGTCGAATTCAATATTTATTGTCCTATGCAAGTATTGGACCAGTCCCTTATCATAAATTAAGTCCAAAAACTAAAGACATAAGGCTAGGTTCAGACAATACCTACGCACTTTTCGGATGGAACAGCTTAGCATGTTCTTCATTGGAGAGCAGTGCTGGTCAGGTGGTATCGGCACCGACTTACGAGTTTTAGGTCGTCAGTTCTAAACCAGACAGGTACTTACTTTAGTTTGTGTATTTAATTTCATCACCACTGTCACCACTGCTCTCAAAATGGTGAAGGAAAACCTCGTGAGGAAACCGTCGCATGTCCTAGAACCAAAAATTCGAAGACATATTGTGACGCCCACCACCCCGCACTGGGCCCACTCCTTATCACAGAGAGGATGCCTATGTCCTAGCAGTGGTAAAACTATAGGCTAATTATGCTTCATTGGACATTGAGAGAGTTTGTTTATCAAATGTGCAGTAAAAGGCTATTTTATGAACATTTTATCACATACTCAGCAACAGTGTTCAACAAATCAACATAACACTACAAACTTGCAAAAAATCGTCTATTTCCAACTGCTCTATAAACTTCCAAATCTGACCGAGTTATTTTCCTGGTTAGTAAATAATTATTTCCTTCATCAGAATATTCAGCGGAATGAGTTTATGAATCATTCCTTTACTTTGTCGGCGATTTACTTATACAGGAAATCTGTTTTCCGTTGGTTTAGCTTGGATCATAGACTTCGGTCTGCGGCAGACGTGCTTTGAGCGGAAACTAATTGCAAGAGAGCCATACAACATGGATGTAGAATATATGGAAGGATGAGGAAAGGGGTCGAAAAACAAACCTTAGCGTGGATTTTTTGTGTGGGTAATCCTTTAAATCCACGAAATAAGACCGATCGACCGAAGATCGTGTCTTTACATGATCCATCGTCTTATTTCGTGGTAATGCATTTTCTGATGTATGTTTCAGTAGCGAAGGGTCAATTTTTGAAAGAGGTAAACCGGAGTAGATATATTTAGGTAATATGATTATAGACAATTATATACAGTCAGTATTCTCTAAACAATTATATTATTTGTCTATAGAATACTGACTGTGCCATTTTTCAAAGGGAAGCCGGTAGGAATCGAGTTGTATGGAACCTTCACCACTGGTATGTCATGTATATGTATTGTGTGCCTTTTAGTCTGTGCTAAATAAATGTGTTTTCTTTCTTTCTTTTCTTTGTTTTTTTGAATAAATATGGAACTTTGAATTTGATATCGTTGAAGTCCTTGGCGAGATGGGCGGACGACATTGTTACCATCACATTGGCACTTGAAAAGTGGATGATGATGATGAACGCATTTCACTATAGCAAACACTAATGAATGTCACGTGTTATAGATACAGAAAAAAAGGTGATATTTACTACTCTCTTGTCAAATACCAAATTAATTAGGAAGAGTCACGGATTATGGAAATACTTACTAGTTGATGTAATATTTTACTTGATTGGCCATTTGTGATCACAAACGTTACAAATTGCCTATAAAATTTGTTATGTAAATTTAGCACAGGCGCAAAAATACCAGTTTGATTTGAAAGCTGTTAATAAAATAGATTGTCAAAATTATCATAATATTCTTAACAAAATCAGTGACATTATTTTTGTTCTTTATACTCTTACTGTCGGTGTACTTGTTTATATTATAATAGACATTCGATTTGTAAGTGGGCATGGTAATAACCATTTTTTCCCTCGTATCATATATTTTTCCATTGTGTCGTTATAATAAATCACTACCTACGTACTAGTTGGATATAATTGGATGATAAGTGGGTCTTTCTAGAACTTTTAATAAAAAATATATTAATTTCATGTTCATTTATGTTTCCATACATATAATTCCTCGCTCATAGGTATCTTTCATAATATTGCTTTCTTTAACCAGTCTATTGTATTCTAACCATTCTTCTCTGAAGTCAGCGCCCCTGACGTTCTCAAGCCGTTGCACCATCCAGTCACTTTAATTCCCCAACTTGGTCCCCTGGATTAAAGCCAACGAAGATGTTTGGTGTAGTCCTGAATAACTAGACGCTGCCAGTATTCCGTTTTGCAATAATACCGAAATACGTGGCCTGGCCCGTTCTGATTACCGGGCCATGACGTCACAGTCATATGGACAATCGCTTTTGATGTCTTTCTCAGTCGGATTACGACCGGGAGTGACGTATGGTTGCGATTGGATTTCTAATGTATTGACAGAAAGCTCGTAATGGTTAGTGTATGGACTGCAGATGTCTTTGAGGCCAATGAATATCGTGTTCTGGCTTTAATAGCTCTGGATGTTTGTTTGTGTGCTTTGTGCTTTTGTATCTATGCGGTCGGAACTTTAGAATCACTAACATTGAATGATGCTTTAATGTACGTTTGGGGTAGGTTTTCGAGAGCATTCATCTTTATTTCTGAAAACCACCTTCATATCTTTGCTCAGAAATCCTTGTCAAATATTTACCTGTCTGTTCATATTAGGGATAATCTTAAAGCGTAATCGTATTAACTGTGTGTAACTTTCCCGGAAACCACAATCACGAGAAAATCTACTCATTTTGCATTTCCAAGTAGAAGTACATACCTACTGATTTCTTTGATGTTTGGAAGAAGTTCTGCCACCAAACATGATTTTGACTTCAGACATTCTGCTGAGCGGTAAGTCAGTTAAAATGTAAACATAAGTTTGATAAAATAGTAACGAGGTCAAAACTGTACATTGAATATTTTTGAAAAAAAAAGTAAGTAAATGCTACGCGGTGTAGGAACGAGTCTGTAGCCGAAAATACAGTTTTTTTTTTCCGTTGTCTGTTTGTTCCGTATTGACATAAAACCGGCTGTACGGATTTGGATGAAATTTGGCACACAGATAGTACAGATACCTGGATTAACACATAGGGTACTTTTATCCTATAGTAGTACGTTTCCGTGGGATATTTACCGATATCAACGCGGGCGAACCCGCCGGCAAAAGCTAGTTATTATTAGATAGTTATTTCGTCTCATGAAGCATTAGTTATGTACTCCTTCAAATCTATTTTGAAGTAATAGCTAGATCAAAATAGCAGTATTATAGTTAACACTGTTTTGTTTGTTGTTTAATCCTTTATCCCTTGCTTCATAGGTTTGAAAAATTCGTCTGCTCAAAAACGTAAAGAACTCAATGAACGTGGCTAAACTGTCAAAATGAAAGGAATTGCGATCAATTGTCATGTGTGTGACGCAATTACCTATGTCAATACTATACATTTTTGACTTTAAGTATCGTTATTGGTGGTAGAATCTCACTCTTCACTTTATCTAGGCTCACTGGTCTCAATTAGTTACTTGTGTTAGTCCCAAAAACACGCAAAAACACTGGCTTCCATTCAATTAATTCAACTGCAGCATGTAAACACAAGTTTAGTTGCATCGTTGCCCATTGCAGTGGTCGGGCCGCGGCTTTCATGGCAAGCTCGGATTAGTCTGCAATTAGAAATATCATGGTGGCGGCAAATCTCTCTTACGCTTGGGTTTAAGCGGTCAGGGCTGACCTCAAGTTGCAGCTGCTAGTAATAGTAAGTTACTTTCGTAGAAAACACACATAAACTCACGCCTGTAATAATTATTATTATTATCCATTTATTTCAGGCATCAAGGCCCATATAAAACACATACAATATGAATATAACTTAAAAATACTATAAATACATACAACATTATAATTACACAAAAAAATTAACAAACTAAAGCACACGAAGTGTCTGCGTCGTGTTTCGCTGACTGGTGTCATGTAGCCGGCCACGAAACCCTTCGGCCAGAACTCTTCCTTGAGGAACTTCTCGAGATGATGTGTCGGAACGCGTACCACGAACGACTTGAAGTTCGTGTTATAATCCCCATAGGGTTAGGCAGACGTCTTCCGATTCGCCAGTTGTGTTTAAGTCCCATGTAATAGGGGGCGAGCCTATTGCCATCAACCGGGCACAAGTCCTGACTCCGGGCTGTTCGAAGAAAGTCATTTGGGATATTGATGGTATATGTGTGTAAAAGGTTTTTTATTCAGGGGTCTTTTTCAATTGCAGGTTCTGTGCGAGGTGTACGATACGACGGAGGTGCATGGAAACCATGAGAGTGTATTGTCGAATAAGAAAATAACTTCATACGCGATGCGTGGTGAGAGGGGCCCGTGGCTAAATAATAACAGCCGCATAGGTCGATCGATCAGGTTAAGCTACGTTTGCCGCGGTTGGTCTGTGGATGGGTGACCATCTTTACATACCGAGACCCCTCCGTGCCTCGGAAAGCACGTTAAGCCGTTGATCCCGGCTATCATTCGTGGACCTTCGACAGTCGTTACGGGTAGTCAGAAGTCCGAAAGTCTGACAACCAGTCTTACCAAGGGGTATCGTATTACCCAGTAACTAGGTTGTGGAGGTCAGATAGGCAGTCGCTCCATGTAAAATACTGGTATTCAGCTGCATCCGGTTAGACTGGAAGCCGACCCCAACATAGTTGGGAAAAGGCTAGGCTATGGCTAGGATGATGATCACTATGAGAACTCATATTTTACTGTTGTACTTAGTTACATCGTTTATTAAATCTAAATCAAATCAAGTCATTTAGGTATTCAAACTAGGCTGAGAATCAGCACTTTTCGAACGTCAAAATGACAAAAGACAGTCCCCCAAAACGCCCACCCGTCACCACTTACTAGTACAAGCACATCAAGCTACCCGAAATTGTAAAATTTTCCCAATCAACTTTGAACCTAATGCTTTATAGCGACAAAGTTGAAAATCTATTAATGAAATTTGACAGATTGTAGTAGCTTGATGTGCTGGCGTCTGTAGCTATATCATAAGTCTCTCTCTTTTTCACAGCTAGGACAGTTAGGAAGAGCTCTTTCTTCTCAAGCAGTCCCACATCGAGATGGGGTCAACATTCCGAGTCTTCTCTCTCAATTTCGCCCTCTTCGAAGACTTATCAGCGTTTGAAGTCAATGCTTAATTATGTATGAAGGTTCCCTGTGTATCCCAAGCTTTGAGCACCAGCCTATTAAAATCTTCGAACGTTATTCCGTTAAAGTTAGCTTTTATCATTTTGTTGTTAGCTGTTTATTATGGATCTGTGCCAATTTGCTACATTGTGGAGCGAATGTTTTCGTTACTGAAATAATACTTTAGTTTAAACTATATTTGTACCTAACTGTAGGTAAATATAGGCGGTAAGCTTATAAATCTAAGATCAAAATAGTTGCTATCGCACCTAATATTTTGGGGTTTATTTAAAACGTTGGTATGAAATGATTAGCGACTGTTTTTAACCATACGTTTTTGACGTTTGACTTAACTTTAAACAACGTTAATAAGTAAACCCCATTATAATTGTTCATAGGCCAAAATACTTTCTATTTTGATAAATTCGTATTTTTCAATTCTTCTGTTTGTCTGAAAAAAAATACCAGTTTCAATTAGGATCGAAATATTTTTGTTTTTTTAGGTTTTATTTGAAGTTCAATGTATTGTCGTATTACTAGAACGATTACATAACGTATCCGTCAGGCAGAGGTAACCTATACTGCACCTTAATTGCATAACACACTATTAATCGGAATCTGAATCATTTCGAAGCAAATTGCTAATCCATTGCTTCATAAATTCGAAAAAATTCTCTGCTTAACACGTAAATTACGCAATGAATGTTGTTGAACTGTCAAAATGAAACCGATTCCGTTTGATAATGTGTTACGCAATTGCCCCACAGGTTGGGGCAGGGACATCGACGCGCAAACTGTAACCATAAATTCAGCACGTGATGACCCCCCAGTATAGAAAGCAGCTGTTTCATAGAATAGTGCAATACCTATGCAGTCAAAATGTATGGAACAGGTATTTTTAGGGATCCGTAAGTACCTTAAAAGGAAAAACGGAACCCGTATAAGATCACTTCGTGGTCCGTCTGTCTGTCCGTCAGTCAAGACCTTTTTTCTTAGGAACGCGTGGAGTTACTAAATAAAGACAGACAGAATCATAGTTTAAGAAATATCAAATAACTAATCAAATGTATATACAAACTAAAAATAACAAAATTAAATCCTAACTTAACTAAAACTATACAGAAACTAAAAAATAGCGTCGAAAAATTCATCCGCATCGCTGTCGACTGGTTATGTACCCAAGAGACTTACCACTAAATGGAAATTAATATCAAATAGGGCTGCAATCCCTTGAAGCAGTGAAAAAATCAAACTGCTAAGTCAACGCAATCAAAAGATACGGGCGTTTATGTTCCAAAATCAAAATCTATAGGTACTTCCTGTTGACCTAGAATCATGAAATTTGGCAAGAAGCAATGTCATGTAACACAAGTAGGTAAAGGAAAAAATCCGTGTAGTGGTTGTAGTATGTAACGCTACTGACGTAATGACAGATTATGTTTAATAATAAAGTTTTTCACAGCTACTGTCGAACATAGGTACACGCATCAATCGACATGTCTAATAAAACATAATAATATTGCTATATTTAAAATATTATCGCTTTTTAAGCCTAGGTAATCAAAATAACTTATCGTATTGCCTAATAGATTACCAATATATACGTAACCACAAAAATAACGCAACATTTTCGAAACCACCGAACAAATAAATGATTGAACATGTGGTCGCGGTTGATTAGTATAAATATGTAGTGAAATTGTACTAAACAGTCACATAATTAGGTATCACGGAACCTACCACAAGCAGACCTGTGGCCAATCATCTGTATAATCTGGGATTAGTCTGGTTACCGCAATGCTAGGTTTTGTTTACATTGGAGTTTAGCCTAACCGATGATTATATTACTAGATTAATTTGGACCATAATTATAGGTAGTGGTCGTGGTGTAAGCCGGATTACCTAAATGATGTGTATATGGGTGTGCGCTGGATTGGTTAATATTGGGGCGACTTCATAATGGTATATTTCTCTGGTATGGTTTATCGATGCATGCATGCATACCTATGTGTTGATAGCCAATGGTGCCGATTCTGTTATTCACAAATAAAAAAAAAAAAAAAAAATTAAGTTCAGTGCATCTTTTTCTTTCTTTTTCGTTAAGAAAAGGACAAAAGATAAATTTTAGTTTAGTCCTGTCAAATTAATCAGCGACTGACGTCAATTTACGTTATTTTAGTAGGCAGGTTTTTAATTACGTCTAAACTTGTAGTAGTGTCAGGCGCTAATTAATTTGACAGGACTAAACTAAAATTTATCTTCTGTCCTCTTCTTAATGAAATAGAAAGAAAAAGATGCACTGAACTTAAATTTAGTTTAGTTAGTGAACAAGGGAATCGGCACCAATAAAAGCTGTCCCAAGAGAATATGACCTCCCTCAAAAAAAAAAAAAACACTTTATACAAGTGTCTATTTTTTTGTTCTTCTTCGTCTTTTCCTCAATGCTGAGGATCGCGACCACAAACAACGCGTGTCCAAGTTATATGGTCTTCTGCAGTGGACCGCTCGGTAGTTGCTGCCTCCAGCAGCCTTCTTGATCGCGTCTGACTATCTACTGCTAGATCTCTGCCTTCAGCGCGTTTTCCTTCCTCCCGGTTCAGTGTCATAAGCCTTTCTAGAACATGTTTAGGTGAACGCATCAATATGTCCAAAAAAAGCTGAGAGCACGCTCCTAGCACATTGTAGATAGCCGCTTGGTGATGTTGAGTTCCTTTCCAGTATGGATTAATTCGTTCTCATGGCGGTCCATGGTAGTCTTCGCCAACCAACCACATCTCGAAAGTGGCTTTTAATGCACCATGTTTCTGCATTTCGGTACTTATATCCTTACAGTTCATAAATATACTCTTAACAGGTCAAAACTATTTTCCAGTGGTTTCAGTCAAAAGCTGCATTTTATCTAAAACCAGTTTTTTTACGCAACGCCATAGTTTAATGTAGAATTACAAAAAAAAAAAAATAAAGGGGTCACGAAAAAATCTACCAATCCAAAAGGTTCCTAAATATACATATGTTAGTAAAAGTATTTTAACCGGTTATGACCTACAAAGCTTAAAAAGCTTCTAATAAAATAAACGACAGCTTAAATCATCTCAAGCACAAAACCATATCTGAAAAAACCGAAACACGAAAGCTACGGAAAAATTCCAGAATTCATAACACGTTTAAAGTGCACAAGTCATGGTGACACGTCACGGCACAAAGCCAGCTGAGAGGTGTAATTGGTAGCTAATCCCTGCCTTCGTCGGCAACCCGACGGATTGCTGGCAACACAATCCGTGTGTACGTACGGGGTTACTATACTAAAGTGGTGGAGTCGCCCGGAATTGAAATAAGTGGGTTTGGTGGAGGTTTTTGATAATGGAGGACATTGTTAAGTTTGTTGATGATTTTTTTGTAGATATTTTAGTTCTATAGAGTTCTTATTGCTTATTAAGAGCCTATACTACCTCAAATGGCTTAACATGATCCTCCGTTATGTCGAAAATTCTGCAGCATTAATTTTGAAATAAATATATGCTAAAGTTGAGGATTAATGTAAGGTCTTATGTTAGACGAAAACACGATTACATAAAATTTTCTCGATAGAAAAAAAATCCAAAGTTACCTCCAAACCGAACAATAAACCGCTGGTATTCAAAAAATACTTCAAATTAGATTATGAAACTTTGCATACTAACTGAACTAACTATAAAGCAGGTCTTATGTTAGTTAGTTTTTTTGAAATACCTTTATTTTTACCGTAAAAAGCAAATACCTAAACTATTGGCACTGCCTCCCGCCCAGCACCGCACTCTGTCTCGCTTTCACACAGTCCGCGAGCAGTATCGTGCGAGCGAGATAAAGAGTGAATTTTAGCTGAGGTAGTATAGGCTCTTAACTGACTCCAAAAATTTTATTTTATTTATATATATTTTTTTTTTATATAAATGTTATGCGGGATCTCCAGCAATTGAGGGTCGATTCCGAAAGTTGAAAAAAAAATGCAATTTCGTTTTCACTAAGTATAAGACTAAAAATAATAATAATATAATACCGTACACAATATACGTGCATCGACGTGGAGTTGCGGACACCAGCCCGTATTACCTACGACTAAAAATAACACGGAAAACGAATGGTTGGACCCGTCTGCATCAAGTTATTATTTTAAAAGTTATAACTCTGATTCATTTCGGGTTCGCAACAAAGAATTAGCAAATCCTTTAATAACTCAAAAGTCAAGAGTTTTAGGAACGTAGACGGAATAAAACACCATAGGAAATTTTTGATCCTTCAGACAGGAATGTTGATTATAACACGTTCCTATTTCAGCATTCTTTTAAAACCATCTTGCTTTTTTCGACTCCAAAATTCGACGGAGCATGTATTTTCTATTTACAGTTTAGGGAAGTTTGTTTTTCAGGAATCCATTGATTCCATTCGAAACGTAGACATTGTAGCCGTTTTTATTTTTTCAATCTTTTCTGTCCCAGAAAAGTTGTGTCCTCAAACTCGGTAACGCCAATTATGGCTATTAGGAAGTATTTTTCAATTGGTTGGTTGAGAGCCATTAGCCATCTGCGCTCGTTGCTATCCGATGAAGCAGTAAAAGCTATCGGCAGATAATTCTGTACAAGTCTTGTACAGAATTACTTATATCTAGTTCGACGATGAGATTTCCATTTAACAATTCGTTTACTTTAGCATAGGCCTTAATTGATTTCATTATATTTTCTGCATCTTTCTTTATATCTTTGTTGGATATTTATTATTGTATTCATAATCATCCCTATACAGGGTGGATGTATTTCCCATTCAAAATTAATTTCCAAACTAACTCCCATGTTTTAGGCTGGGTTCTAAACTCTGGCAGCCCCATGTACCCACATTGTTAGTATACGCGGAGCAGCATTATGTAGGTACCTAAGTTTATGATGTGCGTTGATTCACGTAGTCGGGATGCACGGCGTAAATCTCCCGTTTACGACGGATTTCGGCTTAATCCGTTGTTCTTTAAGACTCTCTGTATTTGCACAGATCCTCGCAGACATTCTGTTTACTTTGCACAGAATTAATATATACTTAAACTAGTTTGCCTCAGTACTTGTGTATATTTGAGTTATGTTTCGGTTTGTTGCTAGTTTAATATTAGAAAACTCTGAAGTTTCGTTGGAATCGAAATTGTTTAAATGTGTAATTGCTCAGACGCGGTTTTAAAAGTTACAGTTCCCTTTTTTGCCATTTCTTTATATTGTTTGTCCTTACACTAGTTGATATCAAATATCAGGTGTTCTTTGCGGAATTTCATTGTGTGAATAATAGTTGAAGAAAAAGGTCCTTTATTCTTCCCGGTCAGGACCTCGGGCCATTTGTTTGTGAAAAGCCAAGGAAGGTCCCGAACAATTCCCAAAATGTTACAATATTTCACATTTGTTTGTGAGGTTGCGGTCTTGTGATGTTTTGATACAAATATTATTTAGTTTTCTGTGATTCTGACTCCTGAACGATTCTGTAATGTGTTTTCATACTCGTACAGCGTGGCGCTTTTTATTTACTAACAAAATTATTATTTATACTTAGCTTAAGGTATGTATCTATCTATGGGTCTTTGTTACCAGAAAATAAATGGTTTATTATTATAATTTGATGGCGACATTAATTTAACACACGTACCTATGCGGTTTCGCGTTTTTATTTTCATTATCTGCGTAGCCTTTTCCCAACTATATTGGGGTCGGCTTCCAGTCTAACCGGATGCAGCTGAGCACCAGTATTTTACATGTAGCTACTACCTGTCTGACCGACACAACCCAGTTACTGGGTAATACGATACCCCTTGGTAAGAAGACTGGTTGTCAGACTTTCGAGCTCCTGACTCCCGTAACGACTGCTAAAGATCCACGAATGACAGCCGAGCTTTTCGAGGCACGGAGGGGTTTTGATATGTAAAGATGGTCACCTATCCACAGACCAACCGCGGCAAGTGTAGCTAATCGACCCGTGCGGCTATTGTTACCTACTTAGCCACAAGCCCCTCGCGTTTTCATTTTATGAACATATTTTAATTTCATTATACGTTATTATTTATTTAAAATTTACTAAAATAACATTTTGGAGCAACCTGTACTTAAAGAACTGTAGCGGGCATCAATGAAATTGAAAACAAATAAGGTGCAAAGAGTAGGCGAATTGAAGGAAAGAGAGAGAGTCCTATGTCGGCGAGCAGCGCAGGCGGTAGTTTTCAAATTACGAATTATTTTATTTAGATATAGTTTTTATGATTAGGTACTGGCCACTAGCCATACCCGTGATTGTAGCGGCACGTTGTATAGCTGTTGCCTAGTTACTTTTACTGCATGATAACTGTAACGATTTTGTTGCGCCATTTTGAAATTTTTATAAAGTCATAAAAAGATTTCAAAATGGCGCAACAATAATATTTATATCATTACTTCCTCAAAGAGCTTCCTGAATCCCATTAAATGAATTCCAGCTTCTGCCGTTCGCGAACGATACATGTAGGTACCTTTTCAATAATTCCGAACAGGAAAACATAACAATAATTAATTGATTCTGAGAAAACGTTGAAAATTCCTATATATCTCAGACCTTGTCACTCGAATTTTCCTCGAAAAGTAGGAAGTTACCTATCCCAATAAATAAGTAGGTAGGAATTGGGAGCTATGTATAGAAATTTGAAGAACATTGTGAAGATTCTAAGTAGTTAGGAGGACAAAGAGGAGGAGAGTGTGTGATATATGAAAGCCTAGTCCTCTGGACGTAGGCTTACAGTAGCTTAGCTAAGAACGGCGTACTTTGTACAGTTTATACACAGGCTTCCACCCAGTAGTTCCCGGCCTTTACGAGATGTATTCTGTTACTTATAGTACCACAGCGTTAGTACCAGTGCGGCACTAACTATACCACTATGAATAAAAGATTGAAGTGTTGGAGCTGGGTCGAACAAATAGTTTTCTTTGGTTGAAAGTGTAATTGTTGCATTAGAAGCATTTCCATTCTAGTCTTTGCATCATTAATAATGAAAATAGCTTCCTTCTTCTTAGCGTTAGGTGGCAAAAAGTTTAAGTATACTTGGCCCAAAATTTAGTTGCGCGAACTCCGCTCACTGACGCTGTCATTAGATCATCAAGTGCACAGGCTCTTGATGATCTTATGACGGCGTCAGTGAACGTGTTACATCCTGTCACCTGTGTGCAGGCATGCGGCGCTGGATGGAAGGTGGGCCATTGTCTGTGGGGAGGTGCCACATACGCACTTGAGGTCAGAGCCGTCCGTGAACCCCTTTTTTTTGCGGATGGGAAATCATCAAATGACCCCTCCCGGTCTAGGTGGAGCGGAAGGGAGTGTCGGACTCTTACAGACTAAAACCCACCTGTGTTCCTTCCTTAGCCCTTTATGTTTCGGGCCAGCGGTAACCCTTTCGGACAATCCCGCTGACCCGGCAGGCTTCGGCCCGTGGTGATTGTCTTTGCTCCGGCCGACTTGGGTTCGAGGTCTATATAGATTTCCAAGTCGACCACGGTAACGCGTGTCCAGGCGGAAGGCAAGTAATAAAAATAGCTGACAAACGTAAAAAACAAACTTTTTGAAAAGAACTGCGGGACACTACCTGTTAAACTTCTCTTGACAAAATCTTAATACAAAACATGGTTGCTAATCTACATAGGTATATATTTTTGAAAAAGTAATTGCTACGAGGCGTGCGAACCAGTTTGATGCCAAATATATAAATTTTAAATTTTTGTCCGTTTGTCTGTTTGTCTGGATGTACCTATGTTCCGGATTGGTGCAAAAATGGTTGAGCGGTTTTAGATGAAATTCGGCACACAAAGTTTATTAACCTGGATTAACAAAGTACGTTCCCGTGGGCTGTTTTCCGACATTCACGCGGAAGAAGACGCGGATAAAAGCAAGTTGATTAACTAAAAATGGAACTGGCCACAAATTCAATAATTTTTTTTTACCAAATTCAGTACACTTGGGTTCTTTCATTTTACTGCCTGCAAAGATTTAAACCAGCCTCACTCAAGTGCCCAATTAATATAAAGCTAAAGGATAAAGAGAAAAAAAAAAAAAAGAGTATTCTATTCTATCACTAACGTTAATTGACATCTGTGAGTGCGGAAGTAAGCCATATATTTGCCTCGTATTACTTTTGCACGCAGACTTGGCATAAATACCTATGAGTTACATTGTGACATTCTGGGTACCGCCTCGTTGGTCTAGTGGTCGCAAAGCGCTACTGCTGAGCTTGAGGTCCTGGGTTCGATTCCCAGTTCACGCCAAGTGTTATTGGGTTTTTCCGTCAAGAATTTCTTAGTAGCAGCCCGGAGTCAGGTTTTGTGCTCGGATGACGGCAATAGACTTAGAGATAGAGGACTTAACTATAACTGGCGAAATGTGGGTAAAGAAAGAAAAGAAGGAAAGAATAAAGTTTATTTGGATCCAGTTGTGAAACACAAAGTACAATCTGTCTGTATGTTACCTTTTCACGTCTAAACAACTGAACGGATTTCGACCAAATTTGGCGGAGAGATAGATTGCTTCCCGGGGAAGGACGTAGGATAGTTTTTATCGACACACCTCGCGGGCAAATCCGCGGGCGGAAGCTAGTAACAAAATAAAACAGTAAAAGTAATGTTTTGACAACAATAGTGTGTGCTTCACGACTACACCAAAAAGGTTAATTTCGTCATTAATGCCAGACCGATGCTGTTTGACGCTGGTTTTCTAATGAACCTATAGGTCACCTATGATTAACTCTTCGGAGAGAATAGGCGTTATGTTATTCGGGATAAAATATGTGTAAATTATAAGGACATTAGACGATACAATAATAAAGTAATAAATAACAAATCCGTTCCATGGTTATTCGATTGAATAACCTGGAACGGATTCGTTAATCACGGCTTCGCTTTCGAATGGAAACGTTCAAGTTGAAGTTATCAAATTATATAAACTCGAGAGCTGGCCGTTTTTGTTTGGGAAGTAATTAAAAGTTGTCTTTCTGTAGCAAAACAAAGTTGTTGCCTATCTTCTGCTCTGGGCCTGCAGTCTCGACATAGATAACGATCGCTTTACGACCGAATTCGGTCGCAAAGTCCTATCGATCCGGATTTAGCGATATTTGGTAGTCTCGACTCTCAAAGTTATCGATTGTCATCGGTATCTTACCGAAGTTTGTCGCAAACTTTACGATTTTCGTTATGTTTACGAATATATTTTGCGAGCATTTTTGACAGATGTAGAGACTTGCGTTTGTCGTAAGGATCGTTAAGGCTAGCGATTATTGTCGGTATTATTTAGCGATTGGTAGTTTGCGACAGCGTCGCTATCTATGTCGAGACTGCAGGCCCTGATGTTATAATTTAGACCTCTACACCGTGGCGTAGGACTGAAGACTGCTATCATATACAGAGTTACAGACTGTTCCATTGCCTTATTGATTGGCCTCGTGGTCGCAAGTGCGACTGCTGAGCATCGGGTCCTGGGTACGATTCCCGGGTCGGGCAAAATGTTATTGGGTTTTTCCATTAGGAATTTCAGAGGAACAGCCCGGAGTTTTGAAGTTGGCGGTGTGATACCCCCGTGTCTCAGACAGCACGTTAAGACGTTGGTCCTGCGCCTGATCTCTCTCCGGTCGTGTCGGATTGCCGTCCCATCAGACTATGAGAGTGAGGGAAGAGGGACTGCACCTGTGTCTCGACTCACACGCTTGTGCACTATAATAGGTATTTGCCGCGCCAAAGGCTAGTCACCGTAGAGATGTGCCACCATAGGCGAAATACGGTCCGGAGGACTACATTTGTATATATAAATGCTGGACTTAAGGGTCTTTCATTGACTTGAATGTGCCGTGGCAGCACCACCATTTTGAGAGCAGTGGTGATGAAATAATTTACACAAAGTAAGCGGCTGTCTGGGTCAAACCTACGACCAACAACTCGTTAGTCGCGTTACCACTGAGCCACCACTGCGCCGAGAATATAATTTAAATGGAATATTTAATGAATATCCTAACTATCTTATCTAATACTATAAATGCGAAGTATGTTTGTTACCTTTTCACGCCTAAACCACTGAACCGATCATCCTGAAATTTTGCATATATATGTTGTCAGGTGTACAGAAACGGACATAGGGTACCTTACATCTGTTCCCGAGGAAAACAACAATAACGTTATTATGATAAAAGATGGCGCCACGTGTCTTTCGAATCAAAAACAGGACAATGTCTGTCGGGTAAGCTAGTATTTCAATAATTCGCAAAAATGAAGGAATAATGTTGATTTTCCTCCAGTTTTAAAGTCGCCACAGACAGCCTCAATAGCCATCAATCTACATGGTTCAGAGAAACTGGGTGTATTTCACAATTGTTATAGGTAAACACATACCTACAACTACCAATTTAGAGTAACCAAGCCGTCGTGATTTCAAAATCACCTGCAAATTGGTATGTATTTACATATCACTAACGATACCCCAGGTTGAATGCATGCAATTTGGTTCGTCATTTCCTCCGATCCATCTCACGTTACGACGAGCGATGAATTGAGAGGTTTATGGCCAAATTACAGTCAAAATTATGTGAATCAATAGAGTCGGGATTATCTATACAATACATAGGTACAGTCACCAAAAGAGATACGTAACCAGAGTCGTCGGATATAGTTGAAGTTTAGTAAGAAACCAATGGATGATTTAGAATGTAATTTTATTTGATAAATGAACTGTTTGTTTTCTATTTATTAAATTAAATTTAATTCGAAAACATCTATCAGTTTCTTACTAAACTTCAGCTATATCCGACGACCATGGTATACTTATCTCCTTTGGTGACCGTACATACACCATCTGCTCAGCCTTTTCCCAACTATGTTGGGGTCGGCTTCCAGTCTAACCGGATGCAGCTGAATACTACTGGTATTTTACTGCACCCGGTTAGACTGGAATTCAATACAATATATAACAATACATATAAATAATACATAGGACATACAATAAAAAAAAACAACATACAATAAACAAAAAACACACACAATAAACAAAACATACAATAAATAAAATTGAAGTGTCTGTTTATTATCTATGTCAGTTTGTTCCGGCTAATCTCCTAAACGGCTTGACCGATTTTGACTGTACTTTCCCTAGCAGATTGCTGATGTATTATGGAGTAACTTAGGCATAAGTATAAGTTACTCCTCTCCTCTAAAAGTAAAGCCTATATAAGAAACAGTACACATAATTATGTGAACATAAACTACATGGGTCTGGTCATAAGTTTTGACACATATGGAAAGTTAAATAAATTACACAATGAGTTACGGATTACAACCATTTATATATCAAATGAAAGGTTATAAAATACAGATTTAAACCACATTAAAATTATTCGAAATGTCCTCCTCTTGCTTCGATACAAGCCTTCAATCTGCAAGGCCAGTCATCAATCGAAGCACGCACGATATTCATGTCAATATCGGCGACTGCTTTAATCAGGGATGCTTTAAGTGACTCCAAGTTGCGATGGGGTTTAGCGCAGACCTTCTCCTCTAAGTGCTGCCATATTTTGTAATCCAAGGGATTCAAGTCTGGACTAGATGAGGGCCAATCCTCATGCCTGATAAAGTCGATTCCACGGGTCGTGAGCCAGTTTTGGGTACTTTTCGCCTTATGAGCCGGCGCAGAATCCTGCTGGAATACCCAGTGCCTGTTTTCGAACATTGTTTGTGAAAGAGGTTCCACAATATTTGTTAGGACTGTGTTTTGATATACGAGGGCACTGGTTTTCACTCCTTTTTCACAAAAAAACAACTCCGTTGGACCCAAATAGGACACCCCAAGCCAAACCATGAATGCCGAAGGGTGATGACCACGCTGAACACGTGGCACACGTCTGCTCGCTTCTTCACTAGAGTGTGCATACACTTTATCATTTTGTTTGTTGAAACTCTCCTCAACATTAAAAATTTTTTCGTCCGAGAAAAGTATTTCGCGGTATTTTTTTCCCGCGTACCGCCTTAACAAAACCCGGTTTCTTTCGAGTCTGATTTTCTTCAGCCGTGCGTTAAGAAGATGTGCTGTTTTTTTTCTATAAGCACGCAGTCCTAGGTCTTCATTCAACACCCTTTTAACAGTAGTTCTGCTTAGTCCCATCTGCAAAGCCAACATTTTTTGCTTGCGGACAGGATTTCGTTGGATTCGCGCCTTCATTACTTTGATGACCGCTGGAGTCCGAACAGTACGAGGTCGACCGCTCCTTTGTTTATCTTGTAATCTTGAATCTTCCCTGAATCGTTTGATAGTACGATAAATAAATCTCAGTGAAATTTTCAAATTTTTCAGCAGTTTGAAAATCTCAGTTGGCGCGTGACCGCAACGATGCAATGCAATTACTGCGACTCTGTCTTCTTTGCGCGTCCACTCCATTTTAGAAAATGAACAAAATTCCAGAAACCCTTTGTTTTTATTTTGTTTAAATATTCAAATTTTGAATGTCCATAATATTTTCCTCGGTTTGCATTCTAAATTCGAAATTTTACCTATGTGACAGAACTTATGGCCCGACTAAGTATACTAGACTAGACTATACACTTTAAAAGTAAAGAAAAGTAGGTTTATAGTAAAGTAGACTTTACTTTTAGTTTAGAAAAAGAAGGCGGGGGCGCAAAAAAATTAAACCCATGAAATCCAATTTGTTTTCTGCCATGCACGTGAACGAAGTCGCGGGCATAGCTAGTACTTAATAAAAGTCTTAAATTATGCATGCATTCACTGCCAGACAAACCAAAACCTCTGCATCTAATAGCATGCACAAATTTCCATATCTAAAGAAGGATATATTTGAAATTTTGACTTCTAAGGCTCAATTTACACCCGCCGCGGAACGGAGTGGAATCAAGTTTTCGTAATAGCAAACTGAACTTTATGTCAATTGCCTAACGTACAAACTAGATACGAGCTTGTTACTGCGGGAATTCTGGAGAATGCGCGATAATTCTCCAAAAGATTCGCGACCCGAGCGTATGGGTGTATCTAATTTGTGCGATACACTATTGACACAAAGTTCATAATGCTTTGTACAAAAAAAGTTCGCTTCCATTCCGTTCCGTGGGGATGTAAATTGAGCCTAAAGGGGCATCAAAAGTTTTTATGGAAGTTCGACATTATTGACGATGGGAAATCCCATTTGGCGCACGGCTTGTGCTGAGATGAAATCCAATAGAAAGTATTTTAGAAGATCTTTAGGAACACCACATCCAACACTTGGTCGGTCCAACATGGTTGGTACAGCTTTAGTCCACAAACCATGATCTTCTATAAGATCTACACCGTGTGTCTTGTTCGCCGGGAGATGGATAGATGTGTGTCGTGAATGTTTAGATTTTGTGAGAAGATAGTTGAAAAATAAGTGAGACAAGAGAGGGGCCCATGGCTAAATGATAACAGCCGCATAGGTCGATCGATCAGGTTAAGCTACGCTTTCCGCGGATGGTCTGTGGATGGGTGACCATCTTTACATACCGAGACCCCTCCGTGCCTCGGAAAACACGTTCGTGGATCTTAGACTGTAGTTACGTGTAGTCAGAAGCCCGAAAGTCGGACAACCAGTCTTACCAAGGCCTAATAACTGGGTTGTGGAGGTCAGATAGGTAGACGCTCCATGTAAAATACTGGTATTCAGCTGCATTCGGTTAGACTGGAAGCCGACCCCAACATAGTTGGGAAAAGGCTAGGCAGATGATAGGTGAAAGATAAGTTTATTAATGTCTTTTTTTCACTTGATTACACTTTGTTTATTTTACAAGTGTTATTGTATTGTGTTTGGTTTTTGGTTTTCTTAGGTTTTTTAAATTTGTATCATAAAAAATATTTTTTTATCCTTGTAACTTCATCAAGTTGAAAATCTATTAAAGAAATTTGACAGATTGTAGTAGCCTTGGGATTCTATTATGTTATGTTGTGCATGTAGTTAAACTTAAATAAATGATTTCACAATTTTTTTACGATAGATACTTCAGTACACGAGACTAGTTTTATTAACGAAGCTTCAGAACACTCAAACTGATTTATTGACATTTTTAACGCAACGTTAAACATTTACGCACCATGTATAATTATATACGCTCCAATACAAACAGCATACACTACACGGCCGTAAATATGGCGCAGCAAGTTTTAGGAAATTTAGTCTTTGTATAGCGTTATCTAGAGCAGTAGTGACTTACGAGTTGTAGATTTCACGCCAGCACATCAAGCTTCCCGAAACTGTCAAAATTTCCCAATCAACTTTGAACCTTATGTATTAGCGATAAAGTTGAAAATCTATTAAAGAAATTTGACAGATTGTAGTAACTTAATGTGCTGGCGTCTGTACATTATTTCATCACCACTGCTCTCAAAGCGGTGAAGGAAAACATAATGAGGAAATCGGTTTGTCCTAGAACCAAACATTCGAAGACATGTGACATCCGCCAAGCCGCACTGGGCTCGCGTGATGGATTACAGCCATAGATATATGAAAGACGATTACAGCCGACTCGCTCCAACAGAGAGGAGACCTGTGTCCCAGCAGTGGAAACATTACAGGCTGATTATACTTTATAGCGTTATCTCTGTCACTCATACCTGTGTGACAGTCTCTTTCTAAAGCTCGATGTGTCATTTCTACGCCCGGGCACTGTAATACATCATCTGCCTAGTCTTTTCCCAACTATGTTGGAGTCGGCTTCCAGTCTAATCGGATGCAGCCGAATACTAGTATTTTACATTAGCCGACTGCCTGTTACTGGGTAATACGAGACTTCTTGGTAAACTGGTTGTCAGACTTTCGGATTTCTGACGGTGCACGCGGTGTAACGATTGTCAAAGGTCTACGAATGACAGCCGGGACCAAGAGGCCGGTCTCGGTATTATAATTATAAAGATGGTCACTCATTCACGGACCGACCGCGGCAAGCGTAGCATATAACATGAATGACCGACCTGTGCAGCTGTCATTACTTATGTAAAGAAAATATTCGGAGCACCCTGTTGTGAATCAAAATGGCGGCGTAATTTGGGCCATGCTAATGTTCTTTTTACGATTTGTTGTGTAAAACGCGAACACTTGATGTGGGGCCAGCTGTAGCGCTTTTTATCTGTGTATTGGTGTACCAACGCGAAAATAGATTCCATTTGATGTATTGACGCTCGCTTCTGGATATAAATTAGCCTTTTAAATGGTTTTTATCTTGCATATGCGTGCCAGTTATCGTAATTTGGTGGAGAGCTGTATTGTTTATTATATTTAGTCTCAGGGTAGAATATATACCTGATGAAATCGTTTTGAAAAAAATGATCCCTAGTTTTGTACTTAAAACCCAACAGAAATTATCAAAAATGAAAAAAAAATCCTGATCAGTTAAAACATCATTACAGTTAACCGAAGTGTCATTGGCACAAATTAAACAATAATAATCTTACATGAGAGCATAGCATGAGAGCGACTTTCTCGTTAGGGTGCGTCCACCGCTCGCCCTCCATTTGTCTGAACTTCGGGAGGGTCCGGGTCTCGTCGGGAATGCTCGGGGTAATTGAAATCCGTCATACCACCTATGACAAATGACAAGCTGTCGACCGCTAGCCGTAGTGCGGTGGCTGTCAAATAAAATGGTATTGGTCACGTTAAACGGGAAACTAAAAGAAAAAGTGGAAACAGGAAATGTTAGGTAGGTACACTTTCACTTACACTTTGTTTTCTTGACAGTATTTTTGTAAGTTTTCTTGGTTGGTATGGAAACATGAATATTTTTTCTCAGTGGTTACATCACACTAATATTATAAAGGCGAAAGTTTGTGGGGGTGTGTGTGTGTGTTTATATGCTTGTTACTTCTTCACGCTCAAACGGCTGAACTAATTTTGATAAATTTGGTATGGAGGTAGCTGACACCTGGATTAACATATACTTAGGTTACTTTTTATCCCGATATTCCCACGGAATCGAAACTTATGCGGGTGAAACCGCGGGGCGCAGCTAATCACACTAATATTATAAAGGCGAAAGTTTATGAGTATGTGAGTGGGGGTGTGTGTTTATATGTTTGTTACTTCTTCACGCTCAAACGGCTGAATCAATTTTAATAAATTTGGTATGGAGGTAGCTGACACCCTGGATTAACATATAGGCTACTTTTTATCCCGATATTCGCACGGGATCGAAACTTATGCGGGTGAAACCGCGGGGCGCAGCTAGTAACTCGTAAAAACATCAAAAGTCATTTATTAAAACTAGGCTGAAAATCAGCACTTTTTCAATAATACATAAGACAGTCCTCAAAAACGTCGCCCTTCACCACTTCCCAGTACTTTAGCTGGGAAGAAACACAGCACACACAGCTATGTCTGTTCAGTTAGAAGATCTTGATTCTATAGGTACAATAGTATGCAAAGTTAATAACATTACGAAAAAAAAAATTATTTGCCATTATGTCAAACGCCAATATACCTACCAACTCTTATTACCAATTTCTGAAGTGAAAACTTCTTTAGGCGCGGTGGGCATTTTTTGAGATGGGAAAAAACCATTGAACACGCGACACTGTTACCGTAACCGACACCGCGCGTGTTTTGTTTATAAGACGATTTAAAAAATACACACGTAATTGTTCATGTTTTCACTTCTGTCGGCATTCCCGGAGTGCCACTGTTTTTTTTTTCTTTAAAACACTCCAATATTTCCAACAAACATGAACAATAAAAAATAGCTGCAGTTTATTGAAACGGACCAAATAAAACAATCACAGTTGTTTAATGTTATTGTTTAATTGTTTATATAAACCAATTTACATAGCGTTCGTAAATGGCGCACTACAAATATTGATAGGCGATGCAATAAGCTGTAAGTAATTAATTAAATTAATAAAAATCCATCGCAGCCTGAATACTGGGTAAAAGTAATTACAAGCAATAAAGAAAGTATTTGCATAATAGGCATGAGCAGTAAGCACACATTTTGTATGGCTCATTACCCATCACGGATTCAGTTTCAGTAAGTACTTAACTACTTGTTTGTGTATTGGTAAAGGAGTCAGTTGGCTATGAATTTCAGAATTTTACGTTTGTTAAATACTGATATTCATACCCAACTATCCTTTAATTGAAAACTAAAGTGATCAGATTCTAGGACATATATTCTCAACGTGGGCGACAACGCCCCCTCGTGGGCGTTTGAGACTTTCAGGGGGCACTAGAAAACCCAGGGAAAATTATATATTCTATCTTACGACTATATAATATTACACGTTTAAATATAATCGCGACAGGTAAAGTAAGTAAAATAATTGGGTGACTCCAAAAAAAAAATATGTTTCGGGACGCATGAAGAAGCCTTCTCGTGTAGCGCAGTTTGTTCCGCCAGTTACTCAACTGAACCGAGCGCTCGGCGCATCCTGGACAGTCACACCCAACACCTTATTTGACTGGCCAATTCTTCCCTTGCGGTGGTAGGGCTCACGCCCGCCTGGTTTGCGACCACCCTCCCACCGGAGTCCGGCGTCAAGCAGCCTGCTGTGTTTCGTCGATGCATGGGAGTTCCAGTGCCTTATAAGGCATCTTCAGGGCACGCTCGTTCCATCATAGACATAGACATCGCTTTCCATCAGGCGTGATCGAGGTCAAGAGCGGATCAATCAGATAAGTATATAAAAAAAAAAAATTCAAAGTGGGTGGTGGGCCGGATTCTAGCGACATGCGACCACGGAAAGGTACTTTTTTGTTTCATCCTTTTCAGTAGTCGGGTTTTAGTTTTTGAACTTATTTTTTATTTAATTATTTTGGGACTTATTGCAGTAATATTTATATTTTTGAAATGTGCTAATTAAGCCCTTTCATTTGATACCCAACAGGGCATGATTTAAAAAAAATCTTTTAGGTCATGACTTTATGTCCGCTAGAGGGCGTCATATTCAATTTATTGTGAAGTCACGACGACGACGAAGGACGATCAAGACGCTTCCAACGATACCTCATTTGTGCAATTATGACAAGTAGTTTAGAAGTTATGAGGGAACAGATGAACATACATACTTACATACATACATACCGGTGAAAATCATAACCCTCCTTTTTGCTTCGCCGTTGTCGGGTAAAAATTGAAGTCGCTTTTCGTGTCAGCCAATGTGACATGTTGTTGTTCTAA
Source organism: Oligia latruncula (assembly GCA_948474745.1). NCBI lineage: Eukaryota > Metazoa > Arthropoda > Insecta > Lepidoptera > Noctuidae > Oligia > Oligia latruncula. The sequence continues at coordinate 7,223,907 of OX419686.1, read as the reverse complement.
ACTGCGCAAGAAATTTTATGTGGTTTACAGTGTTTGCACCATCATTTACAGAACTTATTCGGGGAAGTATATAAAGGACTTTATAAAGAAATCTCAAAGTTTTGTTAAGTCGTAAAAACCGAGCGGAACAGGGGCGGGGTACGAGTAAATAAAAAATATACAAGATATTAGTCCCGTTATTCCAATATGAGATGTAACACAACAAATACAGACGAACACTATTCATATTCACTATTCATACACAGTATCACTACGCTGAAATTATGAAAGGACTTTTAGTGAATGTTACCTTTATTTAAATGCTTTAACAGAAAAAGTTCCTAACTACCCGAGACACTAGTCCGGAGTTCCGGACACGTATATTCCGTAAACCCGTGCCGCGACATGTCAGGACAGATGTAAACATAAATTCTCCACATTCCTGGGGCCCCGTTAGTGGTCGTCATTTGTCATCTGCGCGGGATTGAGGCTGGATGTTGTGTAGCCCGCGAGCGCGAAATATTTTGCGTTTATTACGAGTTCTAGGTATCGTTTGCTGTGTAAAGTATATTGTTGTTACAATACTAGTTTAGTTTGTATATGATGTTTTTGTTTTATCGTAAACCAGCTGACCCGACGGACGTGATCCTGTCCTTCAATAATTAATTCCTAAAATCCCATAGAATAAAGGACGTTCAGTTATTCCCGAATTCGAAAATTTTCCGGGAAACTTTTCCAATTTTTCTTTCCATAAAAAGTTGATTCTGCCTATTACGAACATTTTAAAAGAAACCATAGCCAAATCGGTCGGCCCATTCTCAAGTGATGCACTTACAGCATTTTAATCACACTAATATTATAAAGGTGAAAGTTCGTGAGTGTGTGGGGATGTGTTTATATGTTTGTTACTTCTTCACGCTCAAACGGCTGGACCAATTTTGATAAAATTTGGTATGGAGGTAGCTGACACCCTGGATTAACATATAGGCTACTTTTTATCCCGATATTCCCACGGGATCGAAACTTATGCGGGTGAAACCGATAGATTCATGTTTATGATGAAAAACATGCAAAACTTCTTGTACAAATATATAATAAACCGTTTTTCCAATGACAAAAATAACTGGGAAAAGAGGAAGTTTGATATAAAATTTCCCTTTACATCCTAACAACCACAGAGTCAGAACTAGTGCCACGTTTTCTTTGTATTTTGTGTAACTTTTAAGATCCATCGTATAACAGTCTTGAAGTAGTGCAAAACTACGCAAAAAATCATGAAAAAATAGGAAGAATTGAACCTAAATACACGGACGAAATATAGGACTAACCATATTAATGTCTAGAGCACTTCTAGCTTTCCAGTCCAACGCCCATGGCCACAATCCTTTCAAAACTTTATTACAGGTGAGAAAATGCATTTCAACCCTTTTAAAGCTTAAAGCAATAACACACTGCACATTCGTTTCGAAAATTCTTCAAATGCGAAGCAATAAGAAAGCCCTTTGGCTGCCTTTGTCAGATTCAAAGGAGAGTAATAAAAAGGCGGTTAAATCTAAACTATAAAGTGAGTATGTTAATGGACACTTTCAGGCTTATCTGCATACTGAGTCGTAACTCAGACATAGAGCTACTGTGCTATTTTAAAGTAGTCATTATGAGTTGCTAATTTGGTTTAGACTTTGATGGGGAGGGCTACAGGGTCGGTAAGCAGTAGTTTTAGAGCTAATAGAACACCACCCTAATTGCGAAACACACTTTCAACCACAATTTGAATAATTTTGAAGGATATTGCTAATTCAGCGGGATTGTCCGAAAGGGTTACCGCCGGCCCGGAACTTAAAGGGCTAAGGAACACGGGTGGGTTTTAGTCAGTAAGAGTCTGACACTCCCTTCCGCTCCACCCAGAGCGGGAGGGGTCATTTGATGATTTCACATCCACAAAAAAAAAAAGTATATTGCTAAATACATTGCTTCATATTATGTTCGGAAAATTTGTCAGCTCAACAACGTAAATAACGCAATGAATATTGTTGAACTGTCAAAATGAAAGCTATTCCTTCTGTGGGTGTTACGCAAGTCCCGCAGCTAACCAACAAACACCAAAGTCACCCCTTAAAGTTATTAGCGTAACATAAAAGAAATTTAAACAATTTGATCCAAATTCTGGCAGTAATTATAATAATCTGTGTAACATTAGCGTTTCAATGATCATTGTTTCAAGCTATGTTGTTAAAGTCTCGAGGAAACTTTTAATAGGCATGAAGTTACGGGGAATTCAATAGAACTCTGTAATTGTTATATCAAGCCTGTTTCTGAGGTAATAGCCGTAAAATATTCCTCTTAATATTATTTTGGGGGAACATTTTTGCTTCAAACTTATACAATTTTGCCACTGATATAATTACCTTTGGGGAAGTAGCCACTTCTCTGTAAGTTGTTACTTACTTATCTACAACTTTTTAGTTCAATAAAAGGTAATGTTTGGTTTGATTTAAGATTTTATAGGTTGAATTTTCAAGGTAACGTTTAAGTTATCATCGCCATTTTTTTATTTACTTTGTCTCACAGTGGGCTTTTGTTTCGAGAAACAGGACTGGTGGTCACGGCCAAAAAGCACGCTGTCTCTTGTGATTCACAATGATCCTTTTATGATTCTGACAAAGTGGCCATTTTAGGCCCCCAATAACTACTGTCAAAGATACAAAAATGATAGCCGGAACCAACGATTTAATGTGCTTTCCGAAGCTCGGAGGGCCTTTATAAGTAAAGGTCGCCCATCCACGGACCAACCGCGGCAAGCGTAGCTTAAGAGCGTAGACGGGCTGCATTTTTTCCATACAAACGTATTCCCCTATTCTCTTCCTGGATAATGCCTCAAGAGTAATCATTTTTATTTATAAAAATCTAGGTCTATTGAAGGCATGCCCCTGTTAGGTATTTAAAAAAAAAAAAAATGTTTACTAAAATAAATATGATTTTTCGAAAACCTAAAAAAATGCCCCGTTTTTACCTACATAATCAGACGACTACCAAAGAAAATTGTAGGGGCATAGATCTATTCTTCCTTTAAATTTTTTTTTTAGTAACAACAGCCGCCCTTGCTCCAACGAACCGTGCGGCTGTTGTTACTTAAAACTACTAACAGACTATGTACCTATTACTAAGTTTTTTTTTTTTTTTATTTGGAAAAAAAAACGATATTACCTTAAATATAACACTTATCACTAAGGTACTTATTTAAAACAAAATCAATGTTAACCACAACATTTTCCACATATTAAAAAAAAGTATAAGATAATAAAAATATAATAATAATGCTCTAAGACGTGAATTTATTTCTCGGTCTCGAGAAATAAATTAATTTTTAATTCAATTTATTATCAGCCTTCGCTGAATCCACGCTATCGAGAAATAAATTCCTTAATCCTTAAGTAGGTACCTAATTTTAATTTTAACATACCTTTACTTAATTTAGGGTTTCGTCTTAACATACCAATTTTAATAAGTATGATTTGTGTGTGTGTGTGTTAAGTGTGTTTTATGTTTGATTTTCTATCTTGTATAAAAAAATTTTAATAAAATTCTTACCGTTGCTTGTTGTTGTTGTTAATTTACGTTACAGACACTGAAATATTCATTGGTCCCCAAACTACGCAGGGCCTACCCTATATTCATCTATATTATTCCCGAATGAACTCAAACATGTTAAGACATAACATTGTTGCTATCCAGCCTGTCTCGTAAATAACTCCGACAAAGAAACTAATTAATTTCAAGTGCCGTCAAAACACTTCATCACCAGTTAACTGAGTTGTCACATTTACTAACGAATGGCGGCTTAGCTCTCACATAAAGTAATTCACGACAATTTGGGCGTATCTAATTCATAAGTATAGGTACAGATCGCGTTTCGTATGAAGCTTCATCATTTATAATCGTTACAGAGTCTGTAGGCGTGGCACATGAATTGGCGATGTTCATTTGTTTTAAATTCAACTTTTTGTCATTTCACAAGGTGGACTTTTGTCCTTTCCTATTTTCCTATTGTCTACAAGTTAGGACCTATAGTAGGGATGTTACGGAGCCTCGAGGGAGAGATTCCAATGGGTCGGAACTTCCGATTGATATTACACCTCCGGTTCCGACTTCGGTTCCGACACTTTTAAATCGGAAGTTTTAATCGGAGGTCGAAGCATATCAGATAGCGGCTGCAGAGCGTGGCGGGCGCAGTCAACGTGTACGAACAGGTTTGACAACGTGTACGAAAAGCTGACTGAATAATGTTTGTACTATTTTATTTTACTAGGCCGCCCTTCTTAACTCATCTCTCTTCTGCCACCATCTCGGGCTCCGCCTCCGACTCCGACTCCGATTCCGACTCCGATTCCGGTTTCGACTCCGACAAATCATATTTAAAACTCCGATTCCGACTTCGGTTCCGATAAAACCACCTCCATAACATACCTAATCTATAGTCATTCAGATCGAATTCCGGCTATGCCAACCAATTTTAGCGGAGATCAGCCTTCGGCCCGGTAGATACTTATAATAGTGCACAAGCATGTGCGCAAACACAGGTGCACTCTCTCTTCCCTCACTCATATAGTCCGATGGGTCGGCAATCCGACACGACCGGAAAGAAGTCATGATATCCATGCAGCAATAATATTTTTACCGTTCTGTCCATGTTCTGTCGAAGTGGGTACATTGCTGGTCATAGACCTCGGTAGATAACTAATATACCTAAGACTGTAGAGAAGTCCATTGACATCGGTGGACTTTGAACTGTATTGTTTAGCAACGCAAAAAAACAAAACACGGATGTAGGTACGCACGACGACATAAATGGAACCTCAATATTGTCCCAGCAGTTGAACCTTCTATGGATATGACAACTACATCTGTGGATGTACCAACTACATCTTTCATTGCTCTTATCTAACTTTTTAATCCATGAAACCTTTGAGTACATATCTATAATCTACCTATTACCTAAACCAAGGTATTAATCAAAGGATGCAACTAAATACAAACTTACTGCAAGTGCTCGGAAAATCCATTTGAAATAAGAACTTTGCAATCCACGTTTGAAGCACTATTGGGCGGGAAACGTAATTAGTCATCCAAAGGAGACGAAGATCGCGGTCTCGCAAGTGATCTATAAAATATTCTATTTGACACCCCACCCGCGGTGTTTGGCCTTGGCTGTGTACGTAGCTGGAAAACAGACAGTGTCTGGGGAATTATGTGTATGTGACACGGAATAAATAATGAAGACGGGATTCCGTCACAAAGCACCAGCTCATGTCGGGGCACGGAGGCTTAAAACTGTGGCGGCTGAATAAGCCGGGCTAAGGAATATTCTTGCCGTCTAAAGGTACAATTTGAATGAAGTTAATTAGAACTTCATAATGTATTCATTGAAGTAATTTTAATTGTACGAGTTGGCAGGAAAGTGTTTTTTTAGTGACCGCTAGTGATTCTGAGAAAACTAGTGCTAAACTCATGGATCGCCACAGTGAAGATTTATTTAACACACGAATCAATTACGATAATTGTTTACTTAGGTACTGGGAAAGTACCTACCTACTTACCAACTATTAATAATAGAATCCAAAAAACACTAAAACTCAAATGTAGATGTTAGAATTATTTAAAGATAATGTTATCATTTAAACCGATTTATACTAATAAATAAACGTCATAGCAAGATTACAATCGTATTTCATAATAAACTGTAAATAAATAAGCAGCTTGCATAACACTCAGCGCCATCTACTGTTAGTGAATAGTAAAAGTAGCACACTCGGGTGAAGAGTGTGTTAGTGTTCGAGTAATTTAATAGATGGCGTGTTACTCAATATAAATGTAATTTTTCCATGTTCTTTTTATTTCAATAAAAATGTATGAATACTATGGGTATTAATGAGATAATATTCGACGAAACGGAATATATATATATAAATCATGAAAAACTTTTTCACGTTTAACGATTTGACCTATTTAAGTAGTCACTTTGTAATCACATTTACAAATAGCAAAGAAATGTCGGAATTATTTATTACCAACCTGCCAAAATAAACGATATAATTACGATTTCCGGTAAAAGATCTAAGAAAATATGCAAAGCAATCACTTGCCTTCCTTCATTTCAGATCAAATACTTTTCTACCCAAAAATAAAGTTTGAAAAACAAACAAAAAACGCGTTCTCAATCGCACCCACAAGAAAAGTTGGGAGTGCTTCGAAAAATGCGCTGCGGGATTGCAAAGATCGATTTGGCGCTTAGCAAGTCGAGGTCAGTTGCATAAGCCACTAAAAGGGAAGCTTGAACCGGGGCCGGCTAATATTTTATAAAAGTTTTCTAAAGTCCGGTGTGCAACGTGCACTTTATTTCTTGAGGATAACAATGGGTTGGTGGACATTGACAGATCACGCGGCGGGGCTTGCCTCCACCTCGGAATGGAACGACTAACTATTTATAAAGGTGTTATAACAATATGATGGAGTTGCTCTGGTTTTTGTTAATTTCTTAGCGTGTGAGGGTAGATTGTAGGTACGATAGATTAGGGACTTAGTTTGGGAACAGCAACTCTTTCATTCTCTTAAAGTTCTTATCTAAGTATATAAATATCTACACTAATAGATATTATAAATGCGAAAGTAAGTTTGTTTGTTACCTTTTCACGCCTACCACTGAACTGATCATCCTGAAATTTTGCATATACCTACTCGTATGTACCTACGTTGTTAGGTGTACACAAACGGACATAGGGTACCTTTCATCCCGAATAAAAGTGCTGTTCCCGAGGAAAACAACAATAACGTTATTATGATAATAGATGGCGCCACGTGTCTTTCGAACGGGAGCGACACTTACGCGGGTGAAACCGCGGGGCGCTGCTAGTAGGAATATACGTAGAGAGCAGTTGTGGCCCAGTGGAAACGGCTGCGACTTACGAGTTGTAGGTCGTAGGTTCGAACTCTGAGAGGCGCTATATTTTTACCGACTTCAAAAAAAAGGAGGTTATCAATTCGACACGTATGTATGTAATATTATTGGAATTGCATTATATTCACATATGACAATCTATTAGGGCTTCCAAACAAATATACAAAATTTTATAGACGTATGTATGTATGTTTGTCCACGCATATCTCCGTAACTATTAATCGGATCGTGACCATTCTTTTTTTATTGGCTTACATTTACTTCAACTTAGGGAACAGTGCAAGTTTCATCAAAATCGATTCAGTAATTTTCAAGATACGTGAAAGTGTGACGGCCTGGCTTACGATACGAGCTACGGGTGTAGTGTCAAAGGGAAAACATCTCAAAACCTTGGTCGAATTCTAGTGCAAAAACTAAAAATTACGAAATAAAAAGTAATTTAAAAAAATTAAACCGACTTCAAAAAGAAATTAACTCAAAATTATGAAATAACTTTAATTCCGGAAGTCGTTGGCAAAAAACTAAAACTAAAATACAGATCCCAAGACACCGACTTCCGAAATTAAAGTTATTTCATAATTTTGAGTTAATTTCTTTTTGAAGTCGGTTTAATTTTTTTAAATTACTTTTTGTGTACATTATTTCATCACTACTGCTCTCAAAAAGGTGACGGAAAAAATCGTGACGAAAACGGAATGTCCTAGAACCAAAAATTCGAAGACATGTGACATCTACCAACCCGCACTGGTTCCGACGGCGCACTCCCTCTCACAGAGAGGAGGCCTGTGTCCCAGCAGTGGAAACATTATAGGCTAACAGTCGCTCCATGTAAAATACTGGTTGGGAGAAGGCTAGGCAGATGATGACTTACCTTAATTATGATATGCATATGCTACCACACCAGCAAAATATCAAAATTGTTGCGTATTATTATAAATTTTTTGACAGACACAAATTTGATATAAGTAGGTACCTAGCTACCACAAAACCTTTTAAAAACATTCGTCCAAAGTACATACTTAATCTCCTTATCGACAACAATACAATAACACATCACAAACATAAGCCTCTTTCCTACCTAAGTAGGTATCTATCGAGAATGTCTAGAACTAACTACAATCTAGTTCCGTCTGGAAAAGTCTTCAGACAATCGGCTCGGCAGTAGTTACAAATAGCGTTTTTGTGTCAGCCCCGAGCCGCGGTTACGCTAAACGGTTGACTCGATTGCCCCGCAAACGCTTCTGGTCTACTAATGGTTCCATTTGTTCTTAGTTTGTTAAAAATGCTGGTTTTAAAAGGACTTTTATGCAGTGTTACCAACCCATAACTTAATTTGCCCCCAAGATTTTTTAAAAATCCCCCTAAAAAAACCCTAAGTATAGGTTCACATAGGGTAAATTTCTTTGATGCAGTTCCCAACTCCCTAAGTCGTTCGTAACTCACCAAATAAAACGCATAGGTACATAGTTTGTAAAAAAAAGACTAGGTACCTAAATACCTATTGCTAAACTACTAACTAAATTGTAATATTGTTAATCAGTTCCAGAACGGCATCATCATCATCGCCAGCGGTGCTACTGTTCAAGGTCCATGTATTTTTTAAATCATACATTCGTACGCTAAAGGCTTTTAACATACATATTTGCCGTAGGTTCAAACTTAACGCAAGACCCATATTCATACCCATAGATACGAGCAGCGTCAATAACGCCACAGCAAACTTTTAGCAAGCCCCTAAAAATAACCCCAAAAAAAATCTGTCCCTAAAAATACCCCTCTTAAGACTTCTTCCCCCTAAATTTAGGGGGAAAACCCCAAAGTTGGCAACACTGCTTTTATGTACTATCTGTTTGTCGAGATGGAGGATTGACATGATAAAGCTTTCGTTTGGATTAGATAAGGTTTTTTCATTACAAAACGTCCTAGCTAAGTTCACTACAAAAATAGGTATCCTTCTTATTATTTGGTATTTTTTTCTTCTTATTATTTCTTCTTATTATTTCATCCAAAATAAAAATATAAATTCAGCACCCTAATTGCGTAACACACCATCAAACACAATCTGAATAATTTTGAAGGCTATTGCTAATACATTGCTTCATATGTCCGAAAAAGATTCTCTGCTCAGCAACGTAAATAACGCAATGAATGTTGTTGAACTGTCAAAATGAAAGCTATTCCTACTGTTAGTGTGTTATAATTATCCCGCTGCTGTCTGGTGGGAGTATATTGTCTTTATACCTATACTAGCAGCGCCCCGCGGTTTCATCATTTCATTATCGGGATAAAAACTATTGTATGTTCTTCTCCGGAATGCAATCTATCTCTCTGCCAAATTTTATCGAAATCTGTTCAGTGTTTTAGGCGTGAAAAGGTAACATACAGACAGACAGACAGAGTTACTTTCGAATTTATAATACGAGTTTGGATTTTGCACAAACGCGTCATCTTTGCGCTGTTCATTCATTGAATATTCTGCTTGGGTCGAAATAATAAGTAGAGAGACTTTGAGAGGTAAGCTGAGAGATTCTTATTTGACGTCTCATCATAATCATTTCAGCCGAAAGACGTCCACTGCTGGATATAGGCCTCCCCCATTTTACAGTTAGTTTTATACTCAGTTTTTATAGTTAGTAAAACCTTTTTTCAGGCAACTCACAAAGCTGTGCGAGCGTGCTTTCTCAACACAATCTGCTTCAAAACCGTCAATAAATAACTCTATCCCACAACCAACATAAATCATCCAACAGTCCACAAGTAAACAGAGCGAAATGCACTGTGAGTAAACACCAATTTCACCTAATAAGCATTTCCATTCGAGTCCCATTCGAATTTCCCAAGTAGCGCTCTATAGTTTTCCCAATGGAACTTTTCAATCACCCGATAAGAGGCTTGTGGACTCCTCCCGATATTTATTTACCACGAAGCGGCAAAGAAACTTGCTTGTTCGACAATGAATTGTGTTTGTTCATTATTCAATTGCTTTTTCATTTTAATAAGCTTACCGATTTTTGCGGTGATATTTTGTTGTTTTGTGTAAAGAAAAGTTTTTGTTAAACAGTCTGCGAAGTTGAGTTACTAGATCAAATAATGGGTATCAAAATATTTTGTTTGCTACTTTCTTCTTGTAAGCCGGCTTTGTCTTGTTTCGTCTTATTAATCTGAGAGGTTGTTTACATAAAATACATGGTAAATCGTTATATTTCAGCTATAGGTTATTGTGATTTAAAATCATTGGTACTACGTACTTACTCTGATACAAAAGCTACTTAACTGAATGAAGATATTATCTACAGTGCCTGTCTTCAAAAGTTAGTTGAAATGTTTTTACTTCAGCTGCAATGCCACATTACAACTGAAACACGGCTTATAAAAAAGTAATTGGGTAGTCCCATGTCCCATATCATAGGTGGATAACCCACCTAATTGAATTAGTCAATAAACCTGTTATAATGTACAGACGCCAGCATATCAAGCTACCCGAAACTGTCAAATTTTCCCAATCAAATTGATTGTAGTAGCTTGATGTGCTTGGCGTCTGTACGGTTCAAACTAGAATTTTAAATCATAATGTTTTATCCTCATCTCATCATCTGCGCCTAGCTTTTTCCCAACTATGTTGTTGTCGGCTTCCAGTCTAACCGGGTGCAGCTGAATACCAGTATTTTACATGGAGCGACCGCCTATCTGACCTCCACAACCCATGTAGTTACTGCGGGTAATACGATACCCCTTGGTAAGACTGGTTGTCAGACTTTCGGACTTCTGACGACCCGTAAGTAACGACTGCCAAAGATCCACTAATGACAGCCGGGACCAACGGCTTAACGTGATTTCCGAGGTACGGAGAGGTCTTGGTATGTAAAGATGGTCACCCATCCACGGACCAACCGCGGCAAGCGTAGCTTAACCTAACCAATCCACCCGTGCAGCTGGTATAACTTAGCCAAATTACAATGATAAGGATTAGGTTGATTAATGTGGGATTAGATTAGGCTGAAGTGGAACAATGTCAACTAACTTTTAGAGGGCACTGTACATGATTAACCTACCTAATTGAAATAATTGGTATCTAGGAGTTGGCCCCTGGTATAAGCAAGAAAGAATAATAAAAAAAAACAGTGGCACTCTGGGAGTGCCGACAGAAGTGAAAACAAAACACAAACAGAATACTTTGCCATCACTTACTGACATATCGGAAATACAATAAAACCGAGTAGGTACATCCCGAGGACAGCCGAACACATCCGAAGTGGGTATTTTTTAAATCGTCTTATAAACAAAACACGCGCGGTGTCGCTTACGGTAACAGTGGCGCGAGTTAATTGGTTTTTTTCCATCTCAAAAAATTCCCAACGCGCCTGAAGAAGTTTTCGCTTCAATAAATTTATTTCGCTCTTCACTTCCATGTTATGGGAGGGTCTACTATGCAAAGCTATGAGGTCTTCGCTTCATTATTGTTTAAGATACATGAGTCTTCCACAACAACTCATCAACAACAACTCAGTCATCAACTTTAAGTCATTCGTGGTACGAGTTCCAACCCAACATCTTCAGACCTGTCTGAAAGAGGACTTTTGGCCGAAAGGTGTCGTATATCGACCTTTCCGAGGACGGTTACGCGACACCACGCAGCGAAACACGACGCTGACAATGTTACGTGATAGTCGTAGTTTTAAGGTTTTTAATATGTTAGTTTATTATTGTATAAGATTATTTTGTGTATTTTATTGCCTGTTAATAATATGATTATTTATTTACTTAACCAATAACTGTAAATTATTGGAATCGGCCATAAGTAAAAGTCACTAAACAATTCAGTAATCTATCGATCATAATTCATAATGTATGCAGAATATGTACGTACATACATCGAGTAGCGAGTTTGTCAGCCACCCCGTACGTATAGCCTTCACATCTCTTATTCATAACTCCTAATGGCAAAATCCGTTCAGCTTAAACTGATGGCCAATTTCAATAACATTATGGCTTACTAAATTTGAAGAATTATTAATTAACTTATAGACGTGTGCGATATTACAGACTTAATAGTGAATAACTAATGTATATATAGGTATGATATAAATGGAGTTGAATAATCCGTCATTGCTTTCTCAGTACTAAAATGAAATGTACAACGAAGCAGATATGTATGCAGGATCGTCGGATATAGTTGAAGTGTAAGAAACCGATGGATGTTCTCGAATACAATTTAATTTTATTAATAGAAAACAAACAGCTCATTTATCAAATTAAATTTCAGTCGACAACATCCATCGGTTTCTTACAACTTTAAAGGTAGCGGACGAAGTCGCGGGCAGAAGCTTCGTCCGCTTAAAATTTCGGCCCCCCGGGACCCATCGCGCGCATCCCATCGCTTGCCCGTGCTACTACTTCGTTTTCGCTTAGCGTTCTTTCTAACTCTTTTCCTTATGCTCGGCTCCTAAGGGTCGTAGCGTGATGTTAAATCAGCCTATAACCTTCCTCAAGAATTGGGCTATATTTATGCAAAAAGATTTTTTTACATCCGACTGGCAGTTTCGGAGATTACCCCCCCTTCATACAAATAAACAAACAAATTTTACCTTATCTCTTTATAATATTATAGTATGGGTACTCGTAGATATAGAAGCTAAGAAAGCTGAATAGTTTGAATATTTTTTTTTTGAATAGTTTGTTTGAACGCGCTAACCTCTGGAACTACCTATCCGCTTGGCGATGTATCTTTCGCAGCCAACTGATTAAATTTGCCGTTTAGTTAACCGTCTGGCCTTTGGAAGTAGTGCTCGCCTCTCTCGGTTCGTACGCTGTTGATCACAGTTCTACCCTTTTTTTTTTTTTTTCTTTTTCACAGTTCTAACCTAACCTAACCCATTTGGCATTTGCCCTGCCTTTATACTGCGACCAAATTCGCTATAGAATTTGAAAAAATATTTTTGCTTTTAATAGTCAAATTCTTGAGGAAGCCTAAGGGCCTACCTATAGCCTTTTTTCGAGAGTACAGGCTATTTATCGTCTCGCTAGGACTCTTCGGAGCCAAGAAAAAAGTAAGAAAGAACGGTAACGAAGTAATAACACGGGCAGGCGATGCGATGCGACGGGGTGGGTCGGGGAACCAGAAATTTCACGCGTACGAAGTCATGGGCTTAAGCTAGTTAATTAATAAAAATATGTTAAACTAATTAACAAGCTGAAATATGGCGTCGAAAAATTCCTGTGCATCGCATTCATTGCTTTTGATTTTTAAGAAAAATCGGATTTTCTGTTGAACAACATTAACTGCTAGGAAGACGGATTTAGCTTTACTCCTAACTAATTCTTCTGACCACCATCAGAGAGCGCTAGAATCTAGGAACGTTTCTGAACAATATAAAGTCAGCCCAATTTAAAAAAAAAAAACGGTATTACATTACATTATGCAATCCAAAATCGGCAGATCGTGAAGCATCGAAACGCAACTTTTATAGTTTTATTAGGCCTGTAGACATTAAAGCAAGGTTTTCCGACCGCGCAAAGTGGCCCCAAAAATTTACGCAGAGAGCAATATTAAAACGTTTCAATTGCCACATTTTACGAGGAGGTTGAAATTTAAAACGCGTTTCGGGGAGTGTTGCCAGCCTCCGTCTAAATGCTTTATGTTTTATTTTATTATCCGTGTCGCCACCTAGACTTTATTACGCGTTGTTTATTATTCGGATTTGTTGTGTTTTTTTGAAGCTGATAAGGATTTTTAACAGAGTGCTTTTTGCTTGTGTAAGATAAAAAAAATATATATGTGTTGTTACTTTTAGAAAATTATGCTTTAGCATAGGTGTTGAGCAGTGGTGGCCCAGCGATAACGGCCCTGATTTACGAGTTGTAGATCGCGGGTTCAAACCCAGGGCAGGCGTTACTTTGTGTAAATAATTTCATCACTACTGACTGCTCTCAATACGGTGAAGGAAAACATCGTGAGGAAACCGGCATGTCCTAGAACCAAAAAAACTGGCCAAGTGCGAGTCGCACTCGAACGAACGTATGAACGTGTTTTTTTTGGCGTTTTTGCCTTTTGGTACGTATACCATAAGGCAAAAACGCCGAAAAAAACACGTTTGTTGTATGGGAGCCCCCCTTAAATATTTATTTTATTCTGATTTTAGTATTTGTTGTTATAGCGGCAACAGAAATACATCATCTGTAAAAATTTCAACTGTCTAGCTATCACGGTTCATGAGATACAGCCTGGTGACAGACAGACAGACAGACGGACAGTGGAGTCCGGAACGGAACCCTATTACTAATAATAGGGTCCCGTTTTTACCCATTGGGTGCGGAAGCCTAAAAATCGAAGACATCTGTCATCTGCCAACCCGCGGGCCCTGTCCGCGTGGTAGATTACAGCCCACTCCATCTCGAAGAGAGGAGGCCTGTGTCCCAGCAGTGGGAACATTGTAGGCTGATTAATGCTATAGGTGTTGCCTTTTGATGCTTTTTAAGAGTTACAATAAAAAAATATATGTTTTAACACTATAAAAGTAGGTCGGTAGGTATACTTTAAATTCCCTTTCAAGTATGTACTTATTTAATATTGTCTGAATTCGTATCTGAAACGTAGTATCATTTAATAATATCGACAGAACAAAACGTCTTTAACTCGACTTATGATCGACGGGATCACGATAGAATTGACGTTAACGAATTCAATTTTCCAAGACGTAATAAAATATTACGCATATGACTCTTAAATACAATAGGCCAAGTAAAGGTAGAAAGGCAGCCTTATTACACTGATTCATGTTGTTTGATTTCTATAATATGAATGAGCACTTTTCTTAGACAGGGTTATTGGTAAAACATTAACAACCTCTTCAGAAGTAATTGCACTCATCATTCTTTTTTTTTATTTCATTCAATCATTCATTCATTCATCATTTTTTTTATTAAGGCAAGCAAAGAATTGCATTGTTATTAACTATTATAGATTTTAATTAATTTAAAGATGATTGCGATTTAACTTATGAATTTATTTTGACAATTTGATTTTATGTAAGTACTTAAATTATTTAATTTAGATAAAATATAATAGTAATAGTGTGGAATGTATTTTATCCTTTGGTTAGGTACTTAACATAAGAGATCACTGTGACGATAAAAATCTTCGATGATGCAGTTGATCTTGATGTAAATCTTGTGGGGTTAGTACGAAAACTATGTCGATTTGCAAAGAAATGCGTGTTCTCCTGTATTGACTAGTTTCAAATTAATAACTGAACAGCTTATGTTTATAAAAGTGTATTAAGGGGTATATCTACCTCTGATGAGTTTCAAACCAGGTTGTGAATTTTCCCAACAAATTATTCAACATAGTTACCTACCTACATAGAAATCAAAGTTGCGACATCATTCCTTCTCGGCAAAAACATTAAAAAAGTACTTATACATCATACACGCCTAAACAAGGCTCTATATACCTATAAAATATAGGCGCCATTAGCTTTAGCAAAAGGTTTATTCAGGATTATACGAGTTTTGGAAGGAGCAATTAACGCTTTTGAATGATTGAGTAGGTAGCTCGCTTAGTTAAGTTTTCAGAGGAACCTTTCAACTTGTGTCTGCTTCTAATACGTACAACGCATTTGGATCTATAAATTTTATATAGGCTGAAATTGTAAACATAATATAAGTACGTATAGGTTAAGCAACGCTTGCTAAGGTCGATCCCTGGATGGGTGACCATCCATTACATACCAAGACCCCGCCGTGTCTTAGTAAGCATGTCATTCCGCTGGTCCCTGCTGTCATTCGTAGATATTTGACAGTCGTTACGGGTCGTTAAAAGCCCGAAAATCTGACAACAATTCTTGCTAATGAGTTATACAGTCACTGGGTCAGATAGGCAGTCGCTCCATGTAAAACACTAGAGTTCAGATTCATCCGGTTAGACTGGAATCTGACCCTTCAGCCGATAGTTAGAAAAAGCGGTAGGCAAATGATGAGGTCTTGTAGGAACACTGTATTTAATTTCAGACAGTTCTGTTTGACTTTGAGGGTTTTAAAAAGAGATCAATAAAAAAAAACTGGCCAAGTGCGAGTCGGACTCGCACACGAAGGGTTCCGTACCACAAGGCAAAAACACCGAAAAAGACACGTTTGTTGTATGGGAGCCCCCCTTAAATATTTATTTTATTTTGTTTTTAGTATTTGTTGTTATAGCGGCAACAGAAATACATAATTTGTGAAAATTTCAACTGTATAGCTATCGCGGTTCTTGAGATGCAGCCTGGTGACAGACAGACGGACGGACGGACAGACTGCGAAGTCTTAGTAATAGGGTCCCGTTTTTACCCTTTGGGTACGGAACCCTAAAAACATGGTGATGAAACTTTTCTTGTCTCCATCGTCATTCCACTATCATCGAGGTTCCCTCTTTAACAAATCTATGCTACATTATTTACTGCAGTGCCCGTCAGCTTTTCACCAGTATTTAGACTGGCAAGTTGGATAGCTTTCGCCTTTCCCCTACAATGCACTGCGAGAGATTGGCGTTCAGGGATTCTAGATTATGTACAGTCAACAAAACAAATAAGTATACAGGATGGTGGGATTGTGATGGTGGGTTGAAGTTTAGTAAGAAACCGATGGATGTTCTCGAGTAAAATTACATTGTATTACTAGAATACAAACAGCTCATTTATCAAATTAAATTTCAGTCGACAACATCCATCGGTTTCTTACTAAACTTCAACTATATCCGACGATCCTGCATACTTATCTGTTTTGTTGACTGTACTAATTAGTTACCGTTTTATAACATTGAATTTAAGGTGTTGTGTTTTGGTTTTCTTGAAATCTACCTGCATAACTGCCTACCTACACACACTGGTCTACAAATAGTCATACACTGAAAGAAATTAGCAGTAAATAAAAATGAAAAAACATTAATCTGGACTGCTTCAGACAGTTCCACATGAGCCTAATGTTCAAAACAGTATTTCTTACTGATCCGAAAACGGTTAAAGCTTGAGGAAAAATGTTAGCGTCATGACAGTAAACTTTAACGATTTATGTAGCTAAAAGGTCACGCAAATGAACTGTTTTATTCATTTGGTGATATCGTTCAAACCATTGAAATTTACTTACATTACAGTAATGGTGGTTTTCTTTTTTTTTCCGTAAATAGTAGATAATAATGTTCAATCATTAAAAGTTACTGTTTTGTCTGTTACTGGTTTACTAAAATTTCTTCTTACTGTATAAAGTCAGTAAGTCATAATGAAAAAGAAATTATTTTATTCAGTGTAGGCATTTGCATAGTCTGTTTAGACTCCTTTTTTCGTCTTCCACGGATTAGGTTTATATAGGTACAAGAACCGCATACAGAAGTTTACATAAATTATTCATTACTTTCAAACTCAAAGCATTTATTTAAAATAAACCTATTACAGGCACTTTTGAATTGTCAAGGGGTCGGTCAGTCAGAAAGTTGAAGCTAAACTGCCCATTCAAACTCAAACTCAAAGCATTTATTTCAATTAAACCATTTTACAGGCACTTTTGAATTGTCAAGAAGATTCCAAAGCGTAGTAGGTACCTAAGGAGAACAACGAACAAGAAACTCCACGGACACTCTTTTACATCATAAAATTGTTACAAAATATTGGTTACATCATTCATGTTGAAATTTTACATGTGACAACGACGCCGACGTAGAAAGACGTGCACATTAAAAGCGTCCGTTAAAAAAACAAATAAAACAAAACTTTAAATCCTAATACCGGAAAAAAAACAAGATAACCGGAAAATTCAGGGTTTGTGTTAAGCCTATCGTGGTTTACGTTAAGCTGCTCGTGCCTTTTTGTACTTTATAACAATCTGCTAAACATTTCTAAAATACCTAAAACTATGAATAAATAATAATGTTGCCTCTGACGGGAGTTTTTAACCTCCCTTACTGTTTCTATTCAATCACAACAATTGTTTAGCGATCGCTTCACAATTGATTTGATGTCGATGACAACTCGGCGCCAATCGCCTTGAACTCATGAATATTGGATGAATCGCATTATTACCATAATTAGGGGTAAATTATACACTTTGTGTTCAATAATACAGTGATACTGATGGATTAACTATTTCAGCTGAATAGCAGGTTAAATGCAGCATCTAATCGTATGATTTTAAAATTTTTAGGTTAGCAGGTTTTTGAGGATTCACTGAAATTGACTAAACAGCTGTTGATATTTCAGACCTCTAATCTAGTGAACAAGGAAGGACTAGTATAATCAGCCAATATGTTTCCAATGCTGGGGCACAGGCGGAGGCCTGTGTCCCAGCATTGAGAGGAGAGGAGTCTCTGTGAGAAGGAGTGGGCCATAGTCCACCACGCGGACTCAGTGCGGGTTGGATGTCACATGTCTTCGAATAGAAAAAAAAGTAGGTAGTTTTAGCGAATTGTTTCAGAAACTGTTAAAAAACCCGACCATCTGTAACGTACTACACACAATTCTTGCAAATAAATTTCATTTCATTTATTTCCATAACATCGAAGAATCCGTAGCACTAAACGAAATACGCATCTATCATTGTCACTTCAAATTCAGAATTGAAACATCATCCCTCCCTTTTTCAAACACACATGAAATTATAAAACGTATGAACACTGAGCATGCCATCTGATCCCCACAACGTGATATTAAGTTTTACCTTCCCCCTCACGGAATCGTCATGAATAATCATTCGAATTAAGCTAATGCATCAAGCCTAATAGGCCATTCTGCGTATATACGCGTTAATCGAATAATGGATATTAATCGCCTCGTATATTAATCTCAAATGGAACATATTCTACTTAATTTAACTGTGCTAGTTACGCCAAGTGCTTGGAAAAATTCTGAAAAGGAATTGTCCAACGAAATCGAATCTGCAGGGTAATAATAATAAACCATTTATTGTCAGGTAACAAAGACCCATAGATACATACCTTAACCTAAGTATACATAATAATATAGCGAACCAACCAAAAACCGCAAAAAACCAATAACGCGCAACCAACCGTAACCATACTAACAGTAGGAATGGCTTTCATTTTGACAGTTCAACAATAGTCATTGCGTTTTTTACGTTGTTGAGCATACAAGCTTTTCAAACATATGAAGCAATGGATTAGCAATATTCTTCAAAATAATTCAGATCTGATTGATAGTGTGCGCGATTAGGGTGCTGCTGTGATAACCACTACTTCCAAAATCGGAATTCTGTAAATCATTTCACATACTTAGGTAATTCAGATTGGTTTCAGATAATTCGCTTTTCACGACTCTTTACAAAAGTAACGACGTTTGTAAATATTCCTTATCTCTTTTCCCCTAGCCCATTTAAACCAAAATGTTAGATTTACGTTGTATGAAAATAGGAAGAAGGAAAAATATCGGAAAGGTCGGATTGCTGTAATAATTTCTATAAAATAGTAGGTATTATCTAAATGTGAAGTCTCTCCATTCCTAACCATTTTTTTTAAATTGCTACTTGCTTAATCTTTTTAATTTTCTATTGCACTAAGTATTGGGAAGATTCTCCTTAAAAGGAAAGCATTTTCATCTCCCGCATCAAAATAATCACAAAGAAAAATCCACAACGCAGCTCAAAACCGTTTAAATTTTTCACAAGACCTGAACATATTGAAAATCGATGCGGTATTTCCATGATTAAACATTCAGCGAACAGCGTAGTGAATTTAGTTTATGAAATTCAATATTTCCATTCAGTAACAATTCGTGAAAGTTGCCAATTTCATGAAGCTTTGTATGTATTATGAATTACCAAGTATCCTTGGAACATTTCATCGAGTCCTACGTACATAGAGTATATTGTATAACAAAGCTTTATAACAAAGCTTTTTGTGCGGAGTTGAAGTCAGTTAAAAATGTGGCTTTCGAACTGTATGGATTGGTCCAATATCAACACAACACGAATTTCGTTGGTACAGGTTGGTTTAGCGATGGCTAAGTTGGTTCTGCCAAAATGGCTACTCGATCAACCTGGAGGGTTACTATGAGGCCGCATCGTATTTCGATAGCAATTAGAAATTGTAGGAAATTGAGGTTGAAATCTCAGTGAGCCGACACACGGAGCATCGTGTTGCAAGCATTGTTCTGCCGGATCATTGTTCTGGTCTGGTACCCAAAACGGACTACGGTTTACGGCGAAAGCCAATTACAGGTCAATTAGGTACCTCGCCAAAACATTATGAGTTTTCTTTTCATATTTTGCGTTTTGTTTTGTAGATTTTTTAATTGTGATTATTTATTCTCTTTCTGTCTGGAATTTTTATACCTGGTAGTTGCTGTGCTGTGGAGGGGTCCGTGGCTAAATAATAACAGCCGCACAGGTCGATCGATCAGGTTAAGCTACGCTTGCCGCGGTTGGTGATATTGATTGTTGGTGGATGACCATCTTTACATACCGACACATGTGCATCGGAAAGCACGTTAAGCCGTTGGTCCCGGCTGTCATTCGTGGATCTTTGACAGTCGTTACGGGTAGTCAGAAGCCCAAAAGTCTGACAACCAGTCTTACCAAGGGGTATCGTATTACCCAGTAACTGGGTTGTGGAGGTCAGATAGGCAGTCGCTCCATGTAAAATACTGTTATTCAGCTGCATCCGGTTAGACTGGAAGCCGACCCCAGAATAGTTGGGAAAAGGCTAGGCAGATGATGAGTTGCTGTGCTGTATAATATTTAATTTTCGTCATAAGACTTTAAATCATTTTTCATAGGCTATAAAACCCTGTCGTTTTCATAGAAACTATACTTACTATAGCAGGAGGGATCACGCACAATGGTCCACTGAAAGACAAAGTGCGGAAACCAAACCCATAACATAGAACATAGATACCAGGATATCGTACACCTCTAAATGATAAGGTGTTTTTCTGTGATGATAGCATTAAACTAGCAAAGTGAAACCAATAGAAAGCTACGAATTTTCAGTGATGCCGATAGTGGCATTTTAACAAAGTGTACAAGAGCAGCGGGGTAATTGCGTAACGCACCAACAGTACCGTAGCAAAGGCTAACATGTTGACAATTCAATAACATTCATTACGTTACTTACGTTGTTGAGCTGACAAATTTTTCGCCTTTATGAAGCAATGGATTAGCAATATCGTTCAACATTCTTCAGATTGTGATTAATATTTTTTACGAAATTAGAGCACTGGAAATTCGTAGAGGATGTTTCGGCGCTGCTGTATGAAAAATACGACTAATAAAGAACCCCAAACACAAGCAAACCACCCCTAATGAATGAACCTTCGCCCAAAAAATCAACTAAGCCACCTCTCATCGTAATTAACAACACATCAATCCACTCGTAGCAAGCCCTTGTTTTCGGCCATTGTTCACCGTATCCGTTTTAATTTTCGGTTGGAATTCAGCGAAGTGAGCGTCGCCGGCGACCTAGCACCGGCCGATATGCTTCCGGGCCTGTTTACCCGGCAAATAAACCGGTCCGGCCAATTCCGGCCATTGTTAGGAATATTGTTTGGTACCCACAGAGAGCTCTACGGAGTTGTGAACAATGGATCGATTTTTACAGCTTTCGACGTTCGATTTTTTAATGTATGACCACCTGAGATTATGAGATGCAGATTCAATTTTGAATTTTCTTCTGTGACAGGTCATACGACTAGCCATAACATATTATAGAATATCCAATGTACCTTCTGGTAAGAAGGAATTACTTTACATCTGTTATGATCTGTTGATAGCAATTACACGATCAACAAACTATTAGATAATTAATTATTTAGTTGAAATACGAGTAGTAAATTAACACGTATTTTCTTTCGTTCTTTCTAGCAGCTCTCAAACTCTGATAAAGTGTTTTGGTATACGTGAAGTCACATTCAAATTAATTCTCTAATTTTTATTGACGCCAGCTTTAAAGAATGAGTCAGAAACAAGGATCTCTTACTATGAAAACTTAAACACTTGTTCAACGTGTATGTACTCGTAACATCAGTGTTACGTTAAAGTCCATAGGTAATTAATATTAAGTCTTGTTTAAAAGATGTTTAGCCTAAACTGATAAACACTGTTTTGTGGTAGTAAGGAGTCAATAAATTAAGGAGTCTATTCAAAATTGTCTCCAACCTAAAGCATTTATTTCAATTCAACCATTCACAGGCACTTTTGAATTGTTATGGAGTCTGTCATTCAGAAAGGTGAAGCAGATTTAAAATCTTTACTAATGGGTAGTCTTTGGTTCAGTATGTTCACAAATTCACATTTGTTACCCTCAAGTGACCGTACATCGACCCTCAAACTTTCCCCAGCTTGTGTACTTTATAAACTGCTCCGTGATGACACTGGCGGTCGCAGGCTTAACCTGCTTACCGTGAGGTGAATACGACGACGATTTATCGCGATCCTAGTTCTTGTATTATTACTATTAATTGGATAAGAGCCTGCTGACTACTAAATAAAATATTACCCATTTCTTTCAGATGTTTCAGAGAACTCTAAGGAGAGAATGATGCTTAACCGGACTGCAGCGACATCTACATCGCCATATGCAAACTACGCACCACACTGACGTCACGCAAAATCCTGCATCGCGCAAGCAAAGTTCGACGCGCGACGGCGTGACTAGTACTTATATTTACAACGTCCCGACATAAATCGTTGGGCAGCAGCCTACCAGATACAACACCCGTTTGGTCGGAGGATCCTCTCATTTCTATGAAGGAGGAGTGAGTTTCCACTCTGTTCCTCATGCTTCTAAATAACAAATTGAAATGTCGTACCAGCGTATCGGTCAGTACCTACTAGTTTTAGTACCTACCCAGTACCCAGCTTAAAATTGTACAATTGACTTCGGCTAACTCTCCAAATAAAGCAAGAGAAGCGGCACTGACATGTATACCTACATGCCAGTGCCGCTTCTCTTGCTTCCTTAGAATGAAATATAAGTACCTACCTACCTATCTAGGTACAACCATATCATTATCTCTTTAGA
Organism: Oligia latruncula; assembly: GCA_948474745.1. Classification (NCBI taxonomy): domain Eukaryota; kingdom Metazoa; phylum Arthropoda; class Insecta; order Lepidoptera; family Noctuidae; genus Oligia; species Oligia latruncula. The sequence goes on along the minus strand of OX419686.1, from coordinate 7,200,979 downwards.
CGCCGATTAGCTGAACCTTGACCTTTTCAGTTAAATAACAACCAGCTGCTAAAACCCACACACTATTTCCCTACCTTAAAAAACATTTCTTAAATAATCATTATTCCATAGCGAGTAAGGTAACGCATTAAAACAACTCCAGCAACTTCGGTTAAACATGTTATTTCAAATATACATTCCAATTAGCCGAGTTTACTTTTGAAACCTAAGTTAAATTCACAAAGCATTCTGTTTGAGGTATATCGCCCGGGGGCAGCAGGCGAACCCACTAACTAAACTAGTGGCCGGTCTCACAACGTTATGGAATTTAATAGAATAGGAAGGTACTACTATCAAATGGTAATAGACCTACACTAACACGAGAGGTTGTTTTCATTGAATTTGGAGAGGTTGCGCTGTTTCATAAAATTCCTTACACGGTATAAAAATACGCCAACATTCCGTGAATATCGGTATTATAAATCTTGAGTGAGATGCCAGCCAAAATGACTCTCATTTTGCGAAATTCAACAATAATAGAATGCGGCTCTTGAAATTGATTGTTACCTACGTATATTGACGACCACATATGAAATGGCTATGATACGACAAATTGACATAGTATATTGTTCAATTTGTAAACAATTGATTTCCCTGACTACTTTCTTGTAAATGTCTCAAGACGCGGAGCTATATGATTGTTGCAAGTTGTATCATTACTAAATGCTTGCTTAGGTATGTCATCCAATTAACTGAATAGGTTCTTGCATTTAAAACCTGATAGGTAGGCTCATGGCTAAAAGCCGCACGGGTCGTTCGAAGGACAAGCTAAGCTTGCCGCGGTCGGTTCGTGGATGGGTCATCCATTACATATCGAGACCCCTCCGTGCCTCGGAAAGATTACAGTCGTTACGGGTAGTCAGAAGTCCAAAATTCTGACAACCAGTCTTACCAAGGGGTATCGTGTTACCTAGTAATTGGTTTGTGGAGGTCAGACACACAGTCGCTCCATGTAAAATACTGGTATTGCTGCATGCGATCAGACTGGAAGCCGACCAAAACATAGCTGGGAAAAGGCTAGACGGATTGATTTAGGTATCACTGAGGCAGGTGGTCTAGGTTTCGGTGTAGAAGATGATAGAAGAAGATAAGAAATGACTGGCTGTAAGGTAAAAAGTTCTAAGGGTGTGAAGTAGATAAGTACCGATATATACGGTTTAATTTAAATGTTTTTTTTTGAGTTTGACAATAGTTGTCTGTGTGGTGCCGGACTTAAAGAATAGCACCACCCCATACTTCCCATGGGTGTCGTAAAAGGCGACTAAGGGCCGTACCGGAAAATGGGCAGCAGCATTATCTGTGCATTCCACCACCATACCATACTGCGATCGCCAACCCGCCTGCCAAGCGTGGCGATTATGGCAAACCCCCCCCCCAAAAATGACAAGCACAAAAACACTTGGCCCCTAGTACCCGGCGGCCCGCCTACCCTTGGTTACGGTAGCGGCCAAGGCCACGGTGAGGCAAGGGGTGCTAAGAATCCCCGGAAGAGCAGGAACCCGTTGGATGCGAGAAGCACAGAACCGGTCGAAGTGGAAGTGCTTGGGGGAGGCCTATGTCCAGCAGTGGACGTCTTTCGGCTGAAATTATGATGATGATGAATAGTTATGGAACATAATAATAACGATGTTTAACAGTCCTAACAAATTAATTTAAATCTAGTAGCTCTTATTAAAATTAAACCATGTCCAGTGAGCAAGCTAGCTTATTTTAAACAATGTAGTAGTTGGCAAGGCTTTAAGTTTCACAAGTTGACTAAGTCCTCTATCAGACGAAGTCTTAAGCTGATGAAAATGAGGAGATGCGCTGTCTTTATTATTAATTAAAGCTACACATAATGGGATGCTGCATAAATAATGACGTGACATCTTAAACAAAAGCGACGTGTGATTTTGGAGATAATCATTGGAGCCTTAATTTTATGTTAAGCATAAGAAAGCATTAATGTAATGGATGGGTTTTTTATTGGTTTCTACCACAGCTCATTGGTTTTACCTCGCAATTAATTAAAATAGAGACGCAATTACATATTGGAGACTAGTGTTGTAAAAACTGATATACTTAAAATTATATGAAATGCATTTAAGAAGATTCCCGAGTTCATGTTATTATGATATCCATTCAAAAGATAAATTGACATTCTATCAGAGATAACGTACATGATAAAAAAAAAATGGGACTGACATTAAGTTGCCGAAGAGCCTTTGTCAATCCCGTTGAAGTAGTTAAAGAAATAAGAAACGCTTTGAAAGCGATTACAACTTGTCTAGGCCCCCTTGCTGATCTAAGTGAAAAGAAAAGTAAGTGATGGGTGGCTGATACATCATCATCTGCTTAGCCTTTTAATGGCATAATTAAAATGCATGTATGCATGCAGCTGAATACCAGTATTTTACATGGAGCGACTGCCTATCTGACCTCCACAACCCAGTCACTGGGTAATACGATACCCCTTGATAAGACTAGTTGTCAGACTTTCGGGCTTCTGACGACCCGTAGCGACTGTCAAAGAACCATGAATGACAGCCGGGACCAACGGCTTAACGTGCTTTCACGCACGGAGGGACGGAGGCACGGAGGGGTCTTGGTATGTAAAGGCGAAGGAAGGAAGGTGGACGTGGAAGTTCACCCATCCACGGACCAACCGAGGCAAGCGTAGCTTAACCTGATCGATCGAACCGTGCGGCTGTTATTTCTTAGCCACTAGCTCCTCGGGGTGGCTGATACATGTAGGCAAGAATTATAAAAGAACTCCCAATTATTACGATTGGCAGACGGACAAGAAGAACGTATTGCATACATAAAACTCACGACTCCTTTCTATTGGGGTAGGCAGAAACTACAGAATGCCACCTGTCAAGAAGGATTTGCCTCCCTCCTAGAAGGTATTGTTTGAATAAAAAACAGTACCTAACTGCCTAGGCTAGACGATAATCGTTTAACTAATTTCTTCACGTGATTCTTTGACGAGAGGACACGGACAAGATAAACCCACAAATAGTCCATTTATCTCCCTGACTACGTTCACATGATCACATCGCTCAAAACTTGACAAGTCATCTCTCAGCCAACGAACACATTCCAGTTTAATGAACCAAAACCTAAATAAGCAGAGAACTAAATGAAATACAAACTGCAAATAACCGTAAAATAAATACGACGGCTTGAACAAAGGTCTGAGGATACTTATCTGTCAGTTCCTTACCGTTCTCTTATTTATTTTTGGTTTTTATATCTTTTAAGTAGGATTTAATGTTGTTTTAAGTAGGGTTTACGTTGTGTTTTTCTTTGTGGAATGTTTTTTTGCCATTTTCTTTATCTACCGTTGTTTAGTTGTTAGTAAGGGCTTTCAATTCATCATCATTCTCAGCCTTTACCGATGTCTACTTTGTACCTACGCTGTCTCCTTTTTCGACTATGCTGTCTTGTTCTGTGTCAATCGCATTCAGTCTATCAGCAATATCAAAGACTGCTGCTACTGCTACTTATCGATAATTAGCTTATATATGTCAGGGTCAGAATCATTAGTTGATAGTCTGATTGCATCCTAAGATTATTCTTATTTTCAGTCACACCTATGGCTGTTACAGTGATTTAAGTTACCTAGAACGATTTTAAGTTACTAAGCGGTTATTTTATTCTAAGCAGTCTTTGGTCGTCGTTAAATTTTGTAGCCTCCAATGAAAGTAGAAGCACCACAAAAGACAACAAGGACCTAGAACTCAGAAGCTTGTAATATTATGTACAAATTTCCGAAAATGAACTCAAAGCGACGATTAAATTAGCATTTAGTTGTGCCCAAAGTGCACTTCGCTTTCGCTATGCTCTTTTTAATGGCCCCTAAAACGGTTAACTTGGTCGTATGCAGATGAGAGTGCATGCTTACTTTTGTCTAACTGAACAAAAAGTACCAAACTTTAGCTACGTAAGATTCGTTTAACCGACTTTAAAACTGAGGAGAAGCTTGTGATAATCACCAAGCTATATAAAAAAACTACTGCTGATCGTAAAGGGGTAGTTTCATGCTCACTGGAGACTTACTCAGACTTACTCCCCTCTTCTAAGTCAAAGTCCAATCATTTATTTTAATTATGCCATTAAAAGAATAAGTGACAAAATTTACAAAGAAATAGAATTGATAGGAAAGAAGCTCTATAGTTGTTTTATAATAATCTTTTTAATTGTTAGTCTATCTTTTCTCAGACCTAATAATATTGTCTTTTAAAACAATCAAGAAGTAGAGGTCGAATTATTATTTTTCTGAGAGTACCTTATTTCTTTTTTCTTTCCGCCTTGTTAACCGTAACATCAAACAGCCTTTTCACTCAAATCGCCTCTACAAACCACACCTCATCTACTCTTTGTTAAACTCTTACACTATAATTACTGCTAACTTTGTGCCGTACCCATTATTTCTACGAGAGCTAACGAAAGACGCACCTTTTACACTGAATTATTAAAATTAAACCGTTTCACATTGCGGGTTGCGGTCTCAAAGTCGCTTCGTTGCGGCCGCAAGAAAGTTGCGGGATATATAGAGAAGGACAAAGGAGCTAGCCCGGGGCCATTTGTTCATCGTACGTATTTGTTCGCGCCTAATTAAACATGGAACAGTGGGAGCAGGTATATCAAGGGAATTAGGGATTCAAGCGTAGATGTTAATGTATTGCGATTCCAGGAGATGGGTCTTAGTTTTATTGTGTTTCTGTTAGTTTTGTTTTCAGGGGGTTTGCTGAAGTTGAAATATATTTATGGAGGTCGTAGGTTCTCTAAAAGTTCTGTAATTTGTGTCAACCTGGGGATAGTTATTGGTTCATGAAGCGATCTATAGCTACCGGTAATTATGCTTGGTAAGGTTCTTTATAAATAACTGCAGTAAATTACACTCATAGGTAGCTGAAAAAAAAAATATTGAAAGACAGTTTTCCATGGTGGCGTGTAGCAAAAATTGTTGTCCTATAAAAAACTTCAATACCTACTCAAGCCAAATGTTTGGGACGGGCTGATAATTTTTTTCGCAATTACGATATTGATTCCATAGAGAAAGTTGTTCAGTTTGATGGTCTTCCACACCTTTCAATTTGACTACACCTTTCTGGTACATGAAAATAGAAATGGTTTGAAATGGTTCCCACAGGAGGAGTAGAGGCAGACTACCTCTACTCTTACTTCACCGTCATAATCAAGCAACTTAAAAAAAAAAACTAACTACTTTTTATCATATTCCAACATTTTCTTCCTGAACGCACAAACATTTTCAACCAGCTTCATTTTATTTCCAAATGAGCGGAACTATCTCTTTGTTGAAGCTCACAGCCAGTAAAACGGTTAGCAGTTATATTAGCGACCTCATTCCGTTAATGAGAGCAATCCACAAACATTTGCGCGTGCACCGGTGTTTATCTGTGAACTGGCAACACTTTGCAATCAGGACCGATGTGGGCAATATCAGTAGCTCTATGTACTCACGGAAAATTGATATTGTGAGCTTAGAGCCGAATGGTGAACGTCAATATGGCAGTTTGTTCTTATGATATATTGTTTTATGGAGTTACGTTAATTTAGTAATGCACTCTTTTGTGAATGGGGAAGTGGTACGTTCGTCATTTCGACCTATGAATATAATACTCTTTATTACGTATCTACACCTTACGAATTACAGTTATAAATGGAGATAATTTTGTTCGGCGACTTGGGATAAAAAATTAAAAGTCGCCGGCCAACAATGAATTACATTTTATTTGAATGGTGGCAATAGTAGATATGTTACGGGTAATAGCCGAAGTGCGGCTACATCTAATTTTAGCCGGGTTCAACTATCGTAGGGATCCTATTTCTGTGTAAGGGTTTAAAGTAACCTAACCATTTTTTTTTTGTTTCCGTGGTGGAGTATCCTCATGGATGTCCGCCGCCCTGGAGCGGGCGGCGTTGTCTGTCAGACTCTTACTGATTAAAAACCACCCCGATGTTCCATCTCACACCTCCGCCGGTGGTCGCGGGAACGTACGATCGTTCCGCAATCTCGGGGTGCCCTTCGCCCGCTTTCGACTTTGACGACATTATATAAAATAATGAGTTCTATGTGTACACTAAAAATATGTATTAATTATTAAAGGCCGAATGTCCTTTACATAGGGTGACACAATGGGCGGTCTTATCACTAAAAGAAATCTTTTAAAGACAACCTTTTAGATATGCTTTGGTATAATTTTTCTTTGAACCGAGTCAACTAGAAATAAGTACTTAACAAAACTTTTTTTTAACTAGATTTTGTTTTCTCATATTGACAACCTTGTTAGTAGTCGTAAAACACTCTCAATGGTACGATAAAAGTCATGCATATTTATGTTATGACAATGGACATGGGTCAAAATGTGTTCAGTATGCAGCTCATATTATTCCAATATTTTACCGGAAACCTTGACCCTGGGACAAAAAACCATAAGCATTAAATACATGAGCTAACTTACCTTATAGGGCGGAAGGAAGTATGGGTAACGCAATAATACAAACGACAAAATTATCGTCGAAAACATCTCATACAGTTGACTATAAGAAGGCCGACTCCAAATAAATCACTTCACGGTTTTACTACTACCTTAATCCGTGGTATACCTATGAATATCTTATCGAAACCTACCCGAGTCCGCATTACAATTTAAAATCGCAACCGCCCCGCATTACGCGCGTCCAAAGATATCAAATCTTCTCAAAACCCCGCTCCATACTTTCAGTACAATATTCGCGAAAATAAATCCGCTTAACCACAGAGAGACTGGCGAAATAAAATATTCTATTAGCAAAATCCGTTGGCTCATAATTCACTCAGAGAGCAGCGCACCGTGGGCATGGCAGGTGGTCTTAATAAATACGAAAATGGCCTATCGCGAGGTTAGTAATAAATTCAAAAGGCAATCAACGCCACGGGGGCGGGTAAAAATATTAATAGCCGAGAGATAATTATGTATTCATGACTTCCAGCCTCAGTCGGGGATGAAGTGGAGCCGAAGTATCGGGGTAAACTAAATCCGCGGGGATTGGGTGAAGCACTCGGTGCCATGACCGCGACCGCCAACGCTGCCGCCGCGGTACCGCCGCGTCTCCGCCGCGCAAACCTCACTGAATCTCACGTTTTTAGCAAAGTGCACGGATTATCGGGCCCCTACAAACTTTGACTCCATTTTATACCTATACCCTTTTTCGTATTAACTAAACTTTCATTACAAATTAATACACAACATAACTTAAAATAACGCCTGTAATCCCTGAAGGGAGATTAGCGCGTTCAAACAAACAAACAAACAAACTCTGCAGCTTTATAATATTAGTATAGATGGGAAATTTGGGTCAGGGATCTTAAATGTCAGTATGTATATAATTATATATGATAATTGTATGTGTATAATTATATATGACTGTGATGGTATCGGTGTGCCCATTAGCAAACCCACATTTCGCCAGTTTCATAATGTTATTACATTACATGGGATTATTACCAATAACCGGTGAGCCTATTGCCATCATCCTGATACAAATCCAGACATACTACTGAAAAATTTCTCCTGCAAAAAAAAATTTATACTGCTTCAAAATTAAACCTGTGCTTACACAAGAATTACCTACAAGTCAAATAGTAGATCCAACAAGCATTCGTTACGGCAAGCAAAATGTAACTGGCTAATGCCTGCGGCTTAGATAGGCAAGGTTTCACAAAATCCATACTCAGAAGTCATGAAGCGAAAGTTGGGAAAGCAAACAAACTAAACATGGCCATTATTTACACTTTGTTATATGCGTAGCTGGACACAACCTTGTTCTAGTTAACTGATGGACTTATTTAAGTCCTCCAGTGGGAGGTCACACAGGTAAAGGACAACAAAGTCAAGTTGTTTTTATAGATTACACTTATCATATTAACTCCTACAAAAGTTATTTTTGTAAACAAAACCCGGGTTTCGGAGATTTTCAAAAAAATCTAAATATCCTAAAAACTGGGTACTTTATTTTGTTTGGCACGAACGGCCATTATTGCTCTAAAAACAGCCTATTCTATTCTAGTTATTTTGAATTAATGCAGAATCGACAAAATATAATTTATTACATGTTTTTGAAAGACATCATAGCACTATCAAAATTCAAGGTCATATCATATAATTTGAAACGGAACGTCATATAAAGGGAATAAAACAATATCAACACTTTTTTACTTTAAATTAAATTCCCTGTTCAAAAATTAAATCCCCGACGCGTAATGTCGTCAAAAATTATGAAAATACCTAATTACAAATTTTTTGATCTTGATGCATGACACTTTTTGGTATAGGTACAGTCAACAGCAAAAGTAGATGATCAAAATCAGAAATTCAATACTAATGAACGGAGTTCGCGTCAGAACTGTGTGGCGTCGAAGTACTACTACTTAGAATACTTACTACGTAGAATACTTTTGAATCACTTCGACGCCACACAGTTCTGACGCGAACTCCGTTCATAGTATTGAATTTCTGACTTTGATCATCTACTTTTGCTGTTGACTGTACGACTTTTGGTCATTTTCCTTTAAAAAACAGAAAAAAAAACAGCCCGGCTGCTATTTGAGATTGAAAGTGCCAAAAACCATATGTTTATAACAAGTGTTTTAAGCATAACATTTAAGAAGTACCAACTTTTAATTGAATATAACATCCCGAACACGTTTTAACTATTACAACATATATCTACAATTATCCCCCTGGCGATTAATTAATTATTATTTGAATTTGAAAGTACCAAAAATTATATTTTTGCCAACGTATTTTGGATATTCAAAAACAGCCAAACACAGCAGTTTCAAAAACTTTAATTTTTGGGTACAAAATGAATGATGTCCTTTGATATAATATATTTATTTATTTTAGTTTTCAGTTCTACACATTTTAGATGGTGCCAACATAAACTCATTAGAGTTTTACATAATTTAGAGAATTAAAAAATAAAATTACTATGAATATAAGTGAAATATGATCTAATACTAACGAGCGAACATCGGTGACCAATCTGCCCGTCCATCCTTATAATGAAAGCGGTGGAGGAATGTTTATGAATTGATACAGGTTGTTCCTAAAAGACCCCGAGGGGCCCGTGGCTAAATAATAACAGCCGCACAGGTCGATCGATCAGGTTAAGCTACGGTTGCCGCGGTTGGTCTGTGGATGGGTGGCCATCTGTACATACCGTGACCCCTCCGTGGCTCGAAAAGCACGTTAAGCCGTTGGTCCCGGCTGTCATTCGTGGATCTTTGACAGTCGTTACGGGTAGTCAGAAGCCCGAAAGTCTGACAACCAGTCTTACTGAAGGGGTATCGTATTACCCAGTAACTGGGTTGTGGAAGTCAGATAGGCAATCGCTCCATGTAAAATACTGGTATTCAGCTGCATCCGGTTAGACTGGAAGTTGACCCCAACATAGTTGGTAAAAGGCTAGGCAGATGATGATGTTCCTAAAAGACTGAAGCTTGCTTGCTTGATCTTACTTTGTTGTATTTAAGAATGTTAAGTATTAAAATTTAATACACAATGAAAGGTGCCAATTTCTGTCTCTTTCCGTATGGTTCCAATTTGTATCAAGCACAAGATAATCTCCCAATGTACAGCCCCGTAACTACTGTTTATTAATCCACAGTGACTGAAAACAAAACAAGCCAAATCAGCTTTTCGCGTTCGGTTGCAAGTCATCAATCAATCGTTAATCCAACGACGCAATATCCATAAAATGGATCGCGGGAGGTCGGCGTGCATTGGGTACGCATTGGGTACGTAATTCTGGCGGAGCGAGCCGACGACAATGCCGCAATCGGACCAGCAATCTGCATAATGGATTGCTGGGCGAACGCTTCGTCCGGTCGCCGCTCATTCAATTGTCGCGGTCGCCGATGTGTCGCACCGTTATTACGGAGTACGGAATTAATAATTTCATGCCGTATGGGCGTGAAGTTCACGCCTCATTGGAGGTTAGATTTTTTGTGCAATGTTTTTTTTTGTTTTGTAATTAGCTGGTTTCCTGATGCTCGGTGGAGCTTTGTTTGGGTTGTCACAAAATTTGTTTGAGTAACTTTTTAACACACGTTTTGGCAATTTTAATATGACCTACTTTACCGGTACACAAAACCTTGACACAACCAGCAGATTCATAAATCAAATAATTGTTGTCGACATGTTATTGTCAATCGAAATCAAATAAGAGAAAATATATATTGATCTGTACGCAATACATAGATGAAACTACGAAGGTAGTAATATCGAATCGTTGCAAATATATGTATGTCCTACAGTAAATTGTGCGAGTTAGTAATTTTGAATTTGAAATGCAAAATAATACTGTCACAGTACAGACACAAGCTTACTGGAACATGTCCCATCGGGGATCTTTGCATATTTGACAAACTGTTTTGTCATATTCTAATAATTTATTCAACGAATGTAGGCAAAGCTGTAATCTATTGGAGTAGCTACACTTCTCGGTAACGTAACGTGCAGCGCCACAATTAGGAAGGTACCTATGTGTTGCATTGACTTGGAGCTATCGTAACTTGTTTTCCAAAATCTAGATTATTGTTAAAAGAAGGCACATGACTTGTATTTTACAGCTTGTAATGCATCCTAATGTAAGCCCGGGTTTATTTCAAACATCAAGAGTAAATTGCTCGAACTTGCCATGACAAAAAGAACACTAATAATAATCATAAGCGCGGCCGGCGCGCGGCGGCGGAGGTGGCTTGCCCGCGCCGCGGCTTCCACGCTTCCGGTCCGTCACAGGGCAGGCACTTTCTTCCAGGCAACCTTTGGGTCTTACTGCGATATCGCAGGTATACACACAAACCACGTTTTATTTAACTTACGCAAGTTGTATCAATCAGTATGGATATAAAAATCTAAATAATCTTTATACATATAAATAAATCTAATTCTGTAGAAAAATAAAAAAAGTCCTCCAGACCGTATTTTGGCCAAGGCCATATCAATATTAAAAATCTTTTATGTTTTAAATAAAAAGATTGACTTGGCAATCGCACTAAACAATTAAATATAATATAATATGTATTACTTGTGACATATATTGTTTTCATGCGATGGCCTCTACACGTAAAGTGGGGATGTTTTTTTTTTCTCGTCTTCCCCATGGTGTGGGGTATCGTTGCATAGGTCTTTTTTTTTTAAGTAAGTATTGCGGGTTTATGTCAATCAAAAATTATTTTCCGATTCAGGGATCCGTTTGTGAAATATTAAGCTCTAAAGTGCTCATTTTTGTTAGAGTCAAGTGTTTGTCCCCCCCCCCCCCCCCCTGTCAGCTAAATGGTTGCTTTTGGATATGTGAAAAAATTCACAGCAGTAGTATATATAGTGAAATTAAAAGGAAAACTATCACAGCTATACAAGTTCACGAGTAATAGTCGACCAACTAAAATTTGCAGTTGCAATGTACGGGAGAACATGTTTTTCAACTACAATGTTAAGTTTGTTCTTGAGATAAATTCATTCCAACTACCCCCACGAACCTTTCATTGTGCATGGTCCGACACGCACTTGGCCGGTTTTAATTTTCCTTTCAACGTCTTGAGAAAACGAGAAGACAATCGACTAAAAAAAACGTACGTAATAAGGTATTTAGTAGGTTTATTTAGTTAGATATTAGAAATGTTGTTATTGTTGTGTTTTTATTTGATATTGTATAGGTACATATTATTATTAGAGTATAAAATGTCCATAGTATAAGTGTTTTGTATTGTTTATTAGAATTTAAGTACTTAGTACCTATAAAAGTTAGGTTTTATACCTACCCACGTGTACATTAGGTTCACATTGTAAATATTCGTATGCCGCTATTAACGGCGGATGTGTTGAACTTATCCATTTGTACCAACCAACTTTGTACAGACGCCAGCACATCAAGTTACTACAATCTGTCAGATTTCTTTAATAGATATTCGACTTTATTGCTAAAACATAAGGTTCAAGGTTGATTGGGAAAATCTGACAGTTTCGGGTAGGTTGACCTGCTGGCGTCTGTACCTACCATATCCGACGAATAAATGTCTTTGTCTTTGTACCTACTCAATCCAGAAATTTTAAACTGCAATGAAAGCTGCATCTCTATCAAGAAGCAGCATCTTGTCCCGTCTCGCTGTCGAGTGTGTACCACAAGATGTACGGCTCAATAACGCCTCCTAATCTAAGCCGGGCTTTCAACAGCCGCACAAGATTTACTGGCCACATATTATATATGTGTTGTGAAGAGGAACAATAGCCAGGATATTGATTTAAAGTATGATATAGTGTGCGTACATCTTGATGTTAAATAAGATGTTATGGACATATAGCGAGTGTGTTTTGTTTTCCTGTTCTGGCATTGGGCAGTGATTTGTTGGGTTTGGCAATGTGGGTTAGTGACTTGGTAGAGGCTAAATGATGCGTCTGTTTTTCGGGTTTTCTTTTGTAAGAAAAGAAACCTTTTTTTTTTTTTGGGAAAAATTTCGTTGTGTAAGTAAAGAGTGGATGACAATTAATTAGGTTTTCTTGAATTGATTTTTGGATATATAATTATTGCTTTAAAATAACGGTGAGATAGTAAGATTGTAGTCGCACTGTGAAGCAACAGAAATTTACGACGATAAAGATTTTTTTTTGTTTGTATTTTAACGATTTAAGAGAAATTAGGTAGCAAAAAGAACGAAAATTAAATCATCCTCTAGACAACATTGAATTTAAATTAATTAACACCATAGATACCCACACAAACCTTACATATAAGCACACACGTAAACTATTAGGCAGTTGTCATCAACAATCAGATACGTATTACTAATTACCTCTTATAACGAGATTAGGCATACCGTTAATAATTAATTAGTCGTACATACTTACACGTCATCAAGTAATCGAGTCACGAAGCTTACGACTATGTTAATTGATTAATTTGCAATCATTGTGCTGTCGGGAATCAATTTGCCGAATGAGATCATATTGGCACTTGTAGGTACTTGGCTACATAGTTTTCCCATTAGAATTGTTGTTATGGAAGATTGATCTATGGATCTGTTTGGGATAAAGGTGGCTTATGCTTAGCGAGGGTGGAGCAAAACTATTAATGATTGTTATGGAGAAAATTATGAGGAAAGATTGATTCTTCTATCGTCAGATTTATTATTCGGGTTGAAGTAATAGTTTTATGAAATAAATTAGCTTCTGCCCGCGACTTGGTCTGCGTAACTTATTACCCCGTCGCATTGCATCGCCTGTCCGCGTTATTACTCCCTAAGTATAAATAGCGCGGGCATGCGATGCGATGCGATGGGGTGGGTGGGTCAGGTCTTCTTTCTGACTCTTTTACTTTTTGCTCGGCTCCTTTAGGTCCTAGCGTGGTGTTAAGTAGCTTATAACCTTCCTCACGAATTGGGCTATCAAATTCAAAAAGATTTTTTTCAAATCCAATTGGGAGTTTTAGATTAGCGCTTTCCAACAAACCAACGAACAAAGTCTTTAGTATAGATTATAGATAGATAACTAAAAAAATATTTTGTAGGTAAAGAAAATGCATTCCCAAAATTATATTAGGGCTCCTATAAACAGGCGCGACAAGCGATAAAATCGCGCGCGACACAAAGGCACCGCAAGTCGCGCAACGAGCGCAGCGGTGCCTTTGTGTCGCGCGCGATTATATCGCGTGTCGCGCCTGTTTGTAGGAGCCTTTACCCGTCGCGCGACTAATTAGCAGACATTTTATTATTATCGGTACACATGGTGTACACTCGACGTGCGAGGATTTAATCAGAGTCTTCCCCTAATTGTTGGATTACAGCAATAATGTACGTGTTAAGGCAAGAAAATACTACAAACCAAAATAAAAGAGAAAAAATTTTAAGTAAAATAAACAAATGGTAACTAACAACTTGCATTTATCATAATTTACTATGTCTGTGCGAATGTGTTTTAGGCTTTATCGTGATGTTATTTTGTTTTCTGAATCATAAAAGAGTTTTCACTTAGAGGGACTTTAGAAACTAATACAGGAAGTAGCTACAAAAGAACTATAGGTCATCATCATCATTTGTCTAGCCTTTTCCCCACTATGTTGGGGTCAGCTTGCGTCTAACCGGATGCAGCTGAATACCAGTATTTCACATGGAGCGACTGCCTATCAAACCTCCACAACCCAATCACTGGGGAATACGATACCTCTTGGTAAGACTGGTTGTCAGACTTTCGGGCTTCTGACGACCCGTAACGACTGTCAAAGATTCACGAATGACAGCCGGGACCAACTGCTTAACGTGCTTTCCGAGGTACGTAGCGGTCTTGGTATATAAAAATGGTCACCCATCCACGGATTAACCGCAGCAAGCGTAGCTTAACCTGATCGATCGACCCGTGTGGCTGTTATTACTTGGTCACAAGCCCCTCTAGACAAAAGAACTAGATATTACACAAATAATTCTACCTAAGCTTCATCATCTTCATACATTTAGAGCCCTTGACCTAACCACCTCCAGATTTCATAATAATATTTCTGAGCTTACCATACTTGATATTTTTATAATGTTTGGAAAACAACAAAATACCAACCTACACTAAATGCTGCTCCAATAGAAAACAGAAAAGAAAAAAGGCACCCCTACATGAACTCATTCAATTCTTTTTAAACCGAAAAGCAATTCAATTAAACTAAAAGGTAATCTCGGCTCCCCTATAGTCTATTAAAATACCTAATCCAGCAATTTCACTTACATAGTCAGTACAGTAATTGGAATCCATGAACGGCAGAACCATTTCTCGTATGAGCCGTCGGTCAATAGAAAAACACAATGGACCCGACACAATAGGGTCCATTCACTGGTCTTAAACGGTCGCGAACAAAATGGAAATTTGAGTGTTCTCTGAAACTCAAAACTATCCCTGATAGTCGATGTTACCTTGATTTTTTTCGTACAGTGTAATGTGAAGCCATTTTTGGACTATTGTGAGGATCAATCGGTTGATAAGTGATGACAGTATTGTTGTTTTGATAAGCCATTTTAGGGTTTGTTGGCTTGGGGCCTATGTCCAGCAGTGGACGTCTTTTGATGATGATGATGAATCTTTGAAGACAGAAAAATAAAGGTATATTATAAATATATTACTGAAACTATCACGACATTCACGCAGCCACGATTTGCTTGTAATGCTCCACGTTTGAGTACTGACTCACATATCTGTATACCAAATTCTTGTGAATACTCTAATTTGTGACGATAAACTACTTTGTATTGACGTCAGTTTTTTTAACAGTCTGCTGTCCTTACTGTGATTGTGTCTTCTAAATGTCACCTTTATGAAGCTCACTAACTTGCGCTTAGATGACTAGCAGTGCAGGCAGAGACAGTGACAATTTCACCACTTCCCCCTCCCACACAGTTGACGAGATGATCACCTACTGTGGCTATCAGTAATTCACAATGGATGTCACTGCCACTACCCTTGCATAATCCACCACTCACTTCTTACTAGGCGAAGTACTAGGCTAGCATAACAGCGAAGCACATATTATGACACAAGACACGAGCCACAAAGGAACTCGTAGGTATTCGTAACGTGTGAGGTGACTCCATAAATCCGGCTTGTTTCAGCTACACGTCATTTCATTTCAGACGTCATGACTCTTAATGCAAGTATAGTGCAATTTATAGGTGAAGCTTGGAAGTATATGGATTGTGGAACTGGATACAGGCACGTGTATGTCTGCAATTAAATACCCACCAGCTATTTATTTATTAACTAAGTTTTAGAAAAAAGTAAGATGGGCTCAAATTTTAATTAAAAAAAATTAAAAAAAACAACTCCTCGAGTTAGAATTGGCCTCAAATGTTATGAATTCAAAAAAAAATCGCGGGCTACTCTGGCGAATAAACTTTCGCTTTCACTTTACTTGATGAATATAACGTGTAAAAATAACGATAATGAAAATAAATACCCCCTAAATTAAGAATAAAATTAACATTTTCTCTCCATTTTATTTAAAAATAAACATTTCAACTTAGGTTTTAATTACAATCTAGATTACGTTTCACTGTGGGTCCTTTGGTCCCTTTCTATCGCTAGTTATTTTAGTTGGTATCCCTGTTAATTTTAGGTTCGGGCGAAAGAGATTCTTTCTCACTGAAATTAAAGAAAAACAGATCGCTCAATCATGGTCTGTTTAATTTATCTTACAACTTGTGAAAGCCAACCGGACCTATAAAACCCATTACATCATTGTTAGATACTATAGTTTTCGGTCGTTGCGTGATGTGTCAGCCAGATTAACAGAATTACAAGTATCGGTATTAACTCATCATCATCATCTGCCTAGCCTTTTCCCAATTATGTTGGGGTCGGCTTCCAGTCTAACCGGATGCAGCGGAATACCAGTATTTTACATGGAGCGACTGCCTATCTGACCTCCACAACCCAGTCACTGGGTAATACGATACCCCTTGGTAAGACTGGTTGTCAGACTTTCGGGCTTCTGACTACCCGTAACAAACTACTGACCATCGGTATTAACTACTTTACCTAATTAATCAGTCTTTGTTAACATTTTCTTGGCCCATTTCCCAGTTAGTATCTAATCTGGTTTTATAGGAGACTATACATATTTTAACACCTCGAGTTCTGAGTCGAGCTACACGATTAATGCTTGCACTGACTGGACTGGTCCACTCAAATCTGTGTGGTACTTTCCTCAAAATACCATTTCAGACATCAATATAAGTATTTGGACTTCATATGATCTGACCAAGTCTGGACTTCTTTTGGAAGACTGTGACCTCTGAGTTTCTTTCGGCCTTTCTTCTCAGAGTAGGTAGTCAGATAGGAAACGCCGACCTCATCTAGCTTTTTTTTTATGATTTAGGTATCCTATTTACAGAATACAAAAAATCATTTCATTTCATTTCAACACATTCAACGCCATGTTGGGCAATGCTGGGCGACACTTGATTTCACCCACACACAATTTGTAAAGTGTCAAAAAACGTTTTTGTCTTTAATTATTACTACGATTAAATTAGGCATTTTAAACCACTGACGCATTGATTTAACAATAATAATAATATATCTCAAATAAATACCATCACTCAATATTATCTGACATGGCCCGCTCTGGGGCCGTATTCTCTATCCGCGCGAAATGAATGCGAAATTTCGCTTGGCGTGATCAGCTATATAACAAACTACAGACCTTAAAACTGCCGGGTCAGCGGGATTGTCCGAAAGGGTTACCGCTGGCCCGGAACATAAAGGGCTAAGGAAAGAACATGGGTGGGTTATAGTCAGTAAGAGTCTGACACTCCCTTTCGCTCCACCCAGAGGTCGATTTCTAATAATCAAAAGCTACTATTATAATTTATATAAATACTTACATGAATGATAAACTGTGACTGGAATTGCATTAAATTTTAAATATTTTATTGAGATTACTTCTACATTTATCTATTACATTCACGCATATAAAATAAACAATAAATATTGTATAATTATTTAATCTATTATTCATGTTCTAAATGCTATTATTTAATTTTAATGTTTAATTTAACTATTTATCCTTGTTACTTATGTTGCTGTGCACTAACAGGGTCCATTTAACTGTATCTTAGCTTTAAGCCTATTTGTAACACCTTTATTCACATTATGATATGCAAATAAATGAAATGAAATGAGGAATTTACGTGGTTTCGAAGCGAGGAATCATTGAGTGGTCATAGTGAACGATTATCGTAATTTCTACCACTTAAGCCACGCGTGTCAAGATGTCATTCGTTTCTGTATAGGAACCGAAATTCTTAAAAGCTTGCTCCGAGTGCTATAAACCAAAAATTTAAGATTTAGGTAGAGTAAAAAAACAATGCCAAAAAACTTAAAACCATTTGCAACGAATGTCCTAATATCGTCTTAACAAACCTTTTTTATGTTTAGGCAGAATTATTATGTCATACAAAAGTAATAGGTATTGTGTGTTTCTAATTCGTGTTTGTGCTTAAAAAGTCCGTCAGGACATAGGTCTAAATGTTTTGGTAAGTTATACGAAGATGCTCCATGAACTTTAGGTACAACATTTTTGACGCTATCTGAAGATAGGTAGGTAGGTCTTCCTCCTCCATTCTACTTCCATAATCTGCCACTCTAGTCTCATATACCCGCGGGCAAAGCAAGAGATGAATCATGTATGAGAGATAAGATAATAACCTACACAATATGGAGGAAACAGCGCTCGGCCGCACCTACATTAGGTAATAATAGAGAATCCTTCTGGCTACCTGTGGACTTTAACGTAGACTTAGTAATGTTGCACAGCGTCACACTTTTTAGTTTTCTTCACTGGCGATTGAAAATGTGTTATTTTATAAGTCAAACAAACAGTACAAAATCATCCGTACCATGATAATTTTACAAACTACGAGTACTTATGTGTAAAGTGTCATGTATTTTAGGTAGCGAAGGGTAAAGTTGCAGTGGAAATTAATGCGATAAGTCGAGTTAGTAACTAACCCCCTTACTAATAAACATATTATATCAGATGAATAGTTACACAACGATTTCTGTCTTTCAGTCGTCAGTAGTTTGACTTTCGAAAGAAGAAGACAAAGCGTTGTGTAACTATACAGACGCTATAAAACGTTTTTTTATTAGTAAGGGGGTAAATATCAAAATCTGTGCGTTTCCAAATCATTCCCTAAGAGGATTGAAAATTTTTATATTGAGCTTGGCATACCTACTACTGTTGCGCCATTTTGATTTATTTTCAAAATGGCGGCCACGCATGAAACCTATATAAATAGCTGATATCAATGCAAACAGAAAACATCAAAAGAACAAACCCCGTAAAGCGTCACGTTTCCAAGAAATATTACCTAACGTTCAAAGTTGATCACGTGACATCCATTTTTGAACCTGCGTTCATCTGAAATAAAGCATAATAGCCCGACAGCAGGTATTATGACACGGACCTTCAAAACCCTTTTACCATTTCCAGTTCAAAAATCTATGTCCATCTATAACTTCCAAACACTTATTAAATACCCCGTGCTCGTGCCATAGTGTGGGGCTGCGAGCAGTAACGAGCACAACATATCATTTGCTCGAGTTTGAAATCCGAAATGGCTGCAAACGGGCACAACAAGATGCACACTTATTGCGCTCTCTCATTGCAGACTCCGACCATCAACTGGTTATGTAGATGAATTGATTCTGGGATTGGTTTACGTGGAGTACCTATAGCATTTGTGTCTTGACTTCCCGTGGACCATTCCATACATAGTTTGTAACATGACATGAGGTGAACGTGAAACAATACTTAACGTGTTAGAAAAAATAAAAGGCTTTTTTTATGCAATAATTTACTTTATTCGCAATTTTCTTGCTTTATGTGGGTGCTTATTTACTAAAATTTGCATTCTAAGTACATACGTATCGACTCGTTACTTTTCTAGTTTCATTCATATTCAAAGAAAACTATGTATTTAAAAAGTGCTGTTATGGAATACCAACAATTCCAAGCTACTATTTCGTACTCAAAACCGCAAACATGCTGTAAGCAAATCTGAGAACCTGAAAAGAACACCCTTCATTAGTTTATCGCCTGAAAATTTTATTTCAGTGAGTTCCAGCAACTCCTTCAAAAGATGTTGAGATTTCAATAAAATTTTAAGTTATGGATTTACGTTAACTTTCGTGTAAAAAACACTTCTTCTGCTTGCAATTCTTTTGTAAAACCGAACTATGTATGGGCTTGAACCATTGTCCTTGTAGAAAAAAAAAAGAAAAAAAAATACTCAGGTTTTGCTAACTAGTCAGGTTTTGTTCCTTCCATTTAATGTTAACATTGTTCTCTAATTAAATTATTAATATTATTATTGTTTCTCGTAACCAGACAAATTGTACAAAGATCTTTTGGAACTTGTCCAAAATCGGAACTAACGGTCCTGACAAATGTCACTCAAGCGCCAAAATTCTTGCACAGCTTATAATTATATTTCTGGTAAAAAAAGACTTGTTCTCTAGTTATTTACCGAAACAAAAGTGGTGAGAGAAAGCGGCACGATCCTACAAAATGTTGGAGTGATGTTGCGTGACCAGCGCAGCATGGCAATCAGGAGCAGACGACGTAATTGTGGAGACGCCGAAACCCAGTCACTCAAGTATACTGACGTTATTACTGAATCACTCTGAAATTGCATTATAAAGTTAGATAGTTAGTCACATTTCCCGATCAAATAAAAGGTACCTAAGTCAATTACATGCGGTTTTGATTACCTATTTTAATTTGTAAGTATATAAACATGGATTTTTCTCAATAATCTAGCATTTGGACAACTTAAAAAGTTAAGTTAGTTACTTAAGTTAAACTTTATTTGTTGCAAGTACTCGTTCCTATCCGATTATTTTTTGGAGAGATGACCTGCGGGGTAATTGCGTAACGAACATCAACGACAATTGATCATAATGCCTCTTTTTGACAGTGCAGCCACGTTCATTGCGTTATTTACGTTGTAGAGCAGACGAAATTTTCAAACCTTTAAAGCAATGGATTAAGAATTTATTTCGAAATCCTCGGATAGTGATTGAGAGTGTGTTACGCAATTAAGGTGCTAATGCAGTTTAAACTACTGGCAACGTCTAGAAAGATTTTTACACGCTGAGGTTGTATGGGATAACTTTAAATAGATTTACCTCATGTTGCACCATGTTACCGAAATAGCAGTACAGTAGCACCTGACATAATAATATTATTAAGAGGGTTGTCATGAACGCGAATGACATCGATAGTACAGGAGTCTGAAAATGAAAGAATGTCTTTAAAACAACTCATACTGTGCATTTGTATCAATAAGTATGTCGCTTAGATTCTCAGGTCAGCCGCACTTTAGTTACATGCGTTTTCGTACGAATTTCGTACGGCTGTGACCCGTGACCATATCGTATAAAAAATCGAACAAGTTGGGATAGATTTCGGACGTCGGAAGTGTCGGAACAATTCACGCGCAAACGCACGACAAACTCGCATCTTGTGTGCGAAGTGTCACAGTTTACTCGGAGGATCGGGATGGATCGTGCGTATTCATACGAGTCAAATTCGTACGAAAATGTATCCATAGTGCTGCCGGCCTCAGGCCAAGATTCATACACCTCACTTATTAGCACGTACTTTCGCACAACTGTCAAACTACAAGTGCAAGATAGAGACGGGAATACGTCTAATTCAAATCAGTAACGTAGTCTTTCTTCTATACAATCAATATGATGACTGAACAGAAAATTGGCATAGGTGAGGTGATGGCTATGTGATCGCTATTTTGTCGCTGTTTTATGTAATAAAAGTGTTATACAGAGGCCTGAAAATACTGGTTTTACACATGTTTCTTACTTTTTTTTAAGACTTTATTCATATGGGAGATAGTTTTTGTGCTTGTCGGAAAAAATTAAACCTTAAGGTAGTGGTAGACCGCGAAATTCAAATTTTCTTACGTTTTTTGGCAATTTTCAGGTCAGTGTCAGGTTGTATCTTGATCAAAATATGATTCGCGACAATAACAGGTACATATTTAGAAAATTATAATCATTAGAATCATTAATATATCTTTCTAAGTTAGATTTCTACCACCAACCACCAATAATTTTCTAAAAGAAAAGTACTTATAATTTTCTAAATATGTACCTGTATTTTCGTTAGGAGCTTTTAGCGTTTCGTTTCGGAGCGACTGCCTGTGTGCCCTCCACAACCAAGTTACTGGGTAACACGACGTTAGTAAGACTGGTTGTTGTGTACGCGTAACGTCTGTCGAAGATTTTCGAATGACAGCCGGGGCCAACGACTTAACGTGCTTTCCGAGGCACGGAGGGGTCTCGGTATGTAAAGATGGTCACACATATAGGGACCAACCGCGGTAAACGTAGCTTAACCTGATCAACCCGTGCGGCGGTTATTAGCTACGAGCCCGAGTTCACCAATAAGTGTAGAAAAATAACCTTTTTTATCCAAGAAACGCTTAAATTAGATAGTTCCTGACGTGTGGGTAAGTAAATTGTGACTTACGAAACTCATTTTATATGACAGCACACAAACTGTGACGCTACAGCTAAAGAACTGAAATGACGTGGAACTGTTGAACACATCGCCTACTTCCTTTGTATACCTGAAACGTAGAGTGAACCAAAGCATAAAGTAGAAAATATATGGTAGTAGTGTATGTAATATATAACCAACAGTAAGCACTGTGATAAATAACCAACTGAATATTAATAAGAGTTCCCGGAAGATGGACCCAAAACATTTTAAAAATTACTGTTATAAAATAAAATCAATTAAAGATCCAAACAGATTTACTCATATCAATATTTGAAGGCGCGGTAAGAAGCAAATGTTTAGATAAACGACAATCGTAGACAGAGTAAACTATAGACTGCTGCATATCTTCTTTTTCATTCGCACTAGAAAAAGAGAAATATATTAACGTCACTAGCAAAGAAAAGAGACAGAGTAAGAATATTTCTGTCCCTTACTGCGTGTCGGCTAAGCACATCATTGAGCACACAATGATGTGACGTTTTTGACAATGATGTTCGAACACAACAAGTTTGACGTTTATGAATGAAATAATAAAAACTACAGCGCGATTAAACGAAAAATAAGATCTTTTTCGTGCATGATTCAATAATAGTACATTTGCGCAAAGCTGTGAAAATGGTAAGGTGCAGTGTAATAAGCTGTAAAAATGATAGTACGATGAAGATTGTCGAAATTTTTTGTCCCATTCGGTGGCACGAATACCATGAGTCTATAGATTACTCTGTCTACGGCGACAATAGCGCATCGCGCCAATAAATTAAAAGATTCAAAACAGCAATGCGTTTGGGGTTAGTGGAATCGAATGACCACCAAAATATGATAGTTTACTAAATATAGTTTAAGTTTATCGTTTAAAAAAATATTTTTGAGCTCTCATGGTACTATTTTATTTTTATGAAATATTTTTGTTTCTATGTCTTTTCTTTGAACATTTGACAATACACTCTTTTTTTCTGGCTTGTAATATGTATACCAATATAAACGCTTAACTATGCGACCAAAAAACTGAGCCTTTTATGGTGTCCTACGTTTGGGCAGCGCCGTAAGAAAAAGTATAGGCATGATGCCTATACTTTGTCAAAAAGTATAGGCATGATGCGATATACTTTTTGACTAAACTAGGCACCCATCACAAGAGTTTTTATTTTTAAATTCTCGCATACCACACCACAGCTTCATATCTCTGCACATAATGCACAAAGCGACTCTGCAGATCCTTGTCAACAAGATCCCTATATACACAATTGTCCCTGGGTGCGTCGTCCGTATCGAACAAATGCTCTAAATTGTACTTGATGATCTTCAATTGGACTTCCGCCTGTGCATAATACGTCGCTATGAGGCAGTCGAGGTACAAGTGTCCGTACGCGACCCACGGTACGGGTGCCACTTCCTGTAATACTGAACATGAGTATCTGTGGACAATAATTCAATTATTGTAGTTTGGGTGGGTTTTTGTGTTGTATAGAATTTGTAGCGTCCGCAATAATTGCAACTAAAAATTAAATTAGGGAATCAGTAAACTGACTGTCACGGAAATGCTCAAAATGTGTGCTATTAGTGAAGATATGAATCAATGAATTAATGAATAAAAACATTTAATTAAATATGTTAATCACAGGTACTTTCAAGAAAAAAAGGAAATACAAGGCAGTCTGAACATTTAAAAAATTACTATAATTCACCGGCACCTAATACGTAATACGTAGTTACCTATTAAGGCTCCCACAGACGGCCGCGACGCAACAGTGCGACGCGATTCTGGTAGAACAATTTCCATGAAATTTTCATAGAAATTGTTCTACAGGAGTCACGTCGCACCTGTCTGGCCTTAACTAGTGATATTGCAAAGTTTCCCTTTTTACTTAATGCAAATAACATAATAATTATTGTGTAACCTTGGACCGACCTACTGACCTAGGCCTCTAGGAATTGTGCAGTGTTACGCAATGAGCTATAATATAGGCACATCTCGGTAATCATACATATCTCGTATATCGGTTTTCCTCCACATATAAATAAATAAAATTCATTTAATTCAGGCAAGACCCATATTTACATACAATTATAATATTACAATGCCTACTGCCACAGAATAAAATTTCTCTAAATAAAATGTCTCTGAATAAAGTTTCAACATAATTTGTATTTTTTATGGCGACATTAACTCTAATTTTTTTTTATTAATCTTTTCGCGGACCTTGAACTATTTATAGCCAGGAGGTCAAATTCCGTAATTAAAAACGTTCAAAATCTAGTCGCAATCTCATTTCAGCGGTAATCCGTGTTAAAAACTTGTCAAAAATGTAGGGAAATTAGAGGTAGGTATTTTTGACAGATTGAGACTGAAATCGGACTGTGAATGTTCTTAAAATTACGATATTTCACCGATGGTTAGGCGATGTTATTTCGTTCATCACCGTTGCTGATCACTGACCTCGTGGTCATAAGCTGAAGTCAGGGAAATTAAGCAGTGGCGCCGATTCTGTTGTTCACAAACTAAACTAAATTTAAGTTCATGCATCTTTTTCTTTCTATTTCATTATGAAAAGGACAGAAGATAAATATTAGTTTAGTCCTGTCAAATTAAGATACTCCATAGACAACTTAGACGAGATTAAAAAAATGGCTATTAAAAATACGTCAATTTACGTCAGGCGCTGATTAATTTGACAGGACTAAACTAATATTTATCTTTTGTCCTTTTCTTAATGAAATAGAAAGAAAAAGATGCCCGAATTTAGATTTAGTTTAGTTTGTGAACAACAGAATCGGCGCCATTATCAACTTAATGTGGTCGCCCCGCAGAGAGTTTTTGCAGCGATTCAGCGGCAATATAATCGCATAGTATCGATTCAGCATGGCCTCTGCATCGATGCAAACGCGAGACTGCATTTATTCAGCATCGCTACTAACGCGCGACTATCAATGTTGACTTGACCGAATCCATATTGCAATTTGCAACTGTAGCGTTCACATTGCAGGCATTCACAAGTAACCTCGCCGTCGGCCTCGCCTCGTCGCCTCGTCGTCGTAGTCGTCGTATGATGTAGCGATGCTGTATCGCGTCTTTATGAATTTAAAAAATTAACCGAATTCATATATAGTCCACAGGCATTCACAACACAAGTAACCTCTACAACATACAACTCTGTCTGTATGAATTCCGCATCGCGATATTAGCGATGCAGAATCGTAGTTACGTGGGTGAAGATAATACGTCCAGCGATAGCATCGCGCCTATATCGCGGTCTTTTTGCGATGAATCGCAGCAAACAGACGCCGTGGGCAACCGCCCTTAAATTGTTCGTATATTCAAATCCCAAACTGTCATTCTTTGTTTGTTGCATGAATTGGCTAGAACACGGTAAATTACCGTAGTGTATAAATAATTAAACAATTATTTTCCCTGACTGTTTAAAATTGAACCTTTCTAATGAGTGGTTGCCGAGAAACGGTAGATGGAGCGTTAGCAGACAAATTACTTATAGCCAGGTGGGGGACGACTTACAGAAAGAAGATCGCGGGGAAAAGCTGCAGAGAGAGCACAGACCAGGGAATCATGGGCAAAAGCGAGGAGGCCTACTAAACACAGCAGTGGATGGAACTGGGATGCCAATGATGATGATGATGTTGATGGTGATGATGATGTTGATGATGATGGTGATGGTGATGTTGATGATGATGTGATGGTGATGTTGATGGTGATGGTGATGTTGATGATGATGGTGATGTTGATGGTGATGATCATGATGTTGATGACGTTGATAGTGATGATCATGATGTTGATGATGATTATGATTTCGATGATGTTAATAATGATGATGATGATGATTAGCCTTTCTAAACTTACCCAATCCACGAATCAGTTTCAAAGGGCGAATATACAGAAACAATAGCAGTTGGGTCCTGGTACCTCCTCCCGAAGAGTGAGGCTGCCCATATAGAAATTGATACTGTTAAGCTAATCTTTATTAACTTCACACAACGCTGAATGTTTCTTGTAGTCTTAAGGAGCATCTCTTCGTCTTTTTTTGTATATGCTTGGAAAATTGGGTCTGAAAATGTACACCTGAACATATAGATAATTCTTTTTGAGACAGACGAACAGAAAGAAAATTAGTCTGGGTCGGTGTCACCGGATTCGGTGAAGACACACATATACAATTATTTTATATTAATATTTATTTTTTGTTTGTTCAAGTTTCTCAAAGGTGCAATCGGGTTTATCTTTTATCCCGAATGTCCAATTAGCAGACACAATAGAAATTCTATTGTTATCGGTACATACCCTGTACGCGCGACATGCGAAGGGATATTCATGGTGTATTATACTGATAAACTAAATATTTAATATCACCGTTGGAGAACCATGTTCTTTAGGTACTTGTAGAAAATATACACTTTTTTTTCATTAGCACATACTGTTCTACTCCTGGGCAAAAGCCTCCCCAAGTCCTTCCAGGATATCTCTATTATAAACTGAAAGCTATTTTTGATACATAGTCTCCTTGTAGTCATTCTCGTCGGCTTACTAATGTGAAGTCAGATATTGCTAAATTGTCTCACCACATAATAACTTATTAATTTTATCAATCCTCGGTATATTCAAGTTCAGCGCAAGGAATTTCATGACTAAGTTGAGCTGCGGTGATTCAATCACCGAAGCATCGAACACATCATCCCAGTTGTGACGTTTCTGCAATTACATAAACAAACATATAATATTTCTGAGAGCAGTGGTGGCCCAGTGGTAACGACCGCGACTTACGAGATAAAGGTCGTAGGTTCGAACCCTGACAGGTACTTTACTTTGTGTAAATTATTTCATCACCAGAATGCTCTCAAAACGGTTAAGGAAAACATCGTAAGGAAACCGGCATGTCTTAGAACCAAAAATTCGAAGACATGTGACATCTACCAACCCGCACTGGGCCTGGTGGATTACGGCCCACTCCCGCTCGCCGAGAGATGGCTCCTGAGTCCCAGCAGTGGGAACATTATAGGCTAATTATGGAAACCACCGATATGCCTTTTCTGACGATATACAAAAAATTAACGAAATCGGTCTCGAAAAAAATTTGTACATCCACCCTTAACAGGCGTCAAGTAAGGCCGCAATACTGTCAAGGGTGTGACGGTACATGGAAATATATGATAAGTTAAAGGAACCTACCAAGACCTACAAGTCTAACAGTCCCTACGACCATAAGCCCTATAAGCTCTACAGCCCTAACCTATTGTATCGGTATCTACAACGCCACATGGGACAACGCGTCATACTGACGTCACGCAAATCCTGCATCGCGCAAGCAGAGTTTACCGCGCAATTAGCATAGATACAACGGCCCGACATGAATCATCGGGCAGTTGCCCACCGGACACAACACCCGTCTGGTCGGAGGATCCTCTCTTTTCTATGGAGGTTGAGTGAACTTTACACCCTATTCCTCATACCTCTATACTGGTGACCCCGAACATGAACGTCAGCGCAGCCTTCGTGCACCTACTCCAGCGTGACGTCATCATCATCACTCCCGCAAGCTTTAGCGGCGAGTCACCCAGCCAGCCAGCTTCCACGGCTTCAATGGGTATCCTGATCACCAGCATGCAGCGACCGCGCATTCCTGGTCATCACCCTCAGCCTCATCAGCAACCTCGGCACAGCACACTGCACTTTCGGCCGGTCCACAAGCAGAGCCCTTGAAAAACGCTCTCCTGGTCGACGCCAGCAGTCAGCCTCAACCCGGCGCTGTACCACATCCGACGCACTGGAGCATAACGCAGCGCCACCCCAACTCACTGGGGACATCTTCGCAGACAGTTCCGACTCACCGTGAACTATGCGGCAACCGGTTCCGACTCACTGGAATTTCAGCTGGCCTGGCATGCATCGCAAGATACAAGACTCAGCCCACTATCCACCTCCGGTCTCCGGGGGGGAGTGATGTAGCGGTATCTACAACGCCACATGGGAACAATACGTCATACTGACGTCACGCAAATCCTGCATCGCGCAAACAGAGTTTACCGCGCAATTAGCACAGATACAACGGCCCGACATGAATCATCGGGCAGTTGCTCACCGGACACAACACCCGTCTGGTCGGAGGATCCTCCCTTTTCTATGGAGGTTGAGTGATCTTTACACCCTGTTCCTCATACCTCTATACTGGTGACCCCGAACATGAACGTCAGCGCTGCCTTCGTGCACCTACTCCAGCGTGACGTCATCACCATCACTCCCGCAAGCTTTAGCGGCGAGTCACCCAGCCAGCCAGCTTCCATGGCTTTTCAAATAATAGTACAGACGCCAGCACATCAAGCTACTACAATCTGTCAAATTACTTTAATAGATTTTCAACTTTATCGCTAAAGCATTAGGTTCAAAGTTGATTGGAAATTTTTTACAGTTTCGGGTAGCTTGATGTGCTGGCGTCTGTACCTACTTACCTGTATAATAAATGTAATATGCGTTACATTATATCCAAAAATCACCAAAAACGCAAAAGCTCTGTATGTTTGATGGCATATCCATAGGAACCTGTTGTTTGGTTTTTTCAGGAGCTTGAAGAATCCAGTCCACATCAATAGTTTGTATACTTCTGAAAAAGATTCAAAAGGGCTGGTTTTTTCGTCACTCATTTTACTAAACTGTTCCAAAAGTATTAATGTATTATCTTCGTAAATGTTCAACGATGACTATTCAATTACAGTTTAGTAATGAGTTCGGTCAATTAATTAGATGTAAGGAATAATTCATTAATCATTTTTAATCGTAGAGTTTTTCCGCCATGTGAGTAATTGGAGCGTAGTTTTTATTCATTTGATTACCTCTATGATGACTACAATGGTGTTGTGGTATTTTCTTTACGACAGTTTGAGTTTGATTCCGACTGTGATTTTGCTGTCGTACAAGTTTTAGATTAGATATTGAATAGGAGCCCGTATTTTTGAACAGTACATACACAAGCATGTTTTAATCTAATAAGTTTTACAATTCATGCTTATGTAGCGGTATGTACAACGCCACATGCGAACAACGCGTCGTACTGACGTCACGCAAAATCCTGCATCGCGCAAGCAGAGTTTACCGCATAACTAGCATAGGTACAACGGCCCGACATGAATCATCGGGCATTTGCCCGTCAGACACAACACCTGTCTGGTCGGAGGATCCTCCCTTTTCTATAGAGTATGAGTGAGCTTTACACCCTGTTCCTCATATCTCTATACTTACAACCCGCAAGAGTTAACTTGAGGCCCGAGCAGTCTCGACTCCCGCGCTGTTACCGCTCTCGCCATCGACGCCTCAGTACCGCGCGCTTACGTCATGGTAATCTACATTACCGTGCTTACGTCCTCGTCATCCGAGCGAAGTCTCAAGTTAACTCTTTCGGGTTATACTTGCTAGAATCCGAACGGCGTGCATGCCTATGTGAAATGAATGACTATTACCAAGACAACGTATTACCGGGATAAAAAGTATCCTACGTCATAACTACTAATAAATTTTGCATACCGGGGTATGCAAAATTTTGCCATTAGGGCGTAAAAAGGTAACAGACAAAGACAGACAGAGTTGCTTATGGATTAATATGAAAAAAATCTATGCTCTACCTAATATTTGCCAATTAAGTCAAATATTGGAGCAGTGGTGGCCCAGTGGTATCGGCGCGACTTACGAGTCGGTTGTGAGTTCGAACCCAGGCAGGCACTGTACTTTGTGAATTTAATTACATCAAAACGGTGAAGGAAAACATCGTAAGGAAACTGGCATGTCTTAGAACCAAAAATTCGACGACATGTGACCACCACCATGCGTGGTAGATTATGGCCCACTCTCTCTCATAGAGAGGAGGCCTGTGTCCCAGCAGTGGGAACAATATAGGCTAATTATGAAGTCAAATATATTGGTAAAATTTATTAGAGTGCCAGTGATCCAGTGGTTCGGGAATCCTAAACAACTTTTGAAAAAAAATCCTGAGCCTACTGTACAAACACATTTTTAATCGTCACATTAAGTTAATTAAAAGGCAGGAGCTATCAATCTATCATATAATTTGTGACCTCAGTTACAATGTAGACTAGTTAATTACAGGTATCACATTGTGACGGTGTAATTACTTAAATGACGGTTTTATCTCTGACGGCTGACGAATACGCCACTCTAATTATGTTAAACCTTGGTACCTTGGCACAAAGGACTGTAATTAGTAGGTTTGCTTGTTCCATAGGTCGGCATAGATAACGGTATGAGATAGGTATGTGTTAAAATAGAACTGTGTGACCTAAACTCGCCCTTAAGTCACGCTTTTCTGTGACATAATTAGTCCATTTTTACACAGAAAAGCGTGACGTAAGTGCGGGTTTAGGTCACACGAGATATAAAATAGTATACGATACGTGTGACTTAGTAGTCTATTAATGTACGGTGTTTAGCACCCACGCTACGCTCGGGCGCTAATTTCACCCCGAGCAATAATAGACTACTCTAGTCACACATATCGAAAGTACTATTAATTATTATCACATAAACTCATCAAATCATGTATCTTGGGAATTGAGGTATGAAAGGATCGTCCGGGAAGGTATTGCAACCATTCTAAAGCTCCGTGTTCCTAGAACAGCAGTGGCCGCCACGTAGCGTCCGCAATTTACCGGCGAAATAAGTTACTGAAACGTTATTTATGAAGGTATAAAAGATAAAATAATATGTAATTTATTTTGGACTAATTCACATTTCCATCATTTCATAATTTTTATTTTTTTCCATTTTTTGGTTTTCCTAGATACCGTTTTTGACACCGTACCGAGTCAAACCCCGCTGCCATCATTTTCAAAACAGCCGTCACTGCTGCTGTTATGTGGCGGTCACTGTGGCCGTATGTGGCGGCCACCGCTCTCCTAGGAAACCGACGCCAAACTGTCATGGCGTGTTCCAATTTCAAAAATTTAGAAGAGAATTTAGAAGATGAGCAGACAGACATTACTGGCAGGTGAGACATTTCAACTTTATCGTTTTTATAACGAGACTGTTTTAATGTTATGACGGTTTAATTAGAATCAAGCTAAGGCATGCTTCACTCTATGTGTCATGTAGATGAAATCTGTAAAAGTAAAACAACAAAGTAATGTATAGTAAGCATTTATTTTTCTATCTAACAGTACATTAAAGTTAGGTAACCACTTATGGCTTAAAATATGAACACATTAGAAGGGGGGCAGCCACACTTGGAAGTGGGGCCCAAAGTCTAACTTCTTTCGGAGGGCTTCTTCGAAGATTGCGTCCCGCGCCGCGTCACGGGGCCCCGACGTGTCCTTGCTGCACTCGCGACTCACCTCACGCGCCGCTCGCACGAACTTTGATACTTGGGCCACGCTTTCACGTACATCTTCCACTGGTAACTGTAATTTTTATCACATATTATAACCCCCGAATAGTTACCCACATTTCGCCAGTTACGTTTAATTCCCATCATCCCATTCCCATGTAATAGGGGACGAAACTGTTGCCTCCAACAGCACAAATCCAGATTCCGGTCTGTTGCTGAGAAATTCCTGATGGAAAAACTCAGGACACTTTGCTCGACCTGGGAATCGAACCCAGGATCTCAAGCTCAGCTGTAGCGCTTACGACTACTAGACCACGGAGACGGTTATAATCATAGTATTTTTATCACGAATTAATATTATAGGATGAAGTCTTTATGCCATCGGCCGCATGCAGCGTCTTGCCGTTCGCCGCGTCAACATCGCCGACGACGGCGACGCGCGACTCGGCGACGGCCCTACTTATTCGCGATGCCGTGCGGTCGAACTAAACTGTTGGATAACGTCCCTCTTAAGCCGCGTACGCACGTACGAACAAAACATGGTGAACACGAACATAATGGATCGCCACGAACATTTTTGACAAACACAGTGTTATGTTCGTTAGTGGTACGCACGTGCGAACAAACTGTTCGATGTTCGTGTTCACCATGTTTTTGTTCGTACGTGCGTACGCGCCTTTATGTTCGTGTTCACCATGTTTCGTTCGTATGTGCGTACACGGCTTGACGCGAACAATGCGAACGCTAAGGTTGCCGACAGAATAGATATTTTCTCATGTTCACTGAGCGAGTTCGCAAAGGTAACGTAAACACGTGATATGTTTGTAATTTAATTTTGTAAATCTTGTGTTGTAAATTATTCCATGAAACGGTTAATTACCTACAAACTACCGAATCGGGACACCGTAATAGTAGCGTAGGAATGTAATACCTAAATAAATAATTTAATTAAATTAATTAAAAACAAGTTTGGTATATCACTTGTACTGACGGGATCTCTTTGAAACGCTCATTGTAGCTGAAAAAATACTTTGTGACGTTACATTAACGCCGAATGTGACAGTTAGCATTAAAAACAATCATATATGGTTAGGCTGTATTAATGACCCTCTTAAGTTATTACGTTGCAGTTTATGACATTTAAGAGACCTTCACCTCATTCTCATCTTTAGGCAGCGAGTGCGGATATATCCTAACCCAATGTCCCACTCGTCCTATGGCCCTGTTCCAACAGACCCCGTTCCCCCAGTGGCAGGCCGTCATGACCCGACGTCGGGACGCGGCGGTCGAGTAGCCCCCGCGCCAGGACTCATCCACGCTCTCCGCTGGTGCGATGGGCACGGTCGAGGATGTCTAGAACGGAAGTCAACATAACGTTAGAGAACATAGTGAAGTGCACAGATCTTGGTTACGTCGTGCAGATGGAGCCATTGAAAAAAATGTTTCATAGATTTTATTTCATAGGGGCATTTCCTGTATTTTAAAGAACGTTCGCATTCTAATCTCCGTCTCAATCTGTCAAAAAGACCTTTACTTCATTGACCTCTAATTTTAGTTCACTTTTGACATTGATTGTTGCCGTTGTTGTCATTGGTTGTTGTTGTTGACTGCGACTAGATTTTGAACGTTTCACAAGCACGGGAATTGGCCTCCAGGTATGTTTTTTGGGTCATCCTTGGTTCAAAATAGAATACCAGTCAGGACATTGGCATTCAAATTTGCGTGAAACCGAATACTCTTCGAAAGAACCAGGTGTGCAATAATTGTAGATGGATAAGGGACTCTTAACTCTATACGATTAACACACGCCTAAATCAACGGATTAGCAAACAGTACTCGTGCTGTATATGTACAAGTGACGTCACACTACACTCAAATATCACAAACAAAGACTACCTATACGCCGCCATGGGATCTGGAGGCGATAGTCCTCGCGCGCGGAGGCACTATGCCGCGCCGGGGGGAAACTCCGCTTCTGCGGCAAATCGCGGCGGAGCGGACGGGCCTCCGGCGCGATCTCATGGCGACATGGAAAGAGCAACTGTCGCAACCCAGCGCAGGGCACGCCACGATAGTGGCGATAAGACCCCTCTTTGAGGAGTGGCTAGAGAGGCGTCACGGCGCCCTAACCCACCGCCTGACGCAGGTTCTCACCGGACACGGATGTTTCGGGAGGTTCCTCCACATCATCAGGCGGGAGGATCGCCCAGAGGACACGGTGGAACATACGGTGGAGGTCTACCCCGCTTGGGCGGAACACCGCCGTGTCCTCGTAGATCCCTTCTGCTCCACCCAGAGCGGGAGGGGTCAATTGATGATTTCCCATACGCAAAAAAAGAAAAAGACTACCTATACAAACTCTACGACCGCCAGACATCTTATAATTAAACGACAATGACAATATAACGAACTCACAGAAACCTTGTACCGATTCAGTAACATTTAGTACCTAAGCGATGGAGTCACGGAAGACATTTTTCTACTCAAATCGAACTGTTCCATTTCAGGCCTTCGATGTCTTGCGACAATATAATTGTATTCATACTTTGTCAAGGCCGCAACCTTCGAGATGGTAGAAAACGCGAGATTTTATAAAAAACAAACGCCAGATAATTTACATTTTATGTTAATAGTATCGAATAGTTTTTGATAAATGAAATCGTTTTTACTTCATTCGATTGACATTGGAAATTATGTTGCGATGAAACGATGGATTCGTGCCGCGTAGCAACACGGGTGCATGTATTAGGAAGGAAATGTGTTTACAAAGTAGTTAAAGAGTGACAAGACCTAGGATAAACGCTCGAGCCATTTTTATTGTAAATAATTAAAGTTCGAAATGTAATCCGACAAAGTTAAAGTTCATAGTACAAAAACCGTAGACAGAGTAATCTATAGACTCATGGTCTCCGTGTCACCGAAAGGGACAAAAAATTCCGGCAATCTTCATCATACTATCATTTTTACAGCTTATTACACTGCACCTTACCATTTTCACAGTTGCGCAAATGTACTATTATTGAATTGTGCACGAAAAAGATGTTATTTTCCGTTTAATCGGGGTGTAGTTTTTATTATTTCATTCATAAACGTCAAACATGTGCACATTGATGTGCTTAGCCGACACGCAGTAAGGGACAGAAATATTATTACTCTGTCACTTTTCTTTGCTAGTGACGTTAATATATTTCTCTTTTTCTTGTGAGAATGTAAAAGAAGATATATTATGCAGCAGTCTATAGTTTACTCTGTATACGACAAAAACTGACGTTAAACTCGAGTCTTAGTTATCAATTTTGCATTCACTTTACGCTTGTCGGAATAAAGCTCAAAATAGAGTAACTGGCTCGAAGGATTATGCTGGCTCTAAAATTAGAACTCGTTTTGTAATAAAACTGATTGATTGTGAAGACCATTTAGAAGACCGTACTCAATACAGATTCGATGAACGTTTGGTTTGAAGTGTTCTAGAGTGGAGACCGCGAATCGGCAAACGTTAGGTAGGACGCCCTCAGGCTAGGTGATGGAGCGACGATCTTCGCAGGGTGGCTGGTAGCAGCTGGATGAGAGTTGCTGGGAATCGAGCTGAATGGCGTGCAATTGTAGAGGCCTATGACCAGTACCCAGTACCCTAATTGCGAAACACAACTTCAATTACAATCTGAATCATTGTGAAGAATATTGCTAATTCATTACTTTACATGTTCGAACCATTTACCTGCTGAACAACGTGAAAAACGCCATGAATGTTGTTGAACTATCAACATGAAAGCTATGGCTACTGAATTTACTGATAGTGTGTTACGATTACCCCGCAGCAGTGGACTGCTACAGGCTGATGATAATGTACCTAGACTCAACAGAGCTGTTAAAGATTCTTTCGTGGAAAATTGTCTAGTTTAATCTTAATTGTTCATCAAGGGATAGTCTATTGTCTCATGTGTTTGGCTAAGGTCATGCTTATGGTGTGTATGCATATATACCATTTTACCTGAGCGTCAGCTTCACTGCTGGAATCCGTTTTGTATCGTCCGTTGTGTAACTCCTTGCTTTTGTCTGTCGAGTCCTGAATTTTTGGGTGGTTAGTGACATTAAAAGTTAAGCCAATATATGGAGATCTGATAAATTTGGAATATGCGTGACATTTAGGCAGTCACAATTGACCGATTTTCAATTTATGGTTTAAAATTAAAACATATTTTTTTTCTATTCTTTGAGATTAAATTAGTCTTATAGTTTC
Source organism: Oligia latruncula (assembly GCA_948474745.1). NCBI lineage: Eukaryota > Metazoa > Arthropoda > Insecta > Lepidoptera > Noctuidae > Oligia > Oligia latruncula. The sequence continues at coordinate 7,165,252 of OX419686.1, read as the reverse complement.
TAGCTAAAAATGTCTTAATTATTATGATTGATTTAGGCCTGCTTGCACCTCTAATCACTAAATGCGTTTAGCGCTAAACGTGTTTGGGACATCATTCTGTATGTGTCAACTTCAAACGAGTAGCAATAATGATAGTCATGTTATTAATAAATGCGTTTACCGCTAAATGCATTTAATGATTTGTAATGCCAACGGGCCCTAGAGTTATTTGGTAACTAATCATAATACTATAAAAAGGAGTAACTAAACAAAAATGTTAAACCTTTTCAGTTTTTTCCGTTCCAGCCCTAGTTGGCGTGGGCGGCGTGTCAGGCACGCTCTGCGCAGGCGGCGCGGCGGCGCCGGGCGCGGGCGGCGCCAGCGTGACGCAGTGCAGCGGCAGCGCGCGGCGCCGGCGCATGCGCGAGCGCGTCGCCGAGTGCGCGCGCCCGCGCCCCCCACCCTCCTCCTCCGAGCTGCAACTGCCACGTGTACCAAACGTCTTTCTATAAAAAATGTTGCGTTACCGCCACTTCTCCTTCTCTACTGTGTCTAAGGTCTACGTGCAAGATATCTTTGGCCTTAGCCAATGAGGAACTATACCCCTACTACACTTACCGATATTCAGTGTTGCAATGTGAATATCAGACAATACATAACAGCTCGACAAATATTGACTGACGCCCTTGGTTTACTAAAATCGTTGCAACTGCTGTGCCAGCATGTTTTCATCAGTTCTACTGTGACACGATAAGACCTTCCCAGGGAGGACATAGTCCACAATGATCTTGAAGGAAAAAGTCGTTGGCAAATACCTCCATTATGCAAACGACTCCAGCAAAAAAATTGAATTTATTCGGACCATCTGTTGTATTGGTCATCAAAACCCCAGTTAGTCGGCAAAAAATGCAAAGAAGTTTCATATATTGCAGTTTGTTTGTTAAAAGACTTCCAAGTTCCACTTGGGTATCTAGACAATATAAGTAACCTATTAGTATTTGGCGTGGGTGGAGGAGGTGCCTTCAACTTGGCCAGTCCTGTGTGCTTCATGGGCAGCCCCAGCAGGTCAAACAGTTCGTGCAGCATCGGTTGTTTCACCATCACGTCAGCCTCGCAGTCTGATGCCAGCGCAGGGGAGAGGTTCACCTGAAGTTGTACCAGATAAATGCTTAACATATGGCGTATTGGCGTAAGACGACCTCGGAACATAGGGTCCAGTTGGAAACCAGCGTCAGGCACTAAGTTTATTATTATCCTGAACTGGGGCTATTTGCCGCAGCCGTGAGGCACACAATACAATTTTAAGTTTTTTTTCTGTTTTATTGTTTTTGTGTGAATATTGCATGCCTTAAGCCTATTTTGTATCCCCCTTTTCCCAGCAGTGGGACACAAAATAGCTTCGATCAATAATAGTACTAGATGCCCGATAAGCGCTTCAAAAACGGCCCGAAAACTACGAGCACGAATACTTTTGTGCTCTTATTTCAAATTAGTATGGTCCAATCATAGCCAATGTTAAGACGTCAAAATGCCTCAGTGCGCGTTCAAAAGTTATGTAAATAACCACCGTAACACCAAGATTTTGGAAGGAATATCTTTTTTCGTAAGTTTTTATCATTCAATGTTTTTCATAAAATAGTAACACAATTAAATAGTAAATATAAATCAATAAGCAAATATTATGATTCTTTGGCCAATGTTTGCGACAACGCGCCAACTATTCTAACAAACATTGAAGCATTGAAATGCAATTCCAAGAACTACGTCTAGTTCCAAATTCGAGTAAGTACGAAATTGTCAACAAAATGTTTTTAACCTTATTGCTTAGACGTTAAGTTTCATTTTAGAATAAATATTTTTGTACTTATTATAAAAATGACTTTATTTTCAAGTGACATTTTAAATTTATTGCTTCGATGACAGAAGGACTTAAATATTAATCATTTGCAATCGTAATTAAACTTTATGTTAGAGTGTTAAGGTTTATAATAATCTGAAGTTGTTAATATTATTCAACTTTTTTCTATAGTTCGTAGTAAGAAATATAAATGTTTATCTGTGTGCAAACGTGGCCACTTTAGCGACTTATTTTTGTTCCTAATCATTCATCTAGTACTATTATTGATCGAAGCAAAATAGGCTAAAAAAATTACCCCGGGGTATTTTTTTTTCTTTCTTTCTATTGCTTTGCAAAAAAGGCATCAGCCTTTTTGTCTACCAACACGAAAGAAAAATTGAGATTAAGTCTTCGAGAATTAATATATAATCAAACCTTTTACCAAGGAAAATGATTAGGAGAGGAATATGTATGTACAAAAACCAACTCGGTAGGAGCAGGATCAAAACGAAATATGAAATTTTACTTTAGTACGCACAGTAAGAACTTACTTTGAATCTAAAAGATCAAACGTTCTCTAATCCTTACCTCCAAAAGCCAAGGCTTCAAACAATCATCAAGCAGGACATCAAACCCGTAGAATTCGAAGCAGTTCCTCGCCGGTGGAGTACCAGCCGCCTGCGCCAGCAGAGTCAATGTCACCAAAGCTCTGATGCGCTGCCACACTACCCACTCTGCCGCCCCCCAGCGCCCTATGAGGGCTTTACGAACTTGCGTCAGGGTCCACTTGCACCCTGCAATGTTGGAAACAGGTTTTATGAAATGAGGTGTTGTATTCGTACATGATTTTGAATTTTGGTCGTAAAATAGGTTGGTATTTATATTGTCTGCGTTTTCATGTGTGTGGAAATGTGTTTTCACACATACCTACAATTTTCTACGGTAGGTACTTCATAATTACTATACTATACCAGAATTATAAATAATCTAAATTTTTAGATTAAAAAATAACGTCTTTAAATAAGCTACGAATGAATTCTTCAGACTACTTAAATTACTTACTTCTACCAAACGGCCTATTTCGATTTTCCAAATAATTCTGCCTATCTTCGTCTACTCAAAATGTTGTTAAAATAATTCTGTACTACTTACTAAATACATTCCGTTTGAAAGTGAGATATGTGTTGGAAATCAATTACGATAGGTAGGTACCAGAAAAAATTGCTAAAGTGTTTGATATGATAACGTTATAATTTCAAATAAATTAATAAAATTTGCACTGCAGAGCGCCATAACATAGCTACCTCAACAGTATTGGCTACCTTTTTATTGGATACACTAATATGCAGTGCCAGGTAGAGAAAGAATAGAAACTATCGTACTTTAAAGTGCTGCTGGAGATTATACTAAGGGGTGCTACACACATGTTGGCATGATTCGGCACAGTTGAGCGGCGACAAGAAAATAATATGCAACAATACATATTTTAGATAATATGTTCAGGAAAAACCCGCCCGGCTTCGCGTGAACTGTGCCGAGCCGCCCCGAACTTGATTGAGCGAGGGTAGATGGCGAATGAAGTTTGCCAACCGGCACGACAAGAATGAAGTGAGGGCTATAACCGTTTTTGGGCTCACCAGTTGGCGCCACTGTCGAGTAAGGTCCTGAAGTATAGCTCTCAAAGTTTGTTATTACAGGCGTGAAAACAAAGTTTACATTTAAATCATATATTAAACAAACAAAAAATGTGTTTGTAAGTTAACAAACTAAATTCTGAATTAGCTGTTCTTTCAGCTCGCCTAATTTTGCACCTCTTTTTCTTAGGTCCGCTTTTAAAGCACTGACATTCACACATTTGCCGTAATTAATCTACCTGAGATTAATTACGGCAAATGTGTGAATGTCAGTGCTTTTTTTGCTTTTTATTGCAAAATATTCACAACATTATTCTAATTAGAAATAGACCCGCGTAGCCCACCTACGAATAGTGACATTTGACATTTTGGAGACCTCACGCTATAGTAGCGCCTCTAGTGGCGTATTCATACGCTATAGCCCCTCATTGGTTCGGGTCAGCTTTGTTGTCGCATGTCGAATATGCTTGTAGCACCCCTAAAAAAACAAAACCATCAATACATACAACAGCAACATCGTACTTGCTAAGCATCGCACGGTTGTCAAGACGTCCGGTGTGAGGAACCGGGCGTCTGCGACGACGTGTTAACACTCACCACTACCGATTCGGTCCTTACATTCAGCGTATCGGGGGCCGCTCTTGTTGAGTGACGAGTTGGTCAGGTGGCGGTACGGGTTGTGGATGTCCGAGAGGGTGTACTTGTCTGTGCCTGGAACATGCAGATGGGAACGTTAATAAATAACTATACTGTGAAAACGATCGCAGAATCAGGAACTATTTTTGAAAAGGAATACTAATTAGCTGGGATTAAGGATTCAGATTTGCAATGGTCTATTGAGGAAAGTACCACACAGATTTGAGTGGAGCAGTCCAGTCAGTGCAAGCATTTGTCAGTGATCGTGTAGCTCAACTCAGAACTCGAGGAGCTCAACGACTCGACGAACACTACCGAAGAATGGACATTTGTGTTAAAGGCATAAAGTACTCAAACTAACAGACCAACATTAACAGGTTCACTGTCCACCAAGTAGATACAATAGTTAAATAATCAACATGAATCAATACGTGATTCATGGGACGGAATAGGTTAAAATTAACAAAGAAAAAAAAATACACACATAGTCCTCACATTCACAATAATTAAAGTAAAATAAGACTAATACAATTAAGTGTTCATGTCATTTTGTATATAATATTCATCAATATCAAATGTGTATATAAAGTGGACCCATTAACTTGAACCTAAGGTAAACAAGACTATGTCCGGGTTTCTGACAGCTAAGAAGCCTGTCTAATCTTACCTGCAGTCTAATCTCGTGCTACTTTATGGGTTACTAGCTGTGCCCCGCGCTTTCACCCGCGTAAATGTCGATCCAGTGGGAATATCGGTATAAAAAGTAGCCTATATGTTAATCCAGGATGTCAGCTACCTCTACTTTTTCTTTCTTTCTTTCAAGAATTCAGTAGGTATTACCGAATCTCGCGAGTCCCTCAGCATACATGTAGGCGGTGAGTGGCCTGTAGCCCGGGACACACACATACAGACGGAGGTCGAACTTGTAGCCCGCGATCAGCAGCGGCCGCTCTATGTACCGCTGCACCACCGCCGAAGTACCGCAATTCATCTCGCATAGGCTCTGGAATTTATTAGGTTTTCTGCTTAAAAAGACACGAATAGCGTTGATCTTCTGTCCATAGCTGCATTCCTGATCGCTCTACTCTTCTCTCAGTAAGTCCTCTAAACCCTCGTACTCACGGGCGTCCTCCCTCCTCGTACCCATATTCCCGCGACAGTTTTTCCAGCTGAGTATTCAGAATCCAACAGAGTGCACCCCAGCGCATCAAAAACACAGTTGAATTTTCAACTCTCGGCGCTTGAAAATCCAGTGCGCGATAAAAAATCGCCCGTAAGTACGAGTAAGCTAAGTTCCAAGCAAAAGAACTCCCGGCTGGTCGGTGCCACTCGATTCCTAGTATACCGTCCTATTAAATTCTGGTATTGCTGTGCGCAATGTTACACAAACATCGTCGAATAACCATGGTAGATTTGAGTTAGGCTTTGCTTTGTTTTTTTGTGAACTTCGGTTTTGAAATTTATTTATTTAAACTTTTCGCACAAAAAAAGTAATTTAAAAAAATTAAACCGACTTCAAAAAGAAATGAACTCAAAATTATGAAATAACTTTAATTTCGGAAGTCGGTGTCTTGGGATCTGTATTTTAGTTTTAGTTTTTTGCCACCGTCTTCCGAAATTAAAGTTCTTTCATAATTTTGAGTTCATTTCTTTTTGAAGTCGGTTTAATTTTTTTAAATTACTTTTTATTTGGTAATTTTTAGTTGTTGCACTAGAATTTGACCAAGGTTTTGAGATGTTTTCGCTTTGACACTACACCCGTAGCTCGTATCAATAAGCCAGGCCGTCACACTTTCACGTCTTAGTCCATAGCTTGAAAATTACTGAATCGATTTTGATGAAACTTGCACTGTTCCCTAAGTTGAAGTAAATGTAAGCCAATAAAAAAGAATGGTAACGATTCGATTAATAGTTACGGAGATATGCGTGGACAAACATACATACATACGTCTATAAAATTTTGTATATTTGTTTGGAAGCCCTAATAGATTGTCATATGTGAATATAATGCAATTCCAATAATATTACATACATACGTATCGAATTGATAACCTCCTTTTTTTTGAAGTCGGTAAAAAAGGTACAAAGGCGGACTTAATGCCTTAGGCGTTGAAATTAAAATCAATTTTGCAGTACGTTTGTTTCAGACAATTCCTCTATGGGTTTATGTGGTAAATAGAGACTAAGACTAGGTAGTATAAGCAATGAGGGAACTTCTGTTTCAACTTCCGATCCATTTGCAGAGCTCGGTGATTAAGACCGTGTTATGCCTGGTACAGATTAGTGAAACGTGATATCAAATGCCCCATCTTGGAACAAATTCGCCTAGTTTTTGTTGCGTTACATTTCATGTTGCATTGCATAAATATGGTCGGCTTATACTTTGTGTTATATTTCATGTTACTTCTTACCAATCTCTACGCGGCGTTAACCTTCGATGAAAGATTATGACAATTAAGTGAATGTATTTTATTTAGGTAAATGGTGTGCATGTGCTTTCCATCTTGTTCCCAACTATTAACCTTTTGAACGCCAGAGCATAAACGCACGCGCGTGCCCTCCACGCCAAGCCACAATTTTAAATATTTAAGGTACACAAATAAAAACACACAAAAGTAATGATTTAATTGTTTATTTCGTCATAAAGTGCACTGCATTTTTTGTCACATATTTGTACACAAATACACGGCACGGGCACACGCTTGCTTGTCACGTATATGTGACAATGGCGTTCAAAAGGTTAATAAACACAAGCCTATAAGATATACATGATGTTAGCAAATCAGACAGCAAAAACTTTGATCAACAATTTAAGATGATTACATACCCTGAACAGGAAGATCCCTCTCCCCTGACTCTGAGCCACAGGCTTGTGGATCCACACGACGTTGGCCCCCGCTCCATTCTCGTCTCGTCGCAGTCGAGAACATTCCGACACCAGCTTTGCGTACTCCAGGGGTAGGTGGTAACATGGTGGACTGAAGAATAAAGAACTATAGAGTATATTGATAGAATATATTGAGTATATTGAGGGGCCCGTTGGTAAATAATAACAGTAGCACAGGTCGATCGATCAGGTTAAGCTACGCTTGCTGCGGTCGGTCTGTGGATGGGTGACCATCTTTACATACCGAGACCCCTCCGTGCCTCTGAAAGCATGTTAAGCCATTGGTCCCGGCTGTCATTCGTAGATCTTTGACTGTCGTTACGGGTCGTAAGAAGCCCGAAACTCTGACAACCAGTCTTACCAAGGGGTATCGTATTACCTAGTAACTGGGTTGTGGAGGTCAGATAGGCAGTCGCTCCATGTTAAATACAGGTATTCAGCTGCATCCGGTTAGACTGGAAGCCAACCCAAACATAGTTGGGGAAAGGCTAGGCAGATTGACAGTATATTGAGGACCAAACATTCAATACATAACAGAACGTAACATCACTCCAGTTTTTCCCAAAGCGACATGCAGATGTAGGTACACCACCTATCGCACACCCAGATTTTACCAGAATACAGACTCAGGGCTGCTACTGGGGAATTCCTGACGAAAACACTTTGCCAGACCAGGGAACATCTCCAAAGATTTCGAAAGATTTATTTGAAACTCTTATTCAATTACTTAATCAATAAGCACACCTCTTCCTTATAGGCAGCTAAGTTTGAGATGAAACTTAATTTTTTTTAATTTTTTTTTATGCGTCATGTTCGCCGCAAATAAATGTATTTTCTTTTTTTTTTTTTTTTCAAACTGGTGTCTTTTAAGGTTCCCTATCCATTTGCATAAAATTTTAAGACCTAATATAACTTAGCATACTTACTTTTGTTCCTCCTAATTATATTTTCGCATAACATTATTTACGCATAACAGCTTACGTATATTTTTTTTAAGCATAATTTCTCTAATCATAATAATGATTAAGCATAACATTCTAAAGCATAAATTTAGCATGCTGCATGTTTTATTTCTAACGACGTCAGGTCGACGGAGCCCCGCTATGCGGAGCTCCTATATCTGTCTGCAGGGTTTAAAGGAACCTAACCAAACCGAACCTCGGGGTGCTCTTCGCTCGCTCTTGCATCCACGTCGCCTAGTAGCACAACATATTGAATTTTTAAGACAATACTTTAATTATATTTAAACAAAAGTCAAAGTCAAATAATTTATTTCAAATAGGCACATTAAAGGCACTTTTGAACGTCAAAAAAAACTAAACAGAAATGATTCTAGTCGCCCATTCCAAAAGGTAGTTTTTTAAACTAACTTTAGTTTAGTATTATGCGAATTAAATTTATGCCAAAACAAATTAGCCTTAAAGATAATTATGCCAGCCTAAGTTGTATGCCAAAAAAGATATGGCAAAGTATTATTATGGCCAAACAAATTATACCAAAAGAGTTATGCTAAAGTGTATTAGGAAAAACAACATTATGCGAAAAGAAGGGATCCCGTCTTTTAAGGCAAGTAAAAAGACAATCTTATCTTCCCGATCTGTCCCAATTGTGCATTCTCTGACTAATGAAAGTTCGTAGACCTATGTAGATATTAACAGGCTGTAAACAATCAATACATTTTCGTCATTGGTTTAATATGGATGTCTGAAATATGAATAGAACTTAGGCAAACCGAAATTACCCATCGCAGTTACCTATTTTTAGGAATCGACCGTCAATGTCTATAAATAAACCTTCCCAAAATAACGTTCACCAAAAATAGTTTTCCTTAGAGAATTTCAGTAGGTAACCGATTTAACCGTTACAAATAAAAAACCGTAATGTTACGACTGACAAGCCAATCAAAGATATAAAAAAGGTAACTGCTGGTTTAAATAGAAAATTTTGGAAAGTAAAGTTTTCAGGCGTGCGGATAATGGCAGGGTAACAGCGAATATATACGGGCGGGGCGATCGTAACTCCTACTGCAGACCATAAAATTTCGCGAGCACTGATTGGCGATAAGAATTTACAAGTAAATTTATTTATGTTTACAAGCTGGCAACACTACGTGTATTCTAAAACGGTGGCAGTCATTTTTCACGGAAACGGCAAGAATAGAGATTCGACCTTGTGTGCATGCAATCTATATAAATAAAATTCAAAGCCCTGACCGACTGATATATCAATGCACAGCCTAAACCGCTGCTCCTAGAGACATGAAATTTGGAGAGTGTGATCTTTGTGAAGAGTAGGAATCCACTAAAGAAGGGTTTTCCGAAATTCCAGCCCTAAGAGAGTGAATAGGGGGAAGGTGAAATTTCATGCGGACGAAGTCGCGGGCAGAAGCTAGTAAGCCTAGTATAGAATTCATAACAAATACGTTTCTAGTATTAAATAAACATGGTAGTCGTAAATAACTCCATTTGTGCTTAACTGAGTACTTTTTCAGCCTCTTAACAATATTTTTCATTTACGATTATTTTTTGATTACGTAAACCGTGAACATAACGATGCGTGTAGAATACGTTTTTCTTCCATTACATTTTTTGAGTCACTCGACTTTCAGAAATCATTCAACTTCAAACGCATTTAAATTCAAATTTCTGTTTGCATCGTACACAGCCATTACTTCTTCACTACCCCAAATTATCATACATTAATTTTTTACTACTTTCTCTGTCTCGCTCGCACACCCCTGAACGAAAACACAAATGTTTGGGGTGATCCTGTCAGTTTCGTGGTTCAACAATGAATAGATACTAATACCCAAAACAAAACTATGATTATAATTCCTTTTTCTTTGTGCAATCGTCACGCGATCTCGACGGTACCACTTGGACCCGTAATTGCTGAAAATACGTTCATTAATATTCAAAACAATAATTTGGTATTACCGTGAACTTTCACCAGACACGATGCAGGAATTTTTAATACGACCTTTAAAAACTTGGCAGCAAAACTTGGTGTCCGATGGTAACCAAGAATTAAATTGAAGGTCCTTTTAAATTAATGCTCAATTTGCTGAAACAACTATTTCAGTACCTAGTTACTTTCAGTTTTAGCCATAAATTAATTGCAATAGCTTTTAGCGTGACCGTAATTGAATGCAATAAATTATAAGTTTCTACTTTTTGTAAGTTGACAAGGAATACAGAGTCAAGTTGAATGTCAAGTATATCCTTAGAAACTATTAACTGCAGTAAATTCAGTGAAACAAATACTGCGCTGGCATGACATTGCATTCTGAAAAAGAATTTTAAGGTGAATGGGTAGTTGAGATTTCTACCACCAATCTCCTAAGGAAAAGTGATCTAACTTAGAAAGATGTATTAATGATTCTAATGATCATAATTCTCTAAATATGTACCTGTTATTGTCACGAATCATATTTTGATCAAGATACAACCTGACACTGACCTGCAAATTGCAAAAAACGTAAGAAAATTTGAATTTCGCAGTCTATCACTATCCATTCACCTTAAAATGAACATCGATTGACAATTCAGTGTAGGTAACCTACCATTTCCTTACGTAGATAATTGTTAATCTATTAAAACAGGTGTATGTAAAGAATCGCGGAAGCTCGTGGCAAAGTAATAACAGCCCAGCCCCACGTGTCGATCGATCAGGTTAAGCTACGCTTAGCGCGGCTGATCCGTGGATGAGTGACGCTCCATGCCGCGGAAAGCATGTTAAGTCGTTGGTCCCGACTGTCATTCGTGGATCTTTGACAATCGTAACGGGTCGTCAGAAGCCCGAAAGTATGACAACCAGTCTTACCAAGGGGTATCGTGTTACCCAGTAACTGGATTGTGGAGGTCAGATAGCAGTCGCTCTACGTAAAACACTGTTATTCAGCTGCATTACAGGTTAGACTGGAAGCCAACCCTAAAAATAGTTGCAAAAAGGGTAAGCAGAGGATGACGTGATATGTGACATACAACTAACAAGTCCATCAATTCCTCAAATCATACACTATCGCGATAAAGTCATCTGCCAACTATGTCGCATTAAATTACACACACTAAATGTTCGGGCGCAAATTAAATTACACACACTAAATGTTCGGGCGCAAATTAAATTACACACACTAAACGTTCGGGCGCAAATTAAATTACACACACTAAATGTTCGGGCGCAAATTAAATTACAAACACTAAATGTTCGGGCGCAAATTAAATTACACACACTAAATTTTCGGGCGCAAATTAAATTACACACACTAAATGTTCGGGCGCAAATTAAATTACACGCACTAAATGTTCGGGCGCAAATTATTTTTTCTTACCTCAGCCACAGTAAAGATATGAACAGTACGGAAACTACGTACTAACGTTCGAAACGGCACACACACAGACGGCGCGGCACCCGTGACTGAGAGCACCGCGACTATCGCTAGGGGTACCGTAGATGCGCGCGTCTGTGTGAGTGTGCAGTTTGGAACGTTAGTACGTAGTTTCCATACTGTTCATATCTTTACTGTGCCTCAGCAACAATAGGTAATGCGAGGTACTGCCGTGTGGCACGCGATCCAGCGCGTGGGTTCATTCAAATACTGTGACGTGAACGATTGACTCGTGACCCGGACCACAGTACACGGCAGTGGAGACCGACCTTTATATACGTACTGAGTACGCACTGGCTACATAGACTAATGAAGTGCAGATGGGGTTTTAAGGTTTTGATGCCTACGTCTGTGGGTTTCAGGTTTTTATGGAGTTAAATGTGTGACTGAACAAAAAATTATCACATAATGCTACATGATTTTCATGAAAGCATCAGGTTATCGTCGATAACCTGATGCTTTCGATAACTTATCGAATACTAGCAGCGCCCCGCGGTTTCACCCGCATAAGTGTCTATTCCTAGAGAATATCGGGATAAAAACTATCCTATGTCCTTCCCCGGGATGCAATCTATATCTCTGCCAATTTTTATCGAATATCCGTTCAGTGGCTTAGGCGTGAAAAGGTAACATACAGACAGACAGAGTTACTTTCGAATTTATAATAATAATATTAGTATGGATCGTATGCAATCATCTTCTTCTTCCCCCAGCCCTTTTCCCAGTTTATCTGGGGTCAGGCCTCCCTGTGCTAGGCAACAGGACACTCACTTTTTGACTATAATAATACTGTTGCAATGAAACACTTCTTACATTCAATTAAATATTAAAATATTTTTTTTTTAAGATAATATAGTTACCTACATAAAGACATTTGATAGAGCCTGTAGGTAGTCACCTAGCATGAAGCGAAAAATTGAGACATGACTTAAAGCAGCCCCAAAAGCAGTCACATACAAGAAGTTAAAGATAAAAAGAAACAAAGCCCTTAGCAATAGGGAATCGCATGTATTATAAGAATGTAAAGTTCCAAACCGTATGGCCGTATTAAGTCTATGATTGAAGGCAACTTTTATGATTGATGGATAGACTTCGATAATTTATTTTTACGTTCCCGACATTATATGAGTTCCCAAACAACGTTGTATTTGTCCAAATTCTTTCTACGTTAAAGGGGAATCGGTTTAGCTATAAATCAAAATTGCATGTGGGGTAATTTTGTCAAAACGTACTTTTTATGATGAATCCTGAAACGGCGACATTATAAAAATAAAAAGCTTTTGTTGGATTCGTGTTTTTTTTTTCAGGAAAAATGTGACGCAATAGACCTAATTTCCTACGCAACTTTTATTATCCTGATTTACAAATCCCCAAATCATTCACGAAAATAAAAAGATAAAAAAAGTAATAGCTTCTGAATTTTACGATAATTTTAAATCAATTTTATTAATCTTTGTAAACAACCCGGTTTTCCGGTTGTTAATTCCCATCAGGATAAAATTACAATTTACAACATCGGTGATTCGCGGAGTTGCGTGTACAAAAATGGTTTCTACCCGTTTTTATTGCTTTAAATTTGTAAAAATAACCTGATATTAAAACCATTTTCATTATTGTCGTGAACAATGAAATGAGATTTACATTTCAAATTTGTTTTTTTTTAAACATTGATGATGAAAACAAATAACGTAAAACAAGTAAGTAACGTAACGTTGTTTACAGTATTTCTACTGGCACACGATTCTATAAATACACAAATACGCAAACTTATTTTCAATACCTTCGTCCTTAATAACTTTACCTATATTATCAATTTCCGTCACTCGATTTCATAAATATTTAAGACCCCCTGAAACTAATTCAACTCCAGAAATCGAATTCAACATTTGAAATTATGCCTATTAACTAGTCAAAGATACGATTGGTAATCATAACAAATTATGATAATATTTCACGTCCACTTCTATCACGCAATGCTAGAAATTAAATGATAACATCTATTGTTATTTGCAATTGAATAATGTAACGTGAAATATCATTATTTTTCCTGACGTAGGGCAGGTATTCATTCAAAAGGCGTCATTCATTAAATGTAATTACTTAACCTTTGTTGTCTACCTAACTATCTCGTATAAGTACTTACCGAAGTAATTACGTTAGCGGAGATTCTAATAGTGTTGTACTTATATGATTAAAAATTAACTAAGTATATCTTAGAGGTACTGTGTGAATCTCGTCGGTTTTACTATAACTAAGTAGGTAGTCTGGGGCAGAAAAAAGGAATGGAAAAAGATAAAAATTAAATAGAAACTGGGAAAATGGCAAAAAACTTGGTTACCCCCGGCGCATTCTAGGTCATTTTATTTACTTTACTATTTATGCGATATAAAGTTGAAAATCTATTTTTTTTTTTTTTATTAAAGACATTTGACAGATTGTAGTAGCTTGATGTGCTGGCGTCTGTACGTTTTTCCGCCTGCAGTAACTGACTAAAAAGATTGTCAAAATGAAATATGTCCAGCCTTTTCGCAACTATGTTGGGGTCAGCTTTCAGTCTAAGCGGATGCAGCTGAGTCTTTTACATGGAGCGACTGCCTATCTGACCTGCACTACCCAGTTATTGGGTAACACGATATCCCTTGGTAAGACTGGTTGTCAGACTTTCGGGCTTCTGACGACCCGTAACGATTGTCAAAGATCCAAGAATGACAGCCGGAACCAACGGCTTATCGTGCTTTCCGAGGCACGGAGGGGTCTCGGTATGTAAAGATCACTCATCACCCATCCACGGACCGACCGCGGCAGGCGTAACTTAACCTGATCGATCGACCCGTGCGGCTGTTACACTACCTAAAGAGATAAATATCTGCCCATATAAGTATTGCATCAGCTTGTTAGTACTTACATGAAAAGTGGAAAGACTTGCAAATATGTTAATTGCAACTGTTTGCAATGCGGATCTCAGGAATGTAATCAATCCATTTAAGGATAGGCATCTTGTAGTCAGTTGGTACCTATACAGGTAAACGATGCGTTTTTGTCGAATCGATTACATTACATAACATATATCACGCCCGTAAATGCCGAAGGGTAAGCCAGACGTGTTGGTGATTGGTTGATGTGGTACCTATAGTAAACACCTACATTTCGCCAGTCTCATGTAAAGCCTCCTTCAAACAGGCGCGCCACGCGATAAAATCGCGCGCGACACAAAGGCACCGCAAGTCGCACAACGAGGTGCCTTTGTGTCGCGCGCGATTATATCGCGTGTCGCGCCTGTTTAGGGGCCGAGCCTGATGCCATCAACCGGGTAGAAATCCAAGCCCCGAACTGAGATATTACTGATGAAAAACGCAATACCTAACACTTTGCCCAACCAGGGAATCGAATCCCGGACCTCCTGCTCAGCAGTAGCTCTTGCGACCACTAAGGCAACGAGGCAGTTACAATCGATTAATTAATCGATAATCGTCTTTAAGCCTCCTACAAACAGGCGCGACACGCGACGCGAATCGCGCGCGGCACAAAGGCACCGCTCGTTGCGCGACTTGCGGTGGCTTTGTGTCGCGCGCGATTCGCGTCGCGTGTCACCCCTGTTTGTAGGAGCCTTTAATGATTGACATACTTAAAGCATTTGAAAATCTTTGTATGATACAGTCAACAGAAAAAATTACTCTTGACTTAATTGTCACAAAAACATAATATGTACTGTTTCTACCTTGATTGTTACAGGTTTAATAAAGTATTATGTCAACTATAATACTATTATAAACCCGTAACAATCAAGGTAGAAAAACTATTAATTGATTCATTAGCGTCTATCATACTGTCACAGTGTTTTGCTGCAAAAAGTTACTTATTATCGTAAAAAGTCTGACAGGTTTTATCGAATACTTCCTATAGTTACAAGGTTTACCTATTTATTTTCCTGAATTTCAGTAGGTTAGGGGGAAGAAGATTAGTAGTCTGCCAATTTTACGTAACATACGCCTTCCGAATATTCCCCTAAGGGAGATACCCTAAAATATAACAGACAGTATCATAAACTCACAATTTTCGTTATACGAAGGAAGAAAAACTATTTCTATGGAGGTTAAATAATTTATAGGTGCGTAGTGCTCGCAACCCGCGTGCGTGTATGACCTGGGCCCTAATTCACTATGGCCACTTAAGGCGATGTAATCCCCAAGAATGACTATTTCATGAAATCTTGACATTTGGGGATTACATGGTCTTATAGAGTTGTGTTGATGACTTTAATGATTATAATTCTGTAAATACATGTTTGTTTCGACCGCGAATCATATTTTAATCAACGTACAACTTAATACTGACCAGCAAATTGCAAAAAACGTAAGAAAATTTAAATTTCGCGGGCCACCTTAGAGCTTCCCCCTTAAGAGGGAAACAGGGCGTGCGATTCTCCATACAAATGTATTCCCCTTTTTAGGGTTCCGTACCAAAATAGTAAAAAGGGACCCTTATGGTGAGACTCAGTCTGTGTGTCTGTCACAGCTGGATATCTCAAGAACTACTAATGCTATCAACTTCAAATTAAGAATAGTTTTAGATGACGTTTGCCCAACTATTTTGCAAATTAGAAAGAACAAACAAACAAACTTTCAAGCCCTTGTTTTTCGAAATGAATGAACCGATTTTAATGAAACTTCATACGCATAAGCAGGATATAAAGATCTTAAAAGATACTTAAGAACATTTTCGAAATATGCATAATGCAAGCGGCTTATGCCATAGCGGCCAGGAGAGTCACGGACACCCATGTTCGCATACTCTCTGATAGCGCCTCAGTCCACCAATCCTTAGACAACAAATGCATTACATCAAACCTAATACTAGAATGTCACGATGCGCTCAAGCGGGTAACTGTATCGAACCGCAATACAGTGACACTACAATGGATAAAAGGACACAGTGGATCGCTAGGGAACGACGCAGCTGACGAGCTGGCCAGAAGGGCTTCCAGTAAGTATGTCAGTCTGTGGACCGGAACCTATCGTGCCCATCCCCTTCAACCAACTACGCAGGTGGCTACAGGAGCACACCAACACACAAGCAGAAAGCTGGTGGACGTCGTCACCAGGCTGCAGGTATTCCAAAAAAGCCATGCCGTTATTGGATGGCAGGCTAACCAGGCGCTTACTACGACTGGACAGGATAGCGCCTGGTGACGGGGACCATCACGGGACACTGCTCACTAAATAAACACTTTTACACATTAGGCATAACAGACAGTCCCCTGTGCAGGGCTTGCATGGAGGCTGACGAAACCATTGCGCATGTGCTCTTTGAGTGCACAGGCGTCACCCAGATAAGGTCAGAAACCCTCGGGACACCCAGATCGTACACAGATGTTCTTAACAGACCAGGAGATTTGATCAGCTTCTGGAGGGTGGTGAACTGGTCTGAATAACCACCGACGGCCGCCATGGCCCACGCACAATGGTCCACTGAAGGACTAAGTGCGGAAACCAACCCCATAACATAGAACATAATTATTTTATCACACAGAATTATACATTTAGATTTTATTATTAACTAGCTGCGCCCCGCGGTTTCACGCGCTTATGTTTCGACCCCGTGGGGATTTTGGGAAAAAAAGTAGCCTATGTACTAATCCAGGGTGTCAGCTAGCTCCATACCAAAATAGGTCCAGCTGTTTGTGCGTGATAAAGTAACAAACATACAAACACACTCACAAACTTTCGCCTTTATAATATTAGTGTGATGTCTAAGAGTGAACCTGGTTTCAAATAAATATTATGTTATTATTTTGCTAGCATAAAAAACGAAATAATAACATATGTAATTACTCTGCAATTTTACATAATAAGATTGTTAAGGACAAAGTTCTTTTCAATGCAATAAATTAGTTTCGTCTGCGTCAGCTAAATACTTTAACAATAACAGGGTAAAAATCGTTTGACCTTTTAAAAAGCAAAGCTTAGAAAATCTGCATTTTCTGATTAATTGTAGAACAACGAGTATCAATATTTTATAGTTTTTCCTTCATCGATATACTATATTACCTATTCCATAAAAGACCAATAATTATTAAAAAAACAGCTACACTAGCTTCTGTCGTTACGGGTTGTCAAAAGCCCGAAAGTCTGACAATCAGTCTTACCAAGAGGTATTGTGTTACCCTGTTACTGGGTTGTGGAGAATTAATATTAAAAATATATATAGCTACATACAGCGTGAAATTTTAATGGTTGTTTTCCCGAAGCGAAATGATTTTGTCTTGATAGTTCAATCGATTTATAAAAAAATAAAAATAAAGTATTAAAAAAATACAGATCTACAATTGTGAAAAATCACATTCGAACGCGATCTCGAACCAATAGTATAGCTACAGCGCAAAAAGACGACTGCGCGTGATCGTCCTGCTACCTGCAAAGATGTTAGGGGCGCACGTGAGTTACTATTGATTCTCTTGCTTTCGAATTGAGATCATATTTTTATAATTATTTGAAAAAAAAAAAATTACTCCATGAATCGGTAGCACTACTGAGTACAAATCGTTCTGCCGCGGGAAAACAACCATTAAAATTTCACGCTGTATATTAAAAGAAATTAACAATCTTCTAATAAACAAAACCAAAGTATCAAAATCACTTAACTCTGCTCTACTCCGTTCTAACCAGTGCACCAAAGTTCACGGCACGCCAGAACGTAACGTCTTGTTAAACGACGTAACACGTCAGACGTACAGCACTGACGTCAGATACCTGCCGGTATAAGTGAATACTTCCACGATGCACCAGTTTCAGTGGTCAAGGTTAGGCGCTTAGGAAAAACCAGTACCAACCAACCATTTATTATAACGTCTCTCTCGAGAGAGAGAGGGAGGCGATTAAATAATTAAGTTTGACGACTGTTTGTCGCTCATTGACAGTTGGACGTTATTATGAAAAAAAAAAACATACTTAGGTACTAATACAATTAATAAACCTTTTAAATCGTACGTTGCTAGAGGTCGAGGAAGAGGTCTTGATGTCTGTATCTATATCTATAGTTATATTTAAGCTGAATATTTTGTTTGTTTCTTTGTTTGAACGCTAATCTCTAGAACTACGAATCCGATTAAAAAAAGGTGTTTACATTTGTCAGCCTAATTCTTGAAGAAATCTATAGACTAACAGAATATATTAACCTCAAGCTAGGAGCCGAGCAAAATGAAAAAAGTAAGAAGAATGCTAAGCGAAAACGAAGTAATTGCGCGGGCAGGCGATGCAATGCGACGGGGTGGGCCGGGGGAACAAGAAATTTCACGATTTCTAGTCGTAGTAGTAGTAATAAACTAGTAACATAATTTATATTTAGTCGGGTTTTATTGTAGATACTTGATACTTTACCTTCCTGTATCTACGAACTAAAGTATCCGTCACGAGAAGCTATAAATTTTGTAAACACACATTCAGGGGTTCACAACCTTTGGATCAAATAAAAAAAAACTGTTTTGTAATGATTTTAATTTTTTTAAAGGGATATAATTATGTTCACACGCACATCTAATTTCTGTCGCCAGACGATTCCGAGTAAGGTATTCTACATCTGCATTCTGCAGCATTGACAGCGACAGCGTGAACTTACTTCAAAATGACGGCTCAAATGTTTACGTTCCATGAGACAAACGCATTCCAGCCGGTCGATTCTATAAAAATCTCACCGTGAAAACTTAGGTGAAGTGAGTTTGTTTTTGCTAGGAATTTACAATATTGACAGCTCACTCCACGCGCACTTCAACCTAAGTTTTCACGGTGAGATTTTTACAGAATAGCACCGCAGTACCATAAAACATTAGACGACAGCTCAATAAATCGCTAAAATATAACACGACCAAGTGTATTACATGTATGTTACTTTGAGTTGATTGAATTTAGGATAATTTTTTGTTGATTGGATTGAGTTGGAGTGTTGATTAGTAGAAGTTCTTTATATACAACATTTATAGCTTCTCGTGACGGATACTTCAGGATCTAGATTTTATAACGCCAACACAAATTCAAAAATAATCGTATCAATCGTAAAAATGCAGAATCACAGAAAAAATCCCGCTTATACAAAACAAATCACACCTTACTAATAGGGGTAGGCAGAAACTACAGAATGACACCTTCGGGGCAATTGCGTAACACGGTATCAGTAGCAATGGGTTTCATTTTGACAGTTCAACAACATTCATTGCATTATTTACGTTGTTGAGCAGACATATTTTTTTAACATTTATGAAGCAATGGATTAGCAATATCCTGCTTAATGATTCAGATTGATATTGATAATGCGTTACGCCATTAGGGCGCTGCCGCTGTTACGATCCGTACACACTTCTTTTGCTTGAGAGTAATACGCTCCTGTCCTTTCTGAAGGTAGTCATGAAAGTGTAACGTCACAAGAAAATACTAAAAAACTAAATATACCTGAAATCGTATACAGCTCCATAAATCCTCTTCATGCAACGTAGAAGACGTGACAGATTGTCTTTTCTGCATATCGATCCGCCTTTCGGTATGTGGTTCATGAACTGAAAACAAAAATACTGTCTGAAAGAACTTTGATTTGAAAGTAGAAATAAAATATTAAAAAATATATCCTACTAATTCAAAGACATCGACGTCAAACTATATGACGGTTCTGAAGTGCACTACTCGCTGCGCAGTACCTCACCCCTCACCCCCGCTGACACGTTAATTTGATACTGCGCAGCGACTCGCCTCATGTTCCGAGCCGCCACAAAGTTTGCATCGGCCTGTACCATAGATTCAATGCATGATTCTGTACCCACTTTTTTTCCCGCTCTGGGTGGAGCGGAAGGGAGTGTCAGACTCTTACTGACTAAAACCCACCCGTGTTCCTTCCTTAGCCCTTTATGTTCCGGGGCAGCGGTAACCCTTTCGGATAATCCCGCTGACCAGGCAGGCTTCGGCCCTAACGGGCCCTTTCACTGATGCTGATATCTCTATGAGGCGCGCGTGGAATACGTACGCGCCGTCCGGCACGGGCCTGGCCCTGATCGGACGGTGAGCTACCCATTACTCTCCGTTGAACCCCATGCGTTGAAATTTTGAGTCGGTTTTTTTTATTTTAATTGCTGCTCCATACATTTTGACCGCGTAGGTATTGCACTTTTCTATGAAAATACTGTTTTTTTTTTGTAAACGGCAATAAGTTTTACGGTAGAATCATGTGTTGAATTCATGGTTACAGTATGCGCAACGATTTTATTGCTACTCTGTATGTTCATTACCCAATTACGCAAAAATGGCTGAACGGATTTGGATAAAATTTGGCGCACAGTTACACATGGGATACTTTTTATGCCGTAGTACGTCTCTTGGGATAATTGCTGACCACCAAGCGGGCGACGCCGCGAGCAATAACTAGTAACGTCATAAAGTATATTATGTCCTTTCTTAATGTATTTTACCTTGTTTAAGTACATACTTACATAAATACCTAATAAAATAAATAATTACTATGTCTGACGTCATTTCCGACCTTCAAAAGTATTGGTACCATTTTGAGGGTTACAGTTTTTTACATTGACCTTCCGAAATGCTTCATATAATAAAGCTTCTGCTGTTCTTTTCAAATAACTTCATCATGGAAATTATTTATTCAAGGATACCATAATGTAAGCTAAGGGACGGTTGGCGGAGGGGGCCGTGGCTAAGTAATAACAGCCGCACGCTTTCCGTGGATGGGTGATCATCTTTACATACTGTAGCGGTATCTACAACGCCACATGAGAACAACGCGTCATACTGACGTCACGCAAAATCCTGCATCTCGCAAGCAGAGTTTACCGCGCAACTAGCATAGATACAACGCCCCGACATGAATCATTGGGCAGTTGCCCGCCAGACACAACACCCGTCTGGTCGTAGGATCCTCCCTTTTCTATAGAGTATGAGTGAACTTTACACCCTGTTCCTCATACCTCTATAATACCAAAACCCATCCGTGCCTCGGAAAGCACGTTAAGTCGTTGGTCCCGGCTGTCATTCGTGGATTTTGACAGTCGTTACGGGTCGTCAGAAGCCCGAAACTCTGACAACAGTCTTACCAAGGGGTATCGTATTACCCGGCAACTGGGCTATTGAGGACAGATAGGCAGTTGCTTCATGTAAAATACTGGTATTCAGCTGCATCCGGTTAAACTGGAAGCCGACCCCAATAAAGTTGGGAAAAGGCAAGGCAGATGATGAGATGACATACCTTTTTTTTTGTTTTCGGGGGGAAACCTTCAAAAGGCACCCAACCTCCGGAGACCGGTCGGGAAGTGTGGGATTTTTACCTCACTAAAACCACCCCGGTAATCACCATCAGCACACAGGGGTGGTCCCGGTTCCTCTTAAAAGACATATTGTGGTACCCCCCCGTGCAACGCCTGTAAGGCACATCCCTGGGGAGACTGTAAAGGGGCCTCCTCTGAGCCTTGCTATGCAGGGCAGCACGTGACCACTGTGCCATCGTCTTTCCTGGGGTCACTTGGTGGGGAGATGACATACCTAATGTAAGCTAAAACCTTTAATGCTACGTTACCCTTTCGATTGTTCAAATGACAACCAGACCAGTGATTTTTAAAGTTCAGCATTTAGGTTGCCAACATCATCCATTTGATGTCTAGACAAATATTTTAACGTTATACGTTATTACCACGATATTTCTGTCTTTGCTGTTTCAAATAATAATCATAATTCAGTGGTAACTAATCCAATAAAACTTTCCCTTCAAATGACAATAAAAACGAAGGTTCAGTAATTATGACTTCGACGACTTTTTATCATAAAAAATGTTTGATAGCATGTCATAATTAGTTCTAGTGACTACCAGCACCTTAATTATGTTACACACTTTCTATCACAATCTGTATAATTTTGAAGGATATTGCTAATACATTGCTTCATATGTTCGAAAAATATGTCAGCTCAACAACATAAATAATGCAATGAATGTTGTTTAATTGTCAAAATCAAAGCCATTGCTATTGATATTGTGTTACGCAACTTCCCCGCAGAAGGGAAATGATTAACGTTATATTGAAATCAATCAATCAATTCAGTCTATCGCAGTCCACTACTGGACATAGGCCTTCCAAATCGAGTCTGTTCCATCCTGTGCCTTTTGAAGGTCGTCAGCCTATCTAGTTGATGAACGTCATGTGCTGCTCTTTCATTACTGTCGGAGACCGCGTTTCGGCGGTCACCGCTAGAGAAATTCCTCTGGTCTTTCCGACAACTATGGTGGGCCCACTTCACTTCGTACTCTAACTGCATTTCCATCCATACTAATTCCTACTTAATATTTCCGAAACTTTTCACCACTAAACCACTCCTTCCCTGTAAAAATCGCTCAATCAAAACTTAGGTGCAATAAGCTGTCATTCCACTTGAAGCTAGGGATTGGCACAGCTCTTTTCACCTAACGTTTCTTGGTATGATTTTTAAAGAATCGGCAGAGCGTTATAAATTTGACAGCTAAAATCATTATGAAATCTGACACCCCGGGAATAACATAGGATACTTTTGCTTTTTGTCCCGGATATTTGTATAAAAAATCGTGAAATGTAAATTAGACGCAAACGAAGTCGCAAGCAAAAGCTAGTGTAGATAATATTACTTAAGACATTCAGGGGGGGGGGGGTTTACATATTCTCTTTGGGACTACAGGACCTAAACGCAAAAAACGAAAGTTTCATAATGCCTAAAAGTATATGATCGACTACAATAAACCAAATCAGAAAAATATATGATATTCTTCAGGATTTATGCTAGTTAGATAGTATGTTGAAAACAGAAAACAACTAATTTAATGCGATAGAAAAAAAAATCATGAAGATACCTCTAAAAACTTTCTTTAAAAACCATATACTAATACCTAAACATACAATCATTCTGATTTTTTGTCAGATTATTCTACAAGCAATATACTAAAGCACTAGTGTTTTAATTTTTCAGTCCAAACAATAGATTTTTTGTAAATAGATAATTGTTTCATATTTTACAATAAATTACCAGCGTTATGTCATCGCGCTTCTCTTTCTTTTCTATGCAGTCCGACAGTGACCGCGCTTTAGGTCATGTAGTCCCCTTAATAAAAATCTTAAATTCAAGGTGAGCACTAAGGAAGGTTTTGAAAAATCCTCCCCTTATAGGGGTTAAACAGGGGATGAAATTTTCTATGGAAGTTCTTTATTTCTGCCATTTGGGAAATTCCATCAGGCACAGGGCTTGTATATAAGAAATGCTAACCTGCCAGTCTCCCAAGGTCTTGTAGCTGGCTGCAGGAAAGGCGCTGGTCTTCCACCAGAGATTCCACCGCTCCTCCAGGCCGCTGTGGTAGCCGGGGTACATTCGCCACCCACGCTCTGCACACACCTGACAAGGAAAACCATGCAATAATATAGAATTAATTATTATAGTTACTCAAATACTTAAGTTCAGAACAAATGACGTCTGCATTAAAAATCTTTTGTCCGTCTATCGCTTGCTAGTACTTTTGAGTGAGATTGTCTTATTTATTTTCTTCCACCAAATATTTGTAGCACAAACCTAAATCTTGGTAGGTTGCGTGTTGTGATCAAATAACGTATCTTCCACTTTTAAATTTATCTAAGTTTGTTTCTAAAATGATCTTTGAACCTTAAAACCTTAGGGGTGCTACACACTTGTTCGGGTCGGCATGATTCGGCACAGCCGGGAGTTAAAATGAGCTATACAGCATGTATCAGAAATGTGTGGTAACAAAACTTCAATACCTACATGGGAAGCAGATTATTTTTTCTCGAATACGATGTTGGTCCCATAGAGAAAGTTCTTTAGTTTGCTAGTCTGTTCCGCACCCTTAAATATGACCACACATTTCCGATACTCACTGCGTGTATCATTTGTTTTTTGTTTTGCCGCCCGGCTGAGCCGAATCGAGCCGAATCATGCTAACCCGAACAAGTGTGTAGCATGCTTAAGTCTGAGTGAAGTACGATGTTGGTCCCATAGAGAAAGTTGTTCAGTTTGATGGTCTATACCACACCCTAAAATTTGACCACACTTCTCTGGTACACTCTGTATATTTATTCGGTTAGGTAGGTCATACGTTTGGCTGTAAAAGTAATTATCATTTACTTGATTCACCACACCTAAGTTGTAAAGAACTATGCCTTTTTAATAGCTTATAAGTCACTATTAAGGGGTCATAAGCGCATTGCAATTATATATACCATTGACACCGTTTTCAAGAACTTTTGATCCCTGTATGCAGTGCATAAGTCGCAGCCAAATGGTTAAATTAGCCGTAAATTCAACATTAATGATGTAACTAATATTTTTGTAAAAATATAATTTAAAAGAGTGTCCATGGAGTTTCTTGTCCGTTCTTCTCCATAGGTACCTACGCTTTGGAATGGGTAACTAGCTTCTTATTTTCTGACTGACCGACTTCTTGAAAATTCAAAATTGCCTGTAAATGGTTTAATTGAAATAAATGCTTTGAGTTTGAGTTTGAGGTTCATAAAATCTATCCGTTGTCTAATCATAAGACCAACGCTGTGATCACCAATAGATATTCATCTGCTAAGTGTGATGTATAAAGGATGCCTTTGTCATAGCTTTTTATTTTTGCGCATATATGCCTCCTACATCTGTCTCCCGCTCCCCAGCTACCTATATTTATCAGTATTAATCTTTATGGTACTAAAAACGAAAGCGACGAACATCTGCCTTACGCCGGTTCTTATTTACGCATGCCAGACGTGGTCTCTTGAAAAATCACTCTTAAAAAAAATAAGAAGCTGCCAAAGGGGAATAGAACGGAGCTACATGAACATTAAATTAAAAGATATAGTTAAAAGTTTACTGATAAGAAAAAGAACAAAGGCGAGGGATGCAGTCATGCGGTCAAACAGGTGCTGACACTGAAATGGAAATGATCAGTTCATATTCAAACAAGTGTTATTCAAGTGAAAACTTTATTTATAATTATGTATATCTTGCATTCGTGTGCTCCATCTGAGATCCAGTCTACGATTACTATCAGGTGCAGTTAGGGATACTTAACCAAGAACAAGTCGAAGAATAAAATGCTGTATTTTCTTAGATTCCTGTCCAGCAGATTATTATTACGATAAAACGAAACTGGCAACCCATGTTCATTTCATTATCATCATCTGCCCAGCCTTCCCCGACTACCTTGGAGTCGGCTTCCAGTCCAACCGGACGCAGCTGAGTACCAGGTACCACCCAGTGAACCCATGTTCATTTAAAGATGTAAAATTATTTAATAACTCATAAATAACGATATTTATATAAACCGTCCTCTACCAGGAATAGTTATAAGTACTTAATTTACGAACTAAATTGCTGTCAGAAGCAACATACACTAAACACATGTAAAGATTGTTTTATTTATCATTAATAACAATTAAATCGAAGATATCGACTACCCAGCCGCTTGGTCCCATAATTATATTGATACCAGGTAATTACGCCTATAAATATTGGATATTATGTTACAACTTGTAATGACAATATAGAATACCTAGTGACATAGTAAAAATTAACTATTCAACTTCATACATACAAATAGTATTTAATTTACTAAACAACGTGCCGCTACAATGGCGACATTAATTTAACACGGGTCCGGCTAGTGGCCAGTATTATGTCCGGCTAGGGGCCAATTTAACACGGGTCCGGCTAGTGGCCAGTATTATGTCCGGCTAGGGGCCAATTTAACACGGGTCCGGCTAGTGGCCAATTTAACACGGGTCCGGCTAGTGGCCAGTAATCACCAACAATTATAACAACCTTAATTCGTAATTTGAAAACTACCGCCTGCGCCGCCGCCGCTCGTCTACATAGGGCTCTCTCTTTCCACTCTGCACGTCATTCATTTTAATTTCATTGATGCGATGTTATGATCCGTGACCCCTGCGCTACAGTTCTTTAAGGTGCCACTAGTCGATATATTTTCCATAAAAATTTCGGGAGAGTATTGATATTGTGCATCCAAAGTTAAACATGATATCGTTTTGACTTATTATTAATATTGTCTGTACGGAAACAATAGTAAAATAAAAAGCCATTAAAAAGTTATGAGCCAACAAAGATTTGTTTTTCTTGCTATTTTTTTAACGTAACTTTGGGTGTACATAAGTAACAAAAGAACTGTAAAATCATCAAAACCAAGTCCATACCGACAAAGCTCAGTTACCTATCGTAGAGTTAAATAAATTTTATTTGTAATTGATTTATACTGCGGTTTTTTCATAAAACTCGATTTTCCAAAGCACTTCACGATTTTTTTTAAGCGCCTGTCAGTTTGGAACGGTGTTTCTGTGCGTGCGAACTAGACGTTGTTCATGTAGACTAGCGTGTAACTGCTCATCACTGATACTAGCTCTGTCAGACACGATGCCAGCTGAGACAGCGTGCTTTTTGGCCATGACCACCTGTGAGTTCGAGCTCGCGATTTACTTTACTTTAATTTACTCTTAAGTACAGGTTGCTCCACAAGATGCTATTTTAGAAAAATGGAAAAAAATAAATTAATAATAACAAAAAAAATCGAATTTAAAATAATAACAAAGCTGTCGAGTTTGCTTGTTTGTTTCGGATTTGAAAAAAATATTTTTGCATTTGATAGCCCATTTTTTAGATAGGCTATTTAACATCACGCTAGGACCTTTAGGAACTGAGCAAAAAGATCGGAAATAACGTTAATCAAAAACGAAGTAATAGCGCGGGCGGACGATGGGATGCAACGCGATGGCTCGGGAGCCGAAATATGACGCGGACGAAGCTAGTAAGTTCATAAAATGAAAACGCGAAACCGTAAGCATCATGTATTAAATTAATATCACCATTAAACCGGCATTGGCACGCTGTTTAAAACTGCACCCATGCATAACCTTTGAAATAGACTTGAGGACCAGTTTACGACTAAACAACTAATTGTGTCAATGAAATAATAGCGCGTTATTAACCAATTATAAGTCTACCTATGACTAAACGCAAGATATGCAGCTTACGTCAACTTTTAATAACAACTTATTGATAAAATCACACAACAATGATAATAAAACTAATTATATATGGATGCTCCATGAATTAAAAATTTACTACTCATTCTATTTAATGACAAGTTATTTGCTTTTAATAACTTAAAGTTAAATCATTACTACTCATACCTACTGTACAGAAGTCATCTAAGAAACTACGTGATTCCTAACAAGTTCTACGTTGTACCTTGACCAGCAAGCCGGGTCCAGTTCCGCTCTCATTGAGTCTGAATACAAAAGGCTCATCATCATGGAAGCTGCCGTCCATTCTTCAACACAGCCCTAGAAACATGCCTTGTTTATTTTTCAAAATTGGACACGATCCATCGGGAACATTTCCAACTTTATTCCTATCAGCCGCGATACATCTTCGCCTTCAATGGAATATACTCGTGTATATGAACGCGTGAATCGCATGTCAGCTTATCATTGCAATCGTATTATTGGCTGGAGTCGAGATATCGTTCGAACACGTTTGCTTTACGTTACGTTAGCTAGCTCGGCGCGCGTTTAGTTCAGCGCGGGTCGACTGGCGCTCTCCACCGCCCACCCTGTACTGTCTCCGATTCTTCGAGTTTGTTACGTTGCAAGCTGATGCCCAACCCCCAGTGATTTATTAACCCCCGTTCGTGACACGAGCCTCCAGTAAAAAGCAACGTAACAACGATAATGCATTTTGTAAGTCTAATGACGCGTCGCTTTTTATATTTAACCGAACAAGTTCGGTAAAGTTGATTAACATTTTGATGAATGCGACGCGGTGGTTGTATTTTCTGTACGGTAGCAAACGATTGGATTTCATGAGATATTTGATTGAATTATGTTTATGTGGATGTTTTATAACATTAAAACCCGACCTCTGAATAAATATCATTAAAAAACTTGGTAGTATTATTCTGTTACACGTAATGAGTCCGTCTAGTCAAAGTAGACATTTACTTAGCCATCAATGTATAACTCGCTAATAAAATAATAAGTAGATACATACAAATTAATACTAATAGGTTTCGTTATCATGTTAAAACTTTCAACTTTTCCTTTTACTTGTAAGTTTAACACAGACAACTTTCCTGCGACTAGAAGTGCCTACATTCTGATTGCCTACATTACCTTTAATGCCATGTATAAACGTTTCGACCGCTAAATGAATGTATAATATCGGCTATAAATAAGCATGTACTCTATAATTAATTTCAATAAACTTTAAATTGAAATTCCTACCGCTTCCTATAACCCAGTTCTATGGCGAACAGTTTGCGTGATACAGGTTGTTACAATATAAAATGCCCTCTTTAAAAGCCTACAGGCCGTTGTCAGTTGTCATTCACTTCTGTCTTTGCATAAAAAGGGTACTTAAAATATTTCATTATTGAAGTTACTTAGTGTGCATAATACACACGAGCGACACGATGGCAAGACAACAGCCGTCGACAACATGCCGGTGAGCACCGTACACAAATACACAACCGGCACGTTGCTATGGCAGCCGTAGACGTATCGACGCGACCGCGATAGCTGCAGTTGCCTCTGCCATTTGGCGCGTGCTGCTCGTGTGTATGCACACTTACGGGAAAATAAACATTAAAAAAAAAACAAAATAGGTAGATATCATAAAAGTAATAGGATATCGTATAGATTTGCGTAACTTTTCACGAAAATCTTAACTGAAGGGAAACTGTCACAAAATATATATGCCGAAGCTACAATGCCTGAAAGCCTGAGCTGCCCAAGCATTATTAAAGTAGAAAAAAAGTTTTTTATTTTGAACAGAAACAAATGGAGATAAGTAATAACAATAGAAATGTAACAACGCCTGTCTAAACATAAGAAACACATTGTTCCACTATGTTTAGCATTATATCATCACAAACACAAACCCTATAAATTATGTTGGAGTTTCCATCTACACACACATCGTACATCGTATACATCTGCACTTCTGGGGACCTAAAAAATGCCACTGATGCCGCGATTGTCGTGGTCACCTACTGGGCCCAACTATCCAAAGAATAAAATATTTTTACCTACTTTTGGCTTCGACTCAAAAAGAAGAAAACCCCATCATTTACTGCTACATTGACTATAATGTTGACAAAAAATCGTGAAAAAATACAGCTGTTCTCTACATTTTGATGCGATTTCAGGTTTGGTCCCATAGTAAAAGTTGTTCATAATGATGAGTAAAATCACGTGTTTAAGTATCGGTCACTAATTACCAGTCACCCTATATATTTATTTTTTTTCACTTAGGTGAACACTTCTAGTAACAAAGCCATATTGTCGTTTGGTCCTAAAAACGCCCAAACGCATGGGCGTTTTTTGGACCAAACGACAATATAGCTATGGCGATGTTTGAAGCTTTTGAATCGACTTCAGCTCCCTTCCATAACTGACCAGCCCTCAATTCGTCTCGTAGTGACTTCTAGCAACAAAGCTATTATTCACTAGCTTCGTCCTCATTTAGGTCCTGAAAAACGCCTACTTATTCGTTTGCGTTGTTTAAATCTTCTGACTCGATTTCAGCTCCCTACGATCAGCCTGCAAGTCTTCTCTTAATGAGCACTTCTAGTCGTATATTTATCTATGCTTCTAATAGTGCCGGAGTGTGTTAGGTCTTCTAGTGAGGGCGATTCAAATATTAGCTGTATTGCAAACACAAAGAACTTTATTCTTAGTGATTGTAATAGTAGGTAATTTGCTGTACGATCCATATTATAAATTCGAAAGTAACTCTATCTGCCTGTCTGTCTGTATGTTACCTTTTCACGCCTAAACCATTGAACGGATTTCGATAAAATTTGGCAGAGAGATAGATTGCATCCCGGGGAATGACATAGGATAGTTTTTATGGACATACCTTGCGGGCGAAGCCGCGGGCGGAAGCTAGTATCAAATATGTGAGGTTTTACCCTTGTACTGCTTAGCCCCATAAGTACTGTAGGTACCTATCCTGTCGCAGATATTATTCTTATTCTATTTTTTTTATATCTTTGATGTATCTCGTGTCCCTGGGGTCCGGACCTTTGGAAGGCGTACGAGGAGCCGAAGCCAACTCCCGCCCGTTGGACTTTCTGAATGAAATGTGGCACCAACTGACAATTATCCCTGCTCGCACTAAGCAAATGCACCCAAGGACAACCCACGGTTGGTGTAGGACAATTGCAGGATATGGAAACAAAGATATTGCTCCTATCTGACCACTGTTTTATATGTAAAATACACCGATAAAATAATGATTACATATTGTTCCGTGTTTTATTGCTAAATTAGCATTTGTTTTGATTAATAGCCGTAACTAAAACCCGTCATAAAAAGACTAGAGTTACGATTTATCATTAAACTGTTTCTAATAGCTTGGAATTCTATGTATAGTGCAATTACTAGTGAGCAATGGATTTTTGTCATTAAAATAAATGGTTGTGAAAGTTCGAAGGTCGCGGAAAAATGTTCGAACACAGTAGTGTAATGTAAGGCTGAGTATATACTGCCTCCCTTATCTACAATAGATACGTTATTTTGCTATTTCTCTGGCATAATTTCTCTCAAATGAAATCGAAGACGACGAATATAAGCATTGTTAACTAAAGGTTCAACGAAATCTCCAAAAAGCTGGTTGACACTTCCCGTTGTAGCGGTGGTATCTACAACGCAACATGCGAACAACGCGTCATACTGACGTCACGCAAATCCTGCATCGCGCAAGCAGAGTTTACCGCGCAACTAGCATAGATACAACGGCCCGACATGAATCATCGAGCAGTTGCCGCCAGACTCAACCCCCGTCTGGTCGGAGGATCCTCCCTTTTCTATGGAGTATGAGTGAACTTTACACCCTGTTCCTCATACCTCTATACCGTGACCCAAGGGCTGGCTTTTACCTTGGCCAGAGGCTCAGTATTGCTAAACAACGTGGTAATGCCGCCAGTCTCTCGGGTACTACAGCGACGCGGAGGAATTTTTTGACGCCTTTTAGTTTGTTAATAGTTTTAGTTAGGTTGGGATATAATATTTTTTATGTTAATAGTTTGTTAGTTTATATAGTAAGTATTAGAAGTTTAATTCCTTATTTTTATCCTACTAAATAAATACTAAAAGTGGGATTATAAATATTAATATACTTATTCGTAAAATTGTTGATCGGTAAATATCAATTTTTGAAAGAATTTGTTCTCTCGTGGAACTGGTAGAATAAATCGAATCTATTTCGTGACCTTGAGCCGACCATGGTTCTAAAACAAATGATGACACTACGTAAGCATGGTGTCTGTGATATGTTATCATCATCATAAGCCTATAGCAGTCCACTGCTGGACAGGCCTCTCCAATCACACGCCATTTTACTGGATCCTCGGCAACTCTCAGCCAGCTGCTACCAGCCACTCTGCGAAGTTCGTTGCTCCACCTAGCCTGAAGGTGTCCTACCCTGCGTTTACTAATTTGCGTTGTCTACAGCCATCGGCAGGCACATTACTTTGTGTATTTAAATTTCATCACCACTGCTCTCAAAACGGTGAAGTAAAACATCGTAAGGAAACCGGCATGTCCTGGAACCAAAAATGTTAAGACAAGTAGACATCCACCAACCCGCTCTGGCCCCGCGTGGTGGATTACAGCCCACTACCACTCACAGAGAGGAGGCCTGTGTCCCAGCAGTGGGAACATTATAGGCTGATTTTGCTATGCTTAACCCACCGTACGTGGGGTGTTATGTGAGTGGGGGCGTAATTGAATTTATAGGGAGAGTCCTCGGTAAAGTTGAAGATTTTGAATCAGTCCTGGACTGCAAATTGGACTTACAACTTCCAGGCAGGTACCTACCTAATCCAACTTCATCATTTCGTCGTAGGGCTTCTCGAAACTGTTCTTGTTCTGCTCTTCAGCTTTATAACTTTGTGCAGCAGTAGTATGTCTAAAAGAAAATATTGGTTGATTGAACCCAAACATATCATATCATATCTAGACAATTTCCGAGACTTTCTTCAAATAAAATGCTCCGTTATTTTGTGTCTGACCTCGTCTATGAAGATTTAGAAAAAGGTTTCCCCAAGTTTAAAACTTACCTATAATAATAATAGCCTCCCCGACCGTTTTCAGTCACGGTGGCCAATCTCAATGGAGATTACCCAGGTACGCAGGAGATATTATACTGCACAAGTGTGTGCGCAAACACAGGTGCACTCTCTGTTCCTTTACTCTCATAGTCCGATGGGACGGCAATCCGACACAACCGGGGAGAGTTCAGGCGCAGGACCAACGGCTTTACGTGCTTTCCGAGGCACGGGGGTATTAAACCGCCAACTTCCAAACTTCGGACTGTGACTAAGAAATTCCTAATGGAAAACCCAATAACACTTTGTCCGACCCGGGAATCGAACCCAGGACCCCACGCTCAGCAGTCGCGCTTGCAACCACGAGACCAACGGGGCAGTCTTACCTATAGGTGTGCAATGTTCATTTCGAAACTATGCCTCTATATTTAAACTTACGACAAGTAGGAACCTACAGTGTGAAAACACCTTTGTTGCT
The DNA here is from genome assembly GCA_948474745.1 of Oligia latruncula. Classification (NCBI taxonomy): domain Eukaryota; kingdom Metazoa; phylum Arthropoda; class Insecta; order Lepidoptera; family Noctuidae; genus Oligia; species Oligia latruncula. The sequence continues at coordinate 7,132,288 of OX419686.1, read as the reverse complement.
TTTAAAAATAACGAACCACATAATTTAACATGGTAATAGCTGTGCGGTAATAGATTCAAGGGACGCACGATCATCGAGAAAGTGCAAGGCCAGCGACTCGTACCTAGTTAATTCTTCAACTTATTGTTTAACTATATCACAAATGAGACTAGTTCGGCTTGACTTACCAGTAATGACTTACGTATCTCAGAAAATTCACGTAGATTGAAGAGATTTGAAGGCCAAAATCTGAGTATGAAGGTGAAATAATCCCGTTTGATTTTTGACGTATTCAGTTTCAGTCTATCAAAAAGTACTCTGTGGTATTCAGCAGGATTCTGTCCATAGATAAAAATACTGATTCTGTCAGCAGCACAGAGTACTTTTTGACAGACTAAAAGTCAGCAGCATGGACGTAATCTATATATATTACGTCCATGGTCAGCAGTCATACAGACAGGTAAATAAAAAAAATTAAAAAAATACTATAAGGATAGTAAAAGTACTGCATCCATGGACGTAATATATAGAAGTAACTATAGTTACTTCTATATATTACGTCCATGACTGCATCAGACTGCATACAACAAACTTCTTGCATAAAATTATTGTTTATGATTTGCGCATTTGCCTTGGCATTAAAAATAATCCAAGCGGGCACCAAGTTATGGAAATTATTCAAGAAAGCTTAAATTGTTTTGAAAACTCTTATAGATCATAAGATCAGAAATTTTCGTAGAAAATATTGAAAAATCATTTTCAATTACTTATTAGGTAATGTTAATCTAACAATATTTATTGGAAAAAGTACCTAAGGTAAATAAAACCAACGAAAATATTAAAAATATTTTAATCTAAAATAATACTTCCGTATTAACCTGTCTGTAAGTATAAATAGAGAATATTTAACCTATCGTCGCGTGGTATATTACAAAAAGATACTTAATATTTTATAGCTGTCAGGTACAAAAAAAAAAGTTATCATTTTTCCCGCGCATTTCAATGACCTCACGTAGAAACTTTTTGCGCTCTTCTTTCCAATGCCAGTTGGTATCCGTCGACAGCCTTCATCATAACATCGATTTTGACCTTAATTTTTGGTACAGGACCATCTTCTCTGTCTTCTACTACTTTATAATGTCGCAGAACTGTTGACAACGCTGTTTTTATTGACATCAACGCGTATTGGTAGCCTGTGGGCAAAAGAATTTTAATTAAAACGACTATACCATAAAAAAAAGTTAAGAAGATTCTCTGTTCTTGTACCGGGTTTCAATTGAAAAGATACTCGTATTGGCAGCAAGGGGTTCTTGGTCTACGCAAAATGGTTTTTCTCTTAAACCTAACCATGTTTAATCAGTCTGTATATTGCGCGTATCACTATGGCCCCTGATTCTCACGGGATCAATAGCGACATGTCAAAAAATAAATATTAATTTAAGTAGTATTGAATAGAATACAATATTTTTATTAAAACATGGTACAAATACAAATAATACACATAAAATTTCCATAAAATCTCTAAATGATGAGCGAAAACCGCACCAAAATATTAGTTTAGAAGATCTAAGCAGTCGTACAGACAGACACGAAGAGCGACTTTGTTTTATACTACACTAGGTTTGCCCGCGGCTTCGCCAGCGTGGATGTTTTCATACAGGAAGATTTTTTTATCACCATCCAAATTTTTACCTGTATTCCTTTCCTATTGATTTACGCGGCCCACGCCAGTAAAGCTGCCAGTCGGTACGATTTTTTCCGACCTCTTCTACAATCATCGTCATATTTCAGGCAATTAACACAAAACCTTAAAAAATTATACACTTAATCTTCCTCATAAATCACTCCGTCCATTGGTGAAAACCGTATGAAAATCCGTTCGGGAGTTTTTGAGTTTATCGCGTTCAGACAGACAGACGCGGCGCGGCGGGGGGACTTTGTTTTATAATATCGCTCATTTGGAGTAACATCGACGTAGGTCACGTAGGTAACTGCTATTTTATTTACTTTTTTTTTACGTCTTTTTTTTTCTTAACGTAAATACGTTTGTGCTTTGTCATAAATTTAACTCATTTTTGGAAAAAATACATTTACGTCGATGTTTCTCCAAATGAGCGTTAAGTTGTGAAGTAGGTAATATTTATAATTATGACCTTTTCCGCGTCATCAACGTTAAATCGATCTGTAACAGATTACAGGCAGGTATTTCCGGTTGCATCTAAACGATGCAAAAACCGCGGACATAAAGAAGGGAAATCCCTTTTACGATTGATAAAATGCAGGCACGTGCACTTACGGAGAATAACTAACAACTGTCAGCACTTAATTAGTTACTGGAAGTAATTATCATTACGATTGAGAGCGATATTGATCAGGAGTACTAAACATACAGAGCGGCAATCAGCTTCGTAACTGGTTAACGGAAGGCCATACCTCTAAACGAATGTAGGACAGACAACACGATTTTTTTTTACTGTCCTACTCTGTCCCACTCTTGGGCAAAGGCCTCCTACTCCTTCCATCTTGCGCGAGCTCGCGCGTCCTCCTTCCAGTTTTGACGGAACCTGTCCAGCTCGTCCCGCTATCTCCTACGTAGTCTGCCGCGACCCCGCCTCACTGTCTCAGGGCAGCAATTCTGTGCTATTTGAGACCAAAGTCTGTGTGACCATGCGGCAGACATGTCCTGCCCAGTTGCCTTTTGAGCCACGTGATCTATCTTTGTTTTGGAGCGCAGTATTATGTTTCGAACACTATCCGTTAATTTAACGCTTAGTGTACGAAATTATTACATTAGACTTTATGTCAATAAAACACAACACAATTTTTACCATGGATTAAGTACATGCATGATTCTGGACCTCCAAGCGTTGAAATTTTTGGTCGATTATTAAAAAAAAATTTGCTGTTTCCTATAAACGCGCAATTCCTACGCGGTCAAAGTGTATGGAACAGCTGACAAAAAATGTCAACGCAATGTACTAGCTCACCGTCCGATCAGGACCAGGTCCGTGCCGGACGGCGCGTACGTGTTCCACGCGCACCTCAAAGAGATGTCAGCAGCAGAGAAGGGGGCCCCTTGGGGACAAAGCCTGCCGGGTCAGCGGGATTGTCCGAAAGGGTTACCGCTGGCCCGGAACATAAAGGGCTAAGGAAGGAACATGGGTGGGTTTTAGTCAGTAAGAGTCTGACACTCCCTTCCGCTCCACCCAGAGCGGGACCCCATTTGATGATATCCAATCCAAAAAAAAAAAGTAGGGTCCAGAATCAGGCACGAAATCCATGGTAACAGGTTGTGCGTCGATGTTTCTGCCACCGAACACGTGGCAGTCGCGGTCATTAAACGTGAGAGTGGGACGGAATTACTAAAATTCGTATACCGAATCTCATGTCATCTCGCTCTCGCATTTTATGACCGCGTCTACCACGAACGTAGTCGCATACCTAAAGTGACACATGTAACAAAGTTAGTCTTAATGTTTTGTTATTGTAATAGTATGCCAACAAGATCTTGGGTCACTCTATAAGTTTGCGTACCTACCTTCATGGAGTAACAACGAAAAAGATATCAGAGAGGTAATTGCGAAACACTATCAGTAGCAGTGGCTTTCATGTCATAGTGTGTTACGCAATTAGGGTGTCGATCCACAAGTACGCGTTGGTACTTGCTTGTGCGTGTATCACCCACTTTAGTAACTTACCGAGACAGTTCCTAGGTCCATTACTAAAAGGCATGTAACTGCAAGGGTGTTCCAGGTTGAACCTTTCAGGTAGGAACCTATCAGGGTCGAATTCTTCGGCATCTGGACCCCAGTACTTGGGGTCTCTGTGTACGCCCCATATTGAGCAGGCTACGCCGGAACCAGCAGGCAAAACGCGACCAGACGCTGTGGAAGATAATAGATGATAATCGCTGTCAAATGCGGGTAAACCACACGGGTAAGTTAAGACACTTTCATAAAAAGAGTGCTAAGCTTTTTGAAGTGAAAACTTCTTTAGGCGCGCTGGGTATTTTTTGACATGGGAAAAACCATTGAACTCGCGCCACTGTTACCGTAAGCGACACCGCGCTGTTTTTTAAAAAATACCCGCTTCGGATGTGTTTGGCTGTCCTCGGGATGAACTCGGTTCAGTGAGTGATGGCAAAGTATTATGTTTGTGTTTTGTTTTCACTTCTGTCGGCACTCCCGGAGTGCCAATTTTTTTTTTCCAGTCCAGCCGTAATCAGCCCGTATTGTCCCACTGCAGTACAAAGGCCTCCCTTTCCTTTTTCCACTCAACTCGATCCTGAGCTAATATGGACCAATCCCTCATAGCGTCAAGTTCGTCCCGCCTGCATCTACGCCTGGGTCTTCCGCGATGCAATTGGACTCCAGCATAAATAAATTTTATCCAAACGTTTCTACAATGATGTTTTAAACAAAAATACTATTACATTGTTATCTTAACTATACAAAATACTTACGTAACGTAATATCTTCTAAGACTTTCCGAATAATTAGCGGCACTGGTGGGAATAACCTTAAGGATTCCTTGACTACTCGCTCCAAATACTTTAACTTGTTTAAATCGTCTTTGACTAACATACGATCATCGTCAAATACCTCGCAGAGCCTGTAAAAGGACGATAATTTTAATACAAATCATTTTACTTACATTATTTAGGTTCACCCTCATTTTTTAAGTTATTTTAAAGTTCTACACAGTATGTTAGGTATAACGAGTGTTAAACCTACTTTAAGAAGTGTACTGTGTGTGTAGATATTACAAATGAAAAACTTTTACTACATTTATAAAAGGTAAACGGAGTGGAAACCTATGGCATTGAAACCTCTTGATTTTTGTTTACAAAAACGTAAATAAAAATTAACTTAACAATATATTTATACTTATGTGAAGTAAACTTTACATAGTAAAACAAAAACAAACAACGTATAGGCACCCAACTCTACGCGCGGAAATTATATATGCATTCGTAGAGACATTCAATCCTATAATTTATTGAAGCAATCGGCCGACTTCAATCAAAGGATTGAATGTAAAAAATCGAGATTTCTGTGCTGCTTTTACTCCGGTCACCTTTTATACCCTGTTTTTGTCCAGACGGTAAAAAAGTCAGCGGGTACAAGCTTACAGACTTAAAATAATAATAATATGTACCTACATGTATACAAAAAGGAGGGAAAAGTATCATAGGGCATCAAAAAATTCGCCCACATCGCTGTCAACCGGAAAAGTGCCCAAAAGGCTGGCGCATTGCCACGTTGTGTGGCGATGCTGATTCTTTGGCCAAGAAATAGGCCCGACCTCTAGTCACGTAAAGAGTCCGCCAACCGCTTCGCGATGTCTCGAAAACCCAGGTGGCTACTCGGACCCCATCACTCTAGGGTTTCAATCCCTAACGTGTCAAGCCGTTAGGTTCTAAAACAGCTGGCAGTGCTAGAACAGCCAGTGGCAAGTGGTGGTAGGTGACAACAGCATATTTTTACATTGTCCAGGGAGCCAGCTGCTGTTCAATCTGTTTTTGACAACTGCTTGTTTATACAAACACGTTTAGTGTTTGTTGAACTTTGTGTTTTTCATGTTTTTAGTACAATGAATTATTATTAGCTGTCCCATACATTACGATCGTGTTAATTTTGCAATTTTCTATGGACAGCAGATTTTTTGTAACAGAAGATCTTGTTATCAAAAGTGCAATGAATCAGAAATCTTAAAACATTCTTATAATATGGTCGTAGCTCTTAAATTGTCGTAGCTTCAAGGAATTCTTCCTGTCAATTAAACTGTTGTACTTGTCATTTGTTTTACATACCAACTTAGCATACAGGGTCAAATTAAATTAGTTAGCGAAACTTTGCAGACGTGATGGATATCGATCGATACATAACAGGAGAAAATAAAATAGATTTGATGTGTTTTTTGGGGTCCACGACCTTTATTAGTGTTGTTACTTGAAGTACAAGTTAAGAAAATCCGTTTTCTTTTTTTATCGTTTTGTGATTAAACTACGCTTGCCGCGGTTGGTCTGTGAATGGGTGACCATATTTACATACCGTGACCCCTCCGTGCCTCGGAAAGCACGTTATGCCGTTGGTCCCGGCTGTCATTCGCGGATCTTTGACAGTCGTTACGGGTAATCAGAAGCCCGAAAGTCTGACAACCAGTCTTACCAAGGGGTATCGTATTACCCAGTAACTGAGTTGTGGAGGTCAGATAGGCAGTCGCTCCATGTAAAATACTGGTATTCAGCTGCATCCAGTTAGACTGGAAGCCGACCCCAACATAGTTGGGAAAAGGCTAGGCAGATGATGATATCGATACCCATCACACCTGCGGAGTTTCACTAGCTAATTTAATTTGACCCTGTATATAAAAATGAGTACCTAGTCCCTACATAATTTTAAATTACATGACAACTAAACTAATAATATAAACAGAAAAGATTTCATGTTTTATATGTTGTTTGTTACGATTTCACGGTAAAACGGTTGAACGGATTTGAATGAAATTTGTCACATGGATAGACTATGACACAAAATAAATATGGATGATAATTGTGACCATGACGAAAAGGCCAATTCTCGTAATTTAAAACTTTCAAAATCTAGTCGCAGTCTCATCTCGGCGACAAACAAATGTCAAAAACTTGTCAAAATGTAGGGAAATTAGAAGTATTTTTTGACAGATTGATTAGGACATGCATCATATTGTAGTCTTTGGACATAGGATAGTTTTTATTCTGATATTCCTACGGGATCGAAACGTATGCAGGTAAAACCGCGGGGCGCCGCATACCTATATATTGATTGTTTTATCGTGTACTTAATTAAGCTTATCTACAACTAATCTAGGTTAGATACAGGAAAATAGTGAACCAAGATTACCCATAGACGTCAATCTATCAATCAAGTTATACCAGCCTATTATGCTACTGTTATTAATTACTATGAAGTACTCGTACGAACACAGAAATCAACATAAAATACGGAAGAAGTTATGAACTATGTTAGTTTATATTATTGACTAGCTTCTGCCCGCGACTTCGTTCGCGGCCACATTTTTATAACACTCCCTGTCGCTATTACTTCGTTTTCGGTTAGCGTTCTTTCTGACTCTATTTCTTTTGCACGGCTCCTATTGGTCCTAGTGTGATGTTAAATAGCATTCCTCAATATTAGTCTACCCAATACAAAAATAAACAAATTAGATTAGTAGTGCCAGAGATTAGCGCGTTCAAAAAAAAAACAAACTCTTCAGCTTTATTTTTAGTATACTAGCTTCTGCTCCGACTTCGTCCGCGTGAAATTTCTTGTTACCTACCCCCACCCACCCCGTCGCATCGCATCGTCTGCCCGCGCTACTACTGCATTCTTTCGACGGGTAATTACAGAGATTTAGCGCAATAAACAGACTCTTCAGCTTAATTAATATTGATATATATAAGTAACTCCTAACCTAACCTAACCTGAAAATCTCGTAACTTAATGGTTGGTTTCTGCAGAATAATATTAGTCGAGTTAATAATGGCTTAGATAATAGCCAAGAGCCTCGACCAACACCTGAGGAGGCTCTCGTTAGGCAGCTGGATAAAGGGCTTGATTCAGAAAGCGGTACTTATGGACACAGCTTTCATTGTTAGGAGGTTCCTCTCTCTGGAGCATTGACCGTAGTTTGGACCCTGTTCCCGAAACCGGTGGGCTAAATTTTTTTATATCTATCATGTTTCTTCACAACTGAGTCTGTTATTTTGTCTACACTAAAGAAAAACTTTCCCATTTACTAAATTTATAAAAAAAAACACTCACTCTTCATACACTTTCTCCTGGATTTCCGGGTATTTTCCCATTAGCTGCAATGTATACCCTAGAGCCACAGCAGAGGTATCCGTCCCAGCTATAGTAAGGGTCAACACTTCTTCTCTTAACTCCACATTGGTATATCCACTCTCACCGCCAGATAACTGTATTACCAGGTCTAGGAATGTCTGTTTCTTGTATAATCCTAAATCTAAAAAAAAATGTTGGGTTCCATTTTGAAACAGAAATTAAGGTGCATTTCAAAAAGTCAAATATTAAGGGGGGAAACACCAAGCCCGCAATATTCTAATTTTATTACATTTTTTGCAATTTGCCGGTCAAGGCCAGGTTGCATGCTTAACAAAATACGATTCACGACCGTAACAAGTATGTAGAATTATAATCATAAACCTTTTGACCGCCACAGGTCCAAAAATCAAAAACGTACCCTCGGCGTCAAAGTCTGTCATGTAGTCGAACCGTGGCGTTCTGGGCACATTTTGGTTTGTCATCTATACATGACTGTGGCGGTCAAAACGTTAAAATCATCAATACAACCCTTTAAGTTCATATAACCCTATTGATTGATATTTGCCACTTCCTTATCATTGTCGGTGGCAAAGTTTTGGGAAAACAAGATATAAAATTGGTACAGTCGTGCCAGCGACACGAAGAAGAAAAAGATTGATATTTGAGAAATAATAATTCAATAGGGTTATATGAAATTACTTACTTTTATTCTTGGCTACCCTGGCGCTTCCCCTTAATTTTTTGTTGCTTTAGGTATTAAGTAGAAGCAAGGTGATTGTTCAATCAAAAATCTGCTAGTAGTGTCATATCCTAAAGAAAATTCTCACCAAATTCATGATCCACCTCTGTTCTAGACTCTTTTTTGAGTTTTAATTCTTCTTTTTTATTTTCAATAATCTGTAAATAAATAAGTTCTTCAACATCTTACGTGCTTGTGGCTGTTGGTAGCAACTGAATGAAGATAGTCGAGGATCTAGTTGGGTGTGCTATTGGGAAGGCCTATGCCAGGCAGTGAACTGAGAGAAACAAATACACGAAATTACCTTATCAGTAAATCCATGCATGAGTGCTATACACGCCTGGTGCTTCTTGTACTTCGGGAACCACTTGTACAGCCAGTCTGGTTGTAACCATAAGTGGAAGATTCTCTCGCACACCAGGTTTAGCAAATCGCACATCGCTCTTAGGAACGGTTGGTCTGAGTTCTCTTGTGCGTTGAGTTTTACACCCATTGTGGTTTCTGTCAATTAAAGATGCATGAGTTAAATTCCTATCTGTCCACGGGAAGAAAAAGCCGCGAACTTCCAATGAAGGTCTTTTGTTATATTTTTATATGTGAAGGGAGATTAACAAATAGCTAATCCTGAAACCGATTAAGAATCCGAAATTATCTTTCGAATGGTACATACCTAAATCATGTTTCAGTTTTTAACTGTTAACAAAACCCTGTCACCCGATTAGGTTTCTATTTTATTCCTTCTAGACAACAGCGTAATACTGAATTTAATTTAGAGACTGTTTATGGCCCCATCAACTCAGATGTAGAAATAGCTCAGGAATTTGAAAACTGTTTTGATAATATTCCCATATTCCCCTTAAAACTACTGAAACTTTAAATTCATCTCCCACGCTTTCTGCTGCCTTATTTAAAAATAATGTAAAGGCATGCCCTTTGGAGTTTAGGTTTCAGCATACAAACTCCCAAGCTGTTATTAAAGCTTTTAAAGATCTTAACATTAAATCAACAGAAGATCTCTGGGGAATGTCTGTAAACGTATGTAGATCTTTCATCGAAACCATTGCGCCATATTTAGCTTTCATATTTAACACCAGTGTTGACCAAGGAGTCTTTCCGGATCTTATGACACATAGTAAAGTAGTACCATTGTTCAAATCCGGTGATAGTAAAGAACCTAACAATTATAGACCTGTGTCAATTCTGCCAGTTCTCGGTAAGGTGTTTAAAAAGTTGATGCTCAATCAAATGTTACGTCACTTTAATAAAAATTCCATCTTTCATGAACACCAGGACGGTTTCACCAAAGGGCGTTGCACTACTGACGTTGTATTACTCTAATAAAGAACATTTTTAACGCCTGGGAAGAAGCACAAGATGCCATTGGAATCTTTTGCGACCTCTCTAGGGCGTTCTATTGCGTAAACCATGAGACACTTGTGATGAAACTGGAGCACTATGGAATTAGAAAAACAGCACTTGATTTGCTAAGGTCATATCTGAAAGATAGAAAGCTTAAAGTTTAAGTAAACGGCGTAAACTCATTAGGGTCTGAAATGACAATGGGTGTTCCTCAAGGTTCGATATTGGGCCCATTCCTCTTTTTTTTAGTTTACATTAATGATTTACCCCAATTACTTCAAAATCAACCGAAGACGGTGTTATTTGACACATCATTGATCGTAGTGTAGTAACGGTGGAGTTTCTTGCCCAGAAGAATGGGCAAGAAACTCCACCGTTACTACCATGCGAAAACTACCTTTTGGAATGGGCGGCTAGAATCAATTCTATTTATTTGTAATTTTTGACGTTCAAAAGTGACTTTATAGACCTATTTGTGCCTATTTGAAATAAATGATTTGACTTTGACTAGTTTGGTTCTCAACGTGGTCGATAAAGCTGGCTCGTGGGCGTTTGAGACTTTCAGGGGGCAGTAGAAGATTATAGAAAATTATATATATCCTATCTTACGACTATATAATATTACTCGTTTAAATATAATCGTGGCGATAGCTGTTTCAGATTCGTGACAAATAGTAAGGAAAAAAAATAGGGGCTTAAGAAAAATATATTCTCAAATTGAGCGGTGGGCAAAATATGGTTGAGAGCCTAAGTTCTAGATAAATCGCGATTCAAAGCAACTATGGTAATTCTTTGTCCTATCATAAACACTACAGTCTGCACAACAAACTATAAGTAGATAAACAGAAAATACCTATAACTCAGAAACTTTGTACACGATGGCCACGTTTGCGTGTAGAAATAATTATCATGACAAATGGATCAAGACTGAGCCGTACCAAGTATTATACTACTATAACTACGGTAATTTTAACTATCATTAATCTTAATCACGTAGGCACAAAGTTCAACCATTTATTTGCCAAAATTAGAAATAAAAAACTAACGGTGAATTATCTGCCTTCGGTTTTGACCTTTAAAGGATTAAAAATAGCTCTAAGATTTTTTATGCTGAATCAAAAAATCCTTAACATGTCCTACTTTTTTTGTCAAATCATTTGATGCGAAAAACAACCACCTTACTGGTACCAGCACCCTAATTGCGTAACACACTATCAGTAGCAATGGGTTTCATTTTGACAGTTCAACAACATTCATTGCGTTATTTGCGTTGTTGAGCAGACACATTTATCAAACATATGGACCATAGATAAAATACTAAATGTATGGACGTCATCACTTGCACGTGCACGTCATCACTCAAACTATTTCGGGCTGTAATTAATTGAACTTACCAAATACAGAATCCAGGGTATAAGAGCTAAGAAATGGCCAGATGCGGAACTTTCCAATGCCGGAAGAATTCTTCAGTTGCATCACCAGCTTTTCACTCTGTTCAGCGAAAACTTGGACAAAGTTTTCGACTATCCTAGGGCTGAAGGCTGGCACTAAGATCTTCCGTCGGCGACGCCAGATAGAAACTATGTTTAGAACAGAAAATTTGATTTCAAGAAACGTTCTGGAACCTTACAACTACTAATATCGTATCGTACTTATCTAAAGAACCCCAGATAATTCGTCAGAGGTTTGTGCAGAAGTTGACATATAATATTATCATATTTTTTTTCTGTGCAGCAAACATAATGTAAAATTGACTATAGTATGACAAAGATTTGATTCAATTTTTAATCTCCGAGAGCGAGATGTGTCAAATAGGGCTATATTCTGTCCAAAGCTCCATAAAAGGGGATTGAAGATTTTTATATGGATCATACCTACTGTCAGAGTGATTATTTCAAACATCTATGACAAGATGTGAACTAGTTCGAAGAATATGAATGTCACGTGATCACTTTGAACATTAATATCTCGGAAACGTGATGTTTTCTGTTTGCAAGTTAGCTATTTCTGACCGCCATTTTGAAAAATTAATGGCTGACTGGTAGGTATGCCACGGACCTTCAAAGCCCTATGCCATTTATCTACTTAGCTAGATGTTACAGTTACAAAGGCTACGCACATTCACATTTTTTGTAAACATCTTGAATTTGGGACTACCTCGCACACGTCTAGAAAAATGATACGTCAGTCATCAGTGCTACGGATGTAGAGAGTGAGAGTGAACATAACGTCACTAGCATACGCATGGCTTGAAGCTAAGCATCTAAAGCTAAGCTATTTACAAAAATAAACCATGCATATTACTGCAATGCTCATCATATTTGAAGGATAAGGTCACTGTTGCACTAATGATGGACCGATAAATTAGCACTGCATAGTGTTACATAACAAAAATTATGATTCATCGTGCCGACTCTATTTTAGGTGAAACTTCATGTTATACTCAACATAACGTGCTTATTTGAATGTCAGTACAAGGTGTGCCAAATCATGGTAGGTATTCGCAAAACTACCCTGCCAAAAATTTTGTGTTTAATCGATGCAAAAAAAACTCAAGAAACGATGCAATACAAGTTTCTAGGAATCAAAGAATATTTCCGAATAAGCTTTTCTAAGTTTTTGTGCAAATAGGTTCCGGATTCAGCTTGACCGAAGCAAAATGTGGTGTGCCAAATGTGGTGCTGTTCCACAAATAATGAGACACTTAACGTCATTTCCCATGTACCACGTAGGTACACGGGACTTGACATGTAGTAGTAACTATTGGACTCTCACTCATACAAAATTACATTCTTGTAGCTAAGTTTTGTGGTCTGTCGCAATTTAAAACAAGCTTTTAATTCAAAGGGCAATGGAGATTTTAGTCATGTTTCTTAAATACCCATTATGTACAAAGACACTTTCACATTATAAACTATGTAGCACACCTAGAACCTTCTATTATTAAGGTATCCAGCTGAATATCCAACATCATCATCAGATCTGCCTAAAGCCTTTTCCTAACAATTTTTGGGGTTGGCTTCCAGTGTAACCGGATTATACGTAGATCGACTGCCTATCTGACCCCCACAACCGCAACTGAATATCTAACATGGCAACAGCAAATGAGACATCATGATAATTGTTAGTTTCTAAAGCAACCTTTTGTTCTAATAAAACTTCTTATTAGATTTTTTTTGAAGTTTTTGGTGTCCAGTGAACTTTAAGCTGCCAGTGGGCAGCGTTGATTTCTAGAATGTCTTCTAGAATTTTTGGGACGTCTGTTTCTGATCAGCTCGGCCTGCCGTCAACATTTAGAAGGTATTTTTTTTAAGTTTGTGGTGTCTAGTGAATTTAACCCTGACAGTGGCCAAATTTCTGGAAAGGAGCAGTCATTTTGGAATATCTGTTTCTGATCAGCTCATCCGCCGTCGACACATCATCATCTTCATCTTTGAGTTATTAGTTGCTGTAATTAAAAAACATTGTTCTTACCTGGAGCATATATTCCGCCATTCCCAAGGATTTTTCTAATGAACCTGTGAATATCATCCTTTTCCAGGCACGTCTTCAAAACCATCTCGAGATCGACGGGATTTACTACGACTGCGCAAACAAACAAAAAAAAAACCGGTCAAGAGCGAGTCGGGCTCGCGCACCGAGGGTTCCGTGCCATCGTGTTTTTAATTTTTCATCGACGAGGCCTATATTCATCAGAGAATTTTAACACTGCACTGCAGTTTAGAATATTGCAGTTTTATGTCAGCGCCATCTCTTGACCGATAGTGGAACTAATGTAACTTTTGTTGATGATTTCTGAAAAAGTGTGTTATTTAGAGACTTTTTTTTCCCTCTAATCTTTACATAAACTTCTATCACATAGAATTATTTCAGATTTTTCTCTTTGCAAACTTCGGAGATAAGGGGGGGGAACGGTATTTTTTTTTACATTTTTCATCAAAAGTCGAAAACTAAGTGGCCTAAAAAATGTTTGAGAATGTGCAAACTGCGCTCTTTCATATAATACCCCACAGGGCTAGTAGCCCCACTTCGATTTTTCAGACCCCCTTGCAGTCCTCCCTGTTGCAAAAAATATACAAAATTATATTTTTATTTCTTTCTTATTTGCAAAATAGTTGGGCAAACGTCATGTAAAACTATTCCAAACTAACTATTTCATGTTGATAGCATTAGTAGTTCTTGAGATATCCAGCTGTGACAGACAGACTGAGTCTTACCATAAGGGTTCCGTTTTACTATTTTGGTACGGAACCCTAAAAATTTCGGAAGTCGGTGTCGTTTAGTTCGCATTTTCGTTGTTGGGGGTAGACTATGACCTAGATTAGAACATTTTATCCCGATATTCCCACGGGATCGAGATGAGATCACTTTTGAATTATCAAAGGGTCGGGCAGTCCAAAAGATGATACATATAAAAATGTATCATCATTTCAGCAGAAAGACGTCCACTGCTGGACATAGGCTATACACATGTAAAAATGATACATACCAAAGAATAATATAGGTCCCAGCCAAGCTCTAATGATCCCATCATTTTGCATGCTCTCGTAACTTAAATGTTGCAGTTGATTCATGATATCTGAAAGCCGAAATAACTACTTTAGACCCCATACAAGTCACAATAAAATATGTGTAGGCAGAGGACGAGAGGTGTATCATACACCACCGAACTTGTATTTCCATTAACACCGAACTGAGAAATTCCTAACCAAGATCTGACCAAAATTATGTCTGGACATTTTAAAAGAGACTGTAGTGCAAAGGTGGGTCAGCTAATTGCTATTAACTGACTGTACATATTTACCGTGTGTAAATAAATAAATAAAAACTTACAAAGTACAAACTATAAAAAAAGCACTTTGAACTTTATTTACAGTAAACTACTTATACTATGCTAACTTTTAACTACCAGTAGTCACTAGTAAAAATTGGAATACTTACCTCAAGGGAGTATCCTAGGGCCGTTCCTATTTTTAAACTTTTTGGTAATAGTATTCGTAATAGGGTTCGAATAAAATATACTTGTACTTATTTTTGACAAAAAATGTTTAAAACTGATCTGAATCGTACAAGAGCAAAGAAGTAAAGCTCTTCAAGCTGACTGCCCCGTTGGTCCCGTGGTCGCAAGCGCGAATGCTGAGCATGGTCCTGAGTTCTATACTCAGGTCGGGCAAAGTGTTATTGGGTTTTTTCATTAGGAATTTCTCAGTAGCAGCCCGGAGTTAAATAAATATCATATATCATTATCATTTTAATAAACTGGGCGGGACATCGACGCACAACTTATTACCATGAATTCAGCAATAACTTACAAGATTCTGAATAATCATGATCTAATAATTTTTCGCTGGTTATAAAAAACATATTAGCTGTTCCATATATTTTGACCGAGTTGGTATTGCACTTTTCTATGAAACGATAGATTTTTTTTTTTATTTTGTTTACAAGCAGAGTTTAAAGTGTGCAGGAACACCAACGCGCGTTGAAAAAAATGTTCTGGAAGCATCTGGGACAATTCACGCAAGGTTTTCGCGGGGAAAAAGACTCGTGATTATAATTAGTGCACATAGCGGTAAATCAGCTGACAAGATGAACCCTTCCGTCATCACGTCTCATCCATATTTAAGCGAAACTCACCTTCAGTATTACCGACAACCGTATGCGCCACCCCAATCAAAGGCAGCTCATCCTTAGGTCTTGGTAAAGCCGAGGCCAGCTTATTCATGCGCCTCCTTCTATACCAAAACGTCACCGTCCCCAACAGTATAGCCAGCAGCAATAACCACGCAAACATTTGATCACTTGTAATAGGACACTTGGAACAAAAGTGCGTGGAGATCAAAGGAGGTATAGGAACATGGTATGCGCGCGCGCGCCTTCTCGCGTGTCAGTCTTAAGAAAATGCGCAACGATTTTTATGTACATTTTCCTCCGGCCGGCCGTCGCGGGCAGCACTAATTCTACTCTGGTAGGTAAACAGCAGGGCCGCAAAGTTCACGGCGTGGTTAACATACAACCTTCGGAACACGAGGAAGCGACAACTATGATTACTTATATTTAAGGGCCTTACAGGACCTAAACACAAAGAAACGCAAGTTTTAGAAACAATAAAAGTATATGATCGACTCCAGTAAATAAAAACAGAAAAATATATGATATTCTTCAGGATATATGCTACGTAGATAGTGTGTTGAAAACATAATACAACTAATTTGATACGATAGAAAAAAAAATCATGAAGATACCTCTAATAAAAACTTTCTTTTTACAATAAAAACCATACTAATAAACATACAATCATTCTGATTTTTTTACCGACTTCAAAAAAAAGGAGGTTATCAATAAAATTCGACACGTATGTCTGTAATATTATCGGAATTGTATTATATTCACATATGACAATCTATTAGGGCTTCCAAACAAATATACAAAATTTTATAGACGTATGTATGTATGTTTGTCCACGCATTCAAAACCTTGGTCAAATTCTAGTGCAAAAACTAAAAATCACCTGATGAGGTGATTACTGCACAGTAGCGGTCACATGTGGGTCACATAGGTACAAAGGTAGGTAGTAGGTACCCCCTACTGATAGCAGTTATTAACTTGTAATTGTATAGTTTCGCACGGGGTTAATACGTACAAACCGTAAACAAAACTTTAGAGTCCAAAAGCATTTGATTAAAATGTAAACAAATGTATCAGGAAATGTATGTAACTGAGGATGCCATTTGGAGTGCCACTTACAAATTGAATGCTTTGATTTGATCCTTTGAAAACTTAACCCCGAAATTCTAATTTTTAAATCACCTTTGAGATGTTTTTCATTATTTTGACAACTGAGGTAAATATCATCAACGAAAAAAATAAGTATATTCAATATATAAACAACAATTCTTCGAAAAGTGGTAAGATATAGTCCAAAACTTCTAATTACCGAATGCCCGCGTAAGAATTTAACCAGAACAGGGTTTATTTACAGTTTTGGAACAGGCCATACTTAAGTATAGTAATCAAGTAGGTAACATCGACTATTGCTGATCATGCAGATAAAGTTACTTAGCGAAACAGTATTAAAGATCATTGATCTTCAATACAATACTGTTTCGATAGCTTTAACTGCAATCAGTTTTTATTTTTTACAAAGCCAAAGTCGTAGGAAATAAAAAATAAATTATAATAAATCTGTAGAAGTGAAAATTCTGTACATTGAAAATATCAAAAAAATAAATGGTATTACTAGACCGACACCGAACCCAAAAATGTGATTAAATTTTTTTTTGTCTTTCTGTCTGTCTGTCTGTTTGTTCAGGCATCAAACTTGGTATAATTATTCTTTAATATCCTGGATTCCTGGGCACCACACTGGGTACTTTTTATCCCGGAAAAGTTTCTATACTAATACTAATAATAAAGCTGAAGAGTTTGTTTGTTTGAACGCGATAATCTCTGGAACTACCGGTCAGATTTGAAAAAATATTTTTGCATTTGATAGCCCAATTCTTGAGGAAGTCTATAGGTTGTTTAATATCACGTTATGACCCTTAGGAGCCGAGCAAAAAGAAAAAAAGTCAGAATGAACGCTAAGCGAATACGAAGTGTTGCGACGGGCTGGGGGTACAAGAAATTTCACGCGGACGAAGTTGCGGGCAGATGAGAAAACGTGAAAGAAAGAACACCAAAAGCCACGAAAGTCGAGACGAACGAGACTGGCTCACTGACACCTGACACTGACGTGACACTCAAATAAAAAAATAATTTAAAAAAATTAAACCGACTTCAAAAATAAATTAACTAAAAATTATGAAATAATTTTAATTTCGGAAGTCGGTGTCTTTGGGATCTGTATTTTAAAGTTTTAGTTTTTTGCCACCGACTTCCGAAATTAAAATTATTTCATAATATTACTGAATCGATTTTGATGAAACTTGCACTGTTCCCTAAGTTGAAGTAAATGTAAGCCAATAAAAAAAAATGGTCACGATCCGATTAATAGTTGCGGAGATATGCGTGGACAAACATACATACATACATACGTCTTTAAAATTTTGTATATTTGTTTGGAAGCCCTAATAGATTGTCATATGTGAATAATATAATGCAATTCCAATAATATTACATACATACGTGTCGAATTGATAACCTCCTTTTTTTTGAAGTCGGTAAAAAACAAAATGCCATTTTGAATATTTCGTTCAGAAATACCTAGGTAGGTACACCTCAGAAAAGTAGAATAAATATTTATTTAACGATGAAACTGTCACACTTGCTTACTATTAGTCGGAAAAGATGTTTAAGAGAATAATAATTATTATTAATAGTACAGGAACACATACCTTTCATATTTAACGTTTACGTGTTATTGTGTTTTCATGTGACATGATTTCAGAACGAAAGTAGTCAATGCAAACGATGACGCCATGTTGCATAGAATATGGCAATAACTTGAAAAACTATTACTCTTTTCGCACAACAAATCAGGCTTAAATGCAAGAAAGAATATTTCTCCTTCAGCGGGATTGTCCGAAAGGGTTACCGCTGACCCGGAACATATAGGGCTAAGGAAGGAACACGGGTGGGTTTTAGTCAGTAAGAGTCTGACACTCCCTTCCGCTCCACCCAGAGCGGGAGGGGGTCATTTGATGATATCCCATGAACAAAAAAAAAAAAATATTATTTCTCCTCAATTCGTGGTATTTTTTCCTCTTTTTCGATAAATGTACATCTTATGGCCGAAAATGAAACATCTCCTTAGAAGTTTAAATTATTTTGAAAACTCTGATCTTATAGATAATAATACTTATAGATAAGTCAGTAAAACCAACGAAAATATTAAAAATATTTTAAACTAAAATAATACTTCCGTACTATCCTGTATTTAAATATACAAAAAGATACTTAATATTTTCTAGCTGTCAGGTACAAAAAAAAAGTTATAATTTTTCCCGCGCATTTCAGTGACGTCACGTAGAAACTTTTTGCGCTCTTCTTTCCAATGCCAGTTGGTATCCGTCGACAGCCTTCATCATAATATCGATTTTGACCTTAATTTTTGGTACAGGACCATCTTCTCTGTCTTCTACTACTTTATAATGTCGCAGAACTGTTGACAACGCTGTTTTTATTGACATCAACGCGTATTGGTAGCCTGTGGGCAAAAGAATTTTAATTAAAACGACCGTACCATAAAAAAGTAAAGTCTCTTTTCTTGTACCGGGTTTCAATTGAAAAGATTGGCTTTTCAGCAAGAGGTTCTTGGTCTACGCAAAATGGTTTTTCTCTTAAACCTAACCATAATATTTCGAGACATCGCCAAGCGGTTGGTCGACTCTTCACGTGACCAGAGGGCTAGCCTATTTTTCGGCCAAAGAATCAGCATTGCCATACAACGTGGCAATGCTGCCAGTCTTTTGGGCACGTTTCCTGTTGACAGCGATGCGGATGAATTTTTTGATGCCCTTTGATTATTTCTCCTCCTTTTTAGGGTTCCGTACCAAAATGGTAAAACGGAACCCTTATGGTGAGACTAAGTTTGTCTATCTGTCTGTCTGTCTGTAACAGCTGGATATCTCAAGAACTACTACTGCTATTAACTTGAAATTTGGAATAGTTTTAGATGACGTTTGCCCAACTATTTTGCAAATAAGAAAGAAATAAAAATATATGTATATTTTTTGCAACAGGGACTGAAAGGGGGTCTGAAAAATTCGAAGTGGGGCTACTAGGGCATGTGGGGTATCATTTATGAAAGAGCGCAGTTTTCACATTCTCAAACATTTCCCTTTTTTTTTAGGCCGCATAGTTTTCGACTTTTAATGAAAAATGTAAAAAAATACAGTTCCCCCCCCTTATCTCCGAAGTTGCAAAGAGAAAAATCTGAAATTATTCTATGTGATAGAAGTTTATGTAAAGATTACAGGAAAAATAAAATGAAGTCTCTAAATAGCACACTTTTTCAAAAATCATCAACAAAAGTTACATTAGTTCCACTATGGATTAAGAGATGGCGCTGACATAAAACTGCAATATTCTACACCGCAGTGCACAGTGTTATTAAAATTCTCTGATGAATATAGGTCTCGCCGATGAAAATTTAAAAACATATGATGGTACGGAACTCTCGCTCTTGCCCGGTTTTTATATACTTGTTCATATTATTATTTTATTTATTCAATTAAATACATATAAATTATATTTTTAAATATTAGTTTAAAAAAAAAATAAAAACATTTTAAAATATAAAAAATAGTAGCCCACCGGTATCGGGAACAGGGTCCAAGCTACCAGCGGTCAGGGCTCCAAAGAGAGGAACCTCCTAACTATTCGGGCCGTGTCCAGAAGTACCGCTTTCTAGATCAAGCCCTTGATCCAGCTGCCCAACGAATATTATTATTATTTTAAAACATGGTACAATTATACAAATAATAGACATTAACTTTCCGGAATAAAATCTCTAAATGATGAGCGAAAACCGCACCAAAATATTGGGTAGTTTAGAAGATCTAAGCAGTCATACAGACAGACACGAAGAGCGACTTTGTTCTATACTACACTAGAAACCTAGTGTAGTATAAAACTAAGTCGCCAGAGTGACTGTTTTCATATAAGTAACTATTGGTTTAGCACGCCAGTAAAGCTGCCAGTCGACCTCTTCTACAATCACTGTCATATTTCAGGCAATTTACACAAAACCTTAAAAAATTATACACTTAATCTTCCTCATAAATCATTCCGTTCATTGGTGAAAACCGTATGATAATCATTTCAGTCGTTTTTGAGTTCATCGCGTTCAGACAGACAAACGCGGCGGGGGGACTTTGTTTTATAGTATGTTGTGATATGTATATGTATGATCTTTTCCGCGTCATCAATGCTAAATCGATCTGTAACAGATTACAGGCAGGTATTTCCGGTTCCATCTAAACGATGCAAAACCGCGGATATAAAGAAGGTAAATCCCTTTTACGATTTATTAAATGCAGGCACGTGCACTTACGGAGAATAACTAACAACTGTCAGCATTTAATTAGTTACTGGAAGTAATTATCATTACTATTGAGAGCGATATTGATCAGGAGTACTCAACATACAGGGGCAACCAGTTTAGCAACTAATTAATGGAAAGCCATACCTCTAAACGAATGTAGGACAGATAACACGTTTTTTTTTTTACTATCCTACTCTGTCCCACTCCTGGGCAAAGGCCTCCCTCTACTCTTACTATTTTTCGCGAGCTCGCGCGTTCTCTTTCCAGATTTGACGGAACCTATCCAGCTCGCCGCGACCCCGCCTCACTGTCTCAGGGCAGCAATTCTGCGCTATTTGGGACCACAGCCTGTGCGGCAGACATGTCCTGCCCAGTAGCCTTTTGAGCCACGTCATCTATCTTTGTTTTGGAGCGCAGTATTGCGTTTCGGACACTTTCCGTTAATTTAACGCCTAGTATACGAAATTATTACAATATACGTACTTTATATCATTATAATTTTTTTTATTATTATTATATAGGTTGACAGGGACATCGACACCATGACCTATTACCATGGATTCACTAATTTAAAAAAAAAACAGTGGCACTCCGGGAGTGCCGACAGAAGTGAAAACAAAACACAAAAAGAATACTTTGCCATCACTCACTGACATATCGGATATACATTAAAACCGAGTACATCCCGAGGACAGCCGAACACATCCGAAGCGGGTATTTTTTTTAATCGTCTTATAAACAAAACACGCGTGGTGTCGCTTACGGTAACAGTGGCGCGAGTTAGGCAGGATACAAAAGTCTAAAAAGTTAGTATTTTTAGACCTTTGTATCCTGCTTACCTATGCGTATGAAGTTTCATTAAAATCGGTTCATTCATTTCGAAAAATAAGGGCTTGAAAGTTTGTATAAAATGCCGCACGGCGTAAACGCTCTTAACTAAATATCTATTTAAAATAGTTTGAGTCTAATTATAGAATCTAAAAAAAGCTTCAAAATGTCAAACGAAATATTTTATTCAAAAAACAGCCATATTCGCTGGTATGCTGGTATGGTGAACTACGCCGTAGCATAGTGTGAGCTACACCGTAGCACAGTTTGACCTATGCCGTAGCACTCTCCATCCGTCTTACGAAGTTTCGATCAGGTCACGTGTCCTGACGCGAGTTTAACATTTTTTACCCATTACAAAAAAAGTGTACAACGCCGCTAAAGAAGTTTTTACTTCAAAAAGTCTGCTCTTTCCTACAAACGCGCAATTCCTACGCGGTCAAAGTGTATGGCAGACGCAGTAAGGTCCAGAATCAGGCACGAAATCCATGGTAACAGGTTGTGCGTCATGTTTCTGCCACCCTGTATTTATAATACGAAATCACTGAATCTAAAAATATGGCTGTTATGAGATATTCTGCCAGACAACAGACATAATAGAAAATCTATTGTTGGAGACACCGTGTGACCATGGTGGCAGTCGATGACTTAATTGATAACTTGTTTTCGTAATAGTCTACTCTGTAGGTCAGTACGGTCTTCTAGAAGAGTCGTGGCCGCAGTGAAAATGACGGCAGCGGGGTTGACTTTACGATGTCAAAAAACTTTCTCTAGGAAAACAAATCTTCATAAAATCGTCGTCGTCGTTAAAATGCCCCCTACTTTTCATTCGCGATTTATTTGCCAAAAATGTATACAAATATGAGTTTATCGAAAAATAACTTTATATCCAACAAAATAAAGTTCAGTTTACGCTGCAACTTCAAGCATTTTTATAAGTTTTTCAATAGTGCTAGTCACTCTGAAATCAACATAAATCCCATTAAAATAAAGTTGATATTTGTTTAACTTGAAATAATATTAATTTGAAACATAAGTTTGAATAGACTTTATGTGGCGGCCGCCGCTTTTCTGGGAAACCGAGGGTTTAAGTATTCTTTCCAGGGGTTAACCGCTGGGTAATTGCGTAACTTACCGAGACAGTTCCTAGGTCCATTACTAAAAGGCAAGTAACTGCAAGGGTGTTTCAGGTTGAATCTTTCAGGTAGGAACCTATCAGGGTCGAATTCTTCGGCATCTGGACCCCAGTACTTGGGGTCTCTGTGTACGCCCCATATTGAGCAGGCTACGCCCGAACCAGCAGGCAAAACGCGACCAGACGCTGTGGAAGATAATAGATGATAATTATAATTGAAGACAATTAAAAAAAAATGGATGTACACTTCTGCCTTAGCCTAATGTTCCCACTGCTGGGGCCACTGGCTGGGGCACAGGCCACCTTTCTGTCAGAGGGAGTGGGCTGTAATCTACCACGCGGGTTGCTAGATGTCACATGTCTTCAGAGCAGTGGTGATGAAATAATTTACCACCACTGCTCTACCGGTAATAGTAATACAGTTCGCGTCAAATAACTTTGCCGCTCTGAAGTAGGCAACAAGTCACTGCGCAGTAGTTAATCCTATGAATACAACAGCAGCGCGCATGGCGCGGATTGGCGCGGCTAGGAAAGAGCCTAGCTTCAGAGCGGCAAAGTTATTTGGCGCGAACTGTATATTGATTTAAAAACCTCGGTTTGCGGGTATAATCGCTGTCAAATGCGGGTAAACAACACGGGTATAGTTACAAAACGTTCGTAAAGAGAGTGCTAAGGTTTTTGCCAACAACTTTACAGAAGAGTATCCACTCCAACAACAACAACAAGCAACAAGCTAGTGAAGTGAAGTACTATTTTATAGTAAAAGTAGTATTAAGTTCGTCCCGCCTGCATCTACGCCTGGGTCTTCCGCGATGCAATTGGACTCCAGCATAAATATATTATATCCAAACGTTTCTACAATGATGTTTTAAACAAAAATACTATTACATTGTTATCTTAACTATACAAAATACTTACGTAACGTAATATCTTCTAAGACTTTCCGAATAATTAGCGGCACTGGTGGGAATAACCTTATGGATTCCTTGACTACTCGCTCCAAATACTTTAACTTGTTTAAATCGTCTTTGACTAACATACGATCATCGTCAAATACCTCGCAGAGCCTGTAAAAGAACGATAATTTTAATACTAAATCATTTTACTTGCATTATTTAGGTTCACCCTCATTTTGTCAGTTATTTTAATATTATACACAGTATGTTAAGTTTAACAAGTGTTAAACCTGTACCGTGATTTGTTTTACATAACAACTTAGCATACAGGGTCAAATTAAATTAGCTAGCGAAACTTTGCAGACGTGATGGGTATCGATCGATACATAAACACGAGAAAATAAAATAGATTTGATTTGTTTTTTGGGGTCCACGACCTTTAGGTATCAGTGTTGTTGTTACTTGAAGTACAAGTAAAAAAAAATCCGTTTTCTTTTTTTATCGTTTTGTGGTATCGATACCCATCACACCTGGGAATTTCACTAGCTAATTTAATTTGACCCCGTATATAAAAAAATTAGTAGTCCCTACATAATTTTAAATTACATAACAACTAAACTATTATTATAAACAGAAAAGATTTGTTGTTTTGTATGTTTGTTTGTAACGATTTCACGGTAAAACGGTTAAACGGATTTGCATGAAATTTGGCATATGGGTAGACCATGCCACAATATAAATATGGAAGATAATTGTGACCATGACCAGAAGGCCAATTCTCGTAATTTAAAACTTTCAAAATCTAGTCGCAGCCTCATCTCGGCGTCAAACAAATGTCAAAAACTTTTCAAAATGTAGGGAAATTAGAAGAATTTTTTGACAGATTGACTAAGATCAGACTGTGAACGGGCTTAAAATTACGAGAAATCCCCCACTGGATTAAGACATAGGATAGTTTTTATTCCGATATTCCTACGGGATCGAAACTTATGCAGGTAAAACCGCGGGGCGCCGCATACCTATATATTGATTGTTTTATCGTGTACTTAATTAAGCTTATCTACAACTTATCTAGGTTAGATACAGGAAAATAGTGAACAATACATCCAAGATTAGGTACCCGTAGACGTCAATCTATCAATCAAGTTATACCAGCCTGTTATGTTACTTGTTATAATTTAATTACTATGAAGTATGAACAAAGAAATCAGCATAAAATACGGAAGAAGTTATGAACTATGTTAGTTTATATTATTTACTAGCTTCTGCCCGCGACTTCGTTCGCGGCCACATTTTTATAACACTCCCTGTCGCTATTACTTCGTTTTCAGTTAGCGTTCTTTCTGACTCTATTTCTTTTGCACGGCTCCTATTGGTCCTAGTGTGATGTTTAAAAATAGCATTCCTTAATATTAGTCTACCAAATACAAAAATAAATTTTCAAATTAGATTAGTAGTTCCAGAGATTAGCGCGTTCAAACAAACTCTTCAGCTTTATTATTAAGTATACTAGCTTCTGCTCCGACTTCGTCCGCGTGCAATTTCTTGTTCCCCGGACCCACTCCGTCGCATCGCATCGTCTGCCCGCGCTATTACCGTGTTCTTTCTGGGTTTTCTTGTTTTATTCAACTCCTAAGTGAAGTTAAATATAAGTAGCCTATAGCCTTTCACAAGAATTGGGCTATCAAATGCAAAAAGATTTTTTCATATCCGACGGGTAATTACAGAGCTTAGTGCGTTCAAACAAACAAATAAACCAACTCTTCAGCTTTATTAGTATTGATAGATATAAGTAATTCTTTTTATTGATTTAACATGGAGAAATGGTCATGCATTCTTCACTACCACGGGGAGATAGTGCAGTTATGTGGGACTCTAACCCATTAAAACTCCACGGTGTCCTCCTCTGCCGCTTACGGCGGGAACACGGGCATGCGTTAGCACTCATCCGTGAACCCGCCGCGGCTGTCCGACACCGGACCCTCCTCTGGGGTGTACTCCCCATCACCGGCGCACCAGAACACATAGCACGCCGTGACCACCCCAAGGACCAAACCAGCACATGGGTGCCAGACGACTCCGTGTCTGGGCACCCTTGGTCTCCCTGCGACGGACGGGTCAGGTCATTGGCCCCGCCGCCTGCCAATTTTCGGCCGTAGAGGATAGGGAGAGGGGCCAACGTCATACCAACACTCCTCCTCCCCTGCGGCCCCACCGCGTCCACCGCGATGGCGGATGGAGAGCGGCGCACCGCAATACCGGTACTCCTCTCCCGCCACGGCCTCCAACCCTCAGCTGCGATGTCATCGCGGCCCGCCTCAGTTGCGATGTCGCCCAAGCAGCACCACAACCTACTTGTTGGCCGCTACGTCGCCGGCTTATCGGCAAAAGCCCTGCCGAGCGGCCCCTCTTAGGGTTCCTCTTCGCTTCACCGTGGGTGTCCAAGCCACGGCTACTGAGCCCCCCCGCCTCGACAATGCGGGAACCCACCGGGGGGGATATAAGTGGCTCCTAACCTAACCTAAAAATCTCGTAACTTATTGGTTGGTTTTTGCAGAATAATAATTAGTTGAGTTAATAATGGCTTAGATAATAGCCAAGAGCCTCGACCAAAACCTGAGGAGGCTCTCGTTAGACAGCTGGATAAAGGGCACACGGCACACGGCTCGCATTGTTAGGAGGTTCCTCTCTCGGGAGCATTGACCGTAGCTTGGACCCTGTTCCCGAAACCGGTAGGCTACAAATTTTTATATCTATTATGTTTCTTCACAACTGAGTCTGTTATTTTCAAGTAAGACTGTTGTCTACACTAAAGAAAAACTTTCCCATTTACCAAATTAAAAAAAAACACTCACTCTTCGTACACTTTCTCCTGGATTTCCGGGTATTTTCCCATTAACTGCAATGTATACCCTAGAGCCACAGCAGAGGTATCCGTCCCAGCTACAGTAAGGGTCAACACTTCTTCTCTTAACTCCACATTGGTATACCCTTTCTCACCGCCAGATAACTGTATTAACAGGTCTAGGAATGTCTGTTTCTTGTATAACCCTAAATCTAAAAAAAAATTGGGTTCGATTTTGAAACAGAAATTAAGGTGCTTTTCAAAAAGTCAAATATTAAGGGAAAAACACCAAGGTAGCCCGCAAAATTCAAATTTTCTTACGTTTTTTACAATTTGCCGGTCAACGTCAGGTTGCAAAATATGATTCACGACCGTAACAAGTATGTATTTATAGAATTATATATAATTATTAACCTTTTGACCGCCACACGTCAAGAAATGAAAAACGTGCCCTCGGCGTCAAAGTCTGTCATGTAGTCGAACCGTGGCTTTCTTGGTACATTATGGTTTGTCATCTATTCATGAGTGTGGCGGTCAAAAGGTTAAAATCATCAATACAACCCTTTATGTTCATATAATCCTATTGATTGATATTTGCCAGTTCCATGGCATAGTCGGTGGCAAAGTTTTAGGAAAACAATATTTAAAATAGGTACAGTCGTGCCAGCGACACGAAGAAGAAAAAGATTGATATTTGAGAAATAGTCATTCCATAGTGTTATATGAACTTACTTAGGTACTTTTATTCTTGGCTACCCTGGCGCTTCCCCTTAATCTTTTGTTGCTTTAGCTATTAAGTAGAAGCAAGATGATTGTTCAATCAAGTGCTAGCAGTGCAAATCAATCATCTGCTAGCATTGTCATATCCTAAAGAAAATTCTCACCAAATTCATGATCCACCTCTGTTCTAGACTCTTTTTCGAGTTTTAATTCTTCTTTCTTCTTTTCAATAACCTGTAAATAATTAAGTTCTTCAACATCTTATGCGCTTGTGGCTGTTGGTAGCAACTAAATGAAGATAGTCGAGAATCTAGTTAGGTCTACTATTGGGAAGGCCTATGCCAGGCAGTGAACTGAGAGGAACAAATACACGAAATTACCTTATCAGTAAATCCATGCATGAGTGCTATACACGCCTGGTGCTTCTTGTACTTCGGGAACCACTTGTACAGCCAGTCTGGTTGTAACCATAAGTGAAAGATTCTCTCGCAGATCAAATTAAGCACATCGCACATCGCTTTTAGGAACGGTTGGTCCGAGTTCTCTTGCGCGTTGATTTTTACGCCCATTGTGGTTTCTGTCAATCAAAGATGGATGAGTTAAATTCGTATCTGTCCGCGGGAAGAAAAAGTCGCGAACTTCCGATGAAGGTCTTTTGTTATATTTTTATGTGAAGGGAGATTAACAAATAACTAGTCCTGAAACCGATTAAGAATCTGAAATTATCTTTTCGAATGGTACCTAAATCATGTTTCAGTTTTTAACTGTTAACAAAACCCTGTCACCCAGGGAATAAAATAGAAACCCAATCGGTTTCTATTTTATTCCTTCTAGATCATACATACAGGTTCTCAACGTGGTCGATAAAGCCGGCTCGTGGGCGTTTGAGACTTTCTGGGGGCAGTAGAAGATTATAGAAAATTATATATATCCTATCTTGCGACTATATAATATTACACGTTTAAATATAATCGTGGCGATAGCTGTTTCAGATGCGCGACAAATGGTAAGGAAAAAAAATAAGGGCTCTTCAAAAATTTATTCTCAAATTGAGGTACGGAAACCTAAAAACGTACCGACTTTTGACAAAAATTACTACTATATACCTATGCTATTTTTCATTTCGTTATGTACTGTAAATCCGGTTATCTAGATGCTCAAACAGTAGGTTATTACAGCTCTGGATTAATGCCCTAGTATTTGGGAATATCTATGTAATTATCGATTGATAACTATGCTTTCTCTATCGTACGGTCGAAACCGAATTAGCCAATTATTAGTGGCCTATTTTGTCAATAATCACAATTATCATGCACGTCGTCACTCGTCACTCAAACTATTTCGGGCTATAATTAATTGAACTTACCAAACACAGAATCCAGAGTATATGAGCTAAGAAATGGCCAGATGCGGAACTTTCCAATACCGGAATAATTCTTCAGTTGCTTCACCAGCTGTTCACTCTGTTCAGCGAAAACCTGAACAAAGTTTTCGACTATCCTAGGGCTGAAGGCTGGCACTAAGATCTTCCGTCGGCGACGCCAGATAGAAACTATGTTTAGAAAAGAAAATTTGATTTCAGGAAACGTTCTGAAAACTTACAACTACTAATATCGTATCGTACTTATCTAAAGAACCCCAGATAATTCGTCAGAGGTTTGTACAGAAGTTGACATATAATATTATCATATTTTTTTTCTGTTTAACAAACATATTGTGGAATTGACTAAGTATAATATGACAAAGATTTGATTCAACTTTTTAATCTCCGAGCGCGAGATATGTCAAATAGGGCTATATTCTGAAGGGGATTGAAGATTTTTATATGGATCATACCTACAGAACTGTCAGAGTGATTATTTAAAACATCTACCTATGCAATAAGATGTAAACAAGTTCAAAGAATATTAATGTCACGTGATCACTTTGTACATTAATATCTCGGAAACGTGATGTTTTCTGTTTGCATGTTAGCTATTTCTGGCCGCCATTTTGAAAAAATAAATGGCTGACTGGTAGGTATGGCATATATCTACGTAGTTACAGTGGTTACGAAGGCTAGGTAAAGCACATTCATATTTTTTGCAACCATCTTGAATTTGAGACGTCTAGAAAGATGATACGTCAGTCATCAGTGCTACGGATGTAGAGAGTGAGAGTGAACATAACGTCACTAGCAAACGCATGGCTTAAAGCTAAGCATCTAAAGCTAAGCTATTTACAAAAATAAACCATGCATATTACTGCAATGCTCATCATATTTGAAGGATAAGGTCACTGTTACACTAATGATGGACCGATAAATTAGCACTGCATAGTGTTACATAACACAAATTATGATTCATCGTGCCGACTCTATTTTAGGTAAAACTTCATGTTATATTCAACATAACGTGCTTATTTGGTTGTTAGTCTAAGTCATGGTAAGTATTCGCACATCTACCTTGCCAAAATAGTTAGTCGATGCAAAAAAACTCAAGAAACGATGCAATACAACTAGGAATCTTAAGAATATTTTTGAATATAAAAAAATAGAAGCTTTTCTAAGTTTTTGTGCAAATAGGTTCCGGATTCAGTTTGACAATGAAAATGTAGTGGCCAAATGTGGTGCTGTTCCACAAATAAATGTCCCATGTACCACGTAGGTACACGGGACTTGACATGTACTTAGTAGTAACTATTGGACTCTACTCACTCTCTCACTCATACAAAATTAGTTACAACCTCGTAGCTAAGTTCTGTGGTCTGTCGCAATTTAAAACAAGTTTTGGCATGGTTTTATCACTAACATCTATGATTCTTACAGTTAATCATCATGACACATCACTTAGTTTACCACACAGCCGATTTACCTTGTTGTTGGATTTTGTTATGTCCTTTCTGACTCAGTTACGAAATATTCTGTTGTTACTGCCTGCGTGTCACTGCTAATATTACATATATTTTCCTTATTGTTCTACCGCCGAATTATTACAAATTCGCTCGCATTTGTTCTTTAGGTGGGACATTTTCAAACAGACGTGACTAGAGTACATATGGTATCATTAACATTGATAATGTTTCTATTATGTCTATTGAGATTTTAGTCATGTGTCATAAATACCCATTATGTACAAAGACACTTTCACATTATAAACTATGTAGCAGTAGGTAAGTAAGACCAAAGGCCAAGGCCTAAACGCCTGGAACCATCTGTTATTAGGGTATCCACCTGAATATCCAACATCATTATCTGATCTGCCTAACCTTTTCCCAACTATATTTGGGATCGGCTTCAAGTCTAACCGGATGCAGCTGAATACCAGTATTTTACGTGAAGCGACTGCCACCACAACGCCATTTGAATATCTAAACATGGCAACAGCAAATGAGACACCATGATAATTGTTAGTTTCTAAAGCAACCTTTTTTTTTAATAAAACTTCTTATTAGACTTTTATTTTAGTTTTTGGTGTCGAGTGAACTTTAAGCTGCCAGTGGGCAGCGTCGATTTCTAGAATGTCTTCTAGAATTTTTGAAACGTCTGTTTCTGAAGAGCTCATCCGCCGTCAACACTTGTGTCTTAGACACATCATTATCATCATCATCTTCATCTTTGAGCTATTAGATGCTGTAATTAAAAGAAACAGTGTTCTTACCTGGAGCAAATATTCCGCCATTCCCAATGACTTTTCTAATGAACCTGTGGAGATCGTCTTTTTCCATGCACGTCTTCAAAACCATCTCGAGATCGACCGGATTTACTACGACTGCGCAAACAAACAAAATTAACAGTTTCATCAGTTTAAAAAGACATTACGACACTATATGGGTACAAGGATTAAGACAAAGAGGGGTATCCTCCTCTAAGGTTCCTTAAGGAGAAAGTAATTATATTAGTGTATGCAGTGTACCATGAATAGGTGGAAAAGGTTCGATTATAATTATCAATTCTACCAACTATAACTCAAACTCAAAGCATTTCTCTAAACAAATCTATTATCTACTAATATTATCCCACCAAAAACATTTTCATGTAAAATGTTGCCAAGACGAGACCACATATGGCTCGCACTGCCAAAAAGTTATCAGATCTCATGTAGAGCCAAGCTTCTAACTCTACACGCCCTAACTTCACAAACTCTACACCTAGTCAAAATATGAGGCTTGGCCGTTTGGTAACTACAAGAACTATTGTATAACAGAAAAGTAATGAACAGTGAATAAATTTTTCACCTTACGCTCATGTGATGGTAGCGAAGCGATAGCTGAAGAGTTTGTTTGTTAATTTGAACGCCCTAATCTCTGGGTCTCGACAGGGTAGGTCGGGGGAACAAGAAACTTCACGCCGACGAAGTCGCGAGCAGAAGCTAGTATAAAGTGAAAAGATTGGATTTTTTGTAAGTTTGGTTGTTACGCTTTCACGCTAATTTGGCACATGGGTAGACCATGACCTGGATTAGGACATTTTATCCCGATATTCTCACAGGATCGAGATCAGATCACTTTTGAAATATCAAGGGGTCGGGCAGTCAAATACACATACATATAAAAATGTATAGATACTTACCGAAGAATAATGTAGGTCCCAGCCAAGCTCTAATAATTCCGTCATTTTGCATGCTCTCGTAGCTTAAATGTTGCAGTTGATTCATGATATCTGAAAGCCGAAACAACTAGGTACTTTAGACCCCATAAAAATCACAATAACGTCTGAGTAGGTAGAGGACGAGAGGTGTGTCATACACCACCCGAACCTATTTCCATTAATACCGAACTGAGAAATTCCTAACCAAGATCTGACCAAAATGATGTCTGCACTTTTTAAAAGAGACTGTTGTGTCTTTTGAAAAGTCCAGACAAAAAGTGTGTAAATACCTATATGTAAAAGTATTTTTACAAACTTACAGAAATAAAATAATTTATCGTTTAACAAAAAACACTAACAACAACCTTGGGATCGAACCTTGGATCATGGTCGGCAGCCGCACTTGCAACGGAACCAATGAAGTCAGTCTTATCAGTAACTTTAAGACTGTTCCGATGACACCAGCACTGCAGCCACTGTAAGCCCTGTTACTTTTACGGGGCTTACAGTGGCTTAACAGCTTTAGCGTCTATCAACAGCAATCAACATCGTCAGATAGACAATAGCTGATAGTAGTAGTGTAAAAGCCACATAGTTTCCTTAAAATCCCTGACATTTAGCAAAAGGACCAGACAATAAAAATCATCATCTGCCTAGCCTATTTCCAACTATGTTGGGGTCGGCTTCCAGTCTAACCGGATGCAGCTGAATACCAGAATTTTACATGGAGCGACTGCCTATCGGACCACCACAACCCAATTACTGGGTAATGCGATACCCCTTGGTAAGACTGGTTGTCAGACTTTCGGGCTTCTGACGACCCGTAACGACTGTCAAAGATCTACGAATGACAGCCGGGACCAACGGCTTTACGTGCTTTCCGAGGCACGGAGGGGTTTTTGGTATGTAAAGATGGTCACCCATTCACGGACCAACCGTGGCAAGCGTAGCTTAACCTGATCGATCGACCCGTGCGGCTGTTATTACTTAGCCACAAACCCCATCAGACAATAAAAATATGATTATAATAAATAAATTATCAAACATACTATCTAAAATTCCTGCATCTGATTAAAATTATGCCACCACAGTCTTTTCAACCGAAATACGTCCGTCCACTGCTGGATCTCCCTAAAGAATAGCAACAATAATAAATTATAATAAAATAATTAATCTTCCTATAATTGGTCTTCCGCTTTCCACATATAGTGGATTCTCGCGACCTTTACCAGGTCATCTGCAGTTCACCTTGTAGGTGGAGGAGCAAAGGACCTACCCACGATACGGCTAAAAAAATATCAATATTATTTTGATTACTTTTCATCCGCTAAATGTCATGCAATGTGGTGTAGCCCAGTCGTCATCATCAGTAAGTAGGTTACAAAAACGAACCAGTTTTTTACCGACTTCAAAAAAAAGGAGGTTATCAATTCGATACGTATGTATGTAATATTATTGGAATTGCATTATATTCACATATGACAATCTATTAGGGCTTCCAAACAAATATACAAAATTTTGTAGACGTATGTATGTATGTATGTATGTATGTATGTATGTATGTATGTTTGTCCACGCATATCTCCGTAATTATTAATCGGATCGTGACCATTCTTTTTTTATTGGCTTACATTTACTTCAACTTAGGGAACAGTGCAAGTTTCATCAAAATCGATTCAGTAATTTTCAAGATATGGACTAAGACGTGAAAGTGTGACGGCCTGGCTTATTGATACGAGCTACGTGTGTAGTGTCAAAGCGAAAACATCTCAAAACCTTGGTCAAATTCTAGTGCAACAACTAAAAATTACCAAATAAAAAGTAATTTAAAAAAATTAAACCGACTTCAAAAAGAAATGAACTCAAAATAAATGAAATAACTTTAATTTCGGAAGTCGGTGGCAAAAAACTAAAACTAAAATACAGATCCCAAGACACCGACTTCCGAAATTAAAGTTATTTCATTTATTTTGAGTTCATTTCTTTTTGAAGTCGGTTTAATTTTTTTAAATTACTTTTTATTGTACAATCGATGGCAGATTTTAAAAGTCAAGTATCCATTGCGAAATGTTCAAAGGAATCGTTCACTTTATGACGTAACTTTAGAGGTGATAATACTATATTTGAGTGTACTCGCGACTTTGGTCGTGAATATGATGTTATTGTGAGCAAGGGTTGTGGTTTGTAGTATGTGTCAGTCGCTAAATAGAATGGCACATTATGGAATGATCTGAAGACAATATTTTGATTTTAAAGAGTGTCCGTGTTTCAATTAAACCATCATCATCATCATCATTTCAGCCAAAAGACGTCCACTGCTGGACATAGGCCTCCCCCAAGCACTTCCACTTCGACCGGTTCTGTGCTTCTCGCATCCAACGGGTTCCTGCGGCCTTCACAAGGTCGTCAATTAAACCATATATTAATAAAATTAATTTAAATACCCCAACCAACCAACAACGAAAATGCGAACTAAATAACACCGACTTCCGTAATTAAAGTAATTTTTCACTTTGTAAAGTCTTTTTTTAAAGTCGGTTGTTTTTTTTTTTGTAAAAGAGTTTTGACTATTAAGTTATACTTACCCACACAAATTCGTATACCTAACACTACTTTCTATGTAAACATCAGTGACAGGAAGTTATTATAACATCATTAATATAAAGGCAAAAATACGTAATAATACGTATTTTTGCCACTTAGTTTTCGGAAAGAATATCAAGGCGGCGCTGTTTGTCAAGGAAAGATGTCAAAAACCTTTCAAACCAGAACCATTTCATGTTACAATTGTTTCACATTTATTTTACCGCTGATTTTGCATCAATGTCAAAATCGCAGTTCTCCATAAATTATTACTATTATTTTATTTATTTGAGCAAAGTAAATAAAATATAAAAGAATTATAAAAATTCTATCGATTCGTATTCTGAAAAATCTCAACCATTTATGCAAACACTGACTGTACATATTTACCGTGTGTAAATAAATAAATAAAAACTTACAAAATACAAACGATAAAAAAGTACTTTGAACTTTATTTACAGTAAACTACTTATACTATGCTAGCTTTTAACTACCAGTAGTCACTAGTAAAAATTGGAATACCTCAAGGGAGTATCCTAGGGCCGCCGGCCGTTCCTATTTTTAAACTGTTTGGTAATATAATCGTAATAGGGTTCGAATAAAATGTACTTATTTTTGACAATAAATGTTTAAAACTGACCTGAATCGTATAAGAGCAAAGAATTAAAGCTCTTCATTTTTTCTTCTTATGCTTCGTAACCTCAACAACACTGACTGCCCCGTTGTCACAAGCAACCGTCTCATGGTCACAAGCGCGAATGCTGAGCATGGTCCTGAGTTCTATACTCAGGTCGGGCAAAGTGTTATTGGGTTTTCTCATTAAGAATTTCTCAGTAGCAGCTCCGAGTTAAATAAATATCATTATCATTTAAATAATAAACGGGGTGCATCGACGCAAAACTTATTTCCATGAATTCAGCAGTTACAAGATTCTGAATAATCATGATCTAATAATTTTTCGCTGGTTATTAAAAAAAATATTAGCTGTTCCATACCTACATTTTGACCGAGTATTGCATTTTTCTATGAAACAGCAGATTTTTTTTTTGTTTACAAGCAGAATTTAAAGTGGCCGGGAACACCAACGCGCGTCGAAAAAAATGGTCTGGAAGCATCACGCAGGGTTTTCTTATTATAATTAGTGCACATAGCGGTAAATCAGCTGACAATATGAACCCTTCTGTCACATCCATATTTAAGCGAAACTCACCTTCAGTATTACCGACAAACGAATGCGCCAACCCAATCAAAGGTAGCTCACCCTTAGGTCTTGGTAAAGCCGAGGCCAGCTTATTCATGTGCCTCCTTCTATACCAAAACGTCACCGTCCACAACACTATAGCCAGCAGCAATAACCACGCAAACATTTTGTCACTTGTAATAGGACACTTGGAACAAAAGTACGTGGAGATCAAAGGAGGTATAGGAACATGGTGTGCGCGCGCGCCTTCTCGCGTGTCAGTCTTATGAAAATGCGCAACGATTTATATGTAGGTACATTTTCCTCCGGCCGGCCGTCGCGGGCAGCACTAATTCTACTCTAGTAAACAGCAGGGTCGCAAAGTTCACGGCGTGGTTAACATACAACCTTCGGAACACGAGGAAGCGACAATTATTATTACTTATATTTAAGAGTTTAATGTGTAACAAGTGTCATAAATGCAATTAACGTGAGAGAAATACCTCCTCCTATTGTATATGTACTTTACCTGTATATTATTTAATTTACTGTCGGTTTCTACTGCGTAGGTAATGTCTATCATTAAGCGTTATTCACACAGTTCCGGTTTAGAGCGTTCCGAGCCCGGGCACTCTACGGGTGCGTTTTCACTGAAGCGGAGCTGGGCGAAGCGGAGACCTGCAGGAATCGTACCTCTAAAATGGGTCTTTTTACACCCGTTATCGGTACGTGAAAATAAAAAGAACGGTACAATGAAATAGATACCTCGTGCGTGGGGTGCACTCAGCATTGGGCTTAGAATCATGGTTCTGCGGATCAAATGAAATCATCAAATGAAGCCTCCTTTCGGTTAGAGGGAGTGGGCCGTAATCAACCATGCAGGCCCAATGCGGGTTCGTAGATGTCACATGTCTTCGAATTGTTGTGTTCCTACCTACACCGTTTTAAGAGCAGTGGTGGTGAAATAATTTACACAAAGTAAAGCGTCCTGTCTGGGTCCGAACCGACCCGACTCGTGCCGTAGCCACTGGGCCACCACTGCTTTGGCCCAGGTCATCTTTATAGTTTCAGGAGTCTACCAGTCTGCCCAGTGAAGTGCCTACGATGCAACAGCATTGTTTAGAAAATCACCTTATGAGATGATTACTGCACAGTAGCGGTCACATGTCACGTAGGTACAAAGTTATTACCTTTTAATTGTTTAGTTTCGCACGGGGTTAATACATACAAACTGTAAACAACACTATATAGTCTGTTCCAAAAGCATCTGATTAAAATGTAAACAAATGTATCAGGAAATGTACCTGAGGATGCCATTTGGAGTGCCACTTACAAATTGAATGCTTTGATTTGATCCTTTGAAAACTTAACCCCGAAATTCTAATTTTTAAATCACCTTAGAGATGTCTTTCATTATTTTGACAACTGATATCATCGACGAAAATTAAGGTTAAAAATAATTTTTAACTTACCTAAGTAGGTACCTACTTATACTCAATATTTAACAATAATTGTTATAAAAGTGGTAAGATACAGTACAAACCTAATTACAGAGTGATCGCGTAAGAATTTAACCAGAACAGGGTTTGTTTACAGTTTTATCAGACAATTTTGGAACAGACCATACTTACTATAGTATAATAATCAAGTAGGTAACATCGACTATTGCTGATCAGTGATCATGCAGTTAAAGCTATCGAAACTTCGATAGCTCGATAGCTTTAACTGCAATCAGTTTTTACTTTTAGGTACCTGCTAAAATGCATATGGCGACAAAATCTGGCTTAAAACCACATATCCACATCATTTATTCAACATGCCGTCGTCGCGTGTCCCTTCAAATTATGAGCGAAGTGTCTACAACTTGTTAACTGTGTTAGACTCTGTAAGTAGTAGTTTTGGATGGCTTTCAGCATGCTTCATGGAAACTATGGATACCGTATGTACAGCTATATTTAGTGAAGCCTGCAGAATCAGCCTGTAATGTTCCCACTGCTGGGACTCAGGCCTCCTCTCGGTGAGAGGGAGTGGGCTATCACGCGGGCCCAGTGCGGGTTGATAGATGTCACAATGTCTTCGAATTTTTGGTTCTAGTATGTACCTACATGCCGGTTTCCTTACGATGTTTTCCTTAAGCGGTTTGAAAGCGGTAATTTAACGTACTAACTTTTAAGTCGGGGCCGTTAGCATTAGGCACCACTGCTCTTTAGAGTCCTCACTCTAACGTGCCTACTATACTACTATACTCATCAATGTTTTGGTAGTATCTAACAGTTTATTTTAGAAATATACTGGGTAAGTCATTGAAATACAGCTGTAAGTACAGTCAAACAAATCGACTATGTACTACCAACTTTAATTGTCCGTATATTCATAAAACAACTGACATTACCTGGATATAGAGGAATACATAGGCACCGCAGATATGAAAGTAAACGAGGCAAAAGAAGTATGTAAGGATCATAGCAGGTGGCGTTCTGTAGTAGACACTACAGAACGCCACCTGCTATGATCCTTGCGCACCGCAGATATGAAAGTAAACGAGGCAAAAGAAGTATGTAAGGATCATAGCAGGTGGCGTTCTGTAGTGTCACCAAATCCAAATCTCACCGTGAAAACTTAGGGGAAGTGAGCGTGGAGTGAGCTGTCAATAGTGTCAATTCCTAGCAAAAACAAACTCACTTCACCTAAGTTTTCACGGTGAGATTTTTACAGAATCGACCGGCTGGTCATACACGCACGCCGGATCAGCCGGTTGCGAGTAGTTAAGTACACATTACGCATCTCGTGACCTTTCTGAAGAAAATCACCAAAAGGCCACTACAGTATGTCCTCCTAGGGCGTCCCCTCCCGGTGTTCTTTCATTCATCCTCTCGACATGACCAAACCATCTGTCTACTCAAATTTATTTTCTCAATTGATGTTATTTCAAGGTAAGTAAACAAATATCAACTTTATGTTACTTAGTTGTAATTAAGTTGATTTCAGACTGGCAGAATTGAAAAGTTATAAAAATGTTTGAAGTTGTAGCGTAGGTGCGAAGGTGGCAACGTTGCAATTGCAAATAGCTGCCAAATATACCTATTTTGCTGTTTTGATTATTTTGTCATTATTACTAAATTAAAGCAAGAAAGCAGCGGTGGCCCAGTGGTAACGGCCGCGACATACGAGTAGGTCTTAGGTTCGAACCCAGACAGGCGCTTTCCTTTGTGTAAATAATTTCATCACCACTGCTCTCAAAACGGTGAAGGAAAACATCGTGAGGAAACCGACATGTCCTAGAACCAAAAGTTCGAAGATATGTGACATCTACAAATCCGCACTGGGCCCGCGTGGTGGATAACAGCCCACTCCCTCTCACAGAGAGGAGGCTGTGTCCCAGCAGTACATTATTGGCTGATTATGAGTGATTATTCTACTAAATTAAATGATGCTCTGGAGTGCACTAAAATATTGATTATGAGTTGCATTAATAACACTAAATTAGGTGTTGTTAATAAAACGCATTTGGAAAGTTAAATTTCCAAGTGCAATAGTGTTAGGTACCTTTAAGAATCAAATCAGCGAAATATTTGACAGCTATTTGCGACGTTGCCAGCTTTCAAAATGCACCCTCTTTTAGACCGGCTGTCGAGAGAATGCGTCCTTATTTTAACACCTGTCAGTTTCATACAAACGAATACAGTCCCACAAACTTATCTGGCCCGGTGAAGGAGTCGCTGGTATCGCATTTGGTTGGCATTTCAGCAGGCAGGCAGATTGACATTTCAAAATGGCGTCGTTAGTTCCTCTTTTTGCCACGGGGCCAGATAAGTTGTGGCACTATACGTGTTTTGCAAATTTGATCTTTATTAGGTACTAGAATAATAATTGTCGCACTGACAGATGTCAGGAACGCATTCTTTTGACGGCCGAGATTAAATTAGAACTACCCTAGTTTGTCAATTTACTTTGAGAATCTAAAACCATTAATGGAGGGCCTAAATCTTATACTTATCAAGCATGGATGGGATGGGATGCGAAATGATTTCGTGTCAACTCGTTCTTCTTGACTTTATCAATCAAAACTTGTGCAGTTGTGCCTAATATTCTTCAGTTCCTTACTTTCACGATGTGCCCCGACCTGGGAATCGAACCCAAGTCCTCACGCTCAGTATTCGCAATTGCGACCATGTGGACGAATGAGGCTTACCTGGTGCAGTAAAGCATAATTAAGTTCGTAGAGTCCGTGGGCAGTAAATATTGGCTTCTGATGTAGAGCTTGTATCGATAGCTGCATCGCCTATAAAAGACAAAATCCATAGAATCATCGAGATCATAATAGAAGTACAGCCGGTCGATTCTGTAAAAATCTCACCGTGAAAACTTAGGTGAAGCGACAGATAGTTTTGTTTTTGATAGGAATTGACACTATTGACAGCTCACTCCACGCTCAATTCACCTAAGTTTTCACGGTGAGATTTTTACAGAATAGCACCACTGTGGTTGGTAGAGGTCGTCTAGCCCCTCCAGAAAAATGCCTAAGTGAAGGTATTTTTTTAATGTGTGTGAATAAAATAAGACGATCTCTATGTATGATGTAGGTAATTACTAATTAGATAGGTATGGCAAATCAAGAAAAAATACCTCTGCATTAACCGCTGGACTGAAGTCGGTATTCATGATTTCATGTACGATAAACGATGTATTTTTTGCCTGCAACATTAAATCTCGTTATTGAATTGTACCTACTCTAAACAATATTTAAGATAACTATATGCTATGTTGAACTTACCGCGTACACGGCGCGTTCGGAAACATACACTATCAAAAATATTATGACGAATCCATAGGCGATTTGCCATGCAACGTAAATGAGAAATACAATGTATTTTTCTACATCGTGGAACAAGCCGGCCGCTGTCGCCTCCATGAAGTAAAACATGTAGATGATAATGTGCGTGAGGCTCACAAATACAGTCGCCGTCAAAATGCCTCCAAACATGCTGTTCGTAGCGTCAGTCATTTTGTACAGCATGCCGTACATCTTCGCGCATGCTTTTATTTTCTCGCATACATATTTGTCTTGTAGACCAACTGGCTTTTGAACGTTACCCACCACACTACTTCGAGCAAACAATTTATATTCCCAAGATTTGTGATTTTTTATCTCATCGAGCACTTTATTTATATGCTCATATCTGCCTCTCAAAACTTTGAGATAGAAGCAATAATGAGCTGTTGAAATGAACGCGAGAGCATCGGAGTATATAACTTGGTATAGCCTCTCTGCTGGTATCGGTACGTTCAAACGGCTGAGTGACATCCAAATGCTAAGTAAACGAAGTAAGTAGACTACCAGCTGAAAAATGGACATGTTAAGTGCGAGTTGTGCATCACGGGTATAATCCACATTTTCGCCCAGGTCCTCTAAACCCTTATCCACATTAACTATGATCTCCATAACGCGATTGTTGGTATTCAGACAGTATGGTATCTTCCACAGGGCGAATATAACGAACAGCGTTGAGGATATCCTCTCGTAGTCATCAC
Organism: Oligia latruncula; assembly: GCA_948474745.1. Lineage (NCBI taxonomy): Eukaryota > Metazoa > Arthropoda > Insecta > Lepidoptera > Noctuidae > Oligia > Oligia latruncula. The sequence continues at coordinate 7,091,112 of OX419686.1, read as the reverse complement.
CGTATCGTTGCACTCTTGTATTATATAAAATACGTAGAACAGTCTGGTCTTCAGCATGAGCTTTGTAAGTGCAATAAACATAAACTGCATACCACATCAGGAAAGTTGCCAATCCGAACAAACTAAATTTCCTGGTGATGCGGTTGTCCGGGTAAACTTTTAAAATAAATACTGATATCCCGCTTAGCTTTCTTAAGATGTTTGATAGATCTAAAGCTTCGATGATGTTTTTGTATTGGTGCTTTTTCATGGTAGTCTTGAAATATTTGTTCATGGGGTACACTTTTATTTTGTTATCCATTTTAATGGAAATCCAGCAACAATATGAATTGGAACTAACGTCTGGCTCAAGGGGAAGCACCCAATAGCCTAATGAAATTCACTTAGCTTTTTAATCAACTTAGATACACCAATTACAATTTATTACCAGCTGTCGAAATTGGTAGATTATATTTACCAAAAGTTTACACGCTAAAGTAATGTGGATTAACCTATTTTGGCAATGATAATGTTTCTATAGAACTACGAAAACCGTTTTTTTACTAAAGGTCGATTTAGACTAAACGAGCGAATGCACATTCTATCCCCACTCTACGAAATTACTTTTGTGTAATCAGGGACGGTACAGACGCCAGCACATAAAGCTACCCGAAACTGTCAAATTTTCCCAATCACGTTTGAACCTTATGCTTTAGCGATAAAGTTGAAAATCTATTAAAGAAATTTGACAGATTGTAGTAGCTTGATGTGCTGGCGTCTGTACATTCCTTCGTTGGTCTTTTCCTACTAAAATGTCAAGAATATTAACAAAAGAATTCTCTAGATCTTGTTCTGGTTCTATGTTCGTTTTAATCTAAATCCACTTTAAGGCACTACCTCGAAAATAAATCGTAGCGCTAGCGACTGATCTACTAAGCGAGCGAAAGTGATGCAATTACTTTTGAAACGCAAGAGAGATGGCTATAATGTGCATGCGCTCGGAATAAAACGACGTAGGTATGTGCCAAAACGAATTACTCCATTTTTAACAAAATAAATGAGTAAACTTTGATATCATAATATTCTCTATGTTTTAAAGTAAATTCCATTTATCTTAAGCGTTAGGTACGCCGTGATGTCAAAAAAGTAAAAAAATAGATATAACTTTGCATTTTTTTTTGTATTGAATAAAATTTATTGAATCGTGTATTCCTTTTACATGCTAATAGACCAAAGAGTCAAAACACATATACCTACCATAATGTTAAATACCTATTCCACATACCGTACACGAAATTCACGAAACAGAAAAATCATATTTTTTCAATATATTGAAAATATGTCTCTAGAAGTCTACTGGAACATTTTTCTTGAAAATTAAACAATGTCCTTAGGAAGGGAAATCTAAAGGGACTGTCCATGTTATTTTTACCGGAATTATTTACTTTACCCTACATTTTGGTAAACAAATTCTTACCAAATTCTGATAACAGTTATAATGAGTAATGTCATCATAACTTAACTAATGGGCGTGCAGCGTGCGCCCACACGTAATAAACGTAAGTGATGAAATTGGAAAGTAAATAAAACAAAAGATTGGTATTCGCAGTATATCCACCGGATATTTAGTAGTTTATTTCTCCTGAACGTTCACATTTACAGTGATAATCTACATTATGAACATCGTAGGCATAATATTGTCATAAACAATAGGGGATATAGGCATGCTATGTACAAAGGGATATCAAGGTAGACGAAAATTATGTTTTGGAACTATTTATAAGCACTATACAATTTTACATGATGAGAAATTACAAGCACATTGGTATACTACTTTTATAGTATAGTAGTAGCTTCGCTGCGTCGGCGATAATAGATCTATATAATAGCTATATTTGATAAATAGCTAACTAATAATGTACACAAAAAAAAATTGTGCTCTGTCGTAACCCTTATAACGAATATTACATAATATAGGGAATATTGAGAGCTTACTATCCTCCGTTCCTATCCTACAAAACACCGTTGATCTTCGATAGCCTTTTCTTTAGAAGCATTCTAAAACAAATCTTCATACCTAGCAACTAAACTATCATAAAGATTGTGGAAATATAGAGATTACAACAAAGTCACTGTATCAGTAACTAGGTATTGTTAGGCATATTTATGTTATTATATGGCACTAATATAGGTTTCTTTACGGTAACATTGATGTACAAATATATTTTTATAAGTTGCGTCCCGGTGTAATTGAAAGCTTATTTTCTGGTACATTAAAATTTTGTTTCGCAGTACTGTGTAGACACGAGCGATGGTTTAATTATTTTAGTTCAGTTTGTAACCTCACAGAACGAATTAAAAGTGTAACATTTCATCCTCAGTACCGCTAAATGAAGCAGACATAATATTTTTTTCCTATTTGTATGATCATGCCAATATTCCATAATACAAATAATACACACACAGATTTCATACAAGGAGAACATTATCATTTTCATACTCCAGAAAAGAATACCAATAAAATAGAAACTTTGATTTTGAGATCAAGAGATAAAGGTTAGTAATGTTAGTGAAAAGGTACCACTCGCGGCCATTACGTAAACTTAAAAAAAAATAGTGTATTATTGTAAAAAAAACCAACGTAAAAAAAATATAAAGCTGCCTCTGTCAACTGCAATGAACAGTGATTCAATACTTATTATAAATTGTGACCACTCAAGGCAGTCCAAAATACTCTCTCTATTTTAACCTTGGCCAGACCTGAACATGCACATTCAACATCCAAAGTAATATAATTCTTATAAAACACATTTACACACACAAGAGTCGCATGTTTCAGTAAATCTGGACGAGGTCTCTCGATATTGCTACATTGGCATTGAAGTTTGCTGCCAGCATACTTAATAGTTTACAAAAATAATATTATACGGAATTTACGCTTGCTAAAATTTAAATGTCTATATATGTATATATTTATTGCAACTTTGTACCTACTCCATACAGTGGTTCATTCGCTTAAAAGACTGGCATTCGCACAAGGTCGCCATATCAACAAACTATAAATTAAAAAGTCAGAGTAGATAGCATTTAAAATAGGAACTCGTCAGCTTGATTTCCTTTTCCGAGCTGTAAAACGCAGCTTGGGTTACAGGCCCCGCCCACTTTACTCCCCCCGCGCACGATTGGTCTACGAAAACGCTCGAGTTAATTAATTAATTAGTGTATGGAGATAGATATAGATTGACGGTGGTAAAAGTATTCGATATTTTAGCCTTTATTATAGAAGTAAGTAGCCTTTGCTTTAAAACTTTTAATTAAAATTTCCCTTAGACGAAAATACTGCATAAAGCTATAAGAATAAACTTTCTACGAACTGGGATTGGACTAACTATTCTTGCGTAGCAGAATATGAAACTTTAGGTAGGTTTAAAAAGTTTTTTAAATTCAATTATTTTTAAAACTACGGACAATCTATTCAAATATCTAGGCATTTTAAACATGTAGTGTCAAATAAAAATAATGTATTGGTAATAATAAAAACGCGGTGAGATAACTCTTAAAACAGGATTTAGAGTAGAATTTGTATTTTTTTAAATCGAATTTTGATACCCAGATTTGATATGAAAAAAAAGTGACTTTGATATTATTCGACATTTTATCGATAAAAATTAAAATGACAAACAAAAGGCGTTTTATAAGGTTTGAATAAAATTAAAGAGATAATCACAAACCGTGCCATCATGAATCTTTTATACTATACATCCTTTAAGCTTGTCTAATTTAAAGCTGCCCTTTAAATTCACCTATTCTATAATAGTAACTCTTTACGTGACGTTTTCTTTCATTCGAGTAGGTAAGTAACTCTACTACCCAGGTGAAGATCTCCAAGTGCGAAGTATCTATACTTCGCATGACTTCACTCATGGTATATTGGTTAAGGCCTGTGCACACCACGTTTTTTAAACGCGCCGTTGACGCGCTATTGTAGCGATACAGACGCGATACGCACGCGAGTCAGATACTAGCAGGCACTGCTCTGTAGGATAAAAGCGCGTCGTCGACGCACGTTTCTAAAACGCACGTCAACGGCGCGTTTAAAAAACGTGGTGTGCACAGGCCCTTATGTGAAGTCGTGTCTTTCGTAGTCCTCCACTTAGGTAAGTAGAATACCATCAGTGAGCAGTCTTCTTATCTCACGAAGCGACGCGCGCTTTTCTTTAGGGTACCATGTGTACAAAACAAGCTGTGATTGTGTGTGTATATGCAGGCGCTATCGGCACCGTCCGAGACAACGGCGAAGTCGGAAGTGTGTGTGTTATGTGCTGACGCTACTCATCTTTACGCACACATTCACAGTGTTTGTGCACTTGGTTACCACAAGTAAAGCGCGCGTCACTTGAGATAAAAATACTAAGTATAATATTTGAGACTCTGTACCAGCATAAACTACATTTAAAACTTACATAGCGAAAAATAAATGCGTTTTGTAGTCGTAATAAGGTAATGTAAATTATACTTCAACAAATGTTTATTAACTTAAAAGGTAATGTTTGTGATGATCGTTCTATTTGCCTAATAATACCATCTAATAATAAAGTATTAAAATTGATGTTCTATAATGGAACTGGTATTACACTAGTGGCGTGATGTATGTTTAATAAATAACGTGTATAAGCTTTCATGCGAAGTGCTTTTTGAATCAGTTATTTTAACTATTCTATTCGATTATTCGAGATGTGTTAGTTTCTTTTAACGAACCTTGTGTTCACTACCCAACTTTATAAATATTTTCTTCTAATATATTTTAATTATTAAGTTGCCGTAATATATTTAATTTATTTTTTATTCTTGTAAAACGTTTTGAGTAAATATCACTTTTGGTTATATTTTTATTTCTTAATTTCCATTATACCGAATAAAGCACAAGTCTAAACTGGCACTGTCCAGTCAGTAGGCAGTGTAAGTATAACATTTGAGGGTAGTGGACACACGGTTCATAGTTTTATTATTAGAGGCGCTCCTCCTAGTTTGCAGAGCACGATAATATTTAGTTACACTTCAAAGTAGTTCATCATCTTGAAAATGATACAAAAGTAATCGCTCACACTCCCACACTAAACAATATTCGTAATTCGTAACTAATAAAAAACAATCACGCAGCTGCACCAACAACAAATTCTTTCAAAACACATTGCAAATACATTTTTGTAAAGCTCAAGTCTAATATAATTAAAATCACATCTCATTAAATATCTTTGGGTCCAACCAAATAAAATAATTCATTTATAGCGTACAAAAATACAAAAAATATACAAGAATGTCAAATATACGTAATTTTATGGGAAGTTTGGGGAGCATACCGTATAGAGCTTAATCCACAGATGGTCGATAGAACGCACAGACTAGACACATTGTAATTGAAGGGGTACACACAGAGGTCCTTTGATACGGGCACGTCACACTCATCAGCTGCCTGGAAATAGTTCGTGAAGTGAACGTTCCCTAGAAGTCCGTCAGCCTCTCTGAAGCGACATTATTGTTACAGTAACTGAGATTCATAGGTCACAGAAGATCTTGGACGTGAGATGTGTCGAGGTTGGTGATCAGAGTCTTGAGGAAGGTCATTTCTTTGCGCGCGTTCTCAAGAATGACGCGCGGGTCTTGTGACGTGCAGCGCAAGCAGTTCGGCGCGAACACCATAGCCAGGTTCGCAGAGTCCATTTTCGTTTGACTTACCACTTCCGGCGCGGTGAATTGTTGAAGGAAACTTATTAGATAGGTGAGTACCTGAAATAATTTACATAATTAATATTTTAAAAGTTTTAGTCACACAATATAATTTGTTATACAAGCTTTTCGCACTTTTACTCTTGACAATCATTTTTTTTTTCATGGCATATCCTAAATATTGCCTTGAAGTGGTATATATTCTTCAATGTCAACTGATAGATTGGTTGACGCAGCTGTTAATATGACAATGTAGTTTTAGAAAAGTTCTGCTATAGAGTGCGTCGTTTTGTTTCACTCATACCTGTGTGACAATCTGTCAACTGTCAAGTCTGACAACCAGTCTTACCAAGACGTATAATATTACCCAATAACTGGGTTGTAGAGAACAGATAGGCAGACGCTCCATGTAAAATACTGGTATTCAGCTGGAAGCCGACCCCAAAATATGGGAAAAGGCTAAGCAGATGATCTGTGTGACAATCTCTTTCAAAAGCTCGATGCGTCATATATGAACTCCCGGGTGCTGTACTGAATACTGACCAGTCTATTGATAGGCGGCAGTCGGTGCAAGGCTCTAGTGCAGGCGGCGAAGTCTGTGCCGGCCGCCACGCACGCCGCGTACAGTGCGTCCGGGATCAGCGGCTCGTACAGCTCCCGGTACCACAGCTTCAGTAGGCTGGCTGGGGCGTGAGCATCTGAGGAAATAGCAATAAGAATTGATGTGAGTAGGTATAAGAAATATCGTAAATGATTGAAAAACACCCAATATTTTTAATATATAAATTAAAATTGTTTTAAACATGGTAGTGTATAGTGAACCGCAAATTAGTGATAATGCTTGAACCACGAGAACCGCCCTGATCGTAGCGACCTAAATATGATCGATTAAAAATGTTGATTCATTCAATACGATTGTATTTTCTTTTATGGGCTCCTGTCCTAAAATTAGGGTAAGATTTAAATCTGTTACTTCTTCACTCCAAAATCTTAATTAACACGATTATTAGGGACTGTAAAACGAGAATATCTAAAAGACGACGAATTTTTATTATTGGGAAAGTGGGTATACAATTTCATCTAAATTTATTTGTAAATAAACGGCTATCCAAATCGAGAAACTCACCAGTCAAAGTAGACGCATCAGGCAGTTCCCAGTTATCAATCTTCGCCTTCAGAGCATTGACTTCATCGACATCAGCAGACACACGGAAGATTCCCTCAGTCTCCCTTCCATTGAGGGCCAGGACTTGCTGCGACAGCGCCACTTGTACCCACGGCAGCTGCCGATTGGGGAAGCGCTCCTTTTGCAACGTCATCACTTCCGATAGCGTGTTACCGAACATCGATTGACGGAATATTTGTATCTGGGAAAGAAAATTATATGATTTATGTGTTTTGTGCGTGATTTAATTATTTGGGAGGCCTTGACTGAGTTTTTTGTTTAGATGGAAAAAGGAAACACATTGACGAATGGCCCTCCCGAACAAGAAATAAGACGCATTTGCCGTACACGTGCTAGGATATAAATTGACATTTTGTTCAACAAATAAACAAAAAAAAAAAAACTAATGCCACTCCCTTCTGTATTAACCCCCTTACTAATAAACGTTGTATAGCGTCTGTATAAAACACACAAGTTACACAACGCTTTGGTATCTTCTTTCGAAAGTCAAATTACTGACGACTGAAAGAGAGAAATCGATGGGTAACTATTCACCTGATATAATAAGTTTATTAGTAAGGGGGTAAGTCTATTGATCGAATTTCTTTCGTTTTTTGTTTGTCAGCGCCAAGTCACGCTTATCCTGAATGAGCATTACCAAACTGTGCAATGAGAGTTTGGTGAGCAGCTATTCACCCCATGCCTCACAACCCGATTGAATTGTTACGATTAGTGAGACGTCTTTTTTCTCTATTACGTCTCGACGTATTACGTTTCGTCTCGTCTCGTTTCGTATTGTGTCTCGTCGACGTTTTCATCTTTTTTTTTTTAAGTTTTTTCAGTAAAACGAGTTGTATTTGTGTAACTGACCCTGGCCTGATCAATGTCATCAGTGGTAGGTTTCCTCGGCTGCCTCTTGCCTCCGAAGCCGATCCTCTCTAGCCGCTTGCACGCCACGCCCGCGTAGTGTGATACTTGCACGTGAATAGGCCACTTGCCCACCTGCAAATTAAATATTTGTTAGTTCATGACAATGTGATGAATGGCCGGACAGTGTCCTATTAGATAATAATTAGGTTGACAAAAAATCACAGTAATATAAAAGCGTTTCTATACAGAACCATAAAACTTATAGCAATTAGCGGTGGAAACTAGAAAAGGTGGAAATGAGAAACTATTTCCAAAATGTTTTTTAATAATGCATCAAACTCAAACACAAAAGGTGGAACAAATCGATTCGAAATCATCAAAAAAATGTAAGGTAAATAAAATGTATAAATAGTTTTAGAGCACTAATCTTTTACAACTTGTGTTTAGCTGGTCCTCGACACTCATGTGAGGACTTTACCACTCAGTTTATTCTGGTCTTTTAATCCGGGCACAATTTTCACATCTTATTACAAGTATCAAGTTCGTATGAATAAGTTCCTCACCTCAGGAAAAGCATCAGCAAACGCAGGGTCTCTATGCCTGTTCACATAGTTGGTAAGCGCTGGCTGGAAAGCCGACGATGGCGGCACGAATGCTAAGCACACGGCTAATAACTCCCAACCACGGAGCAGTGAATCACGAAGTGGGTTCTCTGTCGTTTGTCTGCATAGCTGCACGTACAACTCGTCACGAAGTCTGGAAATGTCAAAAAAGTTGGTTAAATGACCCGAATAGAATAGCTTGAAACCATCCCATCGCAAATATCCCGAGGAACCAATAATCTAAGGATTCTATATTTCAGTAACAATGATGAGACTCAGCCATCATGACAGCTGCTTACCAAACTACCATAGTGCAGTTTGGTAATATTAGAGATAGAGATGGTGGAGGGTGGAGATGGTGGTTAGAGTAATCTAGCTTTGTCGGTGTTACAAAAACAACTACCCACTGCCTCTACTTAGTACTTTCACATGGTCTAGTTGCTGGACATTCAGAATCCTGTTACTAAACTAACAATCGTTAAAGACGCATTTAATGTTTCTGTTCCCTTAGCCATTTAATGAGGGTCTTGTGTTCCCACATTACAATATAGGGTAGACATGTATAACGCTACAAAGTTCTTTGAGTGTGGTGGAAAATCGAAAACAGAAATTGTATGTGACAATGCGCATGTGCAATTCCACGATGGACCACAGGCCGCAAACTGCAGCTGCAGGTTCAAGCGACACTATTGGTTTCTATGTATCTCTATGAAAACTGCGGTCAACCGCAGCCGCTAACCGCATTTTCGCCTGCGGTTGCAGTCTGCAGCCCATTTCGGAATTGTACCTTTTCACAAATGTTTACCAACAACGCCCCACCGTCAATGTCATTTAGGCGCCAAAAGATCGTTTTATCACTAGCAATGTAACTCACTTCTCGTTAGCAAAGGTAGCGTGCAGGATATCCTGCGCGACAGAGTTGAGCGTCATGCCGGGCCGCGCCTTGCGGTCGCCCATGTATATCTGCACCAGTCGGAACAGGTCTATAGCGGCCTTCTTATGCGCTTTGTCCCATTCCGCGCCCACCATCGGTGCACTGATAGACGATGATGTCCACGAGAGTAGGTCGCGGACTGATGCCTGTAAACAAATAAAAATAATGTTGAGTTTAAGGTGTGTGTTGTTGAATTTATTCAAATTGATAGAAAGTCTATGTTGGGCCGGATCTCATCAACATCTCCCTAGTCATTAACAACTATTTTGGCTTCCAGCTAAGCACAGCTGAATACCAGTATTTTATAGAGTGACTGTGTTGAATCATCGACTCAACTGAACGAACGAGCGCACCAGGAGGGGAACCAGGCGAGAGCGGCGCGGCAACAGCTGCGTCACCGCGCCCCGCCAGTACGATAACAAAACGTTGCGTCGACCGGTCGCACTCGCGCATCCTAAACCTTTTACTTTGTTTAATGTTATTGTTACTGCTGTTAATGTTATTGTTACAGTCCATTCATTTTAACTTCCTACATAATGTGTTTCTATAATACTATCGTCGAGAACATTGGTCCTTCGAGCCGGATCAATGTTCTCGACGCTAGTATGATAGATCTATATTGATATCTATCTGTCCTCCACAACCCAGTTACAAAGTAACAAAATACCTCTTACTTGTCAGGCTTGCTTTTGACTACCGGTAACAACTGTCGCGGTGCATTGCTTATGGCACAGGAGAGGAGGGGTCTCGGTATGATCCTGCTCACCTTTCTCCGGAAGATTCCCTTGTTGAAGTTGAGGTTGTCTTTGGCGAAGATCTCGATGTCCTGCTCGACGGGCGGGCGCGGCGCGTGCGCACGCACCGGGCTGTACAGTGCGCCCGCGCCGCCCGGGGCCGCGCCCGCGCCGCCCGCCGGGCCGCCCGCCGGCCCGCCCAGGGACGACGTCTGCGGCGAGGAACGTGGTGTTAATAATATAATCCAAACATAATATAACTTTCAACTGATAATCATTTGTAGCGGTACAACGCCACATGCGAACAACGCGTCATACTACGTCACGCAAATCCTGCATCGCGCAAGCAGAGTTTACCGCGCAATTAAAATAGATACAACGACCCGACATGAATCATCGGGCAGTTGCCCGCCAGACATGACACCCGTCTGGTCGGAGGATCCTCCCTTTTCTATAGAGTATGAGTGAACTTTACACCCTGTTCCTCATACCTCTATACATTCTGAAATGATGTCTCATCTACTATATAATCTAATGTTATAAACTTATAAGTTACTAGTTGCGCCTCGCGGCTTGACCCGCGAGTCATAAGTCTCGATCCCGTGGGAATATCGGATAAAAAATATCCTGTATATGACAGAAAATAAACTTAAGTAAATGAAAACAACAATAGGATATATATACTCACTCTATGAATCCCAGGCGACGGCTGCCGATCCCGGTCGAAGCCGACAAACGTATTATAATACGACACTCCATGGTTCATATACTCCACATCAACAGGCCTATGCGCATACGCATGCGGCAAATACACGCCGGAACCGTCGTCATCGTCCGGTGTCCGAGCGCCGCCATCTGAAGACTCGTTGTCCGGTTCGTGACCGGATAAAGACCGCGATTCCGAACCGGAACGGGAATGGGATCTGGACGATCCTGACTCGCCGTCGGAGCCGGAACCACCGCCGTAGCGGGCGCGACCTTATGGTAGGGTAAACGTTATTGTAGAAGGCCCACTGGAGATAACTGGTATGGGGTCGAGACAGTATAAACATACGTTTATTAGTAGGTTGGTCACGCCTGAACCAGCCGCTTTTTTATACTCAAATTATCGCTTCTCTCTTTTGTTTCTCGTCTTTACTAGACTCTAACCCCCTTACTAATAAACGAATAATATCAGATGAATAGTTACACACCGATTTCTCTCTTTCAGTCGTCAGTAATTTGACTTGCGAAAGAAGAAGACAATGCGTTGTGTAACTACAGAGGCGCTATACAACGTTAATTAGTAAGGGGGTAAAGCAAAAGTGTCTCTAAAGTTTAGAGTATGAACATAAAAATAAAGTATGGTAACGCACTGGACAACTTAGCCTGCTGTATGATATAGTCTTGCAGAGGCAACAAATGCTGCATGCCGCGTAGATCCCAGTTGCAGTACAGTGGTGAACTTCCACCTTCATCCTCCTCTTCTTCGCCGTCAATAGGACCATCTTCTATTTCCACGGGCCTTTTGTGTCCTGCAAATAACAGTATTTTCATATACGAAAACGTGCAAAGAAACTGTTATAACTAAGTTTTGTCTGTTTTTGTGCGTATATTGTATGCTTTGACAAGATAAGATAAGATAATCATTTATTTGCTCAAACATGAGTACAATACATACAAAACAAATTGTCAGCATGCAAGAGATGTTAAAAGTAGTAGGGATAATATAGATCATCACGTTTGCCTTAAAATTAGCATGCAAATATTAATAAAATAAAGTACAGTGTCACTTAAAATAAATGCCATGTTATTATGAGAACATTAAAAATATTATAGATTATTAAACAATAAATTAGAATGGGGATTGTCCAAAAATTCTAACCATTAGATTTTATTTTATTTTTTGAAAATTTAGAGCATTTTGAGAAACTAATTTGAATATTTTGATGATTGGCTCAATAGTTATTTAAAAAAAAAATATTTAATTATTTTAAGTTTTTAAGATAGGTGACGTCATCTTTGGCTTAAATAGATTAAGTGCCGTTGCTTCACTAGTACATAATTAAAAATTTTAATCTGTCAACACAACGTCATCCATATCACATCTGTCAAAGTGTCAATACTGAATACTCAAATACTGTCTTTTATAATCGAATTCGAATCCTATCCTATTATCGTATTTGTTTACAAATGGTTTTTTTATGAGTAAGTGTCGTCCAAGGAATATACTACTCTCTGTCGTCACTAGAACAATCTACGCGGCGACTTAGAAATAGAATAGTAACGCACGCGGCGACATAATTTTATTGTTCGTTTTCCTGAACCACAAATGACCACAATGAGCGATACTTTTGTTAAAGCTGATTCGCGAAACCTGCCTAAAGTTGAGACCGTTATGATATTAGAGTATATTTCTAAGGGGAATTTCTAAGGGGAGCAAAAATAATAATATAATAAATATAATTTGACACTTGACAGATTGTAGACAATACTTGCCTCTTACTTTTTAACGATAACGAGGTAACGATACAAAACTGTACAGCCAAACCAAAGGGCAAACAAGGTCAATCGTATTTTATCAAAAATATCAATAAAATATGAATATTTTTCGTAATTAATTAGTCCGTAATGATCAGTAACGCTATTCCTCGAAATGGTTTTTCAATTACAACATTTAAAAAAATATGAACAATGCCCATTAGTAAACATGGTCAAAATCTCTCATCGAAAAATTATAATAGGCTTTATCTGCTAGGAAATTTCTGACTTTCTTTTTGAACGCTACGTCAGGTAAATGCTTCCAGATTTTAGGTAGTTTATTATATATTTCTGGAGCCATGCAAAAGACACTTTTCCGCATAAGTGCCGTTCTATATTGATGTAGGCAAATTTGACTGTTGTCACGTCTATTACGAGGAAATCGATCTGCCATGCGAGAAAAGAGGTTGACCTGAATCAAATAAATATTTTTTCTTTATTTCTAAATGTGTTTTAAATATTAAGTTTCCATTACAATGTTTCTGACTTTATGTTATGTTCGCTAGGATGTGCTTTTTTTTTTTTGTTTTGTGTACCAAAAACTGTTAGCTGTGTGAGCTCTGAGCATATACAACGTTGTTTTTAGTATATGCGAAACCTGAATATAGTTTGTTCAGAATAAGTAACTGAATCGATTCCAATAATTTTTACCCCATGTTATATTTTGTCCCAAAAATATTTAAAAAAGGTTAAAAGTTGGACACCGAGCGATACTAAGTAGGTTATCCAATATCCGCGCCGAACGATTAGATACCTAGGTACTATTATCAATGAGCGCAAGACGGCGCGGCGCGGGTGAGCATGTTTTTGTTATTTTTCATGATACAGTTTTGAAATTTTGTACATAGATTCTTTACATAAAACTAGACACTGTTTCGGGGTCACATTGAGAACCTATGCTGTATACTCTACTAAATCTATACTTAATATTATAAAGCTGCAGAGTTTGTTTGTTTGTTTGTTTGTTTGAACGCGCTAATCTCTGGAACTACTGGTCCGATTTGAATGATTCTTTTAGTGTTGGGTAGTCCATTTATCGAGGAAGGCTATAGGCTATATAACATCACGCTACGACCCTTAGGAGCCGCGCAGCGTGTGACACCGCGGGGAACAGCTAGTAAAATGTATAAAACTTACGTCTAGATTTAGTACGATCTCGTGGCGCAGTAGACCTCTCTAATCTCTGGTTGTGTTTCTGTACATTTGGCTCCGTTAGGGGCGGCTCCACCAAGTTCACGCACTTTAACTTATAGTTCACTGTAAAACAAGAGTTTAGTCTATACTTCTCTACCAAATTCTAGCACATACACACAAACATAATCACCTTTTTCCCACGGGGTTGGGCAGAAACTACAGAACACCACTTGCTACGATCCTTACATACATACTCCTATATCTTTGTTTCCTTTCATACATCTGGTCTCAATTCTATAAGACCAAAATTCTAAGTTGGATGTTTTTGTAGGTTTATATTTGCAAACTTACCGACAGTACATAAATATTCGGAGTGTGAGACAAAACTATTTTTAAGAAAAAAGCAAATTGGCTTGGGGCAAACACGTATTTTGTTAACAAAGTTTCAGTGCGGCGATATAGTTCTATCTCTTGACAGGACAAAATGATGACCAACACTCTTCCTCATACGATCCATAAGTATTAAATACACATAATTATGTTAAAATGGTTTAGTAATTTAAGCAAGCAAAATGTCTTGTCTATTGTCAAATTTCACACCGTCAGCGCGACAGGCGCCGTGGTGTCCAATATATAGCAGTAAGTAAAAACGTAACCCTGTCTTTGCTGTCGCGCAGTCGGGTAGAAATGACTTACCAGCTGCAATATTGTCCTGTTCATTGGCTGAGGAGAGCCTCATAAAATTATGATGTGGTTCATGTGGCGGTGTCCGATGTTTGCTACTACCGGAAGACACTGACGTCTTGCTTGAAGTATAGCGCTCAGGTTCCGCCTGTTGACGTCTGGAACAAAGTATTATTGAGTTTAATCCAATTTACGTTCATGCAATTGTATTCTATATGATACATATTCTGAATAACGTTGTGAAAAGTTTACTTTGCAGAGTCCCAACTGGGCGCCAATTAGGAAGCTTGTTGTTAAATTGTTTTTAAAGACAGCTTTTTCTTCCAAATTACAGTCGATGCAGACGCAACTTGCAAGTTAACGAATGTACCGATTTTACTTAACATTTAGTTACGTAATGTTTACGAAGCCAAATATTATTTTGGGCGCCATTTCAGCGAATGTAACGTTATGGCGTTAAATGAGACTGGTTTGTTTACAAGGATTTTGGAAGATATTCTTGACACACAATAACACGGCTTTACAGTGCTTAGAATCTTAAAAAGATAAAAAATAAAAGTGTTTAGAATCCCATGGTGGGCGCCAATACTGTTTCACTGATTCTTCTTCTTTTCATATCGACGGTACTTTAATTTGATTTGAATTTTCTTTGTATTGTTTGAGCCAAGAAGGTGGCCACGTTGAATTACTGATGAATGTCTGATAATTGTATGGACAATGTTAATGACTCGCAATACGCAAACCTAACCAATTATAAATGAAACTATTCGATTATAAAGCTTACCTAGTAAAGTCCCGTGCTGGGTGCCAATTACCAGCAGCAGTATTATGACGTAGATCGAGGCTCGTCTGTCTGAATGGCTTATCGACGCTGTACACGGCTTGCTTCTCCGGGTACCTTTCTATGCGCTCCAGTTCAGCTAACCTGTCTTTGTCTAAATGCCTGAAACAAATTAAAAAATCATTAATTACTCTTCCAATCATATTATTTTATTAAATCGATTTATTTTAATGTTATAAACGCACATACAACTAACACAAAAATAAAACGATGTAGTTTGAATACTGGCATTGTCAAAGCTGCAGTGTTAGTCAAAGACAGTTATTTATTGATATTAAAGGCTTAAGGACATTTAGTTCCTCGCTATCTCAAAACCGGTGTCGGAAGCTCAACCTGGTAAGTGATGCTGCCTTTCGAGCCGATACCAAAAATACAGGTTCTGTATCGGTACTAAGCGGTTCTTGCCATTTCGGTACCTGGGTACCGGTTCCAGACGGGTACCGGCATTCCATCTAACAAGTACCGGTACCAAATTAAGGTACCCACCGCGTACCAAAAATGCATATTCTTTTAGTGTTTTGTATAAATTGCTGTTAGTGTATCAACAAATAAATATTTAGATGCTCACCTGTCAGAGAATCGTTCCCTCGCATGTCTGGACAGCTGGTGTGGTCTCTCCAAGCTGTGCATGACGCGTGACGTAACGGCTGCCGCTGCATCCGTTGCTAGAGATATGGATGATACTAGCGACGGTCGAGCTGCTGTTGTCTGTTAAAACATAGGGTTTATTAATTAATCGATTCTCTCATATTTTACATGCTTTGCTATACTTTAAGTTTAACCCTTGGTAACGTGGATCCACGTGAGACATAATGGCTTTTTAATTGTTTCTTTAATTACGGCATCTAATCGTTTAAGAGCCGTAAAGATAGTTGTTTAGAAGGATTATTGAGTATTATATAAGACATTCTGAATTAAAATACAAGGTTATAACATTCAAGCTCAGTCTCTCATAGTGTTAATCTTAACTGTGTCAAATATTCAACGCGCCAATCATGTCAAGGAGACCATGACAATAGCCAGAACCTTTGTTGAATTGGGTCGCGGTCGTTACGCTAATAAACTGTTCAAATGGCTGGTACAGTGAACTTTGACAAACAAGGCATTTACACTCTTGAAGGAGACCAAGAGTGTAAATGCTACTACTTGATTTAATTTATAAAGAAACATTTATTTCCAAAAACGGGACGAGCGTGACGCCTATAGACACGATTGGTTCATAGTGGCTCAAGACAGAGAGGAGTGGAAAGGAGAAAGGGAGGCCTTTGCCTTGCAGTGGGACAACATAAACTAAAAATAATAAAAAAAAAAAGTGGCACTCCGGGAGTGCCGACAGAAGTGAAAACACAAACATAATACTTGCCATCACTCCGAGCACATTCATCATCCGAGTACATATCATTCATAAAACCGAGTACATTCCAAGGACAGCCGAACACATCCGAAGCGGGTATTTTTTTTAATCGTCTTATAAAAAAAACACGCGTGGTGTCGCTTAAGGTAACAGTGGCGCGAGTTCAATGGTTTTTTCCCATCTCAAAAAATGCCCAAGTGCGCCTAAAGAAGTTTTCACTTCAAAAGTTAAACAAGAACATTGTGTTGATATTTGCCCCAAATTAGGCAACCCTGTATTTTTGGTGCCAGTTTAACATTCATATGTCTAAACACGACTTTTATATTTATTAAGCATTCATAATAGCAGAAGTTTAAGGGAATCTGCTATTAGCTGTATTAATAGACCCTATTACACAATTTTAACCCCGAACTATAATAAAATTAATCAAGAAACTAGGTCAGGCAAAAGTCTACGCTAAAAACAGAGTCCCGAAGTCGCAGTATATCGACCCGAGTTTTGTCGTATCGTAAAGGCACGATCTGGGAATAGCTCAGGCCGAGGTAAAATTACTAGCCCGTCAGGAAGTAATAAGGGATTAAATATTTTATACAGGGGCTAATTTAATTTTTTTTTTAATACAGGGTGGCAGGAGCATCGTCACGCAACCTTATACCATAATCAATACATGATTCTGAATTTTGATTACCAACGATAAATTTCTAGGCAAAAAAATTCTAAAATGTCTAGAATCATGTGCTGAATTCTTGGTTACGGTTTGTGCGTCAATGTCTCTACCACCACCACAGCTAGAAAAAGTCGTTTTGCAAATCATCCCGAATTTACATTTAAAATGATCTAAATTACAACAAACCTGTAAGAACGGTGTAGGCTGTGGTTTTTGTAAGGGGCTGCTAGGACTCTGAGGCGACGCCGAGTCACAGGACGATCCTCCCGCCGATTGCTGTTTTAACTGAAAGCATTAGTATCAATCTATACGACCTATACTACTGCTAATACTACCACACCCTTACTACCTACTTGCTACAGTTGCTTAACTTAAAAGTATATATAGACTCTGTGAAATGGCAGTATCCGTAACTCATATTTTATATGAGTCATAGATAAATAACTCTCATTTTTACAAGCCACCAAAAAGAAGTTGGTCAAGCAATAAAACTTTTGATTATTTCATAGGGACAAGGCCAGTTCCCTTTAAAAATAATATTAATTTACATTACTTAGCAGTTGTTGAAAGTTACAGAGAGAACCTCATCTGCCTAGTATTTTCCCAATTATGTTGGGGTCGGCTTCAAGTCTAACCGGATGCAGCTAAGTACCAGTATTTTACATGGAGCGACTGCCTATCTGACCTCCACAACCCAGTTACTGGGTAATACGAAACCCCTTGGTAAGACTGGTTATGACTTTCGGGCTTCTGACGACCCGTAACGACTGTCAAAGATCCACGAATTACAGCCGGGACGTTTAACTGCTTAACGTGCTTTCCGAGGTACGGAGGGATCTTGGTATGTAAAGATTGTCACCCATCTACGGACCAACCGCGGCAAGCGTAGCTTAATCTGATTGATCGACCCGAGCGGGTGTTATTACTTAGCCGAAAGTTACAGAAAGATAAGCAGTTTTAAAGATCTACTTCTTCCAAGCAATTGATTCCAAGCAAGTTTTCAGTGTTCAAAGTTACATACAAGGCTGTGTGCAAGAAATGTCATCTCCCAAGCGATTATCACTTAAAGCAACCGACAGCGAATTAAAATGAGAAGTTACCTTTCGTCTAGTCAGCGGGGTGCTTTCAACAGATTTGAAATACTTTTCGTGCATCGAATCATCGGACGCATCTTTTCTCGGTGATATGAAGCTGCCACTTCGGTTTAGACCTGTAAGATTATTGTAACATAATACTGTAGAGGCTGGCTATGTAGTCCTAGCTTTAGATAATACAGGCTGGTTATAATTGTGTGTGTTGCATTTTCGAACGTTCAAGCAAGTGTCAAACTGTGGAGGACCCGTCTGGACCTTCACAATACTTATCATGACTGTATTTTCAGAAGGTATAGGCAGAGATGTTTCGAACACCCACAGTTCGCCAGTTACGTTTAAATTAACTGAAATATCTTTCGAAAATCCAATAAAATCATAGTCAAAAAGTCGGCAACTTAACGAGACATAACGAGCAAACGTAACTTTTAATTAGGCTTGCAAGTCTCACGTTTTTCTCTGTGACGTCATACTACTCCGACTCTAACAAATTAAATTTCGCCACGCTTTCGATTTCGGTCTGTGAAAGGAAAGCTTTTTACCCGACTGTAAAGAAGGGTTATGATAAGAATGTTTACCTGTATGAGGAGACCATTTTTCAGCTTCGTGCGCTTGTGCCGCACTGCTTCGTTTTCTAAGTTGCGGAGTACATACAGGGGGATTACATACTACAGCTGCACTAAGTTCCTGAAAAAAATAAAAAATAGGTAATACGGGCTGGTGTCCGCAACTCCGCGTCAATGCGCGTATTTTGCGTACGGGTGGAAAAATAAAAAATTTAATGTATTATTACCTAATACAATTAACTTTAATGGGACAGGATATTACGAAATCTTTTTGCTCAGAGTTAAATAACGCAACGATAGGTTAAATCTTATCGCCCATATGTAATGGTTTTGGATAATAGGCCACATAGAAACAAAAAGGTTAAAATTTTCTGTGAATCTATGGTTTTTTGACTATTGTGTTTGTTTATGGTACCTGTTTCCTCCTCTGCTGCGCACTACTGATGCTGCTATCTGAAGAGCGGCCGGAGTCTGTATGTCGACATAACTGGGTGGAACCATCTTCGCTCAGCCTCCCGCGTCTGCTGTCACCGCTGTTCCTGTATTCGTCAGTAGAATTCGTTATAGAACTCAATATCCCAGTGCCATTGCGGTTTTAATGTCTGACTCATGAAAACCGTAGTCTATGTGATGCATAAATTACTTATTAAATGGTATAACAGTCTCATAATAATAATAAAAAAAAACAAGCTAAAGAGCTGTGTATTGGGGACAAACCCGAACACGTGTCTTCCTTAAAGACACATTGCGCTACATCGCGCGTTATAGCCAGACATCGAGCTAAGTCGCGCGACTTAGCGAGACTTCGCAAGCCATATTGACATAGCAACAACGAAAACGATGGAACTGATCGAGAGACAAGGCGTCTGGTAACTTTAGAGTAATTTCGCGCGAAGTGGTTGGAGTCACGTGTCGCCCGACATTTGTCACCTAGTAAACACACGGCTTAAAGCAATAAAGGAACATAATCCTCATGTTCCATTATCTCAGAACAAAAACAAACAACAATTACATTCACATTCAGCATGATAATGAGATTATTATCCTCAATTAACAACATACCTTTATCAGAACAAACAATGATAGCATTCATACAACTTGTACAGACAACAAAAGAATTAAGGTTACAGGCAACAATAATCATCTTTCCATTACACAGTTATAACGTAACATCACGCCTGTTATCCTTATCCCCGAAGGGTAAGTCAGAGGTGTACCTATAGTACACCTACATTTCGGTCAGTACACAGTCATATAGGTACAGTCAACAAATGAGATAAGTATGCATAATCGTCGGATATAGTTGAAGTTTAGTAAGAAACCGATGGATGTTCTCGAATAAAATTTAATTGTATAGAAAACAAACAGCTCATTTATCAAATTAAATTTCAGTCGACAACATCCATCGGGGTCTTATTAAACTTCAACTATATCCGACGATCCTGCATACTTATCTCTTTTGTTGACTGTACCTATTATCATACTCATTTTTATTGTGTGCATAGTAATAACTTTTTAAACTTAGGAAACACAAATTCGATGACATACATTACTCGGCACAACATTGATTTAACTTCCTGGAGCGCTCTCTCCTCTTTAGTCGCATTTGGGATGCTGGGAGACATCTCCCAGCATCCCAAATCCTTCCACTGCGTAGTGGAAGGTCCACTAGCAATATGTATTTATGGCGGCATGGCATATCATCACTATTTCAGCCGAAAGACGCCCACTGTTGGACATAGACCTTCAACAAGCACCGCCACTTCGCATGGCATATAAAGCTCTATGTAAAGTGGGTGGACTCGAATGAGCAACCCATATACTGATCTCTTTTGTAAACTGTACAACTATGAATGGCAATACAGTGTGAATTGACACCTTACACATTTGACATGAATATTCACACATAATTGACAATACAATAGTGAAAATAGTTGATTGTTTTGTTACCTGTGATGGTAATGCGACCTCCTCGTTCGCACGGGACTCGTTTGCGTGAGAGTGACGGTTTTTGCATTGCCTGGCGATAGCTTGCTGATGCTTGCGACTGTACTGTTGCCATTGCTGCTGATTGGGTCAAGTATTGGTGGCACCTGTTAATATTGAAAAGTTGTTTTTAGTCTCATTCACATAGAAATCTCATTTACATCCCACAAGAGTTGAACTTGAGACTTCGCTCGGATGACGTAAGCGTGCGATACAGATGCGTTGATGGCGAGAGCGGTAACAGCGCGGGGTCAGGAGGGGCCGGTCGGGTCTCAAATTAACTCTTTCGGGTTGTACTTGTATTTACCGAAAATCAAATAAAATATTTTGTTTATAATTTACTAGCGAGCTCAATGCGAGCACGAGAGTAACAAAAAAAAATTTCATAAACAAAATTACAAACACAATATTTTACGACTTGAAAAAACCTTGAAATTTCTTTATTATTATACATATGTTAGTTTATGTAGTATGCATGTTACAGTCATCGTGATTAAATAGCTATTACTTATACATAATGACTGGTCATTATATTTAAAGTAACCTAACCAAACCGAACCTCGGGGTGCTGTTCGCTCGCTCTAGCATCCTATGTCGACGTAGCCACGCTTCGCTAATGTGATTAATTCTGTGTCAAATATCACTTTATCTAAATTGAGTAGACATTATAAATAATGGCTAGATAATATATATAATATCCGGATTACTTGGGCTGTAACATGCACATAAACCTGCATCAATATCCGTTGTGTAGTTTTAAAGATCAACACGGTCACACAGACAGACACGAAAAGCGACTTGAATTTGTAATATGTATAGATAAGATCAAAAATAATAACTATTCAGAATGATTTGTTATCTGTCATCAATCATCCAATAGTAATTACATTTGTTTCTAGCTGAATTAGCTCTATAACATTTATTATGGCAAAATTAAGGTACCTACCTTAATGTAGGAACCTCAATGTTACAATCCCACCATCATAATGTGTGGTAATATATTATTATTATTATAAGTAGATTACAAGACAACAGAATGTCATGCTTCTCTTTGTGAGATGTAGGTATACAGAACAATAAAGAATAATGAACATACATTATAATATTATAAATAACCTCATTTTTAAGTCAATGACTGTCTCTTGCACAATAAATATAACATAACCATTGTTGTAACTGCTACCTTCTAACTATATGTGTCAGTGCAGATAAAAAGTAACTATACTTGCTCTAAAATCATAACAAACGCTTTGTATTATAAGCTGTGTGACAATTATTGTTTTAATGTGTTTAACATTTCATATTGTTGCAATTTAGGTAATCTTTTTTATCTAGGCATTAGAGGTCAAAACCAAATAAGGCCTATATCAAAATACCTTAAACATTAAAAAAATATTATCACAATTAATTAATAAAGTTTAGTTTAACTTCCTGAAAAACATTGTGACACCCCAAGTAACATAAAAGTAGTGCAGGCAGAAGAAGAAATATAACAAATGGAAAATCAATACCCCTTCTTAAAATGGTTAAATAATAAACTCTACAGCAGATAATAATAAAAACCCAAAGAATGTAATAAAATAAAACATAATGTAACCTAGTTCTCTCAATCATAAAACTGGAATTCTTAAGCTAAGCTTTCCTAGTGTTGCTATGAGAGATAAAAATAGATTTGACCCCAATTCCAAGTTGGTTACTCCCACAAAAATCAATTAGGGGTACCTCAATGGAGTTTGTCTGTTTAAATATCCTATGATTGAATATATGTACTATGTGATAAAATACATTATTGAGGCTAATGGCTTTTTAATACTTAGTAGTATTATGTTCAGTAAATAAGAAAATGTCATTTTGTATGAAGATATCTTGAGATGCGAGGAAAGTAGTAAGGATAAGAAGGGTCAATGAGTAACACACTAACAGTAGGAATGGTTTTCATTTTGACAGTTCAACCACATACATTGCATTATTTATGTTGTTGCACACACATTTTTCGAACATATGAAGCGATGGATTAGTAATATTCTTCAAATAATTTTGATTAATAGTGTGCCATGCAATTAGGGTGCTGCGCTGGGAATATAATACTTACTATACAACACAAACAAACACAACATTAATTATCTCAGTATAATGCCCAATTTCCAGTTACTATTAGATTGCTATGTGCAGCTTTGATTATGTATGGTATGAGGGCTATTTAGATAATAAAAACTCTTTTAAAATATGACTCACCTGAATTGCAGGTTGATTAGTTTGTGTGGAAGTCTCCCTCCTTTTCTGTGGGTCTGTATTTTGTTTCAAAGTTTGTAATTTAGCTAGCGGTATGATGTCACAGTCTGTAGGCCTGTGCCACACAGTTGTCTAAAAAAATAAAGTTAACATGAGGTATTGTTCAATGAGTTTGTAATCATTTTCGTTTCTTATTATGTCATAATAATTACCTGTGTAGAAGCATTGTAATAGTAAAACCTATGCGTGTTGATATCAAAAAGTTCCCACCATTGTGATGAGTCTGTGCGTTTGACTTTAACACCCTATAACAAAAGAAAACATTACATGACTCAGTATAGGTTAAAAAGTAAGAAGATTTTATGGCTTTTATAACATTCAATTAAAATTTTCATTACTTGTACGCCTTGCAAGGCAGCACATAGTGACACAACATATCTTTTTAATCCGTACGCAAAATACGCGCATTGACGTGGAGTTGCGGAAACCAGCCCATATTACCTATTACCTACCTATTACCATATCTTTTTATTTTTTCCATCATCTACCACTACATTACACCTATGTGTACAGTCGAGTTCTGTAATATCAGAGCATGTTCATGAATCAAAAATATATTGGCAATGGTAAATTTCATAAAACTCTAAACAGCTTGTATTGCACGTACATGCTCTAGTTGTCACAATATTATGAACTTTTTTGACATTCATATATTTTTGAAGCCAGAAAAGGCCAATCTAATAATAAACTGGATTGTACTAATAAATAAATTTGAATTTGTTCTGATTCAATTAACACAGGCTAAATTAAGTTATTTTACACATATTTAAATTATGTTTGATATTAAGAAAAAATTGAGCCATTACACCCAAGTAGCAAAATTCTCCTATAGCAATTGACTTATAAGATTACACGTCTTATAGAAATCTAGTAGACGCATTAACTCAGGCCACTGATCCTGCTAAAGCATCTTCGAAGATAATTTGCACTACAAGTACTTTCGAGCCTATCATTTAGTTTTATAAATGTTAATAGGATTATTTTACACGACTCTTACTAGAGCGGTCAGTCAGGTTCAGTCTTATAAGTGCACGTTATAGAAGTAATTAGCAAAGTGTGACTTTTGATCCGATAATCGCATTTAGTAAGATCGTTTTATCTTGTTAACGTCTTGTTTCATACTTCTATAAGACATGCACTTCCTATAAATGCCACAGATATAGCTACTAGAGGTAAAGATATTATAGAACAAATTTATCTTAGTCGTGACCCTTAACGGATTTTTAGCACCAAGCTAGCATAGCCTGTGATTTTTATAAGTAAGATTCTACTTAAATGTGTTCTACATTTGCTATTATTAGAGTAATTGGCCATCTTGTGATTCGTTAGAGAAAGCTGCAACAATATAAATATGGATTTAAATAAATGGAGACGATTTAAGCGTAGTGGCGGTTATCGAATTTGCAACAACTTACAAGATTTGCTCATTACCGTATGGTTTAACTCACATTACCCACAGAACCCTAAAACTTAAATATGGTGGCGTAGGTATGTCATGTAAGCGTCTTAACTTTGATTAAAAAGTCATTTAAAGGTTCTGATAAATGCAACGTAATGGACGTGCCATTTTCGCCAGTTTCGACCATAAGTCGGATAGGTATTTATTAATTAACAAATAATGAAAATGTTAAATTTTGAAGGCGCATGAAGATATGTTTATTATCATCTAACACTTCATCAATAAAATTATTTTCGCAAGTTGAGTAGGCACTCCTTACAAAACAGTTACACGGCAAATTATGTTACTTTTTATAATGACAGGCATTATTAGAATGTGACTTTACTTACCTTTTGAAAATAAAAAAGTATTCAATGTCACGCACCAGCACAGTACAATAAATTAACGAAAAAAGAAGGAATGATCGACTGAATGAATCTGCTAATGGTATTACGCGATCACTGTAGGATCAATTACTCTAGTAGCGGCACGCGCCAGATCATAAGAGGACCGAATCGCTTTTTAGATGCATTTACCGGATTTTTATAGGACAACTATATTTTGTTAAAGCACTTAATAAGGTAATTATAAAATCAAATAGCACTTTACCGGATTATAACAAAGCGACTATAGGGCGTAATAGTCCTATAAACTGCGCCCAAATACGGCTCTATAAACGTTTACAGGATATCTATAGGATTAAAAAATACGTGCTCCTAGGATAATTATAGGGCCACATTTTGCTACTTGGGCATAGTAAAATTTAAATATATGATACTGTGTGTCAGAATGCAGTATCTAAGCAGGTTAAAAAAAAAATGTTATTATTGAGAACACCAAAGAATTTAAACTAGAAAAGAAGAAATGTAAAAGTGAGTCATACATCTGGAATACCCATAGTATTTACTAGTTAAACTTGATTTGTAGCTTTATTGTTGTCTTAGAATTAGATAATGTTTGAACAGTATCACAGTTAGAGTAAGTTAAAACATTAATGTAACAGAAATGGGACACCAGAGGCTAGGCAGGCACTTGCTGGCAAATTAAAACCGGCGCTTATGTACGCAAGTGAATAAAATTTTGGACAAAGTATACCTCAGGTGGATCCCAGACGCATTCGCCAGTTGTTAGGTTAGCATACATATGCTCCTTTGTCTTCGGCTCGATAATCTCCACCCATTCCACCCTAGAATAAAACATCACCAACGTCTCAACTTTACTACCACTATTCTACCACACACCAACAATTTGACTACGAATTCAGGGCGTGACATTAGCGATTTCCGCGTACTTTATTGATTTTGCAACTTTCAACTACGGATATCGGAAGCAATTTGTCAACAATATAAGAAAAACTTAAGTGTAACATATTACCTTTCCGACGACATTTTCACTAAATAACGATAAGTTTTCTAAACTTCACTTACACATCCTAAACAAATTATTTGACCTAAAATACGGATGAGAATAATCGGAAACCATCCATGTTGAATGTTTACTTCATTGATGGGTGCGTTTGTGGTAGGGCCACAAACGTCAGTTTGCGTAATCTCCGTGTAACGGAATATAATTATATCAAATATTTATGAAAATATATATGAAAAAATGGGTCAGTTATTAATAGGTTATGAGAAATTACGCGCACAACTATATTTTATTTTAAGAAAATACAATAGTCACACAATATACCTTTGATAAAATACTATTACGCTATAAAAAGATTAAAAGAAACGAAACTAAATTAGAGTTAGAAACAAACTATCTACGCTACGACTATCGACTACAAGACTCGCCTCGTTAGAGTCGTTAGTCGTTAGTAACATGATTGCACACAGCATGGTTGGTTGAGAACATTGATCAAACGAAAAAAAAAATTAAATTTAGCTTATTTGTAATGTTTAGTAAACGAACAAATAAATAACTACAAAGTGAAAAATAACTTTTATTTCGGAAGTCGGTGTCTTTGGATCTGTATTTTAGTTTTTTGCCACCGACTTCCGAAATAAAAGTTATTTTTCACTTTGTAGTGTTTTTTTTGGAAGTCGGTTTTTTTTTTGTTAAAAAGTTTTTATTTCTCGCTTTTTAGTGTGTCTGTTTATAATCTATCTAAGTTACAATAGCCTAATGTCAACTTGCTCATCGCCTTTTACAAAATATTGCTTTTCCCGATGCAGAGACGTTAATTGTTGAGGAGTTCTCCTGGTATTCCACCATCAGCTCCATTTCACCATTCGCATTGTGACGAGCATAACTTGCTTAGCAACCATATTAAAGTAAGTAATCGAATCGCAAACCGGGAAATACTTATTATTGAGTAGTTCCGGTGGCCATCTGTGGTCTTCATCATTAGTTCCACTTCACCAAATGATGCTTTCCGAGAGCAGAGAAAAATACCCAAATCGCTATAGGTGTGCCTATAATACTTGAAGAGTTCCTTCGATTTCTCCAGGATCCCATCATCAGATCCTGACTGATGACAATGGGACCACCTGGAAAGTATACCCTTTCAAACAAAAAAATAATTTTTGAAATCGGTCGAGCCGTCTCCGAGTAATCGGGGAACATACATAAAAAAAAAAAAAAAAAAAAAAAAAAAAAAAAAAAAAAAAAAAAAAAAAAAAAAAGGTTCCGACGAATTGAGAACCTCCTCCTTTTTGAAGTCGGTTAAAAAGCGTGGTGTTTTTGTGTAATCCTGCCGTATACTGTAATGTACTAACATGACAGTTATGAAACATTTACAAAGACTGCAATTTTTGAAATAATTTCTAGGTAGTACATATCCAATAAATAGGTATAAAATTTATTTTTTACATTTTTAAATTAACATTGATGTCGTTGAACCTTTTTTTTACTAATTTATGAATGCTGCTGCTGAATTATTTCTGCTGATGCTGGACTCTTGAGCACAGAGTATTTTTAACAGACTTCAAAAAAGGAGGAGGTTTCTCAATTCGACCGTATATAATTATATATATATATTTTTTATATTAAATAACTTGACCGTAAATTCGAAGCTTAAATTATTTGAGATAGCAACACTGTGATCCCGCGTATTTCCCTACTCTTTCTACCCTATATATCCCTCTCTTTCGCACATCCCTCACCCTTCACCTCTCTTTCACCACCTGGTGGGGCTCGTCGCTAACAGCGTTCGAGTCTCTTGTTCATTGGCGTTCTGTTTCCCGCTGCATAGGGTTCGATCACGAAACCTAATACATATTTCCCTAAAGAATATAATCTAAGTGATATTCTAATTGCATTACTATTGTTGATAACCGAATTTTATTTGAGGTTTCAATATAAATAATTGTCAGAAAAGCTGTAAACATCATACATGTGAGTGTTTATTCAATTATTATTTCCTAACAGTTATACTGTTCGTTTCTACATTATAATATAATCTAGCAAATGGTCGACGATCATTGCTGATTTGTCTTTTGTATGATTTTATATTTGTTTGTGTCTACCCTCAGATTTTTATATTCCCCAAAAAATTCTCTGATTGCGTAACGAATTATTTCTATAGCGGATATTTATTTTTTTTTCGATTTGTTTGGTACTAGGATGGATAACCAGGCTGTGCCTTCTGAAATCAATCCTGGTAAAGTGTCAGTGGCTCCACAAAAGTCACGCCACAGATCGACTAGCAGTTCATCCAGTAGTTCTAGTACTTCATCGAGCTCTAATAGTAGTACAGGTAACTCGGCGAGCCGCAAACGAAGACGTGCAAGGCGCCACCGTCATAGAAAATCCAAACGATCTCGACGTACGGGCAGTAGGTACGATAAATTATCCAGGGAAGTAGGTGAGCTTCGTGATTTACTTGCACGTAATAATACATGCAATCCTACCGGTCCTGTCGATTTTTGTAATGAATCGTGTATAGACTTGAACGAAAGCCGCGAATTATTTTTTGATAATAAAGAAAGTGTGGGTAATTCTAGTGAAGCTGCAAAAGAATCTTCTTTTGAGTTTGCTATTCAGACTAAATTAAAGGATCCGTCAGTTCCTGTAGCCCCTAATGACTTTTTAACTACCTTAAACAGTATTCAGCATTTTGATAATAGCCACTGGTGTGAAGTTCGTTATGCCGATACACAAAAAATATATAATCATTCTCCAGGTTTCGTAGAATTAGAAATTAACGACGAGATTAAAGCCTATGAGGCATCGCGACAATTGGCTCAAGTGGATAGGGCCTATGCTGCACAAACCTTCTGTTTATTGAAAGTTAGAGAAGCTCTGCAAGAAACCATCAAAAGTTTCTTAACATGGGCAAAAGATCAACAAGATTTGAACTTTGAAAATTTACAAGAAAAAATTATTCAGTTATTTTTAAATGGTGATGTGCATAAAGTGTCATCCGATTTATTGCAATTATTATGCGGACACAGAGCCGAGATAATTCAGATGAGACGTGACGGCATAATGAAATTCATACGAGACCCTCTTATAAAAACGACTTTACGTAAAATTCCGCCTTCATGCCAACATATTTTTAATGCCGACTCCTTCACGACTGCGCTCGAGAAAATCGGTGGGGTTAAGAAAGCATTTTTTCCACCTAAATCAAACAACGCTAGCCTCGCCTCACAGGCAAGCCCTAGCGGATCTATACCTAACAACCGCTTTCCGAAGGGAGCGGTCTATTACAATGGGCCTACACAGACTAACGTACCCGGATGCTGTCATGCGCAAGCTGAACATCCAAGACACAATGCTCCTCCGAGAGGTAGCTATTCTCAATATCCTCAGGGATATCTAGGCAACAACAATTCGAGTCGACGGGGGACGTCCAATACCAGGGGTTCCTTTCGATCACGAGCTGGACACCAAAACCGGCCTGTCAATGGCCATTTCAAAAACACAACAAATCAGAGCGCATCCACCGGTGCCTCAAAAAATGACAACTTTAAAAATCGAAGGTATTGACTCGTGTCACAGGAGCACCGAGTTCAAAGCCGGTCAGTTATCCCAGTTTGTCCATCATTGGGAGAACTTGGGAGCTCCAGAAATCCTTATCAAAATAATAAAAGGTTATCGAATACCATTTCTTCAACGGCCTCCGCTAATTGTACCAAACTTGAAAAAGAGTACCTTCGCTATTCCCATTTCGACAGAAATGACGGTTCTCGTAAATCAAATGAAAATGCAGGGTGTTCTCGAGATTGCAGATTTATCCCCAAGCTTTCTATCAACAATTTTCTTGGTTCCGAAAAGCGAAGGCTCCTTTCGGCCAATTTTCAACTTGAAAGCCCTAAACAAGTTTGTTCTCACAGATCATTTCAAACTTATAAACATCTTTCGGATACCGGATTTTCTCCAACCTCGGGATTGGCTTTGCAAAATAGACCTTTCCCAGGCATACTTTCATGTGACTATTACCAAGTCCCAAAGACGTTTTCTCCGACTTATTTACGACGGAGAGTTACTCGAAATGACATGCCTGCCGTTCGGACTGAGCACAGCTCCAAAGGTTTTCGCATCCTTGACCAATTGGATCGCTCAGACCTTGCGAGAACAAGAAGGCATTCGCGTCGTTGTGTATTTGGACGATTTTTTGATTGCCCATCAGAATATGGACATCCTCAGATCGCAAGTTCAGTTGGTAATAAAAAGACTACAGCACCTAGGTTGGCAAGTAAACTTTCCAAAATCCGAGCTTACTCCTCAAACGAACCTAGTATATCTAGGTATTCATTGGGATCCTTGGCTCAATCAAAAACGTCTTCCATTAGAAAAATATCACAGTCTATTGACCAAACTGTCACGAATTCTGAAGGACAACAGAGTGGGATTAAAGAAACTTCAAAGCCTAGTGGGCCTGCTAAATTTTGCCAGTTTTGCAGTCCCAAAAGGCAGACTAAACCATCGGAGTTTGCTGGAGTTCCTAAATTCAATTCCAAAATCGTCAAAGGAGCTACATACTGTTCCAGTAGAAGCACAGACAAATCTGAAGTGGTGGCTACAAAATTACCAGGCCTCGTCACCGATTCACATTGCACCACCAAGTCATTTCCTAACAACAGACGCGTCCGATCTAGCGTGGGGCGCACAGTTGGACAATCAGCCTCTGTCAGGACCATGGAACGAGCAGGAAGCTCTATTGCATTGCAACCAAAAAGAAATGATAGCCATCTTAAAAGTCCTACAAGGCCATTGTCAGCTCCTGCGATGCTCTACAGTCCTAGTTCAGTCCGACAACCAAACAGTAGTTGCTTACTTGCGCAACGAGGGGGGGACGATATCAAAACCTCTGATGAACATTACAAAAGAGGTATTCAAAATTCTGGACCAACATTGCATCATTCTAAAAGTTTTTCATTTACCAGGCAGATTCAATATTCTTGCCGATCGCCTATCTCGGCGTCGAAGCGCTGTGGAATGGCACCTGGTACCTCATTGCACAGAAATGATATTCAGAAAATTCGGGACCCCTGTGATAGACCTTTTTGCATCAGAAACAGCACATGTCGTTGCCAACTATGTATCGTTAGATATAACCGACAAACAAGCAATTCATCACGACGCGTTTTCAATAGACTGGAATTTCCAATTAGCATGGATATTCCCACCACCTTGTCTCGTACCAAGAGTACTAGCGCATCTCAATCGAGCCTCCGGAATTTTCCTCCTGGTAGTTCCTCGGTGGGATCGAGTGTTCTGGAGGGGAGACCTGAAAGCACGAGCAATAGCAGCTCCATTCACCATACGGAACCTCGGTCATTCCCTAGTGGACACGTCAACGGGCCTTCCACCTCCCAAAGTCCAAGATATAACTCTAGAGGTATGGAAATGTGGGGGTGGGATCAAAATCTATTAGACTGGAATTCCGATCAAATCAATTTATTACAATCATCCTGGCGGAACTCAACTCGTAAGACCTACAAAGTTGCTTGGTCACGATGGCTTAAATGGGCGGGAGAGCATAGAATTAACCCCGTCAATCCAGAAGGTTCAGTGGTAGCACGGTTTTTGGCAGATTTATTTTTAATTGACAAACTTTCGTACAAAACTATCCTTTTGTATAAGTCTGTAGTGTCTACACTGTGTAATGCGGATGCAGCTGGTCTTTTAAGTTCTCATACCTTAGTTAAGCATGTTCTTAAGTCGATTGCTCTCAAACAACCGGTAGCAAACAGACCCCCTATATGGAATATTGATGATCTTGTTTCTTATTTAAAAAATAGTTCAATCGATTCAAACAATATTTTTGCTACATCCAGACATACAGCTGCATTATTACTTCTTTGTTCAGGTAGACGAATACACGACCTGACTCTGCTCAGTGTTGATTCAGAGCATTTGATTATGTCTACTGATAATATAGTATTTTGGCCAGTTTTTGGATCCAAGACCGATTCTGCAACTTATAGACAATCGGGCTGGAAATTAACAAAAAACCCAGATAACAGGAATCTTGACCCTGTATATTGGATAAAACAAACTATTGATATTCTCAAGAACAGACGAAGTTTGGCTTTATGCAATAATTTATTTATAAATATTAGAGGTCAAGCAAGACCAGCCTCGCGAGCAGTAATAGCAGGTTGGATTAGATCTCTTTTATTAGAAGCTAATATAATAGCGACCCCTGGTAGTTTTAGGTCCGCGGTTGCATCCAAAAGTTGGTCCGAAAATCTCCCAATCGAAAACATTTTAGCTAGAGGTAACTGGAGAGCTGAAAATACTTTTAAGAAATATTACAAACGCCAGGTTATGCCAACCGTCTCTAATTCGGGTACTATTGTTGATTTATTTGATCCTGTTAATTGATGGCAGTGATTAATTTGAATTGTATTGTTGTTGAATTGTGTACTATTATTTTAAGTAGGTAATATTCTAAACCTTCATTTGTAAGTTCTCAAGGGAGACCGTTATGTTTGTTTTTACAAGTGCTTGATGTACGCTATAAATGACCTTACTTCACTGATAATAATTGTGAATTATTATTTTTCGTAAAAATTTTTTTTGACTAATAAATAAAAATTATTATTATTCTTTCCAAGATGAATTTTAATTTTAATGATAAGTATGTAAATATAACTCCCTTCACCTTTTTAGATTTGATATACTCATTTCTAGCTTGTATTCCGTATACTTACACTGAACTATATTTATCTAGCATCATCCTCACATTGGCGTTCTTCACCACCAGGCGATAACAAACACGTCTCAAATAATTTAAGCTTCGAATTTACGGTCAAGTTATTTAATAGGAGCGTTTTTCCTGAAATAAAACGCATATTAAATTACTTACCTAAATTCGAAGCTTAAGATAATTTCTGCCTGTTGATTTTCAACGCAATGAACAAGAGACTCGAACGCTGTTAGCGACGAGCCCCACCAGGTGGTGAAAGAGAGGTGAAGGGTGAGGGATGTGCGAAAGAGAGGGATATATAGGGTAGAAAGAGTAGGGAAATACGCGGGATCACAGTGTTGCTATCTCAAATAATTTAAGCTTCGAATTTAGGTAAGTAATTTAATATGCGTTTTATTTCAGGAAAAACGCTCCTATTTATTCGCGGATATCTTCGTCGTTTATGAACCGATTTGGATTATTCTTTTTTTGTTGGAAAGGAGATATGCCAAGGGTGGTACCATGATAAGGAAACCAGGATCTGATGATGGCATCCCAGTGAAATCGAGGGGAACATTCGAAAATCGTAGGAGCGACTAGTGCGTTTGTTAATTTTTTCATTTTTAAAGCACTACAATTTAATGAAGGCTTGGAGTCGATCTGATGATGGAACCGAAAGACAGTCGAGGGGACTCTTCAATGATTTACAGCAGTTAACTTGTGTTTGGGCTTGATTAATTTATATTGATGTGAACTTTACACCTATATGGGTTGTGACTGTCATTAGGAGTCTGATGATGAAGACGAAGGACAGTTAAGGGAACTCCTCAACAGTCTACAGTAGCTACCTTGTATTTGAAATTAATTCATTT
Source organism: Oligia latruncula (assembly GCA_948474745.1). Lineage (NCBI taxonomy): Eukaryota > Metazoa > Arthropoda > Insecta > Lepidoptera > Noctuidae > Oligia > Oligia latruncula. The sequence continues at coordinate 7,057,576 of OX419686.1, read as the reverse complement.
ATATTGATGAGAACTGTAATGGCAAAGGAAACATATTTTCATGTGATAAATAAATAAAATAAATAAAAACTTTGCACCCATATGGGTTATCACTAAAAAGTGAAAAATAAAAACTTTTTTACAAAAAAACAACCGACTTCCAAAAAACACTTTATAGTTAAAAATAACTTTAATTTCGGAAGTCGGCGGCAAAAAACTAAAATACAAATCCAAAGACACCGACTTCCGAAATTAAAGTTATTTTTTTTGGAAGTCGGTTGTTTTTTTGTAAAAAGTTTTTATTTTTTAGTAGACTGAAAGGTATGTATGTACTTCTCTTCTTAGTCTGTGGTGGTGGTGATAGCTGTCTTTAAAACTTGACAATCGGAAATATTGATCTCATTGATATTTTTTGTTGTAAAAGGATTTTGTTTGAGAATTTTCTAAAACTAAAACTATAAATATTCAGTAAGTAAAGCTATATTTAATCGGTACTAAATATATTTTACGACTTCAGTTTCCTTTTAGTTTATAACCAATGTTGCGGACTCTGACTATTAACCTCATAAAATGCCGGCGGCCTATTACTGCTGATTCATTTATTTGTAAACAGTGCAGAGGCACGTCGACTTTTAGTATTGAGTTTGAGTCTCAAACCACGAAGCCACCTAAAATAGTTAAGGGTCAGTAACTACATGAAAGATAATATGTTTTAAAACTATTTAGTTTTTTTTTGTAATTTCCCTGTTAGCATAACTTGTAACAGGCATAACTTTCATTTTTAGCGATGGCTGAAGACAGATCCCACTTTCTGCTGCCCAACAACCAGAAATTTGTGGAACTAGACAGTTCTCAGGCATTTGCTAAACTAACGGACAAAGAAAAGCTTTATGCACATTATTTGAGTCAGGTTAGTTTGCGGTTTTTCCTTATTTCATTGCTTGGCGGATGGTGATAACATTGTTTCATTGTTTTTAATGAACATCATCAGTACAGTACATACAGTATTTTAGCAAAAAAATATTAAGTTTCAACTATTTTACAAAAAAAGTCATATTTTTATAAAAAGATTAGAAGAAATAAATATTTTTAAGAAAAGTGTTCATCAGTAGGTATAGTGTTACTTTACTTTTTTGGCTAAATGTCGATTTTGTAATAAGAGTCTAAAACATTACATTATCATGACTTTAGTTGGCTGGTCAAGGGTTTCTTTGGCCAGCCGAGAAAACTAAATCCTGAGCAAGGTAATCTCTAGTTATGTACATGCACAAATTATTCAATTTATTTTAGAAAACAACCGAAAATAGATGCCCTTCAAATTACACTACTTACAAATAACATTACCTGAAGGCCAATTCTCGTAATTTGAACCTTTAAAATCTAGTCACAATCTTATCTCAGCGACAAACAAATATTAAAAACTTGACAGAAATTAGAGGTATTTTTGACAGATTGAGACTGTGATTAGAAAGAACATTCTTAAAATTACGAGAATTGCCCCTCTAATATATATCTATAAACAAAATGTAAAATCCATTTTTTAAATGCATAATCATAGTGACTTTTATAACATTTATTTTTATTATACTATTATATAGTGTGTAATGCCATCTAAGCAGCTCTATCTCTTGTTTACCTATTGAGATAAAGGTAATAAACACAGGTCTCTGACTAAATAGTAACACTTCAGTGATTCCTGAAAGCCTGATAATGCTGCAATGCAAAGTGTATAACTTGCTTGGTCATATGTTGTGTGCTTTTCAGAAACAGCGAAGTGTGTGTGTCAGCATGCACGGATCAATGTGAACTGTATAAGAACAGAGAAGACCTATAATTTTTTCAGAAACCTGTTCCTATTATCTTTTATTACAAAAGCAACAATAATTATAAAACTTGATCTTGAAAGGACAATTTGTATAATATTTGAAATGATGTCCTGAAACTAATAATTAAAAAAATGCATGCAATGCATGCAAATGCTAAAATAGTTTTTTTTTACATAAGTAGTCTAAATATACACAATAGCTTTATTTTTTTACAGCTGATCTGATGTAACAAATATGACCATGTTATATTCGGTGTTACCAAAAATATCCAACTGTGTTTTTCAGGCAGCATGGAGTGGTGGACTCATAGTTCTATTACAGACAAGTCCGGAGTCTCCAAAGATCTTTGCTATGCTACACAGGATCTTTGCCATGGAATCCATGCAGTCTCTTAGAGACGCTGCCACTGAACAGGGTGTTAATATTGAAGATTTTCAGGTAAGAACACATTCTTTTTTTTTTATTGTTCCATCAGTGTTTGAAAATTTTTGTTAATCATATTTAAATTGAGCATAATTATGTTTTATGATATGTATGTAAACTGCACAGCTTGGAGAATGAACAAACAGTGGTAAATACTTACAAGTCGTAGGTTGTGGGTTCAAACCCAGACAGGTGCTTTACTTTGTGTAAATAATTTCATCACCACTGTTCTCAAAGTGGTGAACAAACCGCGCTGGGCCCGCATGATAGATTATACATCACTCCCCCTCAAAGACACGAGGCCTGTGTCCCAGCAGTGGGAACATTATAGGCTGATTATGATATACTTTAATTGACCGATCGCATATTCTAGATTCACTAACATAATACTCTATTCCCAAGACTTTGTTATCGGAATGTTTTATAATTGCATAAAACATTTTGTCTATCACAACTCTCATCTAGTATTACTTTGCCTCATGTTCTCATAACAAAATAGAACTGATAACTTCACCACATCCTACAAATACAAAAACACATTATCTTTTTACTATTTTGTGGTCGGAAAACATCCTATTATTATGACACTGTTCTTTTGTGGTTTCCAGGCATTTTTGGTATACGCTGGCGGTATATTTGCCAACAGCGGCAACTACAAAGGTTTTGGTGATACAAAGTTTATTCCGAATTTACCTAAGAGTTCTTTCGAGCTTATTGTGAAAGGTTCCAAAGCTTACAAAGATGACCCTCAACACATGATGAAGATTTGGCAACAAACAGAGAAGTTTATGTATAGCGTTTCTCCTAGGCTCACCCGTCTTGGTCTAGCTCCAGAGGTCAGTGTTTAGGTCTTAGTTGCCGCGAAGTGTTTGTTTGTCTTGTTGTCTATATAATTATGTTGAGTTCAGACCTTGTCAATTTCATTTATTTTTAAGCTGGGTTTTCTGTGGGTATACAGGGTGGCAGGTACCTACATCGATGCGCAACTGGATTCTGAACCCTCTGCATTGAAATTTTTGGTTGGTTGATTTCTATGAAACAGCTGATTATTTTCGGTCAAAATGTATCAAACAGATTTTTTTTTTTAAATATTATGTGCTGAATTTATGGTTACAGTTTGCGCCTCGATGTTCCTGCCATCCTGTATAATTAAATGAGCAACGATTAACAATTACTCAAACTTATTAAATGAGCAACGATTAACAATTACTCAAACTTATTAAATGAGCAACGATTAACAATTACTCAAACTTATTAAATGAGCAACGATTAACAATTACTCAAACTTTCAACTTTGAATGCAAATATACACTACAAAAAAATGGAAATATAATAAGCAATCTCTGAAATCTCTCAGTCAAGGTACAATATAATGTAGCCAGGACATTATTTCTAGGGTGTGACAACTTACTTCTCTAGTAACATGACTGAAGAAGATTCAAACTTAGTGAATGATTGGATGAAAACCAAACTCCTGGAAGCATACATCTGTCGAACATTCAAATCTACTGCTGAGAATGGCTGTAAGTACTGAAGAACAAAATAATTAAAAAAAACTATTATGATTTTTATGTTCATGAGAAACCTAATCGGCTTCAACTTAAGTACCAGTTATCATAAATCAACATGATAATGGTAACTCTTACTTCATAATTAGATTTTTTTATTGTAGTGCTCAGATTTTAATTTTCCAGTATCTGTCAATCTAGCAACTTTAATAATTAGGCTGGTTTTATCGTCACGCCGCTAGACGCGCCGCTGAGCAGCGCGCTGTTAACAGCACGTGGTTGAACAGCGGTGCACCGTAAAACGAGATTAGTACCGCGCGTCCCGCTGCTGTGGGCCAGTCGTGTACAGTCAATAGCAAAAGTAGATGATCAAAATCAGAAATTCAATACTAATGAACGGATTTCGCGTCAGAATCAGAACGGAATAACTCCGTCGAAGTACTACTACCTAGAATACTTACTACGTAGAATACTTTTGAATCACTTTGACGCCACACAGTTCTGACGCGAACTCCGTTCATTAGTATTGAATTTCTGACTTTGATCATCTACTTTTGCTGTTGACTGTACAATATGCAGGTTAACCCTTTGAACGCCATTGTCACATATACGTGACAAGCAAGCGCGTGCCCTGTACGCCAGTCGTGTGTCGCCTATCCTATTACGAGCGACACAAATATGTGACAAAAAATGCGGTGCACTTTATCACGAAATAAAAAATTCAATCATTACTTTTGTATGCTTTTATTTGTACCTATAGCTTAAATATTTAAAATTGTGGCTTGGCGTGGAGGGCACGCGCGTGCGTTTATGCTCTGGCGTTCAAAAGGTTAATACGGTTAGAGTACTGGCCTACCTACAATACGGCGCGTCTCATCGGCGTCACACTAAAACGCATACTGGCCGTAGAAGCGAATGAGCGGCGCGCGCTTTGGCAGCGCCGGCGAACATCGCGCGATTATTGAACGGCGCTGCTCAAGCGCGTGACTTTGAAACGCAACTACTACCCCATACATCTTCGAACGCGCGCGCTCCAACGGCGCTGGCGAAACGCGTGACGATAAAACCAGCCTTATATTCAGTCTTCTTCTAGTGTCGATGGCAAATGTAAAAATATTTTATTATGTTAGATGAGTTGGGCCCAGTAGGTGGCCACGCCAATCGCGGCATCAGTGACGTTTTTTAGGTCCTCAGAATTGATTGATTACATACAGTATGCATTACATAGAAACATGAGGCACACAATGGGAACAGTACCACATCATTAAAAGAGGGTGTGTGCTTATAACCACACGATAGAAGTGCAATCTTACGACTGGAGCCGAGTATACCCGATTAAGCGTCACTGAACCGAACGTGACGGTTCAGTTTCGTTCACTGTTCAGAAAGAGCTCAAAGTGCGCCTAAAGAAGTTTTCACTTCGCAAAATCTCGCTCAAATTTCTCGATTTAGCTATATCGCAATCTTTTCCACAGTACCATTATACACTATCCACTTGGCCAGTGTGGAACAGTCCCCAATGCCAGGCCTGACCATGGCCATGGAGAAGTACAAGGGGGCCTATTTCCAAGTCACCCGCGGAGACTACTCGCCACTCTTGAAGCGCGTCAATGACAACCTAAAGATGGCCCGGGAGTACGCAGCCAACGACAACCAGAGGAACATGCTAGAACATTATGTGAATAGTTTCAAGGATGGCAACCTGAATGAACATAAGGAGGGCAGCCGGTTCTGGATCCAGGATAAAGGACCGATTATTGAAACGTAAGCCGTGTTTTTGTTGCTTATGTTTTTTGCGCAAAGTTCTAGCAAGATGTACTTAGGTAATTTGTATGACCTAGAACCGCCAACAGTAAACTGTTAGTAAAAGAAAATATCAAATTTAAAAAAAAAACAACACACAGTGACATGGACATCGATGCGAAAACTGAAACCAAGAATTCGTCGGTTATTTAAAAAATGTAATAATAATCCTACAAGGATTATTATTACATTTTTTAAATAACCGACTTGTTAAAATTAAACATTTAAACTGGTATTTTGTATCACATTATTATTCCGTTACGTTACTATCATCGATCCGAATGATCGATGATAGTAACGTAACGGAATAAAAGTCTGATTTTATCTGTGATTTAATGGTGTAGGTACTTGAATATTTTTGTTATAATATTTTTATTATTTATTTTTATAATTGACCATAATATAAAAAAAAGTCTGTTATCTATGAATATTTACAGCCTTGTTTATAATACGTATTTACTAAGAAATGATTACTATGTATTACTTTCCTAATTTAATTACTGTCTTTAAGAGTCTGATTATCTGTAATACAAAATACCAGTTTAAATGTTTAATTTTAACAAGTTTATTGATATCGAAATCAAAATAAAAAAATATTTCAGTTCACTTAGTCTTTTTTTTAAAGATTATTATTATTTATTTATTTAATACTTCAAGCACATAAATGTACAGAGGCGGACTAAAAGAAAAAAAAAGAAGAAAAAAAAAAGATAAAAAAAAGAAAAAAAAAGAAAAGAAAAAGATTAGAGGCAGGTTTACGATAAGTTGTCTCATCCTTTTATTCTCTACGATGGAGAAAGCAATGTACAGCGAAACTGAAGTGGGGGCAATGACTTCCCAGTCGCCGCCGGTGGCGACTGGGAATTTTTATTCCCATTTGCCTCCGGTGGCAATCCACGCGGGGGCGACTGGGAACATACGGATCACGAATATATGGCAGCTGTACTAGTAGTAAATTTTTGGTATAGTTTACAATCACATACTTTTGAATCACTTCGACACCACACAGTTCTGACGCGAACTCCGTTCATTAGTATTGAATTTCTGACTTTGATCATCTACTTTTGCTGTTGACTGTACATCGCTGCCCAAGTCCTTGGAGAATAGCGGGCTTGAAGATTGTTTTAAGATCAAATGCACCTGCCGATACTGTCAGTTACCGCATACAGTACATCTTAAGCCATCAATACCAAAACATTTCCCATAAAGCATTAACGATTATCCACAGATATCAAGGCTTCATCGAGACGTACCGTGACCCCAGCGGCCAGCGCGGCGAATTTGAAGGTTTCGTAGCCATGGTCAACAAAGAAATGTCCAAGAAATTCGGCGACCTCGTCGATGGAGCCGAAAGGTTCATCAAGTACCTGCCCTGGGGCGAAGACCTGGAGAAGGACACCTTCCTAAGACCTGACTTCACAAGTTTAGACGTAATGACGTTCTCGGGAAGTGGCATCCCTGCTGGCATCAACATTCCTAATTGTATGTATAACGTATATCTTGGATTTTAAGGGCCAGCGAAGATATGGCGAAGCGAATGTCATTTTCTTTCATTTCATTATTGCATTATATTTCGTTGTTTTAATCAATTTGACAATATGACTAAATATATTATGAAATATCGCTCTGTATTGCAATTAAAATATTTTTTTTTATTGCAATAATTAATATCGTAACACTTAATATTTAGTTTTAGGTGTAAAACAAGCATCCAAGTGCTTTTTGTTGCCAACTTTCTCAAATTGCACCCTCTCGTAGACTTGTATTGCATTGCTATGCAGGATAGACCCTTACCAGCAAAACTGATGCTTTTTGCAAAAAACATATTATCATCCTATTTTATAGGGTGATATGTTTTTTGCAAAAATCCCTCCTTTCAAAAAATTCACAGACGTGATGGGTAACTTGTTCTATCGATATCTCAAGACGGCAAAACTAAATAAAACAGATTTTCTCAACTCGTACTTCAAGTAACAAACCTTCCAGCGGTCGTTGAACCCCAAAAAAAAACATCAAATCTTTTTTGTTTTTATTTTATACTAGCTTCCGCCCGCGGCTTCGCCCGCGAGGTATGTCGATAAAAACTATCCTATGTCCTTCCCCGGGATGCAATCTATCTCTCTGCCAAATTTTATCGAAATCCGTTCAGTGGTTTAGGCGTGAAAAGGTAACATACAGACAGACGGACAGAGTTACTTTCGAATTTATAATATTAGTATAGATGTAGTATTTAGATACCGATACCCATCACGTCTCAGAGTTTCGCTAACTCATTTAATATGCCCCTGTAGAGCTAATGGTTCCTTTGACCACTTTGCTCTATTAATGATTAATTTCGGTATTGCCCTGAAATTCCGTCTAAATTAAAAACTGTTACTCAGTGTCCTGTGTGCTAGGAACAAAATTATTCGTTATCGATTTATTTTTTAAAATTACAGACGACGAGATTCGTCAGAATTTTGGCTTCAAGAACGTGTCTCTGGGCAACGTGATCCCGGCTGCCTACAAGGAGTCTGTCATTCCGTTCTTGTCGGATAGCGACAAGTCGCTTTTGGAGAAATATAGGGTTGCTTCCTTTGAAGTAAGCATTATTAATATTTTACATTGTCTTTAAGAATATTTTTAGTTTTTCCTATTCTCGGACTAACTCCTATTTCGTTTTCAGACATATTATTATGCAATTGTAATACTTGGCTATGCTGTTATACCATAATTCATTGATATTCAAAAGTCCTACTTTCACAAACCATACTCCTTTTAATACATTGTATATTAGATTTATGGCCTGTTCCAAAGCCTCCTTAAATGTTTCGCTTAACTTATCTGGTAGAAAGTGCCTATCCCGAGGCTTTAAAACAGACATAATTTGTCAAACAGATGCCCAACTATAGTTCCTCATGAGTGGTGGTATTTTTTCCCAGGGGATCGAGACTTATGTGGGTGGAATCGCGGGACGCAGCTAACTATAAACTATATATTCAACTATATTTATGTTCCTAACAGGTACAAGTAGGTCTACACGAGTTGCTTGGCCACGGCAGCGGTAAATTGTTGCAGCAAAAATCTGACGGCACATTCAACTTTGACAAGGACAAGGTCAAGAACCCACTTACTGGTACGATTATTTATTTATACATACTTTATTGTAGGTATACCAAAAGAATTTAGAAAATCCAAAAGTGTACGACTCATAATTTGATCGGATACAAAATCATAGATAATTAATAGATATACTTTATTAGTTAGTTTTTATTCATTATAATTAAACTAATTTGAATAAAAGAGCGATTTTCAATAGGGTTCCTCCTATGGGTGAACCGAATCTATTAAAAAAAAATGACTATTGATTTTTTCGCAAGCTACAATGTTTTTAGGTTTCATACTTGATGTTTTTCAATTACAATTATAAGTTTTTTTTAGTTACCACAAACAAATTTGGGTCAGATTAAAAAAAAACATGGTAGATAAAATATTCATTGTACGGAACCCTCTTCAAGCGAGTTCAACTCGCACTTGACCGGTATTTCTTCGTTTCTACTGCATTAAATCAAGTTTTGAAAAGTACAGAATTAATCTCTATTAAATTATCTTTATGTACAATGGTTTAGAAATTAAGTAGGTTCTGTGTACTAGCAGGAGTATAACTGACTATTGATAACCAAAAACTTCTGCTACTTTCCTAGTGGATAGATTACGAAAATAAAATCACGATCCTACTCATCAAGCTCTGCGCAACGATTCGTCAAAGTCAAAGCATTTATTTCAATTTAACAATTTACAGGCATTTATGAATTGAAAAAGAGGTCAGTTAGTCAGAACGTTGAAGCTAGTCGCCCGTTACAATGCGTAGATTCCTATGGCGGAGGACGGGCAAGCAACTCCATGGAAATTTACAGAAGTACGCAGTCATTCACAAATACTCCACCCACACACGTCTTTTATACTAGCGTAGTTGTTCATATTGTTATGTGGACTAACCGGGATTAGATAGGTTTTGTATCCGATAAGAAATGACTGACCTTCATTGCCTTCGGGCTTTTTTTACTATCATGCGGATTTGATCACAAGAAAGATTGGCCTGCATGCGTGACGTATTTTTCATTAACGCTGATGGGTATTTAAATAGTAGGAAACAACATAACAATCAAGGCGCGAGGCTAATCGCCATTCGTGAAATACGCATGACTCTTTAAGTCACATTTACACGATGCAAGTTGGTTGCTCATGGCATACGCCAATCGGTGGTGTCATCTGATCTACGGAAGCGCTTTTATAGAGTTACATAGAAACCAGTAGTGTCGCTGCGGTCATTGCGATTGGGCGGCTTTGCTGCTGCGGTTTGAGGTCGCCTTCTTAATTGTGCCTTTAACATAGCTCTCTCTGTTTGGTCCAGGTAAAGAGATTGAGTCGTGGTACAAGCCGGGAGAGACGTATGACGGTACGTTTACGACACTTGGGTCTGCGTTCGAAGAGTGCCGCGCTGAAGCTGTTGGGTTGTATCTCTCATTGGTGCCCGAGATACTGAAGTGAGTACAAAAACTGCTTTTTGCAGGATTAAAACAACTAATAACTCGGATGGTACTACCCAGCTAGAATGATCTAAATGTCGTGTGTTACCAGAATGATGTGGAACATTTGCAAAATGTAGGTAAGAAACCCTCAGTGTCTGAAAATGAGGAGTCGGGTGTGTCATAACTAACAGCGGAAAATATACTTTGTGTACCTAAGCATAGCAGTGATTTTTCCGGAATAAAATAAATTGGAAGCTAAATTAATTTATTGTGTTGTTCAGAATCTTCGGGTACGAGGGTCAGCAAGCTGAGGACGTAACCTACGTGAACTGGCTGAGTCTGCTGTGGAACGGAGCCGCTAAGGCTACGGAGATGTACCAGCCCGCAACCAAGACTTGGCTGCAGGTACTGCATCTATGAATGTTTACTATCTTTAGAATAACCGTAGACATGTTGTAGTATGAGCAATAGAAAAGTTACTAAATAATAAATTGAGACCAGAACACTTAAATAAAGTTAAAAATACATGAAACGGGTTTTTTTTTTTTCAAAAGTATATTTTTAAAATACTTAGCGATACATTATGGTATGGTGGTACGAAACCCTTCTTGACCGTTTTTTTTTTACAACCAATTTACTGAAATAAAAGATCATTAATCATTTATAGAACTTTATTCCAATAGGAATAGGGTACTTATATTTCGTAATACCCAAATAGCACGAATTATTACAGCAGTTTTTAATTTTATTTACGTTTATCCCAGGCGCACGCCCGTGCTCGCTTCGTGCTGATGCGTCTATTGGAGCTGGAAGGCGAAGGAATGCTCACCATTACGGAGACTGAACCTGGCAAGAACCTATGCCTTACTCTACAGCGGGAACACCTCGCCACTCGGGGGAAGAAGATCATTGGTACGTGGGGAAATGATTAATATCATAACGAAGGCTATTTCACAGCGAAGCAGGGACATCCCTTTCCCTGGGATTCAGTTCATGATTCTGAAATCCCTTTCATTGAATTTTTTCTACGGTTATTTAAAAAACAATTGCTGTTCCATACACTTTGACCGTGTAGGTATAGCCAGGCCTCCGTCACTCCATGTACTTGCGCGCTATAAGTGCCTACCGCCCAGCCGAGCGGTCTCGGTCCGCCGGCGGATCAAATTCAGTGCGGTTTTCGCAAGCGAAGCGCGCGTACGCCGTTCAATTTTAATAGTGCTGTTCGTTCGTACGCGTATTACGATGCCGTGTGGTGCCTTATGTGCAGTAGATGGGTGCAAATCAAGTAAAAGAAGGGGTAAACATCTAACATTTTTCCATTTACATGTCAATGAAGATGTCATGTCATGTTTTAGATGTACTGCACAGTCGGCACCAATTTATAAAAAACATATTTTATAAACGATACCATTTTAAACTACCACCTATAGTCACAACATATTCACAGTTCTCAATAAAATAGACACAAATAGTTATGTTAATTTAATTTTAATGAAGAGGCAGCCCTGCGATTGCTGTGGGATCGCGCGGTGCGAAGCAATCACAACTGTACGCTTGAGCATTTAGGCACATTTTAGCATGCAGCGGTTGCTGACGCGACGGAGTAGGCTATTATAGCTGTAGGTATTGGAAATTTTCTACTGAGTGAAGTATCTGTTACGTAGTAACTATTTAGTAATCTGTGGTATAGCACTTTTCTATGAGACAACAGATATTTTATTTGAGAACTATAGAGGTATGAGGAACAGGGTGTAAAGTTTACTCATCCTCCATAGAAAAGGGAGGATCCTCCGACCGGAGACGGGTGTCGTGTGGCAGGCAACTGCCCGATGATTCATGTCAGGCCGTTGTGTTAGTTCCGCGGTAAACTTTGCTTGCGAGATGCAGGATTTTGTGTGACGTCAGTATGACGCGTAGTTCGCATGTGGCGTTTGTAGATACCGCTACATCATCTGCCTAGCCTTTTCCCAACTATGTTGGGGTCGGCTTCCAGTCTAATCGGATGCAGCTGAATACCAGTATTTTACATGCGAGCGACTGCCTATCTGACCTCCACAACCCAGTTACTGGGTAATACGATACCCCTTGCTAAGACTGGTTGTCAGACTTTCGGGCTTCTGACTACCCGTAACGACTGTTAAAGATCCACGAATGACAGCCGGGACCAACGGCTTAACGTGCTTTCCGAGCCAGGGAGGGGTCACGGTATGTAAAGATGGTCACCCATCCACAGACCAACCGCGGCAAGCGTAGCTTAATCTGATCGATCGACCTGTGCGACTGCTGTTATTATTTAGCCACGGGCCCTTCGAAAATTTATCGTCGGTTATTGTAGATACTGCTACAATAACCGACGATAAATTTCTTCACTAGAGAATAGAATAATGTGCTGAATTCATAGTTACAGTTTGGGTTGTTGTTGGTTACATCGATGTCCCTGCCACCCTTTATAATAAATTAAAGTCGTTTTTAGTGCCTTAAGTAGATACTCATCTCGTAACGTTGTTTTTCTAAAATTCGCTACGGATTTTGATACGGTTTTCACCATCGTTTAGAAAAGTTATTCCGGAAAGTTTATGTCTATAATACATTAATATTAAACTTAAATTTAATAAAGAAATCTCGATGTTTTGTCAAGTCGAACATACCGCGCAAAACAGGTGTAGATCGCTAGTATTTTCATAAATAGCTTACCCCATATATGAATATTCTTGCCCAGTCATCCTGGAGATCATTTACTAAAAAGCCCATCAATTTCCAGGTGATTTCCTAGTAAAACTGCAAACAATAAAGGCTACTGCCGACTTTGACGCTGGAGAGAAGCTGTTCGAGAAGTACAGCCGGCTGGACGAGCCGTGGGGCCGCTGGCGCGAGATCGTGATGATGCACAAACAGCCGCGCAATATCTTTGTACAACCCAACACCTTCCTTATTAATAGCAACAAAGGTAAGTGATGGTTATTTATTTAGTAATTAAAACGGTTAAAAGCCAATAACAATAATTTTATTAACCTTTTGACCGCCACAGTCATGTATAGATGACAAACCAAAATATGTCCAGCACGCCACGGTTCGACTACATGACAGACTTTGACGCCGAGAGGGCACGTTTTTGATTTTTTGACGTGTGGCGGTCAAAGGTTTAAAGACACATGAAGAGAAAATAGAAAATTATAAAGTTGAGGTTGACTTAAACAGTTAACAACACTTTCATGAATCCAGAAACAGATCGTTTATCGTTATATTTTATGGCTTATAGAGTAATAAAAATGTTGCAATTCAAAAATTTGTCTTCATGACAGCAAAAATAACGTAATGTGATTCCCTTCGATATCCCATTAAAATAATGCCGTGTTCATATTCAAATCTTTATTTGCATTCCATAATGTTTATAGGTGGTGTTGTTCACAATTGTCTACATTACTTTCGTGACCCCTGTCCTAGGTAAAGCTCAAAAGAATGAGGTTGGCTTTTTGCCTCCGACTGTAGTGAAATAAAATACTAAGGGTAAGCTCACACATCAAACTTTAACTTTGATAAGTGTCGCATACGAATATGAACATTACTCTATAAACTTACTTAACAAAGTCAAAGTGCACCAGTTGCATCTTGCCCTAAAACCCTTATCTTTCTTTTCAGGTGAGGAAATAGACCTGAAGCGCTACCCAGCCACGGCCGAAGGTATGATCAAATCGTGGGTGGAACGTTTCCCGAACACGGAAATCGACGAAATCCTCGAACAGCTGGCAGATAAAGACAGCAAGTACTTCCAAGAGCTCCAAACTATCGCCGTATAAAAACCACACACAATAATATTACTATAGTCTGTTCGAAAAGTATCTGCTTAATGTGTAAATAAATCCTATTCAGGCAATCACTAACTAACCCAAATTATCTGTATTTAGAAGTTTACAACTTTATATCGCACCACTTTTTCTAACAAATTGTTTGAATAACATTGTAGCGGTATCTACACCGCCACATGCGAACTACGCGTCATACTGACGTCACGCAAAATCCCTGCCTCTCGCAAGCAGAGTTTACCGCGTAACTAGCATATACACAACGGCCCGACATGAATCATCGGGCAGTTGCCCGTCAGACACGACACCCGTCTGGTCGGAGGATCCTCCCTTTTCTATGGAGGATGACTGAACTTTACACACTTTTCTCACATAACATAAAATTGTAATTGAAACGTTATCGACGTTTGGGGTTATAAAATTAAACCTCAATTGTAAAATGAGAAACATCTTCAAGGTGATTTAACATTAGAATTTGGGCTTTTTGAGTATTCAAATAATAAAATCAAAGCACTCAATTTGTAGTGTACTGTAAGTGTCACTACAATTTGCCATCTACATGTACGTTTTCTGATCCATTTGTTTACATTTTCTCAGATACTTTTGGAATAGACCAAACAGTTGTAGCATTTCACTAGCGCGCGTTATTCATAGCAGTTTAACCCTTATGTCAATGACTTAAAAGTCAAATAACGCGCGCTCGTGTTTCGCATCAACTGTACTGTACCGACTTAATAATAATATACTCGTACTGGTACTAAATCTTAATATCAACTTAATATCATAGTATAATACCAAATGTATACCGATTCTGAGTTTTATTTTTATTAATATACTCGAACTTAATATCCTAATAAAATACCAAAATATGTATACCGAATTTGCGTTTTATTTATTTATTAGCAGAGTTTTAAGAACATAAGCTCTATATCAGCACATACGAACTACGCATCACACTGACGTCACGCAAAATGCTGCGACGCGTAAGCAGTCTATCGCGGAACTAGCATTATATGCAACGTTCCGACATCAATCGTCGGGCAGTTGCCCACCAGACGCCAACACCCCATCTGGTCGGAGGATCCTCCCTTTTTTATGGAGGATGAGTGAACTTTACACCTTGTTCGTCATACCTCCACAAGTTATTTTAATACTAAAAACACTTGCAGCTTAACATTCCTTCCATCCAACAAACCTTGTATATTTGACACCTGACACTTGGACGTGTCTCCATTATATCTAGGCCGGACTTAGAGTAAGAAAGCTATAGAGCATCGGGTAGCGTTGTACACATGAGACAAAAAAACTAACTTGAATAACATTGGCTACTTATGTAGCTGCCTTGAAAAAACGGGCACGCACCGAGAGACGGAAATAGTATAGCTTTATCCTTTTCTGTTACTTATAATAACTCGATACTTTATCCCTTTCTTGTAGAAATGAAATGGCGCTAGCCGCCGTCTACTTTTCTTTGTCTAAATCAGCACCAATAACCGCGTAGCTGTTTGATCTGTTCAGTGGAGCGGGAACACACGGAAATAAGAACCAATTTCCCTTCTATTCCATATTTTTTGTTAGATAAAGTAACTCGAAATAGACGCGATAATGGCTACCTGTGGGTGTGTTGTAGGTACCTCACACCTCTGCCTAACCATTCGAGGAATACAAGCGTGTTGTTATAGAAAAACGTAAATTAACAATGTCACCAAGGGCTGATTTTACCAAATTCGGATAACTTTTATCCTTGGAATTAAATTGACATCTGACAGTTCCAGTATGAACTGTCAAAAATTAAAATTTATTCTCAGTTTATGACATAATAAATGTATAAAAATTTGGTGGAATGCGACCTAAAGCATGATACGTTAACTCACGCTCAAGGTATTTAGTTTTGAAGAGATTCGATCAACTGGGATGACAATATAAATCACAAAACACATTTTTAACTATATAATTTATTCACATTCAATACAAAACGTGTGTGATAGCAAATTTAATATGAATCGTAAGAATCACAGTTCCAATGTCACCGCGGTAACTATGACTAAAAGAGAAACATTAAAGATCACCACACACCAATAAATAATTTTCAATTCTAATAAAAATTAATAAATAGATTCAAAATTACGAAAATGAACGGATTTGCGTAAAATTATTGCTTTTTAACAGTTAACACTACTGATAATCTAACTAGCCGCTCTCCGCCTTGTCTGACAGCAAAAGAATAATGAGAACCGATTAGCGCTACAATCACGCGGCGTCGTCGTATACTAGTTGAGTGGAACAAACAGCAGCAGCTTACAATAATACATTAAAAACTGAAACCGCTAATGCTAAAAATACACACATTTTGTGTGAGTCTATAACAAGTCCGGTCTATAAATAGTTATCCCTAATGAAATCATCTAAGCACCATTCTATTCGATTACTGTTACGTCGTGACTTAGCATTCAATACTATAATGATTATGATAAATATTTAAACTTAAACTGACTTAGGGTCACATAAAAAAATGTAAAGTGATAGTAACTAAGAAAAATTATAGTTAATAATAATGTTGAGTAAAACGTATTTGTGCAAACACACTCTAAAATTTGTGTCATTTTATATATTTCAATAAAATGGACTACATCAAATCCAGTCACTTATGTTTTATAAAGGCACATAAGAATCAATTTACAATAAACACTTAACAAAAAGTCCACTCTTTGCAAAATATATTATTACACTTCAATAGTCAATCGTATATTAATTAACAGTAACAAAATCTGCTCAGCTTAATAAGCTGTATCAAATGTGCGGTAGTTGAACACCGCGCTTTGGAGAAAGCCAACAAAGTTCATATAAAACAATTTATAAATACTATCTGTTGTAATTTGATGAATCTGTGTGAAACTAGCTACACCCTATTTATAATTAATTTGATTTGATAATCCAAATGCCTAACATTCGGAAATGTTCAAGTACCATTTAATTCTAATTTTTTCATGACTTTTAGGATACTTTGAATTCAGTAGAGATTCATTTCAATAAGTATTACCTAAATTTGCCACTAAAGACAGTCTTCTGTCGGTGATGAGATTCTTTTAATTTACACGAAATCTAAAAACACGTGAGTATATGCTACGTTTGGCAAGAGTATCGATACAGCCTCGATTAGATCAACACTAATAAAAGACTATAATGACATTGTAAATAAGTTATAACAAAAACAATGAAAGCATCAAGTTCGTCAGATACACCTACCCCTACAGTGACCTCGCAATAAGTCCGCAAAGTTAATTGTCAAAAATGCTTATATAAATCACAAAATCAAGTTATATCCTGACACAATCAATAATTCCTCTCAGTCAACTTTCTCAGAGCATTCTGCACCGTCGCCTTCGCGGTCGCCTTTCGGTGAGATATTGGATCTGAAACATTACACTCACGTTATGTGACTGCTGAATAAAATTCTTCGGCGTTTTTCTTCCTCTTGTATTGCTCTGTGATGTGTCAATTATGAAGTGCATATTACATTTACAATATTAATTCTACTGTCATATGATTTTGAACGTTAAAATGATGTTCGTAGCTGCTGTGATTCTGTTTGAGAGTTCTCTACGAGCAATATCATTGTGGACTCAGTAGAAGTGAATATTAGATCTACTATCTACATTCGGAGGCATTCTAGTATTTTACATATTTCACAAAACTTCTTCGTTTGCTTATGTATAGGATGTAAAACTTTTTAAAAGCATTAGTGCTATAAACTTTAATTCGGAAGCGTGAAGCGTGCACAGAATAAAATCGTATTATCTTTCACTTTGGGAAAGTTATTTTAAATTATTAACGTGACATGTAAGTACAAAATTATACACACCTTGGCAGTGTTTCCTTCTCAGCATCGGGTTTCCTGGTCACGCTGATTGATATCTTTTTTCTTTGCCTTATTTTTTCCAATATATTTTCTGGGCTCCTTTCTTTTTCGCTCTCTTTCAAAATAATCGCAGAGTTGCGAGTAGTTCTTTTTGGTCTATAAGTAGCATAGTTACCAGGCGAATACATTGATATAGTTCTGTTGTATTTGTGCGGATCTCTCAACGAATTGACAAGACTATTATCCTCACTTCCGTCGGAGCTGTCCAAAAGGGATTTCGTTCTGGAGTACCGGTTGGCACCGTACGAGGACGGTTGGTCGTAGTCTAAATAACTTCTGCTCCCCGGGTATTTTCTAAAGTCGTTGCGATCGAGAGATCTATAAGTATCAATTTTATCATTCAGTCCATAGTTTTCAAACCTTAAGTTACTCCTAGTGTTAACAGGCAGGTCGGTTAAAAGAGATCTATAGCGTTCCGTGGACGGCGACAAGTCAGACGAGACGGAGAGCCCTGGAGATAACGGAGACAAGTCGTAGGTGAGCGGCGATGTCGGCGACACGTCGTACTTAGTGTCGGTCGGTAGAGAGTGTATTCTGGCGACCGGGTCGTACTCGGCCGCTCCAGGGCCCACTAAATTACTCTTTCGTCGTTGTTTCTTTTCGTTGAATCTTGAATAAAAGCTTTTCCTACGTATTCTATCGACAATGTCTTCTTTCTCTGGTGTGGTGGAATCGTGATTTCGGAGGTGTACTGTGGTACTCTCTGAAGGTGATAAGGGGTTTCTATCGGAAAACTTATTATCAGCACTAATATCAGACTTCAACTCGGAGTTTGAAATAGTTGACCTACTTCTCGAATGACTGCGACTCTGTATTTCAGTGTTATCAGCATTTGTACTACTGTCTACAAGCGCGGCATTCTTTTCTGGAATATCTTTCTTTTCAGTCTCACCGTCAACAGAGGAAATATTCATAATTTGAGGTTCTATCACAGGATTAGTAGGAACTATTTTCTTAACTCTTGGCAATCTAGAGAAATCTAATTTTAAACTGTTTCTAATGTTCTTTGATTCGTTTTCCTTTTTGGACGCAGGCTGATCATCGTTATCTACGGACAATATGGAGACACTGTCACTAGAGGTTCTCCCGTATTTATTTTTGCGTCCAAGACCATTTAACAGCAGTGACGTTGGTCTGCGAGGTTTGTCTTTGTCAAGACTGTCCGCACTGGGTTCAGGAATAGATTCAGTTTTACAATTACTGGCATTAGGCTGCTCAGGACTTTCGCAGTGAGATTTTTCAACAATAGGTTTTGTTCTTTCCTTGGGCTCGAATTTTTTGAAGAGTCCTAATACTTTTGAAACGGTGGTTTTGTTTTGAGGTGCTTGCTGAGTTTCCAGAGCGGCGACATCAGTCAGTGTGACAGCTCTTTTAATGAGATTTGATTCGGTTGTAGGCTCTACGTTGACGGGCACTGATTGCTCTCGTTGCAATCTGCTTAACTTAGAACTATCTTTTTTCGTCTCATTCCTTACACTATTTTCAGCCCCTTTTTCTGGAGAGCTAGATTTATTATTAGACGCAAACTTTTCTAACTTATGACCTATCGATTGCAAAACAGATTTCTTTTTTGTGACTGTTGATTTCGTACCATCCTCATCGGCGACCTTTTCCTTTGCTTTCTTTGTAACTTTCTTCTTTTCAGTTGTTTTAGCATCACTAGTTTCTTGGTTGCTTCCTAAATCAGTCTTAGATTTCGATGAAACTTTTCTAATAATCTTTTTCTTTACTGTACCTTTCTTTTCTGTTTGATCAGTATCACCGGTTTTTGTGATCATTTCGTCTTTCTTCGACGACTGATCCACAGTTGTGTGTTTAGTGTCTCCGTTAGATGTAACTTTCACAACGTCAACCGATGATCCGCCATTCGGAACAGTCATACTGTTCTCTGTTTTAACTTCCTTCGTTTCAGACTTCTCATTGTCTCTGTTTTTGATTATACTATACTTTTTCAAAGACAAACTAGTGTCACTAGGTTTTATATCCGTTTCTGTTTTTGGATCGGTACTTTGTTCCAGTTTTGAATTATTTTTTACCGAATCGGATTTTGTCACTACTTCTGGCTTTTTCTTAGGCAAGGGAATACTGAAACTTACTTCTACATCAGATTTAATTTCGGGATTGATTACCTCATCCTTCGGTGGAGTGTCTTTAGGATCTTCTATTTTAACGTTACGACTAATATAAACTTTTTCTGGCGATGGAGTACTTGCAGGGTAGCTTTTCGGTCTTATTAATTTTGACTCTCTCGGCAAAGACCTCTCTTTATCATATTCTCTACTAAACGAACTTTCAGCCAGCACATTTTCACTGGGCTCATCTATAGAATCTAAAGTCTTCACAGGGTAGCTTTTGGGTCGGATCAATCTGGAATCTTTACTAGAGGAGTTTTCATCGATAACTGTTTTTTGTCTTGAATTTTCCAAATTAGTGTAACGTTTCGAGTTCGACGTCGATGCGGACGAATCCACCGCGGTTTCTTTGATGTTATCAAGGATCGGGAAAAATGGAGTGTTGGACCTACTGCGCTCCTTGCTTCCGACGAGCCCTATGGGCGAGAGACACTTCTTGGTAGCGGTAATGTCGTCCCTGAACGCGGGCGGAGCGTCGGCTATGTCTATGGGACTCTTCGCGGCTGCCGCCTCTTGCGATTTGTTTCTCTTTTCTCTGATCTCTCGCAAGATTTTCTGGGTTTCCAACTCTCTTTCTTTTCGTTGGCGCTCAAAAATGTTCTCGTCCGGTGGAGAGTCGAAAAAGTCTGAGCGAAGGAACCTCGAGACGCGGCGGCGGGGTTGTTCGCTGCAGGGCGCGCGCAGCGTGTGTCGGCGCAGCGCCGCGCCCGGGACCGCGCCGTACGACGCCGCGCCCGGGGCCGCGCCGTACGACGCCGCGCCCGGGGCCGCGCCGTACGACGCCGCGCCCGGGGCCGCGCCGTACGACGCTGTGGAGCTCGGCTCCGACGCGCCGCTGCCGCCGTCCGAACCGTACGTGTCGTCCAGCGACAGCGCCCGCTCCGGGGTCAAGTATTTACTGAGCAGGGGCCGGTCGCGCGGCCGCGTCGCGATCGGCTCTCGGATGAGCGAATTAGGCGACGGACAATCCACGTCGACTGCGGCCAACAGCGGAGTCACCTCCCGCGAACTGGACCGTCTTCGCGGCCGTGGCAGAGTTGAGTATTGAGGTGTCGCCGCGTCTATTGGACTTTCTTCCTTTGTTTCTTTAGGGGTCTCAGGGGCGGCAGCGGGCGGGGCGGGCTCGTCGGTAGGCGGAGTAAGATCGACGGGCGCGGTGGGTGCAGCGGCTTCAGCGGGAGCGTCGGGCGCTGCGGGCGCGCAGGGCGCGGGCGCGGGCTCGTCCTGCTCGAGCTCGGCGGAGTGCGAGCGCGCGGGCGCGGGCGGGCGCGCGTCGTGCGCGTGCAGCGAGAGCGTGCGGCGCAGCGTGCGCGCGGCGGCGGGCGGTAGATGCGCCAACAGCTGACGCTGCAGGCGGCGCGACAGCGCGGGCGTGAGGCCCGACAGCGCGCGCATCTCGCGCTCCGAGAACTCGATCGAGCTCAGGTCCAAGTCCGACAGGTCTAGTCCGCTTTCGACGTTCGATTCCGCGTTTTGGGGCCCGGTACGGTGCTTACCGGTTTTCTTACTACTACCTGAAATTTAATCGAAAAACACACGTTTCGATCATGCAGAACGCTCGCTGTCATGGAATATTTACAGTGCCGATACTGTTAAATATGTTTTGCGTCCGCTCGTCGATCGAGAAACGAAAGGGAGCTACGAGCGGAACCTCCTTGTTTGATCTTTAGATAGAGAATCGAGTACAATAAGACTGAGGGCTCTGTGCGCCCGTAGTAAATCCACGAATGATGCAAACATCGATGCGATCAGTTAAAAGTTAATACATCTACAAATACTAAATACTCACTAATCAAATTAGGTCAAACGTTAAGCTTTAAGTATGCGAAAACAAATCACAAAAGAATGCATTAAAATGTTGCTTCTGTACGGATAGTAATTTATCAAATGCGTACTAAATTATGGCTTCAGCGATATATTTCACATAGTAGAGGCATCTCTATCTGATAACAGCCGCGGCGCACGGTGCGGAACACAAAAACACATAAATGAAGAAATAAATATAGTTTAGTACCTATTCTTGTGTGGCGTTTGTGGCAGATTTGTGGTTGGCGCTGGTGCCGCTGTGAAGTGAAGATTTGGTCGGAGCATGCAGTGTAACGCGCAACCCAACTGCAACCACACCAACACAAGCTCACTACCGCTTCACTCGCGCGAGTCACCTGCCCCCCCTCCCCCCACCGCCGCGAGCGCTCGCTAGTCTGGCTGCAGTTGTCGCAGCCCCGCGGTAGCGTATGAACTCGTGACATGATCTCTATACTGACATACGTGTCGCCCAACATCGAGTGCTACCACATCCACTATCTACACATGTATGCCATGATCACTTGACAAACAAATTAATTAACTGTCACGCTGCATCATTATTTTTATAACTCAATTTTTATTTATCACTGAAAATTGTCGACAGTTGAAAAAAGAATAAAAGAAATTAATTAATATCTACTTTATACAAAAAATAGTACTGCATTGGTACAGGAGATGCGACAAGTGAAATGTCCTGTACGTACATTTCATGCAATGCAACTGAAATAATTGAATTTATGGTAATTTAGAGCAACGCAACATTTTCCTGCTAGTGTTAGCGGGTAGGAGAAAGTCAACACCTGCACAAAGAATGCAATTTGAATACAATAATACACTACAATGCAAAAAAATGTTAACTTTATTAATTAAAACAATGTTAATGAACTCTAAGAACACAAGATATATAATAGACTGTGGGTATGTCTGCCATGTTACAGGCTGTTATATCGATAGTCTATCATACATGACATTGATGTTAATTGAGAAAAACACACGATGTCGACGGCGGAAAACGTCGCGAATATCGGAGGCAATGGTTATTCTACTTCGTTGGTGGCGTATATTTGGAGCACTTCATGGAATGGTTTGAGAGTTAATTTATTTGTTTTAGTGAAGCTAGCTTTCTTGTGAGTGTCGTTGACCGTGCGAGGCAGCGCTAACTACTTGCGAGTTGCAGTGCGACGGTGACACGACGCCCTTATTGCGAAGGATTTATCTTTTTTGTCAGCATCAAAATAGCGGTAAAAAGAGTTTCTACACTCTGTCCAGTAGGTTAACCGTTTTTTGACAGATGGAACTAGTGATTGAAACATCGTCATAGCACACATTTCGATAATTTACACATTAATTTGTATGTAATATCAATTATCGATTTTTTTGCTGTCGAATAAAAAATGGTGCGGTTTCTATGCCTGTGTTTATTATTATTAAATACAAAACAATATAAATTAGCCGCTTAACCGCTTTGTTTACTTTCACTTCAATTTTGCAGGTTTTATAGCGGAAATCAGCGTAAAAATAAAGTATGCACTGGTTTGCCATATCAATTGTGTTGTATGTAGTGTACATGTTACCGGCCAAACTCGATTTTAGGATGAACTACTTTCTTTCTCTTGCATCCTATGTCGTTCTGTGTTAACCGTTTAAAGTAACCTAACCAAACCTAACCTCGGGGTGCCCTTCTTCAACTGATACACGTACGATATTATAATGTCTGTAAGAAGACAAGATAATTCATTATGATAAGGCTGTATAATTTTATTACGCATTCTAAAGTTAACTTTTACGTAATCTGTAATAGTTACGTTCTAAGGCAGCTGTCAAAAAACGGTTAACCTACTGGACAGAGTTTAATTCTCGTTTTTTAATTGAATTTTAAACATATTAAAAAAAAATACAATACCTATATAATGTTCTTTTTTGTATAAAATAAAGCACCATCCGCAGCGAGGTGGTAAAGCCTCCTTACAATGTGTGCCCTGCTCTAGACTACTGCCTAGACCTTGTGTAGTGCCTTGTGTCAAGCAGCTGTATAGGTTTTTTTAGGTAATACGATACGTTTAAATGAGTAAATTAAGCTAGTGATGTTGACAAATATGATAAAGCTCTTTTAGGATCTCTTTAACATGAGTCACGAATTATGAATAACACAAATCATGTTTCAAAAATCACTTCGAAATAAGGAGTAACTGATGAACTGCTTAACATGCTGCTATGGCCAAACGTACTGTGAAATTTACATGACACCAAGTGTTTTATACAAATAATTTGGAATAATTCGAATAAAAAATACAATATGTGCAACAATTTATAAAGTGTTTTTGTTGAGTATAATATTGTGATTTAATCAATTATTTGTATTATTATTTGGATAGAGTGTTTACTTAGAACATATTAAAAAAAAAAACAATTTAAATTAATAATCATGTTTTTACGTTTAAAATTTGTGTGTAAAATATTGCAAAATCTACAAAAAATAAATAAATTATAATTTAAAAATGCTAAAAGAAGAACATTGACTTATTAAAATGCGATTTTGCTTAAAAATTTAATTTATAGACAAAGCTTAAGATAAAATTCTTCTATTTATAAAAAAACATGTAATGAAAATACACCAGCAAAATATTGAAAGTGTGTGTGTCGGTGCATGCCTCAGGCGGGAGCGTGATATTGGCAACGTTTTCCCCGTGCGCGGGTAGCAAGCGGGTGCAAAGCGGACTCACCTCGGGGCATGTGCGTGCGCGGCTTGAACATCGAGTCGAAGTCCGCGTGCATGTCGCGGGAGCCCCAGCCCTCGCGTCTACAGTACACGTAAATTGAGATTAAAAACTTGATTATGGTGTTGGAAGTCTTGTAAAGTGTATAAGTGTCTAGAGTATTCATTTGCACAAATATTACACTTGCAGTTTGCAGGATAAACAATAACAGAGGGAGAACTAACGTATTTTTAAGAACGTTCACAGTCCAATGTATGTCTTAATCTGGCAAAAATACTACAGGTATTTTTGACCTTTGTCCAAAATTTTGAAATTTTCTGTCGCTGAGATGAGATGCGACTAGGTTTTAAATACGGCAATTGGCTTTGGCATCCCTGCTAACTTCCATTCTTATAATGTTACAAATATGGTACGTGAGTCCCTCAGTTATCTCTTTAAAAGACAATGCAGGTGTTTGGTTTCGAAAAATCAATAAAAAAAGGTGGCTTAGGTTAACATAAACCGCTCTCTTGCACTGATACAAAGTGTGTATAATATGTCAGAGTAATTTGTTCATTCATCACTTTGTTTCACGTTTTCAGCTTTGATATGTGCAGTTCCATAACAAAAAAAAACATCATGTTGCAAGTACGATTTGCCAAAAAAGATAAACTATGATTCTGATTTCTATTTTGTTTTTCTATAGTACGTGTAGCGGTGTAATGTGTGTGTGTTCATGTATTAGGTAATTTCTTCAGTATATATTGTTAACTCACATATAAACTTACGTTTCCGACACACTTCTTTTACTTTCCACATATCTATGAGTGCTGCATGTAATCATAATAAAAGGTGTTACAGTGTCATTGAAACATTAATTATTAAAATATGATCGTGTTATTGTAATGTGTATAAAATGATGAAAGTATACTCACAACAAGTTTCTCCTTGGTAAGTGGGGGCTGCATGCATAAAATTAACATTATTTTAGTCGGAAAATCACGATAAAATTACATGCGATTTTTCACTTGTATTCATTAAAGTATTGATTATATTTGCGAAATGAAAACGTTAAGCATGATTGTTAAATTATTAAATTGTGTCATTGTTATAATCAAACTTTATGAATAGAAATGTTAACAATTTATAATATGAATTAAGCTTTCTTGAAATAATGAAATCGGACTCCAATATTCAAGATTGCATTGTTTTGACATGGTTAAAAATCGTAAACATAAACTTACGATTTTCAACACTATTAAATAATTTTGTATTTTCTAGTAAGGGCTGATTTTTCGATCGCCAGATAACTTTTGTTCGAGAAAAATAATTGACGTTTGACAGTTTTTGTATGAAATAACTGTCAAAATTTCAAAATTATTCCTCGAATAAAGTTATCAGTTGATTGAAAAGTCAGCTATCTGTCTACAAAATTATTCTTAAATTAGAAATATAATTTTGTATGACTAGGGAATATATTAAAAAGCTGTGTATAAAGATGAATTTTAAATGAACATTTTAACAAAGAGTTTTAATTATATTTTTTTTTAAGTATCCTGTTCTAACAGGTTTTGATCTTTAACTTTCATTTATTTATTTGTTATAGATTTAACTAAGTTATTGTATAGCTAAGCCATACGTCTGAAATGTATTTTTTTTTTTACCTGTTGAAGAACGGCGATTGTAGGTTGTTGAATAGTGAGTGCTGGCTAAAGCCGGGACCTTCCTCGCCGTTCAGACGGTTCGTCAGTGCGCGCACCTGTAAGTTACGGCCAAAATAACATGAAGGTAAAGTAAATAGAGATAAAACTCTTGCAACATGAGTCAGACAGAGAAGTACCGCGAAATGAGTCACTCGTGCAAAATAAGTTGAAAGGGAATCTGAGGATGTTAGGGGCGGTGAAAAATTGTCCTCTGTCACCATGTCAACTGTCACGGCGCAACGTCCGCATCTAACATATCATTTGTCACGTGCGGCTTCAACTGCAGTCAGCAGAGGCGGGGTGACCCCATATGTTCAACTGTCCTTGTAGGCTCATAAATTACACGAAATACACTTTTGTATTTTGCAATATATGTTGTGTGCCTAGTTTGTGCCGGTTTGTGTTTGTATTTTCTTTTTTTTATGTTGAGAAAAAGGCTGGATCTAGTTGTGACGAGCCCAGCCAACCTATTCTGTACAAGTCTCACCATAAAAGCTAAGGTGAAGTGAGCTTGAAGTGAACTGTCCTCCTACTTGACAGATTGCTTCTAGAGATTGACAGGTCACTTTAAACTCACTTCACCTAAGTATTCATGGTGAGACATTTACAGAATAGCACTACAGCTGTCTTCCCGTAGGGTTCTCGTGTCACTCACCCGGTGCAGCAGCGTAGAGAAGAGGTTCTCCGCAGTGAGCAGGTGGAAGCCCTCGTCCTCCTCGTCGTCCTCCCCGGAGCTGACGGACTCGGCGCGGGCGGCGCGGCTGGGCCGCAGCCGGTGCATGTGCGCGTCTTCTTCTTCCTCTGATTCGCCGCCACTTACAAGGCTGCTGGTGAACACGGAGACGTCAGTATGTTAAATATGGTAAAAAAAATTGAAAAATACAACGTTGCTTGTTTATGGGCTGATTTTCCAATCGTCTGATTATTTTATTTGAGGAATCATTTTGAAATTTTCACAAACATTTCATACAAAAACTGTCGAACGTCAACTTTATTCCTCGAATAAAAGTTTTCTGGCGATGGGCTGATTTTTCAATCGACAGAATCGTGGAATAAAATTAACATCTGAAAATTTTTGTATGGAAGAACTGTCAAAAATTCAAAATTATTCCTACAATAAAGTTATCTGGCGTTGAAAAAATCAGCCCCTAATGTAATATCTAAGGCCGTGATTGACAGGCGCACATTAGTGCTCATGTTCACGAGCGGCACGATGTCGACGGCTGCGGTTCGTCTGCCATTGACGCGTGCTGCTCGTGTGTATAAGCACTTACTAGTCTTGTGTGTCAATGACATAGCTTGGATCACTGCAAAAATTGGGTTTTGCGCTCTTAAAAAATGCAGCAATAAAAAAAAAATACTAAAAAATAAGAACAACCGTTCAGCTCTTCGATCAAAATCCCGCATTCGTGCAGCGTGCCCACGGCCTTTATTTTAGTAATCAAGCCCTCGAAGGTAAAATCATTTGACAGTATAAGCCGATGCATTAAAGAAAGGAATCTTAAATGGCGGCTTGTACTTGCGTTGACAGATAGTACAGTTAGCATATAAAATTTCAAGTCGAAGATTTTTTTCAAATTAAAAATAATAAAAACATGACCGGGCCGTATTTATTTCAAACTAGCATCTGCCAGCGGCTTCATGCGCGTTAAAGTTGAAAATTTGAAAGACACGTGGCCATAATAAAAAATAACAAACAAAAATCAATAATAAAAAACAAAACAATAACAAACAGGTAACAACGGAAAAATAACAGAAAACTATAACAAGGAATTCGTAAAAAAAATAACTGAGCGCGTCAAGACAGCGTGAAAGCAAATCAAGACTGTTTTTTTTTCTGCCTACGGTACGCGCGACAGTAAGTATAGATGGCACTAGTGTGCAAGCGAGAAAACATGATAAGCACCGCCATTTTAGAATCCTTTCTTTAATGAACCGGGTTATAAGTACCTGATGCGCCTCGGCTTGGTAGTGCGATGGTGTCGCACGCCGGGCGCGTGCGCGCTGGCCTCGGGCTCGAGGGAGCGCTGGCGCGGCGTGACGTAGCCCTTGCCCTCTACCGCGATAGGGATGATGAACTCGCGCGCAGACTTCTTGATGGGCTCGCCTGGACTGCTGCATGCTTCGCTCGCGCTACCAGACTCGGTTGATGCCAGCCGTCTACATGATACAAATGAAATATTACAATTAATCCACTCTATGAATTGATGTATCACCTATGAGGTTGATAGATCAATGAAAGTATAGTTAAAATCGATATTTTTTTTTCGAGATGACGTTCATGTTCATACGGAAAAACGAGTCTAATAGAAGAATATTTATTTTCAAACAGCAGCAAAAGCTTATCGCATGGTAATTTATTAGGGTTGCGTACTAAGGGCGGGTTTTTAAACGTCCACATTACGCACGCGTATACGTCAAAAATGGCGCTAACTATCGTCAAACCAAAAAAAGCGTTGTTTCACAAAATTATAGTCTTGACTTACGTTAACCAGCCATTTGAAACAACCGGTCGTTAAACAAGGAATTTTTATCGTTCTTTATCTAATTGAAATAGATAAAACCTAGCTGTTAAATAGTCCACTGTGCATTCACAAGGAAACCTCAGTAGCCTAAATAAATGTGGAAGACAAACATCAGTAACTAGTAAAAACAATACTGTGTAGCAACTGGATTAGACTGGCATGTCAACTACAAAGTAATGCTACAAACCTGAGCGGCGTGACTCTAGAAGCAGCCGTAGGCACAAGCTTGGGCGTGCCCGGCGTGCCGGGCGTGCCGGGCGTGCCGGGCGAGCCGGGCGTGCCGGGCGTGCCGGGCGGCGGCACGCTGGGCAGCGGCGGGGGCGCGGGCTCTCCCGCCGCCACCGTGATGGGGATGATACGCTCCACAGACACACCGCGACCACTGGGGGAACAGCAAATACAAAATTAAGCGAGGGCACTCGTGGGAGCAAACCATTGAAAGAGTAACTATGAAGTTTCTTGTCATGTCTTCTCCATACGAAACTACCTTTTGGAACGGACAACTAAAATCAATTTGATTTTTCTTGTAAATTTTGATATTTAAAAGTGCCATAATGGCTTACTTGGAATAAATGATTTGACTTTTACATTTTGCGGAGTTTCAAAAAACACTCAAAAGGAAAAAACGGGACCCTTATAGGATCACTTCGTTGTCCGTCTGTAAAGACCCTTTTTCTCAGAAACGCGTAGAAGTATCAAATTTAAATTAATATCAATTACGAAGTTCTATGGTACCATGAAGCTCTAAAAATCAAGATTCTAAGTCAACGCAATAAAAAAATACAGCCATTGAAATATATTTTGATACTCGCAAATTAATCAAAACCCGAGTAAGTACTTCCCACTAACCTAGAATCATGAAATTTGACAAGAAGCAAGGTCTCACAGCACAAGTAAAGTTAAAAGTCCGAAAATTGTATTTAGTAGTTTTGTAGCGGTATCTACAACTGTTCCTCATACCTCTATAGTTTTATCACATAAAATAATATTTTTTTGCGGCTACAAAGTTACATTCGGATTTATGGGAGAACATTTTTTCAACTACATATAAAGTTAAGCTTGGATATGGGTCTTGGCATAAAAAAAAAATGATTCCAACTACAGAACCCTTCATTGTGCCTGGCTGGGTTTTTTTTGTTTTATCATGTTTCGATATCGATACCCATCACGTTCGTGGAGTTTCACTTACTAATTTGATTTGACCCAGTTTAACGTCTCCTGTGATGGCTAGCCTGCGTAGAGGAAGATGTTATTACCTGTTGGCATTACGATGATCCTCCACCCTGTGCTGTGCCTCGGTGCGGAACACGCGCGGCTGCGCACCGACCGACAGCGCATGCGCGGGCTGCGCGGGCGGCGTGCCGGGCGGGGACGCCAGCGACGCCACGCCTGCTGACGCCGAGCGACCGTACGGCATCGGAGGCTTGCCTGGAGCAGGGACACAACATTTTCATCGTACTACAAATAGATCCTTGTTCTTCAGCATAACAATCAGGGAGAAAAATGGTACTGGCGTGGTAGCTTGCAAGTAACAGCTGTAGAATTTTGTTATGAACTTCATTTCTGTTACGAGTACTGCGATTGTCTCATTGCATTATATTTGTTGCCGAAAACACTTAGCCTTAAAAATTAAAATTTTGCTTTATGTTCAAATTACGCTATCGAATGACTTTTTCATTAAATCATGGCATTTGAAGCTAATTGTAACTTACAGAGTCGTATTGATGATTATAATGACTATAATTCTGTAAATACATATTTTTTACGGCCGCGAATTATATTCTGACCAACAAATAACCTAACAATGACCATTTTAATTTCGCGGGCTACTCTGGCGCATCAATATAAGCGAATAGATATAATTAAAAAAAAAAGACCATCAACAGGCAGCATTTGAGTTATGCCTACGAATTCGTAGAGTTATACGATGACTTAAAAGTTCATCTCAGTACCGTTAAAAATGTCACCTTCACGTGAAATGAACGTTAATAAATTACAGAACAAAGTAAGCATTACAAAGGAATTCAACACCAACTCGAATATTGGCGCGTGTTTACACGTTATAAATATTACATGACATAATAATATGCAGTACAAATCTAAATCTATAGTTTATTACAATATTTTTACCTGTTCGTATAGCCGACGATATGATGTCCCTTGCGGCGCGCCGGCGATGCTCTTCCCCGGCTTTCTCCTCGACCAACTTCGCCATAGAGTTTTGTAGACTCCTACGAATTATATTCCACATTAGTCATATTCAAATAAATAGCTTGGCATCATAGCAGCCGCATTAATCAGAATGTATAAGAAAACAGCATCCGTCATTGTCACATGGAAACGTATTCCCTTACGTAAGGACGGGATGTGTGTGGTATGACGCCACATATTTGTGGTGACAGTAAACTCATTCGTAAACGTTTTATGTATATTTTTTAACATAAAAAAAGAAATTTGTTATTCGAGAAAGCCAGACACTTATGGTGTAGAACAATTGCAATTATACAAGGTGTTGATTTGCATCCTAGTCAAATTCAAGGACGTAATTATGCTAATGATTCTCGACCCAAATCAACAATAAAATGGGTAGGTTTTTTTTTTCTTATTTACGGAAATCCGTAAGTGAGAACCAGCCGTATTTAAACGCGGCCCGTCTGTTACTAGCCCTATAACCGCGCTTCCACACACAAACAAACGCCTTTTACTTTACTAAGTACTAAAGTACTAAAATGTCTTTTATGACAACCTCCTGAAATTTGACGAGGATGCAAATCAACACCTTGTATATTAAAAGTAGGAAGCCATTGACTTTCAGTCGTAGTTTAACGCTGGTACCACAGCATAAGGTGGTCATATTTATGAGTTTTTTTTAACCTCTGGAAGGATGCTAATAAGTTCAAAGTCAGCAAGAATAATGTCGGAAGATATGAGGAATCAAAGAAACCCCTTCAAACAATCTATTAAAACTTTATGCATAAGCATAATCAGTTGACTGACCTCCTAGCATCTTGCAGCAATACAGCAGGGTCGACAGAAGTGGAGCTGTGTGAAGGCTCGCTCTCCGTCTTCTTCACGCCGCTACGGAGGTTCGATTCCCGCTCCGCCTCAGTGTGACTCTGCGACAAATACACGCACGATGAATAGTAAGTAACCTTACTGACCTTACGATACTTTGTAATCGCAACCATGACTATGCAGCAAAGTTTTCGTAAAAAAAAAAGCTTCGATTTTCGTCACTAAAACTTCAGTATTTATAATAATTAATACTAAAGTTAGTGGTCAACTGTCTTCTAATATTCCTAACACTATAACTATCAATATTTCCTATGGTAATGGCCACACACGGCCACCCCAGTTCGAGTCGTATACAAAATGGTGGCAAGCGCCAAAGACACCGTGGTCGTAGGCGCATGCTGACGACGCATGCACGAGTTTTGTTTATATTTAAATGCATTACTAAGTTTGTGTGGCAAGTCATTGTTGGGAAATATAGGCGTGGCTTGAGATGGAAGCGTGTACTTGCTCAGCCGGTCTATTCTGTAGATCTTAGCTGTCATTCCACCTCATGCTAGGAATTGACCCTATTGACAGCTCACTTCTCCTAAGTTTTCACAGTGATATTTTTGCAGAATAGCTCAGCTGGTTTACAACTCCACACTCCCAGGTGAGAGCCTAGGTGATAGGTATCTTCGCGGGGTGGTTGGTAATCGATGGACAATAATGGCCCAGTATCGAACTCAATGGCATGTGGAAAGGCCTATTTCAAGCAATGGACTACTGATGATAAAGAGAATTCCATTGAAACATCAATATTCTCCCACCCTTCATCATCTGTCTAGCCTTTTCCCAACTATGTTGGGGTCGGATTACAGTCTAACCGGATGCAGCTGAATACCAGTATTTTACCACTCACAACCCAGTTACTGGGTAATACGATACCCCTTGGGAAGACTGGTTGTCAGACTTTCGGGCTTCTGACTACCCGTAACGACTCTCAAAGATCCTCGAATGACAGCCGGGACCAACGGCTTAACGTGCTTTCCAAGGCTCGGAGGGGTTACTTCATGTCTTTCTCTTCCGTACTTCTCTATTACTCTTCATCTCAGTAGCTACCCCTCTTTCTAACCATATCATCTTTCACACAGTCCATCCAACGTTTCTTTGGTTTTATAGCCCTTCTTCCTCAATTTTCCTAATTCTTCCGCATCAGTCAGAGTCCAGTAAAAACGTGGCTGGAAATGTCCATCACCTTCCTTGCATTTGTTTTGAACTTCAGTCAGAAACAATTACTTTTTCATGATTTGCATTGCGCAGTCATGTAATGTGTTTTATCATAATTTGAAACTTTTAGTGATATTCATGATATTATGTATTTACTATGTGAATCGCTGTGAATCAATTATGAAATTAATTCAAATTTTAATCTTATTCATAAATTGCTTTGTGCATAATAGAGACAATAGTTATCTACAAATACGCTAAACAATAAGTAGATGCAAAGTAATAATACAATAAAAGGTGAATCACTGTGAACTTCCAATTCCCTGCCAATTTCCTGTTACGATGAATCAATTAATGAATTATATTATTCTTTTATTAGCCTACATTTGAAGGTAATTGATACAATAATAGATTATAGCTAAATATAACCTGCAACAGTCACCACTTCCGTGTTTCATAGATTCGTGCATCTATTAGTACACAGATTTGCATTTTACGATTGCAGGTGATTCACATCGATGCAAATCTCGAATCGTTGCATCAAATTTACTTGCCGTGTGCCGGTTTAACAGTGCCGACAGTCGGCCCGAAGACGCACATGTTTCATTGTTTTGTGATATCAAGTCGCTTAAAGGTACTCAGGCAGTAGTAGCAGTAAAGTTATGAATACTTTGGATAGAAATGAAACTGCTCCGAGGTTCCTACAAATTGTGAAAAATCATATGAACTTAATATTATTAGTTTTTAATTAGTTTTCTCAGTTGTTAATTATATATTTTTGTGTTTGTTTCAGGTCCTACCTAGTTCAGGCAAATGAGCAACTGTGTTCTTTATAATTTTTAAGATGTTATTGTAAATCTGCACCATTTTTATAAATAAACGATATTATTATTATAATTTCTTTTACGATGCCTTCATAAGGCTTTCATAAGGCCTAAAAAAACAATCTTATTGCTACCCGTTTTCTCTGAATCTTTTTCTTTGAATCTCAATGCCGACCAGTATTTTAATTGAGGTTTACTGAAAAGTTTTTGTTTACCTGTGAAGGCTCAATGCCAATTTGTTGCAGCCGAACAGTGCCGTTGTCTGGCGTCTTGGACTGCAACTCGCGGTCCTCACTTTGAGCTTTAGGTTTAGCGATCTTTGACACAACTGCAAACAACAAAATGAGTGTTATTGCTGTGTATTTAAAGTCCATTGTGCAATAACACAAATTATCCTCGTTCGAATAAGTATAGCGCGTTTAAGGTATTTTTAAGATATAATGCTTTTCTATCGTACCTGGTTTAGAGATGTTACGTTTGATTTCAGGTGCTGTCGTAAGAGAAGCTCTCCTCTCGAACTGATCTTTGAAACTGCCGACATTGCCTCCTGGTGAAACGAAAAAGTAAGTATTAAATAAAATGTGTCTATAATTGGACGTAGTTTAGCAGAAAGGACTCAACCCACAAAAAGTCATTTTAGAGTTATCGAGGTTTTAAGTTTAGGTGTGTATTGCTGCAATACCTATACCTTACCTATACCTTTACCTATGGGCTAATATACTAATATTTTCATGAGTCAAGTTGTATTACACAGCGCATTTTTTAGTTTGTAATTTTTTTTGTTGAGCCCTGTCTGCTAAACTACGTCCAATTATAGCATTAACAACTAATATTATTTCTTTGGGAAACGTCTCAGAATTGGCAGTTGCAACCCTAGAGGAATCCGTTTATACACAAAGTCAAAGTCAAAGTCAAAGCATTTATTTCAAATAGGCACATTAAAGGCACTTTTGAACGTCAAAAATTACGATAAATAAAATAGAATTGATTCTAGTCGCCCATTCGAAAGGGTAGTTTTCGTATGGAGAAGAACGGGCAAGAAACTCCACCGTTACTCTTTTAAAAAGTTTTACAATATTTTGCATACATTCATTATATAATAATAATATGTGAAGACGATGCACCTACAATAAAAATTACTATACCACAATAGGTAAAAGAATTAAAAATGAAACCATGATATATAAATTAATTAATTATCTGATAGATACATGGTGCTCACACATTTACAAACATGGTCAAAGTAAATGATTTTCATTTAAAATAATAAACAAAAAAAAAAAAAATATTTAAGTTGTCAGGGTCAATGTCAGGGTGTGAGTTAAAGAAAAATTATTACAGAATGTAATGAATGTCAAAAAATAAATAAATTATACAGTTAAATTAGCAACCAGTTTGATTTTGTCTAGCCTCTAGATTGTCCTATGGAGCAGGACCAGCATGTTTCCAAGCATTCTTATCTTGGATATAATCTTCTAATTTATAGTATGCTTGTTTACAAAGTGTACGTTTAATGTGAGTTTTAAATTTTTTTTCATTTAATTGCAATATATCACAAGGTATTTTATTGTAACATTTAACACAGTACCCCATAAAAGATGTATGTACTTTGGCTAATCTGAAAAATGGTTGATATATTTTATCTTTATTTCTAGTGTTAAAATTATGTCTATCGCTTATTTTATTAAAAAGATGTAGATTTTTTCTTACATACATAATATTTTCATAGATGAATTGGCAAGGTACCGTCATAATATTAATCCCTTTAAAAAGTTCCCTGAGAGATTCGCGGCGACGTAGATTATAAATGGCTCTGACAGCTCTCTTTTGCAAAATAAAGATGGATTCAATGTCAGCAGCTCGACCCCATAGTAAAATGCCGTATGACATAATGCTGTGAAAGTAGCTAAAATAGACTAAACGCGCGGTTTCTACATCAGTTAACTGTCTTATCTTTCGAACAGCATAAGCGGCCGAGCTAAGCCGCCCCGCAAGAGATGTTATGTGAGGTCCCCATTGCAATTTCTCGTCTAGCGTGATTCCCAGAAAAACCGTTTGATCAACAAATTCCAGTTTTTCTCCATTCAGTATGATGTCACATTCGCTACTTCTAACATTAGGTAATTTGAATCTAATGCATTTGGTTTTCTTTTCATTTAGTACCAAATTATTTACCGAAAACCAATCTTGGACCTGAAGAATAGCGTTATTCACGTCGTCAAGTTTTTGTGCCCGTCTGTCTATCTTAAAGATCAATGAGGTGTCATCTGCAAATAACACCATCTTCGGTTGATTTTGAAGTAATTGGGGTAAATCATTAATGTAAACTAAAAAGAGGAATGGACCCAATATTGAACCTTGAGGAACGCCCATTGCTATTTCAGACCCCAATGAGTTTACGCCGTTTACTTGAACTTTGAGCTTTCTATCTTTTAGGTATGACCTTAGTAAATCAAGAGCTAAGTTCCTAATCCCATAGTGTCACACACAATATAATCAGAGGAACGAGAGAGAGAATAAACCTTAAAGTCATAATTAAAATTACGCCTGTTTTCCATAAACAGAGATTAGTCGGAAGTGTCTAAAATATACGCATTTCGATAGTTATGTTATAAATCCCATATTATAGGAGATGAAAAACTACGTAGAGAATAAAGTAATAAGAGCAATATCATCATCTGCCTAGCCTTTTCCCAACTATGTTGGGGTCGGCTTCCAGTCTAACCGGATGCAGCTGAATACCAGTATTTTACATGGAGCGACTGCCTATCTGACCTCCACAACCCAGTTACTGGGTAGTAATAAGAACAATAATTAATACAAAATACCTGGTATGGACAGTTTCTTGGGTTTAGGCACCTGGTTGGCGGGCTGTTGTTGTGCTATAGACAGTGACGTCAACTTGTCTGCCGCAGACGTTACGGCGCTCTGTTTTGAGTCTTCTTGTGGCTGTAGACAAAGAATATCATACAAATTATTGTTTGATTTCAATATTTTGCTAATTAAGAAAAATATTAGTCTTCCTATGGATTCAAGGCGCAGTTACGTAAACGATCACGTTGACTTCAAATCTGGTAGCACTCACAGACGCTAAACTAAGCTTTTTTAACTCAATAAAATATGCCTACTTTGTGTAAAAAAAATAAAGCTTTACAAAATCAAACACAAACCTTAGCCTCCTCAACCTTTTCCGCCAGTTTCTCCTCCACAGTCTTGGTAGGGGAAGTCTTCTTCTTGATAGCGACACGTGGCTTGGTCTGCTTCTCAACGGGCTCCTCTTCTTTAGGCGGTTCCTTGATAATATCCTTAGTTAGGTCTCTCACGAGCTCGATTGGCGCGGGCTGAATTGTGATCGTCGCAGATGATTTTAGGTTTGGTGTTATTGTCTGGGAACAAAGTGGTAAATGTGATACCTGTGTAACATCTGACTGCAAGCAACTAGTTCTAAGAGGCTGAAACATAATTTGGTTCAGATTGAGATATGTCTTCGGCGCGACTATTTTGAAGATACGACCAGTAATTAGTATTGTTGTATCTTGAAAAATGGAAACTGATACTAATCAATATTTTCAATTAGATAAGGCTTTCCAGAAATATTACCATTTATCACTAAATTCCGTTTATCGGTTCAAGTGTATCAAAAGTGGGTGAGTATACACAATGAAAATAATTTAACACTTATTATACGCACATTATGACGATCCCAACAGATGGGAAGAGGCTCGACAGATTGATTGATTGGTGAATTATTGTCGAGGTGGTTTGTCAAAGATGATACTTTAAATTAAGCTCTCGGTATGTTGATTCTGTAAATCCATATGTAATCCATACTCATATTATAAACTCAAAAGTAACTCTGTCTGTCTGTGTGTATGTTACCTTTTCACGGCTAAATCACTGCACGGATTTAGATAAAACTTGGCAGAGAGAAAGATTGCATCCCGGGGAAGGACATAGGATAGTTTTTATCGACATACCTCGCGGGCGAAGCCGCGGGCGGAAGCTAGTAACTATATAAGAACGAGATAGTTACCCTGTCATCAGCCAGAGTCGGTTCATCATTGGGAAGTATTTCCGGTGAGCTCTCTTCAGGCAACACAGGCGCAATGCTCGCACAGCTAAAACAAAACACATCGCTATTATAGAACAGTTAACTAAAAGACAAAAGAAAGTACGAACACTTTATCAAAGTAGGACTGAAAAGCTCATTGAACACATTTGCAATACTGTTTAAAAGGCCAAAGTATTTTTTTTTATTCGGCCTTCTCAGGCTCTTACAAGAGGTCAACTTCTTAGGATTTCTTTTTTCATGTTTACAATAGTCATCGTTTAGTAATTTTGTCAGCAAAATGAATAGGTTCGACATAAACTAGCATAATGAAAACCGAACACAGTACTGCGATTACTTAAATAACTTTTCCCGACTGAAGAAGCAATCATAATCACTATTTATTTCAAGGTTGCCTGGAAGAGATTGCAGAAAGCGATAAGGCCGCCCATTGTATGTTTTGTAGTGTTAAATGTATTTGTTTGATAAGCATTTTCTGGTGTACAATAAATCACACTATCACATCACACTAATATTATAAAGGCGAAAGTTTGTGAGTGTGTGTGGGGGTGTGTTTATATGTTTGTTACTTCTTCACGCTCAAATGGCTGGACCAATTTTGATGAAATTTAGTATGGAGGTAGCTGACACCTTGGATTAACATATAGGCTTATACTTTTTATGCCGATATTCCCACGGGATCGAAACTTATGCGAGTGAAACCGCGGGGCGCAGCTAGTAATAAATAAAAAGCAAATGTCCAGCAATGGACTAGTATAGAATAAGTATGTTACAGACCTGGCCACTCTTTCCTTCTTTCTCTGCAACCCGCTAGCCGACATGGCGAGCTCCAACTTGCGTTTGTTGTCGGACGCCGACACGATCGTGCGAGTCGGCGAGGGCTTTATTGCGTCTTCACCACCCTCTGAGAATATAACGTTTATGATATAGTCATACGGAAACAAGAACACTTTTATATTTCGATTTGTGTTAACAAAAACCTTTGATCAAACATTGGTAAACAAAAACTGAAAATGTTATTTATCCCTTATAATTCTTTTGTTTCTGGATTACATTTGCGTAGGTACACTTTATTATTTTCAGTGTCATAAATCAAATGCAAGATGTACGAATATCGACGCAGACATGAAACCGCAATTTGAATAGCCTCGTGTGTGTTTGAAATTTAAGACACTGGTAATAAGGATTATTATCCAGTATCACAAACAAAATAAGAGATGTTCATACCTGCAACTAAGTCCAGGATCCTCTTCTCGGCAGAGTTGCTGGGCTCAATGTGAGCCATCGACGTTGAGCTTGTGAGGTCCGTGCCGCTCTCCTCTGGACCTAGTTCATTCTGTAGAAGAAAAAAAAAACTCTTTAGACATTTGCATAAATAAAAACATAACGTCTAATTACCCGAATGGTTAGGCATAGGTGTATAATACACCCCCACAGAGGCTTTGGGCTGCTACTGAGAATTTCCAATTGAAAAAGCACTATATCACTTAGGCCACTATACTATTCACTAGAATACTAGATGAACGAGACTGTCAATTACATAAGAATATTCTTAGGTAAATAAGAATGTGGCATGAAGTAGCGTCGTGGAATAGGCTGAAAGTCCACCAAAGGGGAGCGGATGAAAATTCTTTATATTATACGGCTCTTTTCCGCTCAACATTCATTCAAGGGTATATTGGTTAATGTTACTCCGTTCCGCCTCAGTGAGATGTTAGCCTTACAACCCGTTGCTACAGAGAAGACGTCTAATTCCCAGCAGTGGGAACATCATAGCCCGTTTATTATCATGTATGATCTACATCTGAACTGTGAAAAGCCCTCACCTCATTGGGCACCATGACGGAGTTAGAGTTAGAGGGCGCTGCGGGCGCCAGCGACAGCAGTAGATCCAGCCGCACAGGCGTCTGCGCAGCCAAGGCTTCTGCCTCCTCTAGGCAAGATGTCTCGCAGCCTGTGTTCACCCATCTGCAGATTAAACGTGCTTAGAATTCGGAGCGTTGTACCGTGATATTTGATTTGGTCAGCTGTCCAGTAAGGTACGACTGTGGAAAAGAACAATTCTATTTCATATTAAAATCTTTGTTTCCTAATTGATTTAATTTCCACATATAGATGATAACAGAAATATCAACTTTATACCTGTTTAAATTAAATTGATTTCAGAATGACTAGTTCTATTGAAAAAGTCAGCAAAAATTTAAAGTTGTAGTGCAAATTGGACTTTATGCGTGAGCTTTCAAGTAATTTTTCCAAAAACACATATCTGTGTCATTTTTAAACCAGATAGCTAACTGAGGATACGTTACCCTAGTTTACTTCGAGGAATAATTAAACGCAACCCAAACACATTGAACTTAATTGGATGTAAGCGAAAGGAGTCGTATGAACGCCAAAGTTAACCCCCAGGTTCACATTTTCTTTCCGTAACGGTATTCGGTGTTTATGGAGCATAAGAATTGTATACAGTTTATATTCAAAATTTCTTGAACTCACGGATTATCACAAATGTAGGCGATATCAGCACGTTTCAACGGGTCCACTGTGAGCATGTCGCGAATCAAAGGTGATGCACCTGAAACACACAATACATCACTTTATTAGTAAGTATGTAACTATCATTAAGTCAGTCTTAAAAAGGCTAATGATAAAATGCGGAAAAATAACGTTTGTAAACGGACTACGATTTATTTTAACTTAGTTGATAGACCTGTGGTTAAAGATCATTATATAAACAGCAAAACGTCTATTAATTATCATGGATGCAATTCTTTAGCAAGTGATGATAGTTTGGATCTATATCATTTAGGTTGTACAAAGTGAAGACGTTCTTTAAAAGCGCTAATGACTAAGTTATGAAGAAAAAAACTTACTTGAAGGGTTTCTAGGTTCATAATAATCGCCATTACTGATTTGTCGGACTAGACGTTTGAAGTTGGAGCCATCAAATGGCATAGCTCCGTAGACTAGAGTATATAGAAGCACACCCAATGACCAGCAGTCCACCTGGAGTGTAAACAAAACATTAAAAAAATCTTTCTTTTGTCGGAACAAACTATGAAAATGGTTCATCATCAGCAGTTCACTGTTGGATAAGCCTCCACAAATGCTCGATCGTCAGAACAGCTCATGTCTTGTTCAAAATATTAGCTAGTCGGGGATCTGGGCTGGCTGCGCGGGACGCCCGGACGTGGTGAAGGTATTAAAACAAATCATTTATTCAAATTATGCTGAGAATTTTTGCTTTGCTTTCTGAACGTCTAAATTACGAACGACAGTCCGCCAAAACGCCCGCCCTTCACCACTTCCTAATGTTTTAGCTGGGGAGAAGTGGCACAACTCTGTCCCCAACAATACATCTGTCTGTTCATAGTAGTAGAGGTTTTCTAATCGATAAAGAAATCATAAGCGTAATCAAATCGGTGTTGCAACATTCACCACCTGCAAGTCAAGGTCACATGGCTGTGCTGACATGTGACATGACATGTACAAACCCGCACTGGGCCCGCGTGGTGGATTACGGCCCGCTCCCTCTCACAGATAGGAGGCCTGTGTCCCTGTGTCATTAGCTTCGATCAAGAATAGTACTAGATGCCCGATAAGCGCTTCAAAAACGGCCCGAAAAATACAAGCACGAATACTTTTGTGCTCTTATTTCAAATTAGTATGGTCCAATCATAGCCAATGTTAAGACGTCAAAATGCCTCAGTGCGCGTTCAAAAGTTGTGTAAATAACCACCGTAACACCAAGATTTTGGAAGGAATATCTTTTTTTTGGTAAGTTTTTATCATTAAATGTTTTTCATAAAATAATAACGCAATTAAATAGTAAATATAAATCAATTATCAAATATTATGATTGTTTGGCCAATGTTTGCGACAACGCGCCAACTACCACCAAACGGGGTGAATAGGGATGCAGGGGTGAATCGGGACAAAACTTTAAAATAGATTTTAGCATTGAAATAATACAGTTTGTTGCCGAAAAGGACACTTAATCGTTAATTATAATACAATAAACACATTAGACACCTTTTTGGCAACAAACTATATTATTTCAATGTTAAAATCGCTTTTAAAGTTTCGTCCCGATTCACCCCTGCATCCCTATTCACCCCGTTTGACGTACTCTAACAAACATTGAAGCATTGAAACGTAATTCCAAGAACTACGTCTAGTTCCAAATTCGAGTAAGTACGAAATTGTCAACAAAATGTTTTTAACCTTATTGCTTAGACGTTAAGTTTCATTTTAGAATAAATATTTTTGTACTTATTATAAAAATGACTTTTTATTTTCAAGTGACATTTTAAATTTATTGCTTCGATGACAGAAGGACTTAAATATTAATCATTTGCAATCGTAATTAAACTTTATGTTAGAGTGTTAAGGTTTATAATAATCTGAAGTTGTTAATATTATTAAACTTTTTTCTATAGTTCGTAGTAAGAAATATAAATGTTTATCTGTGTGCAAACGTGGCCACTTTAGCGACTTATTTTTGTTCCTAATCATTCATCTAGTACTATTATTGATCGAAGGTCATTAGGTATGCTTTGCTTAAGCCAAGGTCTAGTTATCAATCCACCAGCAAATTTGACCAGTCCAGGATTTTATTTGTCACAAAAGTCGGAGGAAAACGTGACCCTCGAATAGATCATTGAATCATTGTACTTAAACGTATTATGTAATTAAATTATGGCGTAAGTACCTCTGGTCCTATGTATGGTGTTCCTTTAACGATTTCCGGAGACGCGTATAGAGGTGAACCGCAAAACGTGGACAGTAATGATGTCTCTTTAAAAACGTTTGATAGACCGAAGTCGGCAATCTGGAAACAAAATATAACATCATTTAAATAATTTACTTCTATAATAAAAATATTTATTAGATACTTAGTACGAATTTTCACCAACCTTAGCACTACCAGTATCATCTAATAAAACATTTTCCAATTTTAAATCTCTATGGCAGATTTTATGTATATGGCAATAATACACAGCAGTTGCGATCTGTCGGAATAACCTGAAACACCATCACAAGTAACATTGTTAAATCGAAATCAAAACAAAAAAAAAAAATACTTTCAAGAGTATAATGTCTACGGACCTCCTTGCTTCGTCCTCTTGTAATACTTTTTTCTGACTAAGATAATCGTAGAGCTCACCGCCCGAGCAATACTCCATTACAAGGATCATCTTTTCACTGTTTTCAAATACTGAAAGACATAAACGTTATTTTAGAGCACAATAATGGTCGCATATTTCACGATTATTTTTTAAAGGAAACTCATCATCATGTCAGAGTGTTATAAAGAGTCCAGTTCTCGAGCTATAGTTACAATAATATTATAGTTCGGTCGCATGCCATGTTGTTTTGAACGGCGGACTCAGACGAACATAGTCTATGAAATGTAACGGCAAAAGAGCCAATACGAGATGATTTGGCACCGATTGATATTGTACTTTATAGTTGTCTTTGTCTTGTTACTGCGGTATTTAGATCGCAATAATACGATGAAGCATTGGAAATGTCATAGAAAACGATGTTGGAATTTATAATGACTGCAGTTATGTTTATGTCGTCTCATCAGTCATCTAGAAGTTTTGAATAAGTACCAGCTACGGCAAGATTAAACGGAGCAGAAACTATTTTGCCCCGAGTGGTAATTTTAACTGTCCAAACACTTTAATGGGAGGTTAGAGAATAAATTATCTTGCGCTGCGTACCTTCATAAATATGTACAATATTAGGATGTCTAACAGAAGACATAATCTGCACTTCCCGTCGAATGCGTATGAGATCAGCCTCGGACTCGATCTTGCACTTCTTGATAGTTTTAATGGCCACCTCCTGGCCTGTCTTCTTGTTGATACCCAGCTGCACCTTGCCGTACGTGCCTTGACCCAGTTTTCTTACTATATCGAACCTGTAATACATATTCATAAATGGTAAGTAAACAGGTTAAATGTCAGGTTTATGGGATAGTGATTTGAAGCTAGCAGGCGATTTAAATTCATTGATGATGCAAGCTGTAGTAATTGTAAACCGGGGACGTTAGATCAGAGGCCCTATTAGCCTTAATTTCTAACACTGGGGCCACAGTATAAAGTGCTTTATGTTTTCTTACTAAAAATTAGTATCTCATTTTATTCATCATCTTTTGTGCAAGCAATTCGAAGAATCATTGTCCAGAAGTTAAGCGACAAATACGAAGTCATCACGGCTAAAACGGTTCAATTTACTCAAATGATTAGAGTCGAGGTTTAAAACGATAAAGCAAATCGATGCGTCACGGAAACGCACACATCAGTACTGCGAGCACACTTTACATATAAGCGAAAGCGTTTATCTCGAAGTACTGTACTTTCTTTACATAAATCGTTCTAACACTAACGCTAATAATAGAAATACCTATAGTAAAACGTAATGCGTAGAACTACTATTTTAAAAAGTGAATCCGGTCGCCTATTTAAAGAGTACTAAATGACTGTTCAAAATGCAAACGAAAGCTATTTTTAGTTTCTTAACTGTTTATCCGACGAGGAACGGAAGATCTATCATACGTTTGGGAGGGAGGAACGTTTAAGTTGCAGGAAGTTAACAGATAGAGACAAATATACTTCCTCCTGAAATTAAATGATAGTTCGAATGCATAGTAATGCAAAGAAAGCCAAAACGCATAATATTCTAAAAGTACGGTTGTTTTTAGATGGCATACATACGACATCAAACGGTCCGGGTCCGGGTCCGGTTAGACTGGAAGCCGAGCCCAATATAGTTGGGAAAAGGCTAGGCAGATGTTGATGATGACATACGACATCAGACGAGTTCAAGTTTTGAGTTTGAATGTCGATAGTAAATAGAGCGAGACC
This sequence comes from Oligia latruncula, assembly GCA_948474745.1. Lineage (NCBI taxonomy): Eukaryota > Metazoa > Arthropoda > Insecta > Lepidoptera > Noctuidae > Oligia > Oligia latruncula. The sequence goes on along the minus strand of OX419686.1, from coordinate 7,012,953 downwards.
AATGAAACAATAGAGGGATGGTTTGTAAGGGCATATGACTAGAAAGAAGAGAATTATGCTGACATGGGGTATGAAAGAAGACATGCAACGCCGACACGCCGACCTAAATTGGGATAAGGTCCGAAGGATGATGACGACAACACAGTGGTTGGATTTCGCCAAGATATCTGTAAAAACAGTAAGTACTAGATGTTGTGGAAACCAGCCGTTCTCTTTTAACTTGAACCCAAAGGCATCGATCGCTGCCCACGCGCCGACAATGCACGCAATACACGTTTGTTTAGTATTAGTAAGTATAATAATGTAGAAACATTCAAATGCATCGGCCTCACATCGACGAAGACGTTCACCCGATGCACGATGTCAAAATTATGTCCATATTTTATTCATTATTGAGGAAGTGGCTTTGTGTGAATATGCTAAAGCATTAATGAAGAACATTAAAAAAAATACTAGGAACTATGATTCACAAGAGACACGAGAAACTTCAAAGAAGCACGTAGTCATCTAGCTAATTAGGATTTTTTTTAATTGTTGTGTACTTCAATTAAAAAAAATCCAGCATAGTAATTCCTGTTTGACATAAAGCTGCTAAGCTGTATTTGATCAGTTCGAAATATTTCAACCAAATTGTGCAAAACGAATATGGTAAAAGTTAGAAGTAGTTTTACGATAATATTCATGAATGCATATATCTGTGGATGGAATGATGTAAGAATCAACCTTTACGCCTACAAACTTCCGACGTCTCGCGTGTAGGTGAACACTCTGACACCCTAAACCCGGTCATTGGTTGATGACGTGACGCCCAATGGCGCGTACACGAATGTTCCATGTTGAATGCGTTACGTTACTAAAATAATACCAGTGTAAGCATGCATTGACGTAAGGATGGCGTATGGACTTTAACGTTCTTAGTTCTCGAACAAACAAGAGTTCGAGTACAGATTCGAAATGGGCCATGCGCAATTGCTTCAATAGAAGAGGGTTATAGGCCAGACTATCATGGAAATACCAAGCGATCTTATAGTCAGAACATAATCGATGTAGCCATGAAGCTGCGAATTCCATAAATCTATAAATACTATGGTTTTTATGGCCATTTGCAGTAGGTATTCCTAGTGTTTATGTGACAATGGGTTTTAAGTAACTAGGGGTAATGCTCACCTTTGTTTGAGCCTCAGCCGGTGGTCGTGCATTCGCACGTCACCGGTGTTCTCAATGCCGTCCATGATGTTGGCGGTGCGCTTGCTCTCGCCCACCACCATTGTGACTGTAACAAACAAATAACTCACTATCACGACCTGTTTAAATACTGTCATTAAAATATATCATTTATCAGACAAACTGCGATGCTGGTTTATGTAGTGTACCGCACTTGGCTCGTTATTCCGACACAGATTTGTTTGTAACGTACAAAATACTATAATTTTCATGAAATAAAACTACTAAGCGAATATAGCAAGCAGCCCAAGAAATTGCACGCGAAACTGATCTTCGAACTAAAATTAGATACTTAGGACAAAATAAAAAGTTAATTTGGCATAACGTCTAGCTGTTATCTGACGAACCACAACAGGGCATTCTTTGGTGTAATTTGGGGAAACACCACACAGTCATTTCGGAATTCGGAAGAAAGGTTCGGCCAATTAGCCGTTTGGCGAGTCGTCAGCGCGACTGTAGGTGTCGCCGTGTATCTGCCACGCTTGTTTATAAGCTGGCAAATAGAGTAGTTTTCCCGTCAGCTGGGACCCTGTGATTTATTCATACTCGCAGTCAGTGAATACTAATAAGCCGATCAAGTAGGGACGCTGGTAAAGGCACAAGGCAATGCTAGCAGATTTAATGTCCCATTGACCACAACGATCATTGTTCTTAAGAACGTGATTCACGCTACAAACCGTTTGAGTAGTCCACGCACGTGCGACGATGGCACTGCTTTCCACTGGACCAAATGAGAAAGTATTGCACGTTACTTTCATTATAAAATTATGTATTCAACCTTTTGTTACCAGAGAGCATATCGCAAAGAGTAGAAGATGCTTGATTCAATTAAAATGGTTCAGAAACACTTTTAACACCATTTAGGCCAGAAAATCTTACTCATACAATAAGTTTTTACTAGCGTATATTTCTAAAAACCTACGCATTTCTCCAACATCAAATAAACCCGGATATATTTAAGTCTATGAGCAAGCGTACTGTCATAAATCATTGGGAAGGAAGACTAGATTGAGTCGTAAGCAGAGTTCGTCGCGTAGATACAGAGAAAGCAGCAGTTGTTCATTAATTAAATTATTACTTTGTAAATATCGTTAATGATACGAACAGCTTTATAAATATGTGAGTGTCGTAAAGCCACCTACATATTTGGTTGGGCGACGGAAATATCCTGCCACGTAGGTACTGTAAGTAATACAAACTGGTGATGGTGACTCGAACTTCTTATATTCCGAGGAAATGCCTCTACGACTGCGTTTCTTGGAACAATGCATGATGTTTTGGATTTACCTAATGGGTTTTGATAGTAAGATCTAATAATATATTGGTTTATTAGGACAGTAGCTATTAAAATAAACAAACAACTGCTAAAAAGGTATTTTAGATTCCACAAAGATAAAATTCGTTTTCAAAGTCAATTGGTATTGAAAGTCTAGATGGTTATTTTGGATAGAGGAGTTGCTACTTATCCTCATCTAAAAAATTAATTGAGTAGTAACTTAGTTAAGTAAATAACATGAAAAAAAAATACAATACAAAAACCAATTGGACGACAACGCAACAAATTGGCTTCTAGTGTAAAAACGTCTCTGCTCACGTATTAAGGTGGGTGAATGACTTACAGACGATGGAGTCCATGAATAACTATAGGAAACTCTACTTTGCATGCATAGGTATACAGTGCTATACATATTCAAAAGAAAACGATCAAGAACCAGGAGCTTATCTTATCTTTAATTTCCGCTTTTTACCGACTTCAAAAAAAAGGAGGTTATTTTATGTGTCATGTATTGTGTAAGGTCTGTTCACATTCATGTTTCCAATTGATGTTATTTCAAGTTAAACAAATATCAATTTTATTTCAGTACAAATTAAGTTGATTCCAGAATGACTAGATTGACTAGTACTATAGAAAAGTCATAAAAATTTTTGAGGGTTGGGCATAGGTGCACCTATAGTGCACCATTTCGCCAGTTTAGGGGCGAGCCTAGGCAACCAACCGAGCACAAATCCTGGCTGCTACTGAGAAATTCCAGATGGAAAAACCCATTTGCCCGACCGTTACCTTACCACTAGACGAACCAGGCAATATTAACCTTGACCGAAAATACCAGGTTTAGTATATTATTGATCAGTTAGTTAGTGCTAATTTGTAACTGGTCTCAAATTCTAATCCAATTTATTAGGATCGACACGATCAACGTTGGCAGATGGTCCTACTCGTGCACAAGCCGAAAATTGGCTTGGCTGATAGACTAAACGGAAATGAGGCTAAGGTCACGACCTGTCATCGGTTTTGGTGCATTTGGTGCACAATAAAGCAATACCTTATTTTGATTCTTAAGATATAACAAACACCCTGTACACATAGCTCAAATCTTACTAGGTACGAGGAAAACAGTGTCAAGTCGTATCGACACGGGATTTTGATACCGATAGAAGCCATACTGCTATAAAGTATTAGATAGACTTTCATGGACAGGGATTAGGGCTCGCAATAAAATACTCGATTCGTGATGGAGGCATCCGACGATGAAAGCTGGGCAGTCAGCCATGATAAGAACTTGTAACGCGTCATAAGCTTATGTTCTGGAATGCTCGTACCGTACACCTTCGATAAAAGAGAAGAAGAGAGACGGAGGGGGGAGAAGAATGTTACTTTAACTTCCACCAATCCTCCAAGAAATTAAAGGAGAACCGGGTACCAAATTTGTGATGACTTGATGAGCCAAAGAAAGACACTCTGTCATCCTAAATTCCCGTTTGCTTATTACAATTGGGTTAAGAAGATGTTAGTGTTGGCTAACTAACACTATTTGTGTACTAACGTTAGGTATTTGAACTGGATAGTACAAATTGCTACAATAAACGTAATTTACGTGAACTCGTTGCAGTTCTGCTACAGATAATTAGACGCCACGATATAACACACAAACGCGTAAAACATTTAGTTCTTTGAAACGAGAACTTTTGTTTGAATAAATAAAGAGGGTGGCGTTAACTACATTAACACATTTGTTTATTAAATAATGTCTGACAGAGCGGTGCACCCCTCTGCGTGTTTGTTTTCATTAGCAATTACTTACTCCAAGTCCAGCGGCGCTATTCTGTAAAAATCTCACCGTGAAAACTTAGGTGAAGTGAGCGTGGAGTGAGCTGTCAATAGTGTCAATTCCTAGCAAAAACAAACTCACTTCACCTAAGTTTTCACGATGAGATTTTTACAGAATCGACCGGCTGTTTACCCCTCTTCACCAGCCTAACACGTAACGAAATTTGAAAATTCTTGGTCGAGTTCATTCAGACCGAGATAAAACAATTAAATCTAAAACTATTTGACAATGACTCATCGTTTACATCTCGGACAATTTTTCTATTTCAGTCCACCTTGACAATTTTACATTATTTTAGAGTATCATCTTTTAACAGTCACCTGTTTTTCGCATTATTTATTGCCTATGTCGATCAAATCATTCCTCGAAAAAATATGTATCACTGTAAAAAAAAAATACTTATGATTGAACAGTCTACTCGTGATTTGGTAGAAGTTCTGCATGGTAGAGAGCTCAGATCTGTCTCAGCTGTCTCTTGAAAAGCTCTCGCGAAAGGGTCTTGAACTGTCATCGCTGTTTGTTTTCACGTATAACGTCATCCTAGCGTTAAACTGTTGGCGTATCTAGGCCAGTTACATAGGTGTCAATGTTTCTCGGTCGGAAACGCCGCGGCCATCGGATGGCATTGGCGTTGTATGAGCGTGAACGGTGACGTCCAGAAAAAATGTGCCGCAAGTAGCCAATTAACATGTGGGATAGTGTGGGGCCGGCGTCTCGGCGCCTCTATAAATATCGCAATCCGCGTCCGCGCCCTCCCCGCGACCCGAGCTCGACCGGCACCGCAGCCGCGCCGCGCCGCCGTCTCCACCCGGCACTGAGGACCGCAATAATAAAGACAACACAAATCCCAATATCAAAATCTTGACGTCACAACATGCTGATGCATCGACCCACGTTCAATTTTATTACTGAAACCTCGGTTCTGAAGAGTATTTCTAACAAACGAGAAATTGATGAAATCTAGAAACACGTCGGTGACTCATGGCACCGACGAGGTAAGAACAAGAGAGAATTGATTGCAATTTCAATAAATCCAAAATTATGTTTGACTTAGGTATTCCTAAACATAATGCCGGCCTAGAAAAGTTTCAAAGACGAAGCATTTAAAACATACGACGCAGTATCAAAAGCTGGCTGTAAATAATTAATAGCAGACACGACTGATGTCAAACTTGATGAATACTTTACACGTTGGCGATCGAACACTGGGCCAAATTAGAGTGTGTGTATCCCGGAAGCATAGTTGGCGGTCCCGGGGCGACTTGCTACGGCGTCGGCGTCATCAGGCGTGTGCCGGGCGGACACAGAACGGCAAGCGCGTACGCAGCGATCGCGCTATTTTAGTTCTCTCAACAGTTGAATAACCTCCAATCAACTATTCGCACTTGCCTATGAGTCCAACTAAAACACGGACAATCTTTATTCTAAATGTGATTTCATGACCTTCAATCTAAAACTATTTTCAGTGTAGGTATTATTATAAAGTATTAGAATTTATCATGAGCATTTTTCAGTTTTATGTAAGTTAGTAACTAGCTGTACATTTTTTATTTCAGAACAAACATGTGTTGTAATATAAAATATTACAACACATTGTGAATTTCAGAACCAAACGGAAGGGAGCTCCACTTGTGCACGAACTTTCATCCATAAAGGAAAACTTCCGGACAATAAAACGTATTTTCAGAGCAACCTAGTTTCTGTTGTCTATCTAAAGACTAATTAATAAAAACAGCTATGGATGTGCATGGTGCTGACTTTAATATTGGGAATGCGATTCTGCTGCATACACTACACTCACAATAAATTAGAGGTCAAATTAAGTGTTTCATTGCTTGTTGTTGTTGAACTTGTTGAAGTCAATATGTCTGAACTAAACGTAACGGCTCATATGGTATTTACACGCCTAGTTTACTTTCTTCGTCGTGTCGACGCGGACGTTTACGGAAAGACACAGGACTCTAAAAAGCAAAGCTTTTATTTCAATTAATCCATTTACAGGCACTTTTGAATTATCAAGAAGTCGGTCAGTCAGAAAATATGAAGCTAATTGCCCATTCCAAAGCGTAGCAGGTACCTATGGAGAAGAACGGGCAAGAAACTCCATGGACACTCTTTGGGATCTCAGTAGCGCAAGCGAACGTTACTAGACAATTATGAGAGATGATTTTATTCCTTCTGCACGCGTAGCATGACAGATTGTTGAAATATTTGTACGCATTCTACGCGTCTAAGCATGGCAATGTGTCATTTTGTCTATCTATTCTTCGGTCGACAAAACGTCGCGTCATGCTACGCGTGCTGGTCAATACTCAACTCTACGAGAGGTGAAATATTATGCTGTAGAGGTCGTTTGTTTTCGCATCCATAAAAATATCAAAACAACACTGTATAGTCGCATTCATTCAAGTGTTCTGTGACGGAATTATAGTTGTAATGTGGCAACATAATTGAACATATTATTTCAACACCTCATGTATTGTTTCAACAAGATATGAATATATTGAACTGACATTGAAATTAATTCGAAGGCTTATTAAATTTATGTTTTGGAAAACGACTAGGTATTTTAACGAATGTGGTTAATTATATTAATTAAAATATCGCTGATGAGGTATTAAATGCCAGTTACATGGGTCAGTTGACGAAATAATGCAAGGTTTCCAAATCTATGAAGGCCAGACGAAAGAGCCATAGGAGGTAATTACACAGCCCTTAACTTCTTGTAGCTATTAGCTATTAAATTACTTGAGTAAATGTCACAATTTCAGACAAACATTTACTTTGAAAGTGGGTTTCCGGTATTTAAGTAAGTAAATATGATTAAAAATTAACAAGCTGTAGTTTTATATGTACAATAAAACCCGAACGCCGACTGTAGGACATGAAGTCACATTGCGTAAAACACTATCAATCTCAATATGAATAATTTTGAAGGATATTGCTAATCCATTACTTCATCATATGTATGTTCAAAAAATGTGCCTGCTCAACAACAACAAAAAACTTTTTATCAAAAATAAAACGGTTTCCATAAAAAACACTACAAAGTGAAAAATTACTTTAATTTCGGAAGTCTGTGTCTTTAGATCTGCGTTTTAGTTTTTGCCACCGACTTCCGAAATTAGTTATTTTTCACTTTGTAGTGTTTTTTTATGGAAGTCGGTTTTTTTTGTTTTATTTCTCGCTTTTTAGTGGGTGTTTATAATGTATCTAAGTTACAATAGCCTAATGTCAACTTGCTCATCGCCTTTTACAAAATATTGCTTTTCCCGATGCAGGGACGTTAATTGTTGAGGAGTTCTCCTGGTATGCCACTATCAGCTCCATTTCATCATTCGCATTGTGACGAGCATAAATTGCTTAGCAACCATATTAAAGTAATCATATCGCAACCCGTGAAATACTTATTATTGAGTAGTTCCGGTAGCCATCTGTGGTCTTCATCATCAGTTCCACCCACTTCACCAAATGGTGCTTTCCGAGAGCAAATGCAGGAGTAACTATAAAAAAATACCCAAATGGCTATAGGTGTGCCTATAATATTTGAAGAGTTCCTTCGATTTCTCCAGGATCCCATCATCACATCCTGACCTGATGACAATGGGACCACCTGGAAAGAATACCCATTCAAACAAAAAAAAATATATTTTTGAAATCGGTCTAGCCGTCTTCGAGTACCTAATCGGGAAATATACATAAAAAAAAAGATTCCGACGAACTGAGAACCTCCTCCTTTTTTTGAAGTCGGTTAAAAAGAAAGACATTCCTACTGATAGTGGGTTACGCACTTACCCAGCTGGTCATAACGTTTCCAATTATTCCTTGGGGACTTTTTATTTCTGCGCAATTCAAAAAAATGTAAGCAGAAAGATTCCCTAGACAACTATGTAGCATAAAACATCCAACAAAGACAGATGAAACACTATAAAAATGCAAATCAGACCCAAACTTGGCCAATTTTTATAATACAGCATAAATTCACGCGTCTACGTTATGTTCCAGAAGAATAACTTTGTGGTAATTTCTTACTTCGCAGCAGTCGCGTAAGCTTAGAGGAAGGTTTATTACTAGCACTTAAGGGCCTTACTCTCGTTTAGTAGCGTGAGACGGTCACTTTATGAAGCCTACTTCTCATTAACGGCTAGGTTAGAAGATCTGTAAAAAATATATGTTTGCTATAGATTCATGTACAGCATTTTAGTTGCGGGATTTTTTTCGTATGCCTAATACTTTTGCCTTAAAAAAATATTTACCAAAACGCTATTTTTGGCTAATATTCCCTACTACTTCTAAACGGCTTTGATGTTTGGAAATATTTTTACACTGAAAAATTGGTGGTTCTCTGTACTACATTTAAGGTGCAGCGAATTTAAATCAATCAACATTTGCAAAGAAAATTTTCCTATTTTGAGATATAGGTTCAGAGGTGCTCTGCGCGGGCGCGGGCGGCAGTCGTGCGTTAGCACTGAGACGGGATGGCTGTGTCGCTCGCTGCTGCGCCCCGGCTATCGATCGAATAGGCGTGTTTGCCTGTGTTAGTGCATATATTTACGAACAAATTGTATCAGTGTGCGTTTATAGACTAGCTCGCTGCAGAGTGCCCATTTCTATTGTGCGCGTGGACGCTATAGTACTGGTGCCATTTCTAAATACTGTTTTATATTTACTGATTTACTGTTTTATGTTTTTTTTTTGTTTTATACCTACGCTATAAATATAAAACAGTATTTATACCTACGCTGCGGGGCCCGTGGCTAAATAAAAACAGCCGCACAGGTCGATCGATCAGGTTAAGCTTCGCTTGCCGCGGTTGGTCTGTAGATGGGTGACCATCTTTACATACCGAGACCCTTCCGTGTCTCGGAAAGCATGTTAAGCCGTTGGTCCCGGCTGTCATTCGTGGATCTTTGACAGTCGTTACGGGTAGTAAGAAACCCGAAAATCTGACAACCAGTCTTACCAAGGGGTATCGTATTACCCAATAACTGGGTTGTGGAGGTCAGATAGGCAGTCGCTCCATGTAAAATACTTGTATTCAGCCGCATCCGGTTAGACTGGAAGCCGACCCCAACATAGTTGGGAAAAGGCTAGGCAGATGATGATGATGATGATTTATACCTACGCTCGGCGGTCGCGCTATGGTTGTCAACTTTGGCTTATGCACAAAAAACTATCGTGGTAGTGGCACTCGTATCTAGTTGTTTGATTTATTGTTGAGCTTATTCTACAATATTAAAACAAAACAATGAACATAGTATTACCACAGTCTATACATCATATGTTTTTATACTGTGGTACCTATTACAATACAAAAAGTTTACAGAACAAAAACATAAAATTTTATGAATTATTCCGGTCTGATCCCCTGAACCCCCCCTCCACCCCTCCCCCCCTCCTCGATCCGCTGCTAGTTCGTCTTCTGTTTTTAACCGACTTCCAAAAAGGAGGAGGTTATATGTTTGACTTTATATATGTTTTTAGGGTTCCGTACCCAAAGGGTAAAAACGGAACCCTATTACTAAGACTTCGCTGTCTGTCTGTCCGTCTGTATCTCAAAAACCGCGGTAGCTAGGCAGTTGAAATTTTCACAAATTATGTATTTCTGTTGCCGCTATAACAACAAATACTAAAAACAAAATAAAATAAATATTTAAGGGGGCTCCCATACAACAAACGCGATTTGTTTGCCCTTTTTTGCTCGATATCAATAATGGCTACAGGTAGGCACTTGAAATATTCACAAAATACTCAGTTGTATTTTTACTTTAATAATAAGTAAATAATAAAATTAAAATAAAATATATATTAAAGGGGGGCTCCATACAACAAACGTGATTTTTTCGGCGTTTTTGCCTTGTGGTACGGAACCCTTCGTGTGCGAGTCCGACTCGCACTTGGCCACTTTTTTTTTTAATGTATGTTCACCGATTACTTGAAGACGGCTGGACCGATTCCAAAAAATATTTTTTTGTTTGAAAGGGTGTACTCTTGAGGTGGTCCCATTATCATCAAGTTGGAATCTGATGAGAGGATCCCATGGAAATCGAGGGAAACCCTCAAATGTTACAGGCAAACCTATTGCGATGTGGGTATTTTTTTAAATAACTTGAGCTTTTGCTCTCGGAAATCATCATTTGGTAAAGTGGGGCTGATGATGAAGATCACCGATGGCCATCGGAACTACTCAATGACAAATATTTCAAGGGTTGCGATTCGATTACTTTAATATGGTTGCTAAGCAATTTATGCTCGTCACAATGCGTATGGTGAGTGGTTCTTACCAGGAGAACTCTTCAACAATTAACGTCCCAGCATCGGGAAAAGCAATATTTTGTAACACGTGATGAGCAGTTACCATTGGGCTATTGTAACTTAGATAAATTACAAACTGACCCACTAAAAAGTGAAAAATAAAAACTTTTTACAAAAAAAAACAACCGACTTCCAAAAAAAACACTACAAATTGAAAAATAACTTTAATTTCGGAAGTCGGTGTCTTTGGTTCCGCAATTTCGTTTATTGACACCGACTTCCGAAATTAAAGTTATTTTTCAATTTGTAGTGTTTTAATCTCTGTCTTATCCACATTATGTAAGTTTATTCTTTTTGACAGGTAAGTACCTACAGTCAAAAGAAAATAAAAGTTTCATGATTTACAAAATTAAATAAAGATTTTTTTTTTCTCATGCGTGCTCGATGGGTTTTGAGGCCACGGCAATACAAAGTTTTCTCCAAGTACTCTCTGGTGCCCCGAGCTGTGTGCGAGTGTATTAATTTTGAACTATGAGCATTTACTTACTTTATCTTACTTAAATATATTTTAATGAAATAATAAACATTTTATTACTTGCAATGATTTTGTTTCATTTCTATACAAACTGCCCATTTAAAAAGATATTTCCCGACTTCTTTCGTTAAAAAAAGTAAAAAAAAAAGATAATAATTAAAAACAAAACATTCCTAACAAAAAGCTGTGTTTAGGTTTTCCTGGATTCGAACGCAGACCAAGATGAATATCGAGCTGCCTTAGTGACCACGAGACCAACTCAACTCATGTGATATGTTTTGAAATTTGACCTTACCTGTGATTATACGCGCAATATTCTAAATAATTTGAACCATATCGTATATTTTCATAAAGTTCATTATCGCACAATCACAACCAGTTATTTAGAAAATGAATCACGGAATTTAGCTATTAACAGTAGACAACTTTAAAATGTTACTCATCCGCGATATTTTTTTTTATTCATCCACCCTCGCCTTGGTTTTTTTTAGTGAACATGATAATTGGCTGTCAATTATTAGTATGTGCAACCATTGGTCAATTTTAGAAACGTTGAAAACTCCACCAATCATACCAAGGATACTTTCTTTCTAACACTATACGGCGCGTCGTAGTTATAGATATGTATAGAGTTTACATTGATGTGCTGCCGTCTGTACAGTAACATGTCGTGTAGCATCCTAGCATCGCGCTACGAGTAGTCATAGATGTGGTCAATGCTAGACAAGGATGACAATATCAGTAACTTGTTTCTTTATCGCAGTCTGATTATTTTTTTCATAGTAATGCAAAATTTCAACAAGTGAATATAAGTTAACGTTAGCTAGATCGGTAACGAGGCTGCACTCGCTAACGTGAACGGGATAGGTGTAGGTTCGAATCCTAGTTGGGCCAGTTTTTTTTTGATGTTTTTTGTAATTATTATTATTTGTATGTTTTAGTAATTTATTTTAGTAAATTACTTTGAACAAATAGATATTACAATAAAGGTAATTATTATAATATGATAATAAATGAAACAAATTTTGATATGGTAACATTGTAATATTTTTTATACAAAAGAAATCCTTTACACTTATTTATGTTATTATAGGGCCACAATATTTGCCTTGGCTTCAATACTAATATTAGCCTGCATATTGAATTCAGAAGAATACTAAAATAGCAACAACAAGATAACACAAACGCTCGTAACTATGTTCACCAACCAACAATAGCGAATAGTGGAATAATTTATGTAAACTAGTAAAGTAGTTAAAATATGAGGGTAGATTTACAAAGTGAACTTATCACTTTGTTTCAAATCTACCCTCATATTTTAATAACGACGCTAAGATTATAATTGTAAAACGAAAGAATATTCGTTTAGTTGTGGAATATTTAAAATATTTGTTAGCAACTCGGCATTCTTATTTAACATGATTGTAATACTTAAAAAATATTTTTCATGTTTGATGTGAGACTCGAACCCGAACGTTCGCCATGCGACTCATGCGAGGCACAATGCTTACTACTTTGGCCACCGTAACGCTCTCTTAACTTATTGAAAGTAATAACAATCATAAGCGGGCAACAAGTTGCCAATGTGTAGTGTTGTCAAACGTTCTTATAGAAGAAGGTCATAAGTACAACTAATATTCCTATGCCATAGTTTTGTGAGATTGCTAGTCGACTTCTGACTGTTATAGTACATTGTATTGTTACCAGAACTAAAGGTCTATGCAAAATTTCAGTTCAATCGGATAGGTACCAACAAATGGTCGAAAAATGGTTTGCAAATTTTGACGGACAACTTACATATATACTTAGTTTAATACCTACGAACAGTGCAAGCTAAATATAAAAAAAGCTTGTAAAAATATATCAGCCTTGCATCCGCTATTCCCTTCTGGAATCGTAGGCAAAAATGGCGACCAACGTGCGGCATGTCTGCGCCGCTGCATATTCTTTGATCGTTGTTTTAGTGTAGCGCGCCACCGCACGTATTCGGGAGTAGGGCGTTTAGCTCCGCCCACTTGCACAAGGTCAGTGAGCCATCTATACACCTTAACAGTACAAATGTTTTCTCGTGACGTCTTAACTTCTGAACAGATTTTTTATTTTATAACACTACTAGCTTCTGCCCGCGACTTTGTCCGCGTGAAATTTCTTATTCTCCCATCGCATCGCATCGCCTGCCCGCGCTATTATGTCGTTTTCGCTTAGCGTTCTTTCTGACTTATTTCTCTTTTTGCTCACCTCCTAAGAGCATGATGATAAATAGCCTTCTTCAAGAATTGGGAATTAGATTTTGTCAAATCTGACTTGAAGTTCCAGAGATTAACGCGTTTGAACAAACAAACAAACTCTTCAGCTTTATTATTAGTATAGATAGATATAGATTTTGTCAAAGGATTAGTAACGCTTCCGATGTTCCTATGGAGTCTAGTTCTGAATTCATCTCTATCCTGTCTAATCTCTGCTACATGGCTGTATGATCATTCCCGATCGACTATCCATAAGAATCTTAATGCTGATTTTTCCAACGCCAGAAAATTTTATCCGAGGAATAATTTTGAATTTTTGACAGTTCTTCCATACTAAATATGTCAGAAAAATTTTATTCTACGAATAAAAATTATCTGTCGATTGAAAAATCTGCCCTTAAAAGATTAAGTTCCAAGGTGGGCAGAATTGTATTGTTATTTAAACACGGTACAGAGGGTCTATTCTCTAAACCCGAAATCCGTAGTTCCGGCTGACGTTACGGGCGATTACACATATTATATAGATTCCATAGACATAATATCACCTACGAACATAAGATTAGTTCGGGGCATGAACTCCCGATGTTTTTGCCAGTCCGAAAAAGAATACTTTGCAGACGGGCCCTATCTTCGTTAAGAGAGTTGCCCCCCTGGAATCTGCAGTCTTCATTCCGACTACTAACAGCACTGACCGACTTCGAGAAGCGTTTCCAAAGATTCGTGACTTGAACGATAGAAAATGTGTGCGAGGATGACAACCATGAATCTAGCCCTCATCTGATACATACAGGCATTTCTTAAGTAGATAGGGAATGCCACTTCTTTGCAATCACAATGCAATGCAAGTACATAGGGCCAAGTATCCCAAACAACATGGCTTTCTACTTAAACTCCCAGCTGGCCATTCAGCCATGTCCTCCAAGGAGGATTTAGTTTTCTCATGCTTGACTGGCCTGTTTGCATTTGACTTGATATGAGGATGAGGATGAAGACTCAAAAGTTGCCAGCCGCTCAAAAAATAGTGAGACGAGGCTCTTTTTGCACACTGCCCAAAATAATTCACCGCAAAAGGCAGTTTGGAGAAATTGTACGTGTTCTACGAGACAATAAACAAGTAGAATTCTTCTTAATAAATTCCGGGACAGATTCAGCTAACATTTGAAAGAGTATTAAAAGAAAAATATTGATGGTTAAATAAGTTTTGTTGGTCGTATGGTTTTTAGGTTTATCGAGCAACAACAAAGTGAAATGTGGACTGGAAAGCCTGCTAGTATTTAGGGAGTTGGGACACAGTTCGCACTTTTTTTTTAACCTTCTGGGGCAGTTTATTGACACAGAATGCAGCAGTACCATAACCTAGGCAGATATATGACGTACATATTTCTGTCGTAACTTTATAATTTGGCAAGAGTCTAGAACTTAGTACCAATGAATGTAGCAAAAATAGAACATAATTCCATACGGCTGACTCAACGTTGTTTTGTCTAAAATCAAAGTTATTTTGTGGAGTTACCTAAGCAAGTGATGTTTGTTCCAGGACTAAGGTAACCGAACTCTTTTTTTTTTGTTTTCTTCCTATATTTATAAAGGGTTGTTGCACTTGCAGATATATCCTTAATCCGGTTTCAAAGTATCGTACTAATCAACGAACAGTACTTAGCTGAGGCCATTCAATCCCTAAATTGGGACATGAGGTGGTCCACGAGCATACAATATGTTTATTTAATTTCTTATACTGGATTAAAAGCACCTAACCATTCCCAAGGTTTGCTCCACCTCGGTAACTTATACCGATGCAGTGAACATTAACGTAAATACGACCCAGAAACAACAGTTCCTCTAAATTCTACTTCGCGTTGGCGATATCCCGGCCGTTGCCCCTGGGTACACCCACTCTGGGTAAGAAAACTGTTCATGTGATCTTTCACATGTGCCGAATCAGGTCTCTGGTCTTTTAGATAGTGAAAGATATTCTGGGCACGTCTGCTGTTCGTTCTTTATACCTAGGTGTCTCTAGGAAATAAGATGAACTACTTAGCTTAGAGACAACTAATTACTTTATAATGTCGGAATAAATGTTAATATGATTAGTTTGAAAACCGAATAAAATACGAAATAACAACTGACTTATCAGAACCGGCGTAACTACTAAGCCATCAGAACGAAATCATGACCAGAAATAGTCTTCAGGCTTATAAGCTTTGCGTCTGTTCTTCTAGTTAACCGCTTCACGCGTATTCGATCGAACGGACTACTCACTACAGCTGCCTCAATATCTATCAAGGGTTTGGTATTGTTTGCCCGAAGATTATATACCATAATCATCATATTCCCGAATTTCATTTGCCCGAATGTTTTGTTTGCCCTAAAAGACATATGACATACTTTTAATTGCCCGAAACTTAGATACCATAAGATACGAGTGCCATAATTATGTATTGTTTTACATATTTTTAAATGCCATAATAATGATTAGACATAATATTTAAACACCATAATTATTATTAGACATAATATTTAAATGCCATAATAATTATTGGTCGAGGGTGGGCTTGGTCGACGGAGCCCCGCTACGCGGGGCTCCTTCTTCTGGGTGGTTTATAAAAAAATAACCACGAAGGGGATGGCTTCTAACCTAACCTATCCGAGTCGGGGTGCCTTAAAGTCCCGATTGCATCCAGTTTCTCCTAATATAACAACCGTTACACACCCAATGCCGATGGCAAACGATGTTATGGCATATGATTGTTATGGCATATGATAATTATGGCATATGATAATTATGGCATGTGATAATTAGGGCACGTGATAATTAGGGCTTACAATGATTATGACAAATTATGTTATGGCAAGTGACTTTATGGGAAACAAAGCTTCTAGCACGTGACTACTATAGCAAATAAGAGTAGGGCAAATCAATATTATGTCATATAATATTATGGCTGTCGACTATTATGGCAAACGATATTAGGGCAAATAAAATTCGGGCAAACGGCGGTATACCATCTCCTCCAGCCAAACTCCGAGAGAGTCGCTTTTATCTAGCACTTGGTCCACAGTGAGCGGTGCTGGCCCAGTGGTTACGGCCGCGACTTACGAGTTGGAAATCGAAGGTTCGAACCCTGACAGGTGCCCCGCGTGTGGTGGATTAAGGCCCACTCCCTCTCACCGAGGACCTTTTTCTTTCCAAAGCTCTTGGGAGGTTTGGAAGAAAAAAGGCTAGGCTTTTGTCTAGTAGTGCGACACAACATAGGCTAACGAAAAAAAAAATACTCTTGTCCCACGACTTTGTCCGCGTGGATTTCGTAATTTCCCCTACAAAATTTACCCCAATTCTTCGTACTCGCCTACATTATAAAAGGCAGTACCCTAGTGCAAATTTTACATTCCTAGTCCTTGTTTCGTCTGTGCGCAGATATGTCAGTCAGTCAGTTTCTCCTTTTACTTAAATAGAAGATATTATATACTTAATGTTCTAAAAGACTCGACTTGTTTGTATTGGAAGTATTCGAGACAAGTGAACATGTTGGAAACCCAACACATGGATGTTGAACACGAGAATAGAGACAAGGTCAGACGGACGAACTCGTCTCGATTGTCTGCCGTTGTTCCCATAGGTATTAGACGCATTTTAATTGTTTTTGCATCTGATAATTAAGTAATTAACTAATTACCTACCTAATGATGTCTCTTTAGATTCTTGTTATGGCTAGTTCGTCAAATTGACGACGTCGACGAATCAATTCAAGTCATTATTAAAAAAATTGTTGTAGGACATAACTTTATAGTATTAAGATAAACTAATATTTAAAGGTCTTGATTTTATATTATACTAGCAGGGCCTCGCGGTTTTCCGCATGAGTCTCGATCCCGTGGGAATATCGGGATAAAAACTATTCTATGTCCTTACCCGGGACTCAAACTATCTCTATACCAAATTTAATCTAAATCAGTTCAGCGGTTTATGCGTGAAGAGGTAACAGACAGACAAACACACTTTTGCATTTATAATATTATTAGTATGGATTGTGAGAGTCGTGACCTTCAAGAAAACCTTAGGACGTGACCTTTTATTCATTTATTTCTGGAAAGTTAGGTGAGCGTATATATATACATGCATGTATGTGCCCGCCGAGGCAAGGATCAATGAAGGTTTAAGGTTCAGTGAACGACCACATAAAGGTTTCATTAACACCATAGTTTAATTAGTATACAGGGTGCCTTGTAATTGTATAAGGAATTTCTTAGGTCAAACTATCACGCCTTATAAGGGCTACGTCGAATTACAAGTCACTCTGTATGGCCTGGAAAAATATAAACAGAAACTATACGAAATAGACTATGCAGGAACGCGGTCAGAAGATTTATGAGCCCCATTTAAAATAAACGAATAATTTTTTGGATGTAGGTAGGTACCTACTTAGGGCGATGCCCCATTAGTGCGTTGCGTTGCGTCGTTGCAACGGATCAACGCATTGTATGCCACACTTGCGTTGAATCATTATGAATATAATAATGACTAATAAATTAGACATTATTGACTAATTTAATTGTCATAATTTAAGTGTGTGATATGTTTGTTACTTCTTCACGCTCAAACGGCTGGACCAATTTTGATAAAATTTGGTATGGAGGTAGCTGATACCCTGGATTAACATATAGGCTACTTTTTATCCCGATATTCCCACGGAATCGAAACTTATGCGGGTGAAACCGCGGGGCGCAGTATCATAAGTCAGTACTGAGTCGACGCTGCGACGACGCAACGCACTAATGGGGCCTCACCCTTAGACTTGATAAATTATTTTATTTCTGTAAGTAGTTTGTACACGTCAATCATATTTTAAAAATTAGATGAGGTCGCCGTTTCCTATCTGACTAGTCTGAGAAGAAAGGCCGAAACAAACTGAGAGGTCACAGTGTCTTTTAAAGTTCAGATTATAATCTTGGTCAGATCATGTGAAGACCATGTAGGTACCTACCTAGATTGATGTCTTAAATGGTCTTTTGAGGACAGGTCCACTTAAATCAAGTGTGGTTCTTCCACACAGATTGAGTGGACCTGTCCAGTCAGTGCACGCATTTGTCAATAATCGTGCAGCTCAACTCAAAACTTAAGGAGCTCAACGATTCCACGAACAATACCAAAGAAAGGACACTTCAAAGTAGGAACGAGGTATTCCACTGAGCACTGATTTCAGCGACAAGCACTAAGTAGTAGTGGTCCCAGGAATATTTGGAATAATTTTGTTATTTTTCTGTAACACACGTGTCTGTCGAATTAATATTGCTCCAAATGCGATGCAGCATCGACGCCAAGCCAAACGAAGCCAAGAGTCTTGTCTCGACATCCTACAACATTAGGTCATGACCCTGTCGCTCTTTTGTATTGATACAGACCGTGTGGGTATTTCTACAGCTCCTCAGTATTTTTGCAAAATGACCTTGTGCAGCCATACTGTCGCAATTTCATGAAATTCGTGACTGCGCCTGCGCATATTTAAAAGCCGCCGTATGGGTTCGTTCAATAATCACGGTATTAGGTAGGTACTTTGTAACATAAATGGCTATGGGCGCATCTTGGGGCAGGACTCTCCGACTTGGACTGCCACCCTGCCTCTCATATATGTTTAGCTGGTAAACTGCTTGATTTCCCCTTTCTTAGGCTGGGTTGATCTGACCTTCCCCCCCCCCCCCTTCTGTTAAAATGAGTTCATTTTATGTGAGATACAGCAGCAGGGATTAATGCTTTGTGTACCTATCCCTTTCGAATACTTGACAAATACTTCAGAAAACTGTGTAGTCAATTAATTAAATGGTCAGTAAATTGAAGACTTTAATCTAATAACTCCTACTATTACAAAACAGCTGTTCACCCAGCAGAAAACTGTTTAGCAAACTTTATAGCCACTTCATCATTCAAGCCACAGTACTGTACATGAGTACACTGTACAGACAACATTCAAAACTAGATCAAGAAATTAATTAATCAAATTAATTTCATATACACCTACAACACACTATATCAAATCAAAACAAATAAAATGTAGTGTCAGTAGTGACAATTCTCCAACCAAAACACTTTAGCTTGGAAGTTGGCCAGATAAACACATAAGCAGCATGTGGCAATGCCATACAAATTAAAAACATCCAATTCATAACAAATAACTGCTTCAGTGGTACTTACACTTATTCATTATTATATTCATATTAACTATGCTTGTTGATGTTCACACCTCACTGTTCCATTGATTGTGGTTGAATAAGTTGAGTCTTTGTATGTGCACATTAAACTATGCACTATGCATACTAATATTATAAATTCGAAAGTAACTCTGTATGTTAACTTTCCATGCAAGCCATGGATTTCGCTGAAATTTGGCAAGTAGATAGATGACATCCTGGGGATGGACATTTTTTTTACCCGGTAGAACATTCCCTTCTTCTTCCCTTCGTCTTCTTCTTCGTCATTCACGCAGGTAAAGACGCAGGAAGAAGCTAGTTTGTTTATACCACGGAAACATGAGGAAACATGACTAGAAATTGAAATGGATAATTAATAAACTACATTGTATTATGGAATCATAATAACACTTATAGGCATGTCTTATTATCAGTGTATCGCCAGTCAAATCATTATAGATAGGGTCATAGGTATTTAATCTCACTCTTCAATGCAGCATTGAAAAGGCCTTATCAGTTGTATGTAAATAAATAAACATTTGAACATTAAATCAACATGTCAGATAAGAATGTAAATAATAACATTAAGAATGTCTTATCAAAACAGTAAGTTCAACTGAGAGAAAATTCATTGTGAATCATTGCGAAAACATTTATTTGAAGACTGAATTGTACTTTAGTTAGTCATTTGAAACCTTTCATTGGTCTGATAGAATATTATTGTAATAGCTGCATTGCATTGGCTCTAGTTATCAGCCATATGGAAAATATCAAATCATGCCACATGTACATAATTATATTAAATGAAATCATTAGTTACAGTAACCTTTTTTTTTCGCTTTTCATTCTCCTATTTCTTCACTGCTAAAAAGAATAAGGAAAGCATCTAGTTACTGCTGGTTTTCTTAAAAATAAGCAAACCAACTTGACTAATCTGTATCTGTGTCACAGCCATTCTGTAGGTTGCATACTAAGAAAAACCACAGACCTATTTTTGTTGTTATTATTAGAATTGAGAAACTGGACTACAATCGTCCAATGAAAAACACAAAGCATGTTTTGTCACATTCATTCTAATAAATAAAACTGACCGGTTTGTTGGCCAGCACATTTTGATAGTTTTTAGTTAAATTGTCAGACATTTTCTACATTCATTTAAAATAAAAGTACATAAGTACTTATTTTAGGATTTAGTAATGACACAATAAATTTATTATTTATTTAAATAATTTATATATTTATAATGTTGCCTCATCAACAATCATTTGGATTATAAATGAGGAAAATAGGTGGTTTGTATGTTTTGAAAATTATAATTAATAAGTTACATTATGAATGTATGTTGCTAGATGGCTATGCACAGGAATGCATAACAATCAGGCTACTTAAATACAAATGTAATCTGGTCATCTGACTGTCTGTAAACCAGATAAATAATTCATACTGCTCTGCTCTATATCACACATAGAATTCAAATTACATTTTATAATAAATTATTAAATTAAATAATGCAATAGAACTGCAATATACAATATTTACATTTACAATATATAATAATACAATATTTGCTGTCGTAATTAAAGGCGAATAATATTTAAATCTACATTGGGAAGTGGATTTTTAATACAAAATTCTAATAACAATCAGGCAACAGATTCTCCCAACAGTTTTACTGATCACATAGCAGATAAAATAAAATTATGAGTTGAAAATGGTCCAAGCAAAATGAATGCAGAAGGAGTAGGGGAGCATAAAACTAATGGCATGAATCTGAACTTATAATTTTACTTCACATTCACTGACCTATTTCTAAAACAATGTTTTTACAATAGATTCCAATATTATGAACCTTAACACGTTTGCGTTAAAGTCGGTGTAGCGGTCTGATGATGAATCATGCTGCTAAAGTTTACAGCAATGGGCAATGCCTGCTGATGTCATGCAAGCCCCCAATAACCAAAGTAACCAAGTATCTCCTCCCGGCTACCGCCCGACGACTTGCACACCTACCTACTACACTTCCAAGAACTTTAAAATAACTTATGCTACCGACGGAAGAAAGGAATGCTCATAGCACATGAAGAAATCACCAAGTACCTTTTAAAAGTTCACATTCTTATGTAATATTCTCAGTTTGGACACGTTTCTAAAGGGATCCTATTAGTTTAAACTCAAATAATAGTAGGACATCACATGGAAATCGAAGAAATAAGCGTAGGAGGCATAAATACCTTTATTTTATGTGTAATCCAATATCCAGAAGAAAGTCGCAGTCCTATTTACACACGAGTACACTGTCATTCATGAAAAATAACACACCATCACTATGCAGCACTACACAAATTTTCACTTAAAATTATATTTTTATGTGGAAATATCACATAATGCGCCATTTTCGCAATAAATCCGAAGGACAGCAATCGGCAATCGCTGCCATCTTTTTTGTCAAATGTCTAAAAACTAAATATAGCGCTTGGAACGAACTCTGGCGTTATTTTTAGAAAATACAACGAAACTTTTTTACAAAACTACTAGCGACATCTTTTCAAAGCTATTCAAGGGTTCTATTCGACACTAGATGGCGCATCCAAGGTTGCTGTACATTGTTTATAAACTTCAACAGATGGCAGCACATGTTTGGTAGAGCTGTAAAGCTTATAGTAGAGCATGATAAAACACGTATATAGGCCCGAGGGATCTAGTGTTACTTTACTCTTTGCGAGGGATATGGCCTTTGACGTTTTCTGACCTTACAAGCCGTGTGCCCGATGTCATTTATCGTCGGCAACTTATCTTTTTCAGGAGCCTTACCTTATCATGGGATGCGGATGAGTTATCAAAAAGACACTACAAAGTGAAAAATTACTTTAATTTCGGAAGTCGGTGTCTTTGGTTCTGCAGTGTCGTTTTTGACACCGACTTTTGAAATTAAAGTTATTTTTCACTTTGTAGTGTTTTTTTTTGGAAGTCGGTTGTTTTTTTTTTGTAAAAAAGTTTTTATTTTTACACTTTTTAGTTGTACCTACCTACCCCACATAAATTCATAATAACACTTCTTGCTATGTGAATATCAGTGAAAGGAAGCTATTGAATACATCTGCCTACCCATTTAAAATACAGGCGTGATGTTATGTTGTGTGATTGCGTAAACAATGCATACCCCTACATAATGCCATAGCAGCAATCGCGGTTGATTTGCTGGCATTATATTAAAGAGTTCCGTTGTCTGTCTCCGAAATTAGATCTTTACGAAATATAAATTGAGACCATTTCGGAATAAACCTTTTTCGAACAAAAAGTAATTTCAAAAAATTTAATCGACTTCTTTTTGAAGTCGATTTAATTTTTTTAAATTACTTTTTATTTCGTAATTTCTAGTTTTAAGTAAGAACTGGAATATTAATTGTTCGTAAGAAGTAGGAAAATAGTTTTGTTGTAAATATTGCACTAGAATTTGACCAAGGTTTTATGATGTTTTCCCTTTGACACTACACCCGTAGCTCGTATCAATAAGTCAGGCCGTCACACTTACACGTATTAGTCCATATCTTGAAAATTACTGAATCGATTTTGATGAAACCTGTACTGTTCCTTATGTTGAAGTAAATGTAAGCCAATAAAAAAAATGGTCACGATCCGATTAATAGTTGCGGAGAAATGCGTGGACAAACATACATACCTACATACATACATACCTACATACATACCTACATCTATAAAATTTTGTATATTTGTTTGGAAACCCGAATAGATTGTCATAAGTGAATATAATGCAGGTCCAATAATATTACATAGGTACATACGTGTCGAATTGATAACCTCCTTTTTTGAAGTCGGTAAAAAAAAAGAAATTTGCAAATCCGTCTTTAAATGACGGCGTTATTACATACATTAAATAAAAATATTTATATCAACATCCGAATTGAGAACCTCCTCCTTTTTAGAAGTCGGTTAAAAATCACGAACTTTCATACAAACTTTGATCCCCTATTTAGCCCCCTAGTTTCATAGTATAATACATAGGTAGGTACAGCCACGAGCACT
This sequence comes from Oligia latruncula, assembly GCA_948474745.1. NCBI lineage: Eukaryota > Metazoa > Arthropoda > Insecta > Lepidoptera > Noctuidae > Oligia > Oligia latruncula. The sequence goes on along the minus strand of OX419686.1, from coordinate 6,989,356 downwards.
ATAAGTATGTCAACACTTGGCAACTTACAAGTGCGATTTTTTCGTGAAATAACGAATGCAACGTTGAAATACGACACTTTACACAGACCTATGGGTTCGAAAATACTTTGTTCGTAATAACATTATACATTCAAAATTAAAGGAGAAAATCGTCTTTGAATAAAGCCAAGTGTATACATACTTTTGCTCGTGACTGTACCTACCTACCATCTTTCACGTTTCTAACTTCAAAAATGACGAACTTCTGTTGTTGTATCCTTACATACCACCCCATAAAGTAGGGTAGTTTTAATTATCTCATAATTTGATTATTTATTTATGTACCAAGGTTCAAGTTTATTTTTAATTTAGTTTAGATTATTTTGACTAGAAACAAAACCGGGCGTTTTGTTTGTATTAAAAATCTTATTCCTTTTCACCCCCTCTGAGGGTACAGTTTCGAAAAATCCGTCCACTTTCGTTTTAAAAGCCGGTTAGAGTAGATTGATTCTACCGTTAATGTCTCAATCTCACTTGCATGGTTTTCTCTTCAGTTGCATTTTCCTGAACTGGATTTAATTCATCCATAATATTATACCTAAATCGATTTTATTAATGGTGCATTCGTTCTATAGACCGATATTCTTGTAATTGAAAAGTAACCACTTACAGTTAGGTAATTGTTAACTCCACAAAACGCTCTATTTGTATTTTATGTACCCTTTATAATAACAACATGCAGCTGATGCAGCGTTTCAGATCTAGCGATTGTTCACACTCGTTGTTTCGACGGTGTGTAAAAAATTTCGAGCTCGCTTCGCTAGCTTTTGCATCATGCAGTCTTGTTTTTCATAAATAGCATTTTATGAAGATGAAAATGCATCACCCTGAAAAGATATATCCAGCCGGGTGCGAGACCTATGGAGTAGGTAGAGTCGATATCCGTGAGGTAGAGTATGTCTATTAGTATGTCTGTATTAATTTTTTGCAAAATTTTAGTAGAAAAACCTACAAAAACTGCGAAGACCATGGGGCCTCATTTTGCTTTGCCGCCCAGGGCCCACGACAAGCTTCTTCCCCGATCCGCCCTTGCCTCAAACAGTCTACACGTAAACATAGGCCAGATGGTGCAAACATACCTACAAAAATACAGAGTTGCAAATTCCCCCATCTATTTGTCTGAAGAATAGATAGCCACTTTCCAAATCTATCCTTGTAAGTTTCTCTGGTAACAAAAGAATGTATTTCAGACTAAACCATATCGCTTTTTTGGTCACTCCGGCGTCAGTTGTTGGAGGCGGAGATTGTAAAATTGTGTCTCGTTACGTTACGTTACGACCGACCGAAATCCGGGGTGACGTCATTTCAGACACATCCTCTTACTTTTTAGTTCAACTGTTATGTGTACTTTGTGAGGTCCGTTTACCTACTTTGGATCGAAGGACTACCTATAATACCTACTATTGTAGAATTTTTTATCAGACGTTGCGTAAGGTTTACTCGGCCTTCCGTCGAGAGCAAGGCAAGGCTGCAAGGGCGCTTGCTGGAGGCTTTAGATCTTGTGATAATAGTTTCACGTTGATCTACAGAGGTTTTTATTGTCCTTGTTAGTCAAACCCAATATGTCCGTGTTGTGGGTTTGACAATATTGTTGGAATAGAGTCTAGTAAGTAACTGCTTGACTTGTATTTCATCAACGGCTATATACTCAGGTGCCTAACTCTTAGCCGATTTCTGGGCCCACCCAATCTAGATTGCCATGGAAACGCTAAGAAGAAACCGTATCCTCCTAAGATTATCAAGAGCTAAGTCTTACAGAATTTACTTACAGATAGAGATCGTTAAATCTTGCCAGTCTCTTTCCTCTTATCTTGTGTCCTATACTAACGTATGGACATAGCGATCTTCAGGCATGGCCGGTTTTGGAGGCTTTCCAATTTCGGAGCGTTCACGTTTCACTAGTTCATGATAGGTTAGGCTTAGTTAGCTTCCCTAGTTTTTTACTTCCTTCCGCTAGTCGACTGTCGCTGGTGTACGTTCACCTGCTCAACAGTAGTACTATCTATCTTTAATCAAGCCGCAGTTACGGTACTGAAATGCCATGAGGTCTTGGTAAGTGGTCAGCCTGTAGTTGTTGTTAAAGGAGGTAGGTACCTCCTTTAACAACAACTACAGGCTAACCAACCTACACTTTTAAGTGATTAATACAGTTAGGGAAGTCATGTCAGTGACGAAAAGAAACTCCCTGACTCATTGTCACTTTCTGTTTTGCTTTTATTTAGTGAATATTGTCCTAAAAGATGCATAAATACAGATCAACCCACAATGCCATAAGGCCTACTACTACCTTTCCTATAGCGGAAAGGTAGGATTTACAATCAGTAGAATAACAAACAGCAAAGAGATCTGCCTGTGCGATCCACAGGGACCACAAGGTGTTTTGACCCGAACTGTAAATAGGTTTACAACATCAGTTGTCTAACTTTGTCAGGTCACCGGAATGTATATGTCTGTAATAGTGTTACTAGTACGCACATCGGTTCTCTATCATACAACGTAACCCAACTTTCTTTACCTACCCATTCCAGGCGCTCACACAATCGGTACTCAATCAATAAATAAATAAATGAATGATGCGATATGAAGAAATTGTGTGTATGTAGGTATGTCTAGGAATATACTAACCTCAGTACTAGCTAAGGGCAGTATAAGGTAAAGGAGGGATAACCTATGTTTGTCTGTTCTTTTTGTCTAAATAGACTTTTTTATTTATTTAAGGCTTACCAACTAAATATTTACACAGAATTACCCACAATCTTTGTCATAATTATAGAACTTGGGTGGATCTAAATAATACGAATTAGCACGGGCACTTTGAAATATCACGGGGAAGACCTGAATGAGACTCGCACGGACCAGCGAAGCATGGCAAAAGGCCTTTACTCAGTTGTGCAGTGGGTGAAACATGCTGCCAATAGGGTGATGATGAGTAGTCATCATCATCCTCATTGGCAGCATATTAGTAGTACTTGGATCATCATCATCATCTGCCTAGCCTTTTCCCAACTATGTTAGGGTCGACTTCCAGTCTAACCAGATGCAGCTGAATACCAGTATTTTAATATAATACTGGTATTCCAGTATTTTACATGGAGCGACTGCCTACCTGACCTCCACAACCCAGTTACTTGGTAAGACTAGTTGTTGAATACCCGCGGTGTACTTGGGTATTTGATTTTATAATACTTGCCTACTTTCGTGGCATTGTCTGCCTGTCAACTGTCGGAAAGACACATTTTTAATCAACCTATTCTTCTCTTAGGTACCTCCTGTTCTAGCTATCAGTCGACAGTTTCTGAATTCACGAAAGGCTGCTTTAAACAGAAGAAAATGATTATATTTTAGACGAACTTGTTTTTAAATATCAATCAGCTTCAACATCATAACCATTTCCTCAAACAGGATCTTTCAATCACGGAAATGTCCGCAAACAAAGTCACGGGCCACAGCTAGTAGCTAATAAGTGTAGGTAGGTATTATAACGTAACGTGTGCGTCACGTTTGCACGACGGCTTGTTTGCGTGTAGTTAGCGCGCAGGGACGGTGAAAGTGCTTACGCAATAATGCAGCGCGCCTGCGCCGCTGCTGCTGCAACTTGAAACCGCTTAGGTAAAAGGCACATAATATTACCACTCATTAACTGTACGCTTCATGTTTTGATTATGCTCGAGTTTTGCGAGGTGATCGGAATGCTTGGACACTGCTGTTACATCTCATAGGTAGGTGTGTTTCATTCACTACAGTTTCATTGCCTAGAACTAGAAGAGGTTAGCAATGACATGATAACACTATTACGGTGTTGAGTACCTAATTATTAATACATAATTAGCCTATAAATGTTCCCACTGCTGGGACACGGGCCTCCTCTCTGTTAGAGGGAGTGGGCCGTAATCCACCACGCGGACCCGTGCGGGTTGGTAAATGTCACTTAACTTCGAATATTTTTCTTTGTGTTTACCTACATTTCATGAGTAGGTATTACGAGAATTAAATAAAATGAACCAATAAATAGAATAAAACTAAAGATACATTTTATATTAGCTAGATATTTTTGTGCTATTCTTATTTAAAAAAAACGCCTACGTATAATTCTACTACGATTAAAATTTGTACGTTGTACCTACTTTTTTTTTGGCTAATTTAAATAAACTTTAACGTAACAAATTTTGCACGATAAGAAGGTAGTAAATAGGCATTAAATATATTTTTTTGCGAATGGGAAATCTACAAATGACCCCTCCCGGTCTGGGTGGAGCGGGAGCGGAAGGGAGTGTCAGACTCTTCTGACTAAAACCCACCCATGTTCATCTATTGTAGTCTTCGAATAAAATTTTGATCCCTTTACCCTTACCTTCCCTTTTACCTTTCTGAAGAACATCACCAATAAGGTCACTTTCTAGGGCGCCCTCTCCTGTTGGATGTTTCTGTCCAGCAGGGAAATTGCGTAACACACTATCAGTGGCAATGGGTTTCATTTTGACAGTTTAACAACATTCATTGCGTTATTTGCATTGTTGAGCAGACACATTTTTCGAACTTATGGAGCAATGGATTAGAAATATGCTTCAAAATGATTCAAATTGAGTGTTAGTGTGTTACGCAATTAGGGTGCTGCTATTTTACCGTTTTCTTTGATTTTCTTTCAATAAAACTTCTATCATTGTCACTATCGGCTGCAATTTCTTCTATTTGTAACGTTTTTTACAGGAAGAACCTTTGAGAACTTAAGCAACAAATTTTACGTAAGATTTAACACTTCAAGAGTCATTTGTCTTGTTAGCAATATGCCACACACTGTCCCCAAAACAAAGCGGTCGTGATGATGAATGTTACCTATACAAAAGCAGAGTCACATAAATTAATGTGACTCTCCTTTTGTATAGACAACATCGTGTGAGTGTGACATAATACATTTCGACATTTTCTTGGTAGAGAAAATTTTGTTATCTCTAGGTATATACAGGGTGGGCAAAAATCGTGGATCAAACGAAACAGGGTGATAGTTGGGGTTATTTGTTTTTTGATGCTCTTTGATTATTTCCCCTCCTTTTTATATACTTGTACATATTATTATTATTTTAATACTGTTAGCTTTGAAAATTATGTTACCATAAATAAATAAATCATTATATTATTAATTTATTACGCTATTTAAAAGTGAAAATAAAACAGAATAAGACTGCATACGAAGAATTTATGACATGTATTTTATATGGCATGTATCATATGCATTTATTGTGCATGCACTGCCGAAAATTTAATCAGCAGTTACACGAAGTAAATGTTGTAAAACGAATGTTTCTGCTTTCACGGCCTTTAGAGTATAAAATTAGACACATTTTGGAAGACTATCTATATTTAATTTAAACCCAAATAAAACACTGATATGTTTGACAGATCTTGGCAAGATGAATGTATGACGCTATTAATATAAAAAAACAGCTTTCACACAGCATATGATAAATTACGATCCGGAGCAGATTATACTAAAATATCTAGTGATAGATTGACTTTCATTCATCATTTCATTGTCTATCTTTATAATCCGACATTGACGCAAAGATGAAATCAGTTTAGGTAGGTGAGACTAAATGAAATGAAAATTAGAAGAAAAACTGAAGGCTTTCTCACTTTAAGTACCATTTTACCCTACTTTGTTCTTTACTACTATAAATAAATATATAAATATAAATAAACAAAACAATTGGAGCTACCATTGCGGGAAATTGTCTCAGTTTACGTCTATAGTCTGATGTCACGGTGATGGGCACCGCGCGGCCGGAAGTGACGGCATGGGCACTTAACTTGCCTCGCATTTATTAGTTAGCAAAAACCGAGGTGGTGAGCAATATCAGACAAGAGCATTGATGTAACAGCTGTAGCGCCGCGCAGGGGGACGATACTTTTCTCTCGAGTTTCTCCAGCGGCGCGCGCGCAGTCGAACCTCCGCCGCGGGAAAACACGCGCGTCTTTACCATACCTCTTCAGGTTAACGTATCTTCCTTCACGCTCAACTAACTTATGAGCGAAACTTTAGGATTACATTAAGAAATTTGTGTGAAACCCCAGTTATAAAAAGCGAGCATTGTGTTTGTTGTGTATTTGATAGGCCGATAGAAAGTTGGCTAACTTGTTGCCTGGGTGAACAAACGTATTATAAACACCGTATATTTTGTGCACCAGTGCCGGTGGACTAACTGTGAGGTTTGTTCTATTGACTTTTTAATGCATTAACTACTTAATATTATTTTTAATTACTAACATAAATAACTTATTAATAGTTGTAATTTACTTGACTAGCTTAATGCGATGTTGCTAACACGTTTGCTACTCATCAGCAGGTGACAAACTGCTGAACAAGACTCCATTAATCATTGTTGTAATTGTTTTTGCTATAGCATGGCAAGTAGTTTTATATTTTTAAAGAGACTGACAACCACCTGCTACGAAACGTCTTGGAATAAAAATAATGCTTCACAAAGAGAGTCTGAACTTTCATCAACTTTGGGAAGGAGTGCTGCTTACTTGCAGTATGGTATCGTCTAGCAGCAATGCAGGGGTCCATTTAATACAAGCGACAGGTGACGGCGACAATTCAATAATTTTATACGTTTACATTTTCTGCTTTATTAAACAGCGTGCAAATATTTCGCATTGTCATTTATATTAAATAGGGTTAGGTATGGTTGCACTAAACTACATTATATACAACTTTTCATTCCTGCACGTGCTCTCAATACCCACCTCGTACCTACTGCTTTCCTCGTTTGGCAAATTGAGGATGAAGCTGCTTATATTATCTACTTTTAATAGTGTCAAAATAAAATATATAAAATAAATGTAATATTAACACCAATACGATCCACATTGTTTCCGCTGAGCGCTTTCTTTTTAACCGATTTTAACTGTTAATATTTAAAAGTTTGCGAATCAAAAAGAGGTATTCAAGCACCATGCCTCACATATCTAGATAATTATTTAATTGTACCAAGAGCCGGCAAAATCATATGTTATCTTAATTAAACCTTTCCTAGGTTTAATTAAGATAACATATGATTTTTTAACTTACCTTTTGTTAGAAACCTCAAAAGTAAACTGACGAAACAAGGTGCTAACCACGCTAGCATATTATGATAGCCGTTACAATTGACTGTAAATCATGTGAACGAAATAATAATTTCAAAGAATGGTAGTAATTATCAGAATGTCCTCCATTTCTTTCGTGACCATTGTAGGGAAAACAATCGGCTGTGCTCCCACGACCGCGGCACCGATAGTGTGCACCAACTGGTTTCTTTCGGCTTCTCTTCGCCATTTACCATAATTACGCATTACACGAGACACGAACATTTAATAGGTAACCAAACAAATACACGAATTAAATGATGTTTCGAACGAATAAATTACTTTCATATTACGCGTAAGTAAGAGCAATTTGAGGAAGAGGAAAGTACCTATTATGTACTGCAGCGGTGCAGTGCGCAATGCGCTGGAACGGATGGGGAAAGATAAAAAGAATGCCTTGATAAATGGTACATAAATGAAGGTTTGATTTATGCCTAGCGCAAACGTACAAGTTACAACTGCACAAATCCAAAAAAGTTAAGAAAATTGGACATGTAGAATTTTGTTGCGGGAATGTAGAGTCAAGTATCTTATCGCCCAGAGGACACGGTGGAACACACTGTGGAGGTCTGCCCCGCTTGGGCGGAGCACCGTCGTGTCCTCGTAGAGGCGATCGGCAGCGGCGGCGACCTCTCGCGTCCGGCCCTGGTGCAAGCCATGGTCCGGGGCGAGAGGGAGTGGGAGGCAGTCACTTCCTTCTGCGAAGCAGTCATGCTAACGAAGGAGCTGACGGGACGGATGAGGGAGATGAGGCCTCCCGTCCCAGCCGCCGCGGGGGACGCTCCGCACGGGACGACTCCCGGCCACCGTGAGCGCGGGCCAACGGGCGAAGAGTAATGGGTAGCTCACCGTCCGATCAGGACCAGGTCCGTGCCGGACGGCGCGTACGTGTTCCACGCGCGCCTCAAAGAGATGTCAGCAGCAGAGAAGGGCCGAAGCCTGCCGGGTCAGCGGGATTGTCCGAAAGGGTTACCGCCTGGCCCGGAACATAAAGGGCTAAGGAAGTAACATGGGTGGGTTTTACTCAGTAGGAGTCTGACACTCCCTTCCGCTCCACCCAGAGCATCATTTGATGATTTCCTATCCGAGAAAAAAAAATGTATCTTATTTTCCTATTTTCACGAAAATCTCCGGAGGGCGTGGCGAGCGGCTCGGTCGGATCTTTCATAACTCGATGTTCGCAAATCCAAATGGCAAATGTCAGGAAAAAAACTGCATACGCTTGTTACATTTGACGTTCAATTTACGCAAAGTGGATACTTGTGAGTGCCAAGCATATTGCCGACACGCATTTGCTCAACTCGATTAGGTATGTATCTAGGTTTGAAAGGGGCAAATGGGGCAATAGTGCTTTGAAGGTAATGTGATACTAACTGCCCCTCTACGTGAACCATAAAACATCGTACACCGACGACATACACATGGCCATAATAACCATAAGTCACTGTCAGTATTGTTTTACCAAGTACGTAGGTTCTATAGATTCAGCATGTTTTCTTGCTGAGTTTTTGTTAACAATAAGTTTTTCTTGAGTTGCGGTAATACTTCTGAACATTGTCACTTGTTACAATAGCGTGCATTGTGCGTTACTCACTCAGTTCTCGTTACGTAAACCCTTTACTTAAGTGACATAAATAACGTGAAACGCAATAATTTATCTCCTTTTTGACATAAGTCACACATTAGTTGCGACGAACAAACGCCTAGAAGGTCGATTGATACGTTTCTTGCTCATACGATTCAATACAACCGAAAAAAGAGTTACACATTCAGAATGCACAACGTAAAACAATTGGTGTTGCCGTTCACCGAATGCCAATATGATGAAACCGACTTTACGTGATATATTTTTCAATCAGGCTGTTGGTTTACGAAAGTCTAGCGCGGTATCGCCGAGGTAACGGTTGATGGAGTGCGGAACCTAAAAAATAGGTGTGTATTTAATAATGCTAATGCTATGCAAGTGTGTTTAACGCAAGTGTTTTGTTTTTAACTGGCCAATCATAGAAACAAACATGACAGGTGCTTTCAGGCGTTTAAGTGAGTACCTACGCATAGATCGGTGTCAGACTATCAAGTGCAAGACGCACAAATTGTCCTACTAACCTTCGCTATTATTTACTTCCGCTGTGATGCATGTTATTAAATTTAACTATGTATAATACACGTTATTAGTGTTAACTGTTGTTATTACTGGGACTAGATCCAAGAACACAATTAGACCGTCACCGTTTAATTCAACCTCGACCTGTAAAACACACTTCGGAATGGACTATAGCAACCGGAATAGGCGCTCCCACTTAGGGCCCAAGTGCCTCCATTACAATGAAGTATCAGTAGACAAACAACGTATCTTTAAATAAATCTTAGAGCCCCATTAAAAAGTGATAAACTTCAGATTAATTCGGGATTTGTATGCACAATGCATATTACGATTGTATCTTAGGAACTTAGGTACCGTTTATCATATTAAATATTATATTAGTTCGACGCCCGAAGGTTTGAATCAATGTTACAACTTCCTCTTGATAACAGTTTAAACTGCACTGTGTTATGTAGGTGCAAGGTTGTCTCGGACATTCGCCTTCTATTCATCTTCTTTCACATTCTATTTCTAAATTGCCGCTAATGTAATGGATCCTGCACTGGCCACATTATTAACAAGAGAAAAATGGTGTCTTCAACATTGGTGTTTGATACACACGCGACAACTCGTTGGCCTTTTTCTAAAATAACCTATAGAATCAAGAAAGTACCATTACTTTGTTTTCCTCATAGTTTATGAGCATGGAGATGTGCCTGAAAAATGTAGTTATATAATACGAAATTAGTGGAAAACAGTTTCGAACCGTGACACTGATCACAACTGCTTTATCTCTAGGTAGGTACGTACTTACATGACTTAATATTGTAGCACCTTAGTTTTTTTTTACTTGTAATAATTTTTATATATATTAATTTTCAAAATAACAGTTACATCATTTAAGAGCTAACAATCTAAATTTAATAATATGTAATTACCAGTTTATAAAAAAACTGGCCAAGTGCGAGTCGGACTCGCACACGAAGGGGTCCGTACCACAAGGCAAAAACGCCGAAAAAAAAACACGTTTGTTGTATGGGAGCCCCCCCTGTTTTTAGTATTTGCTGTTATAGCGGCAAGAGAAATACATCATACATTTGTGAAAATTTGAACTGTCTAGCTATCACGGTTCATGAGATACAGCTTGGTGACAGACGGACAGACGGACAGTGGAGTCTTAGTTATAGAGTCCCGTTTTTACCCTTTGGGTACGGAACACTAAAAAGGGAGGGAAGAAAACTAACGAACAAAACAAACTTAGTTTTTGAATTTCTATAATATTCTTATTACGAGAGAAATTTCGAATTCGTTTTCATAATTGATTGACTCAACTGTATCATTGTTGAGATGCTTGAAATGAAAGTAAATTAAAATTAAACTAGATAATTTCAAGGTCCGTTTATTCAACTTATTTAACGCAAACGTAATTTAAATAATTGTTTAGTTCATCTCAAGTCTCGGTTGTTAGAATCTACACAGAAAATATGTTTCGTGACCTAAACATTTAAAAAGGATAAGTTGTATTTCGCTTAAATGTCTTATTAGTATAGGTAAAAGGCAAGTAAGTACATAGACAAATTACTTCTCTGCGGAAGTGATTAACCATAAAACTGTAATCGAACGGTTTTATTAATGCAATTTTGCTAATAAGCAGTCGATTCTTTAATTATTTTGCTATTGTAAAGTCAAACAAACAAACATGTAAGATTATTTTCAATTAAATACATAACATAACATTCACACTTCACGCCTGTAATCCCTGAAGGGTACAGAACTACAGAGGTGTACCTATACTACAACAAGTCCGGGATAAATCTGAAAAGTGGTCAAGTGCGAGTCAACTACTTCCAATATACAGGGTTAGTTTTCAAAGACCAACCAAATTTAAGAGTGTAGTAGAGACCATCTCCATGGGACCATTATCATATTCACGAATAAAAATTCATCCGACCCATACGTTTAGGTCGAGTAGGTATTGAAGTTTTCTGTGGGACAGTTGATAAATTTTTCTCGATTACGATATTGGTCCCACAGTGAAAGTTGTTCAGTTTGATGGTTTGTACCACATATCCGTGGTACCACACCCTTAAATTTAGCTGGTCTTTAAAAACTAACCCTGTATAATTAAATAAGAAACACTCATTTACTATTGCATTTAGTTAAATAATTAACAAATTACAAGTGCATTATTTTTTCGCCGATCTTTACTCAACCATTAACAAGTTTTTCATTTGATTTAATTAATTGAATGAAAAACTTGTTAATGAATCTTGTTAAAATATAAACTGATCACTAGGTCATGATTCTCTGTTCTTCATTATCAGTTAACAATCGTCTAATAATGCCATTATTAATTACAATTACAGATGATATTACGGTGGTAATAGCTTTCTGTAATTACAGTTTAATGGTGGGCAACCGTTAATTTTTGTTATATTGTAACGGGTTCTATGCCATTCATTAGTAGGTATGCATTATAGAAACTACTCACAATGCCTCTGAAGTACAATGATTCTGTATTTATGGATTATTTTTTACCTAAAAAAAAAAAAATCTCAAAATTCTAACCCTGCCCATGTAAAAAAAAATAGATTTTGTTTGAATCCGAGAACTTAATTATATATAGATTTTCAAGAAAATTCGCCATACAACGTGGTAATGCCGCCAGTCTCTTGGATACATTACCAGTTGACAGCGATGCGGCTCAATTTTTCGACGCTATTTTTTAGTTTCTGTGTAGTTAAGTTAGGATTTAATTTTGTTATTTCTAGATTTGTTTAAAGGAAAATTTAATTTATCTTGATTTTATGGCACAAATACTTATCTAAGTAGACTTTTCAAGAAAAAGATCGAATTTTATTTACATTTTATTCATAACCGACAGTCTTTCAACGGTTTACTGTTGATGTTTTTGTTCAACCACATGTAAAAAAAAAGTAATTTAAAAAAATTAAACCGACTTCAAAAAGAAATCAACTCAAAATTATGAAATAACTTTAATTTCGGAAGTCGGTGTCTTGGGATCTGTATTTTAGTTTTTTGCCACCGACTTCCGAAATTAAAGTTATTTCATAATTTTGAGTTGATTTCTTTTTGAAGTCGGTTTAATTTTTTTAAATTACTTTTTATTTCGTAATTTTTAGTTTTTGCACTAGAATTTGACCAAGGTTTTGAGATGTTTTCCCTTTGACACTACACCCGTAGCTCGTATCAATACGCCAGGCCGTCACACTTACACGTATTAGTCCATATCTTGAAAATTACTGAACCGATTTTGATGAAACTTACACTGTTCCCTAAGTTGAAGTAAATGTAAGCTAATACAAAAAAAAATGGTCACGATCCGATTAATAGTTGCTGAGAAATGCGTGGACAAACATACATACATACATACATACGTCTATGAAATTTTGTATATTTGTTTGGAAGCCTTAGTAGATTGTCATATGTGAATATAATGCAATTCCAATAATATTACATACATACGTATCGAATTGATAACCTCCTTTTTTTGAAGTCGGTAATAAAACTTTCGATAAAAACGATAAATAAACCGAAATCATTAATAAACTAGGTACTGTTGTTTTCTTTCTGATTGTCATAGTACTCATAGTCGAAGAAACGTTCTAATTGCCGACTGCCCAACCATTAAACTTTAACTGTTTATGTAATTAATAACAGCTGTCAACAAACCCAAGTTAACATGTTACATTACGTCACCAAACACGTACAATTAGCGTCTACATTTAGTTTTAGCCTTACGTAGTTAACAAGTCATTAGACGGTTTATATAAGAACCAAGAGTTAGGCTATCTGTCTATTTGAGCAGAACGAAAACCGAGGCCGTGTATCTCTATCCAATAGAGAGTAACACCCATTTTCATTTAAAAAATAAAAGAGGGTAGTTGGATTTTCAACGCTCGGCTTAGTGCCGAAAGTTAAAAATCCAACAGTGCGTTTTTATTAATGCATTCATTTTAGTGTCCTGATTTTAGTAGAATTATATAGGTACCTATCCCTTGCCATTTTTTTTTAACCCTTGATTTTCCGTTCCTCATTGCTCATTAAACTTAATACTTACCTACTTAACGCTGTCATTACATGACAAATTAAAGTAAGTTATCTGTAGAGGTCGGGTTGCATAAATGTAATTGGAATATAATTCCTTGAAATATAATTTTGGTGTTCAATTTGGGATAATGATTGTGTTTAAAATAAACAAGATACTTTACAAGGACTCATGTTACGCAAAGCTGAATGCAAAATTCCATATTCTGTAGAGTTCTACTATTTTAAAATTCTTAACATTTTATCCATTTAACGGTTTGGCCTGTTCTTTAACTGTTTGGGCAACTTATGACTTATAATGCTTGCTACCTTTTGATGCTTTAAATAATAGAAATAATATGTAGATACAATAATATGGCATTGAAAAAATCGTCCGCATCTTTGTCAACAGGAAAAGTACCCAAAAGGCTGGCAGCATTGCTACGATGTATGGCGATGCTGATTCTTATAGACACGTGTGATAGGGTTACGTGATGGATTGCTTAATTTATTTAAATTCAGGTTCACAGCAACTCTGTCTGCTGTTATACCAACACAGTTGTCTTTCTGTTTTATGTAATTTGTCATGTCTTAAAATATATACTTTATCTCCAAATCGTCAACATTTTGGATGTTATCGAATGGTTTCTGTGTCACTAGGTACTGCAAAATACATAATATTACGAAACAGCTTTCCAAGAAGTTGATTTAAAACCCTACTTTCTACTGGTTATTGCGCGATCGCAGAATAAATATTCTTTATGATTCAGTAAGAAACAATATTTAAAGAACGTATTCTTTGTCGTCAATATAAAGACATAATAAACGAAATGTTTTCTTTAAATTACACCAGAGAAACCAAGCCACGCTATTTACTCAAAAACCCAGTTAGTAATACATATTCACCTATAGATATCGGTTTACTACATTATTAATTATAATAAACCAGTTAACTAAGACTAATACTTACTAAATTATAAAAATAATATTAATCATAGTAGCACCTCCTAAACCGAGCGCGTTGATGTCTTTTATACGTAAATTAACATTCTAATACAACCAAATTACGTAATGAAACCTTCTTACAATTTTTTTACGTTTTAGTACATTTTTGTCATTTTGTATAGTATTTTTACGTTTATTCATGAATCTAACAATATGTAATCTTCCCTGCTACTTATTTGTAACCCATAGGTGTTTTGTAACTCAGTTGCTAAGTGCCCATGCGCAATCATGCCTAACCATCATGTAACAACTGGTTACTATCGTAAAACAGGATTTAGAATCTACTCTACTCAATACGTTCACCAGCAGATATTTATCAGCTAAACCATTGTTTTAACACTTCTAAGCTCGTAAACTGCAATTTAAAACATACTCATATTTAGGGTTACCATCCGTCATGAGTCATGACCAACTTTCTGGCCTCCCGTCCGAGCTTTGTCATTTGTCCGGGCTGTTGTACATGAGAGGATTATTTTTCGGTTATATAAAAAGTTCAGTGAGTAGGTACAGAAAAAATAAACATTAAAAAGTGTTTTTTTTTTGCAAACGTCCGGCATTTTAGGACTTTATTTTTTTTTAATGGTAACCCTACTAGTATGGCGGCCTCATATTTCTATAGTTATTCGTATCGAGGTAACTAGGTATATAGCTAAACTAACGGGAATCGACTTCTAACAAACGTTATATTCTGTACCTACTGCAAACTCTAAACTCATTCATATTTCTAACAGAATAAACTTTCTATATTTAGTAATTCATTGCTTTCAGAAACGATTAATTATTTATTTTGTTTTTGTTTGACATTGATGATACCTGTGAGAAGTAATTTCAGTAAATCTGACTGGTTTTTTTATGTGCTAGTAAAAAATGAGAAAATGTATAATGACTAGCTACTATTTTGGAATCAGTGGATTTCTCTAAACTGCTCTACTCTTCACCTTCGTGTTTCCGGCACGACCGTATTTCAGATCTAGTTGGCCTAAAACTTGGCCCTTCCACGGCGTCGTCAGTGGCAGCAACCTCTGTCACATTGATTACATATTTTAGGACACAGAGTGCAGGTTAGGAGGTAGAGCATAGTTTGCGACATGCATAGCTCCACATCTATACCCTACTACAGTTCTGTCGAGGTAGCCATTGCGAGGTTGGAGTTACATTTCCCCACTTGTGTTCAGAGACGGTTCATGGACTTCCAAGTGGACCACGAAAGGTTACACCCTGCCAGGAGATGCTCCTTTGGTGGCAGATAGTAGGAGGGGGAAGAGTATCCTGCCACAATTCGAAACGGGCGTCGTCGGCCGGGTTCGGGTGTCAGTCTGGTCTACTTACATTATAGGTTATCCTGCTATCCCGCAGGATCCTTTAAAAAGACGTTTGAGCCTTTGAAAAAGACTTTACCATACAATTATGGTTCCCACTGCTGGGACACAGGCGTCCTCTCTGTGAGAGGGAGTGGGCTGTAATCCACCACATGGGCCCAGTGCGCGTTGGTAGATCCCAACTAGCACACTAGTGGCAATAGCAGCCTATTTTGCAACTTTTAGCTGTACAGCAGCGCTTTAGGGGTTCAGAAAGTGGTTTTAAGTTCTACTATTGCTTCCGTAACTGCTCATAGCTGTAAATATCACTAGGGGTAGCAGAAACTGAACCAAATGCCACTCTAGGTTTTATAAGAGTTCATTTTACAACCCATTTGCCGTCTATAGCTTTAAAAGAGAGTTAAAAAATGAACGTTAAAGCTTAAAGCTGCTAAAAAGCTTCTGTTGCCGCTGCTGTACGCTTCAGAACTGCACAAAGACTTTAATTGCAGACTTTTTAACGGAACTGTTTATAAGATATATTTATCACTGTTCTGCCACTGAAAGTTTCATTGCAGAAGTGATTTGTTCTTTTGCGCAGACTTAAGTAGGAATTTGATCGACTCTTTTACTAATAGTGACATTAAGGCTTCACAATAGAAGCAGGAGAGTAATGGACATTGCCTACTCATTTGGATACATTCTGCTATTTTTATTGGAGAAATCACATTTTATAAAATATTTAAGCCAGTTTAAGAGAGATATGGATCTGAAAGCATGGAAGTTCTTACAAAGAACTGGTGGATATCGTAAGAAAGTACGGAGAGTTTATCAGAATATGCAGAAATTAAAACCGGCCAAGTGCGTGTCGGGCCACGCACAGTGTAGGGTTCCGTAGTTATAGCCCGTTATCACAATATAGTACGTTTCTGTTGTTCTTTATTCTGAATATAATTGTAATGGTAAAGATAAGGAGTTAATGGTTATAATAACAAAAATCGACTTTAAATTTGAATACCTTGCAAGAAAATCTTAACACTTCGCCTCTTGTATAATTGTATTGGTGAATTGAAATAAAAAAAATATTTGAGATAAAATCAACTGGTTTTATTGGCAAATTGGCCCATAATTGACATTATTAAAATAATTAAACTAGGTAAATTCTAAAATAACAACAGTATAAACAATATTTGCACAACATTGTGTCTTTTGTCTCATTCTCTTCATGTGTCTGATATGGTGAATCGAAACAGACCAAATATTTGAATCAAGAACAACATGTTTCTTTGGAAAATTGGCCCTTACTTACATAATAGACATAGTCAACACGTTTATTAATAATAAAAATAAATATTCGGGACATTTCACACACACAGACGCACTACGAACTACGCCAACAGGCCTGTCAAACTAGGATAAGTCTAAAGTAGCAATATAAATTAATCTACGTGTATGGATATAAATTTCAGTCTTATTAGTTATACCACCTCTATATAATCAGTGTTTTTGTTCGGCCAGTGTAACATTCCATGTTTTTCCCACTTAGATGGACAGATGCAAAGTTCTTGTTTATTTTGTTGTTCATTATAAGTTTGAATTATTTTGAAAGGCATTCTGAAAACATGGTAAGACATAGTAAGTGTTAAACAATTGAAAGAGCGAAAGTATAGAAGCAGCTACAAATGATCATCGTATTTTAGGGTTTTCAACGAGTTCTACGGATCTCTAAACAAATAACCATTAGTATGGTTCGATATCTGCAGTAAGTACGAAATAAAAGTGATTGTAAAGACTTGAACTGCATTAGTGGTACAGGTATTACTTGGACCTTCAGAAGAGAGAAATTTAGCGCTTTGACGCGCAGAGAGGAAGTATTAAGGTTGAAGTTGCAAGTTAAAGCTGCTTCTCATAGACGACATGTTTACAAGACAATTATTTATCATTACTTGAGAAATTTATAGGTTTTTATCGCAATTTGTAGTAAAATATAACTAAACATAGAACCAGCAACTTACTAAATACAAATGTAGTCAAGTATGTAATTTCAATATCGTGTAGTATGTGATATAATAATATTTATATAATAATATTTTACATATTTTACGATATTCTGAGGTAATTATTGAGGCGCGTTAAAAATACTCCAATAATATCAACTATATGCACGATAAACTGATCTGCGTTTGTAGCCACTTGCATATAATACAAAATATATCTCAAAAACACTTACCTTCACTTCACATAATATTTATTTGTATTCAGTAATGTCTGACTCAGGAACAACAGATGTATTTAATAAATGAGAGACTAGAAGGTGAATGATCAGTGATCCTTTATTCGTTCAGTTATACCTGTCATTCATTCAATAAGCGCCACAAGAGCTTTAGTGTGGTGTTAATTATTAGTTGCAGCTCCTGTAGCGCTTTTATGCCACTATTATGAAGTTCTAATGGAACTATAGATTGCAAAAAGTTGTGCCCCTTTGGCTCCAAAGCGGCTGCATAAGGTCTGTAGTGCACGCTCTGGCGCTTGAGCTTGGCGCCTTTGGGAATAATCGGATTAGCTCCAAAGCTCTTAAGCAACCAGTTTGTGCTAGTTGGGATGTCACATGTCTTAATTTTTTTTTTTGTTCTAGGTCATCCCGGTTCCCTCACGATGCCTGTCTTTTCCTTTACCGTTTTGAGAGCATTGTTAATGAAATAATTTAGACAAAGTAAAGCGCCTGTCTGGGTTCGAACCTACGACCTACAAGTCGCGGTGGTTACCACTGATGGGACACCACCGCCGGTTTATCCTTACTTATGTCTTTCAATGATTTAGCTGCAATTGATGGACCTTCCTCTTTTTCCAAATCAGTTTGTTCACCCTGATATCTAATGTGTGTGACCTGTTTTTGTCTACTTTTCCTCTTACGAATATTAGATTGATGGAGTAGGCAGAGTTCGATTTTTAATTTTTTTTTTTATTTGGAATTTTTCGACATCTGAGGGGCAATTCTCGTAATTTTCAGAACGTTCACAGTCAGGATATCAGTCTCAATCTGTCAAAAAACCCCTAATTTCCCTACATTTTGACAAGTTTTTGACATTTGTTTGTCGCCGAGATGAGACTTTGAACGTTTTAAATTACGAGAATTGCCCTTCTGTTGATGTTGGACAGTCGTATAACAATGACATGATGGCTTTTTTGCATATTATACATACATATAAATTATAAAATATGTATGTATATTTTTACATAATTTTGTAGTGATTTTTTCGTAATATAAGGAACTCTTCTGCAAAATTGCATGCTTCTACACCCAGCGGTTTAATCTGTGCGTTGTCCGTCAATGTCGTCAAAAAATTTTCTATTACCAAGAACTTAAAATGAATAAGTAAGGAAAAAACTCAATAAACTACTCACACTTCTACGTGCTTTTACTTCCGAAATAACTCAGTGAAATAAAAAGTAAATGTCGGAAACTGTAGCGACAAAAAGATAAAGACCACATTTCAAAAAGAATTGGCGAATTAACTTATCGTAGTAACTGCATGTGGGAGGTTCATATTTTCTCAAAACTTTCATCTACACTAAGTTAACACCGAAAATAACTTCTACAAACTGAGATTCGAAAGAAAAAAGACTCCGTTAATTTCTTTATAATTATGTTTTCACGTGACTTTAAAAACCTAAAAAAAAATCACTGACAGAAAGCCGCTAAACTTAAGTGGGACTGGGCCGGACATGTCTGCCGCATCTCAGATGACAATTGGGCTAAGAGAACCACCGATTGGGTCTCACAAAACGCACGACGCCATCGTGGCAGGGCCTAGACGAAGATGGCGGGACGAGCTTGACTCCTACCAAAAGGACTGGTGCCGGCACTCGCAAAAGACAGAATCGTGTGGAAAATAGATGGGAAGCCTTTTCCCTGTGGGACAATACAGGCTAGTTAGTATGTGACTTTAATTAAATTTGGTGCCTAGAAGGACATGTGAGATGACCCTATAACTTACCTCACAAAAAGTATCTGTGCGTTCCGCACGCTGGATTGTTGCAGCCTTGACATAATTGGTATCACAATCGCTAATCGTTTAATTAATCTCAGTACCGTCAACTTTTATAGCAGAAATCCATGCAGGAAATGGTCAGTATTAGTCTCACTTCCTTCAAACTGTAAATAAACACGTGTTCATGATAAAATAGGGAACAGAAATAATTTAATTGTCAGTTTGTCACAGTTATACTGACCGAATCTGATAACACGGAAAGCAGCACCCTAATTGTGTAACACACTTTCAAGCACAATCTGAATCATTTTGAGGAATATTGATAATCCATTGCTTCCTTTGTTAGAAAAAATTGTTTGTTCAACAACGTAAATAACGCAATGAATGTTGTTGTACTGTCAAAATGAAAGCCACTGCTACCTACTGTTAGTGCGTTTCGCAATTACCCCGCAGGACGACTGATGACAAAGAAATATTAAAGACTTAGATGATGATGGTGTTTGATGTTCTTCATTTATTTGAACGTGAAAGTGTCTTGCTTGATTTTCTACGTCAAGCTCAGTAAATGAGGTAATACCAGCCAACGCAAACGAAACCACACAAATGAATCGATGCAGCCGACGATAAAACGTGATTTATTTGTTGTGTCAGTGTCGTATCATCGTATGCATCCAGTGTCGTTTCGACTTTCACTAATTGTAACTAAGGTACGCCCACCGGCCGGTAACTACCAGTAAGCTTAAATCATGCGATAAAATCCACTCGTGCAAAGAACATTACCACGTAGGCTTGATAATGATACCTTACTCGCTTACAAACACAGCGTTGGATTCTGATCCTTGCGTGTATACCGGAATGTTTTGATTTTATAATAGTGGCCGCTGCCCAAACGTCTCGAGGTCGTGCTGAGATGTATTTGAGTGAAAGTTGTGATAAGCCTCCCCAAAGCTCGGGCGCCGGTCACTGTCTCGAGTCTGTATCATTCGTTTTGTTCAACATGACCGCTTCGAAGCTGATGGTTGATCAGAGCTAATCAGGTGTTTCAAAGTGAATCGTGTGACAAAATTCTGTGTTATTAATTTCGTTTTTAGAAACGTTACTTTTTACGTCTTTTTTCTGGTAATTACAATTTCGCATGCTTAATTGTTACCTTCACACTCGATTTTTTATTAGCAAACTGCAATATTCCGCACAAGTTCCATTTAAATAAACACAAAAAGTAATTAAATCGAATTCAAAAAGAAATTAACTCAAAATTATGAAATAACTTTAATTTCGGAAGTCGGTGTCTTGGGATCTGTATTTTAGTTTTAGTTTTTACCTACCTTTTTTTGTGAATATAATGCAGTTTCAATAATATTACATAGGTACATACGTGTCGAATTGATAACCTCCTTTTTTTTAAGTCGGTAAAGAGATGAATGACATGTCACTACCATGGCCCATTCATAACATCTAGGTATATTATCATGTTGTTTTAGACACTTCTTCATGAATAAAAGATGTCAAGTGAATCATTTATATTTTATGCTAATTATATCGGCCGCTGAATGCAACATCAACCCAATACTAATCCCAATTATAATTGTATGCTTTTCTTACTTCTTGATTGTCGAATCCGGTCATCCGATCTCGTCACGTGTTTACATAGCATAAGCATAATCAGACTATAACGTTCCCACTGCTGGGACATCCTCTCGGCGAGAGGGAGTGGGCCGTAATCCACCATGCGACCCCAGTGCATGTTGGCAGATGTCACATGTCTTTAAATTTTTGTTCTAGGACATGCCGGTTTCTTTACGATGTTTTCCTTCACCGCGCGTTTTGAGAACAGCGGTGATGAAATCATTTACACAAAGTAAAACGCCTGCCAGGTTTAGATAGGTTTTATTTATTTAGCCTTTTGTATTTATTTTCTCACAAGAACAATGTCAAGTACCTACTTGACTTAATCGAAATGAATTATCGTGTTTGTTTTTACTATAAATAACAACCAATCAATAATGTTCTTTTACAGATTTAAGTAGAAATCAATTTTACAATCTTAAATAAAAGGCTGTGTGTGTTGTATTAATCGTGGAGTCTCCAATATATTTTCTGACTTGCGTTTCGTGTTAGCAATACAAACAGCGCGGATTTCCTCTGAAATTATTTATGAATGCACATCTTCTACTGTAATATTTATTTTATTAGGGTTTCGTACCCAAAGGGTAAAAATGGGACCCTATTACTAAAACTCCACTGTCCGTCTGTCATCAGGCTGTATCTTATGAACCGTGATAGCTAGACAATTGAAATTTTCACAGATGATGTATTTCTGTTGCCGCTGTAACAACAAATACTAAAAACAGAATAAAATAAATATTTAAGGGGGGGCTCCCATACAACAAACGTGTTTTTTTCGACGTTTTTGCCTTATGGTACGGAACTCTTCGAGTGCGAGTCCGACTCGCACTTGACTAGTTTTTAAAGAGAACCGTGGGCTTTAGAATGATTTACCAATCTGAAATATAGAAATCGATTAGACAAATACTCCTGTTTTCTCAAAAAAAACAAAACGGACTGAGTGAGCTAATCAGCCTTATGAATCAGCATCACAAATACGGACAGTTTTCACGTCGATGCTCTAACTATAGCTTCGATACGATTCCCAACACTAATTGTGCGGACAAACAGAAGAAAGTCTCAGCAGTGCACGATTTACATAACCGCGGTCGAGACGCAGGCGCCGATATTTCACGTCGGCCTACGCATACAAATGCTAAATAGGTTCTCTCATTAAAAGTACCTAACTAACTGTAATTAAAACACTTTTACGACCAAACCATTAAATCCACTGTAGACTTCTATTTTCCGTAAATTAAGAATTGGACGATGATGTAAACAACGATTTTTTCTGGTCTACCAAAATTATGTCACAGCAAAAAATAGATACAGCTGTATTTTGTGGTCACAGTGAATGGGCAATTGCTTCAAAGTATCTTGCTACTTACCGGCAACTGTTTCCGTATCATTAGCTTCACTATTGTTTTTTTTTTTTATTAGTACCTACTTAACTCGGAAATTCCAGTATTCGATTGTTCTTCAAGAACTTTTTTGCGTCAAGTTTAAATCGTACACGTAGAACTGTGACTCTGTCAGTTATGTATCAAAAAAATCTTTTCATTAGCAACAATTTTTCGCTAACCTTCGGACTCTAGGCTGAATTAAAATTAAATGTCTTTTTAAACCCGTAAACACAACCTTGAAAAACTATTTTATTTATTAGTCTGTGCCTTGACGCTAATATAACTAAAGACATTATTTGTGTATATGTCGCAGCCAACTGGTTAAATTAGCCGTTTAGTTAACCGCCTAGCTTTTTAACTAAACGGCAGCCGTTCAACTAACGGCCTGAATAATATTCAATTATAGTTTAGGTTGTGGAATCAAGCGCGAGCCGAATTGGTCGCAGTAACTAAGTCAGGGCACCCCGACCAAATGGGTTAGGTCAGGTTAGAACTGTGATAAACTGCGTGCGAGCCGAGAGAGCGAAGCGAGGCGAGCACTACTTCCAAAGGCCAGGCGATTAACTAAACGGCTAATTTAAGCAGTTGGCTGCGACATATACAGGGTTATTGGAAAAACACCAACAACCTCTTAAAAGGTCATTATACCTACTCATCATCATGAACAACTTTTACTATGGGACCAAACCTGAAATCGCGAAAAAATAATCAGCTGTTCTGTTAAGTTCGTATAATAACTCGTCAAAATGTAGGGAACAGCAGATTTTTTTTTACCGGTAACCCTGACAAATATAGTTAGGTAATTTCCTGGTTAACGGATGAAAACACTCCTCGGCCATGATTATGTCGTTGGAAATGAAGCAAATGCTTATTAACTGCAGTAAGTGCTGATTAGCCATCACACGGAAGGAACAGCTACTCAACAGCATGAATGCAATGTCGGATGTACCTCTAGTTGCGTCAAGAAATACGATGGCGAAATAAATTGCATTAATTTAATATTATTTGTATCAGTCATTTATTCAAATTATGCTGAGAACCAGCACTTTTCGAACATCAAAATTACATAAGGCAGTCCCCCAAAACCCAATGCCCTCCCTTCAGTCATTTTAATCGGTGCTATTCATCGTTTTGTAACATGTTATTGTCATTCCTGGATGTGGAGGTTTCTTTTGGTAGGCCACATCAGGAATTCAATATAGATTATAAGTTTTTGAAGCTCCAATCTGATTACCTCAAATTCGCCCTCCATTTGAGTGATTTCTCAATTTCAAATAGGATGGCTG
The DNA here is from genome assembly GCA_948474745.1 of Oligia latruncula. Classification (NCBI taxonomy): domain Eukaryota; kingdom Metazoa; phylum Arthropoda; class Insecta; order Lepidoptera; family Noctuidae; genus Oligia; species Oligia latruncula. The sequence goes on along the minus strand of OX419686.1, from coordinate 6,965,473 downwards.
ACGTAAGATTGGTCGCAGTAGGGAGTTTATAAGTGCTCTATGCAGTGCCCGTCTTTGGCAAAAGCAAAAACCTTACAAGAGAACACGGCTATCCGCCGTGTGTGTAGTTAAATATGCCTACACATATAGTTAACACATATTTCAAAGAAAACGTGAACTCAGTAATTGCTTAGTTACCGTTCACATCAAATTCAGGTGATTTCTAAATTACTCGTCGTTTTATCCCAATGCAAAGAAATAAGAGAACTTCTTTGTGTATTGTAGAGATGTAGTTCGGCGCTGCTTTCCTCTATTTTTAATTTCTTGGCACAATGGAAATGTGGAACACAATTGCTTACAATTTACAATCCATTTCACTATTTCAATTACTTTGCATTCGACTCATTCCTCATCTTTTTATTACGATTGCAACTTCCTTCGATAGATTACTCTTTCACATTGAGGTTAATTATTTCAATGATCCAAAAAATAATTATTTATTCTAGTAAATGTTACAAGTAAAAGTTTTTGTTCCCACTATTGACTCCCACACTAAACGAAAGATAGTGTGTATTTGACCTACAATTAAGTATCACTAAGTACCGACTTACTACGCACGACGACAATGACCCTGATGGTGGGACTCTTTGACATTGTGTCCGCATCATAAACTGACATAGGCGACATCAATGTAACTTTTGCCTGAGAGACCTGTGAATCTTACGAGTAATGAACAAAGAAGTAGGACAGGCTTATTGCTGAAGACAGTGTAAGCTGAAAGTTGGTACAGGGCTTTACAGACGAGAAAGCGACGTCAGAAAGCGCTTTCGGACTGTCTGAGAAAGTTTAAGGCTTACATTTATTGCCTTCATACAATGACTCACAGGAAAAACCTTTTTGGAACGTAGTTTCTTAACGCAGCTTGCACTAGGAGTTGACTGGTAGAAATCGTCACGTAAGGAAAAAGCGTTATGCCCCCAGCGTGAGACTTTCTCTCTCTCTATCTGTCTCTTTGTATTATACACCTACGAGTATGTGTGCGTTTTTTGTAGAATTTAACATTTAACTGTACGTGGAGCTAATACATATTTTCGATATAAAGATAACTAATAAGGAATATACCACACCACTTAAAGAACAATAGGCGTCATATAAATAAAGCGCTCTCTCATTAAAACGGTGGTAGAGCAACAGTTTTAATGAAATGCGCGATCAAACGATACGCGAACAGAAAGTAATTTCAATGCAGCCGTGCCGCATGGAATCGTTAAAATATCTGTGAATACTGCTTTCGAAGTAGTCTAACGTAAAAAATTAGCGGGCCAGAATAAATAAACATTACAAATGATATTTGGCTTGACTGTACTTGTCATATTTTGAGAATAGTCTTGAAAGGATTTAGATCCACGAGACCTAAAAAATACTCGTCAATCTAAGTTCGCGAGCAGTTGTAGCCCAGTGGTAACTTATGAGTTCTGTTCTCAAAACGGTGAAGGTAAACATCACGAGGAAACGGGCATATCCCAGAAACCAAAACTCGAAGACATGTGACATCTACCAACCCGTACTAGGCCCGCGTGGTAGATTATAGCCCACTCCCTCTCGAAGAGAGGAGGCCTGTCTCCCAGCAGTGGGAGCATAATAGGCTGATCATGAAACTTAAGATCTTTGGATCCACCATCTAAATGAGATCATAAGTACTTGAAAATCCTACTGGACCCATTATTGGAACCAAGCAATAAAACCAACATTCCGAAAGGAAGTAATTGTACCTAAACTCGTCAAAATTATTCTAAGTCAAGTTATTGCAATGCCTTTAGGATACTGGTGGGGCTGCCCCGTTTCTGTAGTGCGTCAGGGATATACGCAGATGCGCATGTAGATTGCTTTTACGCAACAATGCGTAAAAGGTGCGCTTCCCAGGTGCGCAGGGTTTGGGGGGCTCCTTAAACGTGGTTGCGAGTAGCCTTGACTATGTTTACGTGGGTCACTGTTGTGCCGTCTCTCATGAGATGTCGCAACGGTGACCAACCGTTATTTCTTGTGTTTTTGTTTAGTGTCTGTGCTTACTATAGTCGTAAGTTTTACTAACAATCTTGTTTGAGTCTTGGTCACTGTAATCAAGAAAAATTCTATTCTATTGCATTTTGATATGTTTTCGCAGTTATTTCTTTGTCTAAAACATCGTTAATCAGCCACACATTCAGCCTTGTGTGTGGTTGTCCACATCCATAAACTCAATGACCTTTTCTTACTGGAATAATCAAAACATAGATTTTCCATCACAACCAATAATTTATGGCTCATTTTTAAGCTGACTTCAATTTAAGGCTTCATAAAAAATCGATTATGCAGAACGACTTGTGTCGTGTGGCGATGTACAGTTCATAAGCTTCTTGTTGTATTTTAAACAGTGTAACTACAAAGTTTTCAACTGTTGCATGACTGGTCGTAATTTGAAGCAACGTTAGAATGTCTTGTTGTAAGCATTTGTCCATTAATACGTGAGATGTGTTTTGAATTCTGCTTGTTGATACGTGCTAGTAAGATTTTGGTTGCATGTGTATAATTATAATGATTTTAAAATCAACACGAAGGTGTGATACTGATAGCCACTCGATTTAGACACAAGCCTAAAAAATCCAGAGCGGATAAGTCTCTTCAGGGACTATCTGAAAGGACTCATTTTAGAACACAAAGTTGCGTACGTTTGGTGACTATCGACTGTAGGAAAGTTCACTGAAAAAAGCGCGCTGTTGGTTTTTTAACACTCGGCTGAGGGCCGAAAGTTGAAAATCCAAAAGTACGCTTTTATTTTGCACTAGCTGCGCCCCGCGGTTTCGCCCGCGTAAGTTTCGATCCCGTGGGAACATCAGGATAAAAACTATCCTATGTCCTTTCCCGGGACTCAAACTATCTCTATACCAAATTTCATCTAAATCGATTCAGCGATTTAAGCGTGAAGAGGTCACAGACAGACTGACAGACACACTTTCGCATTTGTGATATTAGTATGGATGGATTCATCTAGGTGTCGTCTAGTGTTAGTGAAAACGGCCATTATAGTAATTGGATACGAAAGTTTGAAATCAATTGAAGTTATCAATTAATTCCAGCCATCTATCTAATTTAGGTTAGGGGATAATAAAAGCTTAGTTAGGTATATAGTAGCAGTATACAATAACTACTTCCCGTTTACTCTACCACCGTTTCGAAATGTTAAAGTACTTATCTAAAGTAGTTTCCACTTGCCTAAGTTAAGCCGTGTCTGAGAATTTAAGGAAGCCTTACACAGTAATTAAACAGTATAATTAAATGCCGTTGCTAGTCCAATTATAAGAAACTGCTAGCAGATTACAATCATGTATGAATTTTACACCAAAAAGCTGATATTACACTCAAAGCATTTTCTTCAATAAAATCATTTACAGTCACTTTAGAGTTGAAACTAGTTGCTCTTTCCAAAGCGTGGTAGGCTTTTAAGGAGGCAAGAAACATCAAAATATTGTTCACAGTAAGTGCAGATCTAGATTCACTTCGCCGAAGAGTAGTAAAAAAATCAGATAATAATGTGGTAATAGGACAAAGCCAGCAATTGGATCCATTTGCTCAAATTACTCGAATCCAGTTACTGGCTATTATTCCAGTTTGTCGTCGGTTTGAGTGGGCAGCGGGCAGTCGACTGTGAAATTGGGACGTGATTGCTGAACCACGGTTTCAGGTCAATAGCTTCGGCCGACATGTTTGTACCCATAGCCCATGGGTCAATGAATAGATGATGTTCGCTTACACCGCCATATCACTTTTATGGGAAAGAAAGTTCCAAGGTTTTTTTCTTTCACAATGATGTAAAAATGTATGCACTGCATTTCTCGGTGGGAGAGGCTCATTAAAACCAACCTGTTTAACCCATTTCAAGAAAGACAGACTTTAACTTCAAAGATTAATAAAAGCGGCTTTTCGTAATAATTTAATTCAAGCAGTCAACTTGTTTGATGAAGCTTTTTCTTCGTTAATCGTAACCAAATAATAATTTGCTTTACCTGGACACACCTACATGAATCAACCATGATAATTATTTTTAAAGGCTTGGCGACAGATTTCAACAGAATTCTTAATAACAGCTTATTACGACTAGCATAGGTACTGCAGGCACTACATCCACGGGTAAACATATATTTTTGTCATTCCAAAAGGCACATAATTGTTCGCGTTAAATTCGAGGCAATCGAGTATTTTTACCGACTTTTTATTCTTATTTTAATTGCCTTTTACCAGCATACCGGTTCCTACAGGCGGAGTTGGCCTCAATCAGAGTTCGTTTCTAAGCCTATAATTTCACGAAATGAAGTAATAATAATAATAGGACTTTGCATGGAAATAAATTGACAGGTTAATTAAATCATTTTATAAAAGGTCTCAGTAATACATAATTTCTGCCTATCCCCATGAGAAGAAGGCGTGAGTTTTTACCGAGTTTACAAAAAGGAGGAGGTACTATGTTCGGGTGTTTGTATGTTTTTTTTTTTTTTTTTTTTTTTTTTTGTATGTTTGTTCATCGATTACTCCGCGAATTGCCGACGGATTTTCAAAATTCTTTTTTAGTTCGAAAGTAGATAGTTCTGAGGTGGTCCCATTGTCACCAAGATAGGATCTGATGATGGGATCTTAGAGAAATCGAGGGCAACCCTCAAATTTTATAGGCTCACTTATTGTTTTTCGCATATTTTATGAAGTATCTTGTGTATTTGTGTATGGCTGTCACCATCTCAGGTAGCTGGGCTGATGATGGAAAGTACAACTCCTTAACACTAAGAAGTTACTCGAACAGGCAAGGACTGTTTTAGTAAATTGTTTTGATGTTTGATAGGGCATTTGCCACATTTGGACTCATGACCTGATGCTGCAATCAGGATAGTCTGCAGAGTACCTAACTCCTCGACAACTAACAGCAGATATATCGTGTTTAGGCTCATTGAAAAGGGCTCGATGTGTGGATAAACGTACTGTTGCTGAGGAACACCGAAGACCTGATGCTGAAGCCAGGAGCATCAGAAAAAGTACAAACCTTGAAATTACAGCACCGTAGTCGTGTTTGGGCTCATTTTAAACAGGACTAATTTTTTAAGTTCAATGCAATGTTGACATAAGTCTGGCCTGATGCTGCAGCCAGGATTATCAGCATCTAATCTAAAAACTAATAAAAGGAGAACTCCTCAACAATTAACGTCCCAGCATCGAGAAAAGGAATATTTTATAAAAAGGCGATGGGCAAGTTGACATTAGGCTATTGTAACTTAGATAAATTATGAATAGACCCACTAAAAAGCGAGAAATAAAAACTTTTTAACAAAAAGAAAACCGACTTCCAAAAAAAACACTACAAACTGAAAAATAACTTTAATTTCGGAAGTCGGTGGCAAAAACTAAAATACTGATCCCTAAGACACCGACTTCCGAAATTAAAGTTATTTTTCAGTTTGTAGTGTTTTTTTTGGAAGTCGGTTTTTTTTTTGTATGTACAGACGCCAGCACATCAAGCTACCCGAAACTGTCAAATTTTCCCAATCAACTTTGAGCCTTATACTTTAGCGATAAAGTTGAAAATCTATTAAAGAAATTTGAGAGATTGTAGTAGCTTGATGTGCTGGCGTCTGTACGTATATGTGGCAAGACAAGACCACAGATTACTGAATAGACTGTCTCGTAGCAGAGAGTACTTAATTAATTATGGTTACAAATATAAAAAGAGGCTCTCAAAACTGGTCCTTTGCGCGGTTTTCGATCTTGGTCCTTTTATGCTTACATCCGTTTAATGTTTGGCTATCTTTATTTATATTTTCGTGAAGTTGTACCTCGTTCAAGGTTCAATTCGTCTCAGTGTATGCTTATATTTTTGTCCTTTGTCTTTATAGGATTTTACAATTGCCAAAATATACAAGCAATTAACCGAGACCCCTCCATGCTTCAGAAAGCACGTTAAGCCGTTGGTTTCGGCTGTCACTCATAGATCTTTCAGTCACAGTCGTTACGGATAGTCAGAGCCCAAAAAGACTGACAACCAGTATTACCAAGGGGTATCGTGTTACTCAGAAACTGGGTTTTGGAGGTCAGATAGGCGCTCTATGTAAAATACTGGTATTCAGCTGCATCCGGTTAGACTGGAAGCTGACCCCAATATAGTTGGGAAAAAGCTAGGCAGATTAATCCGTATAAAAATCTACCGCATAAAGACATAATGAATCACAAATCAGGTTAGCTTGTGGTAATTAAATAAAAATCAGCGTGTCTGTTTTACTTTACGACAATCAGCATTCAATCCACGATACTGTATAGACTGTGATACTACTCTATCTGTGTTTAGCATTCATAGAATCTCCGAAACAAAACATTGTTTCATAACGTATTGTATTTGTACCACAGAACAAAGTATGGGAACTTCTGCACGGACTAGGAAGCTGTCGTTAATGATATAATTAGCAGTCGAGAGATCTTTGACACCGCATTGTTTAGAAGTTGCTATTATAAAGCGGCTGTTAGCACCTTAATGAGTCTTCTAACTGTTGTGTACATTTGCGATATAATCATTTAACACCATATTAAACGTTTGTACCTACGAAGTTATGTAGTCAATGAAGGTTGAACCTTGTTATGGAAATCAATGTTAAGCTAGTAAAGCGTCATCAATGTATTACGTGTTTTCATTTGTACAAAGAACATTTGAAATGGTTTGATACTGACTATTATTATGGAGTAATCAGAAACAAATACAATACAGGATCTTACTGAGAATGATCAATAAAACGGTATTAGAACTTTTCAATACAGCCGTGAACTAAGCCACTGTCAGAATCGTGTGTTTTTCTGCCGATATTGCCCAATCGTTATTTTTGTACAAAAAGACACCTTCAAAACTGAGTAAGGCAGTTTTGTAAGCCTGCACAGATTTCGACGGGATAGCACATAAGCACCTACACATAGTTTGAACAATCTACATTCCAGTACCAACCATATTATCTAATTTATAATAGTGGTGTATCATTCTGTTTGACAAACAGCATGACATGATGTTCGGCCAAGGTCGACACACTATGGAGATATTAGAGATTTCTTTTTTCGTCAAAAATCCCTAACTTGCTTGCTTTCAAAAAAAACCTGTCTTTCTAATGCATTAAACTGTGTCCTGCACCTTATATTATTTATCATAGTGCAAGTGGCTTAAACAATCTACATTGCAGTACATTTAATTTATAATTGTGGTGTAATTGTAAAGCATTCCGTTTGTCAAACAGCATGACAAATTATGACATGATTTTTGGCCAAGTTCGACATGATGTTCAATCAAGGTCGACAAGCTACGGGTGTTATTGGAGATTCTATTTTTTATCAAAAATCCCTTGACTTGCTTTCTTTCAAATAAATCCTTTTCTAATGAATCAAACGGTATCCTTCACCTATATCATAGTGGTTTAAAAACAATCTACATTTTGTGGTGTAAAGCATTCTGTTTATCAAACAGCATGACATGAGTTTTAGCCAAGGGCGAGACGTTATGAAGATTATTGGAGATTCTACTTTTTGTCAAAAATCCCTTTTCTACTTGCATTATTTCAGGCGCGGTCCGAAGGGGAGGGTCACAGGGGACATGACCCCCCCCAAAATCTAAGGTCAAATTGAAAAATCTCAAAAATTTACAACTCTTCCCATAAGTGGTGCGACAGCAGAGCGATCCTTTTCTACGCTTAAGCGTGTAAAAACGTGGTTGAGAGCTAACATGTTAGAAGAGCGATTAACAGGTTTAGCTCTTCTAAACATTCACCCGGAAATAGTACCAGACGTCTCAAAAATTATCACCCGATTCGCAAATACAAAAAGACGACTTCCATTTTTTTATGTAATGTATAAAATAAAATTGTGTCTTGTGCAATAATTTTTATTTTATTCCAGATACCTATTTTTTATTAGTGTAGTGATTGGCCCCCTCCAAAACTTCAGGCTGCGACCGCGCCTGCATTATTTTAAGTAAAGCCTACGTTTCCAACACCTGTGAACTGTACCTGTGTAACTGTGTCCTTTACCTTATAATATAATACTAGTTTAAACAATCTACATTCCAGTATATCATAATAATTGTGGTGTAAAGTATTCTGTCTGACAAGGCGATCATGTTTTGTCCACAGGCGGTCGTGAATGCCGGGCCGCATGGATGGCGGCGCACGCCTGCCGCTCGCTAGCCGTTCTACTCACTGTGCTCACACTAGTTATAGCCAAATGTAAGTTTTTATTATTAGATATCTAGTTTTAATAAAACATATCAAAGGGTCTAGTGGTCGCAAGAGCTATTGCTGAGCATGACGTCCTCGTCCTGGGTTCGATGCCCAGGCGTTGGCCAGTGTTACTGGGTTTTCCCATCAGGAATTTCTCAGTAACAGCCTGGTGTCTGGATTTGTGCCCGGTTGATGGTAAGAGACTTACACCCTACCACATAGGACTTAAGGCAGTTGTCCCACCGCCGGCGATGAACGAATAGCGAGTAGAACTAGCAACTGAAAACGAGTTGGCGACCAGCGAGCAGCGTGTGTAGTTCCGATAGTTTTGTCGCTGGGCTGGCAGCGAGTGTCCGAGAGCGACGGGCGATTACTCGCACCACTCGCTCGGTGCGGAGATATATATGTATAGCGGGCGTGAGCTCTGACCGCCAAGCGAGCATCGCTGAGCGAGTATTAAATCTTTGATAGCTCTTGTCGCTCAGCCACAAACCAGTGGAGCGAGTCCTCGCCGGCAGTGTGAACAGTCAGCGATCAACTATTATTAAATGCATCTCTTTTTTTTACACGGAATTTTCTCGCTCAAGAAACGTACAAAAGACTATTGTACGTTTCTTGAGCGAGAAAATAGCCGATAGTTAGTCGCTTCCTCCCCGGTGATGGGACAACTGCCTTAAAATAACTGGCGAAACCTACTATAGGTATACCTTTGCCTAACCCTCCGCGGATATAATTGTACGGATATATTATGCGGTGAAACAGGCGTGATGTATTATGTTATGACGTTTTATTGAATAGCCCGAAGCTAAACAATGAAAGTACCCGTACCAGAACCGCGGAATAAAAACCAAAGTGCCTGATCATAAAAGGTTCTGCCTGATCTACACAATCGAATGCTTTACTAGAAAAAAAACAATAGAACTGCATTATGATTTCGTAGCAGTTTTCCAAGTTTGGGCTGAAAATATCAGCGCCAACGAAGATGACTCTAATGCTCATGACGATTTTAAAGCAAAACGATATATTTCAACCAATTAGCGCATTCTTCTCGCTGTCAGCTTTTGCTGTCTTCGTAGCAGTTTTCCAAGTTTGGGCTGAAAATATCAGCGCCAACGAAGATGACTCTAATGCTCATGACGATTTTAAAGCAAAACGATATATTTCAACCAATTAGCGCATTCTTCTCGCTGTCAGCTTTTGCTGTCTATAGTAAAATATAAAAATGTTACTGAAACATGCAGCAATGTTTTCGAAAACACAAATTAGGTTCAAAAATTGTCTCGGAAATTGACAATAGGACTTCGTAATATGATAACGTCACAAGAATTATCCAAATGGTCACGGTTTACGCAACTCATAAGTTCATAACACAATAAAATAGTTTTTTCGGCGTTTTCGCTATGCTCTGTTACCAGCACCAAAATAATACTGTCCAAGGCAGGACACGAGCACATTGGCATTTAAATAATTGAAATCAATGTATAATCCAGTCCACGCAACACAACAAAGGCAATTGTTAAATACCAAATTACGTAGGCACAGTCAGTTTTAAAATGACATACACCGCTTTGTTAGTATTGTCAATTGTCCGATGACTAACCCTTGACTTTGACCGGGTTTGCCGGTCGTAATGAGTCCCACGTTTCACGTAGGTGTACCATAAAGTGTTTCGACCTGTACAAGGAATTAGTATTACCATTGAACTAAGTAGACTGTTGGATTTCTCATGATTCTCGTCGGCTGGGAGCGGCCTACATTCGTCCATAGTAGGCCTCGCATTCGAGCTACATACTGCCCTACAACGGTCGACAGATCAAGGCCACGTTAAACAGCAAAAAGTGGTGACAGTCGTTCACCCGGAGACAACGCTAGCATACAGGTTACCTAATGGCGTGGTGCCTTTCGCTCCTTCTTAAAATGCACTCCACTGCAAACACTCAGTTTTGAAATTCCAAGAAACGAGTGCCATTTGAATAAACATTGGAATGCTAAACATTCAATTAGGGACGGAGAATATATTGTTTACTAATATTAGTTTTAAACACTTGTTGTGGAAATTTGCACAAGCTGATACAATGTCAGTGACTCAGTATTTTGTGTCAGTAGGCTCCAAACATGCATTTTTTGATTACCTATTAACCAATTGAATGTCGTAATTACAGAAACAATTAAAAAGCCATTGTGTCTAGCGCGGATCTACGTTCCGGCCATATGAAGGGTTAATTAGTTTTCTACCAGACCAGATGCATGGTTGAAGTCTACCTATAGTAGATACCTCGGTACTAAAATTGTATACGTTTGCGCAAAGTTGCAAACACTCCTAAGTGGAAGTCTATATTTCAAGTTTCAACAACGGCATATGTAACCTATAAAAAAAAACCTTTACGTGGCAGGAATATCACAATTCACAATGCACGCTACGCTACATCCGTGGTCTGGTTTTGAAATCCTGTCTACTTATAATGCAAGAAACAATTGAGTTGTTCTATTCTATGAGTTTATTGCAATATTTTTTGTTTTCAAAGAGCATATTTTGAGCGGATTGATATCGGTCGTAACGATTTTTACAAAAACCCATTATCCACAGAAGGTACATTGTATGCCACGGATTTTTTTTGTAATTTGTTATAGTAGCACAGCAACGCATTCCTGAAACCCGCCTGCAGCCCTGCCTGCTGCCTGCTGTGCCTGTAGGACCGATTGTTATTCAGACGTTCGTTGTTGTGTAGGGCTTTGAAGATTCGTGGCATACCTATCGGGCCGCCATTTTGATTTTCTTTTCAAAATGGCGGCCACACATGAAACCTAAGTATATAAATCGATAGCTGAAATTAATGCAAACAAAAAACATGTCGTGATCGTGACGGTTTACGGGCTTCGGTCTAATAATGTTTCTGTCTTAGATCCCCTTTCTACTTTGCTTATAATATTATAATTGTAACCAACGGTTTAAATTGACTAAGTGGAAGTAATTCTGTGCTTCATAGTAAGTAAATTAAATGGTCCTGCGAGTCGAATTATAATTTTATATCGGTTGTCCTATACCTAAGTCATGAGATCACTTGTTTTAAACAGTTCTTTATAAACCCATTTGGGGATCAAGACCGATATACCTACTTATGAAATGTTTTTTGTGACAGATGCTGAGTTAGAATCATGGCGAGGCGCCGGGAGGCCGGCGACGGCGGCGCAGGAGGCGGAGGATGAGAAACGAGACATCGAACTGCTGGAGGCAGTCAAGGAGTCTATGAAAGAATGGGAGCAGAAGAGAGCGAGAACTAGGTAAATAAATAACATCATGAGAGAAATATAGGCGTAGCTTTCCAAAGAAAAGTATAGCATAGTCAGCCTATATTGTTCCCACTGCTGGGACACATGCCTCGACTCTGTGAGAGGGAGTGGCCTGTAATCCACCTATGATGGCCGAAACGGACCGTGAAGCTTTAAGTAGGCGTACAAGCTCGTATACATCAGCCACTTTACTGATATTTTATACCCAGTCGTTTAATAATAGAGTAACCCCTTTACTCTAATCCTGGTTTAAATCTTAGTTTCATAAGTATACAGGGTGGTAGGGACATCGACGCGCAAACTGCTGTTACCAAGGGTTCAGTACACGATACTGAACCAACTGCGTAAAAAAATAGCTGTTTCATATTTATTTATTTATTTAAATGCCTTAAAACTATAATTAGGTACAGCAGTGCGATTCTGTAACCAACTCACCGTGAAAACTTAGGTGAAGTGAGCGTGGAGTGAGCTGTCAATAGTGTCAATTCCTAGCAAAAACAAACTCACTTCACCTAATTTTCACGGTGAGATTTTTACAGAATCGACCGGCAGGTCTAAACCTAATAAGATAGCCAAGTCACGCACACATAATTAAAAATAAAGATCATTGTTTGTAACATATTGTGAACAATAGTACTTTTGCGAATTCACCCCAGTGACATGTAAATATGTCAATTTCAACCTAAATATAATTAATAGTGCGAATTGCTCGAGTCAGAGGGGTTTTGGCCAGCAAGTTAGTCCTGGCTGATGGAACGACCAGCAGTGGCGGGGGCCGTCGCCTCCACACATAACAGTCGGGTATACACGTGCTTAAAAAATATTATTATATAGCGCGTAGGCGCTTGACCTTTCCGTCTATTAGCAAGATATTGTTGTCATTAATCATCATTATGCGCGTTCATATTGTTTACATTCCTACGGTCTGTTATGAAAATGAACTATTGTGCAAATAACTGTTACGTGTAGCTTTTGATCTCCGTAACAAATACCAGGGAGTGAGAGTTACATCTCAATAATAATGTAGCCAACGTCCACGGCTATGTTATGAGTTTACTTCTTTGTCTTCCTTCGTCACAGAGCTTTGTTTCTATTGTGTGAAATGTCTTTACGAGTTATGTAAGTTCAGGCGTGTAATATCACTCACAATGCGCCCGTCATATTATTTTCTTTTGTGCCTTTACCACAATTTCATATTTACACCTTTTTGCGAAACTACACACATCAAAAGTGTCTAGGGATCAACATATATTTTTGCAATAACTTTTCTCCTGATTGATATTAATTAAAATTTTCTTTAAGGATTCATCAAATAAAGTGTTTTCGTTTGTCACAGTAACGATAAACCAAGTCACCTTTGCATTAATAAAGAAATTTGCCATTTTCCTAATAAAGGGATTTTTGACATTTGAACCACTAACACAAAAGTTCGAAAAAAAGACTGAAATAACAGTTTTCTTTAAAATTTTATTGGGTAACTTAAACAATTAATAATCCGTGTTTCTACCGCGAACACTAACAACACAAGAACATCGGTTTGGCATACTCAAAATGAGTTCATCCAAATCACGCTGTGGAATGGCCGCCCATGTTCGTTGCAACAACAAAAAAAGGTCTTCTTGCGACTGGATACCCTCCATATTCGGCAGAGCTCTTCTCTGTAGCATATCCCATGCATGCTCAATCGGGTTCAAGTCTGGCGACTGAGCAGGCCAGGGCAGGACATTGATGTTAGCTGCGGCGAGAGTCTGTCTTACAACTCTTGCGGTGTGCGGTCGTGCATTATCATGCATTAACTGAAATAAGGGACCGATTTGCACTTGTAGAGGAACGATGACGTCTGATACAATCGTCTCAGCATAAATTTGAGCGTTGAGGTTGCCTCTGATCCAAATCAACTCAGTTCTTCCGCCGATCCAAATACCCGCCCATACCATGATGGTTCCACCACTATAAGGATGGACTTCCTGGCAGGATTTTAATCGCTGTTGGCGTCCAGGGGTTCTCCAGTGTCGTATACGTCTTGTATCCGGTCTCATACCAAAACGAGACTCATCAGAAAAGCACACGAAACGCCATTGTTCTTCTGCCCAATTTCTGTGTTCAAGAGCCCATTGATATCGAATCCTACGATTGTGCATTGCTATAGGTGGTACCCGTAGCGGTCTTCGGGAATGAAGATTCACTTCATGCAAGCGGTTTCTGACTGTTTGGTCGCTAATTAAGTTCCCTGAAGAGTGATGAAGCCTCACGGCTAACATCATGGCGGTTATTGTTGGAGCTCTTCGAGTTAAGATTTGAATGTATCGGTCTTGTCTCCGTGTGGTGCAGCGATACCGTCCTCCATGGCGCTCAGCCACGGTACCAGTGCTTCGGTAACGTGTCCAAAGTCGACTGATAACACTCTGACTTGTATTCAGAGCTAAAGCCACAGTACGTTGCCGGGAACCAGCTTCTATCATTCCCACGGCTCTGAGCATTTCTTCCCTGCTTAAATGACGTCGCCGCTCCATAATAACGTTGGTTTTAATCAGTAGTAGGGAAACAGTAGCACTAATAATGTCTTCAATGCGTTGTATGTTTTTATAGGGAAAATATTGACAGCTGATTTTCATCTTTTACTCGAATTTGATTCACAGTTCCTGATTCAAATTATGAAATGCACCAAAAAGGATCCATATAAATTTATAAAATCATAAATTTATTACAAAGCCACATCTCAATCTCAAGAAATCCGCATAAAAATGCTTGATCCCTAGACACTTTTGATGTGTGTAGTTATGAAAGCATTTCCATATGAAATTTGGAAAAGAGAGACCTGAAACTAATACTTCAATTAAGCCATACAGACATACTTAATTACCTGCCAGCATATTTATAGTTACTTATTTTTTTTGGGTTCCGTACCTCGAATGGAAAAAGCGGAACCCTTATAGGATCACTTCGTTGTTCGTCTGTCTGTCAGTCTGCCGCGACCCTTTTTCTCAGGAACGCACTTAATGTTTGTTCTTGGTATTAATTAATCCTAACTAACTACGGAACCCTTCATTGTGCGCGGTCCGACGCGCACTTGGCCGGTTGTTTTAACAGTACACGCCTTAGAAATTATGCATACCTATTAGGGGTTCTTTAGAAAACTATCGTTTGCTTTTATATTCAATTTCCGAGCGGAACTGAAACTCATGAATACAAAAGATATGGAACACATTTGTTAAGGAAAACTGAAATTATGCAGATGTAGATATTTTAGCCTCGTTGGTAAAGTATGCATTGTTCTCAAGCAGTTACTAGATTTAACACACAGCTATAGACTTAAACATAATTATGTAAATTTTCTTTGAATGCCTTGTATGTTGTAAATTTTCTTTGAATGCATACCATTGCACATGGAATAAAAATACATACCTACCTAAGATAACGAAACTTTCAAGGTACCTAATAACTATATAAAGAACTATAAAATCAGGAAACAAAAACTTGTCATAGCGCAACTATGCATTACGTCCAATTTCTGCAAACACAATCGGCACAAAAGTCTAACGAGAAAAGCTTTCGTATATCGGACTGTTCTTCCCCAAATTCTACTTATATCGCACTTCTACTTCGTTTCATAAATGATTATGATGACCAAATTATTAGTACGTTTAAGACCCTTCACGGAAAAACATGCTCCTGAACTGCACGACGAACTGTCCCATCTTTTTGATCCGACAAATTATAGCCATAACAGAAGGCAAAGACTGTTCGCCGTTCTTGGGAGTCGAACCGTGGCGTGGGTCCCTCGAGCCCAGTCGCCTGTCCCTCGCACGCCCTTTGTGCTCAAAGCTCGACGCTAGCTAAGCCTGATTGTGATGTGTTCGGGGATGAATGGAAGAAGATCGTATTATACTGTCGAGTAGTTGCATACTTTTCGTTATTGCACTTTTTACTTAAGATTTTTGTGTCTTTCAAAAACTTATCTTAGCGCAGCTATGCATTGCGTGAATTGCGTCCAATTTCTGCAAACACAATCGGCACAAAAGTCTAACGAGAAAAGCTTTCGTATATCAGACTGTTCTTCCCCAAAGAAGTTGTTTTTTTTACATTTCCATGGTCTTTAACTAATGTAATTGGCCGTGGCCTGTTTATGATAAAATCCTAACTAATATTATAAATGCGAAAGTAAATTTATTTGTTTGTTTGTTACCTTTCACGCCTAAAGCCACCGGCACATTACTGTGTCGTGTTGTGTCGTGACTCGGGATACATCAATCATACTAATCTGTTCTGGACTACGTCAAATCACAACGAGTTTTGATTGGCTAACACTGCGTCAGAAGGCACACGACACAACACAGTAATGTGAATCCGGCTTAATCCACTGAACCGATCATCCTGAAATTCAGTGTCAGGTGTACAGAAACAGACATAGAGCCTTTCATCCCGAAAAAAAGTGCTGTTCCCGAGGAAAACAACAATAACGTTATTATGATAATAGATGGCGCCACGTGTCTTTCGAACGGGATCGACACATAAGCGGGTGAAACCGCGGGGCGCTAATAGTAAATAATAAATACATAATTATTTTCTTAACAGGAGTAAAAGATCTCAAGGCAGCGTGTGCTATGGCGAGTTCGGATGTTTCGAAGATGCTGGTCCTTTCGCGTACTTGGAGACGCTGCCCAGCTCACCGCAGGAAGTCGGCACGCACTTCCTCCTCTACTCTACTGTTAGCAGGTAAGCAATTTTTTTAACACCCAACCTGACGAATCTTTTGGAAAACGTGTTTCATTTACTAAATGTATCGAACGCGCGGTGCCTGCAACACGCAATCTAGTGCTGTAACAATACTGTGCAACTTTTGTGAGGCTTAAAGTAATAAAGTCTTCAGAACACCCTTGAAGTCGTCATGCGTGAAGACACTAGATATGTCCAAGGAACTGAAATCATACCTATATCTCTTTTATTTTGCAATTCCAGAGGAGACCAGCCACTACTGGCTGTTTCAGCAAGCAACATGTCTGCGGCATGGGGCTGGGCGGCGCGAGCCTTCGAGCCCAGCCGACCGACCAGAATCATCGTTCACGGGTTCGGCTCCAATTGTGACAACGTGTGGGTCTATGAAATGAGGTCCGCTTTGATGGCTGTTGTAAGTACCTTTATTTCGATTTAACGCTGTACCTACAAAATAAAAAAAACATTTTTCAACTCACTATTGACGTCTAAAACCCGCCATTTTGATTTTATGAAAACAAAACCTGCTAGTAGATAATATATATGTCAATGAACCTGCGTATAACCATCGCGCGACCTAGACGAGTAGATATATCCTCATACATTAAAATCCATCCAACCGGTAGGATGCTTCGGGTATAATGAATCCCAAATACAAAGATACCCGAAAAAACATAAGCCTAACCTAATCCTGTCTTTGCTTTCGCGCACTCAGGTAAAAATGGAAGTTAGGTAAGTCTTCACCTATCGTAAATTCGTAAACGATCTAAGTACGTACACACACGGAAGTTCTCGAAGTCATTAGAGGTCTAATTGTGTGCTTTGTTTAAGTCTATGAAACTTGTAATTTATAAAATAAATAAATAAAAAAAAATTACGTCCATTCATTAGTTTCAGAGCCAAAATAATTACATAATTATGTACCTATCATATCTACTGTGAAGCGTAATATGTCTCCTTGAGAGGTACTACTTTCTGTCTTCATACAATTTCTCCAACTTAATATCGATACATAAGAATAATTATATAATATGCTACTAACTAGAACAGACGCTACCCAGACAGCAGCCAGTTTCATAATGGGGACCGATTATATAACATTAGGTACATTAACAACCGTATTGTCAGTTTCTTATGGCTAGTATTATGAGTTATGACAGTTGAAGTACCTATCTTCATCGATAATCATGATGTATTTTTCCTTTTGCAGGAAGAATGCAACGTGGTTTGTGTAGATTGGGAGGGAGGGGCAACGATGCCAAACTACCTTCGAGCTGCTGCGAACACAAGGCTTGTCGGCAAGCAGCTTGCTATGCTGTTGCAAGGTAATTTGACTTGACTGAATATAACGAAACTATATTGAACTTTGACTACATGAAAATAAGTTCAATTTTGCTATGGTGCCGTTATTTATACGTGATGAAGTGATTGCATTTTCCAGGTTTCGCCAAGCATATAGACTTGCGGTTCGAGGATGTTCACCTGATCGGTTTTAGTTTGGGCGCTCATGTCGCCGGTTTTGCGGGTTCAGAGTTACGGAATATTAGTCGGATAACAGGTTAGTACAAAATATTAACTTTTATGTTCTCCAAATAGCTACCGAAACTAAGATCCTATATATTACAATCGAACTGCTACCACTTACAGACAAAAATCGAGAATAGTTTTTGATCCTTTCTTCGGTAACATTCAGCACGTCTAGACGTGAAAAACTGACATACCTGTTTCTTCTTTTCAGGACTAGACCCAGCAGGTCCTCTCTTCGAGTTCCAAGATCCTCGTGCCCGACTAGACCGCTCCGATGCGAAGTTTGTGGATGTCATCCATTCCAACGGCGAGACACTAATTCTGGGTGGTCTGGGCGCCGCGCAGCCTCTCGGACACGTCGACTTTTATCCCAACGGAGGCAGGGTGCAGCATGGATGTTCTAATTTGTAAGTACATATTTAAGTTTAGGTAAGTGATAAATTCTTTAACGCACATGAATCAATCGCGAAACTGAGTGACGTATGTAGGTCGCTCATCGCCGAGTAGTGTACGTTTTGAAATAATTAGGTGCTGATAAGCAGTAATGCCGATGATTAATGAGATACTGTATAATGAGTTAATCAAGAATTTATGCCTAGTACCTGCACATACTTCAAAACATTACTGCCCTGTGAGTAAAGTACCTTCGATGGTAGCTTAAAAAAATCGGACTCAAAAGTCCAATAGGTACTGTAGATTGGCCTTTCGAGACGGATTCAATAAATGCTCGTTAAGCTGTTGGTCCCTGCCATCATTCGTAGATCTTTGATACTCGTTATGGGATGAGTAGTCAGAATCCCAAAGTCTGACAACCAGTCTTACCATGGGGTATCGTCGTTCACTCTGTCGTCGCTCCATGTAAAATACTGGTATTCAGCTGCATCCGGTCAGATTGGAAGCCGACCCCAACCAACATAGCTGGGAAAAGGCGAGACAGATTGGCAGATTGATTTCATTACCTTAATTTCTGTTTTAGATTCGTCGGAGCGGTATCAGATTTCGTCCTACCCTGGGCAGCAGCATCAGTGGAAGGCCGCTCGTTGTGCAACCACAGGCGAGCCTACAAATTCTTCACAGACTCCGTCTCGCCGAAATGTCATTTCCCGGCTTTCCCCTGCGAGAATTACGACGCCTTCCTCGAGGTAAGTTTATTACATTTACAATTCAAAACGATTACGTAATGACTTTGAGATGTAGGTACTTACATAGGAAGTCAGTCATTACACTTCATAGTAGGAACTGTTGCGGTTGAGCAGTAATTTGAAAGAAAATTGCATATAGATGATACGATTTTATGAGCTCAAAACAATAGCCCAATTTCATTTTCTCGAGGTAGACCACACAATCAATGTGATAGGCGTAGAATATAGAATAGTTAGTAGGTAAAACGGCTATATAATGATAAGTTACGCCACCGGTATTTTACAAAGTATATATTTTTAGAACTTAAATAATTATTTACGCCTTTTCGCTTCCCTTTCATAAGTTTAACAGTTTAAAAGACCAGTCCAGTATTTATCTAACAAGTGGCCGAATTCTGGGCCGTGTATATTTAGATTGCTATCGACACGCTAAGAAGAAGAAGTATTTATCTTTCACTGCAGATAAAAATATTTTTCAACTTCGTGATACAGACCCACTCAATCCCTATAATTAAGGGAAATTAAATTAGGCATTAACCTTGTTATTTATTTTCTTTATTTGTATCAGGGTCGGTGCTTCCCTTGCGACGGGCAGCGCCGATGCGGCAACATGGGGTACTACGCAGACCGGTCCTTGGGACGCGGTCAGCTTTACTTGCTCACCAGGGAGGAAGAACCGTTTTGTGGTATTTACTTATAAACTTGACATTTGAGATCAGTCCTTACGCTACTGCTTACGTGGTGTATAGTCAAAGTCGATTTTTTCGTGAAATAACGAATGCAACGTTGAAATAAGACACTACACAAACCTATGGGTTCGAAAATACTTTGTTCATAATAACATAAAATTTCATTCAAAACTAAAGGAGAAAATCGTCTTTGAATAAAGCCAAGTGTATACACACTTATGCCCGTGACTGTACTATGGATGAGTAGGTGTTTTGTAGTGTTTAATTTATTTTTAGTATGTATTATTCTGGTACAGAGGGGCTTGTGGCTAAGTAATAACAGTCGCAAGGGTCGATCGGTAAAGTTAAGCTACGCTTGCCGCGGTTGGTCCGTGGATGGGTGACCATCTTCACATACCAAGACCCCTCCGTGCCTCGGAAAAGCACGTTAAGCCGTTGGTCCCGGCTGTCATTCGAGGATCTATGACAGTTGTTACGGGTCGTCAGCAGCCCGAAAGTCTCGACAACCAGCCTTACCAAAGGGTATCGTCTTACCCAGTAATTGGGTTGTGGAGGTCAGATAGGCAGTCGCTCTATGTAAAATACTGATATTCAGCTGCATCCGGTTAGACTGGAAGCCGAATTCAACATAGTTGGGAAAAGACTAGGCAGATGATGATGTATTATTCTGGTACAATAATAAAGTATAATATATAAATAAATATTACCCTAGTACCTACCCTAGGAGGTACAACTTTACCAGCCTCTAGCGGTTCGGGAAGAAAACAGGAGACTATCTCGGTCTTGTTGCCTATTTCAATTCTAACAACCTAACCGTGATGACCACCTGATTGCGGAATGGATTCATGAACTTTACCTACTTTATAAATATCTCGATCTTCTACTATAAACTTTCTTTCTTCCAACAGAATAGATTCCAACGACGCATCCCAGCCATATAGTTTCAAATGTTGATTTTCGATGCCACAGTCCACCTTTGCCTATCTCTTTGTAGATGTTAACGCTTGTTGTATTTCCAGCACATCAATACCACGTGTCGGTGTGGGCTGGAACCGGCTCCGGAGACAAGGCCAACTTCGGCCGAGTGACGTTGACGCTACACGGGGACTCCGGACTCAACGAGTCCTTCCCTATGACCAAGTATGTTGAATAGATGAAAATATTTTATTAGTATTATGATTACCAGATGCTTGTACACATGAGCACTGGCAGCAGCAACGCATAAATATTATTTAACTTGAATAGCCACTCCTGCCACATGACGCCCAATGCAGAACCACCATAAAACAAAAGAACACTAACACATAAAGATAAACTATCTTCCCCCTGGTGAGAGAGTTTATCTTCGGTGGTTTAAACGTAATAAGGAAAATCTTGTTTAGAAATAAGGGGGTTTAAGGTCTTATTACAAAAGAAAGTTTTCTCTTTCGACATGGTTTAAACCATCCACCCAGTTTTTTTATTAAAAACGTAACTGAGATGAAATGCAGTGCCAACTTATCCGGTATTAAGTTATCAGTTTTGTAATAGACGGAAAGACGGCTTGGCTTGTGTGTACAGTTTCTATTTTGACGTGACAACGTCTTAAATTAGGTTGCGGCTGGGAGTCACTTATGAAAAAGTGTAACGCTCGGTAACGTTACGATGAGTCACCGAACGAGAGAGAGGCCCGCCGAATGCCTTGCGTCTCTCTCCCACTCAACTATCATTCAATTCCTTGTTCCTATTGTGCAATTTAATTATATTCATATCAATAAATATTCTACCGAGAAAAAGACGTTGTCACGTAAAATCTTCGCCCGTAAAACCGACTTTACAGGCAACCATTTTTTATGTCTGTAATTTATTTGGTGTACATAATAAAGAGTATTTCTATTCTATTCTATTCCACCTTTATTCTTCCTCAGACGTGAAGACATAGTGAACGGTAGTGCTCGCTTCACCCGCGTGTTAGTGCCGCACCCGGCACTGGGCGTGCCACTGCGGGCCACCGTACACTACGCAGGGTACAACGGATGGCTCAGCGCGAGTGCCAAGTCCATCCACATACACAAACTACTCATCACCGACAGCTTCGCTAAGACGTGAGTTGTAAAGGCTGTTGGATTTTCAACGCTTGGCTTAGAGTCTAAAGTTTAAAATTCCGCACCGCGGTTTTATTTTTTTAGTGTAGTGACAACAGGCATAAATGTTGCTTTCATTTAACCCGCTCCAACTACCATCTTGTTTTATAAAGGATAGACAAAGTTCGGCTTCCAATTATGTTTATTTATTTAGAGATTTGCTTGCGAAATATGTCATTGCACTAACAATTTATATACCTACCATCTTTTGTACTGCATTTACTGAAATTAAATGACATAAGTGACTAACAATTCTTGTTTTGTTCCGAGTTCGTATTCCAAGTAAAGAAAAGAAGTCATGTGTGAAGTGCTGCTGAGGGACGAAAGAAAGCAAACTTTTAAACAGTTAATTTGTCCTTTTACAGTTCTTCTTTCTGCAAGAAAGCAATCCAGCTATTGTCTGAAGAATCAATCGAAATGCCACTCTATCCTGGCGATTGTGAAATACAACAGGTATTTATACATTAATTTTGTTTTGTATTGTCGTACCTACTTTACTTGCCCATTCGAAGATACAAGATTTTGAATAATCTTTCAATTTGTTATTCAGGATAACGAACTATCAAATACAACGAGCAGCACTCACGAATACTTGAGTAACAAAGAAAATACAACGAAAGAAGAGGGCAACACCATCGACCCTGTTGACAACGAACTGCCTGAGGACTCACCTCAGCGGCCCTTCACTCTCGTTGACACCTACGAGTGGACGGGAGGAGAAAATACTGGAAGAGCGTTCGGTATGACGAACACCAAGACTGCTCCCAGTGGAGCCATCGAAATCGCCGAACCAGTACTCCGACCTCGTCTCCGAAAAACACCTCGACAGCGAGTCGACTCGCCCGACGACCAGGAAATATCTGAACCATTACTAAGAGCAACCAGACCACCGAGAACGACCACCGTGTCTCCAATAATACGTAAAGCTAAGAACTACGACATGTCCACTACACCCACTTACGAAACTGTAACGTGGGGCGAGAGAGCTGAGAAAGAAGAAACCGGATTCGTCGTACAATTCTTACCTTCTAGACTGGCATCGTTCATCTCAAGGGCTGAACGATATGCCAGGGATACCCTCCTACCTCTAGTGTCAGCCTATGCACCGCGCTTGCCAATATTCGGTTCCCGAGAGGTGCCGAAGCCAACTGCGAGGTTTATCCCCACCGAGGATATAAATGTGACGAGTTCTGTGCCAGTGCCAACACCTACTTTAGAAATGAAGATCGAGACATTGCGGACAGTGGGACCGCCGGGGATGAAGCGTGAGGTTGAGTCTCCTGAAGACCCGGAGATACCAGCGACCACCACGACGACGACGACGACAACTAGTACCACAAGTACTACCACAACGCCGTCGACGACAACAACAGAGAAGATTAGGGCGTCGCCCACTGAAATGTTGAAAATAGTCGCCGGACCATCTGCGTCAACGAGTACAGCTTTACCACCCGTAGCGTTGAGAAGTGAAGGTGAAAAGATAGTCATCGTGTATCCAAGCAACGGGAGAGATGAGAGGAAGATTCGGTCGCATTCGTACCCTGAGGAGCTGCAGTTTGAAGCCCTGTACCGACACACGGGCTCGCCGACCGACCTGCACGTGGACCTGCCCACGTTCGCCCCGCCGACCTCCACCCTCGCGCCCAGTACTACGTCAGCACCCAAAAGTGAAGCGAGATACATTCCAGTAAACTACGTCAAACCAGGAGACGAAGTAGAATCTACGTCTAGAGAAACGTAGCAAGTTTTTTAAGACTGTATGGTACCTATTTTTGATTTTGTAAATATCACAATCTACAAGATTAGTATTTTTGTACATACATTATTTTTTTTAAGTAGCAACTACAAAATGCGTACATTTATTAGTAAAATTGAATGTTGTCAGTAAAAAACGTTGTTTATTTCTGTTGTTAATGATTGAAAATGCCTGAATAAAATTATTGTTGTGTAAATAAATTTAGGTCTAACATAGAATAAGAGACATGTTTATAAAATAAAAACTTATTTATTATACAATTCCACTCTCTTCTTGAACTTCAATTTAAAACATTCGGTGGAACCAATTTATCATTAAACTAAAGTGCACTTTCTGAATACAGAACCAAAAAATTAAACATTCCTCTAATCTTAAAGAACAATCAGCAGCCTAATTGTGTAGCACACTATCAGTCGCAATCTGAATTATTTGGAGGATATAACCAATTTATTCATTGCTTTATATGCTCGAAAAATGTGCCAGCTCAACAACGTACATAATGCAATGAATGTTATTGAACTGTCAAAAGCAAAGGCATTACTACTGTTAGTGTGGTACGCAATTCCCCGCAGAAATAATGCTTTCGTATTTGATTCAAATTAACTTATTGTTATATTTATCAAATAATAAAAATATCACATGAATTGTGTCAAACTAAAATTAATGGAAACATGAGGATTCTGAATGTCTTGTTGGAAATACGTAGCAGTGCAATACTGTCAAGTCGATACGAGTAACAATAGTAATGACGTGATCATGAATGAAACTCATAAACAAACTACATGATACATACCGTTCATAGTTATTAGATACGATATATCGACAGTCCAAAGTCCTCAATAAAGACATCCAAGTAGTTTGTTCGGGAGGTTCTGTTCTATCTTAACCACAGAATTAACAGAAAACAGAGTGCTAACACGCATATGTTAAGTAAGACTTAAGAGCCAGGCTAAAGCAATGAGCTGCGCAGTCAGTGAGTCAGCATACACGTCTGTCATTGGATGACAAGACTGCACGTTTTACGACGTAGTACGGTTGACGCATTTCGATTAGTGTAAGAAATGAATGCTGATGACGATAATTTTGCCATTGTTTGATGTAAATAAAATTAGTTACAGGCAGATAGATCGCAAATTGGTAAAGAACCGTATTATCACTTATCATACTTCGTGTTAGCACTTCATTCGTTCACTCCTCCGTGGCATACTGTAAGTAAGTACTGTGTTAGGTTTACTTCATATATTTATCGGAGTGCTGCGTGAGGATACGGGCTGAAGACTTGGCGTCGAGGAACAGAGTGTGCACGGAGGTAATGTGCGCGGGCGTGATGCGCGTCGCGCCGTCTGCGCGAGCGGCTAGTGAGGCTGGCGTTAGAAGCAGAGCGGCGTACCTAAGAATTGAATATTGAATGGTTAATGTTTGAATTTTACGTACGATCTGTAGATATTACGTTCATCATTTGAATGAAAGAAACATGTTCATATTCTATGTATTTACATAAAATATAGAGGCTGATAAAAGGTAAATACAGTCAAGACGTTTTTGTAAATCAAGCTAATAATGGCCGTAGATAACCTGCGGTATAATTGCTTAAGACACTAACAATAGCAATGGTTTTCAATTTTGGCAGTTCAACAACATTCATTGCGTTATTTATGTTGTTGAAGAGATTTTTTTTTTCCAAAATTTGAAGCAATTGATTAGCAATATTCTTCAAAATGATTCAGATTGCTATTGATAGTGTGTTATGCAATTCGGGTGCCGGTTGTTATCTTAAATCTGTTATTCCTAGCTGTTGAAATACTACAACAATTGATGGTTTTTTTATATCAATAACTAGCTGCGCCCGCGGTTTCACCCGCATTAGTGTCGATCCCGTGGGAATATCGGAATAAAAAGTAGCCTATATGCTAATCCAAGGTGTCAGCTACCTCCATACAAAATTTTACCAAAATTGATCCTGCCGTTTGAGCGTGAAGAAGTAACAAACATATAAACACACACACCACATACACACAAACTTTCGCCTTTATAATATTAGTGTGATGCTAATTTATGAAAAACATTCAGCATTATGTATTTGAAGACTGATTTACTTGATGATTGTGAATCATGGATTCATGTTTGCGAGTCTCCGAATAGCTCTAAAAAGGGGAATAAACAGTATTACATATTACCTTAGAGTACTGTTAGCTCCTACTTCTGACAGTGCAGTCAGAGCCTCCTCTTCAATAGAAATTCCTTCCGTTGACGCTCGTAGTTTCAATATCTGAAACATACCCAATCATTTTTGCAATTCTATCTTCTATTATATTCAGACACAAAGAATACGAAGTATATCACAAACAGGTCTTGTGACTTTTATTAATACTGTAATATGGTTTAAATTACAATGCAACAGCTATCATAATCTGCTAAGTACCTGCAAGAGCTCAGCTTTGTTGTATGGCAAAGTGCGAATGATCAGAAGTCTGTCTAGAAGATCTAGTGGGATTCCGTGCGGTGAAATAATGTCCTCCGTCCCTCTGAAAAACACAGTACAATCAGTCCGAAAACAGTTGCTAAAAGACAATTTCCAAATACTGCATTATAATCAAGTTACTATGTATACAACTTCTATAGCAGGTTGTTCCGTTTATCCACCCTAAGGTAGATAGTTAGATACGCGGAAACGTATATCAGAGTTATAATAACGGTTAAAAAATAAATAGGAATCATAATTATTTACCCTCTGAAATTCATAGTATTTAAAAATGTATTTAATAAGAATTATTATAACAATATTGCTCAATTGTTATTGTAACTTTAATTGAACAATAATACAGTAATTATTACTAAACATAAACCTAAATGTTTTCATGTCACATTATTATGACATCATCATCATCATCATCAGCCTATAGCAGTCCACTGCTGGACATAGGTGACATGACATGACATGACATGACATGGATCTGTATAATTACTTTATGTTAATACTGAAATTGTACCAACACTTATGGCAAATAATTGATTTGATTCGAGAATTCACCCGAGGCCTAGTTCGATAAAGGTTATTTATAGGCTTAGGGCGGATTCTCGGACATGCGTTTCCGCGACTTCAACTTAAGGTGGATTTTTGGGTGAATAAACGTAATAACCATCTATAACCAAAGTAGAAAAGTCGTTAAATAATCAAATGAAATTACCTGATTTGGCATTTTCCTCTATTGGTAGCGAAGATAACTATTGGTGCAATAGCCGACTCCAGAGCTCGATGTAGATACGTGAACGTTTCAATATCTAGCATGTGTACCTAGAAATATAACAAAATATTTCATCTTCTATCTATACATATAATAAATCTGTAGACGAGGCGTTTCTGTACATTGAAAATATTAAAAAAAAAATAGGTGGGGTGTTAAAGGATAACCAACAGATGCCATTTCATCAATTTTTGGAATTTTTGTCTGTTTGTCTGTTTGGATGTGACAGATTTTTCATTTGAACAGGCTCAACGTCAAAAGTACCAAACCAATATGGCTCATTTTTATACTCAAATAGAGTGTAGAACTCGGAGTAGTGATTAGTCTTTGTTTCATCGCAATCGCTTCAGTCTATCAAAAGATATAATCAATTTAAAGCATTCTATAACAACTTTTTATTGCAATAAGTGGAAACACGTAACGACATCTATTGGGACGATATAGTACTAAAGAAAACATATTGTGATCTTTTAAACATTATTATGTGTATTATTAACTCTGATACATAAGTCTGTGTTATTTAAAAAAGTAATGATAATGATTATAATCTATAAATATAAAAGAAAGTCGTGTTAGTTACACTATTTATAACTCAAGAACGGCTAAACCGATTTGGCTGAAAATTGGTGGGGAGGTAGCTTAGAACCAGGAGACGTACATAGGATCCGGCTTTTTATCCGGTTTTAGACGGACATAGTATTTAATACTTTTATTTACTTATAGGAGTAGGGTAGGAGTAGTGTGGGAGTAGGGTAGGAGTTGGGTAGGAGTAGTATAGGAGTAGGTTAGGAGTAGGTTAGGAGTAGGGTAGAAGTAGGGTAGGAGTAGTGTAGGAGGAGGGTAGGAGTAGGATACGGTAAGGGGTTGGACACCACGCGAACGATAGCGCCGGGCAGCTAGAAATAATTTATATGGCAAAACAACGTTTGCCGGGTCAGCTAGTTAAGTACAAATTACATAATATATATAACTAAGTACAAATTACAGTACATAATATCACGCCATGTTTCCCCGAAGGGTTGGCCAGAGGCATACCTACAGTTCACCCACATTTCGCCGGTTATATTTAAGTCCCATGTAATAGGGGCCTTCAACTGGGCACAATTCCAGACTGCGGGCTGCTACTAAGAAATTCCAAATGGAAAAACCCAATAACACTTCGCCCGACCTGAGAATCGAACCTAGGACCTCATGCTCAGTTTTGTATGGGTAGTTGATAATTTTGTCGCGATTATGATGTTGGCTCTATGGAGAAAGTTGTTCACTTTGATGGTTTGTACCACACCCTTAAATATAACCACCCACAATTTTCTGATACATCATGTGTAGAGCCATCTCTGTCACTTATACCTTTGTCACAGCCACTTTCTTAAGCCTCACGATGTATCATAATTACGCCCGGATACTGAGGATAGAAAAGTGTTAATTACCTCGTCTATGAAAAGAACTCCGGGTACCAATTCAGCTATTCCTTGATCTATGTATTTGTTCACTACTTTGTTGATTTCTTTCCTCAGTTTATCTGCAAAAAATAACATCGTTATGTAGTATAGTGCCCTGTGGGATCTTCTGATTATAATACACTAGCTGCGTCCCGCGGTTTCACCCGCATAAGTCTCGAAGCTGAGGCAATTTCGGGATAAAAATTATTGTAAGTCCTAATCCAGGTAATGGTCTACCTATGTGCCAAATTTCCGTTCAGCCGTTTTAGCGTGAAGCGTAACAAACAAACATATAAAAAATCTAAACTTTTCTCTTTATAATATTCGTTTAGATGAATACCAAATTAACAACGCCAAATTACGGCGTATTTCATATACATTTCTTGAGGAATATACAAGAAATAAGATCCTTGTCTATTAAGATGGGTACTGACCGGCGTTACGGGGCGTAATGTAACGTGTTACACCGCGAGCATTCGTGCAGTCAGTACGTCGTGTTACGGGGAAACCAGCGAGCAACGAGCCGCTCGTTGCTCGCTTTGAGTGCTCCACCCGGCTGTCGGTTTTTTGGCGAATCCTTTGAGTGTTACGCGGTTCGACGAAAGCGGAGCACAGAGTTTTGACAAGCATGTTACGCCGATTTTAAAACACAGCGTAACATGCTCGATGCGTACACGCTCGATGCGAATGTTACATTACACCTCGTAACGTTGGTCAGTACCCACCTTTAGACAAGCTACACACTTGTTCGGCTCAATATACATTCATTTTTGCCGCCCGGCCTGTGCCGAATTATGCCAACCCGAACTTGTATGTAGCACCCCTTACGAGGATCTAATTCCTTGTGTATCCCTACAGAAATAAACCAAAAAGAGTTTACATAGTAAAAGCTTAAAAAAAAAAGCTCACGGACTCTTCACATGTAGCCAATGGGAATGAATAATGACAAATGGATGGCTGTCGCTTACCAAGTGATCGCGACTGGTCCGTTTGGGTAAAGATACGTGATTGCTAAACTCTCGAATTAGTAAAGGTAGCTGTGAAAATAAGTATTTTTATTACCAGTAATCTCAGTCTTCTTTGGTTTCATGAGCTGCCCCATCATCGACATGATGTCTTGGCCCCCCTGAGGCTTAGCATTGGCACAGTCCAAGTCATGCAGTGTCACATCCTGGACGACTTCCTTCTTCTTGTGAACATCACCTTTCGGCAGAGGCACATATTCTTCGGCCTAGAGCATAAAATCAGAATTAAATACTGGACAATATTGGAATAATCATTTTATCGGTAAAAATACTACACAGTGCTGTTTTAAAAGCTAACACACAAAATATTAAGGGATAGCCCCATTCAAACCACATATTATCATAACGATTTTCGACCTTATTCAAACTACAAACAAGGTTCATTTTTCTTTAAAAGCACTAAATATATTATTTAAGTACCTCAAGATCAAACTCTGTGGCAAAAGTATCACTCCTTCCCTGCCTCTTCACTGCGCCGGAGTTGGCTTCAATGTAGATGACATCACCCACTTCTACTTTCTCTTTCTGCAGTGACTCGTAAATTGTAGGGTCTAACTTCAGTTGTTTTGTTCCTTTAGCTGTCTTTAGTCCTATGATGACGTGAGACACTGTCTTGCCGTAACCTAATCATAAAATTCACTTGAGTATGGTAAAACAAAAGAAAACAATAACAACCTGGGAAAGGAGTTATAAAAAAAATTCAAAAATATTTATTTCACTCCTAGTCCTAAGCATATCTTTTTAATTTTTAAAGAAGACAGAAAATACGTTTGTTCGGTAAACATGATGCAGGGAAAGAACACAAACACAAAAAAAAATACAAGTTGGGGGGAAATATACGTCATAATGCTAAGACCCTATGAGAGACAGCCCCAGCACTGATTTCCATTCCTAAAATTGTAGCATTCGACTGGTTGCTAACAAACCCACTTATCTTTAAACTATGACTAAAATTTTGAACACAAACCTCCAGCAGGATTTTCAGTTTCTACAGGAGTGAGTTCAGTGACCTCTCCTTCATATACTTCTTTGGTCTCACGGATACGTAGGCCTATGGCACGCCGGAAATTCTCCATCAACACCTCTGTTTTCTTAATTTCTGTGCTGTAAACCTCACTGCCGACCATTGGGCAAAATGGCACCTGTAGATTGAAATATTGTCGTGATTACATAGAAAAAAAAAATATTAAAAGGTAGTATAGTAATCTATACAAGGTGTTGATTTGCATCCTCGTCAAATTTCAGGAGGTCGTCATAAAAGACATTTTAGTACTTTAGTATTTTAGTACTTCAGTACTTAGTAAAGTAAAAGGAGTTTGTTTGTGTGTGAAAGCGCGGTTATAGGGCTAGTAACAGACGGGCCGCGTTTAAATACGGCTGGTTCACACTTACGGATTTCCGTAAATAAGAAAAAAAAAAAACCTACCCATTAAATTTTATTGTTGATTTGGGTCGAGAATCATTAGCATAATTACGTCCTTGAATTTGATTAGGATGCAAATCAACACCTTGTATAAGGTAGTATAGAAAACAAATAGTATGTCCATTTATTTGTCAGAATATTGTTACATAGTTGTTACATAATTTTAAAAGTTCATAATATTCTGCCGTTTCTGGTGTACAAATACATTTTCAGGGTTTTGGTTAGTTTGTTAGATTTATACAACCACACATGTAACACCAGACAAATTCGCCACATCCACCTGCCCTTATAATTTATCTGTACTAATAATTATTTTGCATTCAATTACGAACCAAAAACTTTTAAAATCAATATTGCTTACCTCCCATAACATACGGCGTGATATTATGTAGCCTAAAGCCTTCCTTGGTTTACAAAGAACATTTTTGCTGAATTTCAATTCAATCTATCCAGTAGTCTTGGCGTGAAGCCGTACCATACACACAGACAAACAGACAAAAATTCTAAAAAGTCACTTTTTGTCATCAGTTACGTTTTTTACCAGTTTTTTTTAAATAAGTGGTTTTAACAAAAGCCACTTATTTTTTCTCGAAAATTTTTAATGTACAGTTTTTCTTTCGTTACTGTTTTATTATATGTATAGATAAAGCTGAACAGTTTGTTTGTTAGAACATGCTAATCTTTGGAACTATCAGGCAAAATTTGAAAAATTCTTTTTGCATTTGATAGCCCAGTTCTTGATGAAGAATTAAGCTAGGACCCTTACGAGCCGAACAAAAAAATATACGGTCGAATTGAGAAACCTCCTCCTTTTTTTGAAGTCGGTTAATAAAAAAAAAAAGTCAGAAAGAAGGCTGAGTGATAACCAAGTAATAGTACGAGCAGGCGATGCGGCAGGGACAAAGTCGCGGGCAGAAGCTAGTTCATTTTAAAAGTTACTCCAACAGCTAAAATTGGGTTCAGGTCAGCAAATCTTCTCATTCACTCATCTCCATCAGATATCTCAATATTCACCTTCCATTGGAGGACATGACTTTTGTATTCCATACCCAACCATGAAATAAGTTATTATTTACTTACTTTGGTACCCAATTCCTGGGCTATAGCTAAGGCAATGGCAGTTTTGCCAGTGCCGGGTGGTCCAGCCAACAGCAATGCACGTCCAGCCATCTTCTTGCTTCTGATCATATCTACCACTATTCCCGCAGCCTAGAAACATGTTCAAGCTTTGTAGAATGCCACTTACTGCTGAATAAACTCTTGTTTTGTTTTTCATTTTGGGAAAAACAGTGTTTTGAAATACATAAGATCCATTGTCCAGTTATTTGTGCATGTGTTTCCATGGCAAATCGTATCCACGTTATCAAGGAAACTATGTGAAAAACAATCAGAATCATCGAAAGCTATCAACAAAATGTTCTATTGAAGTAACAATCCATGGTAACCAAAAAACATAACCTCAAAGTTGGATCGATACTGCAGAAAAATCTAGATTTTTTAAATTTATTTTACGATAATTTATAAAATTATTAATTTTACTGCTTTATTTAACAATTTAACAAAGAATGTACCTCTCTCGCAGATTCCTGGCCCACGAGACCGGCTGCCATTTGAATGGGAACTCCATTTTCGTCCAAACCCAAACCTTTTATATGAGTGTGAGCTGATATTCTTTGCGTTTTAGCGGTACTCTTCACTTCCTCAATCTTCATTTTGTTTAACTAATGGTAATTATTGGTAAAAAGAATATTCAAATTAACACAAGTCACACTCGTCGCGTACAGCACCACAAGCCACAACAAACTAATAGACATGGGTAGCTCGTGCAGTGTTACCAACCCATAACAAAATTTGCCCCCAAGATTTTTTAAAAATCCCCCTAAAAAAACCCTAAGTATAGGTTCACTTATGGTAAATTTCTTTGATGCAGTGCCAAACTCCCTAAGTCGTTCATAACTCACAAAATAAAACGCATAGGTACATAGTTTGTGAAAAAAAAATAGGTAAGTACCTAAATAGGTACCTATTCTGCCGTACGTTACTTAAAACACGGTTAAGCCTCAAACTGCCATTTTTTAGTTTTGTTTGTTGTAAGACTGAAAGATGTTTTCAGTTTTCATACCCCAAAAAAAAATCGTTGATAAACCAGTGACATTTGTCTCTTAGAAAGATTTTTATATCTTTATTCGTTTGGAAGAGACATCATTTCGCAGGTTTTTGTCCGATATCTCTGAAACTACTTTATGGGTTTAACCGTATTTTAAACAATGTACGGCAGTATTGCTAAACTACTAACTAAATTGTAATAGGTACATATTGTTGATCAGTTCCAGAACGGCATCATCATCATCGCCAGCGGTGCTACTGTTCAAGGTCGATGTATTTTTGAAATCAGACATTCGTACACTAAAGGCTTTTAACATACATATTTGCCATAGGTTCAAACTTAACGCAAGACCCATATTCTCTGATCAGGTAAAATCTTATCATCATTAAGCTCTGAAGCATATTCAGAGATTTAAAACGATTCTTAAGTATTTTTAAATAATGGCATAAATAGAAAAGGCACGCTCCACGGAGGCGTTGGATACGGGCAGCGTCAATAACGCCACAGCAAACTTTTAGCAAGCCCCTAAAAATAACCCCAAAAAAAATCTGTCCCTAAAAATACCCCTTTTAAGACTTCTTCCCCCTAAATTTAGGGGGAAAACCCCAAAGTTGGCACCACTGAGCTCGTGAGCTAGTGATAGAAAAGAGCTAGCTCTTTTCGATTGACGTCGCTCTCGCTCACTCAGTCGCGCGCTACGTAGCTCACTAGCTCAGTTAGCTCACTCAGACTCACTAGCTCAGTACTTCAGCGATGCACGCGACCGGCCGAACGGCTCATTCGGCTCGCTTCGGAATACTTCGTCGCATCGTTCGTTCTTCCAACAAAAGCTCTCCGACACAATCTTATCAGTTATCATACGACGTAAATCACTGTAAATCTATCTTTATAGTCATTGACTTAAAGTAGAAAATACTTTGGCACATTATAAATAAAAAGGAACCGCATTGTTTCTTGCGTTTCGTTTACGTAAATTCTAAATAACTCATAAGTACTAATACCATAATATAAACAAACAGATTAGAAAAACTTATTTAAAATTATTTAACTTAGTACTTTTTCGGTTGTTTTGACGAAATGACATGCATACCGCTGCGTGACACGTGCAACGAAGTACAAATACTAATACGACCGGTCTTACTATCAAAAACCGCCACAAAATAAAACAAGATTTATTTATCGATATCCGTAATTCCTTAGTAATTCGCGTGACACGAATCAAATGAGCTAACAGTCGGCGTCTGAGCTACTGAGCTATAGAAGAGCTAGTGAGTAACAAAGAATCCAAACTTCCAAAGAGCTATTGACTATTGAGCGAGCGAGCCGAAGCGCGTGCGGCGTGAGTCAGATGCACAGAACACTATTACTCATAGTAGTGATGTGAACCGGTTTCATAAAAATCTAAATAAAACCGGTTTTAGTAAAAACCGATAATCACCGGTTCTCATTGAAAAACCGATTACAATCACAAAACATGTATCCGAGTCTTTGATATGTATCCGAACATGAGTCTTTTCCGTTAAAAATATTGTCTATGGTACGGGAATCCCCCGATATACCATTTTAATATGCGACTAACTTCACTATACTAAAATATTCCAGTAATGCTATTCAGTAAAAATCTCACCGTGAAAATACTTAGGTAAAGTGAGCTACTGAGCTGTCAATAGTGTCAATCCTTAGTATCAGGTGGAATGACAGCTCACTAAGCTCACTTCACAGTTATGACGGTGATCTTTTTACAGAATAGCACCGAATTTCGCTTGCGAATTATTTGGAGTTGACATGTTTGTTTGCGAAAATGCCTAAAGTAAAAGGTAAAATCAAGTACAAGAAATTATTTTGAGAAGATTGATAATCTTATTGCAAAGTGTAAGATAAGCGCTAAAGTGATCAAAGTTGGATGAGGAACCTCGAATTTATGTTGGCACATATTAAGAGAAACCATCCCCAGGCTACAGTGGAGGTGGATCGAGGTGAAGTGGGTGATCAGCCAGGTGACACACAGGCACAGGGAACGTCTACTGGCACAACACAAGAAAAACCAACGGAGACTCCACGCGCACGCCCCATATTTCATACTACTCTGAAAATGACCGCAGCAAGTAACAAAAAGAAAATTGATAAATATTTGACTGTGATGATCGGACGGACGTACGGACGACTGACCACGGACTTTTTAGGAAAAACCTAAAAAAAAACCTTAAAAAACCGGTTTTAATAATTAACTAATCGGTATAAACCGGTGTTGAAAATTGTAATCGGTTCACATCACTAACTCATAGGTCAGATGAGCTAACAGTCGGCGTCTGAGTCACTGAGCTAAGTGAGCTATACAGTGTTGCCAGTATGATTTCCCAGAAATGGACGGTTGGCTTTCTGAAAAGGTACGGTTTTTAACTTCAAGGTACTGTTGGGTCGGGATACTTCTGCAAGAACTAGATCAGCTTTTTTCTTCTTCGAGTTGGCTGTCTGCGACCATAGGTTGGAAAAAAAGCGATAGGAATCGAATATTCAAAGGGATATGGTAAAGTAGAACAATATTACCGATTGCCAATATCGAACAAATTCATTTGTAAATCAATTATAGAATGAAGTAAAATCATAAAATTCGTTAAGGCGAAAGCGCCAGGGTAGCCCGCGAAATTCATTTTTTTTTAGGTTTTTGGCAATTTGCTGGTCAGTATTAAGTTGTACGTTGATTAAAATATGATTCGCGGCCGTAACAAATATGTATTTACAGAATTATAATCATTAAAGTCATCAACACAACTCTCTAAAACCATGTAATCCCCAAGAATGACTATTTCATGAAATCTTGACATTTGGGGATTACATGGTCTTAGAGAGTTGTGTTGATGACTTTAATGATTATAATTCTGTAAATACATATTTGTTACGACCGCGAATCATATTTTAATCAACATACAACTTAATACTTACCAACAAATTGCAAAAAACGTAAGAAAATTTGAATTTCGCGGGCCACCTTAGAGCTTCCCCCTTAATGATGCAATGAATAAAAAAAATTTTTGATAATAATTTATCATAGGAATAATGTGATGAGGAAGTTCAGATATGAAGCGATATTATTCTCTATATTTAAATAAATCACTAGTATAGAAAAGGTACGAAAAAGGTACGGTCTACACTGAGGTACGGTTGTGTGATGAATAGTACGGAAAACCGTACTTTTTGGTACGGTCTGGCAACGCTGGAGCTATAGAAGAGCTAGTGAGCTAGAAGAGTAATATAGCTCTTTAGAGTGAAAGAGCTACTCGCTCTTTATCTTTTCAGTGAGCTATTTCGCCCATGTCTACAAACTAATGAATGAATGAACTGAGTGAATGAACTGGTATCAACAATGAATGAAATTAATGAAAACGTTGTCGCCGGTGTCAGTGGTGCTGCCATAATACATTTAAAGAATCACCCCCTAACTTCCTTTCCTCCAGGCGAAAGTGCCAGGGTAGGGTACCTTAGCGCTTCCTTCATAACCAATGACCCGTCAAAATTAATTTTGTGAGTTATTGGTAAAATATGTTAGTGAAATAATGGCAAATAGAGTACATAAAGATGACCTAGTATTCACCGCCAATACACAATTTATATTATAACATGCTTCTTGCCAAATTAAAAACATACTTACAACAAAACGAAGAAAAAATTTCTAGAGGTAGACAAATTTTCTTACGTTTTTTGCAATTTGCAGGTCAGTCAGGTTATTATATCTTGATCAAAATATGATTCGCGACAATAACAGGGGCTTACGTCGTCATACAAAAAAGGAGTGCAGTTCAACTTCTGCCCTGCTTTAAGAGGTGATGGTAAGCCCCCAGGTACATATTTAGATAATTATAATCATTCATATATCTTTCTAAGTTAGATTTCTACCGCCAACCACCAATCTCCTAAGGAAAAGTGTAAATGTGTTAGAAAAAGAAAAGAAAGAAAGAAAATACGTTTATTTGCGGCAAACATGACGACAACAACAACATGTTAATTTCGTGATATTCATTCGCCGTAAATGCGGGAAGTCTCAATAAATCCGCAACATTGAGATAGGTGTCAATGCTCCGCAACGAGAAGGAATGAATGAATGAATTACTCAAATACAATGTGTTGCCACTTTGACGGAAATTCGCTTATATTCGGGCGAATATGTAGGACTAAAATGTCGTTCTTCACCTAATCTTTGACGCTTGCGTTTGAAAAATCATTCGAAGATCATCGAAAAAGTACTATCTACCCACTATTAT
This sequence comes from Oligia latruncula, assembly GCA_948474745.1. NCBI lineage: Eukaryota > Metazoa > Arthropoda > Insecta > Lepidoptera > Noctuidae > Oligia > Oligia latruncula. Next base: position 6,928,485 of record OX419686.1, on the reverse strand, counting down.
TGAAAGTATTCCTTATTTTGACATATTTACGTGACATTCTAAAAAATGTAAAAAAAGTCTATAATGGAAATTTGAAAAACAAAAGTTGGCAACAACGATTAGTCGAACCAAAACGTTACGTTTCTTGCGTTTCCCCAATAGAGTAAAAGCGATCGAATAACATAACAAATTAGACAAATGAAAAAACGTATTTTAATATGCGTGGACAGCGATTCAGAAGTTGTTTTATTGGTTCGGTATCAAAGTTATCTTGAGGAACTTCCATTTTTTTTTTCAATAAGTCTATGACAACCAAACATGAATGGTTTTCAGCTGCTTATTACGCATAACGGAACGTTACAATTTGTACAGCTGACCTGTCAGCCATTGAATGTTAAAGAAAATATTGTTCCTATATCAAGCATCAGGAATATCATTATTTAACAGTGTTTATAAGCCCAAATCATGATAATGTTGCATCAGTGTAGATTCTCTAAATAGATTTACGGTCTATTCGAAGCAATGTTGTAAGAACTGAGTGCTTATAGAGTTTAACTTGGTGCTTATACTACACGAACGCTGAAATGGAGTACTCTGCACAAAATCTAGAATATGCTGTGTCTGTATTTTACAATGGAGAGCAGAGTGAAAGGGCAAAAGCCCACGCCTGGCTTACAACTGCACAAAGAGTCCCGGAAGCTTGGAATTTCGTGTGGGAATTGCTTCAACCAAACAAGGTAATATACTGATTAAGCAAAACATCTGTTATTACCTGAAAGATAAGATCTTTTTGGTCTGCTAACCGGTAACTCAAGTAATTTATGTGACGAGATTTCATAACTGCAAATAACCTGTGTCATGTGGTACTTTTAATGCACTGTAGTTGCTATGTATATGAAATTTAGAATTATAATTTCAGTAAATGGTGCATTAATATATCCCTTAAAAGTGGCGATGATAAATGTTCAGGGCACTCTGGGCAGTCAGCCCCACTATTGTTTTACTGACTATATAATGTTTGACCACAAATGATCAATCCTTCTCTTTCATTTTGTGACACAAGGCGATGAAGATGTGTGGGATTCAACTAATGACCTGTTGCTTCACCCAGTCCAAAGCCTTAACCATTTACTCAATACTAAATTCAGCTCATGATTTATCAATAATGATGTTGATTATATTCAAAAAAAATATACTAGACACACCAGTATAAATTTTTTGTTGGTTATCAAAAATAAATCCTGTTCATAGAAAATTACAATACCTCTGTGATCAAAATGTATGCCATGGGAATTTTTTTTTTTTTAATTACTGATGAGAAATTTCAATGGAGGGGTGTTCAGAATCATGTACTGAATCCATGGGAACAGGTTGTGTGTCAATGTCCCTGTCACCCTCTATAATTATTGCGTTTCACAATATGAATTTCGGTGGTAGGTTTTACAAAGGTGTGATCATTGCGGACCCTGTTTAATTTAAATTTCTTTCAGGGTACGGAGATTCAGTTCTATGCAGCAACAACACTCCACACAAAGATCCTCCGCTGTTGGAATGAGGTGCCTCCAGAGAGCTATGATGAACTAAAAGACAAATTACTGCAGGCCGTGTTTACATACTCCAAGGGACCTAAGATTGTTACTAATAGATTATGTATCAGCGTAAGTAACATATTTTAAGTTAAATAATGTAACTAAGAAGTTGTAGATCTTGAAAAATCATAATCTATCCATACTATCCATATCCATATTAATTATTTATCATAAGCGAACGAAGTCACAGGCACAGCTAGTAAGTTCATAAAAACAAGAGACTTTCTGTGCATTTGGAATGTACCTACACTAAATTCTCATAATTATATTTATATAATGTTATGATTGTTTCAGCTAGCAGCATTTATCCTGCAGCAAGGAACTGTGGACCTAGCTACAATATTGAGACCTTTATCTAATGTAGAAAACACAACACTATTATTGGAAGTTCTTACTGTGATACCAGAAGAAGTAAGTTTATCAGAAAAAAAGCCTTCCTAGATGAAGACCATTTTGCCAGAGTGGCTTAAAAAGAAAGACCTGTTTTACAAATATTGTTTTTGGAACGAAGTTCCTTGACAGGGCCTGCGGTTAGGAGAAGACTGGTAGAAATTTTCACATAAGGAAAAAGCATTACATCCCCTCCATGCGATTTTCTTTCTCTCTATAACTCTGTCTATGTGTTTACGAGTGTGTGTGAGCATGCGGGGTACCCTGTCAGCACCCTTTTTTTTAGTTTCCAAAATCGATAAGTATATGCAACAAATAAGTATTCAATTTGATTCATATTACAGTTCTATGTTATGAATGTTGTCATCAACCAACAAAATATTAGTGTTGAGTTATTGACTCATAATTATTGTGTTAGATGGTGTATAAATCTACCCAGCAGAGTAAAATTATTTATATTTTATTTCTATTGCCAGTACAACAGCATGACAATGGGATCAGCCCTGCGGAGCAAGAACCGCACAGCTCTACAACAGGCTTGTCCAGCGGTGCTAGATGACATGCTCCGGTGCTTACAAACTGTGTTCAAGTGAGTGTTTATCCTATAATTATTTATTTTAAAATGAATTACTGCAATTTTTAATAATATAACATTAATATTTTCAAAGACATTTTGCTTGCCTAAGGAAAAAAAAAGAAAAAGTTTAATTCATCTCTTAAAGCTATGTTCCCAAAATGATTGCAATGTTTTTATTTCTCCTTAGCACGGACTACACTACAGAATCTCCTTCAGAGCAGACAGTACAGTCGTGGGTGACGGCCGCAACGTGCGCGTGCAGCTGGCTCACTCTGGGCGGTGAGGACGCGGCCGAGCACGCGTCGGGCTCGCTGCCCGATCGCATGCCGTTGTGTCGCGCACTGCTAGCCATCGTGCAGCTGTTGTACACGTGAGTTTTCTACATAGAATACCCATCAGTGTCAGTGAAAGAAATAAATGTAGAAAAACTCACTGGACGCATTATACGCCTAGCTTTATAATGGGCGTGATTTGAAACGCGTTTGAAGCGGCTGTTTCGCTATGAAGTATTATGCCTTTGTGTATTATGTATTTTAGTTTTAAGAAAACATTAACAGACAACTTCTTTGACGTTTGAGAAAGAATTAAGGTTCCATGACATTACCTAATAAGCTTATTTAAGATTTTCATAGTGTCATTTGCTTATAAATACGCATCTTACTTTTAAATTGATACCAGGTGGAACCCCGCTGTGAGCGACTCGCCATTGGACGCTTGTGAAGCATGTCTGTCAGCGGTGCGGGCCGCTGGAGGCACAGCGGCTGCAGCGCGCTACCCCGCTTCAGCGCTGCAACTGCTGTCCGACCTCGCAGCGCTTGCAGCGCCTCTCATGACAAGGGACAACGTGCCTAATTCTATAAACGAGGTACTTCTTGCAGAAAATAATAGACTCTGTTTTCATTTTAAGTATATAAATGCTTTATTTGTATTTTCTCAAGTCTACCAACGTTACATAAACAAAAATTTACATTGTCTCAGGAGCTGCTAGCCGCCCTCATAACATGTTGCGTCTCCCTGGGCGAGTGTCACGCTCACACGCTCGTACAGGCCGCGGAGAGTGCAGACGGATCCGAGGCAGCGAACGGCGCGCGGCAACTCATAGAACTGGTGTTAGCCGCGCAGGCAGCGCCCGGTCATTACCCCCTGCACGAGACTAGGTCCAACCTTACGTTTGGGTTCTGGTATACTATACAGGTGAAGTTTTTTTATGTTAAACATCTATTTTTATGTTAAACATATCATAAAAAATTGTGGCCGGGCGTCCCGTGACGGCCACAATTTTTTTAAACTTCAATTTTCGTTAAGGGACCAGGCCTACCTCCAATTTTGCGTAATATGGTAAACATATTTCTGTTCAGGACGAAGTACTGAACCTAATGGACAGAACAAACGATATCCATCCAGTATGGCGGCAGGTGTTCTCGCGACTGCTAGCGACGCTAGTGAGCAAGTCATCAGCGCCCGCCGACGTGTCACTGTCGAAGGACGACCTGGAACTGCTGCGCTGCTACCGACAGGACATTGCCGACACTGTGGTCAGTAAATACAAGGTCAAATTAAATTAACTAGAAAAACTTCACAGAATTCGGGTACCTATCGAAATCTAATGATTTTTTCTAAACTAACATAATTTCAAGTTATTACAGCTGATTATAGGGTTACCGGCCGCTGGTATTGCAGTTAAGTACTTGAATTATAATAGAGAAAAAAAAATACTAATCGGGGCTTGGTAACTTCCTGTGCACATGGAGTTACAAACATAAAAAGGCAGTTTTAGGAATAAATTATGAGTTCCTCATCTGTCAACAGATGTACTGCTACGGCGTCCTAGGTGAATGGTGTTGGACGACAGTAGAAGCTGCATTCACCGCAGCGACCAATGAGAATGGGCGAGAAGCTGCGTTGCATGTGTTTGGAGCACTCGCCGACGCTGCGCCTGCGCAACGAGCGCCGCCTGCGCTGGTCGCGCTTATACATCACGCATTGAATGTTGCGCATACGTCGACGAATAAACGGATGCTTAATACTGCACTTGATTGTCTTGGTAAGTAAAACTAATAACAAATATTAATTCCGAATTAAAATTGTAATATTATATTATCCAATAAATTACACCGAAATTATTTTTAAGTGTAGTATTTTTATCTGACTAAGAGACGCGCACTTTACTTGTGGTAATCAAGTGTACAATACACTACAACTTTTCTGCGTCGATTATCGCTTAAGTGTTACCCAGGCGGCTACGCGTCATGGGTGTCGTCAGTGAGCGAGGGTCGCGATCTGGGCCGCGCCTGCGTGCGCGCAGCCGGCGCCGCGCTGCAGCGCTGCCCGCCTGCGGCCGCGCTAGCGCTGCGCAAACTAGCCGCTGACTGCAGTGCTCCAGCCGCTGCACTCGCGCCAGACATCGTGCAAGCTGCACAGGTAACAAACAGTGTATTATGCCGGATTATTATGCAACTTAAAATGGTCGAAATTAATCACATAAGCACTTACGTGCTTAAGTATGATAAATTCAATCAAAGTCAAATAAATACCCTTTTGGGAAGAAGGCGTGAGCTTATGTTTGTGTATAAATGAGATAATAACCAACTCTGCATTCGGCAGTCGTTCCAAGGCAGCTCGGGGCGCTCGGACGCGTGGGTGCGGCGCCAGCTGGTGGCGGCGGCGGGCGCGGCGCTGGCGGCGGCGGCGCCGGGCGCGGCCGGCCCGCTGCTGCGCGGGCTGGCCGGCGAGCTGCGCGACGAGCTCGGCGCGCAGGTACACGTGCACTCGCGCCTTTAAAAACAGCTAACAGCGCGGCAGCGTTATTAATAAAAAAAATATATTCAATACAAGATTTCCTAGCTTATTGAAATTTAGTTTTTGTAATCAGTACCTATTCATCATCATCATCATATCATCATCATATCATCGTAAAACTTTGAGCTAGTTGATTAGAAAACCAAACTTTTATTCGAGGAATAAAATTGACGTTTGACAGTTTTTATATGAAATAACTGTCAAAATTTAAAAATTATTCCTCGAATAAAGTTATCACACGATTGAAAAATCAGCCCTTAAGCAGTGGCGTGCATTGGTTTTCAGAATAGGTAGGCAGGAAAAAAACAAAGTTTTGAGAACCGCCATCTTGGATTTTCATTTTGAATTTATTTTCGGCTCCAGCAACCTCGAAAACTATGAAAACGACACCCATAAGGAAAACATTTGAAAATGTTCGCAGCCGCCATCTTGGATTTTCATTTTGACCTCACTATCGGCTTTAGCGCCCTTGAAAACCATAAAAACGACACCCATGGGGAAAAATTAAAAAAAAATTACAGCCGCCATCTTGGATTTTAATTTTGACATCACTATCGGCTTTAACACCCTTGAAAACCATAAAAACGACACCCATGATGAAAAATTAAAAAAAAAATACAGCCGCCATCTTGGATTTTAATTTTTACCTTACTATCGGCGACCTCTTTTTTTTTCATCCCTTTCTTTCTTCGCACGGCCAAATTACGAACGAATTACAAATTACGATTTTAACATTCATATTCGGTTGGTTGAGAGTAGGCATGCCTACTTTAGGGTGATAAATTGCGAAGGTCGAACGTCATGGTATTACGCGTGAGACGTACGTATTTTTAATTTCGTCGTATTAACTTGAACCAATGACAATTTACGAATAGTATGGGAGCCGAGTAGGCCGTCTGCCTACTGCCGCGCGTGTTTGTATGAAGATTTTGTTTTTTGTTAAGTTTAGTATGACAATTTCATGAGTTTCTTAACTGTGGAGCACACACACTAAAATGTAATTGGCAGGCCTATGGTGATTTGTCGAGGTAGGCACTGCTTATATGCTTTTATGCAATGCACGCCACTGCCGTTAAGGTCACAGCTCATTAGAGCCACCCGGCATCGGCAGCCACTCCGCACCGCCTCGCCTCCTGCGGCTAGTATTCTTTATATGGACTTGTATGGGTATGCCCTCACTACATCAACTCCGTAGCGTCACCGGATCGCCTCGGTCGTAAGCCCTCCACGCGCGGACGGCGGGTGGACCACTCAGTGACAACTCGCTGCTCGCATGCTTGCCTTGCGTTGACTGCGCATTGCCAACGCGATAATGTTCTACGCGACGCGAGGTCCACTGGTTGACCGCGCCACGTTTATTGGTGATAATGCAGCGTCCACCCGTGGACCACCTGTCGACAATGATTGGACGCCGTGCGATGAGGCGGTGCGGGGTGGGTGCCGGGTGCCTCTAATAAGCTGTGCCCTTTAGTCTTATAAAAAATGAGTATGTCTTCCTCAAGTAATAGTATATAAATAAACGTACTATTTTTATTCATAAGTTGCATTTACTTATTTTTTCATAGAGGGTGATAAAAAGTAGTGTGTCCACTTCGGGAACAACATTAAGCTCGAGTGACGTACTTTGAATCTCTAGCTGCGCTCAGGATTCTACTTTAGAAACCCTCGCTGCGCTCGGAATTCTACTTTAGAATCCTTCGCTCCACTCTGGATTCAAAGAAACACTCTCGCCTTCAAAATCATTGCTTGCTCCCTTGGCAAACAATCTACTATTAACCCTCCAACCGTACCCCCAGGCAGGCGACACAGCCCGCGCGGTGCTGGCGGCCGAGTGCTGCGCGGCGCTGCTGGGTGCGCTCGCGCCGCAGGGTGCGCTGTGCGCGGCGCTGTTCCGCACGCTCGCGCCCGCGCTGCCGCCCTATGCCAGCAGCCAGCCGCTTGTTGAGGTAATGTTAAATTCATTCCACACGGTAAAACTGTGAATATGACATCCATATTTGTTGAACTTGGTTACATCTCGTGGCATAGACGTTTGATTACCTTAAGAGCGTAGACGGGCTGCATTTTTTCCATACAAACGTATTCCCCTATTCTCTTCCTGGATAATGCCTCTAGAGTAATCATTTTTATTTTTAAAAATCTAGTTCTATTGAAGGCATGCCCCTGTCATTATTACTTTTTTTTTTTTCAAAAAAAAATATTACAAAAATAAATATGATTTTCCGAAAACCTAAAAAAATGTCCCGTTTTTACCTACGTAATCAGACGACTACCAAAGAAAATTGAAAAGTTTTTAAGATAAAAACAAATGATAGCGGGCTCTATTCTTTAAATTTTGATACCAAAAACATTTTAATCGGCTTAGGTTTCGGGGAGAAAACAGGGGAATACGAAACGTCGATCGGTCATGGTTTTTTCTAGGTAAAATCGTTCTGAGCTGCAGTTGTCCCTATCGCACTCTACGGGGGGAGACGAGAGAGAGAGAGAGACGGCAATAGTTTCTTCAAATACCTATTTCTCAATTCTCGCGCAGCCCGTCTACGCTCTTAAACTATCAGAGTGATAATTTCAAACATTTAAGCAACAAGATATGGGGCTTAGTCCTATTATATTTTCCGTTTGCATTCATGTCAGCTATCGATTTATATTATAGGGTTCATGAGTAACCGCCATTTTGAAAAAAAAAAAAAACAAAATGACGCGACAGTAGGTATGCCAGGCTCCATAAAAATCTTCAATCCCCTTTATCTTACCATACATACGGGGCTATACTTTACTGAATAACTAGAACTCCGAAGCCGCGCATAATTTAAACATTTAATTGTATCTTTCTGCAGCCAATGTTCCACATACTAAAGCAGACAGTATCGTCACTGATCGACGATTTGCTGCCACTGATCTCAGATATCGCACAGCTGATCGTCGCCGGGTTTAACACGTACCCGTGTGCTTCGGGACTGGACGTCGTTAAACTGGCAAGTATTATAAATGAAACAAATCACGAACGCGTGTCATATGACTCCTATGTCATTATAATCTTATCCTTTACTAGCTGACCCGGCAAACGTTGTTTTGCCATATAAATTATTTCTAGCTGCCCGGCGCTACTTCGTTTGCGTGGTGTCCTACCCCTTACCCTACCCTACTCCCACACTACTCCTACCCTACTCCTACACTACTCCTACCCTACTCTTACACTACTCCTACCCTACTTCTAACCTATTCTTACCCTACTCCTACCCTACTCCTAACCTACTCCTACACTACTCCTACCCTACTCCTACACTACTCCTACCCTATTTCTACTCTACTCCCATAGATAGGTATATTCAATTTTTCTCTGCGTAAGAACCATCCTCGTACTTCAAGGAATATTCTAAAAAAGAATTAGCGAAACCGGTTCAACTGTTCTCGAGATTTGCGCTTAGCAACACATTCAGCGATTCATTTTTTAACACGCTCTTATTAGGTCGACCTGTATGTAACTATGTAATGGAATCTAAGGTAACTAATTTAACCATCTTCCAAGGGTCGTAGCGTAATGAAAATTGGCAGTTGTATGTAGTTCTGATGACAATACAAATATGGTACTGTCGAACTGATCTGATGATGGAGCCGGAAGATATCAACTGGAACTTCATGATGGAAAATCGTATCATAGCTGTTTTGGATTTCTTAGAAAAGTCTTGTAATGAACTTTGACCACGATTAGTTTTTTGTTTTTACGTGCATTTATAAGTCATATATGTTTCTAATATAATTTTTTTCTAAACTGAATAGTTTGCATATATTATAGATTTCATTATTTACACTTAAATTATATTTTTAAATATTAGTATATAAAAAACATTAAAATATAGTAGCACACCGGTATCGGGACAGGGTCCAAGCTACAAGTCAGGGCTCCAGAGAGAGGAACCTCCTAACAATGCGGGCCGTGTCCAGAGGCACCACTTTCTGAATTATGCCCTTGCTGCCCAACGCGAGCCTCTTCAGGTGTTAGTCTATGCTCTTGGCTATTAAGCCAAGAGCCTAGACTAACACCTGAGACTAATACCCATTGGCTGTACCGCCTATCGGCACAATTATCGCTGAGTCCACATCGCCCATGTCGACAACCTCGCGAGCCAAGTCAAGACCAACCTTTTTCGGCTTTCACGAGGTTCTCATCATGCGGAACGTTTATGCCAACAATCATTGCGCGCCGCTCTGATCAATCAACCTCCACTATATCAGGCTTATTGGCAACAATAGTCCGGTCAGTGATGATGGATCGATCCCAGAACAATGTGATATTTCCATTTTTGAGAACTGGGTCGGGCACGTACCTGTAGTATGGCACCTCCGATTCCACAAGGCTGTATTTCAGAGCAAGCTCCTGATGGATTTATAATCTTTATTATTTTCCATCTTTATTATTATATAATATAGACTAATTTTTACGAAAATTCTAAATTAAAGATCCTTTGGTTAATAAACTTAAAACTTGGCACGAATACTTGTCTACGTAAGTAATTTTTTCTTTCAAAGTAGGTACCCCTCGAAGAGGCTTTAGGGGGTGTGAGATTGTTAAATTTTGTAGGGAAGAATCCACCCCGCACACTCAACTCTCTGCCTACCCTTCTCGGAATGCAGGCGTGACGTTATGTTTTTGTGTCAGGTGGTGCTAGCACTGGGCGCGGAGTGGGCGGGTGCGCGCGCACTGTTGCACGCGAGCGTGTCGGCCAGCGTGCGCGCGCTCGCGCCCGACCCGTCCGCGCGACCAGACCTCACCGAGGGACTGTTCACGTTACTGCAAGCCGTCACCAAGAAGAAACCGCACTTTATCGACTGGCTGGATGATATATTACCCGATTTAGTGGAGTTAGGTGAGTTTGTCATTCATCGTTATCATCATCTGCTTCCCAGCTGAATACAAGTATTTTACATGAAGCGACTGCTTATCTGACCTCCACAACCCAACTTACTACTGGGTAGGATGATGCCCCTTAGTAACACATTGTCAGACTTTCGAGCTCATCATCTCCAATCGCATGCTGTTTAATTATGTCCCCGGTGACCCGGTCACTCTTGCCTAGCTGCTTGCAACTAGAATTTGTTATTGTTCTGTGTATTTTTTTTGAACGGGCTTTACAGATTGACTTTTCCGTTTACTTGAAGTCGTCAGTTCAGTATTTTGATTTGCGACTTTCACCTTCTATTTAATAAAAATCTAAAATTAAAAAAAAATAATACTCAATCAAAAAAAAACGTAATTTTTATCGATAGGAAATCCCATCGGGCTCATGCCTAGTAATAGTTTTTTTTTTTGTGCAATTACCATGTTAAGCCAAGGTAGGTCGTGTATACTAATACAACGTTGTTCTGTCCCAGCATGCGGCTGCGTGCGCATGTGGGAGGCGGGAGGCGCGCGCGCGGCGTGCGGCTGGCTGGCGGCGCTGGCGGCGCAGCGCCCGCACGCGCTGCAGCCGCGCGCGCCTGCGCTCACCGCCGCTGCGCTCACGTGTATAGGTAACTAAGACTGACCATATTGTACTACGTGCGTACCAGCTCTGTGTACCAGCTATGTGTACCAGCTCGTCTTAATGAAGTGATCATTTTATAAAATTCTGTCAGTACAACATTTTTTATTCAGTCTGACAAAAAAATCAAGAAGCTATAAATACAGATGCGGTTCTCTAATTCGCTCATGCCAGGTGGAGCAACGCCGCGCAACCAGATCGAGCCGCTGGCCGAGCTGCTGCTGGCGCTGAACCGCGCGGCGTGGCGCGGCGCCGAGCTGGCGGGCTGGCTGCGCGCGGCGCTGGCCGCGCCCGGCTTCCCCACGCCGCACGCCACCGAGCCGCACAAGCACAAGTTCATACAAGCCGTCATCAAGTACGTACACTGGATAATATAATTCACGAGCTCGCGTCATGTGACGACTATGTCATTGTAACCTATCCACTAAAAATCTCAAATTAATTCATTCACTGACAGACAACGCACAGTCTAAACCTTTTATGAGGTCATTGTACTCATCATTATTTTATTATTATTATTATTATTTATTTATTTCAGATTATCTCCATATAGGTTACATAATTATAAACACAAAAAAAAAAAAAATAAACAAAAATCATAAACTATTAGTGTGTTAGTAACAGAAAAGTGTAGGTACCTAAAATTATGTTAGTATGGTTAGTACCTATACCTAACAGATGCCTATGGCTGTCCTTATCCACTGATTTTGGAAAGGACAGTCAAAACGGGTAGCAATAGCAATTAGGATGCTGTTGCTGCTGCTTCGTAGACGTTGCAGCAAGGAGTTTGCTTTCTTGCGCATGATGGCTTGAAAGCCATCTGTACGCGCTTCAGCAAACATACCAGACGCGCTGCAGCGCCACGGCAGCCCCAACAGCATCCTAAAAGCGTTATTATACTGGGTGCGCAGGGCTCTGTAGTTTCGCTGTGTATGTTTCACCCACAGGCCACTCGAGTAAAACGACTGGCAGAACGCCTTAAAAAGTGTTATTTTCACCTCGTTGGTGCAGCGTGCGAACCTGCGAGCGAGCATATTGGCTCTCACCGCCAAAGCCCTGCGCTCCCTTTCTATGTCCTTGTCATCCTTAAGGTCACCTGTTACAATGTGACCCAGATACTTAAACCTGTCCACTACTTTTAAGGCTGCACCATTAAGTACGACAGGGGGAACATATGCGGGACAGTATGTACCTGCTCTAAACACCAATAGTTCACTCTTTTTCGAGTTATATTTAAGCCCGTGGGACATCGCAAATGCCTCACATTGAGACACCAGCTTCCTTAATCCGCTGATTGTGGGGCTCAGCAGCACCATGTCGTCAGCATAGCTAATATTGTTAACACACTTGTCGTCAATAAAACAGCCGACATGAGTGCTACTGAGCCGCTCAATCAGCTGATTTAAATACAAATTTAACAATAGTGGCGAGGTTAACCCCCCTTGTCTCACACCACATTCCAATTTATAGTCGTCCGACAAAGTACCGGCCCATCTCACCTGATTTTTCTGATTTGAGTACCAGTACTTGAGAAGAGAGGTACATTCCACCGGTACACACGCGCTTTCTAGCTTCTCCCATAGCACATCATATGCTACGAGATCAAAAGCTTTTGATAGGTCGAGAAAACACGCGTATACCGGCGTCCTTCTCTCTGTGTAGTACCTGACAGTATGTTTCAGGCAGAGTATGGCGCTTTCCGTCGACAAACCGGCTCTAAAACCGAATTGCGCGTCCTGCAGGTCGACGTGCTTCATGAGATTACCATTCAGCAGACTGTCAAGCACCTTGGCTGTTATAGTAGCAAGTGAGATGGGTCGATAGTTAAGTTTATCTGACGCGTCACCCGTCTTGTTTTTTACGATGGGTACCACAATTGTACGCATCAATGGCTCAGGTAAATAAGAGTGACACAGAAACAAATTAAACAACATACTAAGCACTCTTGGTAAGTGAACCCCAGCATACTATTATTATGAATAACTTTTAATGATAAGTACAATGACCTCATAAGAGTTTGTTAATGTTTTACCAATAACCCTGTATAACGAAAGTGAGCACTAAGGAAAAAAAAATTAAAAAGTCATTTCCTAAAGGGGTTAAATAGGGATAGTTTGTACAGAAGTTCGTCATTTTCGCAGGAAATCGTCATCATCGGGCGCGGCATGTCAATAGTATAAAAGTCTCTTTTCGTCTGTCTGTGTGACTGCGTTGTTCTTCTAAACTGCGCAACAGGCGGTGTGAGTCTTCATAATGTGCACATATCGAAATGAGGGAAACTAAGCTTGATTTTATCGACGGATTTTTTTTTTATAGCATTTTTATAACTATCTATATTAACACTTTGCGGGACACTTAACATCCCAAGACGTAATAACAATAAAACTTCGATTGTCTCGTTCAGTGTCCTTCAATCGGTTAGTATTAAACTAACAAATAATAAAGACATATCGATGGTTTGTTAAGTCTAGGAGCTAGTAAGATAAATTGGTAAAATTGACGCGCGTTTGTGAAATGCAACATCTATACTGCTACTTGCCACTGAACCACAAGCTTTTGAAACCTCTATTCTTTGTAACATTATTTTGAATAAAAACCATTTTTTTTTGTTATCAGAGAGAAGAGCAGTAAGCGACGGTTACTGGAGACGGTGCAAGAGTTCTCTCTAGTTTGCCGCGGCCTTGTGGACACAGAATACGCGAGACAGACGATTGCATCCAAACAATTAGTGGCGTGAAGACAAGTGTACATAATTATAGTTTAACTAAAATCAATGTTCTCACAACCTCGCCACTCCTATTAGGTACACCTAGTAATGTGTTACGTAGTTACGCTTAGAATAGTACAGTTCCTTTATGTCACGGAGCGTTCGGTCTTATTTGTTAAATGTCAGTGCAAATTTTTTGTGTGCGTAAGCTCGGCTGTCTCCACACGGTGGTGCCTGAGGATGGGCGGCGGCGCCGAGGCCCAGGAAGAGGTGGCGAGACGACCTAGACGCGTACTGCAAGGGTTGGATCGAAGTGGCTGTAGAAAAGGATACCTGAAAGCATTTGGGGCAGGCCTTTGTTCAGCAGTGGGACAGTGTAGGACTGTAGGCTATTGAGTAAGTGCAACGTCATTTTCCGCGGTTGTACAGCTACATTTTTACACAAACACACAATTATGACCGAGGAGGCTTCGTGAGATAAGCGAACTATATGTTTGTTATGTTTTCCTATCGCTTTAGGTCGCTCGACAAAACATGCAGTTGAAAAGTTTACATGAAGTATCATGAATTTTATTATATTCTGTAAAAAAATTACATTGTACATAATGCATTAAATCGTGATATCATCTGTATATAAGCCGTAATGATGTCGTTATAGAGATCTAAAATAAAATACCAAAAACTTACTTTTTTGTGTTTATTTTAATTTAAAATATTATATGTAGAACACTATTGGGTAATATTTAAACTTATACTAACGATTTATAAATAAATTAAGTTTAAACATTTACTTTATGAATAATATTTAAATGTATAGATCAAAACATAACATAGAAATGCTTAATAACAATGATTTAGTGAATATCGAGTATAGAAGAGTACCGAGATGCTGTAGTTAGAACATACCTACACTTACATGACTATGGTTGCCAGATCAAAAAAAAAGTAGGAAAGGCGGATTGATCTGTTACTTTAGCCGGACATTTTCTCTCCAAAGTCGGTACATTTTTGTTTATGTATGAATAATTTTGTCATGGTAATGTGCACTGCATAATGTTTTACATTATAATTTTATTCTGAAACATATTTTTTTTACAAAAAATCTATCAACTATAAATTTTAGCCGGACAAAGGTGTAAAAAGCCGAAATTGACCGGCTAAGTAGTAAAATCTGGCAACCCTATTATATTAACATGACTAACATTATATTATTATATTAGAACCATATTAATACCAACACTGAGCAATCTACAACTACGAAAATAAAATCTAATTATTTTCTAGGCGTTGTGTATGTAGATAAAAATCACTACTGGGACCGTATATTAAAACCCTCATTGTGTGGTTGCGAAAAAGGGACGGCGCTATTCGTCTAGCAAAGCTCCATTTCTTTTTCGCACTCGAACATGACGAGACGGCCGTTACAATAAAAACACGTCCAATCTGGAGATTGGTTTGAAGTTGTAACACGACACGATATTATAGACGTTTAAAGGAGTTGACAGGTAGTTTTAAACATTTAGATATAATTCGCGCACTCATACGACATAACCATAGACACCGTGTTAGTGATAAATAAATTCATAGCTAGGATGAAACCTTGGTCAAGTTACGTTATCGCGTTCACACAGAAATTGCATAGGTAATTGTAAAAATGTTTTAAGATTGCAATCTGATTGAATCCACATTTTATATTCGAAAGCTCTGTTCTGAGTTTCACAATTATTATACAATCACAGCTTCATCACATAACTGTATATCCAACAGGCAACTATCTTCATACAATAGCGTTATGATAAGTACAGTCGGCCAATATAGTGGTCTACCACACTGATAAATATTCTTTGGCACATCTACAAACAAGGTGTATTTTCACTTGCAAAAATAATCTGACATATATCTAACGCTGTATTGTAGTGACGTCACGAATTGAACTACTTCTCCACCTAAGCGATATTTTTGCTAATCACTGTTGCCAAAACTGATAGACAACTTTCTTGGCCAATCAAATCGATAGAACGTTTATTCTCTGCTGGATATTTACTAGTGTGAATTAAGAATCGGAATCATCTTTAGATTCTTGTGCGTTGGCACTTTGACATTTGCCGATCTCAACATCAAAATCCAAGAATTTGTCTGGTTCGCAGTGCCTGTTCTTGAAGCGAAGGAAGTTGAGCGCTTGGTCCAGGGTGAGGTGGAAGCAATCCTGGCGACTCACGTTTAGAGAGGAGCTCTCGAGGTCGCTGTGTGTGGCTCGCGCGTATTTGAGGCTCCTAGAGTTGTGCTGCCCTTCTACGGTGACCTGGTATTACAAAGGAAAGGTAGAATAGTATGTAGATACACAAATGAGAACGTTTTATGGAGTAATTATTATTCTGTTACCAGAGCATTGCATCGTCAGATAGCGGCAAGCTAGATACGCAGACGGTAGGAAAAATCGTGCAGTCGCGAGAACCCCGTCAGAAACTAAGTTCCTTACGCGATATTCGAAGATACGTGAAGCTCTTATAAAGTTATCTTAGATTTTGATTTTGATCTCGCTATCTGCTTTAGCACCCTCAAAAACCATGAAAACGACAACCATGATGAAAAATTTGAAAATTTTCGCAGCCGCCATCTTGTATTTCCAGATTGACCTCACTATTAGCTTCAGCAACCTCAAAAACCATGAAAACGACACCCTTGATGAAAAAATAGAAAATTTCTGCAGGCGCCATCTTGGATTTCCAGTTTGACCTTACTATTGGTTTCAGCAGCCTCAAAAACAATAAAAACGACAACCATGATGAAATTGAAATTACAATGATCGACGCGCTCTCGGGACATGCAACTACAATAATTCAGCTTTGAGAGAATAAGATTGTTGAAAACTATTCTAAGAAGATCTAGAATAAATGTAGGTCTATGATAGTTTCAACATACCTCATAAGTATAATGTTTAGCCTTGCGCTTGGGCCCAATATAGGCCACATACACGATGACTCCCCACGTGCGTATATCTACATCCACGCGCAAATGGAAGTACTCGTCCAGCGCCATGATGAGCCAAGTGTCGTGCTGCTCAGAGTTCACCTTCATTGAGAACTTGTGCTTCCGACCGATCTTCACTATCGGGAGGTGTTTGCACTGAAAGGATGATAGATGGTAAGAATTTTTGTGGTAAATTATTGTAACAACAACTAACAAGGGTGAAATCTGACATACATGCACGGCTTAGCATTTATTGTAATAGTGACAGATCAGGTACAGATAAAAGTTCAGATCTTAATCTGTTTGATGCGCTGTACGTTACCTGGAAGTGATGCGCGAGCTCATGGTGCGCGAGCGGCGGGTGTCGCGCGCAGGGCGGCGCGGGGCAGTGGTAGCGGCGCGCGCCGCAGGACGCCTCGTGCGGCGCGCGCTTGCGCAGGCGCACCTCGCGCCCGCAGCCGTGCCGGCACGGGTAGCGCAACATCTCCGCCACCTGCGAACATAGAAACTGCTACTCATGTGCTTCGCCATCCCACCGCGCCTGCTCTTATCATAAACACTGTACAGTGTACAAACTAGATATTGGCCAGATTTTTTTTCGAACTTCGTAGCCTAATGTTCGTTTTTTAATCCCAGTGACTAATCTGACAGGTGGTCTAAAAAAACGCAAACACAAAAGACTTAAAAAGAAAAAACGAACTACATAATTTTAAGAAAGAGGCGAATTTGAAAACTTGGAAACATTAAATTATCGTTTCAAAAATTTTACATTCAAATAATAAACTGTGTGTGTTAGAAACCGTATCTTGGATTGAAGATTTATTTTATTATTTGACTTATTTTATTACCATTCTTGAAAATGGAACTTAAGTAAGGTTTTTAGACTGAAAAACGACGAATAAATGCAAAGACACAATCGACCTCATAAAAAACTTAAATTCATTCACTGACAGACAACAAACAGCCTAAACCGCTGGGTATGGAATCATGAAGTTTTATCCAAGAGTTTCATAAATAACGAAGGTGAGCACTAAGAAAGGATTTGAGAAAAACCATAATAATGATATGGTGAATATATAGGGGATGAAAGTACGCAACGGGTTTTGATGCGATTTTCACCATCATTTAGAGAATTTATTCCGGAAGATTTATATGTGTTTACACATTAATGTTAAACATGCAAATGTAACTCTGACAGACTCAGTTTCTACTTTTTTATACATTTAATAAAATGGCCAGGCCATTATAAAGGTTAGGTTGATGTCAATTCGACATTGATCACAGTTTTGTGCTGTTTTAAGCTTTGTTACACATTTAAATCACTTTAAAAAAAATACATACCCCTTCCATAGCCCTATTGCGCACCGACGAGAAAGTAGTACGGCAGACAGGGCATGAGGCGAGCCGCGTACGGCAGCGACTGCACACCAGGTGGCCGCGACGGCACTGCGAGATGGGCGGCTCCATCCATTCGAGGCACACCGGACATTCGAGCAGGCGTAGGAGACTCTGTGATAAAGGCACAAGTGTTTATGACACTTTATAGAGAGTAGTGACTGGCCCCATAAATACATTTTCATTTATTTAATACAACATACATATTTCTATAGAGTTTGGCTAACGAAAGCTGACCACGAATTATTTTCTAAACTTTTAGTATGAAAACATTTTAGGACTGTCAAAATTGTCAGTTTCCAATTTGGATAATTTTGATATTTCGGCTATAAAAATAAAATAAACGAATTTTATGGTGTAAAAAAACAACTACCAACACAGAAGATCTAAAAAAGATAAAACAAAAAAATAAATATTTTGAAGACTTTTTGTGGGGTCATCGACCGCAGTAAGTGTAGTCACTTGAAACATCAGTTTAAAAATGAGTTTTTTTGTGTAAACTTCACAGAAGTATCGATATCTAAACACGATAAAACAAAAAAAACAGATTTTCTCAACTCCAAAAAATAACATCAAATATTTTATTGTGTTTAGATATCGGTCACCCATCATGTCTGCAGTTTCGTAATTAAATTTGACCTTGTATAAATATGAAATACTGATACATATTTCTTGAATAATAAATAGTATCAACTCCGTTTACGCAGTGTATAGCCAGAATTAACATCACTTGATTTTTTTAAATTGCCGAATTTGTTCTTGGACAACTTTCGTTGGTCAGAGTCTAACACTGTCTATATGACTATTCCTTTAGTTTTGACTGTTCAACAATATCCATTGCGTTACTTTTCCTGTCGAAAAAAATCGTCTTGTGTATGCTAGATATTACAATAATTAATACATAGAATGGACATACAGTCGCCTTTCCTAACACTTCAGAAGAGTGCGTGGCACATTGGTCAAGAAAATATAATTATGCAACAAAAATCCTGGTGAAACCGAACGTAAACACATCAGTTTAAAACAACACATGACATCGGCCAGTTATGTTTAAGTCCCATGTAATTGGGGGCGAGCCTATTGTCATTAACCGGGCACAATTTCCAGACTCCGGGCTGCTACTGAGAAATTCCAGATAGTTAAACCCAATAACACTTTGCCCGACCTAGGAATCTAACCCAGGACCTTAAGCTCAGCAGTAGCGCTTGCGACCACTAGACCAAAGAGGCAGTCTAAACGAGGTAGATGAAAAGTACTGGCGACTGACATGCTAGAGGGCTAGAAAAACGACATACAACAATGTTCAAAAAATGATTTTTAGATTAACGAAGCAGGGATTTTGAAATAAAAATAATAAACAATTTTATTTTATTATTTTCTCAAACCCAAGCTTAACTAAGATAATTAATGAATATGGTTACAAGTTTTAATGAATGATCATTAATATTTTAAATGATTTAAAAAAAAAAAAAAAAACAAAACTCACTTGGTTGAACTCTTGCACAGAATATGGCTCTGCATTTTCATCAGTTGCTGAAATATTGAGAGAAAGTTGTATGTATTGGTAAGATTAATAGAATTTCTTGACATTCATGCTGCATGCTATTAGGTACAGAAGCGAAGCGGTATATAGGGTGCTACAACGATATTTTCACGCCTGAATGAGAGCCGTTCCACACGGTGCTGTGCGGCTGCGACGCGGTGTCTGAGCGGTGCCGCTGCGGTTTCCTACATATAAAAATGTATGGTATGCCACAAAGCGCTTCGGTGCGCTCCGGCGTCGCACCGCACGCACGTCGGACTTGAGACGAGGCGGGGAGGGGTGTAAGCAGTGCGGCGCCGGAGTGGCACGATTCAGGACAAGCCAACACTCTTTTCGTCGCCGCTGCAGCGCCGCGACGCCGCCGTAAGAACGTTGCGGCGTCGCACCGCACCGTGTGGAACGGTTCTGACATTGACAGGAGGGCGTTGTTCTTAAAGACAAGATGGCGACGTTAGATCTGACCACGCGCCAAAATAACCTTGCAGTGTTGTAGGTACAGTCCGTTCACAGTTATTTTATTTAGTTTCTCTGTTTTTGCATCACTGTCAAAATAACAGTGATCTTTATTGTCGTAGCAATAAGGTTGCTAATGGGTTTCTGCCATTGCCAAGGTTGTCAAAATCGCAATGATCTTTATTTTCGTTGCATTAAGGTTGCTATTCGGTTGCTGGTGTCAGAGGTAAAATAAATGTGAACGGACTGTATGAGTGACAGGACGGCGAGCGCACTATAAAGCGCAACTTTTTTTAACTCGATATGTGTTTTACGGTCGGTATTTTACATTTTTGCGTTAACTACGTGTTACTATATACTTTTACTGCGCTGGTTCCATTCTTATATAAACAACCGTATTCAATCAGTGGTAACCCATGGATATCACTCAGATACATTTATCGCCACCTCTGGCGTACCACAGGGATCAATTCTTGGACCTTTACTATTTATTATCTATATTAATGATATAGGTCACTGTTTCCTTAACAGTAATTTCTTGTTATATGCGGATGACCTTAAAATATTTAAATCTATTAAGACTTCTGATGATTGTGACTTGCTCCAAGATGATTTGAATAGATTAACTAAATATTGTGATGATAATAAACTTGCATTAAATATATCTAAATGTAAATATTTAAATTTTACGAAAAATAAAAAAGTAATGCGATTTAATTATAATCTATGTACAGAAAACCTTTCTAATGAAACTCAAATATGTGATTTAGGAATACTTTTGGACTGTAAACTTCATTTAAATCTACACACAGAGAAGATTATCTCTAAAGCATACCAAATGTACAGCCTTGTCATGAGAGCTTCTACTGATTTTAAACGCCCAGCCACGTACTTGCAATTGTTAAAGTCCTTGGTTCGCCCGCAGCTGGAATATGGATGTATAATATGGGACCCCTACTACGATAAATATGTTAAAGCGATTGAAAGTGTTCAACGTAAATACATACGAGCTATGCAGTATAAATGTCATCTCATATCCCTGTCTTACTTTGAGTCACTGAAAAAGTTCAAATTGATCACTTTGCAGTCAAGACGCCTATTACTCCAAACCATGATGCTTCACGGATTGGTTCATAATAAATTTAACTGTATGGAACTAATTAATAATATTTCATATGTTGTGCCTAGAACTGTAATCAGACGGGAGGCGCGTGCTTACCCACTTTTCGCGACGACTACTAGCCGAACACATGCTGGTGATCGAGCTCCACTCCGTCGACTAGTAAAAATTTATAATAAACACTTTTATCATTTAGATATCTTCGTTCTGTCTCAAAGTAATTTTAAGAAAAAAATTATTGATAGTTTGTGTGATGGTCAAAAACAAAATTAAGTGTGATTAGTAACTAAGCTAAAAGTTTAAGAGACCTACTTGGTATTTAAATGTAATTTGTACTTACCTATCTAATTAATAATGTACACTAGTAATCCGTGGAAACGTTGTTGATTGTACATTTAACCATATGTCCTTTATATATTTTCTTTTTTTGTAACACATATTGTACAATTGTTTGTTTTTCCCAAATAAATAAAATAAAAATAAAAATACTATAATAAAATTAAACGATAACTTACTTTCCCGTTTCCTCTTAACACCATGGAAGGGAGATTGTTGTTGCGAAGTCTCGACATTCTCATCAGAATTTGTAGCCCCCTAGAAAAAATGCTGTGCGGGTTAATATGGGTATACGTATAAAGTTTACTCACGATTCCGGGGCAAAGACTCGCGCGCGGCAATAACAAAATGCATTAAAAAAATTGTTTTATTAATAGAACCAGTAATTCTAAAATCAACTTTATTTTCACATAGGTAACGTTGATATTAAACAAATATCAACGTTACCTATGTGAAAATAGAGTGGAAATAACGTGTATTGGAATTGGAATAATAATTTGACGTGTAGGAAAAAAACTCCTTGAGCGCTACTTTTGTGCCCCAGGCAAAGTGCTTCAGAATTCTGAGAACCCGGAACCCGGACATTTGTGAACAACATTATATTTTTTTTCCTTTTCGTATCGTTGGGAAAATGAGCCCGAAGGACACGGAGCCTAGAATGCGTTGATAGACATTAAAATGCGTATGTCTCGTAAATTTTACGAGACATACGTATTTTGCAGCGTGGTTTTCCCTGCCAAAAGAATATCAACATTGCGCCTTTTAAATTAAGTCACAAATATATAACCTTAAACGCGTATTTCCGCCTGCTTTGACGCACTCTCGGTCTAATGGAAATTTATTTATTTCCAATTTTATTTCAACTTTCGTAAGGTTGATATTTGTTTGCCAGTGAAAACCGGGCTTCTCTGCGCTTCGACGGATCTGCGCCAGCTCTAACAGGCACTCGACATCGGACGCCGAGGCATATATACTTCTGACAAACCATTGAGTCAGGACACGGGCTAACTTAGCATTCGCTTCGCATAAAATGAGACCACGCCTGTCATAAGTGAGAGCCAAAAACAGTTCCCGCGGTAGATTATGAACCCTTGTAGTCCTGTAAGTGTAAAAAGTTAGCAAGCAATATAGCTAGAAGCCGGCAAAGCACTAATCTTGAATACACAATCTTAGATAATTTACATGTATTACCACTTTACCAACTATCAACTTTAGTGTTATGTTGTCTAAGTTGGACACTGGACAATGGTGTGGTTAAATGTTTGTTAAATCTTAGTTCAAGTATTTCTCTGTGTTTTGTAGCTTAAAACTGTTTTTTGTCCCTTAAATAAATAGGTTGATTTTTGATTGCCCGTTTGTAATAAAAAGGTCCAGGATATATATCGGTCACATTGGAAATGGAACTATGTCATGTTTGACATTGAGTTTGTGTTTACAAAATATTGATAATTATCTGAGATTCTGATTTCAATAAAGAGAGAAATAAATAATAAGTTTTTAATAAAACATGTATGACGGCGTCTTCTCTTGCTAAAGCAGGCGTTAATAAATTGTTAGTATACATACGGCTGGCTCTTAGCGTTGTAAGCGTGGTAATGTTATGATCCTCTCAAGGCCTTCCATTGCATCGGTCAATGGGGGACACTCACTTTTTTTGACGTTTGGTATTTGGTTTTCTACTTAAGGTACCACTAGTTGATATTTTTTCCCTGCACGCTGGAAGTGCGCGGCATGACGTGCGCGTCGTGCGTCGCCGCCATAGAGAAGCAATGCACTAAGCTATACGGTGAGTTGTGTGACTATCGGGAGAGTATTACTCCACTGTTTGACATTGTGCATCCAAAGTTAAACATGATATCGTTTTGTCTTATTATTAATGTTGTATGTACGGAAACAGAATAGTAAAATAAAAAGCCATTAAAAAGTTATACTCCAACTAAGATTCGTTTTTTTCTTGCTATTTTAACGTAACTTTGGGTGTAAATAAGTAATAAAAGAACTGTAAAATCTTCAAAACCAATTCCGTACCGACAAAGCTCAGTTATCAAAGAGTTTAATAAACTTTATTTGTTATTGATTTATTGTGGTTTTTCATAAAACTCGATTTTCCGAAGCACTTTTCGAATTTTTTTACGCGCCTATCAATTCGGAACGATATTTCTGTGCGTGAGAACTAGACGTTGTTCGTGTAGACTAGCTTCTAACTGCTCATCACTGATACTAGCTCTGTCGGACACGAAGCCAGGTGAGACAGCGTGCTTTTTGGCCATGACCACCAGTGAGTTCGAGCTCGCGACTAGTTTATTCTTAAGGGGCCGGCGGAGAATGCGTAATTCCTACAAACGTAATACCAAAGTAATTTGTAAATCAAACATATTCTTAAGGCAGTGTGTATTTATTCCGTTTGGATTACAGAATATCTAGGTTCCCAAATATATATTTTGAAAGGACTCTGATATAAAGACGAGATATGAGGACTTTCTAATTTCTATAGAAAATGTATTTTTCTCATAACTCGTCTTTAAAACAGTGTCCATTCAAAATATATATTTGGGAACCTAGATAATCCAATCGGATTTGTCATTTTTGCCAATGGGAAATCCCATTACTCTTATAAAGACTATGATATTAAAGATGGGGAATGTTATAATTGGTAATTAGCAAGCACCAAAGGATTGAAATTCCTAGATGTCAAAAACTGAACCAAGCATACATAATTTCGGCCACAAAACTTCGATAGTGAACATTCGCGAAGCAGATACGTACGGCATTGCCTTCATTGATGACACTCGGCTCTACAGCGTCGGTCTCGACATCCGCGGCGGGAGCGTTGTCGGTCTCGTCCGCAACATCTACTTCCATGACCTCTTCTTCCAGGGATATAGCCCCGGCTGACGCGTTGTGTGTTGGCGCTAAAACGTATTGAAGCTGTAGATAATGCAATTTACGAGCGCACGTCATGTGACTCTTATGTTATGGAATAAATTGGAATGATTTACACGTCTTCGTGAAATGCATCATCTTATAATAATATAGACAAGACAATATCAACATGGAGGGAGTGAATGGTGTTATAAGTAAAAAGAGATACATAGGTCATACACGCTCTGCAGGTGGCACGTTGAAACTGGGCTAGGTAGCACACCTGAAGTCAGTGTCGCTTCGGCCTCAACGGAAGCAAGATATACTTGTCTCTTTTTCGCTTCCGATTATTAGAACATGCCGTGCTACTTCCACGTTTCATCATTGGACATGCCGTCCTACTTCCTTACAACATGCCGTGCTACTTCCACGTTTCATCATTGGACATGCCGTCCTACTTCCACTTGTCATCTTTAGTGTCACATTCATCATCATCATCACATTACAAGAAATTAATTTATTTACGTGTTTGAAAATCGAATGTTGGGTAGGTAACCCATCTTTGTAATCTAACTACTCTGTATTGTCCCACTGCAGTGCAAATGCCTCCCTCTCCCTTTTCCACACAATTTTGTCTTTTGCGAGTGTCGGCCAGTCCCTACGGTAGGAGTCAAGCTCGTCCTGCCATCTTCGTCTTGGCCTACCGCGATGGCGTCGATTAGTGGGACCCAATCGGTGGTTATCTTAATCCAATTGTCATCTGACATCAGACGTATCTGGTCCAATCCCACTTAAGTTTAGCGGTTTCCTGGGTAACGGAATCTTGGTTTTGGCGCGCAGTATTGTGTTCCTTATACGGTCAGAAATTCAAACCCCCAGGATACGGCACCTCCTACCTCTTTTTAATTATAATATCATTGGGGATTTCTAAAAAATGGACAGAGCAGTGTTTTGTCCATTGTTTTTTTAAGTTCTATTAGTGATTAACTAATTAAGAAAACGTTATTGGCTGTTTATTTTGTCGTAGTTACTTGGCCACTAAACAGCTTTACTTGAACTTTATTCTAAATTAAGGAATTCTACTTTATAAAGTTCCTTGTATAAACTTTACGCCTACTTACACCACTAATCACTAAATGCATTTAACGCTAAACGTATTTGAAACATCGTTCTGTCTCCGACATCTTCAAACGACTTTAAGATATCTTCTATTTTTGTCAAACAAATAGATCCATGTTTTAAATTCGGTCAGCGCCAAATGCATTTAGTGTTTTGTAGTGCAAGTGGGCCGAGATGCATAAATAACTAACTTTCATTATTCTCTTCCTCAGCGTTGTTGTCATCTGTCTGCTCAGCAGTTGGTGCTGCATCGGGCACCGCCTCAACATCTACAACATATCTTCCAATTTACAAATTCAATATTATAAACTTTACCCGTCTAATTACAAAAGTTACAGAACCCGTTTAAGTATTTAGAACTTTATTTCCAGTACAATAAAGTTCTTAATAAAAAAAACCGACAACTTGGGCTTTTTGTAATTAGAACTTAACATTCGTCGGTTCGATAGATTGAGAAGTTCATCCGTACGTAAACGTGCTATCAATGCGAATTAGTGCGGATGCGTGCGAGTGGATTTCCCGCTGACGACGGTATATGTCATGCTTACCGTCGTCAGACTGCTCCACGTTGACGTAGTGGTGCTGGTCCGGCAGCGGCGGGCTGGTGTCGATGTCGGCTGTGGGCGCCGGGCGCGGCGCGGTGCGGTAGCGACTGCTGGACGACGGCTGCGGATCCGGCACCGGTAAGACGTCGGGCGGGTTGGCTGAGGGAGATGAGGTAAAATACAACTCTCTTTTTTTAACATGCAAAAATGAAGATAAAAGAAAGAAAGACATATGAATATGTCGCAGCCAACTGGTCAAATTAGCCGTTTAGTTAACCGGCTAGCCTTTGCTCGCCTCGCTTCGCTCTCTCGGCTCAAAAAAACCCATTTGGTCGGGGTGGCCTGACTAACTGCGACCAATTTGGCTTGCCCTTGATTGGTTACAGACTTCCAACCTAAACTACAATTGAATATCATTCAGGCCGGTAGTTGACACTTAACTAAGATGACTGTGCGATGGTCTGTGCGAGACCGTTTTGACCTCGCACAGATCTTTTTTATTTTCATTAGTTTGTTAGTTTTAAATGTTCATTGTTTATTGTTGTATGTCCTGTGTGTTCCAAATAAAATAATTTTCATTCTTTTACATACCATTCCTGGTGTATCCGGGCAGGGAGCTACGGCCTGGCTGCGACCGGCTGCAACAGTTGTTGTAAGTCCTGGGCCTGGCATTAGAAGCCGCAGCCGGCAACGACGGCGTGAACAGCGGGCTTCGAGAGGAACCGGCACTGCCTGTGAAACCTGATGATGGTTTAGATTAGCGGTTAAATTACATTGTGCTTATAAGTGCATGCAACGGTTCAGGATTTTTAGGGGTATTTAAAGTTATGTTTAAAAAAAAGTTGACCTTTGACCTTGAATATCTCCCTAACCAGAAGGTTCCAAAGTATGGTGCAGTACAAAAAAAATATCATAATGACGGGGAGAACAAGTGACTCGGCTTCATTTAGTGCCATTTTATGTACTTATGTTCTCCTAACACAATCACAAATTACATAAATAGATATGTTTATGTCTGTTAGATGTCAGTGATTACTAACATAGTTTTAAAGCTGACTGCGTTAAAACTATGTATGTTAGCAAACTTTTTTGAGTCATGGTTTAATTGAAAAACCTTTTATATTTTATCATTCAACAGTATTGTCTGGTTATATTATAGGAAATAGAAGTATGTTTAGAGGGATTTCCCACCTAATACTAACAAACACCTTGCCTGGAAGAGATCGCAGAAAGCGATACAGCCGCCCATTGTATATTTTTAGTGATCAATAAATAAACACCGATCACAAATGCGTTTGCAAAGGACTCCTGAATATTAACATTTAGATGTCTCGTCACATTTTAGGCCAAGAAATTAAGGTGACCAATGTGTCTTGGGCCCTATTGCACCACAAACCACGAAATGCATATGGTGCTAAACGAATTTAAAACATCCTTCTATTTCCGTCAATCGTTTGAAGATGGCAGAAACAATAATGTTTAAATAGGTTTAAGGGTGAAGCACCAGGGGTAGCCCGCAAAATTCGAATTTTTCTTAGGTTTTCTGCCATTTGCAGTGTCACGTTGGCAGGTATATTGAACGAAATATGATTCGCGAGCGTAACAAGTATGTATTTACAGATTTATAATTAATAAAATCATCAATACAATCGTCTAAGTTCATAATTATAATCCTATTGAATGACTACTTCCATGAAATATCAATGAATAGGTTTATACAAACTTAACGCTAAACGCATTTAGTGATTTGTAGCTCAAGCGAGCCTTACCCGAGGGCCACGAAATCCGACGCTCCAAGCGAATTCGCCTTGCGCTGCAAGCGTGAGCGTCGAGCGTCAAAAACAAATGTATAGTCTATTATCTACAAGGCCACAAAGTAGCGCTGCAAGCAGCAGCGAAATTTGCTACGAGCGAATTTGCACGAGCGTTGGATGATCCGACGGGCGTTTTTTATGAGCGTCGAAAACAATTGTATGAGAAAATATCACAGTGTGCACAAAACAGTCGCTCCACGCGCTCCGATAGAAGCGGTACCCGGCGGTAGCGGTCGCCGGCTGTAGCTGATGCATTCCCCCACCGACGTACACGCTACAGGCGAATATTTGAAGTTCGTGGCCTTGCTTTTGACGCTTAGAAATGACGCTTGTAGCGTATTGACGCCTCAAGCGCGGCGTTATTTTCGTGGCCGAGGCATAAGAGTGACAATAGCGTAGAGTCAAACTAAGGTTACTAACGGCGCGAGGAGGTTGGTTGCATGCTGGCGCCTTGTTTACACTGTGCCAAGTGTAGATTGCGAGTAATTTTCTTGAACGCCAGGATGCGCTGTATGTCAGCTGCTGACGTGTTCGCCCGCTCGCTGCGACGCGTGTCGCGTATCTCGGAGCGCGCGGGGATCGCTGGCCGCGTCACGTACGTTAGAGGCACATCGCATAACCTGGACCTGGGTGGATAAAATATTTTATTTCTGTAATTAGTTTTATTTAAATACTTTTATTATTCGTCTGTTTCGTTGGTCTACGAGGTCGCAAGCGTTGCTGCTGAACATGAGGGATCGATTCCCGGGTCGAGCAAGTGTTATTGGGTTTTTTCCATCTGGAATATCTCTGTAGCAGCCAGGAGTTTGGATTTGTGGCCGGTTGAGTGCAATAGGGTCGCTTCCTATTACATGGGACTTAACCATAACAGGCGAATTGTGGGTTTACAGCTACATCTCTGAGTAATAATTCAATAGTATTTTAAAAACTAGATGAGGTCGGTGTCTCTAAGAAGAAACACCGAAACAAACGAGGTCAGAAGTCACAGTCCCTTTTAAAGTTCAGACATACTTACTCATGGTTAGATCCTGTGAGGACCATGTGGCTAAGTCTTCTAGATAATCTGGTTCTTATTTCTGCTGTCAGACTTTGCAAGTGTTGGGGAATGAACATTGAGTGCAAAAAGAATCAAGGTCACTAAGGGTCCCTTCACATTTGGGGTTGGTTGACGTCGCGTTTACGCTGTGTAGACGAATCAAACTTACCTACGTTACGTTAACTCACCGTGTACCGTTTGAAGAACGCCTACGCTATATGAGATTAGGTGCTTATAAATTCTTGGTTTCATATATGAGATGCTTTGCATCAGGCAACATTAACACTGAACAAGAGAACAAAGTGGTAATACATGAAAAAATCTACTGGCAGTACAATTTCATAAAATCAAAAGCGGTCATTACCGTGTGACTCCAACGTTAGATGGCCTTGGAGTGTTATTGATGATAGACCAGAACAGAGCTCTGTCCATCTTAGCCTGTTGCCTGCGCACGGTGGCAGGCGAGGTAGGCTGCGATTGTTGCGCTCCTAGTAACACAGACAAAAACATCACAACTATTAATACTACTACAAGATATTTATATGCGAAGGGAGAGGTGTCTAACAACTACATAATATGTATAATGAAGAAGAACTTCGAATTCGATAAAAGGAGGAAGTTATGCATTCGACGAGTTATTTTTGAACGTGATTAGACATGCACAATATGAAAAATGTTAAAGTCATCAACCACCCATTTTTTTTTTCTTCTTTGTCGACTTAGCCGATGTCGACGATTCTGTCAGCGACATATGGTGACGGCTACGCAGTAAGATGAGCCGTCGAACTTTGCAAGTTCCGTTGCGAAAAAGGAGAGCACTATTCGTCGACTCGTCCTGTATCTGCGTTCTTGTTAATGGTACAGTCGACCACGTGGCACGATGGCACGTGGTACTGACGTACTACATGGAGTTTCAATAGAACACGGGCCAGCTTATACATGTTCTGTTATCACTAAAGTGCGGGCGGCGTGGGTGATGACTTTTTTACACTACTCGATACGGCACCAGAGCTATAAGCCTCATATCTAATCTACGCAATTTAAAAATTTGTCGTAAGTTAGCAGCTAAATACCCACCCCCGCCAACCGGATGAACAGGCTGGCTTCCGCTCCGTTCTCCCCACCACGAATCATCTACAGAGGTTCAATCAAATAAATGATGAATACAAACCATAAATTCATAAAGCGTTCTACGATTACAAAAAGGGTATTTCATAACATTTCACGTTAATCCTTCTTTACAGCTATTAAAACTCAGGAGAGCCTTTATGTAATAATTCAAATGGTGGCCAACAATATATGGATGGAATAGAGACGGGGTGAAACACCTCACAGAATGGTGGGTTAGAACGAAGGAAGTCGTAAGGTAAAGAAAACACGGCACCTGGGCTGACCAAAGGGACGATGGCAAAAAAAACCTTCAGTTTCTGACTGTTTCTGTAAGAAATGCCGAATCAACCAGACTGACGCAAGGAGATGTGTGTCATGTGACACTCTCGTTGGCCTCAACACACTCAGCAATGGTACCTATGATTTGAAATGTATCAAATGATATTCCAGGTTTTGATAAGTGACCAATGAAAATAACATTAATAAGAGACTTCAGAAGGCCAATTCCCGTGTATAAGATCTGGTTGATATCTCAACATAACAACAAAAACAAAGGTTTTTGTCAAAACCTGTCAAAAATTGAGGTAAAGGTATTTTTATCACATCTATTCAAAAAGAGCTAGTGTATTCTTCGTAAACAGGGACTAAAATAGCTCTTTAATCCCTAGGGGCTAAAAGTGATTTGAATTTGGATATTGTTAGTAAAAGTTACAATCACCAAAGAGATCAATCACGAACACTGTATGAACAAGTAACAGGCTGTATGATAAAGTAAAACGCGCGCGAGCCAAATAAAAAAAAAAAGATTGTGAAAAAATAAAAATGGCCGAAAAGCATTCTGCCTTCGTTTGTAATTGTTTACTCAAAATTGTATGTATATAAATAAACGTACTATTCTTATTCATAAATTGCACTTACTTATTTTTTCATAGAGGGTGATAAAAAGTAGTGTCCACCTCGGGAGCAACACTATTTTAAGCTTGAATGACGTACTTTGAATCCGTCGCCTACAAAATAGTTGTTTGCTCCCTTGGCAAACAATCTACTATTTTGACAGATTGAGACAGCGAATAGAATGCCACCATTCTTAACAAAAATGGGATTTGCCCCTCAGGGCGTGGATAATTAAAAAATGAATTAACAAACTCAAGCTTGATGGCTATTATGATTTTTAACAGACTTCAAAAAAGGAGGAGGTTCTCAATTCAGATGTTTTTTTTTTTAATGTATTGGTGCATAACACCGTCATACACTAGACGGATTTGCAAAAAAAATTTTTTTTATTTAAAAGAAGTTTATTCCGAAATGGTCCCATTTAAATTTTGTAAAGATCTGATAATCAATTTCGGAGACACAATAGACCTCTTCAATAAATGCCAGCAAATCAACCGCGATTGTTGCTATCGCATGGGTATGCTTTGTTTACACAATTACACAACATAACATCACACCTGTACCCGCTAAAGGGGTATGCAGATGTGTTCAGTATACCACGGTACACCCTCATTTCTGTCAAAGTTGTTATTGGGGTACAACATTGCAGTTGGGGGATGGTTCCTTGGAACAGTTCTTTACAGGTCCCCGACTTCGCTAAAAAGATTGATTTTTACCGACTTCACAAAAAGGAGGAGGTACTATGTTCGGGTGTTTGTATGTTTTTTTTTTTTTTTTTTTTTGTATGTTTGTTCATCGAATACTCCGCCAATTGTCGACGGATTTTCAAAATTCTTTTTTTGTTCGAAAGCAGATAGTACTAATAAAAGGAGAACTCCTCAACAATTAACGTCCCTGCATCGAGAAAAGGAATATTTTATAATAAAAAGGCGATGGGCAAGTTGACATTAGGCTATTGTAACTTAGATAAATTATAAATAGACCCACTAAAAAGCGAGAAATAAAAACTTTTTAACAAAAAAAAAACTGACTTCCAAAAAAAACACTACAAACTGAAAAATAACTTTAATTTCGGAAGTCGGTGGCAAAAACTAAAATACTGATCCCTAAGACACCGACTTCCGAAGTTAGTTATTTTTCAGTTTGTAGTGTTTTTTTTGGAAGTCGGTTTTTTTTTTGTTATCAGTTTTCCACTTTTGGGGACAGTGGCAGTTTAATTGCACAGTAAATATTATAATCTATTTAGTACTTACTTACCTTGTGCCCATTTAACACTAAAATCATTTAGCTTGTTTTTAATTATTTAGTTCAATTTTTAATTCTTACCATTTTGATACAAAACCCAAAAACGATTTTTCTCAAAATTGGAGGTTTTAAAAATGTGTGATATAGTTAGAACCATTAGTTTTTGGGATGTCTATTCAAATATATTTAACTTAGGGCCGATTTTTCCAACGCCAGATAACTTTTATTCGAGGAAAAAAATTGACATTTGACAGTTTTTGTATGAAATAACTGTTAAAATTTCAAAATCATTCCTCGAATAAAGTTGTCAGATGATTGGAAAATCAGCCCTTAACCTGATTAGAATGATTGAATAATAAAAACCATTTTTGGACATGTCCTTTAAAGTATTTTATAAAAACACAGAAACATCAATATGCCACTGTCATGCACAAATAAATTTTTATAATTAACACATAAGTTTTATCCTATAGTACATTATGAATAACCTATAAATGTCAAGAGACTATATTAAAAAAAATTTAAAGTAAATCAAACAATAAATTAAAGATACGGAGTTTGCCTACCAAGTGCAGATGTATTTCCACTGTTTCCACTGCTCGTTCCAGGCATATCGGCTACACTGGGCCGAGCCTCATCTGATTGCCTCCTCAGTACATGGACAGGTTGTGAAGTATTATTTTCTTCTTCATCTACAGATAAATTATACATGGGGCATTAAAACATAAACAAACAATAAACTGATAATGACTGCTAGATAGTTAACTTTACTATAGCATTAGACAATTTATGGCTAATCAGGGCATGACTATATATTTTCTTTTCTTCTCTCTATGCAGTTACAATGGAACATGGAATCTCTATCTGATTATTTCCTTGTACATGTTTAGGATAGTTTTAGTGAGTAAGTAGCCT
Source organism: Oligia latruncula (assembly GCA_948474745.1). Classification (NCBI taxonomy): domain Eukaryota; kingdom Metazoa; phylum Arthropoda; class Insecta; order Lepidoptera; family Noctuidae; genus Oligia; species Oligia latruncula. The sequence goes on along the minus strand of OX419686.1, from coordinate 6,895,565 downwards.
CATATGTGATGCTCTTTCTACTTTCCATAATTAAAAGTGGACCAAATTTAATTCATTTAATTTGAACATGTTTATGGACATGGTATTTCCTTACACAATTTTTTATTATGTGTGTGTGTTGTAATATTTAAGTAACTCTAACATCTACTTTGTTAACAAGGTTGTTGAAGAACCTACCTACAACGTAGTTACAATAACAATATGTCGTTTAAGCACTTTTTATATACAAACATTTGCATAACAAATCACAGAGGATCATCTGAGGCGCAATAACATTAAGAAGTGAACTTGTTGGACGAACAAAAGTAAACGCGATTACAGCAGCTGTTCATTTATAAAAGTATTTGAAGGTCTCTGATTTATTCGTTGTATGTTCTACCATTCTACGCGATACTTGATTTTTTTATTGTTCATCGATTACCGTACCTGAGCTCCATGGGTACTCCGATATCCCCAATGATTTCTTCAAGTTCTCTTTTCTACTACCCATTTTAAAATCTTTATTTCAGTATCATTAGATTCACCTATCTATCTTCTGTACGCCTCAAATAATATTTCTTCTGACTTTCTCACAAAGTAAAACATCCAGAGCACGATTGACAATTTGATTTGACATTACTATGTTGACATTAGTTTGGCATCTTGTGAGTTTGTTTGGTTTTGACCATGGTTTTGACGCTGAGGTTTGACGTCGTTTACTACAGATAGCTATAAACTGTAGTTCATCGCAGCATGGCAACATTCGATCGAGAGGAAAGTGCTCGAGCTAGTGCTACAGTGATAGTCAAGCAGTATTATGTTCTGTGTAGTCAAGTGCTCAACTTTGATAGGGATACATGCCATGGTATGTTCATGCACAACGCCTGTGGGGATACACAAATTCTGAAAGTCTAATGTCGTACGGAATTTCAACTGCATTGCACGAATACAACAACTATCTGACACCTATTACTTATAATACTGTCAATCAGTGAGTTGTATGACCATGTCTCTTTAAAAATAACGTTACCCTTTCTTACCCAGATAAAATATATATAAAAGTACTCTGTGGATAAAATCGACTAACCAAAAAGTAAAAGGAGTTGAGGCCCTGGAACTGGATTTTGAAGTCCTCTCCCTAATCAAATGTCAAAAACAAGTTTGCACAGGTTTTGATTTGCGGCTTGAATAATTGAAGCCGGTCGGTTTGTACTTTGTTGAAAATTTGTCATACGTGCTCGATTACAAGGGAAGAAGAAAAATACTGGATACTAAGTTTAGATAAATAGGTGAATACCCATCAAAATGACGGATTTACCTTTTCAAGCCGAATATGCGAAATCTGGAAGAGCCTCTTGTAAAGGATGTAAACAAAAAATTGATCAGGGGGCCCTACGTATTGCCATCATGGTGCAGGTTAGTCACTCACAACACGATAAATTTGAAAAGCAACCGTTAATATTAATTTCATGTCATATTAAAAGTGCTCTGTGTTTCATGTTGTTTTTCTTAGAGCAATTCGTGCGTTTTCAATGACTTTATTATAACAGCAGACGAAAATATGGCTTCAAAATTGAACTTAATATTGTTTTTTCTTATGATGAACCAGTTGAAATTGCACAATTTATTGATCAATGATCAACTGTTTTTGAAACGTAGTTTGTCATTGTTTGCACCGTGGGTGCGCTCTTGCGTGCTCTACCCATAGATGACTTGCTTTTCTATTCCCTGAATCTTACTACATATTTGCTGTGTATTTTAATTAAGTATTTTGTTATAATGTGGATAAATAAATAGACCTTTTCCTATTCATCAACGAAGCTTATATTAGTTGCCTATTGTCGATTTTGGTTAGAGTGTAGCCTTATTTGAAATAAATGATTTGACTTTGACTTAGGGGCACTAAAAACTATTACCATAAAAACTATTCAGGGTCTGAGAAGCATACATGTCCCTACGACGCACCGTTTCCGAATTGTGGGCCTCCGAATTTTATTCTATTTTATATAAAACACTCTATATTTCCAAAATGATGGCTCGGATGAAAATCTTTTCTGGAAAGAAATTGTTGCTCTAGTCGAACTTGAAGTTGGTTAAAAATAATGTTTAATTACGTTTTTTAATACTTAATGTTTTTTTTTCGTAAAACTTAGAACTATGTTACAGACAAAAATTTTAAATTTTTTAGAATAAAATGTATACAATTTGGCAAGGACATTGACATGCCACCTGTTACCATAAATTCAGTACAATATGATTCTGAACACATCAGTGTTGAAATTTTTAATTAATTTTAATAACTGACAATAAATTTCAATGCAGGAGGATTCAGAATCATGTATTGAATCCATGGTAACAGGTTGCGTATGTCCCTGCCACCTTGTATAGCATTTTAGCCGAACTAGGCACCACCGTTATTCCCTTATTAACAACATAACATAATCAGCCTATAATGTTCCCACTGCTGGGACACAGGCCTCCTCTCTGTGAGAGGGAGTGGGCCGTAATCCACCACGCGGACCCAGTGCGGTTTGGTAGATGTCACATGTCTTCAAATTTTTGTTCGGTTAGGTAAAACGGGCTGGTGTCCACAACTCCATGTCAATACGCATATTTTGAGTAGGCATAATATAATACTGTTCAGTTGAAAGTAACACCAAAAATGAACATATTTAAGGCTGTAAAAGCCTATAATATACTTTACAAACTAACATAATTATATCAAATTTAAAGTCGACCGACAGCTGTATGCCATTATTTAAACAACACAAATTATTAACTCTTCCATCTCTGTATATTTTTGAAATTGTGGCATTTTGTTAGGGTAAATCAATTTCTATATCTGCGACTAGCTAACACCTTCCCCCATAACAGATGTGACAATAATTTACTGTGTTCACATACATCAAAGACTGCATTAATGGGAAAAAGCGTTTTCTGTATGGCTCCTAAAATTTATAATAAAATACCAAAGTCATATATAAAACGGCCAGTAAATTTGTGAAAAAAAAAAAGATTCGTGATTTATTAACAGACAAGTGTTAAACTTTATATGATTTTTTGAATGACACTATTTGACATTTTTTATTTTATTTTATTAGTACTTAAATTTTGTGACTTTTATGATTAATTTATTTTACTGACTTATCAATGTTTATTATTATTATTATGTACTTGGATTGAAGTACCTTTAGTAATTTAGTTTTTATTTTGGAAATTACTTTTTTATTTTTTGTAAATATTATAAATTTGTACGCCTTACGGTGAAACATGTGCGTACGAAATATTAATATTGTGATATCCTGCATGCTTAATTTGCATGTATACACATGTTTTGACAAATAAAATTATCTTTATCTTTAAAATATAAATCAAACTAAAGAAACAAGATGTTCAGTTTCCTCAGTTCAACTAAAAATAACAGCTAACATTATTTAGTGAGAGACTAAATCTTTTCTTTTTCTATTCTTGTCAGTCTGCATTCTTTGATGGCAAGCAACCAAACTGGCATCATGAAGACTGTTTCTTCAAAAAGCAACGTCCCAATTCTGCCAGCGAGATTGCTCACTTCAATAAACTCAAGGCTGTCGATCAGAAGAGAATCAAATCGACTATGGGTATGGTGACATTATGTTTTATTCTGGAACTATCCATTAATTTGGAAAATACAATAAGCACTGTAATATAACATGTTATCAGATATTGCATCATTGTTTTAACTATCTACCTGTATTTTATATATTAATTGATATCTGTATTTTACAGTCTATACTAATAATAAAGCTGAAGAGATTGTTTGAACACGCTAATCTCTGGCAACCAGTCGAATTTAAAAAATTACTTTTGCATTTGATAGCCCAATTCTTTAACATCACGCTAGGATAGGAGCCGAGCTAAATGAAAAAAAGTCAGAAAGAATGCTGGGCGAAAATGATTACTTACTAGACTTATTATTAGTTTGTGGTTCTCCTCTAAATGCAACAAACATAGTTGGCGAAATGTTGGTGTACTATTTACGTTTGCCTATGCAGAATATTAACAAACAAAAATTTTTGATTACTTATAGAAAATTCGACTGGAATAGTAATGCCAGTTGAAAAACCTAAGGGTAAAGGTAAATCCAAGAAGAGGGCCGCTGATGATGGTGCCGGCGATGCCATTGCTGAATCTACTAATTTAGCTCTTAAAGACTACCTGGTGGAGTACTCCAAGAGTAGCAGAGCTACATGTAAACATTGTGATATTAAAATATGTAAGGTAAGGAAATAAGATATTTTTTTATGACAAGTACAGTCAACAAAATAGATAAGTATGCAGGATCTTCGGATATAGTTGAAGTTCAGTAAGAAACCGATGGATGTTCTCGAATAAAATTTAATTTTATTAATAGAAAACAAAAAAAAAATCATTATCAAATTAAATTTCAGTTGACAACATCCATCGGTTTCTTACTAAACTTCCACTATATCCGACAATCCTGCATACTTATCTCTTTTGTTGACTGTACATACAAGGTAATAAATACAGGTTATATGATAATAATCACAAACATGAAAGAGTATTCTAATCAAAGACATTAAATATTATTTACTATCTTAAATCTCTTTGATTCTAATACACATACTGTTTCAATAATTGCCATAACCTTCAAAAACATATAAAATTATTATGTAAAAATCCTCTGTTGCTAGAAAAAGAACACAAAACAGGCTTCAATAAGAAAACTATCCTCTTTTAGCAGATAATACATATGTATAAGATTAGAAAAATTCTTTTTGCATTTTTGATAGTCCAATTCTTGGAAGGCTTTAGAATATTTAACATCACGCTAGGTCCCGAGCAAAAAGTCAGAAAGAACGCCGAGCGAAAACGTACGAGCGTAACGTAAACGTATCAGCGCGAGCACGATGCAACGAATTGGGTCAGGGGAACAAGAAATTTTACAAGGACGAAGTCGCGGGCAGAAGCTAGCGTTAAATATAAAATGGGATATATTTACAATTAAATTTGGCACTCAATTTTATTTAAAATCCCTGAAAGTATGTTTTTATTTATTTTAATTGGTTCTGCTATTTGTATTTTTTTAAGGATGAAGTTCGTATCTCTAAGACAGTGTATGATACAGAAGTGGGTAGTAAGTATGGCGGGCAGCCTTTGTGGCACCATGTCAAGTGCTTTGCAGAAAGGAGGAGCGAGTTCCACTTCTATGCTGGTGGGGAGAGTCTGCCTGGTTTCAACACCCTAAAGAAAGAAGACAAAGCTATGGTCAAACAGGAGATCAAGTATGTGATCAGATTTTTTATGAACTATTATATTATTTTGTTTTTATAACAATTTTATAGATACGTAAAATAATTGTGTTGGGCACTTATAAATAATGATGTTTCAGACCATTTAAAACAGATGAAGTTCCAGTGAAGAAATTAAAAGTAGAACCTAAAAATGAAGAAGAGTTAAAGGAAGAAAAAGACAAAGAAAAGAAATTGGAGAAACAAAACAAACTGTACTTTAAATATAGAGGTGCCTTGAGTGAGCTATCAAAGCATGATTTGGAAGAATTACTTGAAGTAAATTCACAAGAAATACCTATTGGAAAAGAAGAGGTTTGTTAAAACATATCTGTTACCTGTTCTATTATTTTATTTTACAAAATATTCGAATAGGCTTTGAAAAAGAAAGAAGCCTTACTACTTACCTAAATATAGAATAATTTGATTGATTGCTAATAAAAAAAATCTTCTGATATCGTTATCAGTTTTCTGGAGTGACGACCGTCTACCGGAAGACGTAGCTTTAGAAGGCCTCCCACAAGGTGGACCGATGACCTTGTGAAGGCTGCAGGAATCCCTTGGATGTAAGAAGCACAACTGGTCGATCGAAGTGACGGTACTTGGGAGGCATTTGTTCAGCAGTGGACGTCTTTTGTCTGAAATGTTGATGATTGTTACCACTCCGTTTCAGCAGCATCTTGCCGACTGTGGGCCTAGATACTACTCTACTCCATGTAACCTTCGTAAACATTTTAAGGCGAGGTTGCAGTACTATTTAACTTTTTTTTGAAACATTTTCTTTTTGCGCAAAATTAATATTTTGCTAGATTTAGAGAATCTAGCAAAATATTAATTTTGCGCAAAAAGAAAATATTTTAGGAAAATTGAACATATTGTCAAGTGCTGTGTGAAGATAGAAACGTGAATTAAAATAATTGGCTCGATAAAAAAAAAATCATAAAAAAATGACACTAAATCGCTATTTTAAATGTGTACCTTGAAGAGATTACCTACATCTTTAAACCATGTAAAAGTTATACCAAAAGATAAGCCTTATTGTTTTTTACTTTGGCTTGGTAAGAACACATTGTATAATTTCCTTATTATTTTTATCTATGAAACAATTATACACAAAATCTAGCTGTTCAAGAGTTCGCAACGGCCGGCCAGTGTCTGCGAGAGAGAGATGCCCCGATACGTATTCTGCGGGGAGTGAGGAAACGTTATCATACCTACACACCACACTCCAAGAGGACCGTATGATTTTGTTTCAGCGTTTGGACCGTCTTGCTGACTGCATGGCGTTCGGAATTCTCGAGCCATGCACAGAGTGCAAGCAGGGCCAGCTGGTGTTAGACACCTTTGGTTATAAATGCACAGGTGACTTATTTCATTAGTTCTTTATTTTATACTAGCCATCCGCCCCTGCTTCGCCCGGTTTTACGACTCGACAAATAATTGAATTTCTGCCTTACGACGTCAAATGGTAGCAGTGCCGGTCGGGCTCTGTCTAGCAGTCTCTAAAACCCTTACATCTTCGCCATTTTTATTTAGATATTATACAATTATTTTTACTTATCTTTTTTCAAAGTTCCGAGAAATCCCTAATAAATACCCAATAATGATGAAATTAATCGCTCCGGCCCGGCGCGTACCACTGGTGGCACATTGCAATAGAAAATCAATTGTGTCTCATTAGCCGGACTTAACTAGCTAAGATTACACTTCAATATAAATTAAAATGATGATTTCGTCTACAGGTAACCTAACGGAATGGACGAAGTGTTCTCATGTAACTCAGAATCCCAAGCGAGCGCCTATGATTGTACCAGAAGCCTATAAAGACGGCAGTATCTTCAAGAGATACAAGCCCAAGACTGACGTGCGACTATTCGAATCTGAACGGGTACCTCTGCTGGTCGTTCTTAAAAATGAGGCTACTGAAACGTAAGCTAATTTAAAATTATAATGGTGGCGGTTAAATGAAACCAACGATGACAGTTAGGAATGTATTTACTATAGACAATACTCAAGTTCTAGTGTACAAAAGTGGTCTAGACAAAACCTATGTGTGGTTCCGGGGATGGACTGCAGGGCTATCCTATCCCTTAACCTCCTAGCTATGCTATTCCTGAGGGGGACGGGGCCTCCGCTCAGTGACTGCGGGGCTATCGACCACTGTGCCTTCTAAGTAGCGAGTCATCGTTCTTCCATGGTTGACCGTTTATAATTGAGTTTGAGAGATTAATGTGTGTGTCTTCACTATCTCATGCTTGTATGTAGTTGTAACCTTCGTTGACGTCATGGACACTTCACACGTCGAATGTTAGATGTCGCTAGTAGTCGTCTTATCGTTGAATGATCTTGTTTGTGTTGCGATCTACTCGGGTGGCGTACGGTAGTGTTGTGCACAAAATCCGGTTGATGGCGTAAGGCGTCGTGTTATAAAATGTTATTAGAACCATATAAATAAGATGTAGAATGTCCCTATTTGTGATACTATCTCATCGTCTGCCTAGCCTTTTCCCAACTATGTTGGGGTCGGCTTCTGTAATCAATAATAACGCTGAAGAGTTTGTTTGAACGCGCTAATATACGGAACTACCAGCCACAAAAATAAAGTTGTAAAGTACAACATATCAACACTTATTTTCAGAAGGGTACTAAAATATGAAAATGTAGGATATAAAACAATGATGACAAAAACTATTAAATATATATATATTTATAAAAAGATTTAGAGAGCAACAAACGATTCTGTTACTTTCTACAATTTTTAAATTAGAGCCAATAAATTGTAGACTTATTTTTTACTTATTATTCATAGCGTCAAGAAAGAAATGCCAGTGCCACCACTGAAGAACCTGCAGTTCTTCCTTTATGGCAAGTTGAAGGACAAGGAAGAAACTAAGAAACGTATCCTGAAGCTCGGCGGTCTTGTGGTTACCAAGCCAACTGCTACCACCGTCGCTGTGGTGTCCACTAAGAAAGATGTGGAAAGGATGCCCAACAAAATGGAGGAAATTAAGTCTATGGATATTGAGGTACTACTTTTTAATATACTTGCGCTTTGCTCGCGACTTCGTCTGTGTGAATTTCTTATTTTTTCATACAAACTTCAGCATGCTCTGAGGTGTCGAGCTATCTTTTATACCAACTTATTAAAATCAGTTTAGCCGTTTCACAATGGAAACTTTACAACCCAATAGACGCTAGGGAGAAATGGGGATAAAAACTGCAAAATATGTTCACTTCAGATGTCACTACGTAGACCAAGAATTGACTGCTGCCTGTTACACCATACATTTTTTGTAAACAAGCTACTTATTTAATACACCCCTTTGCGCGGCTGTTAATTGCATAAATATGGGAATCCATTTATTTCACAACTATGGGAGAAAGCTCTGCAAAGACAAAATTGATAAGCCAACAGTAATTTTCTAATCACTTCAAATCAGCTCTTTCACCAATGGTAGACACATCTTTTAATGGGTCACTCTCCAAGTCGCGCACACTTTTATCGTATTTTAAAAAAATCTGAACAATAACAGAAACACTATAATAACAGCTTAATGACATCACTAACATTATAACAGTGCCACACAATCGCGCAAATGAGCTTTAAGTTTTTAACCACATTGGCATGGATTATGTATGTGCTTTAACTCTTCGTGTGGAACATGGATCCACGCGAAACAATGGCTTTTTAATTGTTTTTGTAGCGGTATCTACAACGCCACATGAGAACAACGCATCATACTTACGTCACGCAAAATCCTGCATCTCGCAAGCAGAGTTTACCGTGCAACTAGCCTAGATACAACTGCCCGACATGAATCATCGTGCAGTTGCCCGCCAGACACAACACCCGTCTGGTCGGAGGATCCTCCCTTTTCTATGGAGGTTGACTGAACTTTACACCCTTTTCTTCATACCTCTATATTTCTGTAATTACGGCATTCAACCGGTTAATAACACATGAGAATTGGAACATTGAACAATTTCAAACACATTATGTCGTAGTACTATTCAGTTTTTCTGTTACAGGTGGTTGAGGAATCATTCCTCGATTTAATTAAGCAAGATGGTACTATTTCCAAGTCATTAGAACTTATAAAAGAAAATAATATTGCTGACTGGGGATCTGATGTAAGTTTTAGACCAGAATTATTGTTAATTGTAAATCTACATTTTGTTTCTACTTGGTGGTTATAATGTGCCCGGCGAAATGTCGTTGTGATGGCCTCTGCTTGCCCCTTCGGAAAATGAGTATAAGCGTTGTTTTTTTTTATAGCCAGCTACTAGAGTTCCCCAAGATGTTTTGGATGGAAAGTCTATTCCGAAATCTGGCAGTTTGTATGTTAAATCATCGAAATCGGCTGTGAAGTTGAAGATTCAAGGTATTTTTTTTTTCTTTTATTTTCTTTTTTTAAATGTGAATTCATTCACCATCATCATCATCTGTTTTAACAACTATGAAACCCCACCTCTGCTAAAATATCAATATAATAATATTATCACAATGTTTACTTTATCTTAATGATATGTGTTCTTGTATTACTTAACACAACCAATATCCTATCAAGAGATAATACGTTTTACGAAAACATTATAAGGTTTTCATTGTAAAAATATTGCCTTTAACTTTCCTTTTGGTACAGTGGTTTCATGTGCAGCTGGTTATCCTAGGTTCGATCCCTTGTTGGGACAAAGTGTAATTAGATTTTCCCACTAGGAAATTCTCAATACCAGCTCATAATAGAATACTCTTTATTATGCACACCATATAAAATACTAGCAGTGCCCCGCGGTTACACCCGCGTAAGTTTCGATCCCGTGAGAATATCGGGATAAAAAGTATCCTATGTGTTAATCCAGGAAATGGTCTATCTATGTGCCAATTTTCATCCAAATTTGTTCAACGGTTTACGCATGATTGAGTAACAAACATCGAAACATCTTCACTAACTTTCACATTTATAATAATAAGTAGGATAGTAAATTAATTTGGATTTCTGCGCTGTTAAATACATAAGGCGCTCCCTTTCTTGTGGCATACACTTGGACACGTGGATGGTACACTTGCCGTATTTGCGCATATATTCACTTTATTTCATTAATAGAAAATTAACTCGGTTTCAATAAAAGTAGAGTCTATTTAGGTAACGCGAATATTTAGACAAGTACGCCAAGTTCCAGAATCACATATTTAGACTTAAAACCAACAAAATATGATTCGTTTGTCAGGTGGAACAGCGGTAGACCCAGCATCCAACCTACAGGACGAAGCGCATGTATACACAGACTACGACGGCACTAAGTACACCGTCGTACTGTCGCAGACAGACGTCGTCGCGCAGAAGAACTCTTTCTACAAGCTGCAAGTGCTGGAGAGTGATGGCAAGAAGAAGTAAGTGCCATTCATTGGATCTTAGATTTTGCTCCGTAATAATTTATAATTCTAAGGGCGTTTGTCCACCGCCGCCGTTACCGGGTGGTCACCGAGGACGAGATGACGGTGCCGAAGTAGCAATAAATACACTTACTACGGCCGCGCGTCCATCGCAAGAATAGTTCGGTGTGACTGATAGAACTCATTCGATCTTGTCCACACACTGCCGTCGTAACGCTTTTTGTTTTGTCTATCATGTCGAATTTGGTCACGGTAGACACACGATCACCATCACCGGGACATCACGTTTGGTTTTCGGTGACGTCCCGGTGACGGCGGCGGTGGACAGACGCCCTTAGAATTATAAATTATTACGGAGCAAAATCTAAGATAAGACTGTATTTTTATAATTTCTTGTTTTATTTTTTGACATTTTGACCGTAAAAGATGTATAGTCGACTTCGGTATTGCTTTACCACTTTGACAAAAACTCCCGGTAAATTGAAACTTCACTACGGTTGAATCCGTCTAACATAAGTCTTAAAGTAATAATAGACCTTGACGTTTTATGACGTGCAAGAGGCATTCAAGTATCCTACCTTAGCGTGGTAAAGCTATTAAGAGGTCGGTTATACTCACGCGTTAATGTTCATGCACCAGGTACTGGCTGTTCCGTTCGTGGGGCCGCATCGGAACCACCATCGGCGGCTCTAAAGTAGAAAACTGCAAGTCTCGTGACGAAGCAGTCGAGAAATTTGAAGACATGTACATGGAGAAAACTGAAAACTCTTGGGAGTACAGAGATCATTTTATGAAGGTGGGTGTTAATATTTAATTTGTGGGATTTTTTTTCGTATTTTTTACCATAAACTCAAAAAATATTATTCATTTTGACCTATAAAGCTTATATTTTCTTAGTAACCGGTAAGGTTACGTAGCGCCCGCAATAAAAATGACGTGCTGCGTGCTAGGCCGCCCAGAGAGCATATTGACGACGCATGTCAAAAAAATCTCTCATTATGGGTGACCGTATTTTTCTCCAATAAATTATATTCTATCTGTCTGTCTATCAGGTGCCAGGACGTTACTTCCCGTTAGACATGGACTATGGAACTGATGACGCGGGACCGCAAAACCTAGCCGTGGACGCTAAGTGTGACCTCCCCGTGCCAGTACAACAACTTGTCATCAAAATATTTGATGTCGACGTCATGAAAAAAACTCTTTTAGAGTTCGAGGTAAAAGTTTGGTTACTTTTATTTTGCAAACTAGCTGTACCCGAGTCTGTGTTCGCGTGTATGTCGGAAAATAAATTGGATTTCATAGGTTTTTTTCCGCAGGACCCTATTTCTATAAGATTCTATTTCTAAAATTAAAGTAGCCTAAGTTACTTCGTATAACTCCTTATAAATCGGCTATCTACCAGTGAAAGTCCCGTCAAAATCGGTCCATTCAGAGATTAGCCGAAACAAACAAACAAAAAAATCACAAACAGACAAAAATTTTACTTACTTTCATAATATGAAAGTGAGTAAAATTTTTGTCTGTTTGTTTGAAAAAATAACGACATTTTACTAAATGCATAAGCATATTATGCATTTAGTAAAATGTCGTTATTTTTTTTAACATTACAAACAAACACAATTTTATTTATTTCTTCTCCGGCCAATCGGCCAATAACGAGTCTAAGGGCATGATCACACGTACCACGACGTCAAATGCTGTTTGTTGGTAAGCACATTACTTGAAAACGGCTGGACCGATTTGGTTATTTTTTATTTTAAAATGGTCGTAACAGTCCGAATTAAGTTTTGGAAAGAATCATTGGAAAAATCCCCGTAAAATATTCAAATTCTCAAAAACCCGAACGTCCTTTTTTCTATGGGATTTTAGTACGAACTCTTGAAATCTGGTCAGGACGTCTGTCAGGTCAGCTAATATAAAATAAATGTGGTTTTTAGCTCGACACTGAGAAGATGCCGCTGGGAAAACTTTCGAAGAAACAAATCAAGTCAGGATACAAAATTCTGTCGGAACTTCTGAAGCTAATCGAAAAGGGATCGACGAGCCAAGACAAACTGATAGACGCTACCAACAGGTTCTCAATTATTTATTAAACGTCTTTATACAAAGTGGAAATTATAATTACCCATTTTATTTTCTCAAGATAAAACCAAACTCAAACCAATATAAAACAATTTTACACACGAACAATTGTAGGAATTGATATACCATCATCCTAAAAAAGGGATGCAATACAATAAAAGCGCCTGCTAATGATTAGGTATTTATGGTTTGCCCGGAGCGACTCGGGGTTTGAACCCAGGGCCCCACTTTCTGCAATAAGTCTGCAACTACTGATTTATAATTTAAAACAAATCATGTCATTATCAAATTTTAATCATGTGCATAATATTCCAGATTCTTTACATTGATTCCGCACGACTTTGGCGTGAACAACGCTCCGTTGCTGAACAACGTGGAGCTCATCAAGACTAAGACGGCCATGCTCGACAACTTGCTCGAGATAGAAATAGCTTATAGCTTGATGAAGACAGGTACTGGTTGTATTCATATTTTTGTTTGAAAAAAAAAAAACAACTAGGTACAAATGTAATATTTGAAATATGTCAAATGCTTTTTCAATTCATATTATATTTACTTTCTAAGTTTATCTTGGACATCACTGACTTCGGTGATGGAAAACATAATATATAGAGTCCATGTATAGAGTCTATACATATAATAAAACTAGCAGCGCCCCGCGGTTTCACTATCCCTTCGACTTTTCACTTCATCATCATCACTGTAGTTGTACTCTAATATTAGCTATTGCATTTTCACGGAATCGAGTAATCTTTTTTTCTGTTCGCTCTAATAAGGCTAATAAGGGTCATGAATGTTTCACGATATTTTCGGACTAGCTACAAGACTAGATTGATTCAACTACTAATTAAGAGTCTAAAAGTATGTTAACCTGTTAGTCGTCGCATTAATAAATGTTACAATTTACATACACATAAATTTACGATTTTTTTAAGATTGCAATGCCTGCATTTATGAGACAAAAAACTGGGACAGTTGTACGACTTATTTTTGTCAAATAACTGAGGCAGAACTATAGTGTTCACACACAAACAAGTGTTGTTACTTATCAGCGGCACAACAATTCAGTTATTTGGTGCCACCGCCCACCAGTCATACAACTGTCCCAGTTTTTTGTCTCATAAATGCAGGCATTGTAATCTTATTGGATCTAGACAATGACAGGTCGAACTTTTAGTTTAATAAAAAGAAATGCATAGTAATACAGCGATTAGGTTATCACATTAATTGAAACCACGAACTCTCATTAAGTATTTTAATAAACATGTAGGTACACAAATAAAATAACTTTTTTTTTTGTTTTAGTATAACACGGTGGTTTATTTCGTGCCAATTTCAACGCTATTTGTTTTGTTTGAAAAATTAATGTTTATTAAAATTGTTTATTTTAACAGACTGATCACAACTTATAAGAACCGTTGTACAATTTAGGGCTGATTTTTCAATCATCTGATAACTTAATTCTAGGAATAATTTTGAATTTTTGACAGTTATTTCATACAAAAACTGTCAGACGTCAATTTTATTCCACAAATAAGAATTATATGGAAATGGAAAAATCAGCCCTGAATGTGATAACCTAATCGCCACTCTGTATATACGTTGTTTTGAACACAGTACTACTTTTGATCCACAGATTCGGACGAAGAGCAATCTCCAATCTCGTCTCATTACTTGAAATTGAAGGCAGACATCGCTCCGCTGCCGACGTCCTCGCCCGAGTTCGAGATGATTCGGGAGTATGTGCGCAATACGCACGCGGCTACACATTCCACCTTCACCTTAGAAATCGAACAGGTTAGTCGTCTACCTTCTAGAACCAAAAATTCGAAGACATGTGACATCTACCAACGCGCACTGGGCCCGCGTGGTAGATGACAGCCCACTCCCTTTCGAAGAGACGAGGCCTGTTTCCCAGCAGTGGGAACATTATACACTGTTTATGCTATTCCCGATGGGATTTCCCATTAACAAAGATGAAGAAACTTAGTTTTAACGTTGGGGGGAATTTCCTAACATTCTTCCTTAGTGCTCCCTTTCCCTCTCCTTCTTTCATTATATTAGGCCCTCTAGTCCAAAATGTCATGAATTTAGACCCAGCTGTTTTGGCTGTGCGTTGTCTGTCAGTTAATGAATGACAGGATTTTTATTAAGTAAACTCAAAAAGGCAACTACATAAGCAGGTAACAATCACAGTACCTATATCACTAGGCGGCATACATGTAAATAAAAGATGGATGGATTGTGTGTGTGAAATATGACTTGGAGGAAAAAACACTAAGATGACGATTGGTATTAGCACCAATTTATGGTAGGAAAAGAGTTGCTGTGCCAGCCCCAAATATTCTGATAAGAACAAGAGGATGGTGATGGTTGGGCAAACAAGCCGCCTATGGACACCTGCAATACCAGAAGCATCGCAGATATTATGGTGTCATCCAAACTGGAACATCGGAGCAAGGTTTTGGCCCCATCAACTATTTGTTCTGTTGCACTTGTTTTCATACCTCATAATAATAATTTCCTATGCTGATTACTTGCAGGTGTTCAAAGTGGTCCGCGAAGGTGAAGACAAGCGCTTCAAGCCGTTCAGGAAGCTTCACAACAGACGGCTGCTGTGGCACGGCTCTCGCGTCACCAACTTTGCAGGAATCATCTCTCAAGGTCAGTTGTTTTAGCTTTCTTTCGACTTTGTAGTAGCAGTCCCGAGTCGAGATTTGTGCCCAGCTAATGGCAATAATAGGCTGGAGAAATGTCATTGTACTCTGCCTGCCCTTGGGGATATATAGGCGTGATGTTATGTCATTTTTAACTAGCTTAATATTATCCGCTGTTTGACCAGGTCTCCGCATAGCGCCGCCGGAAGCCCCAGTGACGGGCTACATGTTCGGCAAAGGTGTATACTTCGCGGACATGGTGTCCAAGTCTGCCAACTACTGTTGCACCAACACCAGGAACCCAACCGGTCTCATGCTGCTATGTGAAGTCGCTCTCGGAAACATGTAAGTGTGTCTTCAAAACGTGTGTGTGTGTGTGTATTTAAATGGTTCGTAAAAATATCGGATTTTTTGGACGAAAAATTTTTGTGCGCTGAACTTAGGAGTAAGTACTATTATTGTTGCTTGTTGTTATTTTATTATTCAAACAATACAATGTCACAACAGATTCTTAGTAGCAGGATTTGTGCGGATAATACCACATAATACTTATAAAAATAAATAGATTCGCCCCCTGTTACATGGGATGTATAGATAACTGCCGAAATGCGAGTATCTAAAGCGGAATATGCCACGGCCATTCGGGGAGTACAGGCGTGATGTTGGGACGAGTACGCCGCACTATTCCCAACGGCTGCAACCGCTTAAAACCGAAATCAAAAGTGAAAAGCGCCCAGTCAATAAAGCTCAACAAGTTCCGAGACAAGCGCGAAATTATTGATTAAGTATAGTGGCTAAATAATAACAGCTGCACGGGTCGATCGATCAGGTTACTGGATTGTGGAGGTCAGATAGGCAGTCGCTCCGTGTCACTGACTCTGGCAGAGCCACCATCAGAGATTTTAATTTTGATAACACAAAAAATTAGTCGAAATTTGTCGCAAATATCAGAATTTTTCGGTCACTGGTTCAAAAGATATAAGGGTTTATAGGTGGCCGATCTGGAGACAATCTCCCCAGCAGGGCCACATTTATATCTCAAAAACTAGGGCACCTAGCGAAGATCTGTTTTCTCCCATATTTTGTCGCCAATTAGTCGGAATCAGTCGCCAAGTCACAGATTAATTCGGGTCTTAGTTTACGAGATATTAGAGTTCAATTAGTAAGGTATAGTCCAAAAGCTAGATCGAAGAGTTCACGAAAAAACTTCGATCTAGCTCTTGGACTATCCAGATCGGCCACCTATAAACCCTTATATCGCGGGCAGAAGCTAGTTTCTTTTATTCTGACAGAGACTCAATGATTCAACTGTCTTGGACCTCGATGATAGTAAGTTATGTTTACAGGAAAGAGTGTCACTGCGCGGAGAACGTGCAGCTTCCGCCCAACATGCACTCGGCGTGGGGCGTCGGTAAGACGATGCCTGACCCCGCACTGAACAAGACGCTGGAGTGCGGAACAATCGTGCCCCTCGGCAAGCCCATGACCAACAAAGTCAACACCCAACTGCTGTATAACGAGTATCCTTTACTAATCACCATCACCATTTGCATTTTTATGACCTGCCTGTTACGGCGACAGCGCCAGGGTACCCCGCGAAATTTAAAATTTTCTTACGTTTTTTGCAATTTTCAGGTCAGTGTCAGGTTGTATGTTCATCAAAAGATTTGCGACCGTAACAAATATAATATATTAACAGAATTATATTAATTAAAATCTTCAACAAAAGTCTCTAAATTCAGATTACCCTATTGAAAGACTACGTGAAATCATGGCTTTTGAGATCAATTTATAACTAAACACAAATCGCCGACGTCACCCAAAAAGCAGCCAAGCTTATGAGCGTTTACGACGTACGGCATTTTATAGAAACTTTCAAGCCCTTGTTTTTCGAAACGAATGAACCGATTTTAATAAACCTTCATACGCATAAGCAGGATACAAAGGTCTAACTAAATAGTTACTTAAGAACATTTTCGAAAAATAGTGTTACAGACAGACATGACGAATCCATAAGAGTTCCGTTTTTTGCCATTTGGCAACGGAACCCTAACAACGGCATAAAAGTTTGTACGAAATGCTGTACGTCGTAAACGCTCTTAAGTGTGACTGGGCCGGACACGTTTGCCGCATGTCGAGTCATGGGCCAAATGGTGGGAAACAGGGATGAGCTTAACGCTTGCAGACAGGATTGATCCACAGTAGCTCAAGACAGAGAGACGTGGAAAGTAGAAACGGAGGCCTTTGCCCTGCAGTGAAAAATAAATAAATAACTAAACCAGAAGGCCAATTCTCGTAATTTAAAACGTTCAAAATCTAGTCGTAGTCTCATCTCGGCGACAAAGAAATGTCAAAAACTTGTCAAAATGTCGGGAAATTAGAGGTATTTTTGACGGATTGAGACTGAGATCAGCCTATGAACGTTTTTAAAATTAGGAGAATTACCCTCTGTTGTATTGATGATTCTAATTATTAAAATTCTGTAAATACAGTTATGATAACGAATCATATTTTGATCAACACAATCTGAGACTGACCCGCAAATTGCAAAAAACGTAAGAATATTTGAATTTCGCGGGCTAGCTTAGCGCACTCCCTCAGAAATTATCCTTCGCGACGTTTTAATTTACCCGGAAAAGAACCAGAGTTAACCGACATAGCTTCGAGAATTAGCAAGATGATTTTGGAAATATGTCTTTGCTCCAACCGATAGACGTTAGAGCATACGAAGTCGCCCCCAGCCAGATACGTGGTCGGTACGGGGCACACCACCGGGACCACCCTACCAAGGCGAGAGAACCCTAACAAGGCGTCTGCCCCAGTCGCCTTGTTAGGGTGGTCCGTACAAGCGGGCATCGTGGAAGAACTTGGGAGAGGGCTATGTCAGTCAATAATAGACTGAATTGCTGACTTAATTGATTCACGGCATTTCTTACGATCTCTGCAAACCACGACGTTCTCAACAAGGCGGTTCTTCGCCAACAGAATGATATTTTCCTTAGCACACAACCAGATTCATCGTTTACGACGTCGCACAAGTCAATGTGAAGTACTTATTGCAGATGAAGTTCAATCACAAGTATTAATGTTAAATAATGTCAATATGTTAATCTTATTGATCTATTCCATTTTAATTTTTTAAATGTCAGCATTTTGATATTTTTAAACTAGTTTTAAGGCTTTTTGAAATAATTGTAATCGACCATATGTTTAGTGTTTTTATTCAGAGTTCCGACCAAATTGCAAGATGAATACTATGCTTAAAAACTTATCAAGTTTTTATTATTATATTCCTTTCAATTACTCTAATAATTGAAAGAGCCTAAGGCAGCTGTGTGATAAATAGTTACCTAGTTTTATACAAAATAACCAGACATCGGTGAGAAACTTGCTGGACAAATAAATCTAAACCAAAAATATTGTTATCTTTTACCATCTATGCTTTTACTAACAGATAAAACAAGAACTTTTGCTTCACTCGAGAAACACCCGCCAGAAATACGTCCAATCAGTAATGGGCCACAGTTTGACTTGTATGTATTCTTCAGGTAAATTAAACTATACCATGTTGTATGTCGCATTGTGTTTTAATAGCTCCCGCAGATAGGCGCGACGCGACAGTACGACGCGGTTCTGGTGGAACTATTTCCATGAAATAAAAATTGTTCTACTAGAGTGGCGGTGTAAGGCTCCCACAGACAAGCGCGATTTTGCGCCGCGCCTGTCTGTGGGAGCCTTAAACCTAGTTGAAAGTTATATTTTTTTCTGTTTTATTCTATCCTTTATTGTTTTATCGTTCGTAAAAGCAATATTGTTTAATCTGTGTCCAATGAGCCATTGGCTTCCAAAGATTGGTCAATCAATGTTAGAATCTCGAGAGATATGCAGTTTCGAAAGCGTCATGTTAATATTTTCATGGAGGTTGAATATTTTTATATGATTATGATTCTTGAATGTTATAATAATTCCTGATTGTCAGAAGTTTCATTTTTTTGTTATTTTTTAATTAAGTCGTCAATGATGTATTGATCACAATAATCATTTAATTAAACTTTTTATTATAATGTCAATGTTTTATTCAAACACCTTTACATATAGCTGGTAATTTTTCATACTTGTGTGCATAGTGCAGACCATAAACTATGAACGCAAGTATGAAGATTACATAACACAATTACCTCAACTATGCGATTTAACCTAACTTAGCTTAGGTCTTGGTCTGCAACCAGATGTAACCTCAGGGGCGTAGCTCCCACAACCCGCCAGCCCCGATGTTATAGGGAGGGAAGGGGAGCTATGTGTAAATGTTATGTCCGTGACTACCGCCGCACCACCAACGCCAATCTCTTCCCCATATTTGGTAAATAATTAGTACTCAATTGGTACTAATTAGTACTCGAACCACAAAATTGGCACCTTAGGAGTTTTCGAGAAAATCGACTTTGAAGGTGGTCCGGCGGTAGTCACGCTCCCTTCAGCAGGACCACCATGAGCGCCGAAAAAGGGGGCACGCTACAGCTATTCTAAGTATACAAATAATTAGTACCCATAAATATGATTTATTTCGTAAAAAAAACAGAACTCTAACATTTGTATTTACCGAAAAATCAACGATGATAACTTTCTCGCAATTGTTCAGCAGGACCACGATTTTGAATGTTGATTCCAAGTTAGAGAAGCTTGTCGCTTTCCTCAAAGCTACATAAAAAATTAGTACCCTGCAAGATAAAATTAGTACCCAAAATTCAAAACTAGTACTCCAGTAGTTTACGAGGTATACCATGCTGTCAATGGTAATGGTGCCGATTCCCTTGTTCACAACGTAGACGGTTCACAAGCACAACTTAATTTGGTCGGGTTATACGCGGAGATTTAGGCTCAACTCACACCAAAAGAGCGGCGAAGGGCAGCGAAGCGCCGCGACCCGCTCGGTAGAGAAGGCGCGCGGATTCCAGCGACTGCCCGAGAAGTCGCTGGAATGCTCGAGAAGACGCGGGAATCCGCGCGCCTTCTCTTCTTCTTTCATGTGTTTATCGCTGTAATGCCTTGATTTGATATTGTATAGGCAGTCGTTCATTTGCACCAAATAAATAAGCTTTTCTTCATCCATTTCCATCACTTCTGTATTCGTTGCACTGCAAGGAATGAATGCGAATGCTCGCGCGTAACAGACGCGCGAGGGGCGGGATATTGCCAGCGGCCGCTCGCGAGTGCTCGAGCATTCTCGGGACTTCCCGCGACTTCTCGCGCAGTCGCACGGCAAATTCGCTGAAATTCCAGCGGCGCCGCTGGTAACCGCGCGACTTGTTCGAGTTTTTCATAGTAATGAAAATAAAGTTAAAATTTCATATGAATTTTAACTTTAACTGCGTTCCGCTTCGCCGCGCTTCGACGCTCTTTTGGTGTGTGTTGAGCCTTAGTATGGAAAAGTAATGAAAGCTAATTTCTCTTAAAGTAGAATACTTAGGAATCTGAATTTTTGGTCGCTATAACTTGTTTAGGAGTACTAATTTTTGTATAAATTTGGGTAGAAATCACAGAGTTTTTAATAGGGAAATCTTGAAATGAAAATTTGGCACTGTGACTACCGCCACCCCACCAATGGCATGGTATATCTTGTAAACTACTGGAGTACTAGTTTTGAATTTTGGGTACTAATTTTATCTTGCAGGGTACTATTTTTTATGTAGGTTTGAGGAAAGCGACAAGCTTCTCTAACTTGGAATCAACATTCAAAATCGTGGTACTGCTGAACAATTGCGAGAAAATTATCATCGTTGATTTCTCGATAAATACAAATGTTAGAGTTCTGTTTTTTTTACGAAATAAATCTTATTTATGGGTACTAATTATTTGTATACTTAGAATAGCTGTAGCGTGCCCCCTTTTTCGGCGCTCATGGTGGTCCTGCTGTAGGGAGCGTGACTACCGCCGGACCACCCTCAAAGTCGATTTTCTCGAAAACTACTAAGGTACCAATTTTGTGGTTCGAGTACTAATTAGTACCAATTGAGTACTAATTATTTACAAAATATGGAAGCGATTGGCGTTGGTGGTCACGGACATGTAAATGTTTTATAAATGTAATCAAACGTTCGTAAAATACCTCAAGTTTTTATTATTAAGAGGCCCGTAGTAAGGAATGAATACGTAATGAAAATATTATGACAAATTAACGTAATTAATCTAACCTATTCAACCTTGGTAGCCGACTATTATATAGGATGTTTGAAAACTAGATGCAAAGCCTTCAGGGGATGACAGTTGACACCATTTAGACCACATTGTGTGTGAGCCATACATGTGATACATGTCTTAGACGAAGTGTGTGTTTTTATTTTATTTTTAACTGCAAACTTATAGTCAAAAATAACATACCAACTATAACTGGGAAAAAAATAAAAAAAAACATATTTCGTCTAAGACATGTCAGTATGGCTCAAAACGGTGCCACTCAGCTGCCAAACATCCTGTAACATCTATTTCATGAAATATCAATCAATAGATTTTTAAATCTGAAATTAAGTATTTAATTAAAGTAAAAATGGTAAAGACAGTGCATAGTAGATGGCAAGTATTATTTCGATGTTTACTTCGGAAACAAGTACATATTATTTATCTTTTGAAATAAGAAACTAGTATTTGCTAATGTTGTTTTAGCTAATCAAATTGCAGAAATTCCTGGCGACATTAATCTCTATCATATTTAAAATTACTCAATCATCATCTGCCTAGCCTTTTCCCAACTATGTTGGGGTCGGCTGGATCTAACCACGATACCCCTTGATAAGAATCGACATGGAACATTTACAACTTTATTTAAGTATTTGAATTTTAGTTCCTGAGAACCTCGAGTGGGGTGCTTTTGAATCGGCACAAAAAACCAGTGTCATTTCGTATAGTATGTTTACTGTTTAGTCCAGCGTACTTGTATAAAACAGGTCAGCGCAGAAATCACTGATCATAAACAAACCTTTTGGCTTTAAAACATGTGATAAAGATTGTTACACAAAACCTTAATAAAATTGAAATTAAAATCGCCTAATTTAAAAAATTAATATACTGAATACTTTTTTATAATATGAATACTATCTCTAAGTAGTCTGTGACTATGACTGAATAGTTTGAATCTGTATAAACTGACACATATCAAATGTCAACTTTCTCAATGTCACGTCACTTGTCATTGTCATTTTGTCAGTATTCCGTGGATTAAATTTTAAAATAAATACACACACAGTTTTGTGATCGTCTATTCAGTGTTACCTTGTTTACATACATTTACACTCGTACAAATTCTTCATGAAATATTTAAAAGCACATTTATTTTGCCTAACGTAACTAAAGTAAGAGTAAGTGGTGAAAATGGAATCCGATATTATCAATTGGAGTAACAAAGACGTTTTAGATTTATTACATAAAGAGAAAATATCCAGTATCATAACAGACATTATTAAATCCCATGATATCGACGGACAGTGTCTTCTATCATTTGTTGATCGAGACTTTTACGACTTCCCATTCGACCAGTTAAGATTGGGTGAACGCAAGAGATTCATATTGCTTGTGAAGAAATTACAAAAACACAACCGTTCTGCGATGTTCGAACTCGGTCTCTGTGACGATGCCCTCAGTAATCCATCTACAAACATCAATTTCCTTGGGACTAACTTGTCACATTTAAGTTATAATCTCCACAACAAAATACCAACACCAAGTGACATATATGTGAGGAATTCAGAGTGTGTGTCAAGTTTTACGCCAGACGTTAAAGCTTCAAAATTGAAACCTGAAATTTGGAAGACAGCAATAGCTCTAGGTAACTATAAAAACAGATAAATAAAGTATTTTATGCTGTATTTGCAGTTTGTTTGGTACCCTACTTACATGTTTGGGATACAGTCCAAGGAATTTGCATGAGTACAATAAACAAGTGCTACTTTTAACATTGCATCATCATGACATAGTTGCAAAACATGTGCAGACAACTATTTACCTACATTATAAATAAATAAGGTTTTTTTTGGTTAATATGTATGTCTTATCATGGGCATGGAAAATGATATAAAAAATAAGTTTTAAAAAGTAACAGAAAGTGGGTAGTTTATATTGCCTTTTTGTTTCTAAATAAAGTTGACTAGATGATAATGAATATTTCTGCACAGGCTATGTGTTCCTGGTGACATGGGTGACCGCCGTAGTGATGGTCATCGTACATGATAAGGTGCCAGATATGAAGAAATACCCTCCACTGCCAGACCTGTTCTTAGACAATGTGCCACACATCCCATGGGCCTTCGATATGTGTGAGATCACCGGCTCCTTCCTAATGGCCATATGGCTAGTTGTACTATTCTTCCATAAACATAGGTATGTATTTTTATATGTCTAGATGTTTTGTAAACAAAGAATTTGCATTAATTCAAATATTTTGAATTTCCTTGGAACTAGTTTCTATTTACATACAATTTGTTAATGCTTACCAATTACTATTAAATGCTTGAAATTTAAAAACATAGTGGGTTAATAACCCACTTACCCAGTCTTACCAAGGGGTATCGTATTACCCAGTAACTGGGTTGTGGAGGTCAGATAGGCAGTCGCTCCATGTAAAATACTGGTATTCAGCTGCATCTGGTTAGACTGGAAGCCAACCCCAACATAGTTGGGAAAAGACAAGGCAGATGATGATGAGTGGGTTAACAACCCAATTTAAAAGTCATCAGAAAAGTTAAAACTGTGGTCCACTGTACTTTGGTCCATGTTTTGTGTAAACAAATTATTATGACTAATAAGTTGTCAAGGTTGTTTAATTTTAAGTGCAAACAATATCATCAATATTTAAAAACAATACTCTGTTCTTTAAAAGTTTTGATGACAAAAAAACAGTAAACCAATCAGAGTGCATCCAAACTGTTCATGTATAATATGCCACTTTTTTTTGTCTATTTACAGCCTTTGTTCACTTATTTAACCTTCCTAGACTGGACAGAATGGATTTTTTTTTCAGGAGATCCTGAAAAAATATTTCCATTTAACATGTGAATGTCAAAGTACAGTAGTGCATCTCTGCCTACCCTCCATTAAAACAGACGCCATTAAATAATATAATTATTCCAAATATTCGCAATTTGATTTTTTTGTTAAACAAAAATGCATGCATTTGTTTATTCAACAAATTGAGAAACTCATTATATGCAAATGAAGGTTTGTTTGAATGTAGTCCAAACGTTTTTGTAATAGCTCGAGGATAATTTAGTCAACATTCGCGGTATCTGTTCAATAAGTACAGTCAACAGTAAAAGTAGATGATCAAAATCAGACATTCAATAGGAGTCAAAACTGATCACGAATATATGGCAGCTGTACTAGTAGTAAATGTTTGGTATAATTTACAATCACATACTTTTGAATTACTTCGACGCCACACAGTTCTGACGCGAACTCCGTTCATTAGTATTGAATTTCTGATTTTTATCATCTACTTTTGCTGTTGACTGTACAAGCTGCTGTAGGAAATGAAAACTAGGTACCTACTCAGTTTTGTCACCAGACAAAGACACAGCTGTGGTTGTGTAGTCTTTGTTGCAAGTAATTTTATATCAACAATGTGTTGTACTTACTAGCCAGACTTTGGACTCGTTGTACACAAGTTATTTTTCATGCTACAGTTAAGTATAATTCGTTGAACTACATTCTCTTTGTACGAAACTAAATAATACCCAACAGCCTACAGGCTACAATCAAATGCAGCTGTTCACTTCCGGAATTCCAGACTTATTCCGGCTTCCGGACCCACGGCAATTGACACATGGTCCTCGGCAAGCCGCAACGCAAACGGCTGCGATAGATTTAATTCCGGAAGCGCTGTCACTGCATAGGTAATTAAGTTCTCTATGGACTGACATAACCACGCATTTTTTAAATAAGTACAAAAATGTAAATGACACGAGGAGAATGAAAGTCGATTATGTAATGTCACCTAGATGATGTCGTGATTGCGTATGTAGGTATGTCGGTATACCACGTACCTACATACCACATAGCATAATTGCATGGAGTGGTTGTTTTCACTACCTTTTATTGCATACCCACAATTTTTATAGCACTCAACACAAACGGAAGCGGTCTTGGATCTCTTATAATTGAAATGCTTTTCCTACAACAATAATTTTTATAAGTCCTTGCATAATACCAACTTAGGCGCAACACAAAGACCTGTAGCCTAATTCCAATTTAAAAAAAAACCGTGGTTTCCGTTCCGTCAGATTTTTGTGGATAATTCTTAACCTAAATAAGTCTGCTCAGTTCAGCTCTTTAACGCAAATGTTAGGTTATCAAACTAGGTACTCAATTCGCTTACGAAAGCTATTATCACAAACCTCTTATAATTGTGTCACTGACTCTGCCATCAGGGATTTTAATTTTGATAACACAAAAAATTAGTCGCACACAGTCGTCACAGATTTAATCGCGTCTTAGTTTAGGAGATACAAGGAGTTCAATTAGTAAAGTATAGTCCAAGATCTAGTCGAAGAGTTTTTTCGTGAACTCTTCGATCTAGCTCTTGGACTATACCTACACCTATAAACCCTTATATCTTTTGAACCAGTGACCGATAAATTCTGATATTTGGCGACTGATTCCGACTAATTGGCGACAAAATATGGGAGAAAACAGATTTTCGCTAGGTGCCCTAGTTTTTGAGATATAAATGTGGCCCTGGTGGGGAGACTCTCCAGATCGGCCACTTATAAACCCTTATATATTTTGAACCAGTGACCGACAAATTCTGATATTTGGCGACAAATTTCGACTAATTAGCGACAAATTTTTTGTGTTATCTTAATTAAAATCCCTGATGGTGGCTCTGCCAGAGTCAGTGACACCTTATAATTCATTAAGAATGTGAAGATTACAGAGGCTTATTAGTCTCGCCACGCTTGGCATTGGGTACAATAACTTGACGAAGTTTTCTAAGACAACAGCGAGCGACGTGACGTGTCTCAACCTTCGATCAATAATTATTGATCTAAGGGAAAAACCCAATAAAACTCTGAACAGAAAACGGTTCTTGTTTTTCTACAGAACCCGTGACCCAACGCTCATCAGTTGCGCTCGAGACTGCGACTACTAGACCAAACAACGCCGTCAAATAGAACATAAATTCACATTATTTGATACTAGTAGCGCCCCGCGGTTTCGATCCCGTGGGAATATCGGAGTAAAAACTATCCTATGTCCTTTCGCGGGTCTCAAACTATCTCTATACCAAATTTCATCTAAATCGGTTCAGAATTTTAAGAGGTAACATACAGACAGACAGGCATCACTTTCCCATTTATAATATTAGTATGGATGAGCTCGTTGCCTACATTAACACCAAAGTGCTATGTTATCGAGTCCTTTCATTGCTGACTCATCATTGCTGATCGTTCAACTCACGTTATGATTCACACATAAGACTCGGACAAAGACGTTTTTGTGTGAGTGTTACTACAAGTACAAATAAGATGAATCTTTTTGTGTGAGTGTCACTACTAATTAATATCATAACGATCATTTACCTAACGAGTCTTCTGAAAACCTTTTGTTCTTAACATTAATTAATTTCTTTTGAACGACGCTTTTGTCTCAATATTTACCTAAAACTATTTACTATCAACATGTTTTTATTATTTTAATGATTTTCCAATTAACGTTTTCCGAGCTCACGTCAAAATGAAATATTACCTACGTTTGTGCTCCTTAGCACTTTCAAATACAACGAACGCGCCTATTATCTTTTCGTTTAAGGTCACTCGTGTAATAAGGCATTTATCTACCAATAGTACCAATATAAGCCTGTAGGTATAATAACATTCTTATTATGCATTATGATTTCACTGTGTTTCTAAGTGAATCATTTCCGTTTTTATCAAGCAACGATATCGTTGCTAACTACGTAATTTACGCAGTTACCAATTGCCATTGTCCGTGTACCCCGCATGCTCACAATGAGGACTATTGTCGGTTTGGAGATGACGTCACCAAGCATTCGTTGTTATCAATAAACGAATGAATTATCCTCTGCATGATAGAACGGCAGTAATCTCTTGGGTACATGTTCACACCCGTTTTCTTTTAGATATATGATAATCAAAGTGAAGCGTGCGTTACGTTCATTAACCATGTTTAGCATATAAATGAGGACTTTACATGACAACGTTTTATTTTTTGAGACAGACCGCGCGAATGGCGCGACATGCGACAGTAACTGTGTCCCCAAAAGGGAAATAACTCTGATTTTCCGTACCTACACGCAGAAATTTTGGACATAAAAGAATTTACACGTTTTGAGTTTAGGCAGTGTTGAACAGCACTACCACAGCTAGGTGATATGTGACTATTCTCTATGGATATCGCTAAAGGGATGCTCAACTCTCTTTGGCCGACTTTCCTTCTTAAGCAAATAACCCGTTGCTATTGTTAACCTGAAACGCATTAGGTACTGCTCCCGATAAAACAACTAACAAACAACATTCTACTCCAGATTCATAATCCTGCGGAGATTCTTCGCGTTAGCCGGCACTGTATTCCTGCTGCGATGTTTCACGATGCTAATCACATCGCTGTCGGTGCCGGGCTCCCATCTGAAGTGCGAGCCGCGCTCCTACCCTCCAGCGGACGACCTCACGGTGTGGGGCCGGCGACTCCGCCAGGCTTACGACATCTGGAGCGGCGCCGGCATGTCCGTGAGAGGAGTGAGAACGTGTGGGGACTACATGTTCTCCGGACATACGGTCGCGCTCACGCTTCTTAACTTCTTTATAACTGAATGTGAGTAGTATAATATCTGTTACAGTTCTATTTTATGGATGATCTAGCTTGAGCTCTATGATATGCTCATGGGTTTAGAAACTACGACCGGAAATCAGTATTTTGATCAAACCCTAGCTGACAACTAGCTCGCTCGCTAATCGCCTTGGCTTCAGGAGTATTGCGCGTCCAGCCCTAGAAACTGCAATGCAATAGATAGACATCAGTTAGTCGAAAGTCTAATAATTATAATCCCTTAGCCACTTCGGACGACCGCGACGCAGGAAGTACCTAAAGGAGTGGACTATTCTTAGCGTGGTGCCAAACGGTGCGACACGTGAATGCGTTCTATTTCTAAAACTCGTTGAAACCTTCGTCATTGAAAATGTTTGCTTCTTCATTTTGACAGCGATGACATTGATCGTATGGTCGCGCGACCACGTTGCGGTGTAAACAAATGGCTATTTATAACGGGGCGCTCAACATTCCGGTCGCGAGTCCTTTTTCAAACCATCGCTCTTTTTTGACCTACTTATTCTGAATATGCATGTGTTATTATTTATTAGAATACAAAGATAACATATCAGTCAACACTTAATCTTTACAAAACATAGATACCCTAATCTGTGGGCATATAGATAAATTACGTATGAAGGAAGTTTTGAAAATATTGAATGACGCACGTCTTGTTCATATAATTATTATTTATCAATACAACTGAACTTGTTTTTTAAATGTTTATGACACCAATGTTTCTCTAACTACGTTGTAGTCGTAAGCATAATATGCCTACTACTTACTTTAAAAGTTAAACAAGTCGTTAGCGGCGTAGATTGCCAGTCTCGCGAAAACAAAACGAGGAAATAACTCGATAACAATTTGTGTGACCCCACAAATTGAATTGTTTGCGATATTTAAATGCCTAATAGTTTTCCTTGAAATTTAAGCACCAAGGCTTTCCGTTTCTCAAATATGTATACTCCATTGCTTAAAAAAAAAAAACAATAATTTGAGACGAAATGATCATCATCATTTCAGTTCAGTTTTTAATGTAGCTAGTTTTTTAGGGTTCCGTAGTACCTACAAGGAACCCTTATAGTTTCGTCATGTCCGTCTGTCTGTCCGAGGTTTTGCTAAGAGACCGTAAGTACTAGAAAGTCTGTCTGTCTGTATGTTACCTTTTCACGCCCAAACCACTGAACGGATTTAGATAAAATTTGGCAGTGATAGATTGCATCCCGGGGAGGGACATAGGATAGTTTTCATCCCGATATTCCAACGGGATCGACACTTATGCGGGTGAAACCGCGGGGCGCTGCTAGCGATTTATAAATAAATAAATGCACAAATACATAAATAGGTTATAAACTAGGCTAGGCATTCGGCTAATTAACTGCATTCAAAAATAAGTTGCTTACCTATTATTTTTCTTTTATTTGGTCTGTTGCATGCTATTCATAATCAATATACTAATTAGAAGCAACGTAACTCCGAAATTTTTGTGTCTGGACTATTATTGCAGCTGAAACAATGGCAGACAACCTTTCATTCTTGAAAATGAAAACAAAGGAGTTAAATAATTCCATGATGATAATCTAGATACAAAGTCCGAATGTCCGATTATCTTTTGGTACCTGCCCGTGTTAACTAACAAGCACTCCTCGCAAAAACTAAGTCTCGCTAAAGAGCTATTTTATTTTTTGTTCTTTAGGAATTATTTAGCTATTAGTTAAAATTAAATCGCTAAAATCTACGCAGAATTACTATACCTACAATTTCAACGTTCAACAAACATTAGTTCATAAACCTAGGTTATCAAATAACTTTTAAAAATCTCTACTGATCACCATCATCTGCCTGGCCTTTCCCCAACTATGTTGGGGTCGGCTTTCAGTCTCACCGGATGCAGCTGAATACCAGTATTTTACATGGAGCGACTGCCTATATGACCTCCATCCTCCATAACTTGTTGGTAGTCAGACACTCGGACTTCTGGACTTCCCGTAACTACTGTCAAAGATCTACAAATGACAGCCTGGCCAACGTAGCCAACGGCTTAACGTGTTTTCCGAGGCACGAAGTCGATATGTAATGGACGGACAGTCGGACACCCATCAATGGACCGACCTCGGCAAGCGTCGCTTAACCTTCAATCAACCCGATTTCTTTTAAAATGCCTAAAGATACACTCAACAATTTGCAGTTCCCAGCAAAAGATCTATCCCGCTCTTGGGTATCACTGCATCAGAATCTGCATAATAGGTACTGTCTGGTAATAAAAGAATCTGTGTTCACCAATTTGTCTGGCAAGCCTGCCGGTGATTATGAAGAGAGAAAGGACATCCCTTTGACAGTCTATTGTAGCGGTCATTGATCGCCAGTAAATGGTTACAGTCTGATAAGGTCACGATAAAAGGACAAAGGCTTTTAAGGAAATCACTCAAGCTAAAGCCAAAATACATACGTCTCCTTTATCTGATCTTAATCCTCTTATTATTTGCGTTAATCCTGTACACAACAATGAATTGTAAGGCGAAAGATACCTACTTAATGTACCTACTTATCATTTGTATTATTTTATCTTATATACAAATAAACCGGGCTTTATACAGACATGACGTCACTTTGTTTCGCGTCAATTTTTAATTGTTCATTGTTCGGGACATCACCGAATAGCAAATAAAAACAATCTGTATAATGAATGTGTAACGAGTGACGTCAATCATCGGATCTACTGATCCGGTTCCGACAATTCTTTCATTAATAAATAAATACCTACAGTATTGCAGAGTGTCATAGGATATAATATTTTGTGTTAAGGCGAAAGCGCCAGGGTAGCCCGCGAAATTCATTTTTTTTTTAGGTTTTTTGCAATTTGCTGGTCAGTATTAAGTTGTACGTTGATTAAAATATGATTCGCGGCCGTAACAAATATGTATTTACAGAATTATAATCATTAAAGTCATCAACACAAGTCTCTAAGACCATGTAATCCCCAAATGTCAAGATTTCATGAAATAGTCATTCTTGGGGATTACATGGTCTTAGAGAGTTGTGTTGATGACTTTAATGATTATAATTCTGTAAATACATATTTGTTACGACCGCGAATCATATTTTAATCAACGTACAACTTAATACTGACCAGCAAATTGCAAAAAACGTAAGAAAATTTGAATTTCGCGGGCCACCTTAGAGCTTCCCCCTTAAGGGGCTTACATGACCTAAAGCGCGGTCACTGGTCGGACTGCATAGAAAAGAAAGAGAAGCGCGATGACACAAAACTGGTAATTTATTGTAAAATATGAAGAAATTATCTATTTACAAAAACTATTTAATAATAAATAATCCATCACTGAATGCAGTTTGGCATTAGAAAAATGGCATATTTTTAATTATAATTGTTAATGAAGGGATAAACTGCTTTTAAAGACAATCAAGAGGTGTATTTGAAGATTTTTTTGATGCATTAATGTTTAATTATGATTTGAGTTCCATCACTGTACTTATTAAAATAAGACTTGGAAATATCTTCTTTTTAAGGAAAATTTGGTTTTTTAAAGCAGTGTATCTCATAAACTTTATGAGATACACTACTTTATAAAACAAACTTTTCGACCGTTTTCAAGGAATCTCCGCCTTAAAACAATATGTTTTACGCGGACGAAGTCGCGGGGAGAAGCTAGTCAATAATAATTAGAACAACTTTTAAAAGAAGAAAGCAATGCTAGACATAGATAATACTGACCGACTTTGTTTGAGATTGCGAATGTTTGACACCAATTTGTGTTCGGACTGTGCACTTTGTAGTTTATCAACCTATGGACCGCTGTATTGACCTAGTGGTTAGAACCTCGGCTCCCGGTCGCGCGAGCCTAGTTTGTTTCCTGATTATTTTATCGTGACTTTTAGTCTAACTTATCATGGTAATGTTGTCAAAAGTGACCTGCTATTTATTTTTCTTGCACTTCTCTTTATTTGACATTCTCGAATAAAAATTGGCCTATCCATAAAGACATCTGAATGAGCAGATTTTGCGCGTAAATGACAATAATTGGTCAGCTAGTACAGTACGCAAAATTAATGTATGAACCTGGTGAAGGACATAATATTCCCGTGTTATATTATTGTTTATTAAACGGTCGTTTGTCATATCCTGTCGTCTATCATGTCTACCTACGTGTAATTAAGGCATAGTTCAGCGCACATCAAGCAGCAACATACTCGAGCAATTTTCTTTGAAAAATTCATACTGAACTAATAAAAAATGGAATGGAGAATTCATTATCTATATCTATACATATTATAAATTAAAGTCGCTTTTCGTGTCTGTCTGTGTGATCGCGTTATTCTACGCAACGGATTTTGATGTGGTTTTCACCATTATTTAGAGAGTTTATTCCGGAAGGTTTATGTGTATGATACATTAACTTACATAATATGTATGATAGAAATCTCGATATTTTGTCAAGTCGCAAAAACCGAAGCAGGGGCGGCTCGCTAGTGCTTTGATACCAAAATTTTACCAAACAGATAAAATTATCGGATAGTTCGTATACACTAAATAACGTATTGTTTGTGTTTCCAGATACCTCCCGCAACTTATACCTGTTGCACATATTAACGTGGGTGATGAACATGTTCGGCATCTTCTTCATCCTCGCGGCGCACGAGCACTACTCCATCGATGTGTTCATCGCCTTCTACATCACTTCGAGGCTCTTCCTGTACTACCACACGCTGTCAAACAACCAAGCGCTCATGCAGAACGACTCTTCCAGGTAAATATTTCATTATCTCAGTGTACATTGTCATTTTCTGGGCCATAATAACATTTGCAAGTTGGAAAAAATGAAAACCATGACAAACACACAACAATTAAGTTATTCGATGCTGCTCTTTACCTGTCTTACAAAATCGGACTCATATCGCAAGACTGAAAGCTCAACCAACGATTCCTAAAAAAATATTCACAATGACATGATCATCGAGTGTCATTTACTGCAACCCATATCAAAATAAAAATAACTTCACAGCGACATCTAGGGAACTATGGAACATTCACCTCATCAAAACATCAATTTCAGGTGGTATCATTAATATTTTAACAGTATGTATTCCAGGACGCGAATATGGTTCCCACTGCTGTCGTTCTTCGAATCCGAAGTAGACGGGATCGTACCGAACGAGTACGAGGGGCCCGTCACGATCCTGAGCAACCTGCGCCAGTGGGCCGTGCAGCTCATCACCGACGTCAAGGAGTCCTCCGTGGCCAAGATCGCCGGCACCAAGCTACAGGAGGGCGCCGCCATGGGCGAGTACTCCGTCGTAAAACTCGTCGACGGCATCAAACGAAACCTCAGCATGGTCGAAGAATACAAAACCTCACGCCAAAGATTAGTAACCCTAGACAAAAACATACAAGCCTGCCTCGTAGACGAACGCCCCGATGTACAAATACGACATAGAAATATAGCCGAGTTCCCCGGCGAAGCCCTCCTTAAGGATTTCAGT
Source organism: Oligia latruncula (assembly GCA_948474745.1). Lineage (NCBI taxonomy): Eukaryota > Metazoa > Arthropoda > Insecta > Lepidoptera > Noctuidae > Oligia > Oligia latruncula. The sequence continues at coordinate 6,861,849 of OX419686.1, read as the reverse complement.
AATCCACCCTCTCCAGTTATGAAAAAAAATATATGAACGAACTGAAAGTTCTATAATAGAGGCTGTTTATAGACATACTTCATTGTAGCTTTATTGACGCAATGAAAAAATAATTAGATACCTGAATGTTTACATTTCCATTATAGATTTTATATCATGTTATTCCATATTTATTTTACTATAAGTTAAACGTAGAATAAATTATTAAGAAAATTTATTTGCTCAAAGTACTAATCTTGAATAAATAACATTTTCGCTTGTACTTTTTTTTTGTTTTCCTTTGTTCATTTTTGTTAAGGAGTGCGACCGCACATTAAATACTTTGAGCAAAAATGTTGCTTATGTGACATTAGACATACCCGTTCATAACAAGTTTACGGTAAACAGCAAACAGTTGTTGGACTACTTAGGCTTTGGCTTCCTAAGAAAGCGGCGAATGGCCACAATAACGGCTGTCCAAATACAGAGCGCGTTTTTTGACACCTTAAGGAGGATGCGCTAAGGTAGCCCGCAAAATTCCGTTTATCTACCCTAAAACAGCCACCCTAGGGTGGATACTCGGAAACGCATGTTTATCTATCTACTCGGAATTCGTATAAACATTTTTCGCTACTGTTGTAGTAAAGACAACTACAACAACAACAAAAAACAACAACACAACTACAAAACAACAACACAACAATAACAAAATGACAACACAACAACTACAACTAGAAAATGATTCCAAATTCAGGATACACAAATACGTTTACTCAATAATGAAATTAGTGTTGGTCATTTCCTGGGCATAATGCAGAATTTATAAATTACATAACTTAATATTTAAAACGAGGAAGTATAATTTGATTTCAATGCAATACGTTATATGATTTCAGATTGGGTTTGTGGTTATTAAAAACTAATTAATAACACGCGTTTTCGAGTATCCATCCTAGGGTTGCTGTTCTGGGGTGGAGTTTCAATTGGTCCATGGAGCACCGATGGGATAAACGGAATAACCGACGAAAATCTAATTTTCTTAAGTTTTTTGCAATTTGTAGGTCAGTGTCAGGTTGTATGTTGATTAAAATATTAGCGTCCGATTCGCCAAAACGCGATGCAGTATCGAAGTAATTGCTGAAACGTGAGATTTTGCTATCGCGACCGAACGTTGAGTCGCTAAGATGCATTTTCTGTTGCCCTTAGTGCTTGTCAATCTTCCGGAAAGCGAATAAATTCCTACTTGACAATACTAAAAGCAACATGTCTGCTAAGTACTTAAACGACTTCAATTTACAAGTAAACACTTTTTTTTGGGTTTTGTACGTAAAGGGAGAAACGGGACCCCATTACTAAGTCTATGCCGTCTGTCAGTTATCGTAATATTATTTTCTCTCCGGATAGACTGCCAGGCCAGAGACGAAGCAGTGAGGAATGATGCGATGCGACGCCGCCGCCGGAGCGAGCGGTAGCGAAGCGCTGTTTTGAAGACTGACACCCCCAACACCGAAACGCTGCGACGCCGTAGTAAAGTTACGGATTCCTAGAAGAGCAGGCCTGGTCTTCCCCTAGGCACTTGCCATTTGAGGCCCCGAAAGCAAGCCATTTTGGAAACTTAGCAAATGAAATGCACTAGTACAGAAAACATAATTAGGGTTCCGTAACAAAATGGTAAAACGGAACCCATACGGTGAGACTGTCTGTCTGTCACAGCTGGATATCTCAAGAACTACTAATGCTATCAACTTGAAATTTGGAATAGTTTTAGATGACGTTTGCCCAAAAATTTTGCAAATAATAAAGAAATAAAAATATTATTTTTTTGCAACAAGGCCGCAAGGTCTGAACCCGTCTGAAAAATCCTGGTACGGAACCCTCGGTGCGCGAGTCCGACTCGCTCTTGCCCGGTTTCTAAACAAAGACGTGCTTTTCCTCGTATTCCTTACAACTGAAGTTACCTACTTGAACCAACTTACTTTCTTCAAACAATACTACGCGCCGGATAGTTTAGGATTCTTCCGAATATTCATACATTATATTAAAAGGAGTTGCTTGCAAGAATGTTTAATTAAGAGTAGCATAACAGCATAATTAGCCTATAATGTTTTCATGCTGTGACACAGGCCTTCTCTCTTCGAGAAGGAGTGGGCTATAATTAGATATACGAGCCCAGTGCGGGTTGGGCTTGGTTGATGTCACGTCTTCGTTTTTTGGTTCTAGGACATGCCGGATTCCTCACGATGTTATCCTTCACCGTTTTGAGTGCAGTGGTGATGAAATCGTTTACAAAATAAAGTGACTGCCTGGGTTTGAACCTACGATCATAACTTATTAAGTCGCGGCCGTTTCCACTGGGCCACCACTGCCATGCTATCACGGGTGGTATAGGTACCGTGATATGAGCCCAGAGCCCCCAAAACAGTGAGGCCTGCAGCTACACCTGCTACGTGATTAATTCGGCCCTGTCCGCTTGCCGGCAAGCTACCTGGTCGGGGTAGGTGGATGGGTGGCCCCTAGACTAGGGCCTTGTAGGCCTAGGCGTAAATCTGGGGGCTGGCGGTGACCGCCACATGCGGCCGCAATGTCCAAATACAAAAAGCATTTTTGACACCCTAATGTTAAATACTGGTGAAAATGACAGATTTTTATGACGTTTGAAAGACTGAACCGCTCTTCTAGGAAACCGGCGGCGTTGCGTTGCGAAGCAGCACTACCTGTGCAGAATTTACAGCGTACGTCCGGCTATGCTAGTGTGGCCTCACTCTTACGCTTAGCCTGCACTCGAGAAGTGATAAATCTTGATAAGATTATCATAAAGTGGAAAAAATACCGGATAGATTAGATAACAATATCACATAAGTCATATTATGTACTCGTACACTACGTGAAGTGCTACCAGGTGCAGTCAAGCACTTAGGATCTCTCATGCACAACTCGGAACACTATCGGTAGGTCATATAATTATTAGTTCTGTGGACCGTGTGGGAATCACTGTCACTCTAGACATCAACAATGCAGTCTGTATCTACTGGAGTAAATGTGTTCTGTGGTCTGTATTATCTGTATATAAATGTTCTGTGATTTTTAGTCCGTTCAGTTTTTTTACCTCTGACAGTGCAACCCTAATGTGACGAGAAATAAAGATCACAATGATTTTGACAGACTTGTCAATGGCAGGCGGCAGCGACCTTATAATAATGAGAATAAAGATCACTGTGATTTGGACCGTGACGCAAAATCAGAGGTAAAATAACTGAACTGACTGTACACGGACGTGGGGAACTAGTGAGATGTGTCATTCATTAAAAAAAAACCGGTCAGTCGGACTCGCGCACCGAGGGTTCCGTATATTATGACGTAAATATAGAATAACGTAGGTACGTAGAATAGTTGTTTCAAGGGTTTTTTTTTGTAATGTATCTACAAATTTACACTACATTGCTTTTTGCCAAATTTCATGATTCTAGGTCAACGGGAAGTACCATAGAAGTTTTGAGTCCGGAACATAAACACCCGTATCTTTTGATAGCGTTGGCTTAGAAGTTTGATTTTTTCACTGCTTCAAGGGATTATTGCAGTCCTGAGTATTTGATATTAATATCAACTTGATGATAACTCCACGTGTTCCTGAGAAAAAGGGTCTAGACCAACGGACAGACGGACAACGAAGTGATCTTACAAGAGTTCCGTTTTTCCTTTTGCTAAAAATATTATATGCGAAAGAGCAGTTTCGCTTACCCCCCGAAGCCCCCGATGAGGATCATGAGCATTCATAGGTGCCGTAGTAGGTACCTATGTAGCGAGTGACTGCGCCGCGCCGGCCTGAATACCATACTTATTAGTGTTTCCGTAGGGTACATCAGTACGGTGTGTTACTATACGATAGTTAGCGGCCTGTCCTCGCTTGTTAATTTTTACAGACTTGATTTTATTAATAGTTTGGAATAGAACGCGTAGCAATTTAGACATTTTTTTTTCAAGAAAAAAGAAAAATTTCATTTCAATTGAATTTACCATTTTTATTCAAACAAAGCATTTAATTCAAACTAGCAGCGCCCCGCGGTTTCTCCCGCGTAAGTTTCGATCCCGTGGGAATTTCGGGATAAAAAGTATCATAAGTGTTAATCCAGGAAATGGTCTATCTATGTGCCAATTTTCATCCAAATCTGTTCAACGGTTTACGCGTGATTGAGCATCAAACATCCAAATATCTTCACAAACTTTCACATTTATAATATTAGTAGGATAAACTAATTACAGGCACTTTTGATGTGTCAATGGGACAGTCAGTCAGAAAGATGAAGCTAGCCCATTCCAAAGTACTATTATCCCAAAAAAAAAAACACTTATTGTTTTTTCTAAATCAAAATAAACATATTTCCATTACCTACGGGAGTCACGCTAGCTAGCCCAAGAGGCGGCGCGGCCGGCTAAGCACAGGGTGTGGTATCCGTATAGACTCACAATCACATCGCATGCTCGTAATGAATGTAGGTATTCCAAACGACTGCTGTGCGACCGCACATTCACCCCTCGCGTGAAGGAAGGGCACGGGACGAGCGTCACGACATTGCACGATTTCCACTAGAAGTGTGATTTAATCTTCCTAATGAAAAATACTTTGCTTTATATGTAGAATAACATACCTACCTAATTAGTTACTCAAACTCTGTCAAAATTGGCTATTTTCTAAAATTTGCTCAAACTACTTTCTAAACCTTTCCCAATATGTGTTGAATGCCTCAGTCACGTCTCACACACTTTAATTGATTATAACAAAAGTTTGTACTTTATAGAAATCGATCTTCTCTCGAACAGTTAGTAAAACTCACCCTGTATACCGGAATATCTGATGTATTTTTGTCTACCGACCCAACCGTGCATGACGCTGGAGCGTTACAGTAGGGTACAGAAACTATTACTCCGTACGATGCACAATGATTTTGAAAGCGTAAGTTTTCGACATCATCTGCGACCTTGACTGTTGCAGTGAAAGAACGAACCATCTAGAAATGTAAAAAAATGCATGTTAATCTTTGGAGTACTAGCTCAAATGAAGTAATTATTACTTATTCTAACCTACATGTTCTTAAACCGTGAAACATATTTCTTTCGGTTTTCGTTGCACACTAATAAAAAGTAAACAAACAAGAGATAAATAAAATGAAGTATTTCGTTCGTATTTTATATAATTAATATGAAAAATTGTTAAAAAAAACTGTCTTTAATTAAAATTAATAAAATGATGAATAAATTTGTCATGAGAAAAGTAATTTATTACAATCAAAAGCAGTGTATTTTCGTAGAGAATGATCATTTATGCGATTATGGTGTAAATAATGAATGTAAATAAATAATACTATATTTCATGGCAGTCTAGTCGAAGTAATGGCTTTTTGATTTTGCATCGAGCAAGACGAGTAATATCAGAAAAGATCATTCTCGTGAATTAAACACTTTCATTTATAAAAAATCATATTAAAAATTAATTTAAAAAATATCCCATTGTACTCAAAAGAATACTTGAGATAATAAGCAAATTGTAAATAAAAAATTAATACTTTAAAAATAATACAAGCCTTAATGGAGGATAAAATTGTTATAAAGAAATCTTATTCTGGAACTTCATAGAAAAAATTTGATTAATTTTATTATAACTCTAATGATTTACGATAATAGGCCACATTGTATGAAAACGTAACTATTGGCGCATAACATGATTTTCAACAAATACTTCTTTGCATTATATACAATGACTATATCAAAGAAGTGATGATGATGATGCAATATAAATATCAGAACTTAATGAATAGTGCTTGCTTAGTGCTAATAGGGATTGATTTGAGCTGAAAAGCAAATAAATGTTCAGTCCGTTATTCAGCTGCAGCACTTTGCTCACTCTCTATCAGAGCCTCGGATGGGTTATCTTTTTTAACTTCTGCAGTCTCTGTTTGTTCATTGGCGGGTGCTTCTTTTTCCGCAGAATGCTCGCGCGAACTTACTGTACCATTTTCATTAACTTCGTCCTTCGCTGGAGAATTTTCTTTTGAAGCCTGTTTGGCTTCTACCTCAGTTTCTTTTTCAGGAGACTGAGCCTTTCCCTCTGAGTTGCCTTCTTTTTCTATAGATTTTTGTCTTTCTGGTTCCTTTTCTGGAGACTTTTCTTTTGAATCGCCTTTGGCACCCTCATCCCCATCCTTAGCAGGAGTACCTTCTTTAGAAGCTGCTCCACTTGCGTTTCTTGTGGGTGAAGCCTCTTTAGCAGGGCTGCTCTCTTTCTCTGGTGTTTTCTCTTTGTTCTCACCAGTCTCAGTGGTCCCAGTCGTATCACCTTTCTCTTCTGTGCTTGCTTCAGTTTCTTTGATTTCAGCCTCAACATCGCCATTGACAGCCTTTTCCTTAAAAACACATGCAAGTTACAATTCTCTTCTATAAGTACAACTATATTGCAACTTAAAATAGAATAAACAGGAAAGTTAAAATGTCCCCATAATTAAATCAGGTTGTTAACATTACAACAAGGAAAAGACTTTATCAATTTACTGTCTCCTATAATATTGTGTCACACAAAACAAATGAGTGGCAATTTTAACAAATTATGTACTGCAATACCTGTTCATTTTCAACTTGTGGTGGTTCCTCAGGCGGTGCTTCCATCTTCAAAAACTGTTCCAAAGTGTCCACTTCATTTGCAAGGTCGAACAGATCATAGTCCTGAAAGTCATAATGAATGCGGCTAGGAAACAGTTGTTTACAATTTTATCACCAAAACACAATGTTGCAAACTTTCACAAAGTGTGTATGAAAAGAAATGAATTTACCTTTTTTGAAAACAAAACAATAAACAGTACCTACACAAGCATGTAACAAAGAAACAAAATACAAACAGATGGCAACATACCAAAAATACCAAGTCATCTATGTACTTTTTATTTTGCGAAATAGCTCTGCTGCTAATTTATATGAATAATGTAAACATATCACATACCCCACAGTACTCGTCTTCGTTGAAGACCTGCGGCGGCAGCGCAGACCGCGGGTTGGGGTCGCTGACTGTACCGCCGTTCGATTTCGAGTTGTTTTGCATAAACTCTTTATCAGATTCCTTTCCTGGTTCCGTTATGTCAATGACATCATATTTTATGCTTTTGGAATCTAGTATCATCAAAACACGCTGCTGCCGTTTTTTCACCTAAAAAGTACCATAACTCACGTAATCAAAAACAATAATTATATGAATCAGCTTTGGAAAAACTCGAGAAAGCACCCGGCCGTCCCAGGAATTTTCTAATATTAAACATACCTCTTTGTTTCCAGAAATACCACTGATATATACTTTGACAACCATAATGAAAAACTTTCGATTCAAACTATAACAAAGGTAAATAACAATCGCTACAAAATATTATACGAGAAAAATAGGCTTGGCCATTAGACAATCTGTTTTAATAATAATAATTATAGGAATGGATGACAGTTGCAAGTGTGACCAATTTATATTTTTAAATTCTACCATTTCTTCTACTTCACATTGACCTTCCACTTCCAATGATATTATTCACGAAGCATGTCGTAATTTACATTGATAAATATATAAAAACAGTAGCGCAGCGGTAATAAGTCCAAAAAATCATGATAGGAATCTATTATTCCACTTTACCATTTTCGAGCGGAGAAGGGTGGGGCTACTCGAGCAGGCATGTCTTAAATACCTGTAATTGGTGACTGTGTAAAAAGCTGTTGGTGTACCTTTATAAATAAATAAATACCTGTCCTAAATAGGCTTTAAGTTTAGCCACCACCATGTTCAGATTTTTAATAAAGAAATACTAAATTAAAGTATATTGGCTGTTATGCTACACCTCCACCCTACGGGTAAATGTAACGATATCTCGAACACTTTTTATTCCGTACTGACCATCGCTAATAAAGAACTAGATACAGTACACAATCAGCGGCAAAAAATTTCCTCACCGAATGTGCACCCAATTCAGTATTTGGGTGCACTTTTAATCTAGTAGCATTTGAACGCTCCGACGACGGTAAACACGCCTCATTGCTCGTTTATAAATATCACACATCCAGGACGCTAAAAAAGGATGGAGTTTCATATTTTCGGTAAGTATTAATATTATCATTATTATAATTGTTATCACTGTATTGTAAATACTGATATTTTGTCAAGAAATCATGGTAAAAACATTTTTTAAATTAAGCCGTAATAAACAGCAGGAATTAATAAGCATCTCAATTGTAAAGACTCTTACTAAACGTATTAGTCATATTATCGCATGCCCACTTAAATTTTCGGGTTATGTGCGTTGATTCTGTTCCATTTGTGGATGCTATTGTGTCTTAAGTTTTTTTATTATATAGGTTTTTTTTTTTTGTTTAATGAGACTTCTTTACTGTTTCTATAAATAAATATTATAGTAACATTTATTAGGTTTAATTTTGACTAAGTGCATGTAATAAAATTAAAGATGTGAGATTTTATTAAGTAGAGTTTACTCCTTATGAATCGATTTTAATATAAGGCCCCCGGTATGGAAATTTTATAAGAAGGGAAAATACAAGCATTAAGGTTGATCCGCTGTCGTAGCCCGCGAAATTCTCCAAAAACATATTTACATTCAGGCATCGATAACGTAAACACAATTGGAGACAGAGAACTTTTGTATGGGATTGTTTATCTAGTTCTTTATTAGTGATCGATGGTACTAACTAGACCTGCGTATTTTTTTTTTTCTATAGAGGTATGAGGAACAGGGTGCTAAGTACACTCAACCTTCATAGAAAAGGGAGGATCCTCCGACCACACGGGTATTATGTCTGGCGGGCAACTGCCCGATGAATTATGTCTGCCGTTGTATATATGCTAGTTGCGCGGTAAACTCTGCTTGCGAGATGCAGGATTTTGTGTGACTTCAGTATGACGCGTAGTCCGCATGTGGCGTTGTAGATGCCACAGTTCGAAAGTATTTTTTTAATACCATAACTAGTAATATTCAAAACCGGGCAACATTTGATTACGTTTCGTTCTACGATACAAGTACTGTCAAAATCCAAATTAATTCTAATGCGCTAAGTTTGAATAATCGCCATACTATGTTAGTTATGAATTTGTTCTACTCAACGTGCTGCTTACCGGGTGAACTCTTATCAAAGTACGGGTAATAAAGCTGATGTCCATAATGGTCATATGTGGCGGCGACTACAAACTATCAGGTGAGCCCATTGGGTGAACCGCCTGCTTATTTGCCACTCAACGACATAAAAATCTATCTTTCGAGATACTATTAATTTGTTGTCTCGAACTTGAAATCCGGCTCGTAAGCGGCAATAAAATAAGTCAATTAAATAAGTAAATCAAAGGAGCAGAATATTCATCTAAAACAGATTTTTTGCGACTTTATCAACATACTTCACCAAAGGATCGTAGTAGGTAGCGTTCAGTAATTTCTGCCTACCTACCATGCCATAGGAAGGCGTGTTTATGTACTAGCAGCGCCCCGCGGTTTCACCTGCACAAGTTTCTATCCCGTGGGAATATCGGGATAAAAAGTATCATACGTGTTAATCCTTGTTATAAACTATCTGCGTGCCAAACATCCCAGTCCCGTTCAGTAGTTTTTGCGTGAAAGAGTAACAAACATCCATCCTCGCAAACTTACGCGTTTATAATATTATAATTATTAGCTTAGGATTATCTAAATACGGCTAACAGGCGCGACACGCGACGCGAATCGTGTCACTGACTCTGGCAGAGCCACCATCAGGGGTTTTAATTTTCATAAAACAAAAAATTTGTCGCTAATTAAACGAAATTTGTCGCCAAATATCAGAATTTGTCGGTCACTGGTTCAAAGATACATTTTGTTGACCGCGTAGGTAGAGGGTTTATAGGTGTAGGTATAGTCCAAGAGCTAGATCGAAGAGTTCACGAAAAAACTCTTCGATCTAGCTCTTAGACTATACCTTACTAATTGAACTCATTATATCTCCTAAACTAAGACCCGATTAAATCTGTGACTTGGAGACTGATTCCGACTAATTGGCGACAAAATATGGGAGAAAACAGATCTTCGCTAGGTGCCCTAGTTTTTGAGATATAAATGTGGGGAGACTTTCACCAGATCGGCCACCTAAAAACCCTTCTTTTGAACCAGTGACCGACAAATTCTGATATTTGGCGACCGACTACTTAGCGACAAATTTGTGTTGTCAAAATTAAAATCCCTGATGGTAGCTCTGCCAGAGTCAGTGACACACGCGAATCGCGCGCGTCACAAAGGCACCGTTCGTTGCGTGACTTGCGGTGCCTTTGTGTCGTGCGGTGCGCGATTTGCGTCGCGTGTCGCGCCTGTTTAAAGGAGCCTTTACTTTTGCGCTAAAGAATCGGCGGCGGCGGCGTTTAGATACAGGCAATTCTCTTTGGATACAGGCGTTTCTGACTTCATAACCCAAACGAAGTGAATGCTTTACGAATCGGCATGGCAGCGACAGTACTTAACTCTTTCTAAATTGATCTTGTTTTTTACCGACTTCAAAAAAAGGAGGTTATCAATTCGACACGTATGTATGTAATATTATTGGAATTGCATTTTATTCACATATGACAATCTATTAGGGCTTCCAAACAAATATACAAAATTTCATAGACGTATGTATGTATGTTTGTCCACGCATTTCTCAGCAACTATTAACCAGATCGTGACCATTTTTTTTTATTGGCTTACATTTACTTCAACTTAGGGAACAGTGCAAGTTTCATCAAAATCGATTCAGTAATTTTCAAGATATGGACTAATACGTGTAAGTGTGGCGGCCTGGCTTATTGATACGAGCTACAAGTGTAGTGTCAAAGGGAAAATTTCTCAAAACCTTGGTCAAATTCTAGTGCAACAACTAAAAATTACGAAATAAAAAATAATTTAAAAAAATTAAACCGACTTCAAAAAGAAATTAACTGAAAATTATGAAATAATTTTAATTTCGGAAGTCGGTGGCAAAAAACTTACAATACAGATACCAAAGACACAGACTTCCGAAATTAAAATTATTTCATAATTTTCAGTTAATTTCTTTTTTTTTTTTTCCCTCGGATAATGTTAGCTCCCATTATTAAAAAGATTAATATGATGTTTAGTGACTGCTATTGAAGTCAATAGTTTTTGAGATACCTATTGCATATTTGTTAATTGGAATATAGGTATGACAATTTTGTTATCTAAAATTCATTCGAGAAATTCTAATATCGATTCGAAAATTTTCTGCGTACCTAAATATTCATCCCCAATGTGGAACCTTTACTGTGCGAGATTTTTACGCACCTGGTCGATTTCTTTTTAATTTGATCAATCAACAATTTTCTCTACATATTATCTGCTATGGCAGACATCCACCGCCCGCATGCTGTCCATAAACGAACCCTCCAAAACCCCGCGAGTTGACCAAGCAGAACGGAATGTTGAGGTAGTGTCGATGGGGGCCCTATTCTGGTGGTCTATTATTGAATTTCGTATAGGTAGTAATATAGACTTTCTTTGGTTTTTTTAATCGACTTCAAAAGTATTCATTTCGACAGGTTCTCAATTCGTCTGCAGGTATTTTGGTCGAGCAATAGGGACTGAGTCCCAGGCTGTTTGAAGGTATCGTGTTCGAAAGTCTGCCAACCACTCATAATGATATACTTAAGCCCAGTAATTGAAGTGCGGGGGAAACAGCAGTAGTGACAAGACTACAGCTTCGAGTAGCCGCATCTGCCAAGAATGGAAGCCGACCTTAGCGTAGGTAATTAAAAAACAGCCCGGATGACCATGTTAGTTGTTCACCCGACAGTAGTAAAAGAATACCATATTTATTTTAAATAAAAATTTAATACGTTCGTTTATTATAATAGGTACATAGGCATATTGTCATTAGATGTAAATAAAATAAAAATGTAAATCGCGGCAAATCAGTAAAACGTGACAACAGCAGGCGTGGAATGTTCATACATAATAAAACCTTTATATTATAAATAAAAAATACATAAATCATGCGCATTCATTGAGCTATGTGCTCAATGAATGTACATAAAATAAGATAGGTAGATTCTAGCATCTATATATACAACATGAGAATGAAAGAACCTGTTATAAAATGCGAGTTTGTTCTTAGTTGTAGACATTATATTAAGAACGAAATAGCGCGGCAGTCACTCGGCAGCGAGTGAAATGCAGCCGCATTAGAAACGGTCTATCTATCAATTTATAAGATCACGTGCATGTCATTGACTCGACTGCAGTCTAGCGAGACACTATTAAATCTATGAGCCATTACATAACTCTATTGTAAAAACATTACGAGACGTTGACACGGCGCCATACGTGTGCATGCGTGACATGACAGGACTATAACTACAGAAAAACAGATTCAACTGAATTTCATACTAATGCAAGGACTTAGAGCCGAAACGTGAAGCCAATCACTTGAATCCACGACTTGGTAAAATTGACAAAAGTTCAACTTCCTTAACCGGTAAATAATAACTGTTCAATATTTATTTATAGGTGATAATCTAATTTAAATTGTTCATCTAACGGTGTGTAGACACGCACACATTTATATACGTGTATATTGTGTGGAAATATTATTGGCAGATGTCCAGATCACTAGACAGTTGTCAGTTAGTCTTTACGCTCAGCGAGCCGTGCTGATATGTATTATAATTATACTCACCGTGGACCGTTCGACGTATTAAATGTCGTAGAGGATTTTATAGCTACCTACTTAAAATATCGGTTAAAAAGATATATCTTTACTTGAATATAACACGATAACTTTTAACATCTTATTCTTAAGAGCTCGCTTTTAATATTATTTTAAATCTCATGGTTATGCCGTTTGTCAATTACGATACACACGTAGAAGCTAAATAGGAATGTAGAAAATGGATACTGTTAACTATTTTGTTTATCAGTCGTCACATTGATTTGAATTTCCTTCATTTGCTCTATTTTACACATATAATTCTTTTTTTTTTATATATTAAAATATACAATCGAAATCTAAAACAATATGTACACAAAATGCTACAAAAATAAACAAAACAACGAAAATAAATTGTAATAAATCAGGTTGACGCACCTCACGTGAGAGTGAGTTATTAAAATTATCTAAATTCTTAAACATATAAACTTCAATTCTAAAGTGTAAATAGAGACTGTTATTGCTTGTTGATGGACGAGATATAGTTTTATTTGATTAAGAAAAGGTCGCAATGTGCTCTGATCAAACGTGTGAGATAGTATCAGCTGACATTCCGTTCGTCCTCATTAATCACGTTGAACCCGATTTCAGTTTCGTAAAACTATACCTTGTTGGCAACTTGACAATATTTTAATGTGTGATTTAGTTTACGTTTAGCGAATGTGAGGGATAAACGTTAACAAGTCGGGTGTTAGTACATCATCCATCAATATTTCGTTGGCAATAACAGTTTTGTGCATTACATTATATAAATTATAAGTTTTGCTGGGCATATACTTGTATAATTTTTTATATAGCTTAATAAATTAGATTTTAAAGCCCGAACAAGTCAAATTGATATAAATCAACAAACAACCAAATCTGATCAATAAATAGATAAACTTTCAGCTCCGCATAATGGCAATGATTCACAGTTATATGAATGCTCGTGATTGAAGATCCAAACAGTCGGCTAATCGACTAATCTCATGATCACTATCATTATGGACACAAAAGCGACTGAGCGCAACTCTACGCGTAAACTACTCCCTTAGTCGTATCGTACACGTAATGAAAAATAAGCACTCAAAATCGGGTATCACCTCGGCGTAAAAGAAGGAGAATACTATTATATCTAAATTCGGTAGGCCATTACACGCAGAGTGAGATCGAATAATACTAAGTACGTCGATCGACGCCCCGACGCGTGAACTAGCTCACTCGTACTACTTGTGTTCCCTTGCAGGGCAAGGGTCGCGAGTAGTCCGGCCGGGCGTGTCTCGTGGCTCGCGTGCGCGCTGCCTCACACGGGCGTGCCGAAGTCCGGGTCGCCGTCGCCGGCGAGCAGGCGCGGCGGGAACTTGGCGCGCTCCAGCTCGCCGTTCGTGAGCGCCGCGCCCGCAGTCACCCTGCGCGCGGACCCTATCCTGTGTAGGGAATGCGGAAACTTTGATACACACTCAATATTAATACCCCTCCCCTTATGAGCCTGGTGTGTAGTGTGTTTAGGCGCTTTTGCCATTATCCAGGGTCCATTATCGAATTAGATCTTAAGCATTATAAATATGGTATAATTCTACAAGTTTTATTTTTCCAAAAATTAAGGCAGAAGTTGCTCCACTTATATAGGTAGTACAATTATAACTTTAGTATAGGAACACTGTATGCCCTGACGTTGGCATGTATTAACACATTATTAATGTAAGATGATGATAATCCGTCATAATTAATCATCAACATTTCATTTAGATGCACAGCTTCATAAATCGCTCCACCCCGGTGCTTCCTCCTCTAATAATTTAACGGTCATTTTTATGTCACCGGTGCGGTAAAGATGACTGTGGTCAGCAACCCGCACGTCAGTATATTAACTACGAGCGGAAGTATCTATACTGTGGTTTATCGAATAAAAAAGGTTCTTTAAAGTATTATGACATATTTACAGCCTTCGTGGTGCTGTTTTCCTCATTCAAAAGGGTTGTGACCTGACTGAAAAACACCTCTGTGTGTGTGTACTATGCTGTACTTATGTTGAAACGATTGTTACTGAGTTTGGTATCAGATAGCCTTTGTCATTAGCTTGACTGTCCCAGCTGCCATATAGGCATCTCGGGGCATTACCCACCGGCACCCTACGCACTAGTTCGAACAACTGTGTCACGTTGATCATCAACATCACGCACAGGCCTGTATTTTCCGAAGGGTTAGATAGAGATGCCTCACATTTTTCCAGTTAAATGAGACAGCCTACTGCATATTGAGTGCATTGATAATGAGACTTCAGGCAAACACCGAAACTCATAATAGAGCGAAGAGTTCGAACCGAAACTGTAACAATCGTTTTTTAAAAATACCTATTTCAGCCAGGAATCGAAACTGACACTAAAGAAATATCGCGCTCTGTTTGTACGAAGCGATGGTGTTGCTAAAAAACTGTGGCAGACGGTGCTACTGACATCACATAACATCACGCTTGTAATCCCCGAAGAGTTAGGCAGAGGTGTACCTATAGTACGCCCATATTAATTTCGCCAGTTATGTTTAAGTCCTATGTAATATTTATTATTATTATCGGGAGTGTTCTTTTTCTCAGCTCTAAGGCTGGTTTTAGCTACATTTACGGGCCAATGTACGGGTAAATGCAGCGTGTGGTGAATTTTATGATGAGAGTGTATGCATGAATTTCCTAACGATTCTGCATGTGTTTAGGATGGCTGCTTTCTACAGATTGATGTAAAGGGATTCTTCTAGATCTATTAGTTTCAAGCTACGGAGGAGATGGTTGGGGATAACACCAGTCGTGGAGAGAACGACAGGAACAACATAAACTTTATCTTGTCTCCAAATTCTAATTTTTTGTTTTTTTTTTTGTTTTGTTTGTTTAATTTGATTATTTCTAATTATTATTATTAATAGGAAAGGAGGCGAGCCTATTGCCATCAACCGGGCACAAATCCAGACTCCGGGTTGCTACTGAGGAATTCCTGTTAGAAAAACCCAATTACACTTTGACCGACTCGGGAACCGGAGCCAGGACCCCGGTGTGTCCTTTGGTTTTAGTTAAATGGTGTAACTATACCTAAATCCTTTGGATTCTCTTCTGAGGGGTTTGATGTCGCCGTTGGGCTTGCTGACGGGCTTCGATTCTTTAGGGTCGATGTCGATGAGGGGTGGTTGAGCGATCTGCGGCGGCGGCGGCGGCACTGGCGCTAGGGGCGACTCGGGCACTGGCGAACATATGCACACTCAATTTCGATGAAGATCGAAAACTGTCTTAGAACTATGTTCTAGATATAAATATGAGAACTGTCTTAGAACTATGTTCTAGATATAATAATCTATATAAATAAAAAGAAAAGTCCTGACTGACTGATTGACTGACTCATCAACGCCCAGCCCAAACCCTTGGACCTAGAAAGCTGAAATTTTGCACAGAGGTTCCCTTTATAATGTAGACCAGGAATAAGGAAGGATTTTTCGAAATTCAACCCCTAAGACCGCGGGCAAAAGCTAGTTTATTATAAGAATAGATTTTATAATTTTTGCTGTGCCCTACAGGGTCCATAATTGTACCTTAGCTTTAAGCCATTGTAACACCTCTACAACATTATGGAATGCAAATAAATATATAAATATGAGTTGAAGATCAAGAGACCGGTTTAAAAATGAAATCCGAGTTAACATTCGAGTATCTTGGGTACTAATAGCACAGTCTATACATCATACAGTCGTTCGACGAAGCCGTCTAGACAGGGCAATCGTGCGGGGTGTGAGGGGCGAGACGCGGGAGGTGCGAGACCGAACTGCATACTGCCACCGTGTTAGTAGTTCGGGACATAACTTTCAGGGTTGATGATTTCGACTTTTCGGTATTGATTTTATTATTGGGATACTATTTTCAAAAATGTAATGGTACACATTTTATTTAATTTTTAATTTATGAAGACAAATACAGAGATACGACATGTAACATTTTAGTGCTAGCTTATTTGTTAAGTTTTTTTTTTTCTAATTATTTTACTTATTATTTTTCTTTCCAGTTTTTTTTTTTTACTTGACATTTCCATGGCTTTTGAGGACGCTAAAGCCGATAGTGCATTCAAAACGAAAATCCAAAATGGCCGCTGCAAAAATTTTCAAATTTTTCATCATGGGTGTCGTTTCCAAGAATTTCAAGGGTGCTGACAACGAATATGAGGTCATAATCAAAATTCAAGGTGGCGGCTGCGAAAATTTTCAAATTTTTCATCATGGGTGTCGTTTCCAAGGATTTCGAGGGTGCTGACAACGAATATGAGGTCATAATCAAAATTCAAGATGGCGGCTTCGAAAATTTAAAAAATTTTCATCATGGGTGTCGTTTCCAAGGATTTCGAGGGTGCTGACATCGAATATGAGGTCATAATCAAAATTTAAGATGGCGGCTGCGAAAATTTTCAAATTTCGTCATGGGTGTCGTTTCCAAAGATTTCGAGGGTGCTGACAGCGAATATGAGGTCAAAATCAAAATTCAATATGGCGGCTGCGAAACAATGTAATTTTTCATCATAGATGTCGTTTGGCCTGTTGTTTGAAAATGGGACTGCGACACTATCTGATGTAGAAAAACGTATGTTAAGTAGAATAATTCCATTCGTAAAAATGGTCAAACTCAGCGGTCGTAGGTACCAGTCATCACTCCAGTTTCCTCAACAATCTAGGAAAAAAATAATTTTCAAGTTTTACTTAATATTCCTCATTCCCTTTCAATATAGTGTACCGTCAAACGGGGTGAATAGGGATGCAGGGGTGAATCGGGACGAAACTTTAAAAGCGATTTTAACATTGAAATAATATAGTTTGTTGCCAAAAAGGTGTCTAATGTGTTTATTGTATTATAATTAACGATTAAGTGTCCTTTTCGGCAACAAACTGTATTATTTCAACGCTAAAATCTAATTTAAAGTTTTGTCCCGATTCACCTCTGCATCCCTATTCACCCCGTTTGACGGTACATTATTCTACTTGTCAAGCCCTTGCATTTGATACTTACCTATATTGAAGGAGTTGTGAAAAATAAAATGTAATTCGCCATTTTGTGGTGGCCGCCATCTTGGATTTGAAATTTATCATAGTGTATAGTATTCCACTAGTCAAGCCCTTTCATTTGATACCCATATTGAGGGAGTTGTGAAAAATTATGTAATCCACCATTTTGTGGTGGGGGCCATCTTGAACCGATTTTCATCAAACATAGCTAAGAACACTTCTGACTAATTCACCATCGGTTCAAAATCGGTTCATCCGTTCGGGAGCTACGATGCCACAGACAGACACACAACACACAGACACGTCAAACTTGTAACACGTCGTTTTTGCGTGGGGGGTTAAAAAGACGATATTTTGATAATTGTTAATTATTGTTTATGATAATAGTAATGTTGATGACGATGTTGATCTCAAATAAATTAATATTGTTTACTTGAGACAAGTGACAACCCTAGCTGTCGCGATAATGTCTAGACGTTGTCGGCATTTACCACGAGATCAAAGGCGTCGACCTACTGTATGGTTTTTATACTGTGCTTATAAAAACCATACAGTAGGTCGACGCCTTTGATCTCGTGGTAAATGCCGACAACGTCTAGACATTGTCGTGACCGCTAGGGTTGTCACTTGTCTCAAGTAAACAATATTAATTTATTTATTTGAGATCAACATCGTCCTCAACATTACTATTATCATAAACAATAATTAACAATTATCAAAATATCGTCTTTTTAACCCCCCACGCAAAAACGACGGGGTGATACAAGTTTGACGTGTCTGTGTGTTGTGTGTCTGTCTGTGGCATCGTAGCTCCCGAACGGATGAACCGATTTTGAACCGATGGTGAATTAGTCAGAAGTGTTCTTAGCTATGTTTGATGAAAATCGGTTCAAGATGGCCCCCACCACAAAATGGCGGATTACATAATTTTTCACAACTCCCTCAATATGGGTATCAAATGAAAGGGCTTGACTAGTGGAATACTATACACTATGATAAATTTCAAATCCAAGATGGCCGCCACCACAAAATGGCGAATTACATTTTTTTTTTCACAACTCCTTCAATATAGGTAAGTATCAAATGCAAGGGCTTGACAAGTAGAATAATGTACACTATATTGAAAGGGAATGAGGAATATTAAGTAAAACTTGAAAATTATTTTTTTCCTAGATTGATGAGGAAACTGGAGTGATGACTGGTACCTACGACCGCTGAATTTGACCATTATTACGAATGGAATTATTCTACTTAACATACGTTTTTCTACATCAGATAGTGTCGCAGTCCCATTTTCAAACAATTGGCCAAACGACATCTATGATGAAAAATTACATTGCTTCGCAGCCGCCATCTTGAATTTTGATTTTGACCTCATATTCGCTGTCAGCACCCTCGAAATCTTTGGAAACGACACCCATGACGAAATTTGAAAATTTTCGCAGCCGCCATCTTGAATTTTGATTATGACCTCATATTCGATGTCAGCACCCTCGAAATCCTTGGAAACGACACCCATGATGAAAAAATTTAAAATTTTCGCAGCCGCCATCTTGAATTTTGATTATGACCTCATATTCGTTGTCAGCACCCCTGAAATCCTTGGAAACGACACCCATGATGAAATTTGAAAATTTTCGAAGCCGCCATCTTGAATTTTGATTATGACCTCATATTCGTTGTCAGCACCCTCGAAATCCTTGGAAACGACACCCATGATGAAAAAATTTAAAATTTTCGCAGCCGCCATCTTGAATTTTGATTATGACCTCATATTCGTTGTCAGCACCCCTGAAATCCTTGGAAACGACACCCATGATGAAATTTGAAAATTTTCGAAGCCGCCATCTTGAATTTTGATTATGACCTCATATTCGTTGTCAGCACCCTCGAAATCCTTGGAAACGACACCCATGATGAAAAATTTGAAAATTTTCGCAGCCGCCATCTTGAATTTTGATTATGACCTCATATTCGTTGTCAGCACCCTTGAAATTCTTGGAAACGACACCCATGTTGAAAAATTTGAAAATTTTTGCAGCCGCCATTTTGGATTTTCGTTTTGACTGCACTATCGGCTTTAGCGTCCTCAAAAGCCATGGAAATGTCAAGTAAAAAAAATTAAGTTGAAAAGAAAAGTAAAATAATTAGAAAAACTAAACAAATAAGCAAGCACTCAAATGTTACATGTCGTATCTCTGTATTTGTCTTCATAAATTAAAAATTAAATAAAATGTAGGTATACCATTACATTTTTGAAAATAGTATCCCAATAATAAAATCAATACCGAAACGTCGAAATCATCAACCCTGAAAGTTATGTCCCGAACTACTAACACGGTGGCAGTATGCAGTTCGGGCTCGCACCTCCCGCGTCTCGCCCCTCACACCCCGCACGATTGCTCTGTCTAGACGGCTTCGTCGAACGACTGTATGATGTATAGACTGTGCTAATAGTGAGGATTTACTTACAAGATGCAAGTCATAATAGTTGCGTCGTTTATCTATAACAAGTTAACAGTTAACATTTTTTCATTAACTTACCTGCACTACTTTTTGACGAGGAAAGAAAAAATATTTAGATTTTATGTCTATTTTATTCAGTTCTTATTAAGTTGTATTACATAGTTAGATATGTCACCTACCTCCATCAGAGGCAGGGAGGTTATCACAGGGCGTTTCCGCAAGAGGTTCGTCCGAAGAAGGAGCTTCTAGTTCCACCGGTCTGTACGCGCCCTTAGTGCGCCAATCCTACAAGAAAACATTAAAACATTTAGTCTATGCCACTACCATAAATACCAATTATGATTTCAACGATTAATGTGGTAATTAATTTAATTTACAGCCTGAAATATGTACGGTTAAATGCACATCATATAAACTATGAAAATCGCCTTTACTGCTACGAAATAAAGGCGCTAAGGCGTCAATGACAAATAACCATAGACTTGCGGTTGACTTTATTATAATATGATAACTAATAATAATATGCAGTACAGCGCAATCTGTAAACAACATTACTGGCTACGCTCCAGGTGATTCTACTGTCATACGCTAGCCAAGGTCTTCCCCGATGTAAAGATGGGGACTATCTTGATCTTGTTACTAAGGGTGCATCTAGTATTTGTCCAGCGTAGACGCTACAAAAACGCGACGCTAACGCTACGTCATTCCAACGGTATCGCAACGTCAACGCGGCGTGGTGCTAGTGCAGTGTATTAATCTAAGCAGCGTCTATGCGGGGCGTTAAGGTCGGGACAAAAGCTCGGTGCGAAGACACTAACCAAATAACCGAGGACTTGGTACATACCACGATGAGCGAGGTTTCTAAACTGCGCTCTGGCTAGAAGAAACGAAATGTTAACAGAAACTGAACTGTTCGACAAGATCCTACAACTATACACTTTTGAAATAGTAGGGATAATACAACCTCGTCTAAGTAACGGTAAAGTTATTTTTGACATGTTTTTTATCGATTTTAATCGAAGTTAGTGAGATGCCTATTGAGGTGAAATGTCTACTCGCGTGCCAAAGCGTACATAACAATCCTAAGCTTGCCTATACCCACATTATTTAATGAAGCTTGGCGTCTTTTCTGAATACCAAGACAGACCAGTGCAGTATTTTTAATTTTCAGTGAGGGCTGGCTATGTTCTGTGCCAGAAATTTAATTAAGTTTCTATCATATTACTAGTATTATGTTGTAGGTGTCGTGTAGGAGCTAGGCGGGTTGTACCTGAGGTTTGCGTTTCTTCTTGAGCGCCGTGGGGCGCGCGTGCACGGGCGTGGACGCCGCCGACTCGCCGGACGACGCCTCCCGCGCCGCGCGCACGCCCCGCCGCCCGCCCCGCGCGCTGCCCGACCACTACACACCGCGCGGCACATTGCTTTATTATAAGTAAAACAGAGCCGATTGCTCGTCGTGCCTCTTTAAAATCCTCTAATATTCGATACTTTGTTGTGTTTACAAGTGGCATTTGAAACAAGGCAATAAGAGCAGAAAAAAATAATTACAGATTTCCTGACGTCAGTTGAGTCAATGAATCAGTAATTAGTAGTTGGTAACGATTTCCATTAGCATGAACATAGCTGCCTTTACTGTCCCATCACAGATCACCATCTCGTAGAGGTTCTAGATCTAAAGATGTAGTGTTACCTCAAGTCTGGCCTCAATCTTAATGGAGTCGTCGTCCATGTCGAGTATGTTGAGGTTGTTGTTGATGTTGTTGTAGTCGGGGTAGCTGGCGGGCGCCGGCGCCACGCGGTAGGGCTCTGACTCAGACTCGCTGTGCGACCCCGCCTCC
This sequence comes from Oligia latruncula, assembly GCA_948474745.1. Classification (NCBI taxonomy): domain Eukaryota; kingdom Metazoa; phylum Arthropoda; class Insecta; order Lepidoptera; family Noctuidae; genus Oligia; species Oligia latruncula. The sequence continues at coordinate 6,839,806 of OX419686.1, read as the reverse complement.
GACGTACGTCTGCGGGCATACGACTACAGTGAGTACCTACATGTCCATGTGTAAAAGTCAATAGTAACAATGCTCTGCTTTACATGAACAAAGTGTTTTATCAACATTGTTATCAGACCCTAAGAAAGTGCTAAGGAATTGTGTAAAAGTCCAAATCAACACTATTCTAAGTTATATATAATATATTCTATCACGTAAAAAAAACAGTGGCACTCCGGGAGTGCCGACAGAAGTGAAAACAAAACACAAAAAGAATACTTTGCCATCACTCACTGACATATCGGATATACATTAAAACCGAGTACATCCCGAGGACAGCCGAACACATCTGTCTAAAAAGTCTAAAAAGTTAGTATTTTTAGACCTTTGTATCCTGCTTATGCGTATGAAGTTTCATTAAAATCGGTTCATTCATTTCGAAAAATAAGGGCTTGAAAGTTTGTATAAAATGCCGCTCGGCGTAAACGCTCTTAACTAAATATCTAATTTTATTCAAAGAAACAGCCTTATTCGCTGGTATGCTGGTATGGTGAACTACGCCGTAGCATAGTGTGAGCTACGCCGTAGCACAGTTTGACCTACGCCGTAGCACTCTCCATCCGTCTTACGAATTTTCGATCAGGTCACGTGTCCTGACACGAGTTTAACATTTTTTACCCATTACAAAAAAAGTGTACAACGCCGCTAAAGAAGTTTTCACTTCAATAACAAGTTAGAGTTACATTTCTTAATAGTCTACTAGCTTCTGCTCCCACAGCTTCACCCGCGTGAATGTCGGAAATTATCCTACGGGAACGTGCTACCGGGACAAAAAGTATGTTACTGTAAGCCTATGTTATTTCTTATAATATCAGCTATCTACCAGTGAAAGTCCCGTCAAAATCGGTCGAACCGTTTCGGAGATTAGTCGGAATAAACAAATAGACCGACAAAAATGTTCTAAATTGTTTTTTTGTTATAAGTACTGTACTTATATCATAAATGCATTTAGTAAAAAGCTGTTATTTTGACATTACAAACAGACACTTTAATTTTATTTGTCTGTATGTATGTACAATTGTACATATATGTATAGGTAAGACTAGATTGTAGCCAATTATTCGTTCTTATTAATACAGGGGAAAAAACGTCAAAAGTTTTAAACTATGACCTTCACGGTAATATGCGAGGTGGACCAAAACTGCGCCACACAGAAATAAAACAAGCATTCCGTTATGACCATAAAACTATGGTAGCAAACATGATGGAATAATCTATTGGAGACCACAGAGCTCCTTATGTTCTAAAGTCGGCCAACATTGGTGTTAGTCCGATGGCATATTTATTTGTTTTGCACGAACACGATTCCTATATTCTAGTAGTATGTTTGTTGTTCGGTATTTTGTTGTAACATTCACAAGTCAACAACTTGTTTCTGATGTTATAAATAACTTGTTACTGTCTAATATTATCCCAAAGAGATTAGTGAACAGTCGGAAGTCATAATTGTATTAAATTGGTGTCTAATGTGATGGGCGTAATTTTTTGGGCACCATTCCAATAAAGGGTTTAACATCAAAATTTTAAGAAGGGGCAAAGGATTTTCCTGTATGAGATGTGATATGATTAATGTCGAGCAGATGATAATATTAGTAAATATATAATAAACATTGTACACACGTCACGGCTGCACATCAAGCTACAAATTTCCAGTTTTAGCTGACCTCGCATTGTATAGGTTTTTCGTACAATCAGAAAGAAGTCGGCTTATACTGGATAAGTTTATCTTGATATTATTATGTAGCCGTGGCCCGTGCGTACAAAATGCGGTATATATATACTTAGTAATGGTAGAGTTAGAGATAGTTATTTATTATAACATTGTTTTCTTTGTATTCTTTTCCATGCATGGGGTAGCTATTCTATATCCTTTGCCGTGCCCCCAGCGCCCAGCCCATTAATCGACAAATAGATGTCTACGACGAATAAGGTCGTGCAATGAAATAAAAAACAAAACACGAACTCTATGTATCTCTATGTTCCTATGTATGTACATAAATACCATAGGCGGCACGGACACGAAAACATTTGTCTTATTAATCCGACTGGGGCGGTCAATAGGTTAATAAATAGGATCATGTAATGTAATTACTCCAACATGAATGTCTCCATGATTGGCGTTACGTGTCGGTTACACGAGTTGTCATCGACGCGGCTGTCGGGAGCATACGTGACAAAGTTGTTACGGTGCCAAAAATAACGACTGACAACTGTTGAGCGTACCTCCTGAATAATTATAATCAGTAGGCGCTTGGACTGCCTGTACGAATTACCTACGAAGTATTTAAAAGACTCACGTACTGAACGTTGAAATGTCTTCGGAGGCGGAGCGGAACATAAGACATTAGTCGTTTACGCCATTCTTTAAAAATAAACCTCTATTCTTTTTCCTCTGTTGTATGGCGACAGATAGTCTTTCCGTTCAAAGTTTTGTCGGTGGTATACATAATTAATATACAGAGGGCAATCAATGGCAGAAACATCGAAGCGCATCCTGTTACTACATGGATTCAGTACATGATTGTAGACCCCATTGGACGAAAAATTTCGAAGAAGGTGGGTCCAGAATCATGTAGGTAATCTATAGTCGCGCGTCGATGTCCCTACCACCCTGTATGTGGATGGAGCTGCTCACACACACGATGGCACGATTGTTTTACAGAGCGATTTGCCATTTCCTTCTTGTGTTCAGTCAATACGGATCACTGAGAACAGGATGAACCATCAGTCATCCAACGATAACAATCTTCACTACAAAGGAAACCAGTTCTAAGGGAACACTAACAGACGTGTTAAAACAGTGAACAGTACGGATGGGAAACGCTTGATCGCACTCTCGTTAGCCAGATTTTGAATGAGTTTACAAAATATTCTCAGTGTAGCGTAGGCGTGAGAGATTACAACACGTTATCCAATAAAATTTTATTAACATGTGAATTATCACATCTATTTTGGATCCAATATCAATCCAATTTATTCATCGACTGATGACATGCTATTTCGAATTTCTGTAACAATCTGATAATTATATTACTTATTAATTAGCATTTTATTTAACTACTAGCAGCGCCCCGCGGTTTCACCCGCGTAAGTTTCAATCCCGTGGGAATATCGGGATAAAAGTATCGTATGTGTTAATCCAGGAAATGGTCTATCATGTGCCAATTTTCATCTAAATCTGTTCAGCGGTTTACGCGTGATTGAGTAAGAAACATCCAAACTATCTTCACAAACTTTCGGATTTATAATATTAGTGTGATTAGGATAGTAGGATAGGATATTAATGACCTAGCGAAGGTCGTGGGAATGAGCTGGATGTGGGCAACGCAGGACCGATATTTTTGGCTATGCTTACCGTTATACAGCATGTATCAGGAAGGTGTGCTAATATTCAAGAGTGTGGTACAAACCATGAAACTCAACAACTTTTTCCATGGGACCAACATTGTAATCGCGAAAAAAAGTAACTTAACTGTCACAAAACTAAAATACCTAGTCGATCTACATAGTATGGAACGGCTGATCAATAGTATAGTAAATGTACTTGAAAAATAAACGTAATTTCTCTTTCCAAGTCCTAGGCCTTCGCCTTCCGCAATATCCGCATACAACGTATTACTAGGGAAGGCCCGTGTCCAGCAATCAGCAGACTGAGTTGACAATGTTAATGATGAATAGTATGCAAGTAGTAACATTGACTTACGAGATTATTTATCTGTTTTCTTGAATTTGCAATGGAGATATTCTCAAATAGGTTAAGAATATAATAAATGAATGTATGATTCCCATGTTTACGAGCGTGGAGCGGTATAACGAAAGCTTTTTTTTTGTCTTGTCTTTGATCTGCATTCAGTTGGTCAACTATGAGAAGGTGTGAAATACTTAAGTGGGGCAATAACGTAACTAATAATACTATTTTCTCTTCCACAAAATTGTCTCATTACTTTAGCCATTAAGTGCATAGGGACTTCAGTCACTAATAAATAGTAACTATAATAGGATACTTCAAAGGTAAACAGCATGTAATTTTATCGTTAAATGTTTAAATGTATGCTGTAATAAACACAATTATGAACGCCTACTAAAATGTTGAGGCGGTTTTAATATTAACTTGCTTTTATGTGTATTTTAGTTTACATTTTACACAAAACTATTAATTAGGCTGAGAACGTCTACTGCAGAAGACGTACAGCCGCCTAGATGGCCCTATCTTCTTTTTATTTTCGAGTCTATACCGCGATGGTACTTTTTAGACCAGTTGGGCCCAGTAGGTGGCCACGGATCCTCTTAGGGCCTGCGGCAATGGGCACGGCAGAGGGTTGTATGCGACGAATAGAAATATAAGGATGGTATTTAAAAGTACTTCAATTTATTCCCATTTCATTTACCTAATTTTGCCTGTGTTCCACCAAATATACTGAATGTGCACCAAAATATGTTCATTAAAATATGTCATAACGAGCATCTATTTAACAACTGTTGCAAATTTGTAAAAATAGTAATACACCTAATTTTAAAAACAAGCATTTATTTTTTTAGTTTTACTTCAGATAATGCACTGCAAAATGTATTTGAATCAAACACCAATTAATGTCCAAATTCGGTTCTCGATAGCCTGTTAAAAATAATCTCTTTTTCCATATTTTTTTTCTTTAAAATTTAGTCGTTTCTGGCACTCGCCGGCCGCTGCCGCGGCACCGCTCGCTTCGCTCGCTCGGCTCGTGCACAGGAGGTCACAGTTTTAACCTAACCTAAGCATTTTTTTTTAAATAATTAACCTCGTAACTAATTCGGTTCTCGATAATGTCCATTTCAAAAAAATTAAAATAGTAAGTTACAAATATTTTGTAATATTTGGTGCACGATCAGTATTTTTCGGGGAAGAATAATATTTTAGAAATGCATACATAGATGTACCTTTAGATTTTTGGTGAACACAAAAATATTATCCGAAATATAATTTAATAGTATGACAATAAAATTAAACTTTAAATGATAATCATCGTAGGTATAAAGACAAAGTTGTGGTATGCTTAGGCATGGCCGTGTCGGCAGCCTTCTTAATGCTTCGGAGTCACTCGGGATGCTTGGGCAACCTTCGGGATGCCGAGGCAAGGCAATTTTTTTTCCAGACATTAATTTTATTGTTGTCTAAAATCCGCCATTTTGATTTTGTAAAAACAAAACCTCGCCCGGTGAAGGCCGCAGGAATACGCTAGACGCGAGAAGCACCGTACCGGTCGAAGTGGCGGTGCTTATGGCGTGGCCTATGTCCAGCAGTGGGCGTCTTTCGGCTGAAATGATGATGATGAAAACCTAGCCTATAACCATTGCGCTAGATGTGTTGATAGACACCTTATTTATTAAAATCCGCCCGTTAGGATATTCGAGGTATAAAGAATCCTACATACATGTGAAAAAAATAACTCTGTCCTGGCTGTCACGCAGTCGAGTAAAAAGCATTGCAGGCGTAAGCAACTCGAACATCCGGCGCGTAATTTACGGAAGGTAGTTCGCTACGCAAACGCAAGTTCTGTGTCAATTATCACGTTATCTAAATTGAGTAGACATTATAAATAATGGCTAGATAATATACATAATATCCGGATTTATTACTTTGGCTGTAACATATACATTGACCACACTAATATTATAAAGACGAAAGTTTAAGAGTCTGTTTGTTACTCTTTCACGCAAATTCTACTGAACGGATTTGGATGAAATTTGGCACACAGATAGTTTATAACCAGGATTAACACATTCTTACTTTTTATCTCGATATTCCCATGGTATCGAAACTTTCGTGGATGAAACCGCGGGGCGCTGCTAGTATGAGATATTATATCTCATATTATAAATTAAAGTCGCTTTTTGTGTGTCTGTGCGATCGCATTATTCTTCTAAACTAAAACAACGGATTTTGATGCGGATTTTACCATCATTTAGAGAATTCCCGAAGGTTTAAGTGCATATTACATACATTAATATTAAACTTACATAATTACAACAAAGAAATCTCAATAATTCGTAAAAACCCTGAGAAACAGGGTTCGGCTAGTCCATATAAATGGGAAAGTCACTCAGCCTGTCCATTACCTTTTCACGCCTAAACCGAATCGATTGTTATGAAATTTAACAAATAGGTAGCCTGGGAACTGAAGAAGAATATAAGCTACACCCTTGTCCTCGTTTTTTACAGCGACTAACAGAACCCGTAGACCAACCACAAAGTGCAAAGTCGACGGCCCGCCGCTGCGCTGCCGTCTATACGCGACACTGGCAGAATAGTCGACATCGGCCCAATTGCCAAAAAAAAAAAACATAAGCTACTTTTCATCCTGGATATTTGTATTTAAAATTATGAAATACTAGCTGCGCCCCGCGGTTTCACCCGCGTAAATGTCGATCCCGTGGGAGCTACCTTCATACAAAATTTTATAAAATTGGTCCAGCCGTTTGAGCGTGAAGAAGTAACAAACATAAAAACACACCCCCACACACTCACAAACTTTCGCCTTTATAATATTAGTGTGATGTGATAAAATACACGTACACAAAGTCGCGAGCAACTGCTAGCCTACAATAAATGTGTATAAAGCCGCGCAAACCTGTTGTAGTCGGGAGTGCGCGGCGCGGTGGGCGTGGCGCCCGAGCCGTCGGGCTCTGCGCCGCACACCGAGCCGTCCTCCGGGTACAGCGCGAACCTGACAACACATATAAGGTCTGTTCAAATTCAGGATCCAATTGATGTTATTTCAAGTTAAACAAATATCAACTTTAGTATAGTAAAAATTAAGTTGATTTCAGAGTGACTAGTAATATTTGAAAAAATTAAAAAAATGTTTGAAGTTGTAGCGTAAACTGAACTTTTTGTGTAGGTAGGTATTAAAGTTATTTTTCCAATAACTCATATTTGTTTAAGTAGTACATGTTTGGCAAATAAATCGCAAACGCAGGGTATATTGTGCCTCACTGCGATACCTCGCGATACCCTGTCTAATGTTATTAGACAACCACGCACATCTTCACCCTAAAGCCGTGTACGCACGAACGAACAAAAACATGGTGAACACGAACATCGAACACATTGTTCGCACGTCTTTGTCTTTGTCTTTTTAAAAAAACGTTGCCCCACACTAGGAATTTCTCCTGTATTGTGGGTGCGTTTACAAACATTTAAATTCACGTACACAAACAGCCAGGTGCGACGTGAAAAATGTTCGTGGCGATTCAATATGTCCGTGTTCAGCATGTTTTGTTCGTTCGTGCGTACACGGCTTTATGGTCAGTCCTAGGACACGGGACAGTGGCCATGCTGTACAAGTAAGCCCCCGCGCTAAATATGTCTGCGTGAACATTATTATTTTGGAGCATTGCAAAAGACAACTGTTCAGTAAGGGCGCCCACTGGCGACACGGCACGACAAGGGATTTTCATGCGACGAATATAAATTATAACTTAACAGTATGACAATAAAATTGAAATTTTGAAATCCCTTGTCGTGCTGCCGTGCCGTCAATGGGTGCAGGCCCTAATTTAAATTGCGACGTTTCTTTCAATTGTTTGACCGCCATTTTCGATTAGTTTCTTTAATGGCGCGGGATAAAGTATCAAATCTTATGTAATATTGTGTCATCCCAGTCTCACCTATAATTATCTTCAGATAGTCTGTCGTCGTCGTCAGTGGCTATGAATTGCACACAGAGCGCGCAGTCGCCCTTCACACTCTGCAGCGCTTGTACCGCTTCTTTGTGACAAGCCTGGAAATGTAACATGTTTAGTGGCTTTCGGAATGTATGTGGTTTAAGGGGGGATGCGCTAAGGTAGGCCGCGAAATTCTAGCTAGCGTATGTATCACTTAACTTTCCCAAGTCTGATTGGCCGGTCTAAACCCAGCTACAGACATCATCAGCATGACCCACTGGCATAGAACTGTTATTGATTATGTGTGTGTGTATACTAAATGGAAATAATGTCGTCCGCCTATCTTGCTGAAGATCTTCAAGAATTGTGTGTGTCAGAACGTCCACGCCTACTTCTAACTCTAAATTGTACCCGGGATCATAATAGGGACAGCTGCCTTCATTGTGACCCCTAACAATGTAGCTGTAAGTGGATCTATCTTCAGAAATACGAACGCGCGATGATAAGATCTAATATAGAGCTGTTACAACCACGGAAGCACCTATTTTGTATTACCATGATTACCAAGTTATAGATTAACAAGTCTATGGAAATCCAATGAACTTGTCAAAAATGTTGGGTAACATAATTATGACGATCTCCGACCGAAGTAGGTAACCTAACAAAGGGCCAATTTCATAATAACGCCTAATCATAGATGCACTACTACAAAGCGCGGCAATACAAAAGTTAGTAGCTTTGCTACTGTAGGGGGTTATTCTGACGACGGTTGTGATAATTCGGAAACACGAAGATTACCGAAGCACGTAAGTTTTTCTGGTTTAACTGTACCTGTGTTAGATCGACGTCGTTGATGGCGAGTATCGCGTCGCCCACATACAGTTCGCCGGTGAGCGCGGCCGGCCCGCCCGCTTCCAGCTCGGAGATCAGGATGGGTACGCCGTGTTCACGACCGCCCTGTGGCAATTGAGATAGTATGAGTTCATAATCAATCTGGAAATAGTCCAAAGAGGCGATGAAAAGGCTTTTCAATCGAACCCCGTTGTTTAACTATTTTTGAGAGTCCTCTGCTAGCTGAATAGCTTACTTGGTTTAGTTACAGCAGGTTCAGGAAATAATAATAATAAAATCAGTAATGTTTCTCGAAATAAAGACTATGTTAGAGAAAAAACAAGTCGGGTTCATAATCGTTCCAACACACTTGTACTCTCTAGCATGACATTCAAATAGCGCACTTAAATTATTCTTTTATGAACTTAATTTTTCTGCAACCTTTTGTTTACGTCTAATAGAGGCTTTTTTTGGTAATACTTACATAAAGGAACAAGCATTTATGAAATTCATATAGTATCATTCATACTTCCGAGAAAATATTTTGTATTTTGTAAAAAAATAAAATTCAATCATTGGTCCACTCTAGTTTTGTGGGCAACCATACTGTACTCACCGTAACAGAGATGCCGAGCCCCAGATGCGGCGAGCGCCGCACGCGCACAGTGCGCGCGAGCGCTCGAGCGGGAGGCACGTGGTCGGGCGCGGGCTGAGGCGCGGGCGGCGGCCGCGCCATGCCGCGCGCCGCGCCCGCGCCGCGACACACGCGCACCAGGGTCTTGTGACGTTGTACAAGGATCTCTGCCTCCACCTGTGCAAGGCATCGAGGTTGTTATATCTGCAACTACAGTTGTACAACTGTTTGTTGCTTATCCGTCAGTTGTCCCTAAAGATTCATTAGAAAACCAGCGTCAGACAGCTTCTAGCATAATTAGCCTATAATGTTTCCACTGCTGGGACACAGGCCTCCTCTCTTCAAGAGGGAGTGGGGTGGTAGGGCAGGGGAGAGGGATCTATCGCAGGTCCAGTGCGAGTTGGTAGATGCCACATGTCTTCAAATTTTTGGTTCTAAGACCTCACCATGTTTTCTTTCACCGTTTTGAGAGCAGTGGTGATGAAATAATTTACACAAGGTAAAGCGGATTTCTCGGTTCGAACCTACGACCTTCAACTCGTAAGTCGCGGCAGTAACTGGGCCACCACTGCTCCTGTCTCTATGGCATCTATATCTGTCTGGCATTAATGCTTAAATGGACCTTTTGACACAGCCGGTGAGCACACTGTTGTTGTTAAAAACTTAATAAAAAAATTGTGTTTAGTGTTTCACGAACTTTTGCCAAATAAATGGTATTCTCATTCTACAAGGATATTTTAGCGCTTGAATAACATTGCGTTTAACACGGCGTTGTTAGTTAGCATTTTTGTAAAATTTTATTGCAGAAAGAATGGAAGCGTTAGTTCGGATTTTGGTCTAGCGGAAAAACATCCTTGTTGTACAGCTGTTTGTACTATTTACTAGCAAAAGTTTAGAAATATGTTCGATTCCTGTGTGATAAAATTGTATGCAGTGTATTCTCTCTTTGATTTTCCCTTATTTATTTATTTATAGTTAATTAAAACGGTACAACACCCATTACATAAATTAACATAGAGACAATGATTACGTTGACAATAATCTTTATAAATTAAACAGAGTTCTTGAGTTAAAAATTGTGTAACTAACCCGTAGTTACACAATTTTTAACTCATTATCAAAATTAAAATCCCTGATGGTGGCCCTGCCAGAGTCAGTGACACGTAAAGAAAGCGTCGCAAACGAATATGAACTTTATTCGTATAACATTCATTTTCATACTCGTAAACAATTCTTGCTTACATTCGCTTATACGAATACTTATAATATTAGAAAAGGCTTCACATTATGAATCTTGGCCTAAAGTAACATATTACTTATTCGTAGATTGTGACTCTAGCGATGTACTCTGATTATCTGTTGTTTGTTTGTTTTATATTATGAATTTTACATACTGAATTAGTAAATTGCGGACACTGCTTTCTTTTTTAAAAGAGGCCTCTCCTTATAAGTACCTTCGTAGTATTAAATAAGAAAAACACATAAAAACAGATCCCAATAAAATTAAACGTGGCTTAACAAATTTTTATTTTTGCTAAAATTAAAGTAGGCGTCCACTTGCCGTTTCGCTAAGTACGTCCTCGAATCCTATGAGTTGTTGAATCATAACAGTATTACTTCAACCTACATGATTTCTAACTCAAGGGGACTTGAAAACGAAACATATTTTGCATTTTTTTGCGGTAACAACCGCTTCGCCTACAAAACGGCCAGAAAGGCGCAAAACGTTAGTTAAATTATGCAAAGTACATTGGATATTGTGTAAGCATATCATGACTTTATGATAGCGGAATGTACGTCAAGTCACGGTTACACACGCTATTTTTGTTACGTTTTGCCCAAATATACTTAAATATTTTTTTAATTCATTCCTTGACACACAACGCACAACTCACGCCGCTGGTTCTAGATGCATGCCATTTTTCACTAGAGTTCCATTATGGCGAAAAGAGGAAAGATTTTTAAAAAAGTAAAGGAAAGATTTTTTAAATCCTAAAGGGATTAAAGAAGTAATGAAAGTTTGTATGTAAGTTCCTAATTTTTGCCCCTCGAGCACATAGCTTATACTGCATGAAATGCCAAATGTGCAATTCGTCATCCTTCTTTTTAAGTGCCACACCTCGCAGGTGTTCTCTGAATGTATGCACAAACCGCAAGCGCAGTGCAGACGACGCGCAGACATAAGCTTACTAAACACTTTATCGATATGTACGGCGCGACGCAAATTCAGCTTTCTTGTTGCAGGTGTAGTCACTGCGTAATACTCTACATTGTGGCGTGTGCACAACGCTTAACTATAGAATTTAAAGCTGCCGCGAAGTTACTGTGATAGGTATACGGCATTATAAGTCTACTGATTCTATTACCTAGTTACCTAACGTTTCTTCCTGTTCACTAGAGAGGAGCTTTCACATTCCGCAGATCATTTCAATCAAGTACCTAGGTAATAGCTTCTAGTAAACTTTATGGCCTGAGATTGACTATTCAGACAGGCGGTTATTAAAGCCAACATCAGACACTTAACTTGAGTGAAGGTCATTTTTGTTTTATTCCACGTTTACACGACACCAAAAATGATATAGAAGGTTCATCTGCTCCTTTCATTTTTCGATCATTCGGTAAGCGAGTGAAAGATGCAGAGTGCCGAAATGTAACTGATCGGTTTACTAATAAATTCCTTTTCTGTTTTTTATTAATTTTGTCTTCAGATTTAGAGTGAAAGACAAAAATGAACAAAATGTGATGAATCTGATATAGGCTTAAGAGATAAACAAAGGTTTACCTGAGCCCAGAGTGAATCTCGTAGTTCAGCGCGCATATCCCTGCCGAGAAGCTGCAACTGTTGTATCCTACCCGCTAACTCTTTGTCCAGGTATTTTGTGGCCAGTCTGGAATTATACAACTTTTGATTATTATAGGCAAGCTAACTTATTATTACGCATGTATTTCCTGAAGGGAGTCCTGGGGGGTTTTCCTGAGGGGGGGAAGGGGGAGGGATTCTAAATAAAAAAAATAAATTTTTTGATTAATTTACTGATAGACAACGCACAGCCTGAAGTCCTAAACCACTAGGTCTAGAACAAAGAGAATATAACCACTAGAGAGCGTATAGGCTGATTTCTTCGAAGCACACGACTCCCTACCGCGGGCCCTGGACGAAGAACGCGCGGCTGCAATTGGTCAGTTCTTGTAGGTATGTCTATCGTTAGGGCTGCTCTACTTTATTAAGGGAAAATAGTCGATATCGATAAAATGGATTTTAACATTATGAAAAATACTCAAATCATAGAAATTATTATTTAATCAAAATCAATCAATTACAAAAAAAACGTGTATCCTGTTATTATTTATTTTTAAAATGAATTAATTTAGTATGTGTGTGTGTTTGGTGTGTGTTTTATGTGGGGGTGGGTGTGTGTGTGTTTGGTGTGTGTGAGTTTTAGGGTCTTAATTTTTCTTCGTAATAAACTATAAACGAGCGTCTACATATTTTTGAATCTGAACCGATCGGTCCCAGCCGACATAAAAATCCCGGAACATACATAAAAAATATCGATGAACTGAGAACCTCCTCCTTTTTTTGAAGTCGGTTAAAAGTAGATAGGTATTTTATTACAGTATGTGAATTGAATAAAATTGTTATTATTTTCGATATCAATTTTCAGCTATTATAGGTAACAAGCACGTTTTTTTACGATAAACATACAAAGGGAAAGAAAAGGATAGAAGCATTAGAATTGTCTAATACAAGAACGAGACTTTTCCAAAAGACATCAACGCGCGACCCAAAAGTGTGCTCGTTTACCCATCCACCATTTTAAATAGACCCCCTTGCCGTGGCTCATATCAAAGACTACAATATAATGCTGTATAAGCTCATATCGAAAATAATTTCTGGTATTATTACTTACGAGGGCGACACTGAAAGTTTTTAGAACTGGCCACTTGTTAGCGATATAATAAAAAAATAAGTTCGAAATTTTTAAAATGGAACTCTTTGCCAATATTATTGTGTATGTATTTTATTCATTTGTCATTTGTTTACGATTTCGCGGCAAATTTTGTCTGTGTCACATCAGCATGAATTTAACGCGAGAAAATTTTCGTACAATGATTTTTTATAACTTTCGATGTCATTTAAGTCAACAAGAAAGTTATGATAAACTTCGATTGGCCTTTCACGATGAAGCCCCATTTCGTGCCATTGTTTACAACTGGTTTAATGAGTTTAAACGTGGTCGCACTAATCTCACCGATGATCTGCGTTAGGGACGGCCTTCTACGGCGACGACTGAAGATAACATCAGTGTTGTGCGGCGTATGATAGAGACTGACAAAAGAGTGACTTATCAGCAGATTCGGACAAGCTTAGGCATCGGTATGAGTCAAATGCACAAAATCCTCCATGAACATTTAGCAGTCAGGCAGCTTTGTGCCCGGTGGATACCTCATAATTTGACAGAGGCCCAAAAACTCCGTCGTGTTGATTGGTGTCGTAAAATGGTTCAAAGATTTAACGGAGGTGGCTCAAATGCTGTGTTCGACATACTTACGGGTGACGAAAGCTGGATTTATTGTTATGATCCTGAAACTAAGAGACAGTCTGCTGTCTGGGTGTTTCCTTTCGAGGAGTTGCCAACTAAAGTGAAGAGAGGTCGAAGCGTGGGATAAAAAGAAGATGGTGGCCTCGTTCTTCGGAAGGACAGGTCATTACGTAACAATTGTTTAAGAGGATCGAAAAACAGTTACTGCAGAGTGGTACACTAACCATTGTTTGCCACTTGTCTTGGACAAAGTTCGGAAGAAACGACCTCGCAGTAGGATCCTCCTTCACCACAACAACGCCTCGTCGCACACCGCCAAGCAAACAATCGACTACTTGGCGACGTCAGACGTTGAATTACTGGGTCACCTGCCCTATATCGCCGACCTCGCACCTTGCGATTTTTATTTATTTCCGAAAATAAAAGAAAAACTTCGAAGAAAACGTTTTATGGACGCTGAGGAAGCAGCGGCTACGTTTCAAAATGCCGTCGAAGAGAACCCTAAGGACGAGTGGGCAACGTGCTTTTCTCAGTGGTTCCATCGGATGCAGCGATGTATTGATGTAAATGAGCACTATTTTGACAAGATATAATTAAAGTAATAACTTGCTAGTTTGTTCAGTTTTTGATTTTCTAAGAACTTTCAGTGTCACCCTCGTACCAATGACAAGTTATGCCATCCTTTTTGTAACTAGATGTCTTGGAATGTTTCCCACACCACTTTACCGCGCATGAAGACATTTTGATGCGTTATATTATAATTGCATAAAAAGTTATAGGTAAATATTTGTATTAATTTAGCGTGCACACAGGTCTAACACTTGGACACAACTAAAATGGTTACTAATACCGTCGCCTATACATAGGCGACAAAATACTAATAGTTTTCAAGCGTCTAGTCAGTCTAGTGGTTATATAGTCTTTGGTCTAGAAGCATGGAATTTTGCACAAGATTTTTTTAATGAAAGTGAGCACTAAAATAGTAGATTTTTTGCCAAGGGAGCAAACGACTATTTTGAAGGCGAGTGTTTCTTTACGTCACTCGAGCTTAAATTAATGTTGCTCCCGAGGTGGACACTACTTTTTATCACCCTCTATGAAAAAATAAGCAATTGCAACTTATGAATAAGAATAGTACGTTTAATTATTTACATACAATTTTGAGTAAACAATTACGAACAAAGGTAGAACGATTGTCGCGCGATTTTTATTTTTTCACAAACTTTTTTTTTAATTTGGCTCGCGCGCGTTGTACTTTATCATACGTCCTGTTACTTGTTCATACAATAATAATAATAATAATATTCCACAACTATCACACAACGCCGTCTAGTCTCAAGCTAAGCAGAGCTTGTGTTATGAGTACTAGACAACTGATAAACATACTTATATATTTCTAAATACATACATATATAGATTGATCTCTTTGGTGATTGGAACCTTTACTAACAATATCCACATTCCAAATTAAAATCACATTAAGTATGTGTATATTGTAGTAAGGGATTAAAGAGCTATTTTAATCCCTGTTTACGAAGAAACACTAGCTCTTTTTGAATAGATGTGATGATTTTTTTTTAATGCATCTATAAAAAAGATCGAAATAGTCAATCAATCTAAAAACCTTTTTATTGGCCTGGCCATTTTATTTTTTTCATGTTTGTGTCAGTGTCACATTTTTTATTCGGTCTGACATGTGAATAAGATAGCTGAACATCATTCTGCGGTATTGACATTACGACGCAATATTTAATGCTGAGTCGGTAAAAAAGATTCTATCGAGCAAAGAGCATACAAAAATAGACCGTAATGTGACCAACATATTTTGACTGTGACTGTATAATCATTGTAGGCTTACCTAGCTCCAAAAAGTTCAGAGTGTAGCGCGAGTACAGTTTCCCGTAGTGCTGCGTTCTCGCGCGCGAGTTGTGCCGCTTCGGACCGCGCCCGCGCAGCGTCCGTCACGTTGCCGGCCGCGTCGCCGCTCTCCTGACAGCCCCCTGCACATTCAGACGCTGCTTTGAATTTTAAAAATAGTTTCTACTAAGGGTCAGTTCACACCGAGACGCGACGCGACGCGCAGTTTTCAAGATAGGAATACAATTACAGACCTTATCTACTACACTAAAAGGTACACAATTCAGTGTCTACTAGCTACGTCGAGCTACACAGCGCGGCGCCGCCGCCGCGCGGCGCCGCCACCGCGCGGCGTAGCTCACTAAATCGTGTACCTTTTTGTGTAGTAGATAAGGTCTGTAATTGTATTTCTATCTTAAAAACTGCGCGTCGCGTCGCGTCTCGGTGTGAACTGACCCTAACCTTAAGGGGCTACCTCGAAAATCTAAAATCCTCGAAAACTTACTAAGCGAGCGAGAGTGATGCAATTACTTTTGAAACGCAAAAGAAGAGTGATGATGGCTATATTGTGCGTGCGCTCGGAATAAAACGACGTAGGTATGTGCCAAAACGAATTTACTCCTTTTTAAACAAAATAAATGAATTCAATTTAAAACCAATTTGAGTAAACTTTGATATGATAATTCTCTGTTTTAAAGTAAATTCCATTGAAATAACTCTTACAGCGTTACGCCGTAATGTCGTGATAGATGATAGATTCTAGACCAAAGAGTCAAAAAATATAGACCAAAATATTAAATCCCTCTTCCACATACCTACTTAACAATTTACACAAAATAGAAAAACCAATTTTTTTTCAATATATCACGCTAAGCTTTCCTTAAATGCAGTTTTGGTGACAAAAAATTGTGGGTGTATAGTGGCGCCTTTTTTTTTTTGAGGATGTGAAATCATCAAATGACCCCTCCCGCGCTGGGTGGAGCGGAAGGGAGTGTCAGACTCTTACCAACTAAAACCCACCCGTGTTCCTTCCTTGGCCCTTTATGTTTCGGGGCAGCGGTAACCCTTTCGGACAATCCCGCTGATATAGCGGCGCCTTGGGAAGTGCTTCCATAGTAGTAAACTGAATAGAGCTTACTATTAGTTTGAATAACGACAACTTGAGTAGCGAAATTGTAGCTTTAGAATATGGTTTCAAACAACGTATTAATATACATATACATTTTAATTTGATTTATAAAATTATGATCAGGTCTAGGCGTTAATAGCACTAGGTATTTGGTATTCCACCACATGATGTATAGAAGGAAAACTGCGAAAATATTCAATTGTTTTGTATAATAACATAGCCCGAAAAGCAATTATAAATAAAAGGGACCTCACATTTTATAGCAAAAGTTTATGGACATGATATGAATGTTTTGCGCAGGATTAGGCATAGGCACGAAATCATCAGTAAGTATCTCTTCCCGAAGATGTCGTAAGAGTATAAGAGTAATTAGGTTAAATCAAGCAAGATCGGCAGTACCTACCTAGTATTCAATTGGGGGCGAACTCTACATGACTACGCAATGTCTGCAAGTGTGCGAAGATTGCTTTACCGCTTAGGTATAGGTGCTGCCACACTGCTGTTTAAAAATGTTTACTAACATTACCTAACATGATAACCTTTCTGATTTCTGAAAAGCTTTTTGATTAAATGTATTAGATCACAATGTTAGAAAATGTTTGTAAACCTTTTATAACAGCAGTGTGGCAGCACCTTATCACGCTCTGACCAAAAGCTCTGGCCAAACTGGGGCGAATCCCGTGCGGGATGCGGGACGTCTATTGTGTCAACAAACTTGTACTGATGAGGTGTTCAATCTGGCGCGAATAGTCAATTCCTAATCATTAAAATAATCGACGCGAGCAGAGCAATCACGCCCCGCGTCCCGAACGGAATTGGCCTAAGTTTGACCAATCCTTTATTTGAAACTTTATTTTAAACTTTGGACTGTAAAATATTGACTCCAAAACATCTGTAGCTACATAATAAAACAAAACATACCAGCTGACGCGGCTCGTGCTTGCACCAGTTCGGCCCTCATATCCACAAGTTCAGCCTGCAAACAGAGAGAAAAAAAATCCTTAATCCCTGACGGTTAAAGCTCCCGAACAAATGGACGGGATCGTATATCAACAATAAGTAGTGTCGAATGTCATGGAAGTGATTCAGCACAATAGAATTTAATCTCGACCCGAAATCAATGGCGGCGTAAATCCGAATTAAAGGACACAGCGGTCGTGTTGTCGTGTATGTCCTCGACTCGACACGGGTACATAAATCGTTTGACTTCTGCACCCTCGTGGTGACTGGTGCGTGCGCGCAGCCCGGGCGTACGCGTGCCGCTACCAAGCCCACAGCCTACCCTCATCCACATTTGACATGTCATCTCCCCGCCAATTCCATTATGATTTATTTTATTACTTCAGTTGAACGTATTTAGGTCGTGGTGCAGTTTATGATCTCATTCCTATTTCGAAGAATTAAATACTACTCAATTTCTTGATTATTTGAATTGACCACAGTTCACATCCTATGTAACTCTAGTAGATTATAGATAGGTACTGCTAAAGGTGTCGATCAAATAAAATTAATATCGTGAGACGGTATGCAAGATCCGCTAAGCAGTTAGAAGCGAAATAAAACCTACACGTGGGATTATAAATGGAGCTTGATTAGAACCGCCCCGACGTTTAACAAGGCCCTTACAAGGAAATATCTATTTAACTACATCATTTTATGTTAATGCAAGTCTATTCAATTGTATCCATACAAATAATTCCAGTTAATTTTAGAAGTAAATTGAATCAAGGAATGCAGTTATAGCGACATTTACGAAGAATTGTACTTTTGTTTTCTTTTAGAATATTAAAGAGTTTAGTCTTTATCTCCGCAGTGCTGAATACTGATTGGAAACAGTAGATCTGAGCCGGAAATGCATGTAGTTGTACTATTTAAGTGCAGGAGTATAAAGCTATGATCTCGAGTGGATGTTACGATGAGGCGGCGCAAGCGTAGGGCACTGGGCAGCTGCGCGCAGGCCGCACCGAGTCGTGGTGCAAGTACACATTATACGTAGGTATTCATATCTAGACTAATACACGGAACATAATAAAGCTTCATCTGTAAAAAAAATGCTGGTAATAGGATTAGACAAAGCTGATAATTAGGTAGGTGAATTTTGAATTGGATTAAAATATTTAGAAAGCAACAAGAAAAACTATTTATACTATAAAAATTGAAGATTAGGTAGTTATCCATTAGCTATAAACAAGTATTAACATGTATTAACTTTCACAAATTTAACCTATGCTACTAATTTGGCCCTTCATAAATACCAAGTTGATTATTGAGCTTCGTGCTTTGAAGGTAATGGCTAATTTAAATCACGTCAATTGTAAATCCTGGACCTTGATTTATTATCAAGTCATTATCGAAAGGGTACTATTACAAGAACGGTACTCAAAGTGGCCCACATGTAAAATAATAATAGCAATGGCGGTCATTAGCTGAAGATCATCAACAACAGAACGCTATAGCTCGCATTCCGTTTTATGATCGATAACATAATTATTGTAATAATTGACACCAACTTCAGATTTTTATTAGGTTAATTACCAATATAATTTTAAGATATTTTTACCGTATGTTTTACAACCCGATTTGTGTTGGACTGTCAAAATGAAAGCGATTGTCATGCATATTTTACAACTTATTCCGAGTTCAATGATTTTGTATTTACATTTACATCTTGATGTGACCTGTGTAAGTGGCCCAGTGGACAAAAGGAACGTTTCAGTAACGTGAGTGAATGTTTCCCCCATTCCCAGACTTAATTACAACTATAAGCTTTAGTCCCAACCTTTGCAAACTATTATTTCGAAACACGTTTGTCCCAACATTTCTTAGCACAACACGTAGTCTTCGTACTTTTACGTGTCCTATCGACGGTTTCTCATCGAGACTTTCAGCACCACACCCTTTACAATTATCCTTGGCACACAAAGACATTGTTACGTAGGTATACATGTGTATGCAAAAACCATAAACAACCTACATGAATGCCTATGAGAATGAACATGCTGGATAAATGCACAACAAAATATGCAGGCTTGGACTCTCAATATTGAACCAACATTGTTTGGGATGAGTCTGTCTCGTACTCTCGTACTATAACACACCAATAAACACGACCTACGCTGATTTCAAGATCATTATCGCCTGAACATAGAGTGGGCGTGTTGTTGTTAAAAGCGATCGTGAATATTATAACGACGTTGAGAATTCTAACGTCTTTAACACATCACAGTATTAGATGCAGTATAAAAACCATTATAATAAATGAACAGTTAAGTTGTCTTGCGAGACAATGAATACGATTCATTAGGGCCGCAATAAAACGCGAGTATCTTAGAACGGATGGCCCTCGGCAATTTAAATACCAACTTCGACGACAACGTGCCCAGCTACTTTCATCTCTTCCCTAATTAAGTTGCGAGTTATTGCGATATGTCTGGGCACTGGCAATAAAGCGGCTCCAGCGGCCGGAGTTGTGAGCTGCACGACGTCGGAGGGTTTAAGGTGCAATGGAAGAAAAGCGATTCACGCTGTTTGCCTACTCTCTGCTTTACGCGGTGTGGGCGCCGATCACAGATAACGACTAACAAACGGAAGATTGATTCACCGCTGTTTGATATCATTGCACGCATCTCAGATACACGAAAGATTTGATCATGGTGAGCACGCGCCGCCGCCGGTGCTCGCGGGCTGAGCAGCACATACCTACATAGATCTGACAATTCATGCAAAGCAACAACAATAAATCTCCCAATCTGTGTGTCGACACATTTACACGTCTTCCGAGATGAAATCTGACTCTCATGAATAACAGCACATGCCATCGCATTTTAGTAGTAAGAGTTCACATGAAAGCTCTCGCGTCTGGTCTGACATGTTTAGGGGACCACACGAGTTGATATACAACTGTAATTGAATTAGCCTCGCAATGCAATCGCGTCTTGCTCTAGTACGATTCATATGGGCAGATACTTACATTCAATTAGAATTAGAACGTATGGAACAAGAAATAACCGCCGTACAGCAGAACTAAACTCCTGGAAGTGAGCTAAAACCTTTTTATTGTTGAAAGGTTCAAATAAGAACTATGTAATTCAAAAGCCACAAAGCCAGACTCAGCCTTACCATTTAAGTACGTTATATTGGAAAACTCTTTAGTGAAATAGGTAGTAACTTATTATGATTGGTTACAGCTTTATTTATGACTCGACATTCGAAGACGTATGTTTTTCTAGAAACAGTCGTGAGAGGTTGTTTGTGTATTCAGTTCACTTTCGGTACCGTTTTTCACCACAAGTAAAAGATCTACTCTACAAATCTGCAGAGAAGTACTACTAAAAAGTAAAAAACCTATGCATTAGTTACCTAAACGGCCTAAAGGATTCTTACATAATAATATTGATGAGAACCCACAATTTACATCACATCAACTATTTGGCAAAGGCTTTTTAAAATACGATACGTGATTTTATTGCAAGTTTACCCATGGGATTTTTGAAAATCAAGTAATAAGTATGTTCTTTTTGGAATGCTTATACGTACTTAGTACACACAAAGAGAACAAATGATTATCAATTTGGCTAAAAAGCGAACTGATATGGAAATAAATTTTAAACATAAGCCCGTTTAAACTGAACAATAGCTCTTTCCTGTAAGTCTACGTGAGGTCATTGTTTCGTCTGTCCTGAGCGCCCTACATGCATTGTTTATGTCTCTGACAAATACTTGCACCGTGTGCAACTCTTCATTTACATGCGTCCCGGTCGTGCTTGCAATCGCATCACGCCGAGGGAGGACGCAACTGTCCTCTAACTTTTCACTCATTGCCAGTCAATATGCTAATTCTTTCACTACCGTTCAGTTGTACTGTACCTACAAGCAGGAATTGTCCTAGAATAAACACCGCTGTACGGTAAAAATGCCAAGCACTTACATTCAGTAGGTAATGTAAAATTTTCATATGGATTAGCAAATGTAATGCATAGTTCACAGGCTGTACAGCGAACAAAATCACCAGATAGCGGTATGCACGCCTACGCTGCAATGATACTTGACGCTTGTGCAACTGATCTCCAAACTTACATTAGAATCTACATCCGTAATGCAGCAACGGGTGCATTACCATAAAATGTATTTTAAACCGATCGCCTGCACCGATCGATTAGAAGGTTTTATGAATGATACAAGATCAACCAGATGTGAACATTCGAACAATGCAATGGTGAGAGTACGAGGTGCAAAGGTGATGGATCGCCACCCAGGAAATGGATGTTATCAAGCAGCATGAGTAGTGGATGAGAACGCGGCGGGGAGCTCACTTCGAACCATTTGCCCTATCTACAGCAAAGAGTTATTACCGCTTTTCACCTCGTCCTATTGATGGTATCCACTATTCAACGACAAAAAGTTAAAAAAGTCTTTTTTACTTTCATATTATCAACAGATGACGAACACCAAGAAAACCTGACATCAATTAGACGTTAAACATTAAAATGCAGATGAACGGTATTGGCAAATTGTACAATCCTGAAAGCATTCTAGTATTGTTACTATTGAGACACAGGGAGTCACAAATCAACGTACGCATAATGACAATGGAGACAGAGCAGTAACAGTTCGGAGCGCTTAACAAATGATCCTCGGTGCAATCACAGTGACAAGTGTTGGCTTCGGCTGTTGGAGGCTGTCCAAACCATTTTATCTTGTTTCACATTATATTTCAAAGGAGTACGTAATTACTGAAACAGACAAGTTAACTATTGTTGTTATTTGTTTACGTTTAACAGCCTACTGGTTATTTTGTTAACGAAGGTGAATCCAAGAACTAAGAGCCTGCGCGCACTAGCGATTTCAAGTTGGCCGATAGTTTGATCAGTCAGAGACACTGAAGGCCTTGGTTGTGTATTTTTAGGATTACTTGAGGAAATTGGGAGCACACTGCCTTGAAGATTAACATTCGTACGACCGAACGAACCAACTATCGGCCAACATAAATCGCTAGTGCGCGCAGGCTCTAAGGTGTTACGAAACGGTATAATTACAGTTGTGGTCTACAAATATAACATTTTGAAACTTTTCAGAAAATTCGTGTGCTCCCAATTTCCTCAAGTAATCCTAAAAATACACAACCAAAGCCTTCAGTGTCTGTATTAATGGTGAATGAGAATCGAAGCCCACCTGCCTCATGCTAAGAGCTTTTCAAGTGAATTTAAGACGAGCACGTAGGTATTTAAAGTTAAATGGAATAATAATGCAATATGCATGCTCCTTCGTGTGATTTGATCGTGATCGCACCTGGCGAGCGCGCT
This sequence comes from Oligia latruncula, assembly GCA_948474745.1. NCBI lineage: Eukaryota > Metazoa > Arthropoda > Insecta > Lepidoptera > Noctuidae > Oligia > Oligia latruncula. The sequence goes on along the minus strand of OX419686.1, from coordinate 6,816,826 downwards.
GCGCGGGCGCAAGAATTCGTTTCCCGCGCGCCAGTCGCGTCGTGTTGTCTACGACAATTTCGCGACACACGTTTCTCAGAAACGAATCAATGCAACACATGCGCTGCACCCCCAATGAGGATATGCTAATCTCAGTGTTCTTATAATGTCCGGTGTACTATTACATAATAATACCTTTGTGTGACATCCGCAGATACAATCTAAACCGAGTTTTACGATGCATTAATCATAAAGGAAATTAATAATCTCTATTGTGATTGATTAACAGGTGATTTAACTGCATATTCTTGTACGATGCTTGTAACCATGCCTAATAGCACATGAAATTGAATACCCCAGAAAAACAAGTTACTTAATGCATAATGCGCATGTGTGTTCATGTTAACATAAATGTATTAATAACCAAAATACAGTTATCAAGAGTCGAATCAAAGGTGAATATTCAGATGATTAAGACAAAATAAAATGATTTAGGAGATAATCACGATGACAAATTCTATGAGCGTGTCTCTCTCTACGCGTACGTATTAAATATCCGATCCGTTGAATGCAATTTGTTACTGATAGAATGAGTCATGAGTTTGTTTTAATAGTTCAGTTAAGAAATACTTGAGCTCAAAGTGCTCAAACGTTGCAAACATGAATTTATATCTTGTCTCCCGCAAGACATATTTCAAGATATGAGACACCTAAGGACAAATATTTTAAGGCAGTGGTTTAATTATTCTGCAACTGTTGCAGATAAACTGATAAAATAGTAAAATATGTGACCGAGATAAACATTCATTATTTGTATAATTTAAACACATTTTTGTGCTGATAAGTTGTTCAATGGCAAGGTCGTGAGATTCGTGTGGAGCTAAGCTGAAAATACACACATAATTAAGGAATTTTATATTTAGATACATGCCTGATGTGTTAATCAGGCTCAACAGGTCCAATTAAATGGGACTGGGCAGGACATCTCTGCTCCACACCTGAATAAGGGGCGATTCCACTAGAGTTGTACGAGGATACGTAGCGGACTCTGACGTGCGAGGAAGAGGTGTGCTACGGTATGCTATATTTGGTAGAAAGAGTCACCCCCTTCCAAAACTCCGCTATCCCCTCGCACCACTCTATGATGGGTTGGGCTGGGAGGATGGGTGATGGTGGTGAATTGGGACCCAACTGTGATTAGAAAAAATACGAATTTCAAAAAGTCAGAAGATAAACCAAATAATCCAATGGCCATAACAAAAGGCATTAACATAATCAAAACACTGATTGGTAGCTTAAAGTGTTCATTCAGCTGTCCACTGTGTCCAATATAGGTAAAAGATTACGTCCGGGAGAACAAAGACCCAGCGGCAACCTGGATTGTAATGTAGAGAAATTTTCATTTACATAAAAATCAATAGCCTGGATAAATTGTAAAAGAAAGTTTCATATATTCCTTCTTTTTACTCTCTCCAGTATAATGTCAATGATTCATAATCACAATGGGTTCTTCTCTATTGAAAGGGGCGACAGCCGACAAGTGTACAGTAGATTGTTAATAAAATTTATTATGTTAATAAACAGTGCTCTCAGACTCATAAAAACAACAAACAATAAAAGCGATTTTAAGCTATAAACGTATGCAGTGGTTTATGAGTGTTCCACTGAGCAGTAAAATTGGCATCAAGTCATCGACGAGGGGTGTAAGCTAAAAGGCATGAATCATCCGTCGCTTGGCTTCAACGAATGCATAGCGATCTAGTACGCTAGGCTATTTATGTACTTATAGTCTATTTGCATTTATTGCAATTTGAACTGAATTCCTTTACGTATTAACTTTTGAATGATTTTCCCATCATAAGCAATTCCGCGGCGCAATAGTCGACCACATCAAGGGCGACGAGAGTAATGTTCAATGAGTCTATTGAAGGCTAGGGAACAGGTTTGCGGGTCTGGCGCGGTGTTTGCGGTCACGACGTCCGCCGATGATGGTGGCACGCTCGAGCGGACCACAAAGTGCACCGCAGGAGCATCCCGCCGCGCGCCATCATCGCCCGCACCACCCACTAAACCTCAAAACATGGAATCCCAAAGGCGCGTAAGTTGTGCATCGTATCAAGTAACGACCTGAATAGGGGAAACACAATAGCATTCATGAATGACGCGACGCTTTCGAGATAAGCATCCGGGAACAAAGCTGCTGCCGAGGACGCTTACGCCGATAGATGATGCTGAGTCTATTCAATAGTCACGTACGTTACACAAAATCCGGCCGACTCATTGGATTTGCAAAAACTACTAGTATTACGTTACTCGTAACATCCTCGCAATACACAACTGTATAAGTACCTACTCCACACCTCCCAGTCAACCGCTGGTAGGACATATTGTATGCTTGTATGTTTGTAATTAAAATCTTGCTTCACACGATGACGCGATGCGCGACCACAGATTATAAAACACACATTATAACAATAAATATCTTTTCGTAGAGACTAAAATGCAAATCTTATGCGGTTTAGTACGTAGAGCCATGCTCAAGCTAACTCACATATAAATTACTGCCCCCGTCAGGCGTCACGACATTTATTCAAATGAATCTATCTTTAGATTACGAATCGTTTTTCTAACGTATTATTTATTTTATTGCTTCAAGTATTGCTTTTCGTATAATACGATTTGTGTTGTTTTACAAGTGGCTCGCATAGGAACGATATCACATTTATTACAATAACGTGTGAAAGGAACAAATTATTTAAAGTTAATTTGCTGGCAAACGAAATATTGCTTCACGCTAATCAAACAGCCATTTCTCTGAGTGAGGTAATTGTGAAAATAATAGTGATTGCCATTGACCTGTGTGGGACGCAGTGTGCGAAGTCATTACTCATTTACGTCCTCCAAGATAATTGCGTTATGCGTCACATCGACGCAAATAATCACTTATTAAAAATAATATGACAGGTACCTATCGTAGATTGATTGAATATCCTTGAAAGTATCAATTACGAAAATTAGAAAAATTAGTAACTTGTCACGCCATGATTAATCGGTAATTAATTACTCAAGTTGTGTCATACCTCATGGCCCGTACTATTCTTAGATCCAATTACTGGAATTGTTTTTCGTAATTTTCTAGATTTTGCTACAATAGCCACTTCAACATTGCTTTGCACAAGAGGGGAACTTAGATGAACGTGACAGGCGAGCTTATAGCTGAAAAGCTGAAATTTTACAGTTCTGAAGCAATAAGTAAACTTAAAAGGGGTAGACGGAATGGAAAAACTAAACAACAACCACAATAATCAAGTGGTATGTGCGGTGCGTGCGCTTAATGACATCAACAACTTTCAAGCAGAGGCAAACTGAAGAGACTCCCGAATAGATCTACAGAAACGAGTAGGTAATTTGCGAGACAGAGCTTTCGACATTATGAGGTAGTTAAAGAAGAGCATGTAGACCCATTACTGTTAATGTAAAGCGATGTGGAGGAAGCGCGCACGCTGCCTGACACATGTGCGCGACCCGCGCCCCATGTTTACGTGTGCCACTTGCTGTTGTTAAGCGAATACAATCATAATTTGGCGCTAAGACCTAACAAAGCTTTAAGTACTAATCATACAATATCTAAACATGTACATAAATAGGCAGGCATCGTCAATATAAAATGTTTTATCTGCAATTTATACTTCAAAGTTTATATCAACATTTTATACCAACACATAAATCACCTGGCAAGTTACTTAAAAGTAATAAACATTTTATCATACTTAGGTATAGGTATTAAGTAGGGACAACAAACACGTCAATCATAGAGATAGTCGCATGGACGCAGACTGCCACTCGAGCAGTAACAAAAGGAAAGCTTGGTTTGATTTCCTTTTTACAGCCGGATGTCCCATCTCGGGGAATCGAGATTGCCAACCGCGCAAACCTTGGTAGAAGTGGCGATCTGTGAGAGTAGGACTAGTAATTGCTTAGTGTCGTTAAATTTTGCATTTAAGTTTAACGTCGATAGTTATTACTCGATCGAGAATTATTACGGCGAGTTACTAGAACTCGTCAACCCGCTGCACGTGTGTTGGTAAGTAGGCATTGGAACCTAATTAAACGTTAGTATGGTTTATTCTCCGGCCTGCGGCGAGCAATTCCCACGAACCGCAGAAAGGCAGACCTGTCGCATTATCATATTATAGGTAAATCGTGTACAGGCGTGACGGAGTACCCATTTCTGCAAACGTCGTACGCGACTGCGACGCGTTAAAGTGATGTTTTATGTGATGACCGGACCTTGGCCAGCTTACTTCATGTCCGATGTCAACGCTTCAATGTAAGCAAATAACTAAGTTTGTTTTTGTAATGCAACACTATAAATTGCAACTAATTAACATATCGCCTTCACGGTAGGAGCAACTCTGTAATAAAATTGAAAGGATGTACACATTACGTTGCTTGGTATAACAGATGATTGAGACTATAAAAGTCAAATTCGACGCGTGAAACGATGATTTCTTTGAACAAACAGAGCTTTACATCAAATCATCATCAATCATCAGCTTTTCATAAGTATACTGTGGCTTCCTCGTATCCGCTAAAGGATAACGCCTGTGAGAAAGGTATGTATAACATTGTAACTATATCGTGAATCGATAAACTGGAGAGCAATATAAATCAGGAAATCTCATCGCATTTTATGAGAACTATAAAAAACATGGCGTATGATTAACAGAATGGTTATGACGAGGTAAAATATGACTTATTGTTTAGACCACAGTTGGTATAAAATTCAATCGTATTAAATGTTACAAGAACAGTAAACTTCCAGAAGTAATTTGTACCTATTTGCAAATGACAATACGGTATAATGGCAAACTAAATAAACGCATTAGCGAAGACATTCTCTTATTTTTTATATTAGAATAGTTGTTGTCAAGCTTATGGTCCTCTTACTTCATTGATATGAAAATTACCAGAACAGGTTTAGTATTAGTATTAAAATGTAAAGTTTTAACGAAACAACTTTATTAATTAATTTTCAACTAACAACTAATTTTATTCTTTTGTTATCCAAGTCGGTCTTGTTCGACGTGTCCGCCATTAAACGTAAAAGTACGCTGTAGCAGGCAGGGCAGGAGAGAAAGATTTATGCAAGCAATCTCATTGCAATAATTAGAAATAGTAGTTAAAAGCTCTGTGTGAGCTTTTATAATCGGATGTCGATAATAAGCTTAGCAGTATTTAAAACCGACTGACATGACTGGCTCTTAAACAAGACATTACACAGAATCCAATTCGTAAAATCATTATAACTTGTTCAACGCATTGAAAACACGCATTATCTTGTAAAATCACATTCAACGTCCAGATACAACCGATAAATCAGTGCTGATTGAAATAAATGGCAAGCTCACTATGGAGCATTAAATATGTTCCATGTATCTGCAGTCAACAAGTCCTAGTATTTATTCTCATTTTGGAATAGTTAACTTAATGTAGTGTCTGTTTACGACAGTACTGTTTTTCATAAAACATACAAGAACCTTGTTTAAATTTAATGTGACCCTATTACAAAGTACAAGCAAAAAGATTTATAAGCGGTTTACTTATACGAAAAAGGAGATCAGGTCTGATCAAGCAATAATTTACGCATACTAACGTTACCGATCGGGGTAGTAAAGCAAAGCACGAGCTCTCTAGAGCGTGACTTGTAAATCTACAAAACAGAATCGCTGCGAGCTAGGTACGTAGGGTACCAATACATTTCGCCAATGAAGAGTAAGTGGAGTGGCGATGACCGCAGTTTCTACGTACCTACAAGTGATTCCAATCATCTCCGAGCTTCTGGTTCATCATTTGCTATACAACAACTACGAATACTAATAAACAGTAACGATTCCGTGAAACCATAAAAGCGAATACGATTTTCTAAACGAAAAACAGTCTAATACACTTCTACAGTTTAATTGGCTCGTTAAGCTCGGTTGTTATTTCACGCCTATGTGTCAGAGTAGCAATTTAGGATTGCACAAATCTACTAATTGAACATATGAATGAACATTATTATCAGCTACAGTATCTGGCTTCAAAAACAACAACCAGTGCTAATAATAAGTGCTTGTACAACTTTATGACTCACTTTGTTGGAAACTAATGCACTCTACTCCGTCGTACTGGACGAAGAGATATTTTGAAAAGGGTAGGATTATGTAGAATTCCAAGGTTGATATTCAATTTTAGTCATCGTCGATAGCTGCCTGTTAAAGTAAGTCTTTAATTTAATCGGTGAATTAAGGGGCGTCTCTACAATTTCAATGACATAATGAGTAATGAATAAAGATATGTGTACAATCTCCTGTAAAGGACAGTTGACCACCCGTGTAGCTTCCCCCTCTTACCTCCCGAGAGCAAACGGCTCAAAACCCACATAACCTGTCACGACGAGCCGGCCGTGGTCAGCAATGGATGGACACGCTTCGCGGTAATCGAAAATTATTAATGCTTAATTACTGTATGAGCACAATCGCGCCTCTCGCACTCCGGCGCCGCTTGTTATCATTTATTGAGACCTAACCCGTTTCCATCGCATATTGATTCAATGTAGTGACTTTATATGGCAACACGGGTATTCTGTTACGAGGTGTTTTTAATATAATCGCAATTATATGTCGCCACCGCGGCGTTATTTAAAACCTAATGTAAATGATATAAGAATGGCAAACCGCTTATCGGCTTTTCATGAAAGCAAACAAACGTAGAGATTTCTACTGCGATAAGTTGATCGTGTAAGGTAAGGTTTCAAAATAATGTACGATGGCACAAATAAAATTTTCACAAAGTATTCATATTGATATCTACCTATAAAGAACAAAATTATAATAATATAACTGTACAGAATATTCGACATCAATAGGAAAAGTAAAATACCTACGAATAGTATGCTTCCAGTGAGTTGGAAATGAATATGAAAAGCTAAATTTCTCTATAAAAGAACGCTTCTTACCAGAATACTTTGTGAGACTATTGGTATTCATGAATATGCTAATTTCAATAGAAAATACTGTTGGCATGTGCTGCTAGCTTTAGGACCAGATAATCCAAAACGAAGTAAAAGCTCCCCCCTGCAGAATTTTAGTGAGGCAGGTAATAAGAGAATACTAATACATCGTAATTTCATGTTCTGTAGCGCCTACTACCTTGAACACATGGAAATATGTATTACATTCAGATGTAAATGGTAAGAAAGTAGAAACAAGAAATATTAGATATCTGTTAAAAGTCAAAGATTCTTTTCAGGTTGTTCATGTTGCACAAGCACATTTAGGAAGACGTAATCTGCCAAGTAATGATTGTTAAAAAGATGATAGGCTAGGAAATAAAATTCCAAAATCATTCTAGTTGGGATGTATGGAAGTAAAAGAGGCACTGCGTCGATCCCAAATAAATTAGCATAAATATGACGATGATGATGATGTAGAACTGAATAAGGAAAAGCAGCTTTCACGCTAGAAAGAGTTATTCAATCTTCGTATAATAATATAACCCAATGTTTATGTAACTCATCGGTATTCATTGTAACAATATTCCAAATGTGACAGGAAAGCGGAGGCACTCGACAAAATGGTTAAATTATGTTTGCACAGTCCACACAAATCAGACTGCTATCACAAACCGTACTCATTACACGCCTTGTGCCATAATAAGTGCACGGGTATTGTGATAGACGTCTACGTTAAATAATTTCGTTGCACTTGAGTCGCTTGACAGAGATCGTCATTTACATGAAACTGATTTGATTATGTCTTACTTTATTCTAACCAATAGAATGATAAATTAAAATATGTCATATACAGGGTGGCAGGACTGGCAGGGACGCGCAAACTGAAACCATGAATTCAGCACATGATTCTAGACCCCCTAGCGTAAGCATTATTCGTCGGTTATAAAAAAAACCCAACTGTTTCATAGAAAGTGCAACCTAAGCGGTCAAAATGTATGGAACAGCTAATTTTTTTTTAATAACCCAGGAAAAGTTTAACGCTGGGGTTTTCAGAATCACGAGCTGAATCCATGGTAACAGGTTGCTCATAGATGTCCCTGCCACCCTGTAGAATCTTCATCTTCAAGAAACCATTTTTTATGAATAGCGAGATATTTCGTTAATACAGCCAAAGAGCCTACGCTTAATACACTTTATCACACGCAATCTCCTCAGTGCAATCAAAATGATGGGACTTGCGTGCGTACATACGATATATACTGTCCTCGCTATCACAGACAGGTGCTGATAGCAAACATTAATCGACTCGACAGCCATTGAAGGGAAAGTCAATTTATGTAACTAAACGTAGCAATAGAACCAATATTGATTAAGATGATCGATGAAGATTCGGATTCTTCAAGCATGGACGTGACGCAATGTAGACAAGTGTTTAAAACACACAAGTACCCCACGTACTCGCAACATGCGACATAATTTCTCTATAAAGCGCTGGCCATAAAGAACGTCTTCTTCTTTTAATTAACATCTAATCAAGGGCTTCATTTAGAAGAATCTCAATCTAATACAAGATTTATGAGCGGCGAGAGACCAACTTTCTCACGCGTTTTGCTGACCAGATCAGCGCACCTTATTTTATGGCTTCTAATAATTTCATCTTAATTCTTAGAAAGCTCTTTTCTATGTGGGTATAATGTATGTTTGTAGGTTGTTCCACCTAGTTGTACAGCATCTGCAACTAGCGCTGCTACCTGATGGTTAATGACGTTATCGTAATTGCACTGGTTCCATAAACTGAATTGTATATGTTTATCGTTTAACTAACATAATAATTTAATACGTAGAGCACATTTCTGCATTATTAAAAACACAAGACGTAACTGCGTATCCTTTTTTATTGGTCTGAGATGCGTAAGTTATACTTTACTGTCGGCAAATACATTAAAATGCCAAAGCGTTGTACTAACAATACTATTTAATAAAATAACTCTACATTACAACAAACACTCGAGGAAAGCCGCTGAAAACTGTAGTAATAAAAGGCTTCAGTGTGAGGGCGGGCGGGGAGGTGCGCGTACGCACGAGGCGTGTTCGGCGGGTTCGGCGCGGGAGCCGGCCGCCAGAGCCGCTGCGGAAGCTGCGGCAAGCGCACCTGTTGCACGAACTCGCGCCCCGCAAACTCATACCTTACGCGAAACACGTGTATTTACCTCGCGATTTTATGCCCTGTGACATGAGTATCAGTGAGAGTTCAGTGACAGTGTCCACAGTAACGCCCTAGAGGACGCATCTACTATCTGGAGCAATCCTAGGTCGGTAGCGCAACGTTTTATCTTTCTTATCACATTATCGCATGTTTTGATTGCACACGCAATATCCGCTGTGCGAATATCTTGTTCGCGTTAGTTTTATCCTTTTAATTATAACTACACATCTTTTAGAATGTTGGTGTTTGTTTGATGAACTTTTCCTAAACTATTTCCATAATGATAAGCTTTAAGTTGATTTGCATCAACATTCCAATGACAAAATTACCTATTCATTACAAAATATGTTTACTCACCTTTCCATAATACTAAGGTCTGGCATTGATCACTTTACGAAAATGAAAACTATCAAATAACATGCTTTTATTTTAAGAGTTATAAATGTTTTTACTTTATTTTTATTCACGAAACCATTGTTTGAAATAAGTTATCATAATTAATTCATCATCGCACACATACACTTAGTACCTACCTACATACTAATTTGCCCGAAAATGATAAATATGTATATCAAACTTCATGCTGTCATCACCAGTAGGTAAAAGTTGCAGATATTTGCAAAAAAAAAACGCAAGTTAAATGACGAAGTCGCACCACGTCCGCTGCGCGTAGCGTCCGTTTATAACCAATATGCATTTAAACCGTAATCAAACAAATTATAATTCACAAGTTTCCATCTATAAATAAATTTACTATCTGGAGCATGCAAATGTCATCAGTGAATAAATAAAACTAGTGTTTACCAATAAGAAGACTGCTAGGCGACGACAAGAAAACGGTTTTAATAGTTCAGAAGAACCCTAGGAGGTCTGCCAAAACTCGGCGAGTCACATTACGCGTGTTATCGACAATATCGCCATCGCGGACTGGTTCCTACGACCGCTACGCGCTGCTATGCCGTTTGCGAACATCGCTCTGATCACATTTTGTCCACTTTATATGATTTCAATTCAAAACATCGACCTACATAACAGAACATAAAAGTCAACGCGCACCTTATCGAACCTGTAAATTAAATTCAAAGAAGCAACTCTTTTCATTAACAACTTTTTAATGTAAAACTTGGTGCGATTAAAATGTCTTCACGCTTGCTACATCGTTAGGATTGATCACGTAAATCGTTGAGCTTATTATGTGACATTAGCATTTAAAGGACCTGTGGGGACCAGAAACGATTATTAGAGTAGGTAGTTTATTCCCTTGTGAGGCAGTGTGAATGAACCTCGAGGACGAACGGCAGCATAAATCAAGGCATTACCGCCTCGACATTGGTTAACTAGTAAGGCGCTGTACTGGGATATCATAATCGTTCGCTAGACATAACTAACGTTAATTACTAGGAGACGTCGCCACTGACTCCTGAAAGCTACTCGGAGGCCCGAGGCTATCATTGCATAACGACGTGGGAAGAGCGATCAAGTGAAGGGCATAGAAGAGTAAACACTCGTTACTGCACTGATGATTTCATATCGGTCAAGGAAACTCTTAAAGGAAAACCGCAACCTACAAAATAATATTTTTGCATTAATTAAAACACATTATAATGTAAGAAGTTAATGATTCAAAAAGTTACTGTTTTATTAGTTATTTAAGTTATAATTTCATACTTAAATCTTCCATATATCTAGATTAGGAGATCCGAATGTTTCACTAATTAAAAGCTAAATATACAGTTCTCATTAAAACGTTGTCCTGTCTGGCGAACGGATTCACTATATGATTTAGAAATGTCAGGGTAATTGGATTTATCGTACGAATACTACCAACTGACGGGTTTCGCCTTAACCTTTAAAGCTGCTTTAATTCTTATCGATTCGCTGGTAAATGTCGAATCAGAGAGTACCTGCAGGCAATTAAAAATTCATCAAGGGCTCGCCTTGAGCGTCTGTTGGGTAAGCCCTTCCGAGGGAGTATGCGCATACGCTCATCTGTTCACTATTTCGAAGTGCATAATCACTGGTTACTATTTCGAACTACTCGATCAAATAACCGCATCTATGATAAAGCTCAATGGTTTCGATGCAGTCCGTCGATTTTAAGTCGATTGATAAAACTGGTAACTTGGACCGTTCTTGTGAATGTTACCTACTCGTATATTCATAAGTGAATAATGAAGGGCTAAATCAATCAAAGAAATATAAAGGCTTTCTTGTGAAATATTCAATTACACCGATATTATTTATTCTGAAACGGAAATTCTTTATCAATTACCAACACACTGACATAATGCTTGCTTGTAATATTGGTGCAACTGCAACCTTTCAAAAAGAGGAAATTCATGTTCAATTTATAAAGTAAGCGAATTCAATATGCTCGGTACCGAATATAATTAAAGGCTATAAATTATTATATTCATACGCGAACCACACTCCTGTCAGACAAGAGCCGAGAACTTAATGGACTTTCGCTTGTAAATAACAATACGTAAAACGTTTTAAAAGGACGCGAAAATTATTTGAGTTTGACTTTCACCGTAGGTAGGCGACTCGAATTAATTAAAACTTATATTTAGTCACTTAATTTTACAAAAATTACATCCGCAAAGACCGGAGAAAAAGTTGTTACATTATGCTTCCGTCGTGTTTTTCCGGTTTCAGGAAATTTTCCCAGGTTAAAAAACCCTATTTGTTTTTGATATAGTTAATTAAGGTCTTAGGGTAAACCAGGATTACTTAAATTAATTAAATCACCAATTTCATACCAAAGTCCATGATAATTTATGTTTTAAGGCTAACTTGTCGGATTTTATACATACTTAGGTATTTTATGCCGGATATTCCTGAATTACCGAGCAGACTTATCTACCGTTTTTATCAGTACAACTTCTTTAGTAATAACTGATGAAACACTTACCTATTGCGTTTTCTAAAGCGGCTGTAAAAACGAAGATATCAGTTCGCAACTGACCTAGGACAATGAATTGACTTAAATTAATCGTGATTAGGGAAAACGCATGGTTAGGTAGAGTCATGTGTGAGAGATGTAGAGTCTTGTGTGTTCCTGCCTTTAGTAGAAAGCTGTGGCTGGAGATAATATTTCATTCAAACATTCAAACGAGTGTCAAATAATTTAATATTGTGTTTTTGTTCTATAGAACAAAAACACAATATTAATTAATATAATATATCGTGAAGTTGTAATGTTCTTTTAAAAATTTTTTTTTTTTTTTTATTAGTTCCAAGTCCAAGGCTTTTCAATCAGTTTCCACCCATAGGTATTCTAGAGGTCCCCTCTGGAACTCTACAGTACTGCCGGTACCGGCCATATGTTTATTTTCAAGTTAATCATCCAAAAGCATAATGTGATTGGTATTACCGGTGCAGAAGTGGCTCGAGCTTATAATAAATGTTAGCGCAAGCATGCTATTAAATTTGTAGTTCACCACTCAATTATTGACACGATAGCTGTTATAACAAATTACATAACCTATCCTAAGCTGTTCGTTAGTATACAGTGGCTGCTATTATTGTTAATGAATGCAGCAGAGCGCGTTCTTAGGGTGTACAATTAAATCGGGAGGTATGCATATCAACGTAAGCAAACACGACAAGTCGGCAGAGCTCCCGGCCTCTCGGTTCACGAGCACCTTGTATTTGTTCTACACAAATAAACCTCCCGGCACGTCCCCAAGTGCGGGATACATAATCACACAAACAAGGAGAAACGTTTAGTCGTTACTTAAACTTTTGACACAAAAAATGCTATGCCACATTTTAGATCGTCGAAACGAAGGTGATCTAAATAAAAAAGCAATAATCCTCAAGATCACAGTTGCTAAAGTGACCTGGGGTCCAAGTCTGCTATTTTTATAAATTCGTCGTTCCAACACGATCCCATTGTCATTTTGCTAAAAGTTCGTAATCTGCTAAATTCATAATGGTCCATCATTGGTCGGTCAATTGCACAGAACATATACGATACTCGTAACGAATTAAAAGCCATGACTGCACAATGACGTTCTAATGGTAGGTCACTGATCAAAGGAACTGTCATTTCAGCAGATTAACGCCTAAGTCACTCATTCATTTGTCATTATGTACGAGATTACCATTCTATGCCATTTCTTTCAATGGAGTGTCAGTGGTTGACCATTGGAAAGTCATAATGACGCCATTATATTAGTAGATTACCAAACTTGTCAAAATCAACAATTATGAAATCAATGATAGACCATTCTGACAATATTGTAATAGCAGACTTGGGCCCCTGTTCTGTATACTTAGCCTAGTCGACGGAAACTTGAAATACCTATTATGCATAAATATGGTGGATATATGGTGACATGTTATAGGCACGGTTTTGCAGCCTATATCTATGTGAAGACGAAACTTTGTTTTCTTAACCTCCATCCACACTTCCCGCGTGTATCAGTTGCGAGACGAGAGAGAAAGTACCAACGTACATTTCGTAACTCCTGCTTTTGAAACAAGTAAGAAAATCGAAATCGAAAACTAAGTGTTGTTTTGTTAAACAACAGCATAAATATCCATAAAAGATATCAATACAGCCATCAATAAAAATGCTAACGCAATTTAGGCGATACTTAATAATATTATATTACGTGAGTGCATGTGTTGAGTATTATATAACTGCATAAAACTTAATAGCAAAACAAATTACTGTGAATGGGTATCAAATGAGAATTTGGAAAATAGCTTTGTCACAGCTGTAACAGAAATTATATGTATATTTGTAACACCTACGATTTTTACTTCAATTTTAGAATCGATTTTATCGTCAAGAAGATGTTGATCATCAATACCGGTCCGGTAGACGGGGAGGTCCCGGGGTGCGACGCTCCGTCATCATCTATTTGCATGTGGAGCGCAAAATGTCGCCGTGAGATAATTCCGCCTATGTGTATTCAAAGCGAATCATCACCATGCTAATGTTGTAATTAAGATAGTATCGCGACCAAGCCGGTTTGCAAACGCATGCCTTTGACACAGGCGCTACGAAAGACATCGGTTTTTATATCGAACTCATTAATTTAATTTTATGGGAAATTGAAACCGTTATTACTATTTTAATCGCTTGTTTTTAAATTCTAATTAGCTTCAAACTTTAAAAGGTATTTATAAAAAGGTTTTAAATTGAAAAGAGCTGTTGTAGATTTTTAGATAGTTAGCAGTAAAAATATTCCTAGTCCTCGATATTATTGTATTATTTTCAACAACATTCCAATACCATTCATCATAAAACTATCCTGATGGAAGCACTTACATTTTGGGCACATTATCAGTTTTAGTTTCTTCAAAAGTTTATGTGGTATTGTTAAAAGTTGTCTCTTAACCACAAAGCCTTAACGTGAAGACATTGAACCTGCCTGAGTGGTGACCTCCTTGACATCGGTTACACATACTCGCTACAACAAAACTATGATTCAACATTTCTAAACAATTCCTTTCTGTCTTAGCCTAGCATTAGCGGTGATATCAGGGCTATTCAAAGAATGTGGAAAGTTTTAAAGCAGCTTAGAATTTAATTTGCGAAAAACGTTACTTTTATGTATGGTGTCTAATTATATCATGCACTGATGTAGCAATAAAGAAAAGGGAATTGATAAATACTTTATTGATCATGAAGACCTGTTCAACTAGATTGGAGCAGATAAGAAATCAATGGTTCTGGTTTAAGTCACGGTCTTATTAAGCAATGTGTATTGTCTTGGACAGATGCAACTGATTAGAATCAGTGCTGGGAGCGGCACGCGCGCCATGCGCCAGCCACGGCCACTCGGTGGCGTGGCGTGGCCGCAGTTGCGCTTGCGCCTGGGCACAGCGGCTGAAATATTATGCAGTCCCGATATTACACAATACATTTTGTAAGCAGCTCTCCCGGGATATTTAGCAGTATTAAACTATTTGATAAGAAGATAAAATGTGTCTGCGCTTGCTTTATAGTTAAAATAATGTAACTTAACTTCTGTTTATTTTGTGAGATAAAATACAAACATAGAACAATGTTTGTTTGCCTGTAAAGGTGAAGTAAAAGTTACTATTTCGTAGTCAAATAGTATTTCTAAATACATTTACTTAATTAGAGATTAGATAATTTTAAGTAATGTTAAATAACTTCCCAGCAACTAAACTTGCACGTAAGACAAGCTCTCTTGGAACTTTATTACCATGTCATGATATTTTTCATTAGAACAAACCAATTTCATCAATGATAATATCGTTTACAACGTAATAAAAAAAAAACAAGTAAACGGTAGCAGTCACGCAAGAACATCGTTTTTCAATTTACCATCAGGTAAAATTTGAATAATTATGAAATTATCTAACAGCGGCGCCGCCACTCCAAAACGTATCTGTGTAAAATAAGACCAAGATAAGAGAGGAACATTAAAGATAAATTGCACCCGAATTCCGGATAGTTTTTCAGAAAACGTGGAATATGCAACCAACTAATTGGCAGCCGGTTTGCGCGAGTGGTCGCCGCGCCGTCTGCCGCGTCAGTAACCCACTTACGAAGACGAACAACAGAAGCAGATGACACAGTAGGCACACTATAAGGACGTTGCTTAATGCGCACAACAAACGAACACCTACATCCTAAACTTTCCAACTTTCTTTGTGTAGCTCTGCCAGCTATTCGTCATAATCTTTAAACCGCAACCAATGTCAGCGAAAAGATTTCAAAATACCATCAGTTTAGTTATGGTGAATGGCGATACGGCGACACGATGTCATGCCGACGCGTCTCTCATTCTTAAAGATGATTCAACTATCGACAAGATTCTCGAAACGAGGACAGTGAAACGACCTAACGCGAGCTGATAACGTGGTCTAGGAGCACTCGTAGCTATCTCTAGGTACATTAACACAGTTCGCTGTAGTTACTGCAACAGAACAAACAAACAGTGCTCAGGCCCCAGGGCTACAAACTGCCGCGGGACAGCCACTTCGTTAACGTTATTGGTAAATACATATCTCTCATACATACATTATATTTAAGATTAAGTTGAGCAATTGATAACAATACAAATAGATGCAATACTAAATCTAATAAATCCAAATACAACTGTCATGACACTAAGCCAGGAAGGCCCTTTCCTTCGTAACACTATCATTTAATAATCTGGTTAATTAATTGAAACTACATAATTGGGACAAGCATAATTTAAAGGGTCTCTAAAGCAGTCATTATGTTGTTAAAAATTGAATGACGAAGGAAGTTTAAGCCGCATCGCGCAACGGCTCTCATTGAGGCTTCTTTTTTTTGTTCTTTATCTCTGATGAATTGAGCACGGAGGTTATTTATTTTAAATGGTGACTCATATGAAATTGCAACATAAAGGCAAATTTATAATGAGCTACCCGACGACATTCCACGAAGGCCGCGTAGTCGCAGACAGGTAAACTTTGCTGAGTTGAGTCCGCGACTCCGCGCCCAACAATGTGATCACGACGCGCGACGCGGGCGCAACCAGTAGGCACAGCTACTTTCGTAATGAAACCGTATTGATAGAGTCATTTAACTGAATATTTATTACATGTAAATGCTAACAAGTCCAAATGATTTATATCGATTATAATTTCTACGTTCTTTACCGGCTGACACGAAAAGATGTAATTTATTGACACTTCTTTCTGGCTACTTAATCGGTACGCCCATTTCCTATTTAAACTGGAGGCATCGTTTGTATAACCTTGTTTTTGTTGCTTTACCACTGCGGTTAATAATATTTGTGTAAAAACTTCACTGTGGTAACAATAAATTTGGAGGATTTGACTTAGTCTACTGACCTGCAGGGTAATTGCGTAACACACTATCAGTAGCAATGCGTTTCAATTTGACAGTTCAACAACATTAATTGCGTGATTTACGTTGTTGAGCAGACACATTTTTCGAAAATATGGAGCAATGGATTAGCAATATGCTTCAAAATGATTCAAATTGAGAGTAATAGTGTGTTACGCAATTAGGGTGCTGCTATTTATTTTGATTAAACTTACCGACATATTATATGAGATGTAAATGAGTGGCTTGAGTTTGTGTGAGCATTTACGCATATAACGTAACCGTATTATAAATAGAGCATTTAGTTTCTACATAACTAATAACCCAGATTTCAATTCAATCGTAGCTCATATCTTTGGCAGGGTGACCATCATACTTTGCACAAACGTAAAAGCTCGTAAGCAAATCTTGTAATCTTGTACTTATCAATTATCATGTTTTCGTTTCTGCATTTGGGCGAAATACTTTATGAAAACGTTCAGTGTCATAAATTTAAAGGTGCAATAAGAATCAAACCACAAAACGGACAGCTAAAATAAAATTGACAGACAGCAAGCAATCTCGGGTGGTCCACGGCTCCACGGTTTCATTATATGACGCATAACAACAGCGCACGTATCACGGCGTTCCAGATAAAAAGTAATAGGACATCCCCTTTCCCTACATTTTAATTTAACAACGGAAGCCGCGTGACTCGACAAGAAAAGAATCAGATTAATTTCACCGGTGTCTCGCCTGACGCGATACGTACAAATAAATTGTTTGAAAACATCGGAGCGATTAAAGCATGTAGACAAAAGGGGTAGAGAATGCTGCAACAAAATAAACGTGATCTCACCAGGAAGCCGTCCACAATAGGACGAGAAAAGGACGAAAAGGCCAATGACTTTGTAAAAACAAATATATCTCTATGAATCCCATCTCAAACAAAGCTAATTATGTCTGATGCATACAGTATAACTTAACAAATATCTTCTTAATTATAATAAGTAGCATTATTTGACGTAGTGATATTAATGAATTTCATTTCGAATTAATGTGTACCAATAAGAGCAATGAAAGCGTGTAGCACCTGGAAGTGCGTGCTGTAGCCGCGTTGGCTCGCCTCCAGTTCCACTGAACTTTGACAACTAGCTGCGGCGGTAAATTGCTGTAACACATCCGTCTGTTGTGCCGCACTTATACGCAACACAAAACTAACATGAAAATGCATTTCAGGAAATGTCATAAAGCGAGTCGCACGACTTTGGACGACTTTTTCGTCAACAGGATATCAGTAATGCACTTTACATCATAATTAGGTAGATGAAATACTTTTCGTTGAGTTTCTGCATTCCCAGGTCGCATGTTTTCAAGTACTTCGAGGTCGACGCACTTCACAAACGTGCATTCCTTTTCCTTTTCTGAATTTTGATTGCCTCCTGATACGTAACGGGAACAAAAATATAATGACGGGGTTCCGTCAATTGATCTCATACAACAATATATCTTTCCGAGCTGTCGTGACATGTTCAAGTATTGTGTTCAGTTCGGGAGCTTGTATTTTCTTTATCGATTTTTAATCATGCGGGACGCCCTTTCATAAAGCTCCATTAAGAGAAATTTATGTTTCGTCACTCTTTCCATCATGATATAGCTGTCATTGATCACGTCAGCGTCAGTATGAATACTCGATGCGCCAGTAAATCATGATAGCCGTTACATGCGAATGCTTCGACATCTGACCTAAAGTCAATTAATAACGATACTGATATATTTCTTTTATTGCCGACCCGTAACGAATTGGACGGTTACCGAAAGTAGCCTGACTACGGGACAACTATGCGACGACAACGTGTCGCTATTTGACATCATTGCATCGTCGCATTAAAGAACAAATATACAAATACTGAATAATAAAGCCTCAAAAGTATTTAATATGTAATCCTGAGTTACATCCGTACAATGTATCTTCGAGTCATTCAAACTAGACACATTCAAATGAGTAGAACATCCTCTTTGCGCTACATATTAAAAAGATACAATCGCAGACAACACATAAGACTGACGTTATAATAGCGGACCTATTATGATTACGTAAGCACATGGTGCATACGGGAGGAGGGCTGAGGTTGATGAAAGGCTGACCTTAGTAGCGTGGGCGTAGCTAGACAATGATAATCCGACAGACCGAGGTCCACGAACTATACCGGAATGCAAATAAATAGATGCACATGAACAGGACGGGCCCGTACACCTGTCGCTGATCAGACAAATAAACAATGCACGTCATGCCGCGACCTACGGTAGCAAGGATCTAACATTATACTGCCATCAGCATGAAACACTTGCTAATGTTTAATACATCTCCGCACATTATAAATTCTTTGAAAAATGCTATATTGATGCAAAATTTTAAAACACATTTTATTGTAGTTGCATGAAGTAACAATAGTTAATGTAAGTGTTTGAACTTTAGAAGACAAAATGCCTATAAAAATACTTTGCTTATGCACTTGTCACAACAATACATTTGGGTAGTATTTGAACGCGCGTTTGTAATAAAACAATGCGTGCCTAGCACGCAGTAATGAGTTTGTGTATGTCTTTTTTTATGGTAGGCCATACAAGATGACAAGCTTCTTGAAATACTTTCTGTTTAAAAAGAATTTTTAATATAATTTATCTGAGTCTCTATGTTTTACGTCTAAGACCAATTTTATTTTATTTGATTTTTGATGTTATTTTTAAACTCTTAGCTCACAAAACTTTAAACTTGTTTCTTTTGATTTCCCTACTTCACTTAATACTACTTTCACAATTATTACGTTTATGGCGCATGCGGTGCTAACCTAGAAGAAATTGTTACACTAACCTTAGATTTAAGTAAAATATTATTTAAAAATAATAAAATAACAGAGTAAACAATATTTATTTTATAATTTTTTTGTTAATGGTCGGCCATTAACAAAAAAAAAATAAAACAGCGGTATCTGTAGGTAATTGGCAATCAAGATTAGTCAGATTTGCATTGTTAATTACGTATAACAACAATCTGACCAAAAAAAATAAAGATGACAGTCTGGTTGATAAACACCAGTCATCATATCTTAATTTTTTAGAGCAATCTAACAGTGTCACAATATGGGATTTTGCCCCATATATTTATTTATTATATGCCAATATATTATCTTAGAGATGACTCGAACGTGTGAAGCTGCAGCAGACATTGATACTGATATTTTTAGGATATGGAGACTTGATTAGTTTTATAACAATATGGAACACTAACTTACAGTCACATTACGGCGGATTTTTTTTTCTCTTAAACTTGCATCAGTGGAAAATATTTACTTTTAGTCAAAGATGGAAAGCTGGAGGATATAGGTATATAATTTCAGTGATAAAAATATGTATGGTGGATTGGTGGTAGTGTCTTCCTGGAAGAACTCTGATAATAACTACCAAACAGAATCAATTGTGTAAAATATTTGTTTTGAGATTCTGTCTGTAATTTCAGCGGCACAAAATACAGACTTTCCCTAGCGATACTACCAAATATAGTCATATCTGAAATTGAGATAAATCAATTGATTAGTATGATGTAAGTCTAGAACATGCAATAAAATGGTTCAAGTAATCTCCGTTTAATGTATTTTGTTATTGCTAGATAATATAAAGATAATTACTTCCCAGCAATAACGTACCCAGTGTAATTAAAGGATAATAGACGCCCATTAGTACCTACTTCAATAAAGGTTTTAATTTAAAGCAATCACAGTACCCGCTCTAATCGATTTGTGTGCAGTTATAAGGTAAATAAACGTACCTTTAGGAAATTACTTTAGCGAACTCGTATGCTTATAAAGAACCGCTTTACAGTTTACTGATATCAATGACCCCGCCACGCGAGTGGCGCACTGTTTGTTTAGCATTACAGAACATTTTCATACAAAGCCTTCACGATAGCCGTTCGCGACGATATCTTAACAAGACAAGTTAAGCAGGTGCTAAATCGTAAATCATAAATATATGTTTTGTTTTCGCATCTAAACTGTTACGAAATTTTGCGCATAATTTTTACGCAACCATTTTCACAATAGATGGAATCCCACAAATGATGAACTAAGTTTCAAAACTGAGAGCCGCCCACGCAACATAACGCTTATTGATATAGCCTGTGTTACGTTTTAGGTGCTATATTAATGGATTTATCAACTCATTTGTCAAAACGTAATGAAGTTTATGGGATGGTATCACTTAACACTGTACGTTTTTGGAGTTAGTGTGATGTTTTTTTTTATATGGTCTATGATTGAGAGAAATCAATTAAACAGCCTATTAGCTGTGGTTATTAGTTAGAATAAAAATAAAAGCAGAATAACTTTTGATACAGATAGGTATCTAATCTATATCTTATAACGTAATCTTCACCATACTTTAGTTTATCAGGCCCGGTTTAATGAAAGGCTTTGCGCTTAGTGAGAACTAACGTTAATACATAGACATGGTGAGCTTCCGAAATGACAGCGCTTTTACGATCATACAATAAAAAGTAATTTAAAAAAATTAAACCGACTTCAAAAAGAAATGAACTCAAAATTATGAAATAACTTTAATTTCGGAAGTCGGTGTCTTGGGATCTGTATTTTAGTTTTTTGCCACCGACTTCCGAAATTAAAGTTATTTCATAATTTTGAGTTCATTTCTTTTTGAAGTCGGTTTAATTTTTTTAAATTACTTTTTATTTGGTAATTTTTAGTTGTTGCACTAGAATTTGACCAAGGTTTTGAGATGTTTTCGCTTTGACACTACACCCGTAGCTCGTATCAATAAGCCAGGCCGTCACACTTTCACGTCTTAGTCCATATCTTGAAAATTACTGAATCGATTTTGATGAAACTTGCACTGTTCCCTAAGTTGAAGTAAATGTAAGCCAATAAAAAAAGAATGGTCACGATCCGATTAATATTTACGGAGATATGCGTGGACAAACATACATACATACATACATACATACATACATACATACATACATACGTCTATAAAATTTGGTATATTTGTTTGGAAGCCCTAATAGATTGTCATATGTGAATATAATGCAATTCCAATAATATTACATACATACGTATCGAATTGATAACCTCCTTTTTTTGAAGTCGGTAAAAAGATGCAACCGCTCACGGACCTGATAAAATATCTCAGTCACTACTTGCGGGACCACTGAGTCAGTGTTTATAAAAGCTCGAATCATTCGGTACCTGGACCATGGACATAGACTATGCCCCTAAGGTTTTTGCAAAGAAAGGCTCCAGAACTTTTACAGAACTGCCTACTATGTCATATAAAACTCCCTAAACCCGAAGTTGAGTGGATTTTGGGTGCACCACACACAGTAATTTAGTTAGTAGTCAATCAAGAAAATCAATCATCTTAACATAAATCTATGAAACCTTACTTCCATTTCATATTTTAGTGACATCAACACACCATGCCATAACTACCTATATTTTTCATTAACGGTTCCCTTCAAGTCCCTCATTCCTTAAATATTGACAAAGACAACCAACTTCAACCGAGATCATTGTGTTCCGCAGACGGGGCGATGTTAAGAGCGGCTGTGACGGCGCTGGCGTGCCTATGCGTGGCGCGCGCTTCGCCCTCCGAGCACGGCTTGCGAGCGTACGCGCTGAGCACACAGAACCCCAAGGTAAATATAAAAATACAACCCTGTAAATACTGCACTACCATCCAATGAAAACTGCTTAGAACAGAAGCATCAATCGTAATAAGAACGCGAGATAAGCAACCCCACTCGCATTTAAAGTCATGCATGATACAGGTGAAACGAAAAATCTCAAGACTCGAACTTCTGAGGTCGTAATGTTACATGGTCACATTCTGAGTCTATTCGTATGTATTGAGCAAAGTGGCTTTTCTGTATGGACCTCCCAGACGTTTTTATTAAACAATCTTGTCGCGTTTCCAAACATGTCTTTAGAATATTAGAGCAAACAGAACATGCTCAATGTCACCGACACGACACCAGCACTATTTAAATAGTCTGATATTTTCGGTTGTCTGCTGTGTCGAACATATAAATTACCACTGTCAATAAATATGTAGTTGGTTAACTAGACTGAATGAATTTAAAACTTGTTAGGAGTTAGGCAATAATAAGTACCTACGACTACGAGAAGCAATAGTCAATGGGAATTGAGTAAGCTACTTGACACGCTAAACTTTAGCTTTAACGACTTAACAAAATATACAATCCAAAATCTCCTCACTACTGCACTAGACCAACATTACGTGTCTGGTAACTTTTTTTTTTTTTGTGTCCGGGGTGGAAAATCCTCATGGATGTCCGCCGCCCTGGGGTGGGTGGCGGGATCTGTCAGACTCTTACTGACTAAAAACCACCTCGGTGTTCCATCTCACACCTACGCCGGGGGTCGCGGGAACGTATGATCTTTCCGCAACCCCCGACTGGTGCCAGCCCGCCACTGCGGGCTTCCTCGGACGTGTCTGGTAACTGGAGCAACATATTCGGTGCGACTGGTATTGCAAAGTTGTACCTACCGTAGTTAATAAAGGCGTGCACTGGATTGCCAAAGAGCATGAAAACAAAATTAACTCTATTGAAATTCGAACACCTAAAATAAAAGTACGGCGAGGCAATGGACAAAAACAATGGAGCGACAGCACGTGTCGGTTATAATTAGTTGATCATTGAATTATGTCAGAGAAGAAGAGTTCAAACTTTAAGAGAAAAAAAAGAAAACTCAGACAAGCACACTTTGAGCCGAGAGTCGAATTCTCTTGACGAAATTGAAAGATACGGAACTAACCCGAATCCTTTTCAAAGCAGGTCACATTTCATAAAAAATGGACTATAAACGAGACACACATTTTATTCTATGATAATAATATGTTCTCCGACAGACATCAAAACGTATGGCGAGGACTGCCGGAAATATCATGATGTTCTCGTAGATTACTTTCGATAAACTAGTTTATAATTAAATATATGCCTATTACGAGCTTAACATTTATTTTGGTAGTGCTTCGCCAGGAACAAAATATTATAGTCGTAGCTAAAAATAATATGCGTTACTATTTCATTGCAGGACATCACTAGTATCCTTTCTAGCATAGAAGAAAGACTTCGGGTTTTAGACACAATTAGTGCAGTTCAGGAGAAACAAGCACGACGCCTGGATGTCATTCAGGATAAGCTTGGTGAGTATCACTGAAAAGGTTTTAATTTCGTAAAAATCAAAATGCGCTTTTCCGTCACTATTCGTCTCGAAGTGTTTGGTAAGACTTATAAATCCAGAGCCTGCAATCCCCCAGGTTGAAGTTTTTAGCCAAAGAAAGAACAGTGCATCTATATGCCAAAAATATTGCATACAGCACAACACGCTGCATGGTAAGGATCGATAGCGACCAACTCGAATATTTACACGAAATAATTGTAACTGTGAAACAAAGACATTGTTAAACAAATTGTCTTCGGACTACAGCCAAAACTGCATGAACTAGAACAAAGTCATATCACAACAATACATAGGTATTTTGTTCCGGGAAACTAATGAGTCACGTATATACGGTCTACGGTGGTCTTATTGTGTCATATCCTATTTACTATGGGCCAACTTTTGTAATATCTGCTGTGTACATCGCTCGCAATTGAATGAACAAGAGCAACGGACAATTAACTGCTAAAGGCACCGCTTTGGGCTGCAGTGGTATGAATAAATTAGCAAATGGCCGTCGTACGCAAGCTGAATAGGATACCGCTAATATTCATGTATTTGCTTTCAGATCGCGTGGAAAATACATTGACTTTAAAATTAGAAAGAGCTCAATTAACAGCAGAAAGACTTGAGCACAGGTTACATATGCTGCAAACTAATGTGCAGGTGGGTTTTGTTTTACTTCAGAAGTGCATATTATTACGTATGTGAAAACGGCATACATAGATTACGTATTTCTCATGATTTCAGGCCACCATCAGAGAGAGCAGTGAAAAAATAGAACGTAGTCAAACGAAGATAGCTGAACTAGCTAGGAATCTAACTACCCATATTATAAGCCATAAGCATTTATTAGAAAAGGTATTTATTAATCATTAAAAGTACTATTTTACTTCATTACTATTGTTATGTCGCGACAAACCAAAGGTTAGGTCACAATCAGTTATTTTTAATTAAGCTGCGATACCGTATTTTGATTCGTTGCGAGGTATTCCCAAGATTCGCAAAATTGTATATTCAATTATTTAAAACAATACTAATGAGCCATGTTGTCATAAATATTTTCGTTCGTTATTGGAAGTTCCAAACGCTATCAAGTAAAATAACGACAATAATGTTTTTAATGACGTTTCCCTATATTCCAGGTAAACGGCGCATACGCAGACACGTGGCACCGTAGTTTAATTCTAGAGTCTCTGATGAGAGACGGCCTCTCCCTCGTCAACGTGACGCGCCGGGAGCTAGCTGACGGATTGAGAGCCTTGGCCAGGCGTCAACGGGATGCGAGGATCAATTCTGCAGATTTGGACCAAATGTTCACCAAACGACTTAGCGATAACTCTTATAGAATTGATCTTAAGGTATTTTTTGTAACATCTAAGATAAGCACAAACCATCTTGAAATCAATTTGGCTGATGTATTTTCTGACCCATAAATAACAAAAGTGATTCAATCAAGCATTCAATCCTTGACCGACATGCTCGTTGAATATTCGCTCAAGGAAACCTACATTGAGAATCTTATAACAAACAGATTAAACAAAAAAACTTTATTCTTTTTGCAGATGCAAGAACTTCTGGACGCACAAAAGCGTTTCGTGGATTCGTGTCAGCAAGTACAGCAAGACGATCCGAAGCAAGTGACGGATGTGCTGGACAAACTAATCGATTCGTTAATTAAACTGTACGTAGCCCATGAATTATTCTCCAACCATACGAGTCCTTATTTATGTAAATTACGGTGAAGACCGAGATACTATAGGTAAACCAACCTACACTTGGTGGCTACGCGGAAACGCTATTAAGTATACACAGGTTTCTGGAAACCTATTTCATTTAATTACTTGTCATATTTCACGTAGACTTCGAAGCCACACTTATTGATCACAGATCATACAAATGATCTGTGTTATTGACCCTTCTTGAATGAGATACGTGTTTCCGTATGATTTCTAGGTACTGGGTACCCGTTGGTCTTGTGGTCGCAAGTGCGACTGCTGAGCGTGGGGTCCTGGGTTTGATTCCCAGGTCGGGCAATGCACAGGCAGGGCAATGTTGTGTTGTTGGATTTTTCCATTAGGAATTTCTCAGTAACAGCCCGAAGTTTGGAAGTTGGCCGTGTGATATGCCCGTGCCTCGGAAAGCACGTAAGGCTGCATTTCCACCGAGAATGAGATGATTCAACTGAGATGAGCGAGGATGCGTAGCAAGGGATGTGTGTAAAATAACCCAATACCAACGCTAACTTAGTTCAAGCTATAAAAATGAAGCGATGTTATTGGTTGGTTACACACACATCCCTCGCTACGAATCCTCGCTCATCTCTGGTGGAAATGCAGCCTAAAGCCGTTGGTCCTGCGCCTGATCTCTCCCCGGTCGTGTCGGATTGGCGTCCCTTCGGACTATGAGAGTGAGGGAAGAGAGAGTGCAATGTGTCTGCGCACACACTTGTGCACTATAATATCTCCCGCACCGAAAGCTAGTCTCCGTTGAGATTGGCCGCCATGGCCGAAATTCGGTCTGGAGGACGATTAGGTACTTTTAGGGATTATTTGCAATTCCAACCAGATGTCATGTCAGGGTCAGAGGTCATGTTTTTGAATCTATGCACGATTGTGAAACTTTTCGAGTAGAAGTAGTTTTTACATGATCGTAATCTATTATTTTCAGAACATCTTCGACATTCCATGAGCTTAAGAAGATCCAAGAAGATATAAACAAGTATGACAACAGAGTCGTAAAAATCATGAATGCGACACGAGTACCGCAGGTATTATTAATTAAATATTACCTAATGACTTCCTCATTTTATCTTAGTAATATGTAGAATATTATCCTTGTATTGTTATTTTTGCGTGAAGTTACAGACTTATTTAAAAAAAACTAACTAAACATTTATCCCCATGCTTACCATTTTTCAAGCTCGTTTCAGAACAAACAGGTATGGCATTGGCCTCTGTATATTTGTGTGCTTGAAGTATTAAATAAATAAATAAACAGGTAGGTAATTTATGCTCTGATTATTGTGTTTGCTGATAAATAATTTACTGGTATTGAGCCAAGCTAACAATTGCATGCAGCTGAGATGAGAATGGTAACTGGTAAGAGAGTTATGTGGTGTTACACGATAGAATAAGAAATGAGCACATTTTTTTTTTTTGCGGATGGGATATCATCAAATGACCCCTCCCGCTCTGGGTGGAGCGGAAGGGAGTGTCAGACTCTTGAAATGAGCACATAAGAGGAAGTCTAAATGTGGCACCGATAACTGCAAAGTTGTGTGGACATCGGTTGTCATGGTATGGGCATGTGATATGGAAGAATGAGGAAAATGTCGTGAGGAAAGTTTTGAGTATGAATGTCGATAGCTGCTACCGAGATGACGACCAAAAGAAAAGTATAGAAGAAAAGGACATGTTGCGACCCCAAAAACGTTATGATAAGGGTAGGAGAATGATGATGAGCCACGTTAACGTGGTGAGTTTTGAGATTCAGAGGACCAAATGAGTGATTGAATATAATCAATTCTTTTTTTTTCTCATTTACAGACGGATGTTACCTGTCGACGCTTAGAAGGCGCTTTTCGCAATACATCCCACACAATCCTCAAAGAGAATGAACTACGGCAATTGACAGAGAAATTCGTGTCGCTGACGGACCGAGCAGATGCAGCGCTGCAGCGCTTGGAAGCGCATCTGAAAGGCGACTCCGAGGAACCAGGGCCAGCGTCTGACGTCACTGCTGCTGCTGACAGACTACTGCAAAAACTGGAAGGGATCAAGTAATGTGGTGGAATATTCTAGATAGAAGAATGCTTCTAAAAACCAAATAATATGATCAGTAACGTTCTTGGAGCATTATTAGTTTAAAAAGTTTAGACATATGAAAATACTGTGCCAATGTCATGCTCCCAAAGCTGTTATTATTCATAATATAGACTAGTATTAAAGGGTTCATGTCTACAATGTGGATATTTAAGACTATAACAGAGAACTCATTGACCAGCAAATGTCCTGAGAGACATAAGAATACAACATTAATTGTCATGCTTTCAATGTGTCATTTGCCATTTCAGCAGTGAAGAATCCGACGAAGAGTTTGATTGGGAGGATGACGAGGCGGGGTACTTCGACGACGGTGGGGGTGGCGATATCATGGGCGTAGACAAGGATATCCTGAGTGGCGGCGCGGCTCGCAAAACGAAGACCACGACCGTACGGACACCACACCGGCGACATCTGCACAAACACCCTTACGACCGCGGCCCGAACATTAACTACCCCAAACCCTCGTCATAAGTTTGTAATATAAATACCTTGAGAACCTTTCGGTGTTTTATTTTAAACTTTGTCAGTATTATAAACCTAAATAAAAGAGACATTATTTTATACCTGTAATATAAACATTCAGGCCACTTAGCCACTGACAACATGTGGTGTGGCTATACTTTAACTCACAACAGGATATGAAATAAATATCATCTGTTATGGTCTGCACTTGTTTAAATATAAACAATCTTTCTTTGCATACTGAGGAAATGATTACGAATAGGTGTTCAATTCACAATACTAGGTATATAGTTTCTCAAGGAAATTCCATAAAAACGAAAAAAGGTGGTTTAGATAGATGCGTCAACAACGAACCTCAAATAACATCATTCTGTATAGGGAAGTACTGGTACAAGGTTATAGCAGGCAGGCGCGGTCGCAGCCTGAAATTTTGGAGGGGGTCACTCACTACACTAATAAAAAATAGGTATCTGGAATAAAATAAACATTATTGCACAGACACAATTTTATTATTATAAATATATCGCTGTTATTATAAATTTATAGCTAGAAATTTCCTTTTAAAATTTGGCAAATTTTTGAGATTTTTCAATTTGACCTTAGATTTTAGGGGGGGGGTCATGTCCCCGTGACCCCCCCCCCCTTCGGACCGCGCCTGATAGCAGGTTTACATTCCGACTATTATAAGTTTATCTAAGTAAGAAGTGAATATAACAGAATATCGTGCTGGACCACAAAAAATTATGACTACCCAAACAAAGTCATACTTTCATATTTTTAACTTCGGTATAAGCAAGTGACAGTTCAGGTATAATTAAATGCAATATTGTCTTAAACTAGTTTCCTGTTTGAAGTTGTAGTTAAGCATTTAACTCTTAAAAATATGGATTTCTGTTAAGTTTTTTCAATTAACTGCTGCAGATTTTTTTTTTAAGGATTGATTCAGTTAACTATTGTAGATAGAAATAGGTTGTTATTAGACAACCTTTATTTTCATTTTACCACACCAATACAACAGGAGGTGAGCTATACCTTAAAGAGAACCACATTCTTACCTCATCTATAAATCACACTACAATGTAGTTCTATTTTCAGGATTCACATTTAAAATAGGTACCTTTTATAATTTTCTTAAAGACTCATGGACATTAACATACCTCTATTTTGGCACTGTTCTGAAATATTGTAAGTGCCTTGTGCGTGAGTTGTGCAAAGCATGAGCTGAGTGTGGCAATCCTCTGACGAGAAGCAAACACCACCTCCGGCTCCTCCGTCTCCAACTCTGCTGTAATTTAGAAACATTATGTTTAATTAATATATTTATATTATGTTTTGTTGAGAAAATAAAGAATATTCTGAGCACTGTAGTAACATTTCATTCAAACCAATAGTAACCAAGCCAGCCAGTTTGCACGCTTGGTTACAATGGACATATAAAATGAGAATCGATGAAAATTACCCACTAGCAATTTTTTTTTAAAGTATTTTTTCTCTTTTTTTTTTGTCTCTCATTTTCAATAAATAAACATTATTAGCATTTATCCTAAATAATATGAATAATACGTACTACTTCTAAATAAATGAAAATACAACATCTTCTTAGATAATTTTTTACCTGGTAGCAAGTATTTGTGTTTGCAAGTGCTGTCAGGTTCAGACCTTCATGTAATTCCTAATGATTTAGGTTCTGATCTTAATAATAGGGGAAACTGATTTACAAGACTAACCAAGATCACTGTGAATAACAGACACACATCACAAAATCCTTTCAATTCCAGTACTTTAAACTTACAGCAAAATTTCAATTTGAAAAATTATACTTATAAACTTCAAAAAGAATCAATCATTGAATTTCGCCGAAGCCTTTTCCTAAGTATGATGGAAACAGCTTCCAGTCTAGGAAAATTTAAAAAGTGTATCATGCCTAACTAAAATTATTCATTACAATTTAACAACTTTGCTTATCCTAATATCGTCTGTGTAACCTGAAAATTTCTCTTTCTAATAATTTTGTTAGTTAAATAATTTATTACTCAAGTGTTCTCTTTTCATAAACTCATATTTAAGAGCCTATGAACTACATAGCTACCATAAACTCCAAATCCCCCAGATAATGCCAGTGGTTGTAATAGGCCACATTCACAACAAAGGGCTAGAGAAATATTAAAAACAGTACAGTAATTAAAAAAAAAAACATTTAAAAAAATCATGAAAACAGCAATTCATCACTATCATCACTTTTATAACAACACAACATAAAGCAATGAACTCAGACAATGACTTAGCTATGTTCTGAATGCAGTGATCCAGTTACACATAGTTTTAAGCGTTTAAACGATGTTCCTACACATAACTTTTGAATTAAGCAGTATGTAAGTGATATTGATTTAATGCTACAGCCGTATATTACTGAAAAACGCATAAATAAAAACTTCATCAAAATCCAATGGACTAACAGCAGCATGATTCCATTCGAAAAATCACCAAGGCGAAGGTACTGGTGCCTTACTAAATTCAAACGTTGGATAAACAAGTTTTACTTACTTATAGAGGTATCTAACTCGACACATGCTTTGTCGAATTCCTTTTCTAATAAATCTAACCATCGAAAGCCTACTCCGGTAGTCGCCATTTTCACAATAATTTGTTGACAATTTACTGTCATTACTGTCAACTTGACATTCGCCCAAGCCAATC
Source organism: Oligia latruncula (assembly GCA_948474745.1). Classification (NCBI taxonomy): domain Eukaryota; kingdom Metazoa; phylum Arthropoda; class Insecta; order Lepidoptera; family Noctuidae; genus Oligia; species Oligia latruncula. The sequence continues at coordinate 6,785,613 of OX419686.1, read as the reverse complement.
GTTCAGAAATAAAAAGTTCAAAAAATGTATACTAAAGAAACATTCTGACAATAGAGACAATCGATTTATATTCTGGAATTTTCACTCGTTGATTATGGTGTACAGGGGGCTTACTATCACCTTTTATAAAAACGTTCAATTTCCATTCAGTTCAAAAGCAGGCCTACTTCTGCTCTGCTAATAATCGTACTAGGAGAGTATTAAAAGTGAACGACTATTGCACGAATTTCACCGAAGTTGAATGGTAATGCTTGTCTGTGGCCTGCTGTAACGCCATTGTCTTTTTATTAGGCATCGTTCAAAAACTTAAATCTCATATTACCGGTTTTTTGAAAATAATAGAAACATGATTTTCTTAGGTATATACATATTCTAACTATGATTATGTACAACAAATTACCTTGATACCATATCTAAAAGCACTATAGAGCTCAATTTCACGTTCAAAACAACTTTGTAACTTTGAAAGATTCAATGTGATTTTGAACGTGTGTGGTTACGTCGTGCAACAATTAAAAAAAAAAGTATTTTTGCGCGCCAAATAAATAATAATTATTTATTTGTATGTTTGTATTATCTTCACAATGTCGTAAGTTTGTTTACATGATGAAAATATCATAATGGTGTACCTACTTAATTTACGGATTTTTAATTGGATTGGAATGTCGCTCAGATTTTATAACAATTAATGTGGTGAATTTTATTTCTAGTAAAACACGAACAAGTCGTGTTATTATGACCCATCTGCTTCGCCGGGAGTTCTTAAATAATCCTAGAGAAATAAATGCAGTTAGGTATAACAAATCCTTCCAAGCATGGGAACAGCAAAATAATGTGGAAAATGGTTGCAGAGAGAAGATCGTATTTTTGGGCCCCCTATAGTGTAAAACGTCTATTAATTAATACCTAAAAAAAATAACCTTAATATCATTTGAAATAGTCGATTTTTTAAATAAAGTTTAACCTGGATCACGAAATCGCAATAAAAAGAAAATGTTTTGATAATGCACTCAATTGATTCAATTCCCGTTATGGTCGTCAGTGTAATAAATACTTGTATTGAAGCGTATATTTTAACTATTTTAAATAAAAATATATTATATTCCTATTATATTTATACAGATCGAGGTGGTAACCAAATCTATTTTTAGAAAAACCATTGCCGCTGCAGCAGTTGCTCCTGTGTTTAATCCCATTTTTTTAAGTTTACACTCTCGAGTTTAGTAAAAACAACGTGAAACGGATTGCAGTTTTTGGTTTCTTGTCAGTTTGACTCTAGTGTTGTACTCAGTTATTAACGGTTGCTACATATTAGTACTTAATCTATGATTAACGGTCAGGCACTCGATTGTCCCGATTATGTAGAATATGTAGTTCGAAAACTCAATTCAAGTTGAATCTAAGGTAGGTACTAGAGGGAACCTCCCTCCAGTACTTTAAGGCACCTTAAGTTACCTTAAAGCACGATCCAGAAAAAAAGGTTACATGCTCTGTGATCCAGAATAAAGCAACCGTTCTTTATTGGTACTACAATCTGTCAGATTTCTGTAATAGATTTTCGACTTTATTGCTAAAGCATAAGGTTCAAGGTTGGGAAAATCTGACAGTTTCGGGTAGGTTGACCTGCTGGCGTCTGTACATACATAGGTATTTAAGTCGGTAACATTCAACTAAGATCGGCTTTGATTTAAGTCAGTAACATTCAACTAAGATCGGCTTTGTTCGGCTTTGTAAAGAGTGTTACTCCTACTCACATTCCACTGTCAATCAGAAAATCAATGACGGTACGACGACGATTTTAATGACAAATTACACGTTATCAACTTCTCCCCAGCGAAAGCACTAGGAAGTGGTAAAGGGCGGGCGTTTTAGGCGAGTTTCTTTTGTAATTTTGACATTCAAAAAGTGATGATTCTCAGCTTAGTTTGAATACTTTATCTAATCGCGACTACATCAAGTGGCACATCGAGAGAAAATGGACTCGATCCTTTATTTAGAGTAATGAGTTTCATATTATAATCAAGCCGCAGCACTATCTATCTGACACTGTCAAAAAGACAAGTGTCACAAGAAGTGTCCAAAAACATTTCATTCGTTTATTTATTTAGTCCGTTTCTTTCGAATTGCATGAAATTGATATTTTTTGTTTTCCTGTGTGTAATTGAAGGGTTTTAATGAACTGGAATCTTCACGACGGTACAGCATTTACTCCAGAAGGATGTTGTGTTAATAAAAATTGTTCAGTAAGATTTCAACGCAATGTGCGAAGACATTGTTGGCGTTGGCTGTTGTGCTTGTGCACATGTAGATGGTATCAAGATGAGAGGTGGAGCGACCTGCATAATTTTAGATGAAATACTATTTACTTCTAAGTCGTCTGACGTTGAAATTGTTATCCTACATATTAGTAATAAAAATATTTTGTTAATTATGTGATTTTTGATTTCATGAACCGTTTTATACACCTTTAAATTTATTGTTTAATCCTACTATTTATTACTGAAAAGTGCACTATTTTACTAAAATTATAAAACCGAGGCCAAACTACTCACTAAACAATAGCTATTTTAGTGTGCTCTATGTTATGATCGTATTTCTCAGTAGGTATTCCCGTTAGACAAGTTGAACTATTCTTTATTACCACTGTAATGTAGACATCCTAGGGAACAAATAAACCTGCAGCTTTTAAGCCTCTGTGACACTGAAGTAAAATTGTGCATTGAGTGGCGTGGGTCATCTTGCAGCTTCGCCCTCGATGCGGCTGGCTATAGTCCTGCGGAGGCGCGATGCCAGTCAGTGGATACAGCATTCGTAACAGGGTCGGTTTTGACAGGGACATCGACGCGCAACCTGGTACAGACGCCAGCACATCAAGCTACTACAATCTGTCAAATATCTTTAATAGATTTTCAGCAACCAGTAATAATCAATAATGTCTCATTTAGAGCTGTATCCACTAACTTAGCGTGGGCTGATCGGCTCCATACTGGACAGGCCTGCGGAAAAACAAAGCGCCATTCCAGTTGTTCGCACGACTTGAGCAGATGCCTCCCATCTGGTGGATACGTTAGGCGACAGAGTAAGTGATTTCTGGGATGCACTTTCTGTTTGACATTTTCGCAGTTTCTCCGGGAGGGACCTATCCAAAGTGATGCCAAGATACTTTGGGTGAGTACTGTAGTCAATGTAGGTGATTGGAACCCCTTGCCATGAGATATTTAATGTTCGTCCCGCTTTTCTGTTACGAACGTGGAATGCGCATGACTGCGTTTTAGAGGGATTTGGTTTCAGGTTTCAGGGCGTTGCTGAGAGGGGCGGTGGAAAGGTTGTTTTCAATCTCCTCAAAGTGAGCTGCTTGGCAAGAGGTCTGCGTACAGAAAGAGGGTTGTGTTTGGGCTCACCGGTTGATCATTAGTGTAGATGTTTATTATTTTATTTTTAGTAGGTACTAGGTCAAATAAGAAAAATATTGATTCATAAATTCCCTTTATTCATTTCAAAAGGGTTATTTATTTTCCTAGTGCGACGCCGCGCCGTCGGTTTCTTTTTTCTATTCGATATTCACTCTCCAAATATTTCGTGCTCGTCACACATCTACAAAAGAATTAGAGAAATAATAAAAATAAGTGTTGTATGGGCACTGAATTACAAAACAATGTTGAAAAAGCTCGTCTAATAGTAACTTATTCAAGATGGTTATAATTTGACGTTACAAACGTTCAGCAGTCGTTTTACTGTTGTCAATTAGCACGCCATAGTATAAAATTCTATACAAAAAACAAGGTGAACAGTTTTTGTAAACGTCAGCGTAGCAGGCCTGTTGCAGGCCTGCTAATAAGACCGCATAGTACAAAAAAGCAATGCAGTTCAACTTCTGCCCTGCTATAAGAGGTGATAGTAAGCCCCCAGTACAGTCACGATCATAAATACACACATCAAAAGTGTCTAGGGATCAACATATATTTTTGCAATAACTTTTCTCCTGATTGATATTAATTAAAATTTTCTTTAAGGATTCATCAAATAAAGTGTTTTCGTTTGTCACAGTAACAATAAACCAAGTCACCTTTGCATTAATAAAGAAATTTGCCATTTTCCTAATAAAGGGATTTTTGACATTTGAACCACTAACACAAAAGTTCGAAAAAAAGACTGAAATAACAGTTTTCTTTAAAATTTTATTGGGTAACTTAAACAATTAATAATCCGTGTTTCTACCGCGAACACTAACAACACAAGAACATCGGTTTGGCATACTCAAAATGAGTTCATCCAAATCACGCTGTGGAATGGCCGCCCATGTTCGTTGCAACAACAAAAAAAGGTCTTCTTGCGACTGGATACCCTCCATATTCGGCAGAGCTCTTCTCTGTAGCATATCCCATGCATGCTCAATCGGGTTCAAGTCTGGCGACTGAGCAGGCCAGGGCAGGACATTGATGTTAGCTGCGGCGAGAGTCTGTCTTACAACTCTTGCGGTGTGCGGTCGTGCATTATCATGCATTAACTGAAATAAGGGACCGATTTGCACTTGTAGAGGAACGATGACGTCTGATACAATCGTCTCAGCATAAATTTGAGCGTTGAGGTTGCCTCTAATCCAAATCAACTCAGTTCTTCCGCCGATCCAAATACCCGCCCATACCATGATGGTTCCACCACTATAAGGATGGACTTCCTGGCAGGATTTTAATCGCTGTTGGCGTCCAGGGGTTCTCCAGTGTCGTATACGTCTTGTATCCGGTCTCATACCAAAACGAGACTCATCAGAAAAGCACACGAAACGCCATTGTTCTTCTGCCCAATTTCTGTGTTCAAGAGCCCATTGATATCGAATCCTACGATTGTGCATTGCTATAGGTGGTACCCGTAGCGGTCTTCGGGAATGAAGGTTCACTTCATGCAAGCGGTTTCTGACTGTTTGGTCGCTAATTAAGTTCCCTGAAGAGTGATGAAGCCTCACGGCTAACATCATGGCGGTTATTGTTGGAGCTCTTCGAGTTAAGATTTGAATGTATCGGTCTTGTCTCCGTGTGGTGCAGCGATACCGTCCTCCATGGCGCTCAGCCACGGTACCAGTGCTTCGGTAACGTGTCCAAAGTCGACTGATAACACTCTGACTTGTATTCAGAGCTAAAGCCACAGTACGTTGCCGGGAACCAGCTTCTATCATTCCCACGGCTCTGAGCATTTCTTCCCTGCTTAAATGACGTCGCCGCTCCATAATAACGTTGGTTTTAATCAGTAGTAGGGAAACAGTAGCACTAATAATGTCTTCAATGCGTTGTATGTTTTTATAGGGAAAATATTGACAGCTGATTTTCATCTTTTACTCGAATTTGATTCACAGTTCCTGATTCAAATTATGAAATGCACCAAAAAGGATCCATATAAATTTATAAAATCATAAATTTATTACAAAGCCACATCCCAATCTCAAGAAATCCGCATAAAAATGCTTGATCCCTAGACACTTTTGATGTGTGTATATTAATCTGGACAGCTCAGCAATAATATCCTGATGTCATGATTTGGCAATTATATCTGTCGTCAAGCTAGTGGCAAATGTAAGTGGTGACAGCACAAATAAGTGACATCGAACTCGAGAACTCGAAGGAACACTAAAACTATCTGACAAGATAAGCGACGCAAAAATATAGGATGCTGCATCGTTTCAAAAAGATGTGTCTCCTCGTACAGTCAACAGCAAAAGTAGATGATCAAAATCAGAAATTCAATACTAATGAACGGAGTTCGCGTCAGAACTGTGTGGCGTCGTACTACTACTTAGAATACTTACTACGTAGAACACTTTTGAATCACTTCGACATCGACGCCACACAGTTCTGACGTGAACTCCGTTAATTAGTATTGAATTTCTGACTTTGATCATCTACTTTTGCTGTTGAGTGTACCTCGACCTGTCTTCTCTGACAAAAATGAGTATGGTTGGGTGTATTTAAATGATTGGTTGTACGCACGTTTAACAATAAAAAGAATATTATGTTTTTTTTAACTATTTATTTTTAACTTTTGCGTCTAGTAAGTATAAAAGTAAAACACAGGGTTATGGGGCACAAACATGTAAAACGGGTAGGTAATATAAGAACAATCAAAACTAATATGAGCGGGTCGCGAGCGTGGCGTACGGACTGGCGATCCTTCGCCCACAGTCGGTAGCAGTAGTCTCTGACAGTAGTATATTCCTTGGTCGGTAGACGGGGGCGCGAGGTCGCGGCCGATGATGTCTTCCGTTAGCTACAGACACACTGGGCCCGCGTGCGCGTGGTGGATTACGGCCCACTCCCTCTCACCGATAGGAGGCCTGTGTCCCAGCAGTGGGAACATTATAGGCTGATTATGTTATGTTATGTATGTACAGTCAACAAAGGAGTTAAGTATACAGGAGCGTCGGATATTGTTGAAGTTTACTAAGAAACCGATGGATATTCTCGAATAAAATTTTAGTTTATTAATAGAAAACAAACAGCTCATTTATTAAATTAAATTTCAGTCCAGAACATCCATCGGTTTCTTAGTAAACTTCAACTATATCCGACGCTCCTGTATACTTAACTCCTTTGTTGACTGTACATAATGGCACCCCAAATCCGCCATTTTACTTTGTTTTTTATTTTAATGTAGCCAGGCCAGTGACACTCGCGCTACCAAGACAAATCTAAAGACGTACCTATAATTTTAATTTATAAAAATCCGTTAATTCGTTGAGGAGTTACGAGGGAACAAAGAAATGGACATACATGCAGGTCAAACACATAACCCTTCTCTTGGGCTTCGCCGCAGTTTACTAGTCTATCAAAAAGTACTCTGTGGCCGCAGTCGGGTAAAAATTAGGTGACAATTTGTGATGTGATCATCGATTTTACGATTTACCCATTCTTAGACGACGGCAAATGCCGTCATATATGAATATGAATGGATAAATCCTAAAATTCGATATTATTGCCGAGCTTTCCATAGTAGGTATATAAATACATAGCCTCCCGACCGTTTTCGGTCACGGTGGCCAATCTCGATAGAGATTAGCCAGGTACGCAGGAGATATTATAGTGCACAAGTGTGTGCGCAAACACGGGTGCACTCTCTGTTCTTTTACTCTCATAGTCCGATGGGACGGCAATCAGACACGACCGGGGAGAGACCAAGCGCAGGACCAACGGCTTTACGTGCTTTCAGAGGCACGGGGGATGCACGAGGGTATTAAACCGCCAACTTCCAAACTCCGGACTGTTACTAAGAAATTTCTAATGGAAAACCCAATAATACTGTCTGACCCGGGAATCGAACCCAGTACCTACCCCACGCTCAGCAGTCGCACTTGCAACCACGAGACCAATTACGGGGCAGTCCATAGTAATAATTACATTAATGCTCGTGCTGTACAGTCAACAGCAAAAGTAGATGATCAAAATCAGAAATTCAATATTAGTGAACGAAGTTCGCGTCAGAACTGTGTGGCGTCGAAGTGATTCAAAAATATGTGATTGTAAATTATACCAAACATTAACTACTAGTTCAGCTGCCATATATTCGTGATCAGTTTTGACTCCAAAAGTTATAAACTCAATTCGCATCAGAACTAAGAAGTGAAAATAAATTTCAAAACTAGTGGACAGTTAAAATCAAAAATTAAATTATGAAACTGAGGCCACGTAATCATGAGGCAAATAATTCATCCATACTTAATTTTTAATTATCCCAGTTATTTAATTTGTTATGTTTTACGGAAAAACGGCACGAAGCACGGAGCAGAGGACAAAAATAAAAAATAATATGAAAAAATATTGCTATTATTATTAATTAGTAAGATTATTGAAAATTTATTGATTAGGTACTAAATAATTCATACCTACATTCAATTTATAAATGTTCAAGAAATATAATTTTCTTACGTTTTTAACGGAAATCTGCTTTAGTATACTAATTTTGAACCCTGGGAAGGGTAGGTATATAATATTCAGAATCAAAATGCATAGTGCTGATGATGCCTTCACCATGGAGCTCCAGTTCTCCTGGTTCTTACTAGAAAAACTCAACGATTCCTTGCATCGGGAAAAGCAATATGTTGTAAAAGGTGATGAGCAGTTGTCATTGGGCTATTGTAACTTAGATAAATTACAAACTTACCCACTAAAAAGTGAAAAATAAAAACTTTTTTACAAAAAAAACAACCGACTTCCAAAAAAAAAACACTACAAAGTGAAAAATAACTTAATTATTTTTCACTTTGTAGTGTTTTTTTTTTGGAAGATGGTTGTTTTTTTTTTGTAAAAAAGTTTTTACTAATGAATATATGCCAAATTTCATCCAATTGAACCCCTAAAAAATAAATAAATTCACTAATATGCAAATTTTTATTCAATTCAGCTGTTTTTCATTTGTTATGTTTTACGGAAAAACGGCACGAGGCAAGGAGCAGAGGACAAAAATAAAAAAATTATATGAATAAATATTGCTATTATTATTAATTATTAATATTATTGAAAATTTATTGATTACTAAATAATTCATACGTTCAAATATTATAAATGTTCAAGAAATATAATTTTCTTACGCTTTTAAAGGAAATCTGCTTTAGTATACTAATTTTGAACCCTGGGAAGGGTAGGTATATAATATTCAGGATTATATTAAAACTATTATAATCTATTAGTTCTTGGCTATAATAAATCAATGTAATAGATAACAGACGCACTTAACGCTAACAGTGCGACAAAAGCGCAACAGGTCACTAAAAGTTGGTAATGCCCTAAAGATAAAAATATCAATCTACCTTCCGGTTTTAATATATTGTAGCCGACTGGGCAAAAGCAATCATTGAGTTATGATTTTGAATCGCATCAGCTACTTTTGAACATTGACATAAATTCACTAACATGCAAAGATAATAATATTTATTGAATTTTCGTTTTGTGTCACATCAGCTACTTTTGAACACTGACAAAAATTCACTAACATGCCAAGATAATAATATTTATTGAATTATCGTTTTGTGTCACATCAGCTACTTTTGAACACTGACAAAAATTCACTAACATGCAAAGATAATAATATTTATTGAATTATCGTTTTGTGTCACATCAGCTACTTTTGAACATTGACAAAAATTCACTAACATGCCAAGATAATAATATTTATTGAATTATCGTTTTGTGTCACATCAGCTACTTTTGAACATTGACATAAATTCACTAACATGCCAAGATAATAATATTTATTGAATTATCGTTTGGTGTCACATCAGCTACTTTTGAACATTGACATAAATTCACTAACATGCCAAGATAATAATATTTATTGAATTATCGTTTTGTATCACATCAGCTACTTTTAAACATTTGACAGTAGTTACAAAAAAAAAAAACAATTAAAATAGTAAAGTTTTTCAATTAAGTATATGATTTTTAACCGACTTTTGAAAAAGGAGGAGGTTATCAATTCGGATGTTTATATATATAGGGTGACTGGTAATTAGTGACCGATACTTAAACACGTGATTTTACTCATCATTATGAACAACTTTTACTATGGGACCAAACCTGAAATCGCGAAAAAAAAAATCAGCTGTTCCCTACGTTTTGACGAGTTAGACGAACATAAATGTAGGGAACAGCTGATTTTTCTTTCGCGATTTCGTGTTTGGTCCCATAGTAAAACCAAAAACAACAACCGACTTCCAAAAAAAAACACTACAAACTGAAAAATAACTTTAATTTTGGAAGTCGGTGGCAAAAAACTAAAACACAAATCCAAAGACACCGACTTCCAAAAAAAACACTACAAAGTGAAAAATAACTTTATTATTTTTCACTTTGTAGTATTTTTTTGGAAGTAGGTTGTTTTTTTTTTATAAAAAAGTTTTTATTAATGAACATAATTATGCTTTTTTAGGGGTTCAATTGGATGAAATTTGGCATATATTTAATATGCAAATTTTTATCCAATTCAGCTGTTTTTCCGTAAAACATAACAAATTAAATTACTGGGTTAATTAAAAAATAAGTATGGATGAATTATTTGCCTCATGATTACGTGGCCTCAGTTTCATCATTTAATTTTTGATTTTAACTGTTCACTAGTTTTGAAATTTTTTTTCACTTCTTAGTTCTGATGCGAATTTAGTTTATAACTTTTGGAGTCAAAACTGATCACGAATATATGGCAGCTGAACTAGTAGTTAATGTTTGGTATAATTTACAATCACATACTTTTGAATCACTTCGACGCCACACAGTTCTGACGCGAACTTCGTTCACTAATATTGAATTTCTGATTTTGATCATCTACTTTTGCTGTTGACTGTACCTACCCAAAACGATCAAAAGGTTTTCTTTAAATTAAACATTTTTTTTGTAGTGGCAGTTGTTTATTTTAAATCGTAGTTATTTACAAATAAAGAGGTTACCTACAATATTTCGCCACAGATATCTTTTTCACATATTTCTGAGTAGCTAAATCACTAAGCTTTATTAATTTACTATAATAATTACACTACATAGCTACGCCATGCAATGGGAAATAGATATTGTGTAAGTAGAAAAAATCGGCCAGAGACCTGAAAATTAAAAATATTTATACAAGCAAAGGAAATAAGAACGCCGAAAGAGCTCTAGCCAGCTAGCCGTTTTTGGTTTCAGAAATGATTAAGTGGTAGGTGTAGGTACAAACATACTGTGACTTCCACATAAGAAACGCATGGTGATACGAAACACTATAATTAAAATCTGTTTGGGTAGCCACGAAATCCAAATGTTCTTAGGTTTTTGCCCATTTGCAGGTTAGTGTCTGGTTAGGTTAGGTTATATGTTGATTGAGTTTGAGTGAACACATATTATATTCCAGTCGCGAATAATAGGTATTTTGATCAACATACAACCTAGTATTGACCTGCAAATTGCAAAAACGTAAGAAATATTGAATTTCGCGGACTACCCTGGCGCTATCTTATGTCTGGGAACGGTCAAGTTCAATTTGACTCATACACCGAATAAAATCGGGACGTGTACCTAGGTTAGTATTTACGTACCGATTTAACTTGCATTCGCGTAAAGGAAATTAAAAATAAGTATTTTCGACAAGTCCCATATTATAGAAGCAATGTTGCCAGCAGTAGGTACCTATTTGCTGTTGCGACATCGCAACACAAAAACATGTTGCTGAAACAATGTTATCTTGGTTTCTGGATAAATACGCGGCATTAGAAAGGATGTGTCCCGAATTGAAGACTATCTAACATTCAACATTACTGTTACCTGAATGGTAAATTTTTTTCTTGTGAACCATTGATGCTCAATGGCTAATTGGGTATGGTGACTACAGCTCAATCAGTGAGCTATATACCATGTATTATACACCCTTAGGGTCAGTTCACACCAGAGACGTAGCTCGACGTAGTAGACACTGAATTGTGTACCTTTTAGTGTAGTAGATAAGATCTGTAATTGTATTTCTTATCTTGAAAACTGCGCTTCGCGTCGCGTCTCGGTGTGAACTGACCCTTATGTGGAAGTCTGTAAACACACATAACTCACATACCTTCATATTTACATTTGATACTCGTTTACAAAAGATTAATAAAATATTATATTTATATAAAACTAACAAAAACTTAGGTTCCGTAGCCTATGACAAGATTAAGTTTTTTTTTACTTTTACAATTTATTGCTTTGTTACGTAATGTAACATCGGCAACATTTTTTCACTTAATAACTATTTAGCGCCCGATTTAAACTTTGCAAACTTTAAAGCTGCTATTTTGTTAACAAAGCTATACCCCTAAAGTAGATCAAAGTAAACCTCAACCATATTAACATGTTTACCGATGTCATTTGGCTACTGAACCCTAAAATGTAATATATACATTTATTACAAAATACACCATTATCTGTTCAACATAAAAATATTGACAATACATATTCACGAACAACGAAATTGCCACTAGTAGGTAACATATACATTCAGTGTCTTTTATATTATTATACAATGAAGTATTGTAAAAAAAATAACAAAGTTTTTACATTTTTGGTGGTACACACGACGATATCAAGCTATACATTTCCAGTTTTAGCTAACCTCGCATTGATAGGCTTTATACAATGAGAAGTCGGCTTACATGTACTGGAAATATATGCATAGTTTGACATGTCGTCGTGCGTACTTAACCAAATAAGTATAACTTGCTTGAATCTAAAATACTTAGTCCAATTAAGTTAGCATGCAAAAATAATGTGTACTCGCACGGGGATGTGTACTTGCGTAAGCGCAACAACGTCACATGACATACAGGGCTATTACAGAGCAAACATAAGTAGTAGTACTAAGTCTAAGCTATACCCACGCCGCATCACTTACGCTTCAATCTGTCAAAATCAGTGCATTTTTGCGTGATTTTGACAGATCGAAGCGTAAAGGCGCGCCTTAAGTTTATGCTAATTTTCGTCTCTGAATCTAAGAACTTGGCCTTGCAACATTAATTGGTACAGTACCTAATACATACCATTATCATAAATGGATACCCTGTGTATCGTGTTTCTAACTCCTCATTCCCAAAAAGGCAAGATAGTTCTTTAGATCCAAATACACTCACATGGCGCTGCTCCTTTATAATATTTGTAGATAACGTCAAAATAGCGGTGACTATACGTATACTGGGGGTCTACTCCGAAGCGGTTAACCACTGTATCGGCCGAATGTTCGGGCACTTTCTACTACCATTAATTTCTTATATTGACTATTGGTCCCGACCAAACTGTGCCAGTCCGAACCTTTTTAGAACCCTTTACCTTTTTTTTTTTAATTCGTAGTAGGACAACAATATTCGAATCAGAAAATGACCGAACATTCGGCTGATACAGTGGTTAACCGCTTCGGAGTAGACCCCCTGTATTCAGTGGCGGACTAAGCCTATCGGGGGCCCGGGGCAGCAAAACAAAATGAGTCCCCCTGGTCTTCTCAGTACATGTAGGTTATCTAGATTTTTATTTGCAAAAAATTAATAATGATAAAACATAAAAAATAGGTACAAGAAAGTATGTAGGTAGCAAGAGCGAGGAGAGCTCGATTTTTTTCTGAACATTCATGCAGAAATAGGAGTAGATTTTTCAACCATTTCAGAAAAATAAAGATATTTAGAAAAATATAGGATGCAAGAGCGAGCGAAGCGAGTTAAAAAAATATCTCTCCGTGACCCCGCCTGCATAAGGTCTTCTTCTTTTGAACATTTTTATATAAATATAATAGTTACTCTGTCGACTTAGGCAGAAAAGTGTGACAGTTAATAGAATGTTGACAAGACCAAGCGCAGCGAGCTCGCAAATTTAAGAATCCCGCCCCGTAGATTTAGGCGAGGTTGTTTTGCCCGTTCTTACAAAAGTAGGAGTTACTTAATCTACTTATTTGTGCAAATAAAGTTTGAGTAAGAAAAAGAATAATAGAATGAAAGATGTAAGAGCGAGCAAAACGAGATAAAAAAAATTATGCAATAACTGCGTCTTACTGAACATTTTGACCTTTAGAATTTGATGACTGTCCCTGCCGACCCCTTAGTCCACCAGTGATTATTTTGCTTAGTATACGGGCTATGTCTTTACTACAGTGCTTTATAAAGTTTTCTTTTACGTAAGTACCCATACCTAAAGGCTACCTTCTATTTTTATAATAACATGTGTTAAATTAAAATACCGCATTGAAACTCTTTTTAAAATTAATAACATTTTTTTGACAAATTGAAAAGCAAAGGTGTTCGAAATGGGATAACGACCTTTGATAGAACACTGTTGAAAGAAAGCTACTTTATGTTTTTAACGCAGTAGACCAAGACCATTATGCTAATATAGTACAAAGATATTTAAAAATTAACACACCATTGACTTTCAGCATGATTACGTTTGTAGCACAAATACTTATTAAGCTAGAAAACTGTTCCTTTTAGAGAGTGCTAGTAGCATAACATTCATAATAACAGAAATCAAGTCGTTGCTATAATATAAGCGGTGGCAGATTTGACATTTGCAAAACTTATGTATTTTAATAGTTTCATTAGAGAAAATATTATTATCCAGCATTATTAGTTAAATACGATCAGTATTTAACTAATATTGCTGGATAATAATATTTTCAACTTTATATTTTAAATAATGATCATACAGTATTATACTGTATGATCATTATTTAAAATATAAAGATGGTACACACAGAAAAAAGAAGAATAAGTGGGGGGATGTCAATCCGTTCATATTATCGGAAGTTTTATTTAATCATGACTTGTTACGGCAAGTATAGAAGCAACAAGAATAATGTACCCAGGATTTTGTAATATCTTGATTTAAAAGAGTGTCCATGGAGTTTCTTGCCCGTTCTTCTCCATAGAGATCTACGCTTTGGAATGGGCAACTAGCTTCAACTTTCTGACTAACTGACAGACTATTTAATTTTACAATTCAAAAGTGCCTGTACAAGGTTTAATTGAAATAAATGATTTGAGTTTGAGTATAGAGCTCCTCTTTATCAGTTCACCTCCCACGTTGAAGCAGTCACCCATATCGCAGTATCAGGCGACCGCAGCCAAGGGCGGTGAAGCGGGGAGGGAATCGCGATCTTTTACGGTTATCAATCCCTCCATTTAAACACGAACCTGGCTTCTATTATAGGACAGGCACACCAATAAATTATAATTATTTTTATATTTTACACTCAACTGTTGAAAAATCAAAATTTGATTATAACAATAGAAATTCAATTGTGTCTCATTAGCCACAGTTGAGCTAATAATTACTCGAGCCTCTAAAATAACAGTGGCAGATCCTAAATGCAATCCCACACAACATAAATTTTATCTATTCATAACCACAGTGCAAAATTACATTTATACAATTATAAAATGGTTCAATGCTATTGAGTCCTTTACAATAATTCTTTGAAATCTAAATACTTTAAATGAATTACTTAGCCATTGTTTTTTTTTATTTCAATTTTAAATTTAGATTTTGACAGGTGCAAGAGATAAATGCCTAGAGGCGAACATTAAAAAACTACAAATAAAATAAGAGCATATTTGTTCTGGCTTTGTAAAGATTGAAGATAGTCGAATTTGATAAATAATTTGGACTAATAAAATACTTTGACTGAGTTTCAGCACATGCCCGTGCAACCAGCGGGGTAATTGCGTAGCACACTAACAGTAGCAATGTCTTTATTTTGGCAGTTCAACAACATTCATTGCGTTATTTACGTTGTTAAGCAGACTCATTTTTCGAACATAAGAAGCATTGTATTAGCAATAACCTTCAAAATGATTCAGATTGTGTTTATTTATTTATTACAGCATGGAAAACTTACAGCTAAAAAAAAAAAAAACAAAAAAAAAAGAAAGGAAACAATAGTCGACAGAAGGCCATTAAGTCTTTTACGCGTTTAGACTTATAATAGAATTTGTGTTGTGTTGATAGTGTGTTACGCAATTGGGGTGCTGAGAGCTTTACATCTACGTCAGGCGTTAATCAACACCAAAAGTAGCAGAGCTGGGAATCTGGGATGCATCATGTACCTAGTACGATGTTAGCTTAAATATATATTTTATATGTTTTAACAGTGCACTAACA
Source organism: Oligia latruncula (assembly GCA_948474745.1). Taxonomy (NCBI): domain Eukaryota; kingdom Metazoa; phylum Arthropoda; class Insecta; order Lepidoptera; family Noctuidae; genus Oligia; species Oligia latruncula. The sequence goes on along the minus strand of OX419686.1, from coordinate 6,769,993 downwards.
CTCTGAAGATGGTGACAGTTATAACATTATGTTCAAAAATATGAACATGAAAATTTACATACCTGTACAAGCAACAAAAAGCATAAATCATTTATGTACAGACGCCAGCACATCAACCTACACCAATCTGTCAAACTTTCCCAATCAACCTTGAACTTTAATACTATACAGATAAAGTTGAAAATCTATTAAAGAAATTTGACAGATTGTAGTAGGTTGATGTGCTGGCGTCTGTACCTACTAGACAAACTAAATAATCTAATTATAAAACAATAAAGTATTTTTAATTATGCCTACATATTTATAGTTATCTAAATGTTTATACAATTACCTACCAAGATTTAAATGAAGAGAAAAAAATACAACAAGGAACCTTTGGTTTTAACATAATATATCAACATTGTTAGCACAACAGTTTAATATTCAATTTATTACTGGTTTATTATTAAAATAGTACCTAATAAATTAGATACGCGAGAATTTTAAAATGACATTATAGGGCTTCATTCATTTCACATTAAAAAATGTTTCAGTTACTGAATTCAGACAAGTGTAATTGCATTCGTCAAGTTATTATTATCATCTAATAATATAATTAGAAAGAAGAAAGGTCGCGATACGTCCGTCTCCTTCGCACTTTAATCTGCAAACAGATTCAGAAACTATTAGTTACTGAATCTGAGTGGCTTCTGTACAGTCACGAGCAAAAGTATGTATACACTTGGCTTTATTCAAAGGCGATTTTCTCCTTTATTTTTGAATAAAATTTTATATTAGTAGGAATGTAGTATTTTCGAACCCATAGGTATATGTAAAGTGTCGTATTTCAACGTTGCATTCGTTATTTCGTGAAAAAATCGCAATTTAAAGCTGCCAAGTGTTGACATATTAGTGCTCGTGACTGTACACACTTCACCGAGTCAGTTACTAAGTCAGTGAAATGTGTAAGTACAGAAGCTTTCTAAATATTATCTCCTCTCTTCCTAAAATGATGATAAAATTCAGACAACTGAGTTCAGCCAAACAGGCCCAGAACATTAGCCAATAATAAGATAATAAAAACAAAATGGACAGGTCGATATGTAATATTTTTATATTTTATTTTAGAAATACCGTTTTTAAGAATATTCTGATAATTGCTATAAACTTTTATGGTGACTCTTTTAGGGACTAATATGTAATTTAAATCGTAGGAAATAATAAATAAAATTATACACTAATTTGTATAAACAAGATTTTGTAGTTTTTGTACTGTCACTATAGTTTCATAAATAAAGTAATGAATAAGCTGAGGTCAGAGAATGTTGCCTTTCACCAGTTTCACCTGTCATCCAAGATGAATGGATAATTCAACCAGAATATTAATTTTAAATGTTGGCTTTATAATCTTCAACATTTATCAATAAGCTAATTACAGACACATCTTAAACAAACACATTTCTTTGTCCTAAGCAACTCATACAGTTTACATTTTCTAAGTCTCCAGAAGAATACATAATTACCATCAATCGCATTGGTCGCAACATAGCTTGCTGTGCACATACAAACACTACATTTTAATCACTTAGCTTAAGTAAAAAGCACTTTGTTCATTAAACGTAAACTTTCATTAAGAAATAACGCACCCATTCTTGTCTGGTATATGTCCGTCTGATCGCTCGATCTCTAATAATATAGCATGGAACATGTCGGTCACGGACTGAAATTGTAAAAGAACATTATGTCACCACATACTTGAACTGCAAATATAGAGACTTGACAGCAGGGTTCGCTGATATTATCAGTGGATACACAGGGTAAAAAAACAGCTGTTCCCTACATTTAGGTATGTTTGTATAACTCGCCAAAATGTAGGGAACAGCTTATTTTTTTTCGCGATTTCAGGTTTTGTCCCATAGTAAAAGTTGTTCATAATCATGAGTACAATAACCGGGTCACTATCGGAAAGACCTTTTCGCTGAAAGACAATTCACGTTGGATGACATGAAAGCAAGTTACCTAGATAGCTGAAAGACAATTCAGCTACATGACATAAAAGCAGAGTGCTCAGTCAGCAGAGAGTCAACTCAGCTGGACGACATAAAAGCAGAATGAGCTAGTAGCAAAACGTCTGGAATTGCAAATAGTCCGTATGATTAGAATACCTTATTAGCTGGAAGTCAAGTTAGTAGGATGACAAAAACTCAGAATGAGCTAGTAGCGAAAACGTCTGGAAAAGAAAATAGTCTGAATCGTATGTCAACTATCCCTCTCTATCAGAATGACCTTTTCGCTGAAAGACAATTCACGCTGGATGACATGAAAGCAAGGTGCCCAGATAGCCGAAAGACATTTTCGCCCATTGTACCGGCAACTGGCAACTTTACCATGGGAATTCTGATAGAGACCCGATGGGTTGACTTTTAGGTTCTGAGAAGCATGGCCCTACGACGCACCGTTTCCGAATTGTGGGCAGCTAGTATAAAATAAAATATAATTTGGAGGCCCACAATTCGGAAACGGTGCGTCGTAGTGCCATGCTTCTCAGAACCTAAATGGTCTCTATGGACAAGGTTAATAAGGTGCTGCAAAAAAAAATGGCAGAAATCTGTTAAAAAAATTTTTTGGATAGTTAAATACTTGAATGAAAAATATGGTACTACAAAATATTGTTTGACAACAATAATGATTGTTGTCAAACAATCATATATCAACAAAGTCTGCATCTTATGGGCATTTAGCGTTCATGTCTGTTTAGTAACTATGGTATTTTAATTAAGATCCAGACGTTTTTCTACTAAGGCGTTTAGCGTTCATGTCTATTATGTAACTATGGCATTTTAAAATCCAGACGTTTTACTACTAAGGCGTTTTGCGTTCATGTCTATTTAGTAACTATGGCGTTTTAATATCAAGACGATTTGCTACTAGAGTATTTTGAATTACGACATTTTAAGATCCAGACGTTTTGCTACTAAGGCGTTTAGCGTTAATGTCTATTTAGTAACCATGGCGATTTAATATTAAGACGTTCAGGCGATGTGGTCATTTTGCAACGTGGATATTCTGATAGTGACCCAATAACCGGGTCACTATCGGAAAGACCTTTTCGCTGAAAGACAATTCACGTTGGATGACATGAAAGCAAGTTACCTAGATAGCTGAAAGACAATTCAGCTACATGACATAAAAGCAGAGTGCTCAGTCAGCAGAGAGTCAACTCAGCTGGACGACATAAAAGCAGAATGAGCTAGTAGCAAAACGTCTGGAATTGCAAATAGTCCGTATGATTAGAATACCTTATTAGCTGGAAGTCAAGTTAGTAGGATGACAAAAACTCAGAATGAGCTAGTAGCGAAAACGTCTGGAAAAGAAAATAGTCTGAATCGTATGTCAACTATCCCTCTCTATCAGAATGACCTTTTCGCTGAAAGACAATTCACGCTGGATGACATGAAAGCAAGGTGCCCAGATAGCCGAAAGACATTTTCGCCCATTGTACCGGCAACTGGCAACTTTACCATGGGAATTCTGATAGAGACCCGATGGGTTGACTTTTAGGTTCTGAGAAGCATGGCCCTACGACGCACCGTTTCCGAATTGTGGGCAGCTAGTATAAAATAAAATATAATTTGGAGGCCCACAATTCGGAAACGGTGCGTCGTAGTGCCATGCTTCTCAGAACCTAAATGGTCTCTATGGACAAGGTTAATAAGGTGCTGCAAAAAAAAATGGCAGAAATCTGTTAAAAAAATTTTTTGGATAGTTAAATACTTGAATGAAAAATATGGTACTACAAAATATTGTTTGACAACAATAATGATTGTTGTCAAACAATCATATATCAACAAAGTCTGCATCTTATGGGCATTTAGCGTTCATGTCTGTTTAGTAACTATGGTATTTTAATTAAGATCCAGACGTTTTTCTACTAAGGCGTTTAGCGTTCATGTCTATTATGTAACTATGGCATTTTAAAATCCAGACGTTTTACTACTAAGGCGTTTTGCGTTCATGTCTATTTAGTAACTATGGCGTTTTAATATCAAGACGATTTGCTACTAGAGTATTTTGAATTACGACATTTTAAGATCCAGACGTTTTGCTACTAAGGCGTTTAGCGTTAATGTCTATTTAGTAACCATGGCGATTTAATATTAAGACGTTCAGGCGATGTGGTCATTTTGCAACGTGGATATTCTGATAGTGACCCCAATAACCTCTTAAGAGGTTGATAATGTTTTACCAATAACCCTGTATTTATCATGATATAACATGTGTAAAAAGACATTTAACGAAGCCAAGAGCCACTTTTACTGCTCGTCATTGTAATCATTTTTTTTACGAAAAAAACTTACGAAGAAAACATTTAATGACGTTTTTTTTACGAAAACCCAGCTTTTATTGTTATAATATAACGCAACTTTTAATAATTTAGCACAATGTTTTGCGTTACATAAAAACCCCAAAACAAATAAAGAGAAAAAAAAATAATAATAATTGCGCACTACCGCAAACAGTAATTTTCATACCAAAAATAAAAGCCGTTTACCAGCAAATTTTTGTGCAATGTTACTTAGTTTGATGTATGTACAGAATGCGTAGTTGACGGCTATGTGATGTGTCTTTTAACACCCTGTATATCACATTTGATATTTATGTGGATATACTTATATAATTGATACGTATTGTCAAAACTAAAAATTTAGCAGATTCAAAGTTTACCAGAACAACACTTGACAAAAACCTACAATTTGGATTACCTATCCCGAAGTGGCCATCAAATCATAAGTTTCGGGGATTCACCAAATAATGTGCAAGTTAGTTAGTTAGTTAGCCATTTATTGAAATTCAAACCTTAAATACATACTTAACATACATCATCCATACTAATATTATAAATTCGAAAGTAACTCTGTCGGTATGTTACCTTTTCACGCCTAAACCACTGAACGGATTTCGATAAAATTTGGCAGAGAGATAGATTGCATCCCAGGGAGGACATAGGAGACATAGAATAGTTGTTGTCCCGATATTCCCACGGGATCGACACTTATGCGGGTGAAACCGCGGGCCGCTGTCAGTAGTTAATAATTTTCAATTATGGGAATTCCCTGATAGATAACATTCAAATGCTATTTATAATAATGTTATACTTCATTTTAATTTTGCTAAGTGTTGTTTTAGTAAACTGGTTATTATTTATCAGACATAATTTTTTATTATTTTTGTAATAAAAAATGGCCAATAATCAAACAAACTTATATTCTGCAACTAAAACACATTATTATAAACCACTTACAAAATGAAAACAACGCCTTTCTTTATACACAATATTTAACAAATTTTTGATATTTATTATAAAAATTGGATTTTTACGAGCCCTGCTTGACGGTGATAATTAATTAATTTCCATGATACTGATATGATAGTTAACTTATTTTTGTATTATAAATCGAAAATATAATCAAAAGTGACCAGATAAATTATATTAGTGTAGATTGTCCATGCTAGATGCTGGAATGCCTATATTCATATTTTTTCAATACATGCATATCACGACTTCTGCCCATAGAGGTAGGCAGAAACTACAGAAAGCACCTGCTACAATCCTTACACACTCCTTTTGCCTCGTTTACGTTCATACATCTGGTCATACATGCATATATATTTTTTATATTTATATACTACATAAAATGCAAAACGAAGTATCATGAAACTTAAACTAGCGATAGAAACTGACCTCATTTCGTTTAGCACTGGTCTCCACAAATGCAGCCTTCCATTTCTCTGCAAGTCTTTTGCCTTCTTCTGTACTAATTTTCCTTTCTAGATGTAGATCTGTTTTATTACCAACTAATACTATTGGCACGCTGAAATTCAAAATTACAAACTGTAACAGTATAAAACAATAAATTAAACTGATAAGAAAATTAGACTACTATTATGTAAGTACTCACTGTATTTTTCCAATCATATCCAAAAGTTTGTCATAAATAATTTGTACAATTTGAAAACTTTTACTGGAATTGATGGAGTAAACTAGCACATAGCCATGGAAGTCCATACTATATTGAAGTGGAAATATGCTATACTCATCTTGACCAGCCGTGTCCACCAGCTTCACTTCATACTCAGTTGAGTTCAGCCGGATGAATTTTGTGAATGCTTGAATAAAATATACATGTTAATAATTTAGATCATCATCTGCCTAGCCTTTTCTCAACTATGTTAGGTCGGCTTCCAGTCTAACCAGATGCAGCTGAATACCAGTCGGATTTTATATGGAGCGACTGCCTATCTGACCTCCACAACCCACTGGGTACCCCTTGGTAATACTGGTTGTCAGATTTTCGAGCTTCCGACTATTCGTAATCAAAGATCCACAAATGACAGCCAGGACCAATGGCTTAACATGCTTTCCGATGCACGGAGGGGTCTCGGTATGTAAAGATGGTCACCCATTCACCGCAGCAAGCATAGCTTAACCTGATTGGTCGACCTGTACGGCTAATAATGTGCAGCAAATAATTTAGATATTTGGCTTAATAGGAAGCCAAAGAATCAGCACAGCCATTCTATGTGCAATGCCAGCCTTTTGGACACTTTTCTGTAGACAGTGATGCGGAAAAAAAAAAACTGCATCACTGTCAATAGCACTGTCTTCCCCTTTTTTTCAAATACTTTCATATATTTTAGTGTTAGTTTGAATACTGTATTAAAAATTATTTGTTAACAGGACGAAATAATACATGTTTAATATGTAATTAATATGTACTACTTTGTAATTTATTTTGAGATGAAAGAGACAAAACAAGGTTTTGAGCCTAATAGTGTGTCTGATAAGAACCAATTTCTTATCACTAAGTCATAATATTATATTTTTGCACTTCATTGATCTGCTGTTTGAAATTAATATGTTTAATAATAAAAAAATACTTTAACATAATGGTTCAATGAATTTGGTTATACAGGATGTTTGGAAGCTGGATACAAAGCCTTAAGGGGGTGATGGTTGACACCATTTAGAGCATTTTGAGCCATACATGTCTTAGATGAATTGTTTTTTTATTTTTTTTTGCAGTTATATTATAGTTGGTATGTTATTTTTGACAAAAAGTATGCAGTTAAAAAAAATACTTCTAAATATTCTTCCTTCATAGTGATTTTAAATTAATCAAAAAAAAAATAAAAATAATGCGTTTTAGAATGAGAAAAACGGTTCTGTGAAAAAAGATAATACCGTTCGCGAACATGTGGGGTATCGTACAGTACACAAAGATTGATCGTACAACGATCGTGGCATGATAAAAACATGTTACCAATAATACTAACTATAAAATGTACTTACTGTTTTCAATTGTAGGATCATAGGAATCAACAAACTGACCTTCTACGAACTGTATAATTAAAGATGATTTACCTGAAAACGTTTTTTTATTATTATAATGTCATTATTCTAAATAAGACGCACAAGACGTTGAAACGATAACATTACCCACAGAACGATATCCCATCATAGCAATCTTCCTTTGCTTTGATGGCATTTTGGAAACTTTTTAAGGAAGAACTAGAACGTTTAGTACAGTAGCACGCAAGCTGTTCTATGTAAAAATACAAGTTCTACCAAATTCATATTTCTCCAGTCCCTGGACTTTTCGCTTGTTTGACAAACGTCGTATTTCTTTCGCATTTGACTTTGAAGTTTGACATTTCAATGATCCGGTTTGTTCTTGGTTTCATATATTTTGAGTAGGTATTCATTTTTTGATTATTTTGATTGAATCTCCACATAATTTTTTATTACGAAGGGAAAAATAGACAACATTTTTATAAAGAAAGAAGAAATACTAATTAAAATCCATTGATTTGAATTAGTATTTTTCAAAGTGAGTTTAATATTTTATACCCATTGCTTAGAGCATTTAACCTAGGTTAAATGCTCTAAGACCCATTGGTATAAAATATTAAACTCACTAGTCCAAGAATTTGACACCTAGCTGCTGATAGATTTTTAACCGACTTCAAATAAAAGCAGGTTATCAATTCGACACGTATGTGTGTAATATATATCACATATGACAATCTATTAGGGCTTCCAAACAAATATACAACATTTTATAGACGTATGTATGTTTGTATTATTATTATGTATGTTTGTCCGCGCATTTCAAATGTCAAAATCAATTTTGAAGCAAATTTCTAATCCATTGCTCCATATTAATGTTCAAAAAATGTGTCTGCTCAACAACTCAATGAATTTTGTCGAACTGTCAAAATGAAACCCATTGCTACCATGGACGTAATATAATTGCTACTGATAGTTTTCTTTTTGAGTATTAAAAAAAAAATAGTTTCCAAAAACTCTGTAGATTGCGTTGTACTGACTACGATACTAGATGCCAAAGCCAAAACGCTTGGATAAAAAACATTGCGTCACGTCACATACCAGTTTATAATAGTAGTCTATGTCACATACGCTCGTTGACTGACACTTTCGTTTGCTTTCGTTTTACGATCTCAAAATTACATCCAAGTGAAATAATCAAAAAACGATGTGAAGTTCCGTTCCTTGCAGTAACTTACCAAGGTCAGCGCCATCTATCCAGCGACTAGGGAAGGGTTGAAAAAAAAAAAGGAAAATCCCTCATTGCGAGGTTTTCTTTTGAGTATTTAAAAAAAAAATAGTTTCCAAGAACTCTGTAGATGGCGTTGTACTGACTACGTTACTAGGTGCCAAAGCCAAAACTCTTGCAAAAAAACATTGCGTCACGTCACATACGCTCGTTGACTGACACTTTCGCAAAGAGTATAATATTATAGAGGGAACACTTTCGTTTGCTTTCGTTTTACGATCTCAAAATTACATCCAAGTGAAATAATCAATAAATGATGTGAAGTTCCGTTCCTTGCAGTAACTTACCAAGGTCAGCGCCATCTATCCAGCCACTAGGGAAGAGTTAAAAAAAAAAGGAAAATCCCTCATTCCTCTGTTTTCAACGTATTGATTTGAGATTGAATTCGTAACCATCAAATTGCAAAGGAGGATTTGAAAAGATTCAAATTATAGTAGGTAAATGGAGTCGACGAACATAACCAAGAAAACTGCATTCATTCTATTATATAATAGAATGGCCGCTTTTATAATTTGCCGTGACACGGCACGGTACGGCACGTTTTTACCGTCACGGTAAAGTAGGAAAGCAAAATGTATGCATTTGTATGCAAACGCTTTTAATTTACCGTCCACGGCAACGGCACGCCGTGAACAGCAACGATCTACCGTGCCGTTGCCGTAGCATACTGCGCTCCCTATCAAATCGTCGCGGCATTGTTGAGAGTGTAGTGTGTGCGTTCAAGAAATTTGTATGTGTGCGTGCGCGGCGAGCTTTTAAATCATTACTCAGATGAGAAAGTATGTAATAAAGCGATTTTGTTGACATCCGAAAATAATTGAAAAACTTATTTGGGTCTTCCTTGAGCTTATCAAATAGCGTGTAGTATGACCCTTCTAAATATTTTACTTTTAAAAGCGGATGTTGCCAATACTTTCTAGTAATATGTCTTTTTTTACGTCTTATATATAACAAATATAGCATAAGTAGTCGCTGTCTCTTCGAGAACATGTCTGCACTTTGAAGACGCGCAAAACGTAATAATTTCACGGCGAATTATAAAATCACCCTACGGCACGGCATGCCGTCCACTGCCACAAAACTTCTATCACGTCCACGGTAATATCGTGCCGTGCCGTGCCACGGTAAATTATAAAAGCACCCAATGAATGCAATTCGCAATTCTATTCTATTTTTAATAAATGGCAAGCAAAGCCGATGTCGACTATTCTGCCAATGTCAAAAGTGAGCTAAAAAAACAAGTGTGCATGGTGTAAAGAACTCATGGAATGAGGGATTTTCCTTTTTTTTTTTTTAACTCTTCCCTAGTCGCTGGATAGATGGCGCTGACCTCGGTGAGTTACTGCTAGGAACGGAACTTCACATATATTTTTTAATATTTCACTTGGATGTAATTTTGAGATCGAAAAACGAAAGCAAACGAAAGTGTCAGTCAACGAGGGTATGTGACGTTACGCAATGATTTTTTTCTAAGCGTTTTGGCTTTGTCACCTAGTAACGTAGTCAGTACAACGCCATCTACAGAGTTCTTGGAAACTATTTTTTTTTTAATACTCAAAAAGAAAACCTCTCATTAGGTGCAACTCTAATTTTGTCAATTTGACATGACATGTCATTTGATGTCATTGTTATTTTTAATCCTGGTCTATGGCAAAGTTTTTGTGATTTGTGAATTTCGTTTTTACTGATTATTACAATTTTACAAACAAGACAAGGGCGTATTCTTTGAAAATTTTTATGTTTCTTTATTAATACACAACAGACAACAGTTGATGAAGGTAGGAGTTCAATGCTATTCTGTTTATGTAGCTTGTTCTGTCTGACATTGAAAAATAATAATTTTGTTGTGATTCATCATCGGTCTACTCTTATTTTGTTGATATAATCATTGTTCAATATTTTCTTAAAACTTTACAGCGTAATTAAAAATGTCTGTGACTATTCCTGAGTGCCCGCCGAGCCTGAAGTCAATTCAGCATTACTTGAAAACCGCTGCTGAGCATGATACTAGAGATCCGGTTGTGGCCTATTGGTGTAGACTCCATGCACTACAAGTGGGTCTGAAAATCGCTAATAAGAAGACGCCAGAAGAAACAAAGCTTCTGATGTGTAAGATATCATTATTATCAAATAATCTGATAGAATTAGGTACCTACTTATACTATACTTAGGCCTTCATGCACCACAATTCACTAAAATTCGTTTAGAGCTAAACAATCTAGGTATTTAGAACAGCATTCTGTCCTTACTTGTAACTTTAACATTAACAAATTTAAATGACAAATTTTGATTATACTTGTTAACTAAATCCAATCTCTGCTCATGTTATGACATACTAAATAATATTGTTAATTTGATTATTATTGTATTATATTTTTGATATTTTGTATGCCTTTTGGCGGGGCACAGCTCGGATCTTATGTATTTATAACACCTTTTGTATGTACCCTGTGTTCAAATAAATGAATTTGAACGATTGATAAAAATAAGCTGGGCAACAATAAACAAATTTAGTGATATTTTGTGTAAGTGGGCTTAAATGTAGTATTAGTATTTGTAATAAACTAAATTCTAAAACTGGAGTTGTATTAGAGACGATCAATCTTAAATCATTACAGCTCTAATGGACTGGCTAGAAGAATCCAAGAAAGTCAATAAAGATAATGATGCAGTCACTAATGAGGTTGCTGCACAAGCCCATCTTGAAAACTATGCTCTGAAGCTATTTCTGTATGCTGACAAACAGGACAGGGAACAATCTTACGGAAAGTAAGTTGTTAATATTATCATACATTAAATTATTTTCCTGTTCCACGAATTTGGTTTTGTTTTCCTTGATATATTATGTGGATAATTATTTTATCCAATTAATTTTGTTTTGTATTGAGGATGAATGAGTTAATGAAACATGCATAGTCTTAAATCAAAGACAAAGCAATTTATTGTTATAAATTCATAGTAGCATTAATCATAACTGCCAGTTAGTCTATAAACAATGGCAGTAGTATATACAAAAGTATTATTTTGATATTAATTTTAACATTAGTTTCATTCAGTTGGTATACAATACTATGATTAATTTACTTTGACAGTAGCTTATAATAATGAAATTCAAATTCTAACATAATACCAATACAGTTGTGCCACTTATCAGATGATAATGTTCTGTGCTAAGTTTAGTGCCTTTACTTTTAGGCTGAATATACAAGGTGTCGGGGACATAATGTGGAGCCTGTTACCATGGATTCAGAACATGATTCTAAAACCCCATGAAAAAATTTGCTGGTCCATACAATTTGATTACTTAAGGAATTGCACTTTTCTATAAGACTGCATTATTTTTTGGATAACCCACGAAAAATGTCTATGCTAGGGGGTCTAGAATCATGTGCTGAATTCCTGTTTACAGTTTGCGTGCCGATGTCCCTGCCACACTGTAAAATTGTGTACTTTTACTGCCTAGTACTATTTGTTTTAATTATACAAGGTGTTGATTTGCATCCTCGTCAAATTTCAGGAGGTTGTCATAAAAGACATTTTAGTACTTAGTAAAGTAAAAGGCGTTTTTTTGTGTGTGAAAGCGCGGTTATAGGCTAGTAACAGACGGGCCGCGTTTAAATACGGCTGGTTCACACTTACGGATTTCCGTAAATAAGAAAAAAAAACCTACCCATTTTACTGTTGATTTGGGTCGAGAATCGTTAGCATAATTACGTCCTTGAATTTGACTACGACGCAAATCAACACCTTGTATGTGCAGTAAAAAGTAATTTCATAGCCGCAGTTATGTTGTATGTTGTTGATTTTTTCTTCATGGAACTTTTATAATTTGAAGAATCCTTTGAAATGTTATGTAAGTGCTTCTTTTGAATATTGTTGTTGTTGCAACCGGCCTTCAAAAGAACCACAAATCTGTTTATGCTCTTGGTTAAGAACCCTTGCTTCAAAAATGCTTGCAGAAGGCTAAAGTATAAACCATACTAAATTGTTCCAGAAATATTGTGAAAGCATTCTATACAGCTGGTATGATCTATGATGTTCTAACTACTTTTGGTGACTTGACGGATGAAGCAACCCAAAACAGAAAGTATGCTAAGTGGAAGGCTGCTTACATTCATAATTGTCTCAAGAATGGAGAGACACCAGTTCCAGGTATAGTACCTACTACTTCAATGTTGTTTGATAACTAAGTATTAATTGTTATTGTTGTACTTAAATAAACTATTGATTAATGAAAATATCTATACAACATTATTTTTAGTAAAAAAACACGTGTCTAGTATTTTTATGTAAATAATCTATGTACAAAAATTCAAAACTGTATCAAGCAAAATCACAAAGTTTTAAGCTTGTTAAGTTACCTGTTTGTCCGTACAAAAACATGCTCACCCGCGCAGCTCGCGCCGCGCACTCTTGCGCTCATTGATAATAGTACCTAGGTACCTAACCGTTCGGCGCGGAGATTGGATAACCTACTTAGTGTCGCTTGGTGTCCAACTTTTAACGTTTTTTAAATATTTTTGGGACAAAATAACATGGGGTAAAAATGATTGGAATTGATTCAGTTACTTATTCTGAACAAACTATATTCAGGTTTCGCATATACTAAAAATAACGTTTTATAAAATTCAAAGTCCTGACTGACTGATATATCAACGCACAGCCTAAACCGCTGGTCCTAGAGAAATGAAATTTGGAGGGTGTGTTCTTTGTGAAGAGTAGGTATCCACTAAGAAAGGGTTTTTTGAAATTCCGCCTCTAAGAGCTTCGATCAATAATAGTACTAGATGAATGATTAGAAACAAAAATAAGTCGCTATAGTGGCCACGTTTGCACACACATAAACATTCATATTTCTTACTACGAACTATAGAAAAAAGTTTAATAACATTAACAACTTCAGATGATTATAAACCTTAACACACTAACATAAAGTTTAATTACGATTGCAAATGATTAATATTTAAGTCCTTCTGTCATTGAAGCAATAAATTTAAAATGTCACTTGAAAATAAAAGTAATTTTTATAATAAGTACAAAAATATTTATTCTAAAATGAAACTTAACATCTAAGCAATAAGGTTAAAAACATTTTGTTGACAATTTCATACTTACTCGAATTTGGAACTAGACGTAGTTCTTGGAATTACATTTCAATGCTTCAATGTTTGTTAGAATAGTTGGCGCGTTGTCGCAAACATTGGCCAAACAATCATAATATTTGTTTGCTAATTGAATTTTTACTATTTAATTGTGTTACTATTTTATGAAAAACATTTAATGATAAAAACTTTTTATTCCTTCCAAAATCTTGGTGTTACGGTGGTTATTTACACAACTTTTGAACGCGCACTGAGGCATTTTGACGTCTTAACATTGGCTATGATTGGACCATACCAATTTGAAATAAGAGCACAATAGTATTCGTGCTCGTATTTTTCGGGCCGTTTTTGAAGCGCTTATCGGGCATCTAGTACTATTATTGATCGAAGTCTAAGAGGGGTGAAATTTCACGCGGACGGAGTCGCAGGCAGAAGCTAGTTGTTTAATAAAAGTTAGACATGCCAAAACCATTTCGTAATATAAAAAATGCCTCTAAAAAAAACTCTACCTTTTAACAGAACAGATTTTTAAGGAAGCATGTTCTTTTTATTTGTAAGACCACATAAACTAGTTCCTAAATTATTATTAATTTAATTCTTAAATGAATAATTTCAGGACCAATGCAATCAGAGGAAGGCGACGAAAATCCCGAGGGTTCTTCAAGTGATGGCCAGTCAGCTCCAGCGCCAGGACCTACCGACATGCCTCAAGTACCGGGTTTCACATCACTCACTCCAGCAACCCCACCTGTTGCTCCA